>CM054061.1:31968332-33452263 GCA_028641055.1 Alopecurus myosuroides
TTCGTTGGAATACCATGTCTCTAAGGCAACAAAAGGAGTGCCTCGCGCAACGAAAATATTCTGTCGCAAAAACGCGCTTGTATTCCAACAGCAGTACAAATCGTGGCAATAGGAGGCCTCTACCGCAACAAAACGACATTTTATCGCCACCAAAATGAGTCGTGGAAATACGAGTGCCCTATCACCACAACCTGAGAGGTCGTCGTAATTTGTGATTATATCGCAACGAAAAAAAAACGTAGCTACAAATTTCGTTGCAAGAGACCGATTCTCTTGTAGTGTATTAACAAGATGCCACATAGCCAGTTCCCTGTTTTCTGCTGTTTTTAGTTTCAGAAAAGTTGTTATGGAAATATTCCCGGAATTGGAAAATTCGAAAGCCAGAAGTCCCGAGAATATCCCACTCAAGCAACCCTGCAATTAAGATACAAGAAGTATCTTGTGTCCCTAACACACCTAATACAATTGTCAGTTGTATAGGTGCTCTAGTTTGGCGAAGAGAGAGTAAAATGCAAGTAATATGGATGATAATAAGTGACAATAGCAATCTGAAATAAAAACGGCAGCAAGCAAACATGTAGCAGAACAGGCGGAAAACGACGTTTCAATGCTTGGAAATAAGGCCTATGGATCCTACTTTCACTAGAGGACACTCTCAACAATGATCACATAATTGAATAACTAGATCTTCTCTTCACTATGCTACTCTTAACCACTCTCCGGTCGAATAACAATAACAATCCAAGCGTAGGGCTTTAACAACACTACTCAGAGTAAGCACTTTCCCAACTAGGTAACCCCCACGCTATCACCACGGGACCCAGATGGTTCTACGCAAACACCACAATTTCATAGGGTTATCCAACACAAAATATAAATATAATGCTAAACCACACGGTGCACACACTGTCACCTTTACACTGTGATCAAAGCGTTTAAGGAGATCTCATTACAAATAACAGACACTAATCAATGCGTAGGGCTGCAAAAAGCATTCTTTAAAGTAAGCATTCCCATGTCTAGTTAACCTCATGCTGTCACTATGAGCGCCCTAGATGGTACTAGACAAACATCACAATTCATAGAAGAGACACACACGATGTGCACACTGTCACCTTCACACCGCGGGACAAGGTGACTCCAAAGTAAATATTAATAAAGCACTTGAGTAGCAAAACATGAAGAGTAACATCTACGAATTCAATTAGATTACAAAGCTCACGATCACATATAGATCACACCATGGGAGAGAGAAATGAACCACATAGCTACCGGTAGAGCCCTCAGCCTCGGGCGAGAACTACTCGCTCCTCATCATAGGAGACAACAACGGCAATGGAGTAGATGGAGATGGTTCCGGGGGCACTTCCCCGTCCTGGCAGGTTGCCATAACAGAGATCTGTCCCCCGAAACTTGTCGGTGGAGGCGACGGAGCTACGGATGTATTTTGTGGAAAATGTCGATGTTCTTAGGGTTTTCCCTCGGGGGAGTATAAATTGGCGAAAGGGCGATGTTGGGGGGTGGACAGGGGGGCCACACAACCAGGTGGCGCGTCTAGGGGGGACCCGTGCCACCCCATGGTGCGGCCACCCTGTGGCTCCTCTCCGGGGCTCTTCGGGACTTCTGGAAACTTCCGGGACTTCTAAGACTTATGGCTTTCGAATTTTCCAGTTCCGAGAATATTTATAGAACAACTTTTCTGAAACTAAAAACATCAGAAAACAGGGAACTAGCTCTATGGCATCTTGTCAATAGGTTAGCCCCGGAAAACGTGTAAAAATGCTATAAAGAAGGGAGAAAACATGTAGCAATTGGCATAATATCATGAGAGAATTCCTTATTTGGCCCTTACTTAAAATCTTGTTCCCTATTTGGCCCTAAACAAAAATTTCTTCCCTATTTGACACCTTAATTTCATTTTTTTCCTAACATGGCCCTATAGTGCATTCTATACACAAATAGAGATGTAAAAAGACTCTTTTGCCTCTGATAAATTTTTGTACCAAAATTCATAATAGAAGTTGAAAATAAGCATAGTTAAATTCTATACGCCATGTTAATTCCTGGAAATATAACGTGATCGGCATTTCCTTCACTGGCAAGACTATGTCGCACGTCGCCGGCCGGATAGATGGCATGTACCATTGGCATCCGCGCCAAGTGTTTGCGGCGAGCCATTGGTAGCACAACTTGCACACACCATGCTCGCACATTCGTATTTTCGTACGTGTTCATCCAGCGCTTCACCGGATCGGGAGCGGCCGACCGAGCGACTAGTTTGGTAGGCCATGCGCGCTGTGTGCTAGCACACCGTTGCGCTTAGTATAGCAACACATGCCCGTGTTTAGCTTGTTGTTCCATCTCCTGCAGACACGGCCGGGCACACACGGGCATCTCCTCGGTAGAATCATGGAGGACCTGAACGATTAGGCCACGTGAGCCTACAGGCAGCTTCGATTGAAAGCTGGTACACCTGTTTTTTTACCATAGATTTGTCAGTCACAAACTCACAATGCATGCATGCACATGCTAGATTAACCGCTAGGCGCGAGCGCGTTGCTTGCGATCGTAGCACTTTTACCAGTCCACCGTAGGCGCGAGCGCGTTGCTTGCGACCGCGAGCAGCTCCGCCGCCTAATGCTGATGACGGCCACCTAGGAGCGAAAAAATTTCTTAGTCGTAGCAGGGGCAAAAGAGTCTTTTTATATCTCCATTCGTGTTTAGAATGCACTAAAGGGCCATGTTAGGAAGAAAGTGAAATTAAGGTGTCAAATAGGGAAGAAATTTCTTTTTAGGGTCAAATAAGGAAAATATTTTAGGTAAGGGCCAAATAAGAAATTCTCTCTAATATCATCATGGAGCATAAGAAATTATAGATACGTTGGAGACGTATCAATTATCAGTGTGAGGAAATGGACCGGGGTCAACAGTTCACTAGTGGTGTTCTCTGTGAAATATAAATAACATGTGTGGTGAACAAATTATAGCTGGACAATTGACAGAAATGAAGGCTGCACCGAAGTGCATATGCAAGACATAAAGATTACTATGTGATTCATACATACATTACAACAAGATACATAAACCGTCATCCAACTGCATCTGCAAGGTCTAGTATATTCAAAAAAATCAGCTCCCAAGTTTTAGAAAATATTTGTGGTAGGTCCCTCAACAAAAAGAAAACATTTTTGACACTCGGAAAATGGAAAATGGAAAATGTTTTTTGATTCAATAAAAAGGAAAACCTCCTCTGTCAACATTTTTCGTGCTTCCAAGATGCATGTTTGTATGGAATATGGGCACATTAAAACAAACTATTCCATGTATTTGGCCATAACACCCGTCATTTGGACCAAAACCCTAGAATGTTCGGAGGAGATAACTCATTTTTGTGATCACATTTTCAACACAACTGTCGTATTCCAAGTTTATTATGTTTTGTGGATACTAGTACATATATAATGACACCATGCAAATGTCTTGCGTCATTTCGGATTTTTTTTGAACTTTATGGAATTTTCTAAGCCGATTTACGGAAAAAGTCAAGACGGCGGGCATGACCGTTCGTATCTAGGGGTTGAATATTGAGAAACTCTTGGTGGATCTATGAATAAATAGGTAGTTGTGTACCTAAAAAATATTTTTTTCCAAAAATTGTGAGCACACTACGAGTCACCTATAGTTCGAATTTGACTCGTTTCCAGCTGAATTGGCAAAAAGTTGTGTTTTTCAAAAGAGGTGGATGGATATATTTTCTTAGGAAAAAAGTTGGTTATTTGTGCATATAACATGGTCTAGTATATTCAAAAAAATGCAGCTCCCAATTTTTGCAACATATTTGTGGTAGGTCCTTGATGGCTCCCAAGTGCAGGAGATCAATTGTAGTACTTTTCGAATTAGAAAGGTTGTCGAACCCACGAGGAGCAGAAGGAACTGGTAAGTAGAATAGCAAAGGAATAATAAAAGCAACATGTGTTTTTGTGTTTTAATTGTGTAGTGCAAGTAAAGTAAAATGCGGAAAGTAAATTGCAGCAAGTAGTAGGTCTCAATGAGAGACAAAGCCCACTCCTCTAATGTGCAAGAGGACAAGCTCAAGTGTGTGTTTGTGTCTTATATGTGGAAAACGTTCCCGAGGGCTGCACGGATTTAGCTGGCATAGTGATTCATTGCATAACATGTTTGTATATCTTGTCTAGTTTTAATCTTCTTCGGACGGAGCCACAAATAGGAATAGCTAAATAAATAATTATCACCCCTTATGATGGATCACGTGGCCAATTAAATGACAGCACGAGAATTATTAAGACATGATGTCCCACCATAGCCTTATGCTCTAAGGTCACCGATACAAGTACCCTCATAATGCAATTCAACGACTCTGTCTCAAGTTCCTGTCACCTAAAGACATCATCACGTCACTACACTACGGTGTTCTCCTATGAGCCCATGTAGGTGAAGTGTGGTACAGTCGACGTTCGTACAACACCACATAAAAGATAAATACTAGACCAAATAACAACTCATCTTATGTAACAAATCATTGCCAATTCATCCTATGCCCTCAGGAACATGCGGGAACTACTCACAACGTGCAAACATGATCATGTATGGTGACATATGTGGTACAACACAATCTGAAACAATGGATCCACCACCAAATAATGACAAGTACTCAAGCCCAAACATGCAACGGAGTACAATAACACGTATCTAGGGTGTAGCAATGATCAAACTATGAGGGGAACTGAGTGGATCACGGTGATGGTGATGGTGGAGATGCAGGTGCTGGTGAGGATGGTGATGGAGATGCCTCCTCCCACGCCAAGTAGGAGATGGGGATGATTTCCCCCTTCTCCGGAGCTTCGGAGCAGCAGGATCTGTCTCCCCCACGGAGAGTTTTGAGAGTTTCTCCGCCCTGGCAGATCCGTCTCGTCTCGGGAAAATTAGGGTGTTCGTTTTCGGGGAAGACGGAGTCGTCAGCAAAAAGACCTCGGGGAGGAGGTGCTGTGGGCCCATTTGGGGGCCCCACATGCAGCCAGGAAATCAGGCCGTGTGGGCTACCCCTTTTGGGCCTCCTGGCCCTCCTCCTTTGTGTCTTGTGCGCACGGCCTTTCTCCCGAAGAAAAACTGAAAGGGTTTCTCTCCTTTCGCAATTTGGATACCTGTAGCTCCTGAAACATCAAAAACATGAAAACAGGTGTTTTCTGACACCCAGAAATTAAATACCAAAAATAGGGACTTTGTAGGAAAGTCCCATAAAATCATCTAAACATGCAAAACAATGACATAACATTGAGAAAACATCCCAATAATGCCTATATGGAGGGTATAAATGATGATATAAAATGCACGTATCAACTACCCCAAGCTTAAACCTTTGCTCGTCCTCGAGTAAATAAGGACATAGATCATTACATGCATCAATGGACTTATGGTTGATAAATAAATACGGGCATTGTATCATCATCATGTTCAGTTATAATGCAAGATGAATGAATAGAACTCATACACATAAGGATAACATATTCGAAGCTCTAGCAAACACCCCATACTTTTGAAAGCAAATAACCATTGTATGTTGGACAATCGAATTATACTCTTTAATTTGGAGAAAGATAAATAAGTAGAGGTAAAACATGATCAAGTCTCATTTAGTTTCCAAACTATTCAACTTAAATTACTAATTGTAATGTGGCATCCATTGGGCTAAGACTCTCATTGCCCCTTTATCATTAGCATCTTAATTTATGAATGTTGAAGTAATGTGGTTGACAAGGTGTTGGTTGAATGTCTCATGCCCCGTGAGTGTGAAAACCTACTCCATGATTACTCAACTTAAGATTCCTAATAAGCTTTGTACAATCATAATAAGTATTAATGACATCATAGAGAATTGCAAAGAGGTACCTCTTGCCCCATGACATAGAAACCAGCCCATGTCACAATAACAAGATGAACAAACGGAGTAGACTCATCATCCTTTTTTATTTCATTCACTATATGCATAGCTTCTTATTTTATTGTAGGATGTGTTTGTAGAGTCCACTCTAGCTGTAAGTAAATTTCCACCATGATCAAGCCTGGCTTGGGTTAGCGGCCCAATGCAATTTCTCTAGTCATATATACTTACTCATCAAAACTTACTATTCCTCTATTTCATTTCGGCATGGCAGGTGTCCAAAAAAAAAAGCACATGACATCAACTAAATATAAAATTTCTTTGTGCAATGTTGAAAGCTTTTCACGTGATGCACGTATTAGCCAACTCCCAACCAAAATCCTTGTCAAGAACAAAACTTTTAGCTCCCATTAATGGGTCATGTTTGTTAAGTGCAATAGAAATAAATGTGTGCATTCAAAAGTTCGTGAGAGTCTTATCCCAAATTCAGCCCATGCCAATTAATAACATAAGAATCTTAATTTAGAGCATAAATGAAACTATAACATGGTGAACATGCTCGGAATAGCCATTAAGCTAATAGATAGATAGTGGATTTATGTCATATTGAGATAATTCTACAATTGTCCAACACACTCAAGTTAATTAATTTCAAGGCAAGATGTGATTGAAACCTCTAAATATGCCATGCTCATTTGCATGAGTGTTACCCATAAATCCCCAAAACAAGGGAATCATGGATGACACCATACTTTATTATTCATTGATAAACCATAAGACGGGGATGCATGATAATGCTCAATGAGCTCACTCAAGCCTAAACGAAAACGATACTAGATAATAAAAGCAAGACACACCAAAACTAGATAGACATGATAAAGCTGATAAAAGACGGGGGATAGGTGAAACTCCCCCAAGCTTAGATGGTTGCGGTAATTTCTTCATTCTCCCTTCTTCTTGTACTCAGACCACCACTCTTTCTTCTTCTTCTCTTCATAGTTGTCTTTAAGCTCTCCAATGATGCGCATCATGAGGTTATAGGCTTGCTCAAATGCTCCTGCAACTTTTCCCAACCTTTCCATGAGGTCCTTCTCCACCGTCTCCTTGGGAAGTTTTCCACTCCGGGCTTGGTGCTTTCTTCTTGGGAATAAGGTGATCCCAATCTCCAGTGCAATTCTTCTCAGTGGGAGTTTCCCTGCCAATAAGAGGAGAAACTGCGTTTTTGCTAGCAAGTGAGTGCCTTGGAGCCTTCCCTCCAGTGCTCATACGTGCGGACTGTCTTTTGTTTCCAAAAGACATGTTCACCCGTACGCCAGCAATAGGGATTGGTGATGGAGGTGCTGTTGCAAGAGGTGGTATGTCGAAGATGGCCTCGTCATCTTCCTCGTCAGGTTCTTCATCCATGATCTCGCGAAGCTCCACGTCCTCGTCATTCGAGTAGTCCTTCCTCTTCCTATTCCTCCTGTGGATGGATGTGGGGCTGTTGCCCTAGAGCTCATCATCATCATCGTCCATGGAGGTGCATTGGTAGGAGTCTCCCGAAGTTATGGCTTGGAAAACCTGACAGACAGAATAGACAAAACAAAGATCGTGCGAGAACTCTCGGTGCGGGATTAGATCGACAAAAGGGGGTATATATTGACGGTTTTTGGGGTAAGACGAAGCGTCTGAGTCGAAAACGAGACGGAACGAGACTCCGAGGTGGAAAAGGGGTACCTCCACGCGGCCAAGGAATCTGGCCGCGTGTGGGGTCCTCTTTTCCCCCTCGAGGTCCAATTCCTTCCAATTTTCTTGTCCCACACGTTAATTTCCATAAAAAATTAGTTCCGTAAGTTTTCACGCAATTCCGAGAAACCTCCAAACACAATAATTGTAAATTATTGAATTTGGGTTTCTGAAACTGCAGGATCCCTTACAATTACCTCCTCCGGTGTCATTAACTTTATCTCCTCGATGGTTCCTATGAAGTTCTTTCCTGCAATATAATGTTTTAGGCGTTGTCCATTGACCACATGAGGTTTACCTTTCATATCACCGTGAAGACGGATGGCCCCCGAACGGTATACCTCCTGTACTACCAATGGACCCTGCCATTTTCAAGCTAATTTCCCTGCAGAAAACTTAAAAGAGAGTTGTACAATAGGACTTGATCACCTACTTTAAATTCCTTTCTTTTAATTTTCTTGTCATGCCAAATTTTAACTTTCTCTTTAAACAATTTTGCACTTTCATATGCTTCATTCCTCCATTCATCTAATAGATTTAGGTCAAGCAATCTCTTCTCCCCCGCTGTTTCTAAATCAAAATTTAATTTTTTAATAGCCCATCTAGCTTTATGTTCTAATTCAACGGGTAAATGACATGCTTTTCCATAAACCATTTTATAAGGAGACATACCCATAGGATTTTTATAAGCAGTTTATAAGCCCACAATGCATCATTAATTTTAAGTGGCCAATCAGATCTAGCTCTGTTTAATGTTTTCTCTAAAATAAGTTTAATTTCCCTATTACTTAATTCAACTTGTCCACTAGTTTGAGGATGATAGGGTGATGCAATTCTATGATTAACATTATATTTTGCCAATGTTTTTCTAAGAACAACATGCATAAAATGAGATCCACCATCAGTAATTAAAAATCTAGGAACACCAAATCTAGGGAATATAATTTCTTTAAGCATTTGCATGGCTGTGGCATGGTCTGCACTCTTAGTAGGAATTGCTTCTACCGATTTTGTAACATAATCAACAGCAACCAAAATGTGAGTATGTTTTGTACTAGATGCAGGAAATGGTCCCATAAAGTCAAAACCCCACACATCAAATGGTTCAAGTGGTAATGTATAGTTCATAGGCATTTCATTCCTTCTACCAATGTTTCCTACTCTTTGACATTTATCACAAGTTTTAATATATTCAGCACAATCCTTGAATAGAGTAGGCCAATAAAAACCACATTGTAATACCTTTGCCGCAGTACGATCTCCTGCATGATGTCCTCCATAGGGACTGTCATGACAATCTCTTATAATAGCCTGCTGTTCATGCTCAGGTACACAACGTCTAATAATGCCATCAACACTTTTCTTATACAAGAATGGATCATCCCAAAAATAATGTCTAAGGTCATAAAAGAATTTCTTTCTTTGCTGGTAAGTAAATCGTGGTGGCATAACTTTCCCAACAATAAAATTTGCATAATTAGCAAACCAAGGAGATGCAACTTTAGTACTAGAAACACTAACAAGGGCAAGTTGTTCATTAGCAAAACTATCATTAATAGGAATAGGATCATGAGTTATATTTTCCATTCTAGAAAGATTATGAGCTACGGGATTATCTTCTCCTTTCCTATCTACTATGTGTAAATCAAATTCTTGCAACAAAAGTACCCATCTTATTAGCCTAGGCTTAGCATCTTTCTTATTCATCAAATATTTAATAGCAGAATGATCAGAGTGCACAGTGACTTTTGAATCAATTATGTAAGATCTAAATTTATCACATGCAAATATTACCGCTAAAAATTCTTTTTCAGTTGTAGCATAATTTCTTTGAGCACCATCTAGTGTTTTACTAGCATAGTAAATAACATTCAATTTCTTATCAACCCTTTGGCCTAAAACAGCTCCAACTGCATAATCACTAGCATCACACATAATTTCAAAGGGCAAGTTCCAATCAGGAGGTTGAATAATAGGTGCAGTTATTAAGGCTTTCTTTAAAACATTAAAGGATTCTATGCAATCATCATTAAAAGAAAACGGAACATCCTTTTGCAAAAGATTGGTTAGAGGATTTGATATTTTAGAGAAATCTTTAATGAACCTACGATAAAAACCTGCATGACCGAGAAAACTTCTTATACCTTTGATGTCTCTTGGATATGGTAATTTCTCAATAGCTTCAATTTTTGCTGGGTCAACTTCTATTCCTCTTCCAGAAATACGATGCCCAAGATCAATTCCCTCTGTTACCATAAAGTGACACTTCTCCCAATTAAGAACAAGGTGTTGGTCTTCACAACGCTGCAAAACTTTGTTAAGGTTGAACAAGCAATTATCAAAAGAAGTACCATACACCGAAAAATCATCCATAAAGACTTCCACTATCTTTTCAATATAATCAGCAAATATAGCATTCATGCATCTCTGAAAAGTAGCAGGCGCATTACATAAACCAAAAGGCATTCTCCTATAAACAAATGTACCATATGGGCAAGTAACAGTGGTCTTTTCCTGATCATCACTATGAACTGGAATTTGAGAGAAGGCTGAATACCCATCTAAATAACAAAAGTGAGAATGTTTAGATAATCTCTCTAGCATTTGATCAATAAAGGGCAATGGATAATGGTCCTTACGAGTTGCTTTTTTTAATTTTCTATAATCAATGCACATTCTATAACCAACAACAGTACGTTGAGCAACAAGTTCATCATCTTTATTAGGAACCACAATAATTCCACCTTTCTTAGGAACACAATGAACATGATTAACCCATTTACTATCAGCTATAGGATAAATAATACCAGCCTCTGTGAGTCGAATTACCTCCTTTTTTACCACTTCCTTCATTTTTGGATGTAGATGGCGTTGGAAATCAACAACAGGTTTAGCATCTTCTTCCAAATTAATTTTATGCATACATAGAGCTGGACTTATGCCCTTAAGATCATCAAGAGAATAACCAATAGCCTTACGGTGGGCTTTAAGCACATCAAGTAATTTCTCTTCTTCCTCAGCTGAAAGGTTAGCACTAATAATAACAGGATATATATTTTTCTTATCCAAGTATGCATATTTCAGATTTTTAGGCAAAGGCTTTAATTCAAAACTAGGATCTCCTTTAGGAGGTGGGAGTACTCCTAGATTATCAGGTGGGATATGCAATTGTAATTGTGGAGGTTGCTGCCATAATATTTGTTCTAAAGCTTCTTTTTCTGCATCATTAAATGACTCTTCCCGATTATGCATATAACGCTCCACCACGTCTGATGAAGCTACAACTATATGAGCAAGAGTTTCAATTATATCTTTAGATTTTGGTTCTTTCTTAGTAGGTTTATCAGCAAATTTAGAAAAATTAAATTCAAGTTTCTCTCCAGCACATTCAATAAACACCCTTTCTCTAGGCAAATCAATTTCAGCACCAACAGTATGTAAGAAAGGTCTACCAAATATAATAGGACAGAAAGAATCTTGTGGACAACCAAGCACAATAAAATCAGTAGGATATTTTATTTTCCCTACCAATGCTTCAACATCTCTAACAATTCCAAAGGGACTAATATAATCTTTATTAGCAACCTGAATGGTCATACATGTTTCTTCCATGGTGATAGGATCAATATCAGGCTTAATTTCTTGATAGAGAGAATATGGAATGACACTAATGCTTGCTCTAATATCACATAAACCATGATAACAAGAAGTCCCAATAGAGCATGATATAATTGGCTTACCAACTTTGGATGAATTCCCTTTAATAACTTTGGTAGCATCTTCACATAAATAAACATCAACATGATCTTCTTCATTTAATTGCTTAATAATAGAGACTTGGTTCTTGACTTCCACCTGTTCTTTAGGTTGAGAAAATCTCTTTCTACTTTTGTCAGCAACAGCAATAAGCAAATTCTCTTTAACTTTTTCAGGATAGGGAGGTGGTTCAATATATTCTTCTATTACTACAGATGACACTGGTGTTTCTTTAATAAATTTAGGGACAACAATAGAAGATTTAACATGTTCAACATAATAATCAAATCCACTTTTAGGAATTCGAATGTGCTCAGCAAATTTCTTAGCTATTTCAATAGCAACATATGGATCAAGACCAAAATCTTTAATAACATTCTTGAACAAAATAGAACTAGAGAAACTTTCTACACATGAATATCCATAATCAAAATAAGCTTCATTACCTTTGTCTAGGTCCCAATATTCAGAGTTCTTCGAAATAATTTCCAATAAATTACAAGCTTCTTCTGCGGTATTATTTGTAAAGCTTCCACCAGATGAACCATCCAAATATTGCTTTAGCCTATCAGGTAGTCTCACATAAAAGTTTATCAATATAAGTTTATTTGTGAGATCATGACAACGATTCTTACGAAGGAGGTCCTTAAGCCTCCCCCAAGCTTGAGTAATACTCTCTCCAAGGTGTGGCCAAAAATTAAATATAAAGCAACGGTTCTCATAAGCCTCTTTAGGAGTAAAATATTTAAGAAAGAAAACCTTCATAAAAGTATCCCAATTATGTGTAATTTCTTCATCCGGGGACATATACCATTTTCGATCATCACCAGTTAAGGACTGGTACAATAACTTGCATTTTACCTCCTCCTCAGAAATAGACTTGAGCCTAATTAGCCCACATATATCCTCAATAGCCCGTATGTGATCACTTGCAGCCTTTGTTCCATCCCCTGCAAAATACTCATTCCTAACAGCTTTAACAAATTCAAGGGGAATAATATAACCATCATCATGAGGTGCTTTTTCAACAACTTTAGGTTTAATAGCATAAGCACTCTCATATAAAGCAAGTTTCAGTGAAACATCTCTCATAAAAGCCATAATAATAACAGGATGCAACAGCAAGTAAAATTCAGCTTTCAAGTTTTCTTACCAAACTTCTTACCAATAGCGCTACGCTCCCCGGAAACGGCGCCAGAAAAGTGTCTTGATGGCTCCCAAGTGCAGGAGATCAATTGTAGTACTTTTCGAATTAGAAAGGTTGTCGAACCCACGAGGAGCAGAAGGAACTGGTAAGTAGAATAGCAAAGGAATAATAAAAGCAACATGTGTTTTTGTGTTTTAATTGTGTAGTGCAAGTAAAGTAAAATGCGGAAAGTAAATTGCAGCAAGTAGTAGGTCTCAATGAGAGACAAAGCCCAATCCTCTAATGCGCAAGAGGACAAGCTCAAGTGTGTGTTTGTGTCTTATATGTGGAAAACGTTCCCGAGGGCTGCACGGATTTAGCTGGCATAGTGATTCATTGCATAACATGTTTGTATATCTTGTCTAGTTTTAATCTTCTTCGGACGAGCCACAAATAGGAATAGCTAAATAAATAAACTATCACCCCTTATGATGGATCACGTGGCCAATTAAATGACAGCACGAGAATTATTAAGACATGATGTCCCACCATAGCCTTATGCTCTAAGGTCACCGATACAAGTACCCTCATAATGCAATTCAACGACTCTGTCTCAAGTTCCTGTCACCTAAAGACATCATCACGTCACTACACTACGGTGTTCTCCTATGAGCCCATGTAGGTGAAGTGTTGTACAGTCGACGTTCGTACAACACCATCATAGAATCACATAAAAGATAAATACTAGACCAAATAACAACTCATCTTATGTAACAAATCATTACCAATTCATCATATGCCCTCAGGAACATGCGGGAACTACTCACAACATGCAAACATGATCATGTATGGTGACATATCTGGTACAACACAATCTGAAACAATCTATCCACCACCAAATAATGGCAAGTACTCAATCCCAAACATGCAACGGAGTACAATAACACGTATCTAGGGTGTAGCAATGATCAAACTATGAGGGGAACAGAGTGGATCATGGTGATGGTGATGGTGGATATGCAGGTGCTGGTGAGGATGGTGATGGGGATGCCTCCTCCCACGCCAAGGAGGAGATGGGGATGAAGATGGGGATGATTTCCCCCTTCTCCGGAGCTCCGGAGCAGTAGGATCTGTCTCCCCCACAGAGAGTTTCGAGAGTTTCGCCGCCATGGCGGCTCCGTCTTGTCTCGGGAAAATTAGGGTGTTCGTTTTCGGGGAAGACGGAGTCGTCAGCAAAAAGACCTCGGGGAGGAGGTGGTGTGGGCCCATTTGGGGGCCCCACACGCGGCCAGGGAATCTGGCCGCGTGGGCTACCCCCTTTGGGCCTCCTGGCCCTCCTCCTTTGTGTCTTGTGCCCACGACCTTTCTCCCGAAGAAAAACTGACAGGGTTTTTTTCCTTTCGCAATTTGGATACCTGTAGCTCCTGAAACATCAAAAACATGAAAACAGGTGTTTTCTGACACCCAGAAATTAAATACCCAAAATAGGGACTTTGTAGGAAAGTCCCATAAAATCATCTAAAACATGCAAAACAATGACATAACATTGATAAAACATCCCAATAATGCCTATATGGAGGGTATAAATGATGATATAAAATGCACGTATCAGTCCTTCACAAAAAACCCATTTTTTACACTAGGAAAATGGAAAATAGTTATTTTATTCAATTAAATGGAAACTTCCTCCGTCAACTTTATTCGTGCTTCCAAGATGCATGTTTATGTGGAATATGGGCATATTAAAATAAATTATGCCATGGATTTGTCCATAATTATAACACCCGTCATTTGGACCAAAACAATAGAATGTTAGGAAGAGATAGCTAATTTTTGTGAACGGATCGGATCGGATGCAGATCGGATAGTGCCCTTCCCACATCAGTTTTCATATTTTCAAAACAAATACAAATACATATGTTGTCCAATACAAATGAGGAGAGGATGTTAGTCGAATACATATACCGATCGAATGCTTTCTAAATTCGTTATTAAAAAATATAACAAAATTACATTATTGTGTCTTATAGAGAGTCAACCATAGAATGGAAATATGAACAATATTTCTATATAATACACAATAGTTTAAAGTTCAATCACAGAAAAATACATTTGGCCAATTTCTTGCTCTTATGGGTTCGATAATTGCCACGTTGGCTAGAATTACGAAATTGGCTAACATAGTTTTATTCAGATATGGACAATCCATTTTCTTAAAAATTAAATACCACAATTGTATTTGTATTTATAAAAGCGAATATGGATATTACCACTTCCATTTCTATCTTGTTCGGATAATTCAGATTGTCCAGTTCCAGTTCTCACCCCTAGATAATAGTACCTTCCAAGTGACCTTCCATCCGACACAAAGAACCCTTGGAAATAAGAAGTAGTAGGAATGTAGGATGTAATATAAATTAACTCTGCAATTCATGCATTACAAAGGAAATCACAATTTAGAAGATCACATATTTGTTCCTGTAGATAAAATTTATAAGAAGTGTTCTCTACTAGGTCCACATCTGATGAAGTTGATGGATTTCCATCCGTAGGTGGTGAGACTCCAGCAAAAGTAGACACGCCACTACGCAACCAATCGATCTGTTTTTGCTGAGCTTGAAGTTGGGTCTGTTGCGGTTCTCATGTTTATTGAGTAGATAAGTTCCTTTGTAGAATCCAATTCTTCTTCTACATGTTGAGTATTGATGAGCTTGTGGATGCTCTACAGTTATGTGAACTAATGGTTATTAACAACACATTCTCTTATTTTGAATACTTATCCTCGAAAATGGACAAATTAAATTGAAGTTCCATACTATGAGTTCCATTTGCTTCTATTTAAGTCCGCCCTTAGAATTCCTATCCAGTACGCCATAGCGAAGAAGAATGTTATAAAAGTGCATGTGTTGGTTCTCCTGCTCGCGAGGGAGTCTGGCAACGCCGAGCCACTGCCGTGCATGCAGGAAGACACCCATGCCCTGTGCGGCCACGTCCACATGGGGCCGCTCGCGTACTCGACTATGCTGGTTCACGGCCTCACCTACGGTATGGCTTGCGCACGCAAGGAGTGGAGTCAAGTGTGAGCGTGAGAGTGAGTGTGAGCAATGCATGATCTGTTTGCTACTCTGCTACTCCCTCCGTCCGGGTTTAGGAGTCACCTAACGAAAAACTATTTGTCCAGCAATGAACTGCCCACGAGACCCGTAAAATTTATTAGACTAAAAAAGCGAGTCGTAATTATCTGCTGGTGTGAAAACGTTTTATTCAATAATTATTTTATTCAATAAAAAAGCGAGTCGTTCTTTTAATTAGTTTGTCAGTCTAGCTGTTGTTCGTTTTGTTTTGTTTTATGGATTCTTAGTTTCCTATGAAGTTTGTAAATCCACAATCACAAAATAATTACATAATACGCATGATGCACACACGTACACTGGCAGTGCTTTTGATCATCTGTGATCGGGGCGCTTTGGCGCTTCGTCGTGTTTTTGCTCGGCGAAGACAACAGGCGGGAACTAGTAAAAACTTAAAGTGGAGTGTCCATGCATAGCGGGGAGCAACACGATTTAGTGAGCGGTCAGCAGTTGAAAAAATTCTAAAACAACATTTAACTTATGTACTCCCTCCATCCACTTTCTTACATATTTTCCATTTTGTCCACATATATTCTAAAACGAGTGAATCTATTGACTTATTTTATACACATATTTAGTTTTTTCATTATTGTATATGGTCAAAATTGAAATGATAATTAATGTGCCTTTGAAAAGTGAACGAAGGGAGTATGAAAGATAAATCAAACTCTCAATACCGAACTTACCACATTAAACTTGTCAATCCCGATCAATAATCAACCTTGCACCCGTTTTGAGCACCGGGAAAAAAAATTCAACCCAGCCAGGATTATTCTCTAATCGTACTGATTGGATGGGTCCACATGTCATATTTTTCTTCCCCAATGTCGGTCTCCCAGTTTCTATTTTATCAATTAAGTCGGGCACTTTTTTTCTTGCAAATTCCAGTACACCAAATAGTTTAGCAATCGAAACACTTAAAACTTACTAATATTCAAATGGTAATCCTCATCTGTGGTGCATGGAAATCGAGATGCAACCGCTGGCATTAATTCAAACATATAAAGCGCACACAAATAATCATACACTCATAGGGTATGGACATAGCCATGGTTAACGAACGGCATGAGTCTCAATGCACCGCACAAACAAGTTGTGATGGACGTACGCCGGTGCCTGCATGCATGTCGTATCCTCTCTGGAAGCTTCATGGAGTGAAGCAGCGACCACCATCGAACATCGACTTCACCGGCGACATGACATGTTGCTAGCTACTGTTTCGGCAAAGATTAGCTAGTTGTGATTTCTTGATTTTTCTTTTTTGGTTGCATTCTTAATGGAATGGTTCTACATGTGTGGGTAGAGAATGGTACACTCGTTCTTAATACACAGCACGGTATTAATTAAGTTCCATGACAGGACCGATGGCAGACAACGAATTAAAATTTTAATATATTTATACTAAATTTTTATACTTATTCATGAATTATTTGTATCAAACTACAATCTTAACGGATATAGTTTTCTATCAATTAGTTGTCGTAGTTAATAATTGCTAATATTAAATATATCATTCTTTATTATACTATTCCAATGTTTATCATAAACCTACAACAATGTGAAATTTATACCTTTTCTTTTAAAAAACTCAAAAAAAATTGATGTTCTCAATTATACATTGTTTATTTTCATGTCTGCATACACACATGTGTTCGAGTCTATTTTATTATCATTGATACCATGGTAGATATCTACAAAAGCAGGCGCCGCGAGGTGCAAACTCGGCGACCCCCATACTCGAGGACGCGGGTCATGCAAGATATTTTTATCTAGTATTAATTAAGTTCCATGACAAAACCGATGGCAGACAATGAATTAAATTTTAATATATTTTTACTAAATTTTTATACTTATTCATGAATTATTTGTATCAAACTACAATCTTAACGGATATAGTTTTCTATCAATTAGTTGTCGTAGTTAATCATTGCTAATATTAAATATATCATTCTTTATTATACTATTCCAATGTTTACCATAAACCTAGAGCAATGTGAAATTTATACCTTTTCTTTTAAAAAAACTCAAAAAAAAAAGATGTTCTCAATTATATATTCTTTATTTTCATGTCTGCATACACACATGTGTTCGAGTCTATTTTATTATAATTGATACCATGGTAGATATCTACAAATTAAGTAGACCACTCTAATAAATAAATATATTAGTAGTGGTTTCTCGTATATTCTTTGATAAGCCCATCTATATAAACTTCTAGAATATGAATTGAAATACTGGTAATAGTCTTGCATGTTTGGTTTGGTGATAAGTTGAAATTATACACATGCATTTTTTGTACTACTGAAATATGATCGACCATAATAATTAATGGATAGTCTGCTTTTACATATGATTTAATCATCTGATATGCTCGTCTGCAATGCGCTAGGTACCTTGTGTATGCAACAAATCATATATATATTTCTCAAATAAAAGGTCAGTCACAAAATCAAATGTTGATGTCCTCGTTAACACATATTTGAGTTTTAAACATCCACACGAGAGAGACTAACAGCCTAACTAAAACATGTCGTCGTTGATTGGATTGGTTTATTCCTACGTGTTACTAGATATTAGACCATCGTGTCGACGACTTGGTCCCTACAAATTGATTTTCTTTTTCAGATTTTCATTTATTATTTGGAAGCAATGGATAACGGCTGTGGTGTATCAGTCCAAAAGATAACTTGACCACACTGAACTTAAGACTAGCCATAGTGGTGGTATCATAGGTGGTATCATGCAACTTGGACCCACAAAAAGGTGATGTGGCAGGTAATTAATGAGGAGAGAGATGGTTAGAGTAACATAGGTAGATACCATATCCTGGACACGTAAAACTAGAAAATTTAATTGCATGTAAATCTTGTACACATATTTGCATTGAGATTCTACAAAATAATAAATAGGATAAGATTATGATACTACTATAAGATACTATGCACTATAGAGGTAGTATCATATACTAGTATCATATGCATGATACTTGTGTATGATACTCCCCACTGTGACTAGTCTTATTGATCCCGATCAACCGTGGACCAATTTTAAGCACCGGGAAAAAGTCGACCCTTGCCATGTTTTTTTTTCTTCTATAATATGTTTGACCGGATGGATCCACGTGTCATATTTTTCTTCCACAATTTCTTTCTCCTGCTTCTGTTGTAGTACCAAATAGGTCCGGGGACTTCTATCTTGCAAGTTCCCGCGCACTAAACAGTTTAGCGATGGCAACACTTAAAACTGGGTAATACTCAATTACTAATGCTCAACCGCACCCATTGACCCATGGTGCATGAAAGGACAAACAAGAACAAGAAATCGAGATGAACCCGGTTGCATTGATTCAGTTGATGGCTGCACGTACTAGTATCGATCGTCTGGTAGTTTGGTGGCGGCCACCATAGTGGACATTGTCGTGGTGGTGTCACGGCAGATGCCATGGGATGGCTAAAGATGTGGGGACGAAGGACGCTGGAGGTGCTCGGGGAGGGATCACGCGACGAATAGCCGCGTGAGGTAAGAACAACACACTGCAAACAACGCGATCTACCCAGGTTCAGGGCCCTCGTGAGGAGGTAAAACCCCTACTCCTGCCTCTCTGTATGTATTATGATGTTTCTCCGAGTAGCCACAGTACAAAGGGTATCGTTACCGAGTAGCAACTCTCCTCCCTCCGAGTAGAGCTAGGTCAAGAACTTAGGGTTTCTAGGGTTTATGCGCGGTCCAGTATGCGATCTAGGTCAAGATGTGTTCGATCCTCACGCAGGAGGCGGCGGGGCACCTTATATACATGGTGCTCAGCCGGATACGTCCAAACATGGACAAGTGTCGACATAGTGTGCACACCGTCCTTCTTCCGGGTTCCCGCTGACAGCTTTGGTTCCTAACCTTGGCTTTATCTGGAAAGTCGTTGGGCAAAACTAGGGGACAGACTGGTATCACTGTACCTAAGCACAGAGTAGGCCCCCCTTATCCTGCCACGGCCTGCTTCCATGATGTCACTGTCAGGCTGGCCGGTCCCAGATGAACAGTAGTTCGAATGCTGCCAAGTACGGACCCAGGATACGCGGGATCCTGTGTCAGAACGGCTCCTTTGACTTTCTGGCCCGAGTAGGTTCCCGCCAATTCTACTCGGGCCACCTCTTCTACTCGAAGAGACAGAACTTGCTTGATATCTCCTTCTGGTCATCTTGAGGTGAGACCGAGTAGCAGTCGACCGGGTAGCGGGTACCGGGTAGTCGGCTACTCGACCAAACCTCCCTTCTGTGAGTTGCTTTTACTACTTGCCTTTACCCTACTCGGGGGTAACCCCCCGACAGCAGTCCCCGAAGCTGGTTGAGTCTTGCGAACTTGTTCACTAGGCTCTGCCAGCTTAAAACCAACCTTTGCAACTCAGCCCTTGAACCTCAAGATGCCGAGTAAAAGACCTCCGAGTAGTATCCCGTAGATTACTTTGAGTTTCTTGTCTTCCGAGTAACACCAGCCTTCTATTCGGCAACCGAGTAAAAAGACTTAGAGAATTTCTCCTTTGGCATCTCTGCAGCGCAGAGCACCATCCAGCCGTCCGTGCCGCAGCCGGACGCGTGTCAAGCATCCACGACCCTGTCGTTTCGCTGCCCACGACACATCGTGCCACGCGCCCAGTTTTCACGGGGCGGGCCCACCGGCTCGTTACGTCCCATCAATCGTAATAATAGGCCACGATCCAGTGGTGGGATTAATTGCGGCCGTTACGCGCGCATCCCGCGCTTGTGTGCGTTTCTAGCCGGCCACAGATCCCGCCACACGGCACGATCGATCCCACTTCCACGATAGTAACGGTAAACCCGCGGAGAGGGTATAAATACCCCCGCCGGTAACTTCCTTTTCCCCTTCCCTTGCACTATTCCTCTTTCGTCCTCTGCTTTCCTCCGCCACCGAGCTTTCCGCCGCCGCGCAAGCTTTCGCGCCGCCGTGGACTCAATTCGCCCAACCAACTCCGTCCAATTTCTTCCACTCCTCCTACTCGCAACGATGGCTAAAGCCGGCTGGGCGGGCTCAATCGTCACCAGTGAAGATTTCGCCTGGCTCGTGAATACCAGGAGAGTTCCTCCCGGCGTGGAGTGCCGGGCGCCTGACGATGAACTCGTGCCAACCCCACGGGAGGGTGAGCGCGTCGTGTTCATGTCGCACTTCGAGCGCGGCTTCGGACTGCCGGCCTCCGATTTCCTCCGTAAGTTTCTTGACCACTTCGGCCTTCAGATGCATCATCTGCCGCCCAACGCCGTTGTCTTCCTCGCCTACCACGCCGTGGTGTGCGAGGCCTTCCTCGGCATCCACCCGACGTCGGATACCTGGTTGAGGTACTTCCACCTCCGCCAGCAGACTGTCGGGAAGAAGGACAGCGCGGGCGTCGGCCGCGCCACTGACACCGGCTGCGCCATGATGGTGCAGCGGTCCGGGACGAACCATCCCCGTGTCAAGGGGCTGGACTCCGTCCGAATGTGGCAGAAGACGTTCTTCTATGTCAAGAACATCCCCGCCGCGAAAGGAGCCGTGGTAAACGACCGAATCAACCTGCCCGCTTGGAGCACTCGTGCTCCCACCGGGAAGAACTGGAAGGAGAAGCCCGCCAATGACGACAACGCCATCGATATAGAGAAGAGGCTTGGCTGGCTGACAGAGCAAGGCCTCAAGAATGACGATCCGGTGGCTTGCTGGATCCAGCGCCGAGTGCTGCCTCTGCAGGAGCGCTGCCATCTCATGTGCTACATGGGAGGCCCCCGCGACTGCACCAGGACGACAACCATCGAGATCGACAACATTGATGTTCCCGGGCACGCAAGGGCCATCTTGATGACGAGCCTCGGCGACAATTGGCAGTACGGGTTCGTCCCGTATAGCCGCACGAAGCCGATTGAGCGGGTACGTCCTCCTTACTCTGTTTTTGCATATGCTTTCCGAGTAGATAATTCTTCTTCTTGCCGCGAGTAGCAATTGCCTTCTGCACCGAGTAGGATACTTAGCCGAATCGCCTAGGCTTAATGTGCTTTTGTACTTGCACGCCTTGTCGGGTAGCCTACTCGGGAACAATTCTTAGGCTTAGTGTGCTTTGCGCCTGCACGCCTTTCCGTGTAGGATATTCAGCACTCATGCTTAGGCCTCGTATGCTTTGTGTTTGCACGCCTATCCGGGTAGAAACAATCAGTGAGCTGCCTAGGCTTAGTGTGCTTTGTGTTTGCACGCCTATCCGAGTAGAATTCCTTCCTGATACTCGGCTAATCTGTGACCCTTCTCTGTTTTTCAGATCCTTACTCGCCAGAAAATTGAAAGCTGCGAGCGCTTCGATGGCAACTTCTCTGCCGATCGCGAGGAGGACGATGTGCCCTCCTTCGATGCCGCGGATCAGGTCAATCTCCCACGCTCCCCAACGACGGAGAAACGCGAGGCCGAATCGTCTCTTCGCAATTGGTCTGAAGACGAATTCGAAGGTAACAACGTACTCACTTTGCTTGCTTGCGAGAAGCGTCAATCCCTTGCTTGCTGTTTCTAATTTTCTTCTTTTCTTTTCTCGAACCCGCAGATGAAGCTGCCGACGAGAACGAGGACGAGGACGATGACGAGGACAAGGACGATGCGGTCCTTGTCGTCAAACCTCTGTCCGTCGCAGCCCCCAACACCCGCAAGCGGACTGGCAGTGACACCCAAGAGCCTCCAGCCAAGAAGAAGAAGCCAGCCGAGAAGAAGAAGCCGACCAAGGCGGTCGCGAAGAAGCCGAGGCGGAAGCTCCCTTCCACCACTGCGTAAGTTTTCTTCTCGGTCGTCTCTCCTCTCGCGCTGTGCTGTTTTCCCCAATCTCCTTCTAATTTCTGATTCTTTCTTTCTCGGCAGACCTCCCATGGACGCGAATGCCGTTCGCGCGCCCGACCAGGCCAAGAAACCACCAGTACCTCTGATCAATCTCGACGATGAGGAGGATGACGCCACCAACACCCAAGGAGCAGAAACAGAACAGCAGAACCGTGCATCGTCAGCAGCACGGGACACCGCTGCTCATCAGGAAAGAGCGCCCTCTCCTCCGGCCAGCAACGCCGAGGAGAATCAGGACCAGGAGATGCAGGACGCCGCCGCCCTTGAGCGGCCAGAATCTGAGCAAGAGCAGCCCATCACAAGGGCTGCTGAACACGAAAATCCCGCCGCCGAGCAGCGGGTAGAAGATGCTACCGCCACGGATGCCACCATGACGGACACCTACCCACTGAGCGACGTGCAGTCAGGCGCCACACCGAGTAGTGCCCAGCCCGATGCCGCGCAAGGTGACGGTTCCGTGGTGCCACCCATTGTTCAAGGCACTACCCCGCCAAACTTCTCCTCGTCGCCGCATATTAAGGACGCAGCCAGCCCTCCTGCCGGGCGAGTAACCAGGCAACAAGCCCTGGACGCTCTTAAGGATGAAGTTGACAGAAGAGCAGCCGAGAAAGAAGCTGCTGAGAAAAGCCCTTCCGAGGAGACGGAAACTAAGAAAGAAACTGCCGAGAAGGCAGCCGCCGAGAAGGCGAAGGCCAAGGCTGAGGGGAAGAAGCCCGAGGATCCCGCGAAGCAGAGAGCCGAGAAAGAGAAGACGAAGAAGCGGGCCAGAGATCAAAATCAAATGCCGCCGCCAGCCTCGGGTGGAGCACTGGTTATTCGCGCTCCCGGCCCGGTTGCTACTGCTACCTCCGCCGCTCTTGCTGCTGCTGGTCAACCTTGCTTCCCGGACTACATGGTGCAGGTCAGCCAACAAGGACAAATCGGCTTCTCTCCCAAGGATAAGCAGCTTGCCCTTCTGAGGGGAAGAAAGGCCGTAGCCGTGAACTCCCCTCCCCCGGATTCAAACCAGAACCAGTCCGGCACTATTGCTTCTCGGGGAGTCCAAGATCCAACGATAACCACAAAGAGCCTTGAGCAGGTGCTGGATACTATTGGCTTTATCGACGCCAAATGGGACAGCAAGATTCTCGGCACGGACAACTGGCACGGCCTTGGATTGGGCGCAATCGACTACATGCGCGTTGAGTGGAACAAGGTGGATTTGGGTTACAAACCCATGACTGTCTCCACCGAGACTGCCACTCTCGCCGCCAAGATGTTCCTGCACCGCAAGAATGCCGAAGATATCGAGCAAGCTTATGCAGTAAGTCTCAGCTTGTCC
Organism: Alopecurus myosuroides; assembly: GCA_028641055.1. Lineage (NCBI taxonomy): Eukaryota > Viridiplantae > Streptophyta > Magnoliopsida > Poales > Poaceae > Alopecurus > Alopecurus myosuroides. Next base: position 31,992,143 of record CM054061.1, read on the forward strand.
TTCTCCGAGTTGAATTTTTCTTCTCTCCTATCCGCCTTTATCTCCCTTTACCATCACCCAGTCCCCGAGATTCTGGCCGAGTAGGCGGATGCTCTTCCGAGTAGCCGCCTTCTCGGGTTGAATCTTTCACTTCTGCGTCTAACTTGTTTTCTTCTCGCTCCTCAGGATAGCGTTCTGAAGCGTACCAATCTGTATCGCGTGCTCCTCTGGAATCATGCTATCGCCAGGAGGCGAATTGCTGCCCTGGAAAAGGAGAAGACAGCTGCGGAGGCAGCGAGCAAGAATGCTAATGATAGCACTCAGCAGCTGGCCGAAGTAAAAGGTATGCTTTTAGCTGCGCGGTTACTGCGTTTTATGTTTACGCCCGCTTCTGCTTTCTTTTGCGCTAACCATTCCTACTCTGCAGATAACCTGAAGGCTTTAGCAGAGGAGCACGAGAAGTGCCGCACGTTTGTGGAGAACGCCGAGGCCACCATCAAGAAGTTAGAAGGTGAGTTGCCGTCTACCCGGCTTGATTATGTTTCTGTTTCTTCTCTGCTTCTCTGCTAACCTTGTTTGTCTCTCCGCAGAAGATCATAAGTTGTTTGTTGAAGAACATCAAGACTGCGTCAAACCGGAAGAGGTGCAGAAACAGCTGTCCGACCAGGCTGTCGAGTTGGTGAAGGACCATACGACAGAGATGGAGCAGCTGCAACTCCAGCTGCAGAAGGCACTGCAGGACGCTGTCACTCTTGGCGCCGAGAGGGACAGAGCAATCGCCGAGAAGGCCAAAGCCGAGACAACCTTCAATGCCAGAATCAATACCCTTAAGCAGGAGTGCGAGGTACTGACAAAGGCCAATGCTGGGCTCTTCGCACAGATGGATACTCTGCGCCAGATCCAGGAGAAGCACATATCCAATGAAGAATCCTGGAAGACCCAGCTGCAGGCGCTGCGCATCGAGCTTAAGAGTAAGCTTTCTCTTCTCTGCATCTTTCTCTTCTCGGTCGAATTTCTTCTCGGTTCTTCCTCCACCCGGTTCTTTTCTTCTCTGATTCTGAATTTCTTACTTGTTTTCCCAGAGATCTTTCCTGCCATTATTTCTTCCTGCGTGCCTGCTCTGGCCAAGGCCCAAGCAGCACGTGCTGCGAACGGCGAGCCAGAGGACACCAGGGCCGAAATTGAAGACAGCATGCTGGTGATGCGAGGCCAGTTCGAACGCCTAGCCGGCGTTGGTACTGACCTCGTGCGCGTGGGCTTTGAGCTTCACAAGCTCTTCTGGCCTGAGGATCCTGAGCCAACAACCATTCGGGGCCTCGCACTCAAGCTGCAGAATGTGAAGGCCGAGTTGAAGAAGTGGCGTGCTTCTGGAGCTCGGGCAGGCGCGGACTTGATGCTTCTCTGCATCGCCTCCTGGTACGAAAATCTTAACATGCAACTCATCCGCGGGAAGCGCGACAACTCCAAGTGGGAGACAGACCCCAACTGCGTGGCCGCGCGCAAATTGCTCGCGTATGAAGTGGCGGAGTGCGCTGAGACGGAGATCTACATCGACGGCCTCCCCGAGCCCGACACCGAGGTGTAGGAGGACGAGGAGGAGGAAGATGATGACACAGACTCCGAGCTGGAGTCGGGCTTCTTCGATTCCCCCAGGAGCAAGGCCGGGAAGGGGAAAGCCACGGCCGTCGCGAGTAGTGATGAGGAGGCCGAGCACATCGACACCGCCACACTCGACTTCGGCACTTCTTCGGGAGCCGCTCTCGACGACACGATACTCGCCCCCAGCCGAGCCTCCGGTTCCTCTTCAGCTCCAGGGCCCATCTCGGTGGCCACGACCACTTCTGATCTGGCAGCCACCGAGCGCGACGCCGAGATGGAAGAGTCCGCCACCGTCCAGTCGGAAGCGGATGCCACCCATGCCAGCGCCGAGGAAGATGCGGCAGCCAAGGCCACCACAGAAGATGCAGCAGCCAATGCCAGCGCCGACAACACTGCTTCCTCCACATAACTTTACCTGCAAACTTTTTTACTCGAACACTTATCAGATCCCCGGGATGCCGGGAGCATATGTATCAGACTTGTTTATGCTTGCTAACAGTTTTTATCCCCTCTTTGTTTATTTCGAAATTAATCAATTTGAGCAACACTGGCTCAATGCCGAGTTGCGTTTCCATGCGAGTCCCCGAGTTGCATTTCTTATTCACCCTATCTTTTCATCTCTGCTCTACCCGCAACTTGTTGCTTTTTTGGTATTCGAGTCACAAGAATCAAAGAGTAGAGCTGCAAATACTTAGCCGCTAGAAACAATCATGGTAACGCAGCCCACCACTTAGCCGAGAAGACGAAACAGGGAACAAAAGTAACTAACAATCTACTCGGTTCCTGCACTCTTTCTTCCTTAGCGATTTTCTTGTGCTCATTGACCTTTTGCTTGTTCTCTTGCTTGCCATGAAGCCGGGTTTCGGACAGCAGCAGAGTCGAAGAGTTGGCATATAGGTTTAGACACAGTACTCAATACGCTTATGAGTTTCGAAGTGAAGCAACCGAGTAGGAAAACAGTAAAGCCGAGTAAAAACATCTAGAGCAATTTTGGACGAGGGCAGTCCCCGAGAACGATTTCAGATTGCAGAGTAGAATTTCAACTCGGATAAGAGGGTACATACACATCTTTGCTTACGAATCAAAACGACGGAGTAGAGCTACATTCCAGGGGCGCTTGGTTTCCTCTCCAGCTTTATCTGCCCTGTTCGCCTGCGATGGGCGCACATCTACAAGATAGTACGCATCATTGTGCAGCGCTTTGCTCACAATGAAAGGCCCTTCCCATGGAGGAGACAACTTGTGCATCCCGGCTGTGCGCTGCACAAGCCTAAGGACCATGTCTCCTTCTCGGAATACCCTTGGGTTCACCTTTCGGCTATGATAACGCCGCAGGTTTTGCTGGTAGATAGCCGAACGTGACAGAGTCAGCTCTTTTGCTTCTTCAAGCAGGTCAACGTCGTCTTCTCGAGCTTCTCTCGCCTCCACCTCAGTGTAGAGGGCTACTCGGGGGGAGTCATGCTCTAAGTCTATTGGCAACACGGCCTCAGCCCCGTATACCAAGAAGAATGGCGTGTAGCCGGTTGACCGGTTAGGGGTAGTCCTTAGACTCCACAACACCGCTGGCAACTCTTCTAGCCAACACCCAGGTGTTTTCAGCAACGGCTCAATCAGCCTTGGCTTTATGCCTGCCAGTACCATTCCATTTGCTCTCTCAACTTGCCCATTGGAGGCAGGGTGCGCGACTGACGCAACGTCTAGTCGGATGTGCTTATCTATGCAGAATCGCACCATTGCCCCCTCTGCGAAGTTGGTACCGTTGTCGGTGATGATGCTGTGCGGGTAGCCATATCTCATGATCACATCCTTCACGAACTTCACAGCTGTGACCCCATCGCACTTCCGAATAGGTTTCACCTCAATCCACTTGGTGAACTTTTCCACCATGACCAAGATATGTGTCATGTTGCCTTTAGCCGGCTTGAAGGGGCCAACCATATCCAGGCACCAAACAGCAAACGGCCATGTGATAGGAATTGTTTTCAACTCGGAAGCAGGCATGTGAATCTTACTTGCGAACATTTGGCAGCCATTGCATTTCCTCACGATGTCCTCAGCTTGCTGCAAGGCTGTGAGCCAATAGAAGCCATGCCGAAAAGCTTTCTTGACCAATGCCCGAGAAGAGGCGTGGTGCCCACACTCCCCTTGATGTATCTCCACCAGGATTTCTTCTCCCTCCTCCGGGCTCACACAACGTTGCAGTACGCCAGTGGCACTTCTCTTGTGCAGCACATCTCTGACTATGGTGTAGCCCTTGGATCTTCTCTGAATTTGTCTTGCAGCCACCTCATCTTCTGGTAGAGTACCGTCCCTTAAAAAGGATAATATGGGCATAGCCCAACTCGGTGTCTCCCGCGCAGGAAACACTGGTTCGTCCAGTTCCATTGGGACAGGCACTTGTGGTTGCTCAGGAGGAGTGGGAGCGCTTCTTTGTAACCCAGATCGATTGGCGAGAACTTCTTCAATGAGTGCGACGGCCTCCGGGTTAAGGACAGCAGTCCCCGAGTAGGGAGTGGCAGTCAACGAGTAAGGAGTGGCAGTCCCCGAGTAAAGGGTGGCAGTCCCCGAGTAGAGAACGGCAGTCCCCGGGTTAGGAGTGGCAGTCCCCGAGTAAGGAGTGGCAGTCCCCGAGTAGGGAGTGGCAGTCCCCGAGTAGAGAACGGCAGTCCCCGGGTTTCCTGCAGCATTCTCCCAGTCAATGTCCATGGGATCAGATTCCTCACCTGGCAGAGAAGGAACGAAAATAGATTCCGAGTTGGGGGAAGGCTTGATGGATGGCTTCCTCAAATGCTCCAAGGCAATCCCTGCCGGGACGGACTGCCGAGAAGATCCCAACTTGGATAGCTCGTCTGCTGCTTCATTCTCTGCTCGGTGAATGTGTTGGAACTCACAGCCTTCGAAGAATCCAGTCATAGACTGTACCAGGAATCGATACGATGCCATATTAGCATCCAAAGCATCCCAAGTGCCCGAAACTTGTTGCACCACCAGATCTGAATCTCCATAGCATACGATGCGCTGCACTCCAACCTCCTTGGCTACTCGCAAGCCATGAACCACTGCCTCATACTCTGCAACATTGTTGGATGCCTTGAAATGGATCTGCAACACATACTTGAGCTGATCTCGCTTGGGTGACGTGAGCACAACACCAGCACCGAGGCCTTCCTTCACTTTCGAGCCATCGAAATGCATCCTCCAATAGTTGGAAACTGGAGCAGGAGGCTCATACTGCATCTCGGCCCAGTCCACAAGAAACTCCGCCAGGACCTGAGACTTGATGGCTTCTCTTCTCGTATACGCGGGAGCATACGCTGCTAGCTCGATTGCCCATTTGGCTACTCTGCCACTCGCCTCCTTGTTACCCATGATATCCGAGATGGGAGCAGAACTCACGACAGTGATGGGGTGCTCCTGGAAATAATGTTTCAGCTTCCTGGCGCCCAGGTACACACCATATGTCATCTTCTGATAATGCGGGTAATTCTGCTTGGAGCTGGACAGCACCTCACTGAGATAGTATACCGGGCGCTGTACACTCTTGCCTTCTTCTTCTCGCTCCACCACTATCACCACGCTGACTACTCGGTTAGTCGCAGCAATGTACAACAGCATGGGCTCCTTGGGTAGCGGACTAGCCAAGACGGGAGCACTAGCCAGCATTGCTTTCAACTCATTGAATGCCACGTCCGCTTGCGGAGTCCAGACAAACTTGTCACTTTTCTTCATCAGCTGGTATAGAGGCAGGGCCTTCTCGCCCATTCGGCCCAGAAAACGGCTCAAAGATGCCAAGCAACCCGTGAACTTTTGTACATCCTTCAGTGATCTCGGTAAAGACATGCTCTCAATAGCTTTTATCTTAGAAGGATTGGCTTCAATGCCCCGACTAGAAACTAGAAACCCGAGTAGCTTTCTAGCCGGTACACCAAAGGTGCACTTACTCGGATTCAGTTTCATTTTGTACTTGCGTAGGTTAGCAAAGGTTTCCTCCAGGTCGGCAAGCAGAGTATGTGTTTTATTCGTTTTGATGACAATGTCATCTACGTACACCTGCACATTCTTGCCGAGCTGATCGTGCAAGCATTTCTGCATGCATCTCTGATAGGTTGCACCCGCATTCCTCAAGCCAAAACACATGACACGATAGCAATAAGCCCCGTACGGGGTAATAAAAGCAGTCTTTATTTGATCAGCGGGATTGAGTGCAATCTGGTGGAAACCAGAGTAGGCATCTATGAAAGACAGCAGTTCACAACCAGCAGTGGAATCGATCACCTGATCGATGCGAGGTAGCGGGAAAGGATCCTTGGGGCATGCCTTGTTCAAGTCGGTGTAGTCGACGCACATACGCCATGCGGTAGCAGCCTTGGGATCTTCCTTTTTCTTCTCGACCATGACCGGGTTGGCTAACCAATCCGGATGCAGCACTTCCATGATGAAGTTACTTATCAGCAGCTTGGTGATCTGATCACCGATGGCTTTCCTTCTCTCATCTCCGAAACGGCGCATAGCCTGCTTCACTGGCTTGGCGTCAGGACGCACATGCAAAGAGTGCTCAACCAACTCCCTCGGGACTCCTGGTAGATCTTCATTGGTCCAGGCAAATACATCCCGATTCTCACAGAGGAAGTGGATGAGCTCGCTTTCCTATTTCTCCGCCAACCCGGAACCAATGATGGCTACGCGGTCGGGGAACTCGGGGTCGACCTGGACTGTCTTGGTCTCCTTGGCAGCTTGGAAAGCAGTACCATGCTGGGTACTCGGCACACCTTGTGCACCAGCTTGTGCGGACTGAGCCATGGCCACCACCTCGTACATCTTCTTCTTCTCGGCCTCAATCACCATCGACTCTGCCAGCTTGGAGCTAGCTGAAGCACACTCCATGGACTTCTTGTAATCGCCAGCAATAGTGATTATGCCATTGGGACCAGGGATCTTCATCTTCAGGTATGCAACATGAGTAGAGGCCATGAACTTGCTCAGAGCAGGCCTGCCAAGTAGAGCATGATAGGGGCTTTGATGATCAACCACCTCAAATTGCAGTCGCTCTGTGCGGCAGTTCTCCCGGGTACCGAATAGCACATCTATCCACGCTCGGCCAATCGGGTTGCATGAGATCCCGGGCACAATGCCATGGAAAGTGGTCTTGCTAGGCAGCATCATGTTCTCGGCCAGGCCAAGCTTCTCGAGTGTGTCCTTGTACACAATGTTGATGCTGCTGCCGTTGTCGATTAGCACCTTGCTGAACCTCACATTCTTCTCGGGACCCAGGAAGGTAGGATCCAACACCAAGGCATAGGTACCCGGGTTGGGCATCACCTTGGGATGATCTACTCGGGACCACCTGATCTCCTGGTCGCACCAGTACATGTAGTGAGGAACAGCAGGAATCACTGCATTGACCTCCATGGCCCGCATGTGCTGTGATTGCTTGTCGACTGCCTCAGAAGTGAAGATCATATAGCTCTCATGGTGCTCTTGGTACTGGTTGGAGCCGTTGCCCCCATTGTTGCCATTGTTGTTGTTGCCCTGATAGTTGTTGTTGTTGCCTCTGTTGTTGTTGTTGCGGTTGTAGTTGTTGTTGTTGTTGCGGTAGCTCTCGTTGTTGAAGTTGCGGTTAGCTCCTAAAGCCACCTGGTTGACATTCTCTCTTCTCGGGTACACTGGCGACCGAGCTGCGGGTGCGCGAGTAGGCTGAACAATAGCATTGGCGGCTGGCAGGGGAGGAGGAGGAGGCAAGCCATCACTCTTGATCACGTCCCACCATTCGCATTGCCGAGTAGTGTGGTTCGCAGGCCTTGAGGGGTGGTGAGTGTGAAAGCTGCATGGGCCATCCTTCATGTCATCAAAGACAAACTTCTTCGGCTGCTCGGAGTTCCCGCTACCCGACTGAGGAGTACGGAACGGTTTCTTGTTGCCTTGGCCCTGGTTCTGGTTCTGCCCATAGGCTCCAGCAGGTTTCTGCCTTTGGCCACCACCGCCTCCGACATTCACTGCATTCACCTCTTCAGGATCATACCGAGTATCTACTCGGCGCTTGTTGCGGAACTCGTTGCGCTTGCTGCTGTTGAAGTTTCTTCTCGGCTCAGAGGAGTCCATCAGTGGCTGAGTAGGATCACCGAGTGCGTACTGATCCGCAATCTTGATAGTCTCCGCCAGAGTGTTCGGCATCTCCCTCTGCAATCTCTGCCACAACATACTGCCATGCCTGCATCCCTGCGCAAACCAGGTAATGGCCTGTGCTTCATTCACACCTTCACAGGTGTTCCTTAGTGTGCTCCACCGAGTAAGGTACTCGCGATCCGTCTCGTCTTCTCGCTGCCTGCAAGCAGACAGCTGCTGTGGCCTATTCGGCCTCTTGTATGTGCTCGTGAAGTTGCTGATGAAGGCATCCGAGAAGTCCAGCCAGCAGTTGATGCTGTTCTTGGGTAAGTTGTTGAGCCAAGTGCGAGCTGGACCCTCTAGCATCTGCGGCACATAACGCACCGCCCATCTCCTGTTGCCATTCGCGATATGGACCGCGGTGACATAATCATTGAGCCAATCTTCAGGCTTGGTGCTGCCATTGTAGCTCTTGGTGCCCCTTGCGAGCTGGAAGCCCTTCACGGAAGGCTCGTTCATGATGCGCGGGCCAAAGCACTCGGGGCCAGGAGGACCTGTGCTCTCAAGCCGCGCCGACAAGCTGATACGGTCCAGCTGATGCCTCGCATCTCCAGGCGCCAACACACGCTCGCCAACACGGTCATGAATATCATAACCAGCCATCTCCATAGCCGAGTAGCCATCGTCATACCTATCCACCTGCACAGCAACAGGCTGCACCACCGGGTTGGCGACTGGAGCCACTGCACGCGGCTGCTGCCTCTGCCGAGTAGGCTGAGCTGCGGGTAGCCGAGAAGGACCTGGACGTGCACCATCTCGGGCCTGGCTTTGAGCTTGATGGGCTTGAGAGCCTGCTCTTGCAGCGTTGTGTTCCTGACCGGACTGCTGCGGCACAGCGTGCTGTTTCGCGGCAACAGTCGGGTCGTACACCTGCAATTGCCTATCTCGGCCTGAACGTCCACTGCGGCTCTTCTCGCGACTCGGATGCGGGGATGAGGCCTGATCGTTAGATCTGGCCGCGTGCGAGTGCACCACCTGCGAAGCTCCAGCACCCGGGTTGGCCTTCCGGAACTCCTCGTTCTGCCTGGCGGCCTCCAACACCAACTCGTTGAGCCTCTCCTGCTGCCTGATGCGCGCGTCGCCGTCAAGACGCGGCAACTCGGCAGCTACGGCCTCTGCAGCCCTGAGCGTCTTGGCGGGCGTGCTGTACCTTGGCCTTGTGGAGGTGTTCGCGGTAGCGGACTGCGCGGGAACCTCCGCAACCGTAGCCATCTCGACACCCAAGTTGCGCCGAGTGCCACCTACTCTGCTAGCCCTCCTGGCAACTGGCGTGAAGCCGTGCGCCTTGTTGTACTCGAGTTGATCTAGGCTCAACTCCAACCTCACCTTCTCCAACTCCGCCTGCTCGGCAAGCAACTCCAAGCGTTGCCGCTCGAGCTGCTCCCGCATGGCTAGAAGCTCGACGTCGGTGGGAGTAGGCATACCAGGTCGCGCAGCCGACGCAGGGATGATCGTAGACGTGGAAGGTGGCAAGTTGCTCTGCTTCTCGTAGGGCCGGTGATTCCTGCCACCAGCAGGCGGTTCATCCGTCTCCTCGACGACGGCCGCAGCGCGCCAGTAGCAGCTGCGCCAGTGTTTGCCGCCAAGCCCGTCACCATCACCTCAGCGCAGCTCGCAGAGCTGCATGCGGGCCTTCCGCGAGCAACAATCACCGCGGGAGGATCCTCCGCGTCATGCACCAGCTCGGGGTACGCGCTGTTGGCGACGGTGGCGACGTAGACGAGGTGAGAGCCGAAGGAGATCACCGAGCCGCCCTCCGGCATGGCCATGCCGCCGAAACAGCCGGCGTTGTCGGTGACGAAGTCGAAGGAGCCGAATCTGTGGACAAGGCCACAGACTACGCGCTCCGCTGAAGAAGATCCCGTCCGAACAGAAACTCCAGCCAGCGCCGCTGGTTGCCCCACGGTGGGCGCCAACTGTCGTGGTGGTGTCACGGCAGATGCCATGGGATGGCTAAAGATGTGGGGACGAAGGACGCTGGAGGTGCTCGAGGAGGGATCACGCGACGAATAGCCGCGTGAGGTAAGAACAACACACTGCAAACAACGCGATCTACCCAGGTTCAGGGCCCTCGTGAGGAGGTAAAACCCCTACTCCTGCCTCTCCGTATGTATTATGATGTTTCTCCGAGTAGCCACAGTACAAAGGGTATCGTTACCGAGTAGCAACTCTCCTCCCTCCGAGTAGAGCTAGGTCAAGAACTTAGGGTTTCTAGGGTTTATGCGCGGTCCAGTATGCGATCTAGGTCAAGATGTGTTTGATCCTCACGCAGGAGGCGGCGGGGCACCTTATATACATGGTGCCCAGCCGGATACGTCCAAACATGGACAAGTGTCGACATAGTGTGCACACCGTCCTTCTTCCGGGTTCCCGCTGACAGCTTTGGTTCCTAACCTTGGCTTCATCTGGAAAGTCGTTGGGCAAAACTAGGGGACAGACTGGTATCACTGTACCTAAGCACAGAGTAGGCCCCCCTTATCCTGCCACGGCCTGCTTCCATGCTGTCACTGTCAGGCTGGCCGGTCCCAGATGAACAGTAGTTCGAATGCTGCCAAGTACGGACCCAGGATACGCGGGATCCTGTGTCAGAACGGCTCCTTTGACTTTCTGGCCCGAGTAGGTTCCCGCCAATTCTACTCCGGCCACCTCTTCTACTCGAAGAGACAGAACTTGCTTGATATCTCCTTCTGGTCATCTTGAGGTGAGACCGAGTAGCAGTCGACCGGGTAGCGGGTACCGGGTAGTCGGCTACTCGACCAAACCTCCCTTCTGTGAGTTGCTTTTACTACTTGCCTTTACCCTACTCGGGGGTAACCCCCCGACAGACATGCTGCTACTATAATTGGGCAAAGATTGGCTAGCCGTACATGCTTTCTTGGTTTTCGTTTTTGGTTGCTTTCGATGGAATGTTGCAGGAATTTGATGGCAGGATCTTAATGCACTTTACGTACAGTACTTGCTAGCTGTGGAAGTTTTTTTTTTCTACGCCACGGCAACGTACTGGCTGTCACAACATAATTTCCGACACTGGTAGAAAATAGGCCTTCAGTCTCGGTTCGCAAAGGCCATTAGTCCCGGCCGCGCAACCGGGACTAGATATGCGCGACTAAAGCCCCCCTATAGTCGTGCCACTTACGGACCGCGGCTAAAGGCCCATCCACGTGGGCGGGTGGCGTGCGCCGGGGGAGGGGGACCTTTAGTCCCGGTTGGCCACACGAATCGGGACTATATGCTTTTTCGTTATTTCTTTAATTCATTTGGGGTTTCTAATTATTTTTCACTCCCTTTTTTCACTCCCTTTTTTTTACTCCAATTTTTCACTCCTTTTTTTTTCAGAATTTTTATTATTTGCGTAGTGTCTAACTACAATTATCTCTAGTCAAATTTTTTACTCGTGGTCAAACTTCCCGCTCGGTCACCCATCCTCCCACTACTCTAGCACTAGCACGCTTAACTTCCGAGTTCCATCCCGTCCCGCATCCAAGTGTTTCGCACGCATGTATGTGATACTAATATCATTTCAATCCTATTAACATGTTGATCGATGCCACATTTCTTTCTTGTCTGAATTTCAAATAAATCTTTTAATAAACAAAAGTAATGATGTAATTAATAATGTTGAATAAATAAATAAACATTAACTTTTTAATTTGTATTATTTGTAAAAAATATTCAGAAAATAAAACTAATTAATTTTAAAATCTCAAAAATACAAATAATATATCAAAATATTCAGAAAAATAAAACTAATTTATTTTAAAATCTTAAAAATACTATTAATATATCAAAATATTCAGAAATATAAAACTAATACATTTTAAAATCTTAAAAATACAAATAATATATCAAAATATTCAAAAAAATAAAACTAATACATTTTAAAATCTTAAAAATACAAATAATATATCAAAAAATTCAGGAAAATAAAACTAATTCATTTTCCCGTTTCCTAAGTCTTTACTATTAAGGTTAAAGTGGTCGTGAGGCGGTGTCACACTTTAACGTAATTACGCACCAAATGCCACTGCACTATATTTTTTTTCCAGTTGCGATGTTGCATGCAGGCTTATCTTGTCAAGTTTGTTAGATTTGTTAGCTAACTCGATGCATGCAGCCTTATCTTCTCTTCCTTCCTCCTATCTCTTCGTCAGCATCTCGTCCGCCCATCGAACGCGTTCTGGCCCCACCGCCCCCGCACATGTGTCTACTCCTTCCCATCCCGTACCGCACCCTCCACTCCCAGCCGCCGTCCTCTCCGCCGCGTCTGACGCCCAATGGCCAGCGCCTCCTCACATCGGCCTCTGGATGCGGCCGTCGCCGCCTCTTCAGATTTGGTCGTCACCGCCTCCCCTGGACTGTTGTAGTCATTCGTGGACGAGGAGATCGCCGTGAACTCCGACGACGGTGGGCCTCAATCTGGCTCGTTTCGGAGGGTGCTCTCCCTCGCCCTTCTACCTCGAGCCCGCCCTCTCCTGCCACCGCTGACCGAGATGTGGAGATCAGGAGATGGGGACATACTTGATACGATGGTGAGATTCGTGACTCAATCCTTTTCTCGTACATGCACTTGGACAACAACGGGAGATTGGAATGGCATGAACTCTGCTCGGTTCCGGCCTTATCAGTTTGTAACAGCCCGCTAGGCCAGTTTGTTTTGATTCCCTGTAGGTGTTTGATGAATTTCCGTGACGACCTGCGTCGCCCCTGCTCCCTGACTCGGCCGGCCTTCACGTGCCGCCGGCTTCTCCCCTAGATCGAGCTCCCCAGAGGCCGTCGCCCGACCGGTCAGTCCAGATCCACGCCTCCACCCCACGTCGGGACCCTCCTCTCCATGTTGCCGCACCAGCAGTCCACCACTCCAGCCCTGGAACCTCAGGGAGGAAGGACGGATCCAGAAGGGATTAATCTCTTCTACTTAAATCTCTGGAATATTGTGGCAGGAAGGACATATACAGAAGGAATTAATGAGATCTGAATGGTTCGATCCACTCCTAACTTAACCCTCTCTGTTCTTGTAAAGATAATACTTGATGATGCCTTGTTGTATTTTTGATAGTTGGGTTCTTGTTGTGTCAGTCTACTATTTTGTATCAGTGAATACCATGGCTAGATTGATCAGCCTGCTATATAGTATCAGTCTACTATTTTGAATAAAATGAGTCACGCAATTGTGCATTCTTTATATCGGTACTGATCTTCGACCTCCCTCTGAATGTTGTCTCCTATCAGCACATGCATGAACTCTCTTTGCCACTCTCCTAGCTATTTTGGGTTGTTAAATCATTAACACTGCATTTACTAGCACTGCAATAGCTAAAGTCGACTAGCAAAATATAATATCCTAACTAATTCAAATGTAGGGGATACCAACTAATGGTTTCACACATATCAATTCTGAAGCGCAGATCTCCCTGGTGTAATCCCTGAAGGAATCGGCCACATCCGAGACAAAAGAAGTCATGGCAGGGAAGGAAGTCATGGTCGGGCTGGTAGGTCATCGCTCCTTTCACTCTAGCCCTTATCATTGAATTTTCCTTTCTGTTTTGACCTGGTACCAAATAAGACTAACACGAAAAGCTAGACAAATGTGTTCTTGAAAAGCTATCCTGGTGCATCAGTTCAATCCACATAGTTGTGTCAGTCTGATTGCTGCAGTCTGAAAAGCTATCCTGATGCATGCATTCAGATCGCATAGCATACTTTCTATTAAATTCTTTGAGGTCGGTTCATAAGAATTTGAGACTGAACATATTTTTTACATTCATCTATTAATGATCTCATTTTTGTATTGCGTGAGATCACCCAGATTTCTGTCTCACGGGTGAAAAAAACGTCATGGTGTGCATAATTTTTCTTAGTGTAATGTGTAAAGAATATTTCTATATATTCACTTCTTTCCACTTTAGTTGTATGAATGTTTCGTCTACTGAATGCTACATGTGTGTAGTCTCAGTTTCAGCACCGATCTTCTCTATATTATTTTCATTAGCATGGTAATCAACGAATTCTTGATTATTTTCATTTTATAAAAATAGTATGTAGCAGATGAGTTTTGTTGTCGGTGATAAATTAGGTCCCTACGACTCAATTAATCATTTCTGAAAATGCCGGGGTTCCACTATAATTTTGGAAATTTGTTGTAGCAAAATTTATTAAATTAGCTCCTCCTGGTTAATCTATCTCGGGATATGGCACTATTTTTAAGGTTATAAATTTCTTGCGATCTTGGATGAGAAGAAAATGAAGAGGAGCACCTACATTCAGGTTCAAAGGTTAGTGGTTCAGATTCAATGTTTGTGTGAGGATCAAGCAATGTGTTTCCCCGAGGATAGTTTAGGTGCGCTAATGGAACCCTATTCACATTAGTAATCTCAAGTCAAATTATTTCTTACTCTTATTCATGACGTCACTCTTGGACTAATTTACATGTTTGCAAATCATATATTGTGACACTTTTATTCTTATAGGGAAATTGTGGAACTCTAATTTTTCTTGGAAGACGTGGTGCCTGTTCAAAGGTTGAAAGGGCATTTTGTCCACCGCACCCTGGTTCAAAATCCATTCTCCTTATTCCATATCCTTGGTTAATTATACATAATACTATTTACGATTTATATCCTAGAGTGCAGAAATGTACTGATATTGTTTTCTATGCAAAGCGGAAAAATCCTTCTGCCATTATCTATAGTGCATTTATCATTCTACTCTCCTGAACATTTGTGCAACTTACGTCGTTCTTTGTTGTAAACTTGGTCTGAGCATGCCATACTCAACAAACATTGGGTAGAATTTTCATCTACCTATAAACCTTTAGTTACTACTTGTGTATTAAGAGTACATGCCTCCAACTATCTTTTTGTATCTTTTTGCATTCTAATTGACTGATCAGCCTTCAGGTAATATTTTTCCTGCCTTCCTGCCTTCCATAATACACTAAGTTTGTTTAGATAGTGGGGCAGCAGGCCTCTACACGAAAATACAGTTCTATGGGTAGGGATCAGGATACATTGGGCATTCAGGCCTGCCAGATCGTCCATTGTCAATGTTTAGATCACTTAATTATAGGTAAGGGTATGTACGTGAAAAACATAGTGGGTGTTGTCTTATGATTTTTTATCAGATTGAGTAGTATTTTCGGACAATAATTAACTGAATTAGAACAAGTTTTATATCATGAATTTTAGGAGCAAAACTTAAGCCGGCAAACTATGTAAACATGCTATCTGGCAGCAATAAAAAAAATTATGTAGATTTACCAAGATACCCGCCGAATCTGCAATTGTAATAGTTTCGATGAGGAAAATGTCTTTCTTTTTTGTGTGTGTTTTTCATTTATTAACAATCTGTTTGTTTGATGCCATTTTCACAATTGTTCTAGACCATCCAAAAGCTTGTGTTGTGTAGTCTGAAGTGTACTCTTGTTCCTAAAAGCAAAACAACAACTTGTTGTTTCCTACTAAAAACAAAACAACAATCTATTGTTTCCAGCTTCCTTGCAGTACTCTTATGTTCACTATTTATTCCTTTTGTGTGGAATCTTTTTCAGAGTTGTTTCTCGTGTTCTTCAGTCTCCAGACCATCTCAAGAGAGAAATTTCTGGAGAATATTTAATTATTAGAGCAAGAAAATAAATTGATGTGTTACACTGATCAGGTTTAGCATCACTAACTACGTATATCATCAGTTATCACTCATGAAGTCTCACATACCAAAAAAATAACAGCCAACGAGTACTTGTCATTGCAAGAAAAGAAAAATAACATTTTTCAACCTTTAAGTGTTACACATCAAAAGATAACAGCCAACACTTTCCATATTGCCATTGCATCCATTCCCATGACTTCCATTCTTTCTCGTTGGCCTCTACTTGGTATCCTAGACCCGATGTGAAGTAAGAATAGACTCTTGTGCCTTGATATCCTTGCATTTCTAAGTTCTAACCGCTTACACCTGATGGTCTTCCTCTAACAACGGATTCTTGATGAGCAGGAGGCTATCAAGGAACATGAGATGGAACAACAACCCATGTCGGAGTATCCCTAGACCGAGATCATATTGCCCGTGGGTTGTATTTGACTAAGGCGTGCCTATTATAGTTACTACAATTTAAACATAAAGGAGGAAGAAGCCAATCGGTCCAATCTTCGGAGCTATAGATACACTATTTTATTCCTTGTTGATCTTTCAGATTTAGTTATTGATGTTAGTTAATCAAGAATTATGGAGTAGTGGTGTGGTTGCGACATCAGAGTTTTCTGCAGTTGGTGTTGTAGATTTTTCTTTATTTGTTTATTTATAAAGAATGTAGATTTGTTTTACAGTTTAATCATCCCTTGAGTTTCCAATAAATACTAAATCACAAAGCTAGCATCAATTCCACTATATATATGTTTCATGGCAAGTTACAAATATATTGTGCACATAGGGAAGAAATATTGAAATATTATGCATTACGTGATTATGTCTACATGTGCGGACGGGAAAATAAAACCGGATCCCGTGGCAACGCACGGGCATTTAACTAGTGCAAAATAAAATCTGATAAAATTCATGAACCAAACCATATGAAATCTAAACCATATAAAATTTGCAGACCCAAGTTCAAACAACCAATGTGTGTTTGACATAATATAGAAATAATATAGCTACGAATTAATATAGAAATAATATCCATTACATACTAATATATCCATTACATGCATATATCGAACGCAAGATGCGGTACACAAACACCATCTATTCTAGCTCCGTCGAGTAGATGCGGAACAACTCTCGTAGGAAACGTATGCATTTATGGCTTAGATTAATTTAGAAACGATAGTTTTCCTGTTTTGTTTTCTTGATGTGTTATTGTTTGTTTTCTTGATGTGTTTTTGTTTGTTTGTTTGAAATGTGTGTTTGACATAATATAGAAATAATATAGCAACTAATTAATATAGAAATAATATCCATTACATAATAATATATATCCATTACATACTAATATATCCATTACATGCATGTATCGAACGCAAGATGCAGTACAAACACCATCTACTCGAGCTCCGTCGAGTAGATGCGGAACAACTCGTAGGAAACGTATGCATCTATGGCTGCATAGTTGAGGTTGATCCGGTCCAGTGGGTTCTTCCCAACGCATGTGATTCTTGGAGGGGAAACCAGACTTCATGGTTTTGTAGTCGGCGTGGATGAAGGCGGTTGCCATCGGAGCCATCCCGGTCTTGTGACCTCACAAATCATCAAAATGGATAAGATCCTGAAGATCAATATAGTGATCTCAAGGTATCACAATACCCAATCGCATCAACTTCTGTCGGTCTTGAGTGATGTCAACACTTCAGAAGTCGTACCCCTTGCTGACAAGAAAATCAACAAGGGCCGGAGAATCCTTTGAACTACTGCAACAACAAAAATAGAACGTGTTAGATATGTTGCAACACATGTATTCTTCCAATGCAACAAACAAATCGAAAATGCAACACTATCCTACAATAGAGATCGATTGTACGTGTGTGTTACCTTGCCCATTGGAAGACCAACACGATCTCCTGGAAGGCAATTTGGATGACGGCAACATAGAGATTGCTGAAATGCGTAAGAAGATCGGGGAGCCTCTCGCACATATTGGTGTACGCCACGTCGAGACTCTTGCGGCATGGTGTGGCCACACGTAGAGTGTTCTAAACTTGAGCCATGGGTGCTTGGTGGAGGAAGATCGAAGAGAGAGGAGAAGAAACAGAGAAGAGAGAAGAAGAAACAGAGACTCTCCGGTGCGCGCACCGTAGCTATGGCCTCTGCCTCTCGCTCGCGAAATAAAACCGCCGCGCAGGAGGCGAGCAGTTTGTATCTTTAGTCCCGGGTGGCCACGCCAACCGGGACTAAAAGCAGGGAGGCCAGCAGACTGGATCATTAGTCGCGGGTGGCCACGCCAACCGGAATTAAAGCCCTCCACGCGGCTCCACGCGCTTCCCAACCCACGACGCATGACCTTCTGTCGCGGGTCTCCTCCCGACCCGGGACTAAACCCCTTTAGTCACTGTGCGCAAAGTTTGAGGACTGATGAGGGCGTATGGAAGACCTTTTTTCTACCAGTGCGAGTGCGCGTGTACCGACGTACCGTAAGCGTATTTTGTTTTGTCCAGTGCACCGCGAACTCCCTGCCTATGTACTTACGAACAAGCGACCTGTGTGACGCATGGAGCCAACTGCAGGTGATGCGTAGCGATCAGATTTGGAAACGTCGTCCAAACCCAAGGTGCATGGTACGTGCAAACCTCCATCAAACAATTCCGTCTTTGTTGCGTGAAGTGTCAGCTTGGAGTAGAGGATAGTAGCAATTCGTGTGTCACCAGTCAGCTTGCAGTTTATTCATGCATTCCCTTCAGCTGTAAGCTCCATGGACCGGGAGTGTTCTCAGCGATCTGGAGCCTTTTGTCTCCTGCTGTCACTTGCCGAGTGGGTCTCTTCGTTGTCTGACTGTGTGGCAGAGCTGCTTCGCGACGTGGCGGGCGGTGTGGTGACCTGGTGGGCACGTGTAGCGGTCGTGGTAGTGCGGGGACGGGCAAGGGCCCGGTGTAGTCCGGCTGTTGGTTCATTTGTTTGCGGGGCCAGGGTGTCATTGCCTATACGTCTGGTGTCTTCCTCGGGCGAGCCCTACCTCGATTTCTTCTTCCACGTCCTCCCGGGCAACCTGGCCGTGTCCGTCGCTTCCCACCTTGCCGTCTGGGCTGCCAAGCCCGCCACCGCGTTCCGCGTCGCCTGCAACCTCCACGGCGTGCGCAACACCGGCAAGTCCGACTGCGAGGGCTTCTACGCCACCGCGGATGCACGCCAAACACCACGCCACGCTCGCCCTCAACGCACTCCCTGTCGCCCAGTTCGGATACCTCAAGCCCTCCCCGAGCTCCTCTACGGCATCATCCACGGCGGCGTCTCCACCAGGACTCCCGGGAAGAAGGCACGCCTCGCCGCCGCCTCAGTAGGTGCCAGCTTCGGCGGTGGTCGGGGATTTGGCGGTCGAGGCGGCGGCTTTGCGGGTCGTCGTGGACGAGGCCGGTTCAGTGTACACTTCGGTGGGCGTCACGTTGGTGGCTGCTTCGGCTCACGTGCAGCGCCACGACGAGCGTTTCGGGGTCACCGCTTCCTCATCAACACGAGCGATGAGCGCGTGGCTGCAAGCCTCGAGCGCAACTGAAAGCTCTCGGCGCAGGTGGCCTTCACGGCCGCAGGAGGAAGCACACAGAGGCCGTGGCCAGAGCCGTCGAGCGGTACCCAGCATCATACACGTGGCAAAACCGTTTCCCCAACGTGCTCATCTGACCCTTGATCAAATCTTGTGGTGCTAAACTGGGTCTACGACTGGATCGTCCCTGGCAAGGTCATATAAGATTATTTTCCGCCCTCAAGGTTCTCATAAATGTTTTTACGGAGGTAATACACGTTGTCGTATGGCATACGATTTGTTTTCCCTAACTACGAGACTTTTAGACAAAGTGTTCAGGTCATATTATCATTCTCTAAATTTTATGGGTTTTCCCTTTTATTAGGTTTCGCATACTAAGTTTACAACTCCTAAAATTTTCTTACTGGGTTTGAAGGAAGGATAACATATACCACTCCTAAATTTTTCCCCCGTCGGGTTTTCAGAGGAGACTATATCAAAGATGAAGTCACGCGGACAAGGAAAAACTAGTCTAGTGCTAAGATGATTTAATTATTATAAGTTTATAATTATCCTTGTACGAACGGCACGTGCGGTTGGCAAATCTGGCAACCTCTAAGGCCACGTACAACGCGGACGCTTAGGCCAGACGCCAGGGTTTAATTCCCGTTAGTTACGTCCGAATCCCCCTCGCTGTTGGGATTTTCACTAGAGTCGACGCAAAAGTTGGGGTCGGCCGCTAGGCTTCCGTTTTTTCAGGACACGCAGATAAACGGGCTGTGGACGCTATCCAAGCGCCCCAAACTTAGAGCTAACGTTGGGGCATATGACGCTTCATTGATAATCTTACATTTTGTTATTTATTTTTTATCTTTTAAGCGTCCGCTTAAGCGGCAAGCAGTGTACATGCTCTAACGAGCGCCCCCTTGGGTGCATATAAGCTTGGAATAGAAGATAGTTAAATTAGACTTTAAAAGCAAAATGCGGAGTTTACATCTTCATTATGAAACAAAATGCTCGACCTCCAACTGTCAATCAGACAGATTTAATAAACAGATCGTCGTAAATAAATGGTCCATACTGACACATGTGTAAATTTCACCAACTTAACAGAAACAAATATTTATTTATAATCGATTGTCTATGTACTTTTACGATGAATCATCATTCACTCGCCACACACTTTTTAGTTAGAATCGCAGTTAGCGAGAAACTCATGATTCCTAAGCCTAGCAAAAACAATGTGCTACTATCTGCAACATGAAATTTCAACATATTTTCTGCCTTGGAGGACACTAGACTTAATCAACAGCACAACCATTTTTGGTATCAATGAATTTACACCTTCAATTTGCCTATTTGAACTCTCTCAATTACCAATCCTGGATAGTATAATAGTCTTGTTGTGTTTTCTTAATTGCACGAGAACTGAGTGCTAGCTCAGTGGCAGAGGCAGCGAGTGCGCGCCTAGCCTACCCGGGCTCGAGTCCCAGTGAGGACCGAATTAAATGGGGTATTATCTAGCGCGGTAAATCGCTGCTGGAAAGTATCATCTTCTACCTAACAACAGACAACCAAGGGAGGGATCCGTCCCCCTTTGGTGGTCAACGTTTTTTGTTTTCTTAATTGCACACATATTTTTCTGTACTAACTACTAAGCAATTGAAAAGAAGGCTCGGAAGGATGTATATATAGAGTGGTATGTTATCACTGATAATAGTATGCATTATTTTCATTGTCCATAGGACATGCAATTAATCATGTAAACCTATATCCTTCGACAAGTGCAGCTTTGAGTGTTATTGCCTTTATTGTTTTAATTAAGATGCTTCTTGTGAAGACCACAAGTAGACCACAACTATTTCCTGCCTCAAGTTGATCCTTTTGCTACAGCAATATTACTCGATTGCTTCTGAAAAACATTTCAGTTTTTGCAGAGCAATGGCTGGCATGCAGTAGGATCATCTCGTCTGTTCTTGCTGAGTTCTTGTCTGGTTGAGTTTACCACTTGGGTGTTTGTAACAGGTTATTGACATGCTTTGCCTAATTCTTAATTCTTACACTGATAGTAGTTAATGCCACTGAATTCTATATAACAATGACAAAGTACCTATTATATAGGTTTCATATATCTGATTAGTAGGCTGAAATATCTGAGAAATGGCCAGTGTATGTTCTGCTAGTGCACTTCTGCCAGTGTATGTCCTTCTCCAGATATTGCAATGTTCACAAGGGTATTCTTAATTGAGAAAAGTTAGAGATGCATGTAAGTTGTCCCATGCTTCTCTTTGTTGTTCTCGTCAGTCATCTCATTGATTTTATATATTAGTGTGATGCTTCTTATCTCAATGCATCACCATTGTCAAAATTGAGAGCACATTGAGAGTTTGTGCTTGGCTAATATCTTGTATGGCCCGCGTCCTCGCGTATGGGGGTCGCCGAGTTTGCACCTCGCGTCGCCTGCTTGCACGCGGACTTTTCATCGATCCAGCCGATCGAGCACATCCGACCCGCAGGCGTACGTTGCGTTGCACACGGGTGGTCGAGCCCAA
Organism: Alopecurus myosuroides; assembly: GCA_028641055.1. Classification (NCBI taxonomy): domain Eukaryota; kingdom Viridiplantae; phylum Streptophyta; class Magnoliopsida; order Poales; family Poaceae; genus Alopecurus; species Alopecurus myosuroides. The sequence continues at coordinate 32,013,596 of CM054061.1, forward strand.
CTGTTGAGTCTTGGAGCAGCACAACGTTAAAGAATCTCCCTTTAAATACCAGATCCCACTGGCTCCTTCCTTCCACCACACAGCCGTCTCCTTCCCTCCCCACGGTCGATCCACCCCGCCGCCATGTTGAGCGAGCTCACCAAGGCCCTCCTCATCGGATTTGGATCGTCGGCGCTGGCGGTAGCCGCCACCTGCTCCTGCCTGGCGTGCGTGCGCGCGTGCCGCCGCCGGCACCGCATGCAAAAGCTACGCGACGTCGAGCTGGCCAACCGGCGGGCGGCCGTAACGTCAGCCTTTTCCTCCGTCCCCTCCCTTTCGTCGGAGTCGGACGACGTCGCCAGCGACCCGGTCAGCGGCGAGGAGCGCCTCGGCCCACAGCTGCGTGCCGACGAGAGCGGCGACGAGACGGAAGTAGAGCTGGACTACAGCGGACGCGAAGTCCAGCGCGGCGAGCGGCGCCAAGTCGAGCAAGGCGGGCCCAGCGTCGTGCGCGCGCGTCTCCCAGAGGTCGTCGAGAAGCTCGACGTCGATGGCGGCGGCGGCTACGGGGCGGACGACTAGAAGAGCGGCGGAGGCGATGCGCTCGTCGACGAGAAGGAGAAGGATGGCCTCAACTGGGCGTGTTCGGCAACAGTCCAGCTTCCAGCTTCTCGTTGGAGCACCTCGGAGCAGCACCGAACACGCCAACTCTATAAAGCCAGATCCGCGAAGCTGGGCAATTTACATGTACAAATTTTGGAGCGCCTCTTTAGCTGATCCACGGAGCAGTCCTTCGCGGAGCAGCACCAAATTACACACAAATGCCACCGCGAAGTGAAAAGAAAACGGTTGGCTGCCTTCTTTTCTTCCCGAGATAAGTGCACGAGAGGTCCTAATTCTTTTCTTGATGTGTCAAGTTGGTCCCGATTCTTTCAAAATGCACATCTAGGTCCCAAATTTATTCAAGTGGTTCATGCGAGGTCCTAAATCGGTCTGACCAGCATTGACCAGCCTGTGTGGCGCTTTGACCAGTGCCACGTCGACTGCAATTTGCAAAATACCCCCTCAGATTGTATTTCTTCTCGCCGATAGCCCATGGACATGTACAGCGGCCGAGCCCATGGACACGTACAGCGGCCGGAGCTCCTCCGGCGTGTGCGCGAAGAAGAAGACGCGACGCGCGCAGCCGACGCCGTCCTTGCAGAGCCGGGTCCGGTACTGCGCTGGGTGGAGCCAGCTCTCAAACACCCCGTGCGCATACTCGCACATGTCCCCTCTCCTGCATCCGGCGCCCTTCTTGAACTCCGGGCACGGCACACAGCTGTAGTGGTACTTCCTCGGATCTCTCCGCCGCGCGTTCTCGCCGGGGTGGACGAAGGGGCACTCCGTCCAATCGTGGGAATAGGCGAGGTGAGGCGGCGAGAGGAGTACGTCGAGGCACGCCACGGACCCATACGCGGAAGCAATCATGAGCGGGGTCATGGGCTCCGCGCCCCGCGTAGGAGAGTACCACGGCGCGGGCTCGTCGGCGATGGACGGGTGCGCGGCGAGGAGGTCCGCGAGCGCCGCGGCGTCGTCGTCCGCTGCCAGCTCCAGCAACCTCGCCGATACACCTCGCCGATCACGGACGGGACCACGATTTGGAAGAAATACAATCTGAGGGGCATTTTGCAAATTGCAGTCGACGTGACACTGGTCAAAGCGCCACACAGGCTGGTCAATGCTGGTCTGACCGATTTAGGACCTCACATGAACCACTTGAATAAATTCGGAAGCTAAATGTGCATTTTGAAAGAATCAGGACCAACTTGACACGTCAAGAAAAGAATTAGGAGCGCTCGTGCAATTATCTCTTTCTTCCCCGGACAAGGCCAGGATTTCTCTCCAAAACAAATCGACCATGTCTCGCATGTGACCTAGCTGTCAGACGGCGTCCACATCCGCCGCCGCCGCCCCTGAATCAGGCCACCGCAGGATATGTCCCGCCCGTAGCCGGCCGCGAACGGTGACATCTCGCCCGCCGCCCGAAGATTCGTCTCGTCGGAGCTTTCTCAAGGAGCGGCCGCCCCACTGCTCCCCTACTAGCCCCATTCCGGATCGAGGAGCTCCGGTCCGGTCGTGCGGATGCCATCATCCCCGTCTCCTATGGCCTCCAGCTGAGCAAGTCCTGCAGTTCCGCTCCATTGATGCTTTAATTTCAGCGGTTGGTGACTGGTGAGCAGCTTTTTTTTTGAGTGGAGGTTCGTGAGCAGAGCAGCTCGTATCGTGCTTCAACTAGTTTTTTTTTTGAGGGTTTTACACAACTAATTCTTTTTTGAACAAAGAGAGGGGTCAAAGACCCCTAGAGCTGCATATCATTACACGTGATGGGACAGTTTACAACCAGGTCCTTTACATTCCTTGCCCTATACTCAACAGTTGGGCTCACGCGACATTGCAGTATGCTCGGTGATCTCTTCGTTCGACAGTGCCCACACGCAACGAGCCAAGTTGCACTCGATCAATGAGTGTCTCCAGGAATCCAACTGTCCACAAACAACACATGATGCTCGCGCTGCCATCCCCCTAGCATGACGAACATCTTCAGTAGGCAACGATTGCTTGGCCAATCTCCAAAGAAAAACTTTTATTTTAGATGGTACCGAGACTTTCCATAGATTTGTCCACATCTTTCCCTCGACCGCTGTATTTGAGCACGATGGCACTCCCTCTAGCCAATCTTCTCTTGTCCTTTTCAAAGAGGCCAAGGCATGGTAGCACGAACGCACCGAAAAAATACCCGTCCTCTCAAAGTGCCAGGCCCAGAAGTCCTCCTGTATCCGCGTACACAGCGGTATGTTTTTAATCACCTCCACATCCATTGGAAGGAAAAACCTATCCAACTTCTCGCTGTTCCAGGAGGCAGTATGGTGATCAATAAAATCACACACTTTCTGCGGTGCATTATCTTCCCTTGGAGCAATGGGTCTCAATCGTTCGCTCCTCGGTAACCAATTTTCCATCCATGCCCATGTAGAATGGCCATCTCCGATTCGCTTGATCAGACCAAGCTTGAGAGCATCCCGTCCTTCAAGCAGTGATCTCCACACGAGCGATGGATGGGAGCCGAGTTCTGCACTCAGTAGATCACATGTCGGGAAATAAATTGCCTTGAGGATTTTAGCACTCAAGGATTATGGCATGTGCAAGATCCTCCACGCCTGCTTACCAAGCAGTGCCAGGTTGAAAAGTTCCAAGTCTCTGAAACCCAGACCCCCGGCATACTTAGGTTGCATCATTTCTTCCCAAGACACCCAGCAGGTCCTCCATTGGCCCTGTTTGCTACCCCACCAGAACTTTCGGATCATCGAGGTGATGTGCTCGCATAAACCTCGGGGGAGCTTAAAGCAAGACATCGAGTAAGTTGGTATTGATTGAGCAACTGATTTAATCTAAACCTCCTTCCCCCCAACAGACCAAAGTTGTTCCATCCACCCAAGAATCTTCTTCCAAACTCTGTCCCGAAGGAATTTAAAAACTCCATTCTTGGATTTGGCCACATCGGATGGCATCCCAAGATATTTTTCGTTCAATGTTTCACGTTGAACTTGCAGCACCACTTTGATGTCTTCCCGTACTCCCTCCGGACACCCCTTACTGAAAAACACCGACGATTTATCCATGTTTATCCGCTGCCCGAATGCATTACAATATCTTTCTAACAGGTCACCTGTTTCCCTAGATCCATCCACACTGGCTTGAAAGAACAGCAGGCTATCATCTGCAAAGAGTAAGTGGTTTACCGCCGGGGCGGTGGCCGCCACTTTTAAACCAATAAGCGTTGATGATCGATCTCTATGTTTTAGGAGGCACGATAGACCCTCTGTTGCCAACAAGAAAAAGTATGGGGAGATTGGGTCCCCCTGCCGAATCCCTCTAGAGGGCTGAAACTCCTCTTGCGGTGTTCCATTGAATAACACCGAAAATGATACCGTGGATACTAATCGCATGATAAGTGCGACCCATGACGAGCTAAAACCCAGCTTCCGCATTATAGCCTCAAGATACCTCCACTCCACCCTGTCGTAGGCTTTCCGCATATCTAGCTTGAGTGCACACGTCCGGTGTTTCCTGGCCTTGTTACGCTTCATGAAGTGCAAGCACTCGTAAGTGGTGATAATGTTGTCGGTGATCAACCTCTTCGGGACAAAAGCGGATTGTTCCTCTGAGATGATATCAGGTAACACTTTCTTTAGCCTGTTCGTTGCCACCTTAGATGCAATCTTGTAGATGACATTACATAAACTGATAGGTCGAAATTGGCCGAGCTCTCTCGGACTAGCCACTTTAGGAATCATAACGATGAAAGTTTTGTTCACGACTCCCGGGCTTTCCTGACCTGCAAGAACTCGCAAAACAACATTAGTAACCTCCTCACCGCATACCTCCCAATTCCGGTGGAAGAAATGCGCCGGGAAACCATCCGGCCCGGGCGCTTTTGTTGGATACATCTCAAACAGGGCTGCCTTGATCTCCTTCGGGGTATAAGGAGCATCCAACATCTCATTCATCAAAGTATCCACCTTCACCGGTACCGTATCAAGAACCTCCTCCATTCCCACAACTCCTTCGGAGGTATATAAGTCTCGATAGAACGAGCTGGCCATGTGACCCAGGGCCTCTTAATTTGATTCGGTAGACCCCATCTTCTCTCACAAGTTCTGACACCCTATTTTTCTTTCGTCGTTGGCTCCCACGTAGGTGGAAGAACCGGGTATTCTTGTCCCCGGTTGCCAGCCACTGTATCCTCGACCTTTGCCTCCACATCAACTCCTCCTGATTCAGTAATTCCACCAATCTTCTTGTAACCAACTGTTCCCTCTCGCTTGGCTCCTCTCGAGCAGGATCACTTCGCAGGGACACTAGTTCCCGTTGCAGCTCACGGACTTGGAACTGAACATTCCCAAAAGATCTCCTCTCCCATCGGTTCAACTCAACTGATAGGTTCATCAACTTGTCCTTTAACGCCATCATGTTATCGCATGTACCTGCTTCTTCCCACCGCTGCTGTCGCGACCTCTGACCCAGAGATATACATACTGTTATGTGCTCCTAGCCATGGACTCACAAGGGCTTCAGGGTTACCAGCCCCGGCCGTAACAAACAACGGCAGGCAGACCAGATTCATCGGCACGTAGTCCGGATCCCCGGCCTACTACTCCTTGTATCCATGCTAGTCATAACCAATTATGCATACCCAAGCGTCCACGAGTCGGATGAAACTGAAGGAACGGGACCAAAGTTATACAGAGATGCTATGTGTCCAGAAAGTGCAACAACAATCGAGGGTTACTGGGGTTACCTCGCCCCAGGCAAATCAAATCGACAGGCGGGCTCGGAAATGGATCATCGGCTCCACAACCCCTCGACTGCGAAAACTATGCAGGCATAGCCAAAACTGAATAACAATGAGCTCGAAACCAACAACCGATCAAAGCAACACTCTAGACATTGAAGTTGTATTAAACAGAGGTTACTAGAGTATATCTTACAAGCAGAGGTCACACGACCCAACATTACATCAAACAACGGAAGGCAAATTATGTTGCTAATCAACAAGAACCAGAAAGGCCTAAGAGGCCGCAACATATGGCGACGTCCCGGCCCATAGATTCCAGGCTGCTACCTGGGAACCCCAAACTACTCGTCGATGCCCATGTTGAAACACCACCGAAGTGACGAACTCCACCTGAACAAAAATTAAGCAAACCTGAGTGCAGGAGGTACTCAACAAGACTTACTTAACCTATTATATATCTGCTACCTTCAGAAAGGGTTTTATGAAGGATGATTTGCGTAAAACAATCTTTGTTTTCCAAATCGAGGAGGAATAGCACGTCTCATAGAATGTTTTGAAAACAGACGAGGAAACTAGTCATCTACTGTAATCATCATCTTCTTGTATTCCACCAAGTCCTTCTCATTCCCACACTATCTTATGCTACAAGGATCACCCCTCTCGGCATCTCCGAGGATGCACCCTTCAATCATGGTTGACAAGTTTTAGTCATTCCGTTGAAGTTATCTATGATCACAGAATCCGTTGCCAAGTCGTCCGTAACCGTGGACATGGCTTCTCGAGGAGATTTATCCCTGCAGGGGTACACTTTACCCACACGTACCATCCGACTCTTAACGCCACATGTACGCTCGTCCATGGAGCGCGGCAGAGGGTGGCTGGCCACGACCTTTACCTTGCTCGACCCTATCCATGAGTCAACCCAAACAGGGCCACCCCGTCAACAGGGAGTTGGCCACCTCCTGACGGCACCTGTTCTGTGAGTCGGGAATAAGATCCGTGTACGTCCATCACTTGTCCCGGTCATGCCCTAAGTTTTCTCCAAATCGTTTTCTGACTCACACGCAGATGGAAAGATCAAACTACGTGACTCATGGACGTGGCCAAACAAATTAGTTGTTCGAGCGCGGTCTGTTAGGCCCCGCGTGTGGTTGCACGCTCAGTCTTGGCCTCGAAGGCGAGAACTCGCTCCTAGGGGCATTAACAGGACAAAACACCACAACCCATTATGGCCTCACTTCCATGCCGGTATTTAGTCAAGTTATCAAAGATAATTTAAATCACAACAACCTGACAAAGTAGATTCACGTATTGACCAGATTCATCAACCGGATGGATCAGATCACAACTAGGCATGACTAAGTAAGACTCACAGGGGTTAGCGGAGCGCGCACAAGCAAACCTATAGCTGCTAGGAGCAGTGGATCAGGATATCTAGGTTATGCAGTATATGGGAGAACTCTATATACTGACATCAAATAGTTTGGAACCGAATGCAAAGTACGAGATTCAAATAAATTTGAAACCATATATGAGTAGATAAGAGGTTATGCTTGCCTTGCTAATAAGAAAACCAGATAAAGTCTTCAGGAATAAGTGCTTGACTTGTCGGTTAAGATCAAGTATTCTCCATGGATTTGTTGGCCTTCTCTTCGGAGTCACGTTCTACCGAGGGGGAAACAACACCGAAACAAAGAAGAACAATCAACCATGGCATCGATGCAATGCGCAACATGTATGTATGAGCAGGTTAATGCACTGAAACAAAGTCCTAAGCATGATCGTTGAGTTGCTAGGGTTCGTATGTTAATTAAACATTTTTACTGAATTTATCCCGAAATAGACCCCGGAGGTGCAATTCGGACGATTATGGAAGTAAGTACAAGTTAAAGTGCTCAAATGGGGTTGATAACACCATAACTAGGTTGCATTTGTCATTTTGAGCAATTTGGTATATAACTTTTAATTTTCTAATTTTATTGAATAAAAACTTATTTTTCAATTTTAAAATGATTAAACAATATTAAATAATGGTCGTTTTTTAACTTTCTCAAACATGTGTGAAAATGACACATTTGGATAGAGTTTATTTTTCTAAACATTTCCATATTTTTAGTTTATTTTTCTGATTTACATATTAAAAGATATTAATTTTATAAGTTTTATTCATTTTCTGTAACCAGTAAAGGAATGGGGCCCACGTGTCATATTATTCATTTTCAGAAAACAAAAAGGAAAAATAGCTGGCGGATGACATCATCATGACAAGATGGTGACGTCATCGTGTTCTGATCTTCACAGGAGAAGTTGAAATCCGGCGATTTAGCGCGCCATATCGGAATCAAACTATACTACGGGCAAGAGGAGCTCACGAGGAGCAAAATGGTGGCGGCTATTGACCTTAAGGTCGCCGGAGATCACGCCGGCGACAAGGATGCGCGGCGGCTGGACATGGCGAGCGGCGACGAGGGGCTACGGTGCAAGGGAGGCTAAGGGAAGGGCATGGGGAGGCTCACCACGACGAGGGGAAGCAAGTGGAGGGGTCGGGGTAGGCATGGGCGGCCGGAGTTGGCCGCATCGAGTCCGGCGACCGGCGGCCGGACTTCGGGAAGATGGCCCCGATTCGGCCATCTGGTAGCTTCTCCGCGGCCTTAGGTTCACAGGGAGGAGGAGGGAAGGGTACCGGAGCTCTTGGGGACCTTGGCTCTCCGCGGGGCGGCCGGAATCGGCGGCGCCATCGATGACCGACCCGAGCTAGGGTTTGGTTCTCGGGAGGGAGTTACAGAGAAGAAGGAGCTACTTCGAGAGAGAGAGAGGATACCACGGCGTCTCCTTACCCCTATCCACTCGAGGAGGAAAGCAAGCCGGACGTGGCCACGCGAGGACGGCGACAGCGACACGCAGCTCCTCCTACTGGCAGGAGGTTGAAGATGACCAGATTTCACAAAACCCCCTAGAACATTGAGAAAAACACAAAGAGGTCCTTTTCCATTAAAACAGAAAAGAAAACAAGTTTTTGAGGGCCTTTTTGAAAGGATAAAATTGGTCAAAAATTATCTTTGGAAAGCTCATGAAATTTCCAACAACACCATGTGTTACTTTGGTGTAATTGAAATATTTTTCAATAAATTTTTTTGGAACCCAAATTAAGTACTTTTTGTGGGATTTTCTGAAACCATTTAAATTCACAAATTAAATTGGTTAAAACAAGATTTAAATTTGTGGTTTCATGCATGTATGATATGAACAACACCACACACCCTATTGTAGCAAAATTTGGGATGTTACAAATCTACCCCCCTTACAAGAATCTCGTCCCGAGATTCCCGAAGGAGAAGAAAGAAGGAACACCGGTTTTGAACGATCTTCTCGAACCTTAAGGTTCTCTTCTTGAAGAGGTTGATCCGTAGCACTGGCGAAGATACCAGCGGCTACACCTTAGGTGAGGGGGAAAACTCTTAGGAATTTGATCTTGATGAAGATCGAGTATCTCATGGGTAACTCAGGACAGGAATGTTCGTAAAGAACTGTTGAGTTAACAAGCATGAAACACATCAAGGTAACGGAGGAATAAAAGATGGTTTCAAGTTTATGGATGATAGTTCTTGGAAGGATTTAGAATATGAGATTTGCACAAGACTTTAAATCCTTTTGGAAAAAAAGGTTGGACAACTTGTGAAACCAAGGTTTCTTCAAACAGAATACCAAGATGAGGAGGATGGTCTTGGATACCACAATGTAATATCCACAGACGAGGGAAAACACGAGAAAACACTGTAATTCGTGTGTTAGAGAAAATTTGATACAGGATCATGTTCACTCTTCGGAGTGGACACGAAAGATGAAGGAACTTTCATTCCGTTAAAGGTTGTCGAAAACATTGTCAAAGATCGGGTTGTTACTTCACAACAGAAGATGAGTAACCGAAATATGTGGAAACACCGTAACAAAGGAGGAATTCTTGATCACACCATAAGGATGGGTAACCAACGAGGATTGAAACACCGCGAGAAATAAGGAATCTCTTTCCTGTTGCGGTTTAGACGTAGCAATACATCTACCACATGGTTAAGACCCCATGGCTGAAGTAACTGACAAATTCACACAATGTGTGAGCTGAACAGAACTTCAAGTACAAACAACATGAAAAAGGGAACTGATAAATGGTGGTTATGAAACACCAAGAGATGTTCTTCTGATGAACTTGTTTCCACTGAAACAAAGCTTTGGAGGATCAACGAAGGGACATTGGAAGAATCAACTTCCAGTTTCTCCTGAATGTTATAGATATCGATAGCAGGCTCATGACAAGCCTTCCATAAGACAGGTCATCAAGTGAAAGATGAACTCCGGTTCGGAAGAACGGTGAGAGAAAACTTGTTATAATTAACCACACCAGAATTCTCATGGGGAGTGGCTGTTCTTACGGATTCAAAGGGATATGACTTTAGGTCTTCCGGCTAATTGTGTCAACCACAACGTCAACAATGCCGAATTCTGAAAAGACCTAATTCAATACCCTTGAGGGAACACCAACCATCGTTGCTGCTTGAGATTCAGCTCTGGTTAGTGGGTTGATAACTAGGACTCAGTAGGTATGATCGAAGAGATTGCACCGGTTACCAATGGGATACATATACTGGATTCTCAAGATATGGACTACGATTCCACGCTCAAGAAGATGAGCGAGATTGCAGAACTCATGTATTAGAAACTTGTGGAAGACGGTTGCACCTACATGGACTACTTGCAACAAAACACATCGGAGTCCTTGTTGGGAAGATGATTACGAAGATAACGAAGTTCTTGGACTTCTTCTCTTTCACGGATAAACAGTCAGAGCTTAGTGTGGATGGAAATTTCTTCAGGTAATTGGAGGTAACAACCCACCATCTCAAGAATAGTCCACACGTGCATGACCGACCAGGGATTGTTCCCAAAGGAAACCGGAAAACTCTACTCGGATCCACGGCGACAACTTCACCATAAGCACATGAACCAGAGTAGGTTACTTCGAACACCCAGAACACAACTTCGTGATGACACCAAGGTGGTTCTCAAAAGTTTCAAACTTAAATGCCAATTGTTCAACATGGACCTCTTGCAACTTGGACGATTAGAAATGTCATCGACGGGCTCGAAAACACACTTATCAAAACACTCCAAGAAGAGGGATTCATATGATATATGAAAAAGGCAGAATATTGGTCAGACCAAAGGACATGAAGGTGTACTCAGGCAAAACACCATGAGTGGAAAACACCATAAAGATAGTCCTTGGATCTTTTCTCGATTTGACGATTGCCTAAATCAAATCAAGGGTTTGTTAGGTAGCATATCCACGAGGGGGATACTATCCTCCTTCAACACAAAGGATACTAGACACCCCTTAACAACGGATCAAGTTAGGCGGAGCCACTGTCTTTCAACTCTCCAAGTTGTTGTTTAAGCTCAACCAACTAATCCAGGGTGTCCAGCGGAGTTTCTTGGAGAAAGGAGTAGTTGAATTACCCCTTGTTTAGACATCACGGTCAGGTAACAACCTGGTGATACTTCTAGAAAGACAACCAGAATATCACAACCTACGGTATGTCTCGGATGTCGAAAGGAGGCATGCTTTTCGAAGCAACCGATATTGTCTGGGGAGCTTTGGCATGAACCTAACTCTCTGACCAGGAATTGTTCACCAGAATGAACGGATTTGGTAACACAGTCAACTTTAAGTTGAGACCGGGTAACCAATAGTGCTAAGAAGGATACAGATGTTTTGTTAGATTTTCCAAGCAATAAGAATTGCTAGGAACATCTGACACACATGTCGATGAGCAGACCCATCATTTCCAAGCATTCAAACTTGGAGGGAGGGGAAGTGAAGATGTGTAAGAGCATCACTTCATCAATAGACCCATGAAACACAACATAGCCTCTTGATACAAAAGAATGTGATACTCGAGGGTAGAGCAGAACAGAAGCTAATGAAACTTATTGAATTCTTTGAATTACAAAACTTTGACCTGGTCCTAGAGATGAACAAGGTACTAGAGTTTGTTTCTCCTAACATTCCAAGGTGGAATGTTTTGACGGAAAACAAGAACAAATGCATTGGAAGAATCCAACACCATATGTAACTTGGTTTCCAAACAACGCACGAAGTTCAGAAAGCAACTAAAGAGTAGGAACGTGCTCTGGAAAATCCTGAGATCACGTTGGATGCACGGGGTAATACTCATGTGTAGAACCCATGCCAAAAGGTTGGTATAGCTGAAACCAGGAACAAAGATCTGAGAATCTTAAAGAACATTCTTGGCGGGATCCTTTTGATTCCTAGAGAAAACCTATGGATATAAGAGTTGAGTTTACCTAGCCATCATGAGGTAGAACATGTTCCTCAGGACCTAAAGAAACAGAACTTGGGTTAAAGGTCATCATCCTGTACTTATGGCATGAGCATCACATGGTTATGAAACCACATGACTCAACTCACCACAATTCAGCACATTCCGGGACCTTCGGTTCAAGTCCAAGGTTAAAAACCTAAAGAAAGGAGTAACTACTATCTTAGTGCCGTAAAGGACACTATGAGTAGCAACTACGAGGTAGCTTTCAAAATAAAGACATAGCTCCGGAAGAATTTGGGCGGAGGATAACGGATACCTTCGAGATGAAAAGGAAATCTCGAGGTTCAGGATTTAGAACTCTAGAACATGATGATGTGGAATCCATACAACTTTGAGAGATTATGAATGGAAGGAAATCTCCCAGTTTAAGAGATAACGAAACATGGAACACACACGACTCTAGAAACTGAACACTAGGCCAACTTGGGTAAGAACGTCCTTGCCAAAGAAGGCACCTAGGTTTTGAATGACTAGAAGAGATAGCAAAACCTTTTCAAATCAAAACAAGTAAGATGACCCAGAGTTTAGAGCGATACCAGATACGGAGTAAAAAGAATCCTAAGAAGGTTTTCACAACTCATTTGAAGTTTTCAAATAGTTTTCATAAACACTAGACTCGACATCGACCAAGCAGTAAGGTTTTCCTACAGGCAATCCTGCTCTGATACCATGACCTGTCACGACCCCAGACCCAGAGATATACATACTGTTATGTGCTCCTAGCCATGGACTCACAAGGGCTTCAGGGTTACCATCCCCGGCCGCAACAAACAACGGCAGGCAGACCAGATTCATCGGCACGTAGTCCAGATCCCCGGTCTACTATTCCTTGTATCCATGCTAGTCATAACCAATTATGCATACCCAAGCGTCCACGAGTCGGATGAAACTGAAGGAACGGGACCAAAGTTATACAGAGCTGCTATGTGTCCAGAAAGTGCAACAACAATCGAGGGTTACTGGTGTTACCTCGTCCCAGGCCGATCAAATCGACAGGCGGGCTCGGAAATGGATCATCGGCTCCACAACCCCTCGACTGCGACAACTATGCAGGCATAGCCAAAACTGTATAACAATGAGCTCGAAACCAACAACCGATCAAAGCAACACTCTAGACATTGAAGTTGTATTAAACAGAGGTTACTAGAGTATAGCTTACAAGCAGAGGTCACACGACCCAACATTACATCAAACAACGGAAGGCAAATTATGTTGCTAATCAACAAGAACCAGAAAGGCCTAAGAGGCCGCAACATAAGGCGACGTCCCAGCCCATAGATTCCAGGCTGCTACCTGGGAACCCCAAACTACTCGTCGATGCCCACGTTGAAACACCACCGAAGTGACGAACTCCACCTGAACCAAAATTAAGCAAACCTGAGTACAGGAGGTACTCAACAAGACTTACCTAACCTATTATATATCTGCTACCTTCAGAAAGGGTTTTATGAAGGATGATTTGCGTAAAGCAATCTTTGTTTTCCAAATCGAGGAGGAATAGCACGTCTCATAGAATGTTTTGAAAACAGATGAGGAAACTAGTCATCTACTGTAATCATCATCTTCTTGTATTCCACCAAGTCCTTCTCATTCCCACACTATCTTATGCTACAAGGATCACCCCTCTCGGCATCTCCGAGGAGGCACCCTTCAATCATGGTTGACAAGTTTTAGTCATTCCGTTGAAGTTATCTATGATCACAGAATCCGTTGCCAAGTCGTCCGTAATCGTGGACACGGCTTCTCGAGGAGATTTATCCCTGCAGGGGGTACACTTTACCCACACGTACCATCCGACTCTTAACGCCACTTGTACGCTCGTCCATGGAGCGCGGTAGAGGGTGGCTGGCCACGACCTTTACCTTGCTCGACCCTATCCATGAGTCAACCCAAACAGGGCCACCCCGTCAACAGGGAGTTGGCCACCTCCCGATGACACCTGTTCTGTGAGTCGGGAACAAGATCCGTGTACGTCCATCACTTGTCCCGGTCACGCCCTAAGTTTTCTCCAAATCGTTTTCTGACTCACACGCAGATGGAAAGATCAAACTACGTGACTCATGGACGTGGCCAAACAAGTTAGTTGGTCGAGCGCGGTCTGTTAGGCCCCGCGTGTGGTTGCATGCTCAATCTTGGCCTCGAAGGCGAGAACTCGCTCCTAGGGGCATGAACAGGACAAAACGCCACAACCCATTGTGGCCTCACATCCATGCCGGTATTTAGTCAAGTTATCAAAGATAATTTAAATCACAACAACCTGACAAAGTAGATTCACGTATTGACCAGATTCATCAACCGGATGGATCAGATCACAACTAGGCATGGCTAAGCAAGACTCACAGGGGTTAGCGGAGCGCGCACAAGCAAACCTATAGCTGCTAGGAGCAGTGGATCAGGATATCTAGGTTATGCAGTATATCGGAGAACTCTATCTACTGACATCAAATAGTTTGGAACCGAATGCAAAGTACGAGATTCAAATCACTTTGAAACCATATATGAGCAGATAAGAGGTTATGCTTGCCTTGGTTATAAGAAAACCAGATAAAGTCTTTAGGAATAAGTGCTTGACTTGTCGGTTAGGATCAAGTATTCTCCATGGATTTGTTAGCCTTCTCTTCGGAGTCACGTTCTACCGAGGGGGAAATAACACCGAAACAAAGAAGAACAATCAACCATGGCATCGATGCAATGCGCAACATGTATGCATGAGCAGGTCAATGCACTGAAACAAAGCCCTAAGCATGATCGTTGAGTTGCTAGGGTTCGTATGTTAATTAAACATTTTTACTGAATTTATCCCGAAATAAACCCCGGAGGGGCAATTCGGACGATTATGGAAGTAAGTACAAGTTAAGTGCTCAAATGGGGTTGAGAACACGATAACTAGGTTGCATTTGTCATTTTGAGAAATTTGGTATATAACTTTTAATTTTCTAATTTTATTAAATAAAAACTTATTTTTCTATTTTTAAATGATTAAACAATATTAAATAATGGTCATTTTTGAACTTTCTCAAACACGTGTGAAAATGACACATTTGGATAGAGTTTATTTTTCTAAACATTTCCATATTTTTAGTTTATTTTTCTGATTTACAGTTTAAAAGATATTAATTTTATACGTTTTATTCATTTTCTGTAACCAGTAAAGGGATGGGGCCCACGTGTCATATTATTCATTTTCAGAAAACAAAAAGGAAAAACAGCTGGCGGATGACATCATCATGACGAGATGGTGACGTCACCGTGTTCTGATCTTCACAGGAGAAGTTGAAATCCGGCGATTTAGCGCGCCATATCGGAATCAAACTATACTACGGGCAAGAGGAGCTTACGAGGAGCAAAATGGTGGCGGCTATTGACCTTAAGGTCGCCGGAGATCACGCCGGTGACGAGGATGCGCGGCGCGGACATGGCGACCGGCGACGAGGGGCTACGGTGCACGGGAGGCTAAGGGAAGGGCATGGGGAAGCTCACCAAGGCAAGGGGAAGCAAGTGGAGGGGTCAGGGTAGGCATAGGCGGCCGGAGTTGGCCGCATCGAGTCCGGAGGCCTGCGGCCGGACTTCGGGAAGATGGCCCCGGTTCGGCCATATGGTAGCTTCTCCGTGGCCCTAGGTTCACAGGGAGGAGGAGGGAAGGGTACCGGAGCTCTTGGGGACCTTGGCTCTCCGTGGGGCGGCTGGAATCGGCGGCGCCATCGACGACCGACCCGAGCTAGGGTTTGGTTCTCGGGAGGGAGTTACAGAGAAGAAGGAGCTACTGCGAGAGAGAGAGAGGATACCACGGCGTCTCCTTACCCCTATCCACTCGAGGAGGAAAGCAAGCAGGATGTGGCCACGCGAGGACGGCGACAGCGACACGCAACTCCTCCTACTGGCAGGAGGTTGAAGATGACTAGATTTCACAAAACCCTCTAGGACTTTGAGAAAAACACAAAGAGGTCCTTTTCCATTAAAAACAGAACAGAAAACAAGTTTTTGAGGGCCTTTTTGAAAGGATAAAATTTGTCAAAAATTATCTTTGGAAAGCTCATGAAATTTCCAACAACACCATGTGTTACTTTGGTGTAATTGAAATATTTTTCAATAAATTTTTTTGGAACCCAAATTAAGTACTTTTTGTGGGATTTTCTGAAACCATTTAAATTCACAAATTAAATCGGTTAAAACAAGATTTAAATTTGTGGTTTCATGCATGTATGATATGAACAACACCACACACCCTATTGTAGGAAAATTTGGGATGTTACAGCTGCCTTAGCGTATCTCCGAACTCTCCATGCTCCTCCCATGCCACCTCGTACCTGAACGGCTTCCCCTTCTACTTCTGTCTGCCCATAGGCTCGCGACAGAGGAGGATTGGCAGATGATCCGAAGTCGCCACCGATGCCAGGTGATGAACCTCTGCATTAGGGAAGCGGGCGCACCACGATGTCGAGGCCAGAGCACGATCCAGCCGAGTTCGACAGAACGAGCCCCCAGCCACTTTCTTTTCGAAGGTCCATGCCAACCCTCTGTACCCTAGATCGCAGAGGCCGCACACATCCGCCATCTCTCTAAATCCAACCATCTGGCTGTAACTCCTTTCATTTACTCCCACGTGTTCCGATCGTTGTAGCACCTCGTTGAAGTCACTGATACATAACCACAGGTACTCGTTCGCCGAACGAATGAACTTGAGCATCTCCCAAGTCTTGTGGCGTTCGTTTACTTGTGCTTCACCATACACCACTGTCAGCCTCCATGGCTCAAATCCCTGCTCCGTAACAATCACGTCAATATGGTACTGGGAGTAGGGTATAATTTCAATCTTTATTTCCTCGTTCCAAAACAAACTGAGGCCACCACTACGGCCTGAATTGCTTACTGCAAAACACTTATTAAAACCTAATGAGCGAGATACATTCTCCACACTTTTCCTATGTAATTGTGTATCCACTACACACATGAGAGCAGGAGAGTGGAGCTTCGTTAGATCACGTAGCTCCCGCACTGTCGCAGCCCCGCCCAGGCCACGACAATTGACACTCACGATACTCATTGTGACTGGCGGCCCTCCTCCTCGGAGGCCGCCAACCCAGTCACGATTTTGTTCTTCTTTGGCGTGGATTGTTTTTTTGTACGCTTCACTTCTCTTTCTCTTGCCGACGGCGGTGGAGGGGGGTCCCTGACCTTGGAACATAATTCTTTCCATTGATGTCATTCTCGAAATCGAGTTTGAGTTCTGCTCCCTTGTCCTTCTGCATCTCTATCACCCCTGTCTCCTTCCACATAAGCAGCAACGGAGCTCTCCCACCTTCATGTTCTCCCTTTGCAAGGCTGTACTCCAAACATGCACCGGCCAAAGATCTCTTGCGGCTGTCAGCACCTCCCCCCCACTCCACGATCGCAGCGCCCACAGACTGATTCACAACCCTTGTTTCGCCTGAGCCACCCCCCCTGTCCAGCAAAACCCCTCCCTGTTCTACCTCCTCCTCTGCCTTGTGTGTTCAAAGGCGTGCCTTGCCGATCGCGTCTCGGGCTCGCGCTTCCTGGAATAAACACTCGAGCCCTATTCCACTGGGTGTCCGCCAAGAGCCATCGGCCAAACACCAATTTCTCCGGGGGGGGGGGGGTGTACCCCAGCACCACACTCCTCCTCCTCATGACCCAGCAGCCCGCAAACGCCACAAAAACACGGGATCTTTTCATATTTTACACGCATGATCACTTGATCTCCACCCTCCGGCTTGAACGAGACGAACCTCGTGAGGGACTTCCTTACATCCAACGAGACCCTCACTCGGATGTAGTCTCCTCCGTCGGTACCCAGGCTGTTCATCTCAACCGTCAGAACTTCACCAATACTCGTTGCGAGTCCCATGATCAACTGCTTCTTCCGAAAAAGCTCCGGAACATCATGGATCCGGTTCATCTCTAGCGCCCCCACTCTACTGCTTCCCTCATATTTCTCGACCAGCTCCCACTGGTCCCGAAAAAATCCAAGGCCCCTGTTCAATAATGCGCTTCCAGTCCCCCAAACAGCTTGCTTGGACCAAAATCATGTTCTCCTCCACATCACGGAAGGATAAATCTTGCGCCGGTGCCCACGCAAACCTCGTCGTCTTTTTCAGTGAGGTTGCGCTATAAGGTTTTGATGATAACAAACGGATGACCGCCATCCACTTCTTCTCCTCCTTGAGGGATTCAACCTCCGTCTTCGGGACAAACATGCCCTCAATGTCCTCTTCCTTCAGGTTCAAGCTTTTAAGCAGTTCCTCCAACGGGGGCTCCATCTCCACCCGGCCCCCCATGGTGCTTTCTCCCGCTTCCTCGCCCTCTCCCGCCATCCCGATCCAATCTTGATGTCCAGCCCCGCACCAACGTAACCCTACCAAGTCCGGGCGCTCGAACTAGTCGACCCCTTAGTCAGCCCGAGTAGGATACGTCAACCGAGGTGGATGCAGATCACCTACGGGAGCGGATGGAAACACAAACGATCGCCGGTAGTTTCAGAGAAGCCGCCGGCGATAGAAAACCTCCAAACCCTAATCGCCAGAGCCCGTTTTGATGTCTCCCAGCTAGGTTGCTCCTAATTCGGCTTGAGTCGCGATTGGTGATTGTTGCGTGCCTGCTAGCGATGCGATCGAGGCCTTGATGGTGATGCGTTCTGCCTCTTTCTAGTTCCACGAGCGGATGGGCCACGTCCCCAACTCCCTATAGCTAGCTGACTGGCCCATGGCCAGTACTTTTTCCACTTTTCTGATGAATACGAACGTCTGTGTAAAAACTCTCTATAGTAGAGCGTACCTGGGATGGGCCCCTGGAATTTGGGGGCCCGGGACGGCCACCCACCCTGCCCCTCCCCAGGGCCGGCCCTGTCTCCTGGACAGTGCTGGTAACGTCCACGCGTGGCACTTGTCTCCCCATACATAGACTACTTACATGGTAGTACTCTTGGAAAGAGAGAAGATTACCGCGTGAACAAAATCAAAAGTAACGAATGTCACTCCCGAGGGATCGACCACTGTCACACATGATATTTTTCATAGAATGATTGTTCATGTCGCCTGCCCGTGGAAAGCTCCCGGAGTCGACATATAGCCTGGTGTGAATACCCGTTTGTGCAAGGGATCGTCACACGAGATCGATCGATAGAATTTGGAGAAGGGGATGAGAAGATAGGAAGCAGAGGGCAAGATACAGAGCCAAGGTGAGGAGTTTCATATTTCTTTTCCCAGATGTCCATCCACCGTTACAGGTTCAGAACGCTTATAGAACAACACACGCTTACAGGTGGCCGCTTGGCTCACCAAATCGTCTCGCAGAGCCGTCGGAGAACCAGCAACTCGATACAGACCAAAGGACCTATCAACGCTTGCCAGCTCAGCCTGGTGATTCGATTTCCACCTGCGCCATAGTACCTGATGGGTAGGTGTGACACCTGGATTCCTGAACGAGGCGTGCATCTCTGGTGAAAAAACACAAAAATAGCCCTAGAGACAAACTTCATCACAAAATGAACTCAGTAGCAAAAAATTTTCGAAACTGACCTCTTAGGGTAGCGGCCAACGCCATGGCGCGGTGGTCGACAGGGCAACGCCGTGGTGCCCGGCGCGGTGAGTGAGGGGCAGCGCCCCTGGCGTCGGCGCGGTGCCCCTAGCAATGGGTCCATCACGCGCATGCATGCAGGGTTCCATCACCATTGTTCTGTCGCGCTGGAACTTGCAGTTACGAGATTCACGGCACCCCAGCGCGCGCGGCTCCGCGCCCCAGCTTGCCCGGCTTCACGGCACCCGTCGGCGTCGGCGGGGGGGAAGGCGCCGGCGCTGGCGAAGAAGGCGAAGGTGCTCGGGCGACTCGTGCCCGGCTGCCAGAAGCTGGCGTTCCCGGCGTTGCTGAGCGAGGCGTCGGACTACATCAAGGCGCTGGAGATGCAGGTGCGCGCCATGACGGCTCTCGCCGAGGTCCTGGCCAGCGTGTCGTCCGGCAGCTCGTCCTCGCCGGCATGACCCACCCAAGCATGATTCGTTGTAAATCTTGCCCCTTTTCTCCGTTTAATTTCCCTCCTGGGATTAGTTAGCCTCTGTCTGTCTCTAGTTTGTGGCGTTGTTTGTGGAGTTGGTTGAGCGGTTGGTTAGTGTGGTGGTGATAATGATGGCATGCATTCTGGTGGTTTAGCCCGCGCTGTAATGCCATATTCGTTGGTTTTGTCCATCAGGCGTCAAATGTTCAGGTGACTTGGTGGAGGAGGGTGTGTTCTTTCCTGCTGCTTTCTGGCGATGGAGACTTAACATCCTCATCTCGTAATAATCATGCTTTACCGCGTGATTCAGCAGCAGAGGCCTGAAAACGATGCCATCCCGGTCCCGGATCTCGTGCTGAACATCAAAGTCTCTCAAATTGCAGCGCTAATCGGAACAAAGTGTCTAGTCCAGACTCCAGAAGCTAGGTGGTGGCAGCAGAATTGGTGTCCATGGCTGCTGGAAAAGATAGCAAAAAAATAATCTCGCAAGAACTCGCCATTGTCCGTGTTGAAGGGAAGAATCACGCGAACACGCAGCTGTTCGGGCCGATCGATGAACCACTTGAGTTTTACTGCGAAGCACCTACCGAGTCGTGAGGCGGAGACGGAGCTAGCGGTCTCGGTCTCAGAGTAAAGCGGGCATTGAAACGCAAAAGGAAGGAACCGCTACAGCAACTGCGCGTGAATGGAGACGGTGAGAGATAGCCACTGCATGGACCGTCGCCACCGACTCCGCGTACAGCCGCGACGACGGCAGGCTGCTCACCAGGATCTGGAACGCCACCGTCACCACCGACCCCGCCGACGACGACAATGCGCGCCCGTCCGCCGGCAGGATCGTGAACCCCGACGGCAGCAGCGGGATCGACGACGGGTCCTCCCCGCTCATCACCACGTTCGCCGCCGGCAGGTCGATCGGCGCGTACACCACCAGCGAACCCGACGCGTCCGCGCAGCTCTCCTGCAGGATCAGCCTGCTGTTCTGGCTCGCGTTCAGGCCCTGCTCGGCGGCGGCGAGCAAGGACGGCGTCTGCGCGGGTGGCGAGCGAGGACGGCGTCTCCTGCAGGTGCTTCTCCACGCCACCGCCGACCCATTGCTAGGGGCACCGCGCCGACGCCAGGGGCGCTGCCCCTCACTCACCGCGCCGGGCACCATGGCGTTGCCCTGTCGACCACCGCGCCAAGGCGTTGGCCGCTACCCTAGAAGGTCAGTTTCGAAATTTTTTTGCTACTGAGTTCATTTTGTGATGAAGTTTGTCTCTAGGGCTATTTTTGTGTTTTTTCACTGCATCTCTGCGTGGCTGCATGATCCGAGCATATGGCCCGTGCATGGGTGGCTTCCAAGGTAGTTTCCGTCCTGGTATTTTGGCAGCTTGTCCGTGTGCGCCGTAGTATATGTCGATGAAGCCAGAAGTTGGATGGATCAGATGTGTAGGCCGGAATCGCCGGTGAGCCGTATCTCGCCAGCGGAGCAAAGTACCGTATCTAAAAATAGGATTTTCATTGGTGTCTAATTGGACTAATCTAGCCTAATCTATGAACCGGAAAGTATAATCTAATCTAATCTAAAAAAAACCGGGCAGATTTTTAATCTACATCGGGTGCCGCGCCTCCGAGGAGAGATCTCCCCAGGGGCCGCGAGCTGGGGAAGTGATGGAGAAACCTAGAATCGCCGTTGTGAGGCTAACCATTGTGATACCATATAGAAATTGTGAAATCATAGTTGTTTGTTGTATTGATTTGGCCTTCGTATGGGGGTATATAAAGGTGTACATGGAGGTGGTAGACTTAGGCTACAGTAAGATGTAAAACCCATTTAAAATATTATTTTGTAACCGGAATGCACATGATTCAAATGACTAGAGTAGTCATGAAGCGGTTAAATGACATATGACTTGTATCCTTCCCTGAACTTTTCTCTCCTCGGTTTTTCTCCAACCCCCTCTCCCACCCTTGAGAGTCCACCGTCGCCGCCGCCGCTTTCCGGCCATCCCTGCCGGCATTCGCGCTAGTCGGTCAGGCGATGAGTTAGGGTGCCGGCCCCCCTTGTTTAGCAGTAGAGTAGGTTGTAGATCTAGGTTTACGCTGTGTTTGCTTAGTAGCGGCGTTATGCCGACGAGGATTTGCTCGTGGAGGTGGCCGGGTACCCTCTGCGGGACGGCGGCGACTGCTTTCTTCCAGGAGAAGCTCCGGTGGTCGGAGATGTGCTTGGAGAAGACGGTGGCTCGGTCCTCTTTCCCTCATAAGTCCGAAGGGCGGGCTCTGGTTCTGGTGCCCGTCAATGGCTGCTTCGACGAGTTGATGGTGGCTTCGATCTGCTTGCACCCGATGGCCGTGGTGGCGTGGGGTGGATGGCAGGTGCTGCGGCTCCCTCTCTCTTCTTGAAGCAGCTCCCTTCTCGCTGCAACGATGAGCAAATCACGCGGTGCCATTTGGGGGCGCCGCGATCTTCGGCCAAGATGGAGGCCTGCCTACTTCCGCCTCATCGGAGGCGTATCCAGCCAGATGCCAGGGCTCGGCTTCGTGAAGATCTCAAGTGGTTCGTCCCCGAGCTCTTCAAGACAGCCGGTGTCTGTGCCTTCTCGCCGGCAGGGAGAGTCCGAGCTACTCACTGCGTTCTGTTCTCGGCGACCCGTTCGCATGGAGAACGTCGGCGACTAGTGGTGGAGGAGCATGAGGACATGATTGCTTTTTACTTTTCTGTCCAAGGTGCTCTCTGTAAAATCACAAGGTCCTCTTTCGAATTTCAGGTCTATAGGACTGTAGACGTGAAGGACCTATGTGTAACTTGTACCCGCCACGTGCCTGATATATAGCAGCACTGGGGTCCTAGACCCCTCTCTTTGTACAAAAAAAAAGTGTAGTCATGAAGCTAAATTTAATCCACATGTAATGGTTGTCAATTTGAGCACTTAAATATCGCAAGGGTTTTATAAACACTAGACGGAGTAGCGCGCTTCGCCGCGCCGTCTGCCTTGCGTCTTTGCATGTCATGGTTAGCGAGATGAATATGTGTGTGTTTTGGTCTACTCACAACGTGTTGGTACACTTGCATGGTCTGCGAGGATTTGTCACTGTGGTTTGGAATTCGTAGACTGGATGGTGTACAATTGGCTGCACTTCTGTTGAACCGCCTGCTCTTCTGATAGCCCCTGTGTAAGTGTCCTGCTGTAATATGATGTACCTGTGATGATGTGAGAATTTCTACTTCACTTTCTGGGTTATTTGGCTCAGAAGGTGGCCATTTTATATCAATGTACTCAGGACAGCACTGGCTAAACATTCTGAAAAACTTTACACTGATAAAAATTTGACATTGTATTTACATCTGCGACACCAAACCACATGTACAGCACGCAGGGACGCAACACAAAGGGCTGCCACCGCAATACTACGCCTAGACTCCGCTCTAAGATAGCTACTTCCACGACGGTTACATAAAGAACATCCCATTATCTGCAGCAGCAAATCTGGACAATATCTTACGAACATCAACGTGTGCCTCAAAAGGCAGCATGTAACACGGCCTGGTCTGCAAATCCAGTAAGAAAAAATTATAAGTGCGCTGCAACATACAGAAAACACCATAGCTAACAAGAGTTCAGAATCATATGTAACTACCTTTCTAGTCAACGATGTCCAGGACTGCTTCATCATCGCCCAAGAGCTTGACCAATTCTCTAGTAACCTCTTCCATTTGGTTTGCCGAAGTGCTCCTTTTATTTTGCTTTAGAAAAAGGCAGCACGTCTACATACTCGGTGAAAATATGGGAGAGTTGTTGCATCCATTCATCAAGCGAGTCAAGAGCGATATGGTCACCCTCTCTAGCACAATGAGCCATCAGTGCTGCCTCTCCAGCAACACAATATAACTCTCTAAAATGCTCTCAAACTTCATGGCAGAAACGGTAGTTCAATCATCCACATTATGCCCGGTCTCCTCCACAGAAATGACACCTACTTGTTGAATTGGCACCTAGAAATAATAACTTGATAAAAAAAACCTTCAAACCAACCTTGCCGAGAGTTGGGTCTTCTCATCTACATTACAATAGGATGTCTCCATTTCTAAGCCCATTTAGTACTATGATATCAGGAATCAAATTAACAAATCTATGTACTATGTCCGCCACGTTTTATAACTTTTTACCTCAACAATTATTGGCATTTGGGAGAAATCGACCTAACTAAGAGCTAGAAGAAAATCACTACGAACTGAATCGGGCATATGAGTCAGAAACCAATGAATTAGGAACAAATAAATAAATTGCATGCTCATGCCAGCATAACCTATAGCGTGAACATTGTGATACACACGTGTGCGTTTTGATTTTTGACAGCCGGGCTTGCGCATCGGTGTCCATCCAGCACTTCTCTAGCAGCCGAGCCTTCTCAGTCGCCTCCTGTCTCACTCAGGGTGATCTGGATGGTCCTGGTCAGATCATGAAAATAATAATTTCATTAGCCGCGGGTTAAAATGTACTAATCAAATGATTTTAGAATTCCTGCAGGCCTAACCATTTCAAATTGTTAATGATAAAGGGTTGAACTGCATTCATCAGTTATCATAATCAACCAAAGGATGCTAAAGATTCTACTCGCAAAACAGGTAACTTGAATAAGTCTACAAAGATAATCTTTCCTCAATAAGATTCAGCAAGGACTGCATCTACAAACCTTGCAAACTACATCATACACATGGGTCACGGAAATTTAGGAAAGACAAAGCCCACAAATGTAAGAAATGGGGCAGAGAAAATTTGTCGAGCTCCACTTGCTGAGTACGTTAGTATTTTTTACATAAGAAAGTTGTTGAACAATATCATATAGTGAGAAATGAAAAGGTCGTACTGATTTCATGTTCCCATTATCAAATAACAGGTTACTGGCTATCAGATTTAATGAGCAAAGAAAAAATATTTGTGAAAACACTACTAACTGGTGACGACCATGGAAATTTTCATGAGGAGTTTAAGGGCAATAATGTCATGATTTTGAAATTGTTTCCTGAGTATTGGTATCGTGTCATTTGTTTACTAAATTTTGGTGAGGAATTTATTGGAAATCTTATCACAGCCAAGAGGATTTCCTTCTAAGGAAGATTCAAATAAGTGGTCGCAGATTTTTTTTAATCAAATAAGGCACAGAGGACCTCCCTTTTAAGAATAAATTCGGATGGAATCAAACTATCAAAGTACCAACATGAGCCTACCTAGCTGATTATGTATGAACAATTGTCTGGCTCTACATTCCACTACCAGTTGGGCACTCTGGGCAGCGATAATATCATATTCATTTAATGGAGGTTGTGGCATGTACCTGGGGAGCTGGGAGGAGAATAATAATCCAAGGAGCATAACAATTCTTTCTTGTGCTGATTAAATCAGCTAATAGCATCAAAGCGCTTAAACTATAGAAAATAGCTCCACATACAAAATAATGATACAAACCTGCAATTTATGAAAGGCAAACTGTAAGCAGTGTGCTCATATTAATCATATCTAACGGTCCAAGCACTAAATTTTCAAAGTAATGCTACCTGTGATGTCCATTGCTAACACAAATTTTACATTAAATATACTGCTAATGAAAACTGGAATGTGCCAGAACATCATATAGATAGGTGATGCTTGTGACCTCCATACGTATCTTAAATAGAAATTGCAGTTCTGTCAGGAGAAGCTATATCATAAATCCTAACCCATAATCTTGCAATTGGATTTGGTAACCAACTAAGTCCGATAATCTGCATCCAGTTTTTACTACTACTGGGAAAGAAGAGCGCATGATAGAGGGTTGAATGCTTAAATATAACAAGCATCAAAATCATGAAGAGCTACCTCAGCTGTAGATTCCTTTGAGGTTTTGAAGTTGACATCTGTCTCCACATCATGCTTACTGGCAATTGCCAGAAGACTATCTGTGGCGAACTGCTCGACTCATACATCATTTTCTCAACCTATGAGATATACATAAGTATCAGCATTACAGAGCACAATATTATATCGAAACAAAGTAGCGCTGCTCCCTACCAATCTAACCGTCTTTCCTCTAACATCATCTTGAGAGTGAATGTCAAACTGCAATTCATAACAATAAGTAAGTCACAGTTCAAAGATGATAAATAGCCTGGAACCATCAGCTGTATAAAAACATTTTATCATTCTGCACTTAGATTTATACTATCATTAATCCAAATTTATACTAATAAAGTAGCAAACTCAAACCAAAATGCTTTAAAACAATAAATAACAGAGGCAACTTTGTAAATTAAATTGTCAATATTTAGTTATATTAATTCAGAGGAATCACAAAATTGTAAATACAGTCAAAATGATTTATAGTATTCTACCAGTTAAGAAAGAAACACTACAAACCTTCTAAACAATATCCAAACAAGCTTGCCAGAGTGGTGGACGCCCTAAAATACGACTCCATTCTGTTCTGAGGCCTTTTGGGTGACACAGTCACCCTCACTGTCCTTTACTTGTTGGTTTTTGCACTGTGACATACAAACACTCTCAAGTAATCTGAATGGAGACTCATGCAAACATGGTGCATCAAACAAAAGTTTATGGAAAGATCTATCCGAGACATGTAGCGAGTCAATCAAGGACCTTGCCTGAGTACAAAACACATGGAAAAATCCATATAAGTTGAATTTTTAGTTGGAAGGCAATGAAAAAAACTTCTCGTGATATGATGTGCTAACTTACAAGTGATATAAAGAACTTCTCGTAATGTTCAGAAGTAGTATTTCTCCCTCCATTTGACTCCCACATGAACAATCAAACTCATGTTTGAATTCACGACTCCAATTCTCCAAAGGAAAGAAAACAGACAGATATGTGATGCCAGCAGGGACGATTCAAATTGTTGCATGCTCTACAACTCAGACCGTCCTGGCAGCTCAATTCCTTGTGAATTTTACGCCTAGTTGGTGAGATGCACACTAAGTTCTGTTGCTATCTGCATCGTCTATTATCCTGTAAATAAGCAATTGAGCAGCGGACATGAAGAAACTAAAAAAGAAATAGAGGAAGACCAATTAAATGGTGGCTGAGTGACCTAGGTAGGAGGCGTCTTTACTCATCACCGGAGGAGGAAGCCCGGAAGATTTTAGGAAGATGAGGCCTGCTCGAGGGCCTCACTGTCGACCTGAGCGCTGCTCGACCCCCACCTGCAGAGCACACTCCACATCCTCCAACCCAGCTCGAGCGGCGCCTCCAAGCCTCCTCTGTCCCGCGCTTTCCACGCCGCCTCGATGGCCGCCGGGCCGTCCGCCTGAGGTGTTCCTCCATGGCCCCTCAAAACCGCCCCGGAGAAGAGTTCCCCTGACCCCGCCGCCTGCGCCCGGCAGCATGGTGGTCGAGATGAGTTCGAGGGCGGACGGAGCATGGTGGACGGCAGCTGGAAACCTAGGAAGAGAGACGGGATGGGTGGGGGCGTGTTGGCTACGTGAGATCTGAACCGTTGGTCTTGATCGGACGACAAAAGGCTGCTGTGGATCGGCTGATGCGCTGAGCATCCGTCCTCAGCACCCGGCGTAAAGCTTTAGATAATAATTATTGATGTTGCCGGGGGTAATGGTGCGTACGTATCAATAATGGTGGGCTTGTGCACGATCGACTGGCCATGCATCACACGTGGACAACTTGAAAATGCGCGCACATGACATGATCTAGATACGTCAGAGTCAGGTGATACTCGCGCGCACAGTAGTTGTGTCACATGGGTAACCCATGTGCAACTCAATTTGGTGTCTAGTTGGTGTTGGTGCACTAGGGCATCTCCAATGCTTAATTTCAATCCAGGCCATAAGCTGGGACCCACAGTATATGTTATAGCAGATTAAAAAGCTCACAATGTTTAAGGTTCAGGTGGATCTTAAGGTGGAGCCCACATAGGAGAACCTTTGACCAATTGCCAAATACAAACAGTGTAAAGTAGATGAGAGAAACATTAGTTTTCTTTATTAAATTCCTTATGGCAAGGCCATAGTGGTATGGGTGGGTCTTAAGAATTTAAGCTTAAATTCTAGTCCCACAATGTATAAGGGTGGGTCTTAAGACCACTTTTTGGCTTAAGGCCTTTCCTTATTTCTACATTGGAGAAGAGAAGTTTTATACGCCGACGCATGTTTATACGTCGACGGCCAAATATCGGGACCGTCGGCGTAGACCCGGCATGCTACCGCATAATAATAAAAAAATTGGGCTACGCCGACGGCAACCCGTCGGCCTTTTTTTTTCTACACCGACGGTAACCGTCGGTGTATCCTAGGTTTTTTTGTTTTCACCCACTCACCATTTTGAGCATGACTTTTGCATTTGAATTCGAATTTCGCTCGTTTCGAAAAGGAGAAACATATCTACATCATCATGTATATTATTCAACATACATTCTTCAAAAAAATCATGCGAAGAGCGGAACAAACAAGAAACGGTTAACGGTTAGACCTATAAGCTGGGTTTTTCTCCAGCGGGGCTAGATGTTGAATATTGAGAAACTGTTTGTGTATCTATGATTGAATAGGTAGTTGTGTACCTAAAAGTGATTTTTTCCAAAAAAAATCATGAGCAAACTATGAGTTATCTGTAGTTCAAATTTGACCAGTTTCCAACTGAATCGGCAGAAATTTAAGTTTTTTCAAAAGAGGTAGATGAAAACCTATTCAAGTGTTGCAACATATTTGTGGTAGTTCCTTCACACAAAAAAACCTATTTTTACACTCAAAAAATAGAAAATAGGTCTTTTATTCAATGAAAAGGAAAAATTTCTCCGTCAACATTGTCCATGCTTCCAAGATGTATATTTGTGTGGAATATGGGCACCTTTAAACAAACTATGCCGTGGATTTGAACATAACTCCCGTCATTTGGCCCGAAACCCTGGAATGTTCGGAGGAGATATTTTATGTGACGCCCCGAGATCGGGCACTATGTAGATTTCAGCATTTCCGCCAAAATCCACATAATAACCGATTCCAGGTTGCCACTTGTGATAACATTACAACAGTTCACGAATAATCCACAACAACATAAGAGATATATACAAGACGACTCAAACGAGTCAAGGATACAACTGATACAATACAAAGATCCAAATGACAGCGGACGAAACAACATAGTATCCGACTACGGACAAGATACAAATTGGACTAAGAGTCCTGAAGATAACCGATGGCGTCCAAATCCCTGCCCAGGCCAAGCCGGAGGGATTCCCAAGCTAACATCGTCAGACTTCAAACCTGTTGACTGCAATGTGGAATATGCAGCCACAAAATGGATTCGTGGGTCAGTACTATTAAGTACTGGCAAGTGGATAAACCATACTCACAAGATACCAGCGTAACCAATCATCACAAGATACAAATACTTTGGGTACAACGGAAGGAAGGGATTATTGCAAAGAAGCGACAGCGGGCAGCACTAACAACTAAAAAGACGCGCTACAACTTCCGGCTAAAAGAAAGGGATAAGATAGCGCGACAAAACCAACTATAACTACTCACCAAACAATACCCATCCAGTGTTACCCCCTACTAAGGAAGCAACCCAAGGAAACTCACACTGTTGATTAAGGTGAAGTTCAGGTTATTGTGACAATATGCCTATTACTAGTCAAGTTATTATTAATTAGGTGTAACTTGTCTGAGTACTTGTTAGCCAGCACTTTCACCAAGTCGTCACATAACCGCGGACAACAAGGCTTCTCGAGAAGATTCATCCCTGCAGGGTGTGCTCCAGTACCCGTACACACTCAAGCCACCAACTAAAACTCAGGTTGGCTCGACACGAGCCAAACCGTCTCTACAACCCATCCTAGGAGCCACGGAGCTATAAAATCCCAGCCACGCAGCCGAATACTCAGCGCAAGTGTGCAAAACTCCCGCAGGACGCAACACACCGGCAATACAGGCCTCGCCCTATATGCATCATCATCATCATCATCACCAGTAACCATGGGGGTGCCTCCTATTATGCAAAGGAGCAAATAGAACACCCGAACTAAGTGTGGCTCTTCAGACAAGCTGCAAATCAGGTCTAAGTCGAGGGGGGTCCCATACTACCTCCCGGATGCGGTGAGCACGCTCATCATGGATCAATGGACAAGACCCTTTTCCTAGTTTCGACACCAGCAGGCTCCAAAACCACGCCGGGCCTCCTGCCGGTGCGTTATCATCAAATTATTATTACCCCAAACATTAACATGTTGTTGATTAAATTGAAACCCAACTATCAACTAAACAGGTGATACAACAAAGGAAAACAAGACTCGAGCACAAACAAATCTAAGCATGCAACTACAACACGAGGGCCAACAAGGTAAACAAGCAACAGTTGATAGGAAGTGGAAGGAAGGCTATATCATGGCTGCAAGGTAAACATATGATAGGATCGAGACACAAGCATCGAAAATACTAGGCTAGCATAAAGACAACGGAAAGAATCGGTAACAAGTGAGGAAAGGCAACACGGGTAACAAGTGAGTATACTTGCCTGGAATCCAGCAAGTAGAGGTACATCCGAAGAACTTGTCGTTGCTCACATCATCTCAACGTCCTATCCGCGAAGAAGCAACGAACTAGAACAAACACCGGATGCAACAATTACTACTACGGCAAAAGATCCAGCATGATCAAGATATGGATGCATGACAAGTTTAAGGACGCATCAAAGATAAACTAGTTGACATGGTAAACATATTTAAATGGGCCCATATGCAATTTGGATTGCATATGGAGAAACCCATGAATTAATGTTGAATTAAATGATCTACAAATAACCATCGTGTGAAAGTTGATTAGAATGATGCATGGATTATGAAAACAATAAGAAAACAACAATAGCTTCAGTTTGATATGTTGTTTACCAAGTTTGGAATTTTATTTATTAAGTTATGAACTTTGGCATTTTAAATGATTTAAACAAACATTTGTTGTTTTCACCAATTTTAAATGTTCAAAACAGATAACAAAATTTATATTTGGAAAGAACACAAAATTTTAGATGGAATACATATTTTATTTGTTGAATTTGGATTTTAGATGAGCAAGTTATTAAATTGACAATTTTAAATGCATTAATTAAGAAATAGTTGTTTTCAGCAATTTAATTTATTCAAAATAGAAAACAAGGTTTATATTTGCAAAGTTCATGAAAAATGGAATGGAAAACATATTTGGTTTGTTGAATTTGGAATTTTTATGCCCAAGTTATGAATTTTGCAATATTTAAGGCATTTAACAAGTAATAAATGTTTTCAGCATTTTATGTTATTCAAAACCAGAAATAAAGTTGATATTAGTGTAGAGCATTTAAAATGGAGTGGTTTTCATGTTGAAAGTTTTGCATTTTGAGTTTCCTAGCAAAAGTTATTAAATTACAAAGTTTTAAGCATTTTTATGGTTTATTAAAATAACCAGGGGCTTAGGTGCAAAATAGAATTTCCAGATGGGCCCTGGGATCTTTTCTACACAGGGCAGAGCAGCCCTGGGTCACTGGCTATTGGGCCAGCGCCCAGCTGGCGCCTGCGTGGACGCGCGTGGAAGCTGGCGTGGCCACCACTGCCGCTGACAGATGGGCCCGCGCAGCCAACGTGGCAAAGCAAGAAAAAGAGGGTTTTATTCGCGCAGCGGGGGTTCGAACCCACGACGCGGGTGTGCGTGCGTGAGGCTCTGGCCACTGGGCCACTGCGAGGTTGTGATAGAACAGAGGCTTGGGGGGTATGAGGTGGATCTGGCCTGTTTAACTGGAACTGAACGAAAGTTTCAGACTTTCGTCTAAACCACGGCGACAGGCGACGGCACGGCGGTGCAGCGCATCGCGGCGACCACGAACGGGCGGCGCTGGACGTGTGCGTGGGCGCAGGGGTGAACTAGGAGGGGCAGACAACACGTGCAAGGTGGCGGAAGGAACAGCAGAGGCACGATGGCTTGCTCAGAGCGCGATCATGGCGGAGGTGCTCGGGTTCAGAGATAGCACCTGCGCAACTAGGCACGGATCGACGGGGAAACGCATCGGAGGGCAGCGGTGGCTCACCGTGAGTGTGTTGAAGTAGCCGTTCAGTCACCGCGAGGACGAGGACGACGGAGGAGCGGCGAGGTTCAGTTCGGCCCGTGGGGAAGAAGAAGATGGCGTGGCTAATCCGGGGCTCCGATGCACGAACCGAGGCGGCGAGGAGGTAGACGTGGTCGCGGTGGTCGCTCCCGTGTGATCAGCCGTGCCCGAGATGCTTCATGGCGGCGTGGCGACGGCGGTGCCCCTCCCTGTTGCTCTCGACGTTTTCAGAAGAAAGAAAGGGGGAAGCAGAGAGGAGAGGGGGTGATGGCGGCGCGGGGAAGGAAAAGAGAGGAGGGTTAGGGTTTCGGGCGCGCCCTCGGGGAGTAGATAAGGTGGAGGGAGGAGCAGGTGGAGGTCGCGGTGGTGCGCTGCGGCGTCAGCGGCTGCGTCAGCCGTACGGAGAAAGAAGAAAGGTGAGCGGGCCACGCGCTGGCTGGGTAGTAGGTGGGCTGGGCTGGCCCAGCTGGCTGTCCTGGTCTGCCTCCCCCAGCCCGTTTTTTTATATTTTTATTTCTTTTCTCTCCGTTTTTTTTGCAGAAAAGAAAAGAGAAGAAAAGAAGGGGTTTTGGGATTTCAAAAATTTCTGTGATAATTTTTATAAGTTATTTATTGCAAAAGCCCAGTTGTGCAAACTTTTGTTTTCCAAAATTTTAAATTTTGCTGCTGTTTGTAATTTAAATGAATTTGATTGAATTTTTGCAATAATTGAAATATTGAAGATTAAGCAAGTTAATACTTTGGAAATTCAAGTTGATTGGAAACAAATGAATTGTTTGATTTGAATGTTTTATTTGGAAAGGTTGTAACAGAACAAGTATGAAACAAGGATTTGAAATTTGGTTTGAAATTTTTAAGTTGTTTTGAAAACAAGGTGCACTTCATGCATGATGCAATGCCATGCAATGCCAAAAGTAAAACAATCAACTTCTAATTTGGGGGAAAATCCCCCGGGTGTTACAGACGACACCACTAACAAGGGATTGCGCCCTCGCAATCCGCCAACGCCAAGAGAGTGGAAGAAGCCGGACTATCGAGTCTTCGGTCATCTTGTTGATCTCCTCGACACCACTATCAAGGGAATCTTGCTCGGGTAGATGACGATCTTCTCCCACCAGGAAATCTTCCGATGATCGAACCTATTAGGTTAACGGCTCAGAAAACGTCCACCCACGTAGGATCCTAACACTTTGAAATATTGAGAAGAAGAGAGACTCCAAAACAAATAGGATAGGAGGAGAAATAGAATAGAGATGAGAAGAAAAACAGAATCCTAGTGAGATATTTCCAAAATAGTTTAGCAGAAAATAGTTTTTGACACTCTAGAAACAACGACCGTTAGCGAGGTTATCCTACAGGATTTGCGGACCCGTTGCTTCGATAACGATTCGTATCGAAACAACTTTGGGAATCGGAACCATGCTCTGATACCATTTGTGACGCCCCGACATCGGGCACTATGCAGATTTCAGCATTTCCGCCAAAATCCACATAATAACCGATTCCAGGTTGGCACTTGTGATAACATTACAACAGTTCACGAATAATCCACAACAACAGAAGAGATATATACAAGACGACTCAAACGAGTCAAGGATACAACTGATACAATACAAAGATCCAAATGACAGCGGAAGAAACAACATAGTATCCGACTACGGACAAGATACAAATTGGACTAAGAGTCCTGAAGATAACCGATGGCGTCCAAATCCCTGCCCAGGCCAAGCCGGAGGGATTCCCAAGCTAACATCGTCATACTTCAAACCTGTTGACTGCAATGTGGAATATGCAGCCACGAAATGGATTCGTGGGTCAGTACTATTAAGTACTGGCAAGTGGATAAACCATACTCACAAGATACCAGCGTAACCAATCATCACAAGATACAAATACTTTGGGTACAACGGAAGGAAGGGATTATTGCAAAGAAGCGGCAGCGGGAAGCACTAACAACTAAAAAGACGCGCTACAACTTCCGGCTAAAAGAAAGGGATAAGATAGCGCGACAAAACCAACTATAACTACTCACCAAACAATACCCATCCAGTGTTAGCCCCTACTAAGGAAGCAACCCAAGGAAACTCACACTGTTGATTAAGGTGAAGTTCAGGTTATTGTGACAATATGCCTATTACTAGTCAAGTTATTATTAATTAGGTGTAAGTTGTCTGAGTACTTGTTAGCCAGCACTTTCACCAAGCCGTCACATAACCGCGGACAACACGGCTTCTCGAGAAGATTCATCCCTGCAGGGTGTGCTCCAGTACCCGTACACACTCAAGCCACCAACTAAAACTCAGGTTGGCTCGACACGACCCAAACCGTCTCTACAACCCATCCTAGGATCCACGGAGCTATAAGGTCCCAGCCACGCAGCCGAATACTCAGCGCAAGTGTGCAAAACTCCCGCAGGACGCAACACCCCGGCAATACAGGCCTCGCCCTATATGCGTCATCATCATCATCATCACCAGTAACCATGGGGGCGCCTCCTATTATGCAAAGGAGCAAATGGAACACCCGAACTAAGTGTGGCTCTTCGGACAAGCTGCAAATCAGGTCTAAGTCGAGGGGGTCCCATACTACCTCCCGGATGCGGTGAGCACGCTCATCATGGATCAATGGACAAGACCCTTTTCCTAGTTTCGACACCAGCAGACTCCAAAACCACGCCGGGCCTCCTGCTGGTGCCTTATCATCAAATTATTATTACCCCAAACATTAACATGTTGTTGATTAAATTGAAACCCAACTATCAACTAAACAGGTGATACGACAAAGGAAAACAAGACTCGAGCACAAACAAATCTAAGCATGCAACTACGACACGAGGGCCAACAAGGTAAACAAGCAACAGTTGATAGGAAGTGGAAGGAAGGCTATATCATGGCTCCAAGGTAAACATATGATAGGATCGAGACACAAGCATCGAAAATACTAGGCTAGCATAAAGACAACAGAAATAATCGGTAACAAGTGAGAAAAGGCAACACGGGTAGCAAGTGAGTATACTTGCCTGGAATCCAGCAAGTAGAGGTACATCCGAAGAACTTGTCGTTGCTCACATCATCTCAACGTCCTATTCGCGAAGAAGCAACGAACTAGAACAAACACCGGATGCAACAATTACTACTACGGCAAAAGATCCAGCATGATCAAGATATGGATGCATGAAAAGTTTAAGGATGCATCAAAGATAAACTAGTTGACATGGTAAACATATTTAAATGGGCCCATATGCAATTTGGATTGCATATGGAGAAGCCCATGAATTAATGTTGAATTAAATGATCTACAAATAACCATCATGTGAAAGTTGATTAGAATGATGCATGGATGATGAAAACAATAAGAAAACAACAATAGCTTCAGTTTGATATGTTGTTTACCAAGTTTGGAATTTTATTTATTAAGTTATGAACTTTGGCATTTTAAATGGTTTAAACAAACATTTTTTTTCACCAATTTTAAATGTTCAAAACAGATAACAAAATTTATATTTGGAAAGAACACAAAATTTTAGATGGAATACATATTTCATTTGTTAAATTTGGATTTTAGATGAGCAAGTTATTAAATTGACAATTTTAAATGCATTAATTAAGAAATAGTTGTTTTCAGCAATTTAATTTATTAAAAATAGAAAACAAGGTTTATATTTGCAAAGTTCATGAAAAATGGAATGGAAAACATATTTGGTTTGTTGAATTTGGAATTTTTATGCCCAAGTTATGAATTTTGCAATATTTAAGGCATTTAACAAGTAATAAATGTTTTCAACATTTTAAGTTATTCAAAACCAGAAATAAAGTTGATATTAGTGTAGAGCATTTAAAATGGAGTGGTTTTCATGTTGAAAGTTTTGCATTTTGAGTTTCCTAGCAAAAGTTATTAAATTATAAAGTTTTAAGCATTTTTATGGTTTATTAAAATAACCAGGGGCTTAGGTGCAAAATAGAATTTCCAGATGGGCCCTGGGATCTTTTCTACGCAGGGCAGAGCAGCCCTGGGTCACTGGCTATTGGGCCAGCGCCCAGCTGGCGCCTGCGTGGACGCGCGTGGAAGCTGGCGTGGCCACCACTGCCGCTGTCAGATGGGCCCGCGCAGCCAACGTGGCAAAGCAAGAAAAAGAGGGTTTTATTCGCGCAGCGGGGGTTCGAACCCGCGACGCGGGCGTGTGTGCGTGAGGCTCTGGCCACTGGGCCACTGCGAGGTTGTGATAGAACAGAGGCTTGGGGGGTATGAGGTGGATCTGGCCTGTTTAACTGAAACTGAACGAAAGTTTCAGACTTTCGTCTGAACCACGGCGACAGGCGACGGCACGGCGGTGCAGCGCAGCGCGGCGACCACGAACGGGCGGCGCTGGACGTGTGCGTGGGCGCAGGGGTGAACTAGGAGGGGCAGACGACACGTGCAAGGTGGCGGAAGGAACAGCAGAGGCACGATGGCTTGCTCAGAGCGCGATCATGGAGGAGGTGCTCGGGTTCAGAGATAGCACCTGCGCAACTAGGCACGGATCGACGGGGAAACGCAACGGAGGGCAGCGGTGGCTCACCGTGAGTGTGTTGAAGTAGTCGTTCAGTCACCGCGAGGACGAGGACGACGGAGGAGCGGCGAGGTTCAGTTCGGCCCGTGGGGAAGAAGAAGATGGCGTGGCTAATCCGGGGCTCCGATGCACGAATCGAGGCGACGAGGAGGTAGACGTGGTCGCGGTGGTCGCTCCCGTGTGATCAGCCGTTCCCGAGATGCTTCATGGCGGCGTGGCGACGGCGGTGCCCCTCCCTGTTGCTCTCGAGGTTTTCAGAAGAAAAAAGGGGGGAAGCAGAGAGGAGAGGGGGTGATGGCGGCGCGAGGAAGGAAAAGAGAGGAGTGTTAGGGTTTCGGGCGCGCCCTCGGGGAGTAGATAAGGTGGAGGGAGGAGCAGGTGGAGGGCGCGGTGGTGCGCTGCTGCGTCAGCGGCTGCAAGAGCCGTACGGAGAAAGAAGAAAGGTGAGCGGGCTGCGCGCTGGCTGGTGTAGTAGGTGGGCTGGGCTGGCCCAGCTGGCTGGCCTGGTCTGGCTCCCCCAGCCCGTTTTTTTTTATTTGTTTTCTCTCCTTTTTTTTTGCAGAAAAGAAAAGAGAAGAAAAGAAGGGGTTTTGGGATTTCAAAAATTTCTGTGATAATTTTTGTAAGTTATTTATTGCAAAAGCCCAGTTGTGCAAACTTTTGTTTTCCAAAATTTTAAATTTTGCTGCTGTTTGAAATTTAAATGAATTTGATTGAATTTTTGCAATAATTGAAATATTGAAGATTAAGCAAGTTAATACTTTGGAAATTCAAGTTGATTGGAAACAAATGAATTGTTTGATTTGAATGTTTTATTTGGAAAGGTTGTAACAGAACAAGTATGAAACAAGGATTTGAAATTTGGTTTGAAATTTTTAAGTTGTTTTGAAAACAAGGTGCACTTCATGCATGATGCAATGTCATGCAATGCCAAAAGTAAAACAATCAACTTCTAATTTGGGGGAAAATCCCCCGTGTGTTACATCTTATTTTTATGAACACATTTTCAACACAATCGTCGTATTCAAAGTTTATTATTTTTGGTGTATACTAGGACATATATAATGATACCACGCGAAGGTTTTTCATCATTTGGGTTGTTTTGAATTCTTTGGAATTTTCTAAGCCAGTTTGAGGAAAAAGCCAAGACGGCGGGCATGACCGTTCGTAGCTAGGGATTGAATATTGAGAAACTCTTGGTGTATCTATGATGAAATTGGTAGTTGTGTACCTAAAAATGAATTTCCAAAAACAATGAGCAAACTATGAGGTACCTGTAGTTTAAATTTAACCAGTTTCCATCTGAATCGGCAGAAACTTGTGTTTTTCAAAACAGGTGGATTGAAACATTTTCATAGGAAAAAAATTGTTTATTTGTGCATATCACATGGTCTAGTATTTTCAAAAATTGTAGCTCTCAAATTTTGCAACATATTTGTGTTTGGTCTTTCACAAAAAAACCATATTTTTCACTCGGAAAATGGAAAATGAATTTTTTAATAATGATAAGGGGGAAAAAGTCTTATACATGATGGAAAATATTATATGGATGTAATATTTGAATTTCTCTCATTTTTCTAATCAATATAGATATATTATTTATCAAATTTTGATTTCCGGATTTATAGATATGAATTATTCAATATTAAATAGAAAAGAAAAAAATGTTAATTATTATTTAAACTCAAGATTATTAGATTCAAGTTTATTATTAGTTATTATTTTTTATTTAAATAATTGTATAAATTGAAAAAATAAAAGAGTTTGACATGATGGTACAAGGGTTAACACGATTGATTGGATAATATTGTCAGCAACACATCCATTGTTTCTAGATAGCTCACACGAAAGTAACTACGAAGTTAAACTTGTTGGGGCTGGAGCAACCTGATGATGTTTGACCGATCGGGAAGTGTTAGTAGAAGCGAGTAATTTAGATTAAAACTAAAAATGGTTAGAGATAAAGATAAATGTGAATACGTTGTGATTAAGTGGTTAAATAAGTGAAATAAAAAATGCAGAAAAACAAATTCAAAAAAAAAAGTTTGAATTTATTTTAATTCTTTTCCCTGCCTATACGCCACCGGCTTTGCCGTTGGCGTAGCCTAGTTTACGCCGACGTAATGCATACGCCGACGGCCTCTAGGCTACGCCGACAGAGCAAAACACCGATGGGGTACGCCGACAGGATCATGCTTTCCCCGACGGTAGTAGGGCCGTCGGCGTTTTGGGGCTCTCCCGTTGTATGGGGTATATGATGTATGATACTCCTGTGCCCCTGTACTTACTTACCAACAGAGCTATGCATCGAAGAATATCAACAAAGCCATGCATGCATATGTACACAGACACAGATACCCCTGTCGACTCTCTTACACATTCTCTCCTCTCGCTGCTGCAGGACCTTCCACGACTCCTGACGACCAAAACAGGCAATATATATCTTGCACCGTGCACCACGTGCGCGTTACCGAAGTGGTACGCTCGTGTCCGGTCTCCGGAATTTGTTGGATGCAAAACCAGTGAGCTTGTTTGGTTGCTGTTGAAAGTTAGGTGCGCTCGCATGGACATTGAAAACAAGAGTATCTTTCACCTTTTCGATCTCATTTGTATGATACCAAACAAAACCGGCATCACGTTGTGGTCTAACTGCTTCTCAAAGCACAGCTCATGCATGATTTTAAGAACGGCCGAATTGGCAGTTTCTATCGGGCCAGGCCGAACCGTTTCTTGATGCGGAGAAAGATGCGCTTGTTTTCAGTGCAGATTGCATGCCTTTCTCACAGCCCATGCAGAAAGCCGTCAAACCAAACAACATGTCATGCATGTGTGCGAACCTACCAACCATCATGCATCCTATACCAAACAAAGCGCTCGACTCGAAAATTGGTTTGTCTCGTCAGGCCAGGCTCGTATGGACCACTTCCGTTCTTGTCACTGAGCCAGGCTCAAGGCCTGCAGGATACCAAACGCGTCCAAGATTGACAATTTTCATCTTGCACCGTGCACTATCTGCGCGTGGCTCGCTCCTCACCTTGCCCACCACCTCGCATGCAGTCTACACATATTTTCTTTTGCTTGCGAGTTGGAAACGCAAAATCGCCAACCCTCTCACATAGACATCTTATAAACGAGACGAATCTCACGTGTACCGTGCACGCACGCACATGCATGCGCCACTCACCTCGCCTCACATCATATCACGCCTCTCTCCGATCCATCGCACGTCATGCAAGTGCCACAACCAAAAACGTCTATCCATCGAGCCATATCTGCAACCCAAATTCGTGAATGTGTTTCCTTGTTGGCAATTCAAGGCATGGGAGGGCTTGGGACTGGGTGATAGGACAAGGAGAATAGAATCACCAAGACCAAAAATGGAATGGGGTGACAAAATATCATCTTAAGTTAATAAAACGCAATGAGTGTCCTAAAAATCTGGGTATGGAGGATTAAAAAACATATACCATTGATTAACACTACTAGAGATTTGTTTATAGCAGCATATCCTACCACATGCAAACACGAAAGTAGACACGCCTGGGCTACTTAGCGCAGGCGAACAGCGGAGCGATGCGCCTGCGGTAAGTCCCTTACCCCAGGCGAACCAACTACGGAAGCGACTGGGGTAAAGTGTGGCAGGGCCACCCAACACCACATCCTGGCAGTCTACGTTTACCCCATACGAATAGAGAAGATGTTCGCCTCTGGTAGAACACATACCCCAGGCGAAAGCCGAACCTCTGCGCCTGGGGTAAGAACTCGCTGTTGCTGCAAAAAACTGAGAAAACCTTTAGGACCGGTTTGTGATACAAACCGGTTCTATAGGATCTGTCCCCTGGGACCCTCTTTGCACAGCAAATGGCCGCAAGGCCTTTAGAACCGGTTTGTATCACAAACCGGTGCTAAAGGCCTTGCGGCCATTTGCTGCGCGGAGGGGGGGGCCCAGGGGACAGATCCTTTAGAACCGGTTTGTATCATAAACCGGTCCTAAAGGCCTTGAGGTCATTTGCGGCAGGGTGGGGGGGCCAGTGGACAGATCCTTTTAGAACCGGTTTGTATCATAAACCGGTGCCAATGTGCTTAGCTCAATGCTTTAGTATTCTAAGTGACCAGATCTCACCCGCACCCACACGCCGCCGCCGTCGCCAGTGTCGAGGAGGAGCAGAGCAGGTCGTCGCCCACTCCGTCGTCGTCGTCGTTGTTGATCCAGGTCAGCCCCTCTCCCTCCCATCCCCCCTCCCTCCCATCCCCCCTCCATCCCAGCCCACTCCGCCCCTCCCGTCGTCGTTGTGGATCCAGAGGATGTGCGCCTGCTCCTGGTGGCCGCGGTGCTCCCGTCGTCGTGGATCCAGAGGAATGTTTGCTTTCTTTGAGCTCCAGGATTCAGTGCTCTTATCGGATCTTTGTAGTGCATTATATCTCCAACATTTAATTTTCAATAATGCGTATTTCCATGACAAATCAATGGTCTATGTCCCCAATTTAGGAACGTAAACGCAAAACTTAGGAACGAGAAAACCGAGGAAATCCATAGCAACGAGCGTTCGGATCGATAGCATGTTCTGGAGTTTTTTATTTGGCTAAGCACCCATCACTTTTGTCCCCATCTGCGTTCAAACCCCAGAATGCAATTAGAACACAGTAATCTGGTGGTACCACACACAGCATTGTTTTTGGATATTCCAGTAAAGTAGATAGCTTTTGTGCATTTGTTTTGTGATAGGTAGGTGCTGCCATTTGTCTTTGTTTTGTGATAGCTATACTCCTCTAACCCCTATGTGTACTTTCTTAATTTAATAGAACATGGCTTGCAAAGTATGTCGGTCCCGATGTGCCCAAGGACGATTCACCGGGACTTCTTTTATGCTTCAGCTCCACGACGGTGACGTTGATTCCTTGGTAATTAACAATTCTTTTTATGTTAACTTGTTCTTTCGTTTTACTATCTAGCTTGAGACTTGTGTTTCTTAACAAAAGATTCTTTATATTTCTTTTTTAGGTTCTACCATGCAATATTCGCCAAGAGTTCAACGAGTTAGTTGGCAATAACGTGGATTTCAATGTTCACGGGACCACTTACATTCTTCGAGTGAAGAAAGAAAGAAAGAAGACCTACTTCTGCGGGGAACAATTGCAGGCTATCATCGCCAAGTACAATTTAAGCGGAGGTGATTACATTCACTTCTCTATGGAAGGACCGCAACCTCGTATCAAAATTCTGTATATGGGCGGGATTGCGAGCGAGGATGGCGGGAGTGAGGAGGAAATTGGGAACACTGAGGATGATATGGACACTGATGATGATATGGACGAGGAGGACCCATGGAAACATGTGGTGGTTGCTCAAAGAGCGCATCTTAGCGAGCTTGAGAAGGACCGTGTCCTTCAGAGACTTGCCCAGATAGATAGCTACATCGGGTCCCCTTTCGTGCATCGCATCACCAACACAAACATCTCCAATGGACATCTCATGGTATGTTTTTTAACATTTTCTTATTCCTATAGTTGCTTATGTTATAATGTGGCCGGTATGTGACATTGTGCTTTTATTCTTTCTTGGAATTGTGTGTTCTAGAAAATACCTATGGCGGTAGCGGACAGTGCTGGCATGGAGCATAAAGGTACCATTGGAGTACGCCGTGGAGAATCAGGAGATGTCACCACAGTTCCGATCACGAGGGATAATGCTGATGGTCGCGTCATCCTCAACTCTCAAGCATGGAGGCAGTTCCATTCCGCAAGAGTTGGTATGGAGGCTGGCCGAGCTATTCTGATCACCATGAGGGATACTGACATCCCCAACTTGGACATGATGATGGTCATCCACTACATCAGCCCAAATTAGAACAAATAATCATTTTCATCTGACTAGCTAACTCCTGGATTTATTAATTAGTAGTATGGTTCTTTTCGAGACTATGTAATTTTGTTGAACTATGTGGTGATGATCGAGACTATGTGTTGATGATCGAAAATATTTCTGTTATAAAACTTAATTCTGTCATTTTGAGACTATGGTATATTTCTGTCATTTTGAGACTTATTTCTGTCATTTTCCTGCAATTCTGTTATTTTGATTTCTTTTATATTTTGATACAACAAAACCATATTCCAGGCGAACAGAATACGGTACCCCAGGCGCATCTGTACCCCAGGCGCACAATGCTTGTTTGCCACAGGTAAAAGTATTACCCGAGGCGCACAAGGCCTATTCGCCTGGGGTATGCCAACTTACCACAGGCGCATTTCGCTATTCGCCTGGAG
The DNA here is from genome assembly GCA_028641055.1 of Alopecurus myosuroides. Lineage (NCBI taxonomy): Eukaryota > Viridiplantae > Streptophyta > Magnoliopsida > Poales > Poaceae > Alopecurus > Alopecurus myosuroides. The sequence goes on from CM054061.1 coordinate 32,056,197, forward strand.
TAAGCCATTACTGCTGGCGATATGGTCCCAGGCGAACCGAAATGCGCCTGTGGTAGTCCTTTTCTGTTCGCCTGGGGTAAGCTTTTCCCTAGTAGTGTAATAAGGGTCATGGGTGGGGGGCCATTGCCCCCCTCTCCAACAGTAAGGATATAAAACCTATTTTAAACATATTTTTTCTAAATGGAATATACAAGTTTAAATGACTATAGTGCTCATGAAGCAGTGAGGTTGTCAATCTCACCGGTTTTGTTGATAACAAAGAGGAAAACAATATGAGAACAGTATGAAGACAGTAGCAGCGGTGTGAAAATAGTGGAATCAGTGTGTGTATTATCAGTATGAGAAAATGGACTTTGGGTCCAGCCAATGTTCGGAGCAGCACCGAACGTATTGCGCTCCGCTAGGGACGCAGAAATCGCTAGGAGAAGCTGGATCGAAGGAGTTTTGCGAAGCTAGCTAGGCGGTTGCCGAACACGCCCTAAGCAGCGCTGCGCGCCCAACCTCGGCATGCATATGCTAATTCGTTGTTTTCCTTTGCAGGGATCGCGTGAGGTAGGCTGCATGCATGCAAGGTGGATCAGGACGTACATGCGTACGTATATATCTATGTTACGGGAACGCCTGCGACGGATCCGGCCATCTGGGGTGCGGATCCAAGCTATAGGGTTCTCAATCTTGTCTTTCATCTGGGTGGGTGCCAATAATCAATCAAAACTACGTATGTAATATCCTACAGCTATTAATGAATTTCCTGCGATACTTAGCTTTCTACTCTCCTGTCCTCTTCTTTTTTTCTTTTTCCCACCCAAGGGTGCACACTGTAACGTTCCCCCCCCCCCCCTAATCAAGTGAAAACCAGCAATTGTTGGACGCTTCAAAAAAGAAAAGCTAATGAATTTCTTTCACGCTGACTGCTTCAGAAACACAATATGTACAAACCTTTTAAAATCCATGACCGGATTTTTGTGTATAACTAATTTTTTTTTAATTAGCTACCAGTTTTTTTACAGCAAAGTTTCCTGTACTACATTTGCCAGGTGACGCGGTAGGTAATACAAATTACAAAGATTTTCTAAATCCACTACTTCTCCTACAGTACACTGTGTGATACAGCTTAGATTGTTCTTGCCTATAGCCTAGCTTTTTTTTTTCTACAAAGGAGCGCCCCCGAAGGGACCGAACCGTCTATTATCATCGCTGGATGTACAGAAGATTACAAGGAACCCCATAAGAGTAAGAAAATACACATAGGTCACTAGCATTTGTAAGGAAGACCTCAACAAGAAATTGGAAAGAGCAATCAGGTCCTCCTTCTTCTCCAGCGTGGAGCAGGGAGAGCTGCGTACTGCAGCCATGGACAGCGACGGGGACTAGACCACTTGCCCCTGCCCTGGCGAAATCCTCAGCAACGCAACTCTTCAAGGGCCTCCCATGGGAGGTTGAAATCTTGCCTGCTGTTCTCCGCGGCAATGAAGGCCACCTCTTGGCCATGCAAATCAGCTGGATCGCTGATGAATTGCTCCAGGAATCGGTTCTGTAACTCCGAAACCACCTCCAACCATCAGCAGCACAGCCATCGCTTCCCCCCTTAATCGCCACCGACGAGGAGAGGAAAACAGGGGCCCACTGCGGATAGCCAGAAGCAGCGAAGGCCCGCGCACATAGCAGCAATGAAACCAACTCACCATCAACCCCAAAACTCCTGCCAAGGATCGGGGGAGGCAAGCGAAGAGTATAACGATGAATACAGACCTGATGGGATCCCTCCGAAATGACAGCGAAGAAGACCAGGGAACAGCACCCCTCCTCACCACCATGGCCAGCAAGGGGATTAGTACCTTCCTTCTTCCCACCAAATCCAGAGGGGAGGATACGGTGGACGAGCTTATTGAAGCGGTCTTGCTCGCCATCAATTTTGAGAGGAAGCCTCCACAGCCTCAACCTGCAAGAGAAAAGGGAGCAGACTCCCGCGTCGCCGCGACACGTCGGAGCCCAACCGGGGAAGAGGAAGAATGCCATAACGGAAAAACTAAGCACACAGGCGAAACTCAAACTAAGCCTACTATATACACGCCTCGCGACGTCATTGATTCGACACCGGACGGCCTCGCCGCCGGGAGGAATCGAAGAACGCGCCGGCGGGGGGAAGAGCGGGGGTGGGGGACGACTCTCAAAGCGGCAAGCGGGGAAGTTTTCCTATAGCCTAGCTAGTGGCGTCGCTTTCTCGTGTTTGCCATGCGACCGAGGCCCACTACCCCAGGCTACCTCCTAGGCTTCTATATCCGTCTACGGTAGACAGTTCAATGTACGCATTCCAAAATTAATCATGTGATCTTTTAAATACAGGCATCAGGTTTATTTCTTTCAACTATCTGCTGTTTCAAAATTAATGTCAGGTTTGTAAATGCAGCTACCAACTAGATTTCACATACATATCAGTTTTTTTTTTCAAAATTAAGTACCGGATTTGAAATGCAGCTACCAAGGTGATTTGACACGAATATCAGGTTCACAGTGCGCCAAAGATTTAGTGTTTGAACACCTTGGCACTCTCCATGTCCCTTAGTCTTTTTATAATAAAGTTTCGTCTAGCTATTACATTTGCCAAGTGACGGTAGGTAATGCAAGTACAAAGTTTTTAATAGAAAACACTAGTACTGGATTATGTGACACTGCTCACGAGGAAGCTGCCCGCACGGAAAATGAAATGGGGCACGATTGGCCTCCAAGTCGGAGAAAGCGCAAGGAGTTATTTACAGAGAATTTGCGCCTCTTCATAATGCGCGCTCTCGTTTAACTATTTCGAATTTAGCTTTGTTCTTACATCTCGTATTGAAGTATAGCTCGCCAGCTAGCAGTTGATTCGGAAACCCGAGACTCACACGCTCCCGCTCGTCCCCACGGGAGACACAGTTGGGCGACGGCCAACATGGGTACTGGCTTGTGAGTTGGGCGACGGCCAACGGGGGTATGGAAGGAGGCGGCTAGGTGGTGAAAGGAAGGGCTCTGGCCCCAAAGGGGGATTTAAAGAGCAGATCCTCTGCTGCAGAGGTACGGTCACTCTTTAACGTTGTGCTGCTCCAAGCCTCAACAGTTGGGCTCGACCACCCGTGTGGCCGTGTGGAACGCAACGAATTAAAATTTTAATATATTTATACTAAATTTTTATACTTATTCATGAATTATTTGTATCAAACTATAATCTTAACGGATATAGTTTTCTATCAAATAGTTGTCGTAGTTAATCATTGCTAATATTAAATATATCATTCTTTATTATACTATTCCAATGTTTATCATAAACCTAGAGCAATGTGAAATTTATACCTTTTCTTTAAAAAAAAACTCAAAAAAAAATTGATGTTCTCAATTATATATTGTTTATTTTAATGTTTGCATACACACATGTGTTCGAGTCTATTTTATTATCATTGATACCATGGTAGATATCTACAAATTAAGTAGACCACTCTAATAAATAAATATATTTATAGTGGTTTCTCGTATATTCTTTGATAAGCACATCTATATAAACTTCTAGAATATGAATTGAAATACTGGTAATAGTCTTGCATGTCTGGTTTGGTGATAAGTTGAAATTATACACATGCATTTTTTGTACTACTGAAATATGATCGACCACAATAATTAATGGATAGTCTGCTTTTACATATGATTTAATCATCTGATATGCTCATCAGCAATGCGCTAGGTACCTTGTGTATGCAACAAATCATACATATATTTCTCAAATAAAAGGTCAGTCACAAAACCAAATGTTGATGTCCTCGTTAACACATATTTGAGTTTTAAACATCCACACGAGAGAGACTAACAACCTAACTAAAACATGTCGTCGTTGATTGGATTGGTTTATTCCTACGTGTTACTAGATATTAGACCATCCTGTCGACGACTTGGTCCCTACAAATTGATTTTATTTTTCAGATTTTCATTTATTATTTGGAAGCAATGGATAACGGCTGTGGTGTATCAGTCTACTTGATGATCCTGATATATGTTCATTCCGATCTTCCCTTGAAAATGGCGTGTGTCATGTTGTCGATGTGCGGTACTGGCATATTGCATCAAGTATCAATACCAGTGGACTGGAAATCTTAAACGCCACAAAGATTGTTTTACAGCATTGGGGCGGGGTTTTTGCTCCGCACAGCTGAGTCGTGTGCACGCAGACCTGTAGGTATGTCGTGCTCATCCGGCATGGCGGCACCACATGGATATGTATCTGAATCTCCGAGGCGAGTGATAGCAGTTCGTAGTAGCGTGAATTGGGAAAGGCAGAGACTACAAGCAAGGACTGAGTAACAACCAACCTATAGATTAGATTAATTTATTGTTCGTCATCAACCTGGTGCGCCTTGTCGAGAAGATATTATTGTGTTGTTAATTTGTTATGCTTTGTGCAGATATAATACTCCCTCCGTCTTAAAATAAGTGCCATTGGGGCCGATGTATCTAGATGCATTCTAGTACTAGATACATCAATTTTAACCAATTTGAACAATACTTATTTTGAGACGGAGGGAGCATTCTTTTTGTTGTTGTTAACTTGTGTTTTGTCGATCAGATAAGGTGGACAAATCATGGGTGAGTGCCATGTATCGTGACATTAACTATGCAACGAGCATGAGTGCGGTGCTATAAAAAACGGAGATTGGCGTTGTTTTTCATTGGATAACCACTAGGGAAGTCAACTTGTCGATGTTTCCCATGTGTCGTTCTTTTAGTTTGTCGGTACAATCGTTGTTTTTTGAGAAAAGTCCAAAACAAACCTTGTACTCATACGGGCAGGCTAAATCAAACCTTAATCTTTGATTCCCGGAAGTTTACACTCTGAATTTTGTTTTCCTGGTCTAAAACGAACCTTGCAGGCATTGGCAAACGAGGAATAGGTACCTGTCTAGTTCAACCGGGATTGTTGAGGGTTAATAGATTGGGCCGGCCCACTGCAGCCCACACAGCTCATCTCCTTAGTTCTCAAGAAGGCGTTCCGTGGTATTCCTCTGTTCTGCGTACGTCAATGGTGACGGCCGGATAATCGTTGGACTGACGACGATCGTGAGGACGCCAAGAAGAACGAAGAATAAGGTATGTCTCCGACGCATTCCTCCTCCACTCGTGCTATTTCTCTTCTCTCAACGAGTTAGGGTTAGGGTTCTAGGTGGGAGAAATTGAGGGCTTTCGGTGATGAAAAAGTTAGGGTTTTTCTGCCTTTTTGCGTATGGTTTTTGCTGTAGATAGGGCCCAGATCAGCGCAAATAATGACATTCGTTTATAATTTCTTTATTTGCAGTTGAATCATGGACCCGACAGAGATTTTAACCGTCAGATTCCATTTAGGCGGGGAGTTTCTCCGCATTGGTCCAAAATTGGATTATGTTGGGGGAGATGAGGAGATTTCAGAAATCGAGAGAGATAAGTTGTCTTTGCAGGAGGTTAAGGGACACTTGAAAGATCATATAGAGCTGAAGGAATCAATGAAGTTTTACTTCCATGTTCCTGGGAAAGAACTTCTTGAAGGTTTGATGTTTTTGAATAACGACAGTTCTTGTGTGAGGATTTCAGAGTATGTTATTATTGGAGGGGTTGCAGATATATATGTTGAGTATCACGGGGAGGAGGATAGTGTGCATAGCAGCAGTGGCAGTGACTTTGAAGATGAGATAGTGCGTTTGTCGGATGAAGAACCAGATGTGGTGATTAGTGCAGAGGTTGATGATGATGTTCAAGTTCTTGATCCTATGCTGGTTCCTGATGGCACTGGTGTGATAACACAGCTGATAAGCAGTCCACTCAAGCAGGCAAGCAGAGCTAGAAGGGCAACAATAACTGAAGATGATGGAATCTCTGCATCCCTATATGCAGTTTCTCAAGTTTGTAATCCAGCTCAGGGGCCATCTGATCAAGTGCTAGTTGTTGCAACTGCTAGTGAGATGTCGGATACAGATTCAGATGAAGATACCGAATATATGGCACATAGTGAGGATAGTGGTGAGGATTCAGAAGTTGTGGAGTTGAGAAGACATGGCAGAAAATTCAAGAAAAGGATGAAAGACTCAAAGAGTTGGATTGGGACAGCTCCAGTTCCAATTGATCTGATTGCCAATATGGAGGAACAGATAGAGGATGAGGAAAAGGACTGGAATTTTGATTCTTCCGATGAAGATTACTCTTATGATGATGATTCTGATGGAGTAAGTTCCAGGAGGAAAAGCAAGTACCCTAAATTTAATACTGACACAGAGATTCCCCATTTTAGCTTGACAATGGTTTTCAGGAGCAAAAACCAACTATGCAAGGCATTGAGGAGATATGGAATTGTGACAAAGAGAAGTATAAAATTTATTAAATCAGAGGCAGATAGGGTGAGGGCCAAGTGTGGATGGCCTGGTTGTCCTTGGCTTATATATGCAGCTAAAACCTCAAGAACCTCTAGATTTCAAGTCATTACATACAGTGAAGAGCATCATTGTGCACAAAACAGGGAGAATAATCTTGTAACTGCAAAGGTAATTGCACAAAGATATGAGCACTTTATTCTAGCTAATCCAATGTGGAAGATAGAGAGCATGAAGGCAACAGTTCTACAAGACATGTTTGCAGATGTATCACCTTCTAAATGTAAGCATGCAAAGAAGCTTGTCATGGATAGATTGATGTGTGGCATGAAAAATGAATATACAAGAGTATTTGATTACCAACTCGAGCTACTGAGAAGCAATCCTGGAACCACTGTGGCTGTGTGCTTGGATCCGACAAACTTGGAGCAGAACATTTTTCAAAGTTTCTACGTGTGTTTCAATGCACTAAAGCAAGGATTTAAGGCGGGATGCAGGAAAGTCATAGGACTAGATGGATGTTTTTTCAAAGGAGCTGTGAAAGGAGAGCTTTTGTGTGCAATTGCAAGAGATGCGAACAATCAAATGTATCCACTGGCCTGGGCAGTAGTTGAGCAAGAAACCAATGAGACTTGGAAGTGGTTTGTTGCGCTGCTTATCAAAGACCTTGACATAAACAACAGCGGAGATGGTTGGGTTTTCATTTCTGATCAACAAAAGGGATTGATCAATGCTATGAAGGATTACCTTCCAAAGGCTGAGCACAGGATGTGTGCTAGGCACATATATGCCAACTGGAGGAAAAAGTACAGAGCTCATGAGTGGCAGAAAAATTTTTGGGCGATTGCCAAAGCTTGTAATAAGCAAGATTTTAACTATTACAAAGCAAAACTTGCACAGGAGACACCTGAAGGGGCAAAAGATATCATGAGAACTGAGCCAATGCATTGGGCAAGGTCTTTTTTCCCTGTTGGTTCAAAGTGTGAGTCGGTTGACAACAATTTGTGTGAGTCATTTAACCATGCAATTGTTGATGCCAGGTTCTATCCTATAATTTCCATGCAAGAAAAAATCAGAAAAAAGATATTTGTGAGAATACAGGAACAAAGGAGCAAAAGTCAGAAATGGCATGGAAAAATATGTCCAAATATTTTTAAGAAACTGAAATCAAGCATAGCTAGGACACAATTCTGTGAGGTGCTTTGGAATGGTGAAGATGGATTTGAAGTGAGACATGTAAGTGGGAGAGGCAGACAGTACAGTGTTAGCTTAAAAAAAAGAATATGCTCTTGCGGCTACTTCCAGCTGGCAGGTTTACCTTGCTGCCATGCCATAGCAGCAATTTACAAGTGTAAAAAATCAGTTGAAGACTATATAGACCCTTGCTACTCAATTGATGTGTTCAATAAGATTTATGAGCACTGTTTGCAGCCTGTTGAAGGTGAAGAGATGTGGCCAATATCACCAAATCCTAGGCCTCAAGCACCTGGTTATGTGAGAATGCCAGGAAGGCCTAAGAAAAATCACAGGAGAAGGGAAGAAAGTGAGCCACAGAGAGGAAAGAAGATGAGCAAACATGGCATAGTAATCAAGTGTGGGATTTGTGGTGATTCTGGACATAACAAGTCAGGTTGTAAGAAAAATCCAGAGAGAGGCAAGAAAAAGAACGCACATCTTGTCAAGACTACCAAGAAGAATAAAACATCTGAGGTATTTTATTTTATTTTATCTATTAGATGATTTTATATAGAGTACCCAGTTCTATATGTATTTACATAAGCTTAGATGTTTTATATAGAGTACCCAGTTTTAAACTGAATTTGATTTTTTTTTATTCAACTTGTAGCAGTGTAGTTCCACTGCCCAACCTGGCACTTCATCAAGACCTGCAGCTGCTCAACCTGGGATATCTTTTGTTCCTGCTCAACCTTCAGCTAAAGCAAGTGCATTTAAACCACCAAGAAAAAGAGCTGCAGCCGCTCAACCTGGGACATCTTCTGTTCCTGCTCAACCCGGGACTTCATCAAGATCTTCAAGTGACAGAGGAGGAGCAGCTAAAAGGGGCAGACCAGCTTCTTCAGTGCCATCTTATTCTTATTTCACTTGTAGTGGCAATTATTGAGTCTGTTGATCATGTACTAATACATATCAGTTCTTCATGCTCTTGTGCTTTTGTTTATCAAATTGTAGTGGCAATTTCCTAAGACTCTGTGTTGGAAAATTGTCATTGGAAGATTGTCGAATGTACTGCCTTAAGATGCTTATAAGTGGAAATTTTCGGATGCTTTTGTTTATCTAATTTCCGTTGCTTTTTTTTCACATGAGACAACATGTTATGACTGCATTTTCATAGATTGTTGTCAACACTCATTTGCCAAGATTACTGATAATTTGCACAGAGTATATACATATTGCATCTATCAACGTCAACACTCAGTATAATTTGGACATATTATTAACTTCCTGCCAACACACATATTCAATTGCATTGCATATGTCAACAGGTCAAGTGAGAATACAGGAACAAAGGAGCAGCAGTATAGAAGCTTCCAGAAGAACTCGAGCTTACCAAGGAGGCCTTCCTCAGCGGCAGAAGAATAGAACCTTCCTCGGCTGCAGCAGTACAGAAGCTCCCGAGCCCATGACACGGCGCTGCGTCCTCGACCGCCGCCACAGGGAGCACGCGCGAGACATGGCGCTGCTTCGAAATTGCCGGGAGCGCGCGCGAGCCATGGCGCTGCTCCGTCAATCCTCTGTGTCCTCGACCGCCGCCGCCGGGAGCACGCGCGAGACAAGGTGCTGCTTCAAAATCGCCGGGAGCGCACGCGAGCCATGGCGGTGCTCCGTCAATGCTCTGTGTCCTCGACCGCCGCCGCCTGGAGCACGCCCGAGACATGGCGCTGCTTCCAAATCGCCGGGAGCGCGCGCGAGCCATGGCGCCGCTCCGTCAATCCTCTGTGTCCTCAACCGCTGGCGCTTAGTGCTGCTCCGAAATCGCCTCCGACGCCGGTGAAATGGCCTCCGCCCAGCACCCCTAATTTTATTCCCCAACGCTCCGATTTGGAAAAAAAAATGTTGAGGACTCACAGCTTGCTGGCCCACGTCCGATAGAAATCCTGGCCACCCCACGCCACGTCAGCAAATTAGCCCTCAAACGGCTGCAAGGTTCGTTTTAGACCGGGAAAACATAATTCGGAGTGTAAACTTCCGGGAATCAAAGATTAAGGTTTGATTTAGCCAACCCGTATGAGTACAAGGTTTGTTTTGGACTTTTCTCTTGTTTTTTCCCCCTTGGCTTTGTGGGTTCTCGGTTGCCTACGGAAATTTTAAATCCACAATCACAAAAGGATTATATAATACACTAGCCTACACCAGCAATCATGCACGTAGGTACACTAGCGATGCTTTGGATCATTTGTGATCGAGGTGCTTCGACACTTGGTCGTGTTTTTGGGCAAGACAACCATTAGAAACTGAAAGTGGAATGCCCCTGCGCGGCGGAAAGCAATGTGATCTAGTCACCGGACGGTAGTTGGAACAAGTCCAAAAGAAAACTTGAACACACTGAACTTATTGATCCCGATCAACCGTGGACCAATTTTGAGCACCGGGAAAAAGTCGACCCTGACCATGTTTTTTTTTCTTCTCTAATATGTTTGACCGGATGGATCCACATGTCATATTTTTCTTCCACAATTTCTTTCTCCTGCTTCTGTTGTACTCCCTCCGTTCACAAATAGATGGCTTCCATTTGTCTAAATATGTCTACATACATTCATATTTAAACAAATGGAAGTCATCTATTTGTGAACGGAGGGAGTACCAGTTAGGTCTGGGGACTTCTATCTTGCAAGTTCCCGCGCACTAACAGTTTAGCGATGGCAACACTTAAAACTGGGTAATACTCAATTACTAATGCTCAACGGCTCCTACTATATTTGGGCAAAGATTGGCTAGCCGTACATGCTTTCTTGGTTTTCGTTTTTGGTTGCTTTCGATGGAATGTTGCAGGAATTTGATGGCAGGATCTTAATGCACTTTAGACTACTCATAGTGGGAGTAACATAGGTGGTAACATAAGTGCCACATAGGCAAAAAAGATGATGTGGCACTCATTTAATGAGGAGAGAGGTGATAGTGGTATCATAGGTAGATACCGTAACATAACGCATTCCAATAAAAGATGTGTCTATAGGTTAATAAATACACTAGTATATGATACCACATATATGTTACTATACATTATGGAGGTAGTAACATAGACTAGTATCATATACATGATACTAGTATATGATACTCCCCACTATGACTAGTCTTACGTACAGTACTTGCTAGCTGTGGAAGTTTTTTTTTTCTACGCCAAGGCAACGTACTGGCTGGCACAACATAATTTCCGAGTGCCCGTGTACCGACGTACCGTACGCGTATTTTGTTTGTCCAGTGCACCGCGAACTCCCTGCCTATGTACTTACGAACAAGCGACTTGTGTGACGCATGGAGCCAACTGCAGGCGATGCGTAGCGATCAGATTTGGAAACGTCGTCCAAACCCAAGATGCATGGTACGTGCAAGCCTCCATCAAATAATTCCGTCTTTGTTGCGTGAAGTGTCAGCTTGGAGTAGAGGATAGTAGCAATTCGTGTCACCAGTCAGCTTGCAGTTTATTCGTGCATTCCCTTCAGCTTTAAGCTCCATGGACCAGGAGCGTTCTGAGCGATCTGGGGCCTTTTGTCTCCTGCTGTCACTTGCCGAGTGGGTCTCTTCGTTGTGTGCCTGTGTGGCAGAGCTGCTTCGCGACGTGGCGGACGGTGTGGTGACGTGGTGGGCACGTGTAGCGGTCGTGGTAGTGCAGGGACGAGCAAGGGCCCGGTGTAGTCCGGCTGTCGGTTCATTTGTTTGCGGGGTCAGGGTGTCATTGCCTATACGCCAGGTGTCTTCTTCGGGCGACCCCTACCTCGATTTCTTCTTCCACGTCGTCCCGGGCACCCCCGGCCGCGTCCGTCGCTTCCCTCCTCGCCGCCTGGGCTGCCAAGCCCGCCACCGCGTTCCGCCTCGCCTGCAACCTCTGCGGCGTGCGCAACACCGGCAAGTCCGACTACGAGGGCTTCTACGCCGCCGCGGATGCACGCCAAACACCACGCCACGCTCGCCCTCAACGCGCTCCCCGTCGCGCAGTTCGGATACCTCAAGGCCCTCCCCGAGCTCCTCTACCGCATCATCTACGGCCGCGTCTCCACCAGGACTCCCGGGAAGAAGGCACGCCTCGCCGCCGCGTCAGTAGGTGCCAGCTTCGGCGGTGGTCGGGGATTTGGCGGCCGAGGCGGCGGCTTTGCGGGTCGTCGTGGACGAGGCCGGTTCGGTGGACACTTCGGTGGCTGTCACGGTGGTGGCTGCTTCGGCTCGCGTGCAGGGCCACGACACGCATTTAGGGGTCACCGCTTCCTCATCGATACGAGCGATGAGCTCGTGGCTGCAAGCCTCGAGCGCAACCGGAAGCTATCGGCGCAGGTGGCCGTGGACCGCAGGAGGAAGCGCACAGAGGCCATGGCCAGAGCCGTCGAGCGGTACCCAGCATCATACACGTGGCAAAACCGTTTCCCCAACGTGCTCATCTGACCCTTGATCAAATCTTGTGGTGCTAAACTGGGTCTACGACTGGATCGTCCCTGGCAAGGTCGTATAAGATTATTTTCCGCCCTCAAGGTTCTCATAAATGTTTTTACTGAGGTAACACACATTGTCGTATGGCATACGATTTGTTTTCTCTAACTACCAGACTTGTAGACAAAGTGTTCAGGTCATATTATCATTCTCAAAATTTTATGGGTTTTCCCTTTCATTAGGTTTCGCATACTAAGTTTACAACTCCTAAAATTTTCTTACTGGGTTTGAAGGAAGGATAACATATACCACTCCTAAAATTTTCCCCCGTCGGGTTTTCAGAGGAGACTATATCAAAGATGAAGTCACGCAGACAAGAAAAAAATAGGCTAGTGCTAAGATGATTTAATTATTATAAGTTTATAATTATCCTTGTACGAATGGCATGTGCGGTTGGCAAATCTAGCAACCTCTAAGGCCACGTACAATGCGGACGCTTAGGCCATACGCCAGGGTTTAATTCCCGTTAGTTACGTCCGAATCCCCCTCGCTGTTGGGATTTTCACTAGAGTCGACGCAAAAGTTGGGTCGGCTGCTAGGCTTCCGTTTTTTTTCAGGACACGCAGATAAACGGGCTGTGGACGCTATCCAAGCGCCCCAAACTTAGCGCTAGCGTTGGGGCATAGGACGCTTCCTTGATAATCTTATATTCTGTTATTTATTTTTTATCTTTTAAGCGTCCGCTTAAGCGGCTAGCAGTGTACATGCCCTAACGAGCGCTCCCTCGGGTGCATATAAGCTTGGAATAGAGGATAGTTAAATTAGACTTTAAAAGCAAAATGCGGAGTTTACATCTTCGTTATGAAACAAAATGCTCGACCTCCAACTGGCAATCAGACAGATTTAATAAACAGATCGTCATAAATACATGGTCCATACTGACACATGTGTAAATTTTACCAACTTAACAGAAACAAATATTTATTTATAATCGATTGTCTATGTACTTTTACGATGAATCATCATCCACTCGCCACACACTTTTTAGTTAGAATCGCAGTTAGCATGTTCTGCTTGCAGCCAGAAACTCATGATTCCCAAGCCTAGCAAAAACAATGTGCTACTATCAGCAACATGAAATTTCAACATATTTTCTGCCTTGGAGGACACCAGACTTAAACAGCAGCACAACCATTCTTGGTATCAATGATTTTACACCTTCAATTTGCCTATTTGAACTCTCTCAATTACCAATCCTGGATAGTATAATAGTCTTGTTGTGTTTTCTTAATTGCACGAGAACTGAGTGCTAGCTCAGTGGCAGTGGCAGCGAGTGCGCGCCCAGCCACCTGGGTTCGAGTCCGAGTGAAAACTGAATTAAACGGGGTATTATCTAGCGCGGTAAATCGCTGCTGGAAAGTCTCATCTTCTACCTAACAACGAACAGGCCAAGGGAGGGATCCGTCCCCCTTTGGTGGGCAACGTTTTTTGTTTTCTTAATTGCACATATATTTTTCTGTACTAACTACTAAGCAATTGAAAAGAAGGCTCGGAAGGATGTATTGATAGAGTGATAAGTTATCACTAATAATAGTATGCATTATTTTCATTGTCCATAGGACATGCAATTAATCATGTAAACCTATATCCTCCGACAAGTGCAGCTTTGAGTGTTATTGCCTTTATTGTTTTAATTAAGATGCTTCTTGTGAAGACCACAAGTAGACCACAACTATTTCCTGCCTCAAGTTGATCCTTTTGCTACAGAAATATTACTCGATTGCTTCTGAAAAACATTTCAGTTTTTGCAGAGCAACGACTGGCATGCAGTAGGATGATCTCCACTGTTCTTGCTGAGTTCTTGTCTGGTTGAGTTTACCACTTGGGTGTTTGTAACAGGTTATTGACATGCTTTGCCTAATTCTTAATTCTTACGCTGATAGTAGTTAATGCCACTGAATTCTATATAACAATGACAAAGTACCTATTATATAGGTTTCATATATCTGATTAGTAGGCTGAAATATCTGAGAAATGGCTAGTGTATGTTCTGCTAGTGCACTTCCCTCTGTCCAATTGTGGTTAATAATTTCTCAAGTTATAGCTCAGTTGCTGCAATGTTCAGACAAGGGTATGCTTCATTGAAATTTTTCTTTCCTTCTCCATCAATTTCGCAATGTTCAAACAAGGGTATTCTTAATTGAGAAAAGTTAGAGATGCATGTAAGTTGTCCCATGCTTCTCTTTGTTGTTCTCGTCAGTCATCTCATAGATTTTATATATTAGTGTGATGCTTCCTATCTCAATGCATCACCATTGTCAAAATCGAGAGCACATTGAGAGTTTGTGCTTGGCTAATACTGAATACTGCATGTAATACTTATTATACTGTAAATTTCATGTGTAGCTGCTTGGTTAGTCAAATGGCAGTGACATTTGATACTGCAATCGCAAGATTTTTTGTTTGCCTTTTTTAGTAACAGGGTTCGCCGGTGGCATGTATCCGTTCAGATTTCCGGCATTGCCAACCAGTTTGAATGTATCATTGCCAAGCAGTTTGTTGCTCTTGATCATAGAAACTTTCATGTCATTATTGGTAATTATGAAGTAACTCAAGATGTCGAGTGAAGCATCTTATCAGCGATGGAAGCCATGAACTTGTCAGCATGATCAGATCAAAAGCACCATACTACAGATTAATTAGGCGATGCTTGTAACCTGCTATTTTGGGCATTTCATCTAGTTTTTATGGTTTCCTGCTGGTATAAAATTCAATCCTAATTGTGTTGTTATGCTTCATTCTTGCAATGTTCAGACAAGGTTATAAATGTAATTCCTGGTTGCGGTTTATGTCGCATACAGTACCAGTTCTAATATTGAAGTGTTTCCTGAATTTTTGGATTTTTTTGGTACATAAATGTGTCCGTGGAGAAATAACCACGAGAAGTGCTATCTGCAAGCTTGCAACGTGATGACTGCTGTTGTCTCCAGCCGCAAGCAGAAGAGAGCGCAGCCTGGGATGCGGCAGTTGCGGCACCGTTTAGCCACATAAAACCACCAATTATAGTAAGTGGCTGCCACAAAATCCACCAAACGGTTAAGTGGCTGAAGCGGGCATGTCCACATCGTCCAATCACTTACATCCTGATACATGGAGCCCTGATTTAGCAATCATACACATTCGCACCAGGCAGGCCTGCATGTTGACGGTCAATTTGACGAGTATTTTTGCGCCAAGGCCTGGTAGCGTTTCCTTTCCTGTGACAAACAGCAAGAAAAGGTGAGCTAGGTCGTATATCAAACTGAATAAATGATTCTTCAGAATGTCGTCATGTACCTGCTCCGACACCGAAGGCTTTATCATAGACAGAGCTTGCTCAAAGTGCCGCAATTCGATGGTAGGATCCAAACATGAAGAACTTTCAGATAATTCCCCGCTCTCCAGGAGTTCCAAACTCTCATCCAGAGCTGCCATGGCTGCGCTGTTCACCTGAACAAGGAAAGCATGTTAATTAGTTTTCTTCATATGTTTCAGAGACCTGACATACATGGTTCATCACAAAGAATGCCTGCCATGAAAAAGAAAATCAAACAGAAATTACCAGCGATGCTAGGTCAGCGCCAGAGAGGTTGTCGCACTCCTCACGGCGTGCGAGCGCGCCCAGATTAACGGCGGAGGATACGGGATTACCCTGAGCATGTACTAAGGCTTTTATTATCGAGACTCGCTCGGCGGCACCAGGCAGAGGTACAAAATGCTTCTGCCCCAATCTACCAGGACGTAGAACAGCATCATCTATCACATCAATTCTGCACATACATAGATAGAGCTGGATGTTAATTGACTCCTTCCATTCAGAGAATTTAAAGAGGAACAATAACCAGCGGCTGACAATACCTATTTGTAGCACCAATAACGTAAACGCCTTCACGTTGATCAGCGCCATCAAGCTCAATAAGTAACTAACAAGTAGAAGCAAAGGAACACTCGTTTAAAAATACTCTGTTGCAAATATACAGGTGGTACTGATCCAATAACATGTCCAAACCTGGTTTATGACACGTTCGACAACCCATGCTCCCTCGCCCCCTCTTCTTGTTGTCAAAGCATCTACCTGGCATGCACCGCAACATATCATGAGAAAAACACCCTTCACAACCAAGACCCAACAGTTGCTGCCCACTTCCAGTAGCACAAGTAGAAGGTACCAAACATGAAATTTTTGTTTTAAGAGATTGAACCAAGTTTCCAATAAATTATACAGATAGCTCAACAGAAACATTACCTCGTCAAAAAATATAATGCACGGGGCGTTGATTCGGGCACGGTTGAATATCGTCCTTACAGCTAGTTCACTCTGCCCAACATACTTGCCCAATAATTGAGGGCCCTAAAGTTCCAGAGAAAAAAAGTTATGTAAGCAGTCGGACATAACTGAAGAGGGGATTTCTTATTTACCACTGAATAACTTCTTGGTAGCTCACTTGCTACCGAGAAGACGAAAGTTCTGAAATGGTCCATTATTCACCTATTGCTCGCGAAAGTCTGAACATCTATTTTGTCTATTCAGACTATATACATCAAGACAAATTCATTACATATTTAACAGAATTTTTATCCTACATACGTCGGCCATATTTTGATGCTACATTTTATATAGATTTTCATATGCTGCGTAGAAATGAACATTTGGATATATTTAATAAGCAAACAGATTACAAGGCCGTGTACAAGACCATAAGGTAACCTATCGACGACAGGATACCAATTCCAATGTGGGAAATTATCATATCCGTGAGCATGCTGAAAACTGTCCTGCTAAAATTACAATATTCGTTGTCATACTGAAACTTGTCATGCCGAAATCACACAAAAAAAAGTGCCATTGAAATTTTTTGGTGGCAAAAATGGTGAAATTTCAAATCATCTTGCTTATTTTCCATCAAAGGCAAAACCGTCTTTCTAGCATTTAATAGATGGAGTCTATAAGCTGCATGTTGGCAACCAATTCAGTTTTTCAGTGGTAATAAGGAATTACTCAGCAGTAACTAAGCAATTTTCTCAACAAATGGAAGGAGTGTACTGACAATATGGGAATTAATAGAAACATCAATTTTACCTTAACATGGATAAAACGAGCCCCTGCGTCATGTGCAACTGCTTTTGCTATTAGTGTTTTCCCACAGCCGGGGGGTCCAAACAGCAAGACACCAGCTTGCATGTTAAGTCCAAATTTCTTGAGATGAGCGAAAGAAGACATGAAACAAAAATAAAGTTTATAGATAGAATAGTAAATAAATTTCTTAAAAACAACATTTCAAATAATAGCTACAGACGATGTATGTCTTATGATTGGGTTAACTGTCCATACTCTGAACTGGCGGTTTCAACTTTTATATATGCGGCCAATCACTATTGAAACCGTGCATACAATGGAATGAAAAGAATAAAGTGCACAGTTAAGATGATATATGCACCTTGTAGTATTCAGGGTACTTGATACATCGAACGATGGAGCGGTCCAATTCCTTCTTTAATGACTCAAGACCTCCGACAGAAGCCCATGTGACATGAGGCACGGAAGACAATCCTTCTCTTCTCAATGATGGTTGGACCTTTTTGAGTGCTTCCTTTAGCAATTGAAGTAACAAGTTATGTTAGACTGAAAGCTATTAATAACAGAAGAAAACAGGATCGATGGGAAGGCAGGGCATACAGCACAAGAAGAAAAACAGTGTAGTGTGAAGGACAAAAATGACCATGTTATAAACACACCCCACAGATACTTTATGTAAACAATAGTAGTATAAGAACAATCCACAGACAGATAAAAGAGAGAAAAACGGTTCATTAATTCTGGAATACAAATCTTAAACTAGATAAAATAAACATAAGAAGAATTGTACTAGTGATGCAAACAGGTGTAAAAGGTGGAAAGCTTAATTACCTCAAAGTCGTCCATAGTTATACATAGGCGCTGTATCTCTTGTTTGTCCCAGGGATCCCTCAGCCAGTCCTGTTTGGTGTTTCTTTCCTCCTTCGAATACCTGTCTCTTCTTTCACAAGTTGTTCTCTCTATAGCCAGATATCCTGCCGTATCAACCAACGCCTTCAAGTCGGTGCCGACAAATCCCGGTGTGGCCTTTGCTAATCTCAACAAGTCAAACTGGCCTTCCGGCGGCAATCGAAGGTTGCAAGCAAACCTCTCCAGAATCTGTCTCCGCGCATTCTCATCGGGAACATCGAGAACTATTTCCCGGTCAAACCTTCCTGGTCTTCGGAGCGCTGGGTCTACAGCATCAGGTCTGTTAGTAGCCCCAATAACAAGAACATGGCGGGGCCGCTTCTCTTCGTGTGATGATGGTTTTGAATCATCCATGCCGTCATCGACATCCGATGACTGAATATTCTGATGGAATTCATCCATGCATGTCATTAGCTGTGTAACTATCCGTCGCTCCATCTCCCGCTGCATATTGTCCCGCTTGGACGCGATCGCATCTATCTCGTCTATAAATACAATCGAGGGAGCAGACCTGTATGCCTTCTTGAACAAGTCTCTGATTTTTTCCTCAGAAGCTCCTGATAGCAAGAACAAATGACATCAACTCCTGATAGCTACTAAAAAGAACAGTGAGCAAAGAACCGGATAGTGTGCATACCGGAGACCCCGTCCACAACTTCGGTCGCCGAGATTGGGTAGAACGGCACGCCGGTCTCATTGGCAATTGCCTGGGCAAGCGTGGTCTTCCCGCAGCCGGGCGGTCCGTGCAGCAGAATCCCAGCCACAGGCCGCACCCCAAGCCACATAGGCAGCTCCGGATGGCGCAGAGGAACCACCACCTCCATCGTCAGCTGATGTATCACCGACTCCATGCCCCCGAGGTCAGCAAACATTATCCTTTTCCTCCGGCTGGAACCTCCTTCAGCATCAGTCATGGTTGCCTTCCCCCCACTGGAGCCTCCTTCAGCATCAGTCATGGCAACCTTGCCCCCACTGGAGCCTCCTTCAGCATCAGCCATGGTAACCTCCTTCGTGGTGGCCTCCTTCTCGAGCTTCCGGTCGGCGCGTTTGGAATTTTGGGAGGAGTAGCCGGAGCGTAGCAGCGATTTCGTGACGTCAAAGGCGGGGGGAAGCGGCGAGTGGCTGGTGGTGGTGGAGGACGATGCGGTGTCGTCATCGCTGCGCCCGAGGCGGGAGGGGTGGGAGGCGCTGTCTGCGGATCCTACGTCGGCGGAAGGGGGTAGCGAGGAGAGAGCCCGGCGGACCACGGAGGCGAATAGCTCCAGCTTGTAGCGATTGTACTCGCGGTGGCGGGAGCGGAGGGCATGGGCAACGTCGACGGCGGAGGAGCCGGGGAGGACGAGGCCGGCATCTGACTGTATGATTCGGCGTACGCGGGACTCTAGGGAGCAGGCCCGGCGCGGGCGCGGGCGCTTCGCCATTGGTGACGGTGGCGGCGGCGGCGTATTGGTAGGGTTTCGGGCGGAAAACTGATTTGTTTTTTTTAACAGAACCCGTCCAGAAGGAACCTGTCAGTTTCGTGAAGATTGCGGCTAAGATCAAACTTTAACTTTTACTAGGTATGTATCTAGACACATTTTAATGTTTAGATACATCCATACTGTATATAGATATGTGGAAGTCATCTATTGGTGAACGGAGGGAGTACTAGGAAGCTTAATTATATATCAGGTTTATTTATTTGCTAACCATCTATGCCACATGGTGCAGCTAAGATCAAACTTTGTGGCATGTGTTGCCCAAATCATAGGAATAAATCTCTTTATTAAACCGGAAGTACCTCTAGCATCTACTCCCTCCGTATCAAAATGTAAGATGTTTTAGTTTTTCCTATACAAAATGCATCTAGACATGTTTTAGTGTAAGATGCATACGAATCAACACACTAAAACATGTCTAGATACATTTTGTGTAGACAAAGCTAAAACATCTTATATTTTGATACGGAGGGAGTATTACCTAGACGCTATCTAGGGTTCTCCTTCCTCCGTGGCCGGATCTTCCCGGCGTGGAGTTTCCTCTCGTCTCCGATTACAGTTTGGAACCGTGAATCCGATCCCGACTATGACTCCCTCCCTCGGTGGGGTGTCTTTTCTCTTCGCCCGGGCTCCTAGGAACCAAAACCCTAGCGTAGTTCAACGACGCTTTTTTCGCTTGGGTTTTGATTGACAGATCCCATGGCGACGTTGTTGTCGAGCGCCTCGAGTCACAATGGTGCACCGGTGGATCGGGGACCCAAACACGTAGACGATCTACTTTTGCGCCTCGGAATTGAAGAAGATGAGATTGATGACCTGGTTCTAGAAGACGAGATTGATTACCTGGTTCTAGAAGACGAGATTGATTACCTGGTTCTGAGCTTGACGACCCGATCAAAGAGATGAAGTGGCGGGCTCTGGCTAGAGTATACATAGCAAATGTTTTTAGTCCTCAAACTTTCGAGCAACATATGAGAATTGCATGGAGTCCGGCCAATGAGGTGGTTTTCACTTGCCTAGAACCGAATTTTTTCACAATCCAGCGTTTTTGTCTTGGAGACTGGCTCAAGGTGAAGGGGGCTCCAGTGGATTCAATTGATCTAACCACATCGAAGTCTGGTTGCAAATCCACAAGCTGCCAGTCTGTGACCACACACTGATAAAAAATCGGGTAGAGAAGAAAGTTTGTAAAGTGTTGAAGGTGAAAACTATAGAGGCAGGAGTAGGAAATTTCATTTGGGTGAGGGTAAAGTTGGATGTGCATAAAGTTTTGGATCGTGTTGTGTCGGATATATGCCAAATAGGGGTATCTCCGGCATTGGCCGAAGGCCAGATTATCAGGGTAGCCCGCAGGTAATGGAACAAAATTAATTGGGCGGCCCAGTAAGCCGACGCACAGGAAGGCGGATTCTAAAAGAATCCGGATTACGGCCCAATACGTAATCCGTCTTGGAGAAGAAGCCGGATTCTTACTTTCCAAGAATAGGAATACTTTTCGTAGACTTTTAAGGTTTCCTTCCTGTAATCCCTAGTCCGGCTATCTATATAAAGTCAGACGGGGGCAACCGAAAAGACAGAAGTTAGAAGTTAGATCGACGAGAGCACAACCTCGCCGAGATAGCAAAACCCTAGACTCATATTGTACTTTATATACTTCAGGCATCAGCCCTGATTTAGTGAGGTTGCAGGAGTAGGACGCCGCCTTAGTTGCGACGTACCAAACCTGATTAAACTGTGTCCTCGCCTGCGGCCACTCCCCTATGTTTCCACCCACGACTCTACCACCAGGCTTATGGCACCCCTTGCCATGAACCTAACTAAGAACACTCGACAGTTCGCGTCCACCACGGGGACATCGGCGTCTGGTGTGACGTTTCGAGCAGGAATACTCGGCGGAATCGGCAGCACAATCACTGGTGGAAGTCTGGAATTCAACAGAAATGTCGAACGCTTCATCAACAACAAATCCTATCTGCCGGCACGGAATCAGTTGGTATGTGTTTGCATCCTTCCTATTGGATCTGGTAACATTTTCATAGGTTTAACGGCAGAAGCAATGGGATTCCATGGTGGAAGTAAATTTATCTCACCCGCCATATGTCCAGTAGAAGACGGCTTTGATGCTGAAATGGATCTGCCTTATTCATACATTGGGGCATACCAAGATTTACTATCTGCATATCGCCAAATCATGACTGGGTTTGCTGCCTCTCAGGAGATGTCCACCCGAGATTGCACTTTGTTGGCATGGTGCAATCAGAGATCGCCAAAAACACGAAAGATGAAAATTCCGTGGAAAAGGCAGAAAACGACAAACTCACAGAAAAGGTGGATGACCCGGAATCCGCCAATCAGGCGACAAGCTCGAAGCCGAATCTATCCTAGCAGGAATTGAAGCAAAGGTGGATTCAGAGACCAAATCAGCATCAGACACCAAGGAAGAAGAGGAAGCGGACCCCAAAACACCTGCACCAGGCGATAATGAAAACAGAAAAGCAGAGGGCGAGGAAAATCCGGAATACCCTGATGTTAAGGAATTGACGGAAGACGAGCCTCTGGAAAAAATCCGGCCTTCAAGAAAAAAGAAGAAAGCCGCCAAGAAGCTATTCCACAAAACCCAGAAGAAAATATTAGAAAAATTGGCTGACATAGCCAACCAAAACCTATAAGTTGGTGTAGGCAGTGGTGAAAAGACGACGGAAAAGAAAAAGAAATAGATCGATGTAGTGCCAGTTCCCAAGATGTCGGAACAAGATGAACTCGATCTGGTAGAAACCCCGGTAGGAATAAAGAACCACCGGAAGTGATGGAAGCCAGGAGGCAAGCCATAATGCGGCACCAGCAACATCTTGTTCGGTCTCGAGAAAGCCTCCTGAAAACCCAAGCCGCCGTGAAAGCACAGCTGGAAGAAATTGAGGAATTTGAGCGCCGGAATAGATATGGAATGAAACCTACAAGGTGTGACGCCCCTGGATCAGGTACTATGGGGATTTGAGTGTTCCCGCCGAAATCCACATAATACCAATCCCGGGTTGTCAACTTTTGGTAATCATTACAACAGTTCACGAATAATCCACAGCAAAAACAGAAAATATATATACAAGACGACTCAAACGTGTCAAGAATACAACTGATACAATACAAAGATCCAAATAACAGCGGAAGACGAAATAGTATCCGACTAGGGACAAGATACAAATTGGACTAAGAGTCCTGAAGATAACCGATGGCATCCAATCCCTGCCCAGTACAAACCGGAGGGATTCCCAAGCTAACGACGTCAGACTTCAAACCTGTCGAATGCATTGTGAATACAGCCCCGAATCATGGGGTCAGTACTTTGAATGTACCGACAAGCGGCAAGCAATACTCACAAGATACCAGTGCAACCAATCATCACAAGATACAAATACTTTGGGTAGAAAGGAAGGAGTTGTTGTAATGAAGCGGCAGCGGGCAACACTAAGCAATCTACAGAGACGCGCTACAACTCCCGTCTATTAGAAAGGGAAGAGAGAGCGCATTGAAACCAACTACAACCACTCACCAAAGCAAACCCATCCAAGATTCAACCCCATCAACAAAGTGTCAGGAAGTAACCCGAGGAAAACTCACACAGGTTGGTTAAGATGACATTTATAATATGGTGAAGGTATGTCTATCTTACTATCCAAGTTATCATCATTAGGTGTAAGTTATCTGAGTATTTGTTAGCCAGCACTTTCACCAAGTTGCCACATAACCACGGACAACACGGCTTCTCGACAAGATTTATCCCTGCAGGGTGCGCTACAGTACCCGTACACATTCGATCAATCCACAACCACAAAGGCAGGATATCTCAACTCGATCTTTCCTATCACCACTGCACATCCAAGGCACCACGGGTAAATTTGAGCGCACGATTATTCCACCCCAAAATACAGACCTTCATAACACTCTAAGAACGTGTCTCCCTAACCGCAGCGACCACATCAGGTCACCGTAGCACCATGGGCTCGTACCTGCAAGTTATCGTGCCAAATGGAAAACCCGAACTAAGTGTGGCCCCTGGATGAACAACAACTCTAGTACTAAATCGAGGGGAGTGTCCATACTCACCATCCACATGCGGTTAGCGCGCTTATCATGGATCAGTGGACAAGACCCTTTTCCTAAGTTCGACACTAGAAGGCTCCAAAACCACGTCGGACCTCTTGCCGGTGCCTTATCATCAAATTGTTACTACCCCAAACATTAACATGATGTTGATTAATTTGAATGTAACATCCCAATTTTGCTACACTAGGGTGTGTGGTGTGTGTTCATCCCATACATGCATGGAAACAAAATTTGAAACCAATTTAAATCAATTTAAGTTGTGAATTCAAATGGTTTGAGAAAACTCCACAAAAAGTACTTAATTTTGGTTCCAAAATCTTGTGTTGAAAAGTATCTCAATTTCACCAAAGCAATACATGGTGAGGTTGGAAATTTCATAAGCTTTCCAAATCCTATTTTTGCCAAATTTTCTGTTTGCAAAAAGGCCCTCAAAATCTAATATTCTGTTCTGTTTTTTAATAGAAAAGGGCTATTTTGCAAAATCCAGGAACTTCAGGGGGTTTTGCGCAAAAATGTCTTCTTCAACCTTTGACAGAAGGCAAGCAGCTGCGTGGAGGTCGATCTGCCTCGATTTCCACCTCCTCCTGGCCTCCCTCCTTGCGTGGATAGGTTCTAGGGGAAGCCCACGACCTCCTCTCACCCCCTATCCTCTCTGTTCCCTCCCTCTCTCTTTCTTTCCCCCATCCGGCCAAAACCCTAGCCGACGGGAAGCCGTCGCGCGTCGTTGTTCCCGACCTCCTCCTCCCAAATTGAAGCTCCAGGAAGCTCCGACATGCTCCTCTCGTGCTCCACGACGACTGCCTCTTGCCGGAACCCTAGGAAGCGGACGAATCACGGCTTCCTCTCCAACTCCGGCCGCCGGCCGCCATGGATGATTCCGTGCGCCTCCGGCCATCTCTCACCGCGCCGAGCCTACGTCGGGCCTCAGGGTGAGTCCCCAGTCCCCGCCGGACCTTTTTCCCTCTGCCCCATGCCCTGTAACGTCGTGGCGCTGAGAGCCACGGTTGGCCGCCGCCGTCCGCCTTTGCCACGGGTGCTCCGACGACTTTTCCTGGGTGGCGCCGCCATCTTATGGTCGCCGGGGCGATGCAGAGTCGCATGAGCCCTCTC
Source organism: Alopecurus myosuroides (assembly GCA_028641055.1). NCBI lineage: Eukaryota > Viridiplantae > Streptophyta > Magnoliopsida > Poales > Poaceae > Alopecurus > Alopecurus myosuroides. The sequence continues at coordinate 32,080,871 of CM054061.1, forward strand.
GCGCTCGATCCCGCAGCCACAATCACCGCCGGCGAGCTCTCCTGAGCTGCAGTTGGCCTCTGCTGACATCCGGCTGATGTCATGCCGACGTCATGCGGGCCCCAGCTGTCAGTTTAATCATATTTAATGAAAAGGTTTAATAAAAAGAATATGACACGTGGACCCCACTGTGTAATAATTTCAGAAAATACTTTAATCTTTATTATTTAATAACTATTAAAATATTACTCAGAAAAATGTAAATAATATATGGTTTTGTTCAGAAAAATAAACTCTACCCAACTATATCATTTTCACACATGTTTGAGAAAGTCCAAAAATGAGCATTTATTTAATGTTGTTAATTCATTTAAAATAGAAAAATAAGTTTTTATTCACTAAAATCAGAAAAATACAAGTTATATACCAAATTGCTCAAAATGACAAGTACAATCTTTTTATGATGTTTTAAACCCATTTGAGCAACTAAAATGGTACCTACTTTCAGAATCGCCCGAAACCCCCTCCGGGGTCTACTTCGGGATAATTTCAGTAAAATTGCATAATTGTCATACGAACCCTAGCAACCCAACGATCATGTTTAGGACTTTATTTCAGTGCATTAATTTGCTCATGCATACATATTGCGCATTGCATCGATGCCATGTGTTGATTGTTATTTCTCTTTCGGTGTTGTTTCCCCCTCGGTAGAATGCGACTCCGAAGTGAAGGCCAGCAGTCCAATGGTGAATACTTGATCCTAACCGACAAGTCAAGCACTTATTCCAGAAGATCTTTATCTGGTTTTCTTATAACCAAGGCAAGCATAACCTCTTATCTGCTCATATATGGTTTTCTAAGTGGTTTGGATCTCGTATATTGCATGCGGTTTAAAGTATTTATGGTCTTAGATAGAGTTCTCCTATACTTATTGCATAACCTAGATGTCCTGATCCACTGCTCCTAGCAGCTATAGGTTTGTTTGTGCACGCTCCGCTAAACCTTGTGAGTCTTGCTTAGCCATGCCTAGTTGTGATCTGATACATCCGGTTGATGGATCTGGTCAATGCGTGAATCTACTATGTTAGGTGTTTATGATTTGAGTTACCTTTGATATCTTGACTAAATACTGGCATGGATGTGAGGCCACAATGAGTTGTGGCGTTTTGTCCTGTTCATGCCCCTAGGAGCGAGTTCTCGCCTTCGAAGCCAAGAATGAGCGTGCAACCACACGAGCGAGCCAATGAACCTCGCCTGACTAACTAACTTGTTTAGCCACATCCATGAGTCACGTAGTTTGATCTTTCCATGTGCGTGTGAGTCAGAAAACGATTTGGATAAAACTTAGGGCGTGACCGGGACAAGTGATGGACGTACACGGATCTTGATCCCGACTCACAGAACAGGTGCCGTCAGGAGGTGGCCAACTCCCTGTTGACGGGGTGGCCCTGTTTGGGTTGACTCATGGATAGGGTTACGCAAGGTAAAGGTCGGAGCCAACCACCCTCTGCCGCGCTCCATGGACGAGCGTACATGTGGCGTTAAGAGTCGGATGGTACGTGTGGGTAAAGTGTACCCCCTGCAGGGATGAATCTCCTCGAGAAGCCGTGTCCACGGTTACGGACGACTTGGCAACGGATTGTGTGATCATAGATAACCTTAACGGAATGACTAAAACTTGTCAACCATGATTGAAGGGTGCCTCCCCGGAGATGCCGGGAGGGGTGATCCTTGTAGCATGTGAGGTGCTGGGAAATGCAGTTGGTGGTTCCAAAAGATGATGATCTACAAGAGTTGAGTCCTTTCTCATCTGTTTTGAAAACACTCTCTGAGACGTGCTATTCTTCCTCAACTTGCAAAACAAAGATTGCTTTACGCAAAACAACCTTCATGAAACCCTTTCTGAAGCTAGCAGATATATAATAGGTTAATTAAGTCTTGTTGAGTACCTCCCATACTCAGGTTTGCTTAATTTTGGTTCAGGAGAAGAACTCCATCGGTGGTGATTCAACGTGGACATCGACGAGTAGTTTGGGGTTCCCAGGTAGCAGCCTGGAATCTATGGGCTGGGACGTCGCCTTATGTTGCGGCCTCTTAGGCCTTTTTGGTTCTTGTTGATTAGCAACATAATTTGCCTTCCGTTGTCTGATGTAATGTTGGGTCGTGTGACCTATGCTTGTAAGCTATACTCCAGTAACACCTGTTTAATAAAGTTTCATGTCTAGAGTGTTGCTTTGATCGGTTGTTGGTTTTGAGCTCATTTTTATACAGTTTTGGCTATGCCTGCATAGTTGCCGCAGTCGAGGGGTTGTGGAGCCGATGATCCATGTCCGAGCCCGCCTGTCGATGTGATCGGCCTGGGGCGAGGTAACCCCGGTAACCCTCGATTGTTGTTGCACTTTCTGGACACATAGCATCTCTGTATAGCTTTGGTCCCGTTTCCTTCAATTTCATTCGATTCGTGGACGCTTTGATATGCATAGTTGGTTATGACTAGCATGGATACAAGGAGTAGTAGACTGGGGATACGGACTACGTGCCGATGAATCCAGTCTGCCTGCCGTTGTTTGTTGCGGCCGGGGCTGGTAACCCTGAAGCCCTTGTGGGTCCATGTCTAGGAGCACATAACAATATGTATATCTCTGGGTCCGGGGTCGTGACAGGTCTTGGTATCAGAGCAGGACTGCCTGTAGGAAAACCTTACTGCTTGGTCGATGTTGAGTCTAGTGTTTGTGAAAACTATTTTGAAACTCCAAATGAGTTGTGAAAACCTTCTTAGGATTCCTTTTACTCCTTATCTGGTATCGCTCTAACTCTGAGTCTCCTTACCTGTTTTGATTGGAAAAGGTTTTGCTATCTCTTCTAGTCATTCAAAACCTAGGTGCCTTCTCTGGCAAGAACGTCTTGTACCCAAGTTGACCTAGTGTTGAGTTTCTAGAGTCGTGTGTGTTCCGTGTTAAGTTATCTCTTAAACTGGGAGATTTCCCTTCCATCCTAGTCTCTCAGAGTTGTGTGGATTCCACATTCTTACATGTTCTAAGTTTCAAAATCCTGAACCTCGAGATCTGCCTTCCATCTCGAATGTATCCGTCGTCCCCTGCTCAAAGTTCTTCCGGAGCTATTGTTGTCTTTTGGAAGATACTTCGTAATTGCTATTCATATTGTCCTTTAAGACATTAAGAGAGTAGTTACTCCTTTCTTTAGGTGTTTAACCTTGGACTTAAACCGAAGGTCCCGGAATGTGCTGGATCGAAGTATGTCGAATCATATGTGTCGGGGGGGTTACCCCCAAGTAGGGTAAAGGCAAGTGCTAAGGGCAAGATCAGAAGGGATGTTTAGCAGAGTAGCCGGCTACCCGGTACTTGCTACCCGGTCGACTGCTACTCGGTCCTACACATAGATGGCCAGAAGGACGAATCAAGGAAGTTATGTTCCTCCGAGTAGAAGAGTTGGTCCGAGTAGAATTGGCGGGAACCTACTCGGGCCAGAAGTCAAAGGAGCCGTTCTGACACAGGATCCCGTGTATCCTGGGTCTGTACTTTGGCACTGTTCATGGGATTGTTCATCTGAGGACGGCGTGCCTGACAGCGACAGTGTGTCAACAGGGCGTCGCAGGATAGGGGACCTACTCTGTGTTCGCAGCAGTGATAACAGATCGGTTACTTGGTTTTGCCCAATGACTTTCCGCACAGGACAAACCTAGAAGCCAAAGCTGTCAGCGGGAGCTCGGAAGGACGGTGTGCACACTATGTCGACATCTATTTGTATTCTTCCTAGTTGGCTGCATCCGGCTGGGCACCAGTATATAAGGTGCCCTGCCCCCTCCTGCGCGAGGGACACGAACACGGACGTTGGCACCGGTTCACATTCTAGACCTAGTTCATCTTAGAGAGAAGAGTGGATACTCGGTAAGAGGCCGAATTTTTACTGTGGCTACTCGGACAGATACTAATACACAGAGAGAAAGGCAGGAGTAGGGGTTTTACCTTCCCACGAGGGCCCTGAACCTGGGTAGATCGTGTTGTTTGGAGTGCTTGATTCTTACCTCACGCGGCTACTCGTCGCGTGATCCCTCCCCGAGCGCCTCCAGCGTCCATCGTCCCCACAACTTTAGCCATCCTATGGCATCTGTCTTGACACCACCACGATAGTTGGCGCCCACCGTGGGGCAACCAGCGGCGCTGGTTGGAGTTTCCGTTCGGACGGGATCGATTTCTGCTACTGGAGAGCGTGTAGTCTGTGGCCTTGTTCACAGATTCGGCTCCTTCGACTTCATCATCGACAACGCAGGCGATTTTGGCGACAGGGCCATGCCGGAAGGCGGCACGGTGATCTCCTTCGGCTCGCACCTCGTCTACGTCGCCACCGCCGTCGTCCACGGGTTCCCGGAGGAGGTGCTGGTCGCAGAGGATCCCCCTGCTGTGATCGCTGCTCGCGGAAGGCCTGTGGGCTGTTCAGCGGACATCGCGGAGGTGATGGTGGCTGGCCTGGCTGCAGACGCCGGCAAGGGCGCGGCTGGCGCCGCGGGCGTCATCGAGGATCTCGCTGGCTCGAGCACTGGCGGGAAGACCCACAAGCCCTACGAGAAGGACTGCAACCTCCCTCTCTCCACTACTCCGACCATTCCTGCGTCCGCTGCGCGGACCGGCATGCCGCCTCCCACCGACATCGAGCTCTTGACCATGAAAGCGCAGCTTGACCGGCAGCGCCAGGAGCTGCTCGCCGAGCAGGCGGAGTTGGACAAGGTTAGGCTTGAGCTCAGTCTAGACTAGAACGAGTACAACAAGGCTCACGGCTTCAGACCAGTTGCCAGGAGGGCTAGCAAAGTAGGTGCTACGCATCGCAACTTAGGCGCCGAGATGGCAACTGTTGTAGAGGCTCCTAGCCATTCCGCCACCGCAAACACCTCCACTAGGCCTAGGTACAGCACCCCCGCTAAAACCCTTAGAGCTGCTGAGGCTGTGGCTGCAGAGTTGCCGCATCTCAACGGCGACGCGCGCGTTAGGCAGCAGGAGATGCTCAATGAGCTAGTGCTAGAGGCTGCTAGGCAGAACGAGGAGTTCCGGAAAGCCAACCCGGGTGCTGGAGGTTCGCAGGTGGTGCACTCGCATGCGGCCAGATCTAACGATCAGGCCTCATCTCCGCATCCCAGCCGCGAGAAGAGCCGTAGCGAGCGTTTTGGCAGGGATAGGCAAATGCAGGTGTACGACCCGGCTGCTGCCGCGAAACAGCTCGCTGTGCCGCAACAGTCCGGTCAGAAACACAACGCTGCAGGAGCAGGCTTTCAAGCCCATAAAGCTCAGAGCCAGGCGCGAGATGGAGATCGCCCGCGTCCTCCTCGGCACCAAGTTGCTCAGCCTACTCGGCAGAGGACGCAGCAGCCAGCTGCTGCTCAGCCGCGTGCGGCTGACCGAATAGCCAACCTGGTGGAACAGCCTGGGGCTATGGAGATGGACAGATACGATGACGGCTACTCCGCTATGGGCCTGGCTGGCTATGATATCATGGATCGTGTGGGTGAGCGCATGCTTGAACCCATGGATGCCAGGCATAAGCTGGACAGGATCAGTCTATCCGCGCGGCTCGAGAACACGAGGCCTCCCGGCCCTGAATGCTTTGGCCCGCGCATCATGAACTAGCCATCCGTGAAGAACTTCCAGCTCGCAAGGGGCACCAAGAGCTACAATGGCAGCACCAAGCCGGAAGATTGGCTCAATGACTATGTCACTGCGGTTCATATCGCGAACGGCAACCGGAGATGGGCTGTGCGGTACGTTCCGCAGATGCTCGAGGTTCCACCTCGCACTTGGCTCAACAATTTGCCCAAGAACAGCATCAATTGTTGGCTGGACTTCTCGGAAGCATTCATCAGCAACTTCACCAGCACTTACAAGAGGCCAAATAGGCCGCAGCAGTTGTTTGCCTGCAGGCAGCGAGAAGACGAGACGGACCGCGAGTATCTTACTCGGTGGAGCACTTTGCGGAAAACATGCGAAGGTGTGAACGAGGCCCAAGCCATCACTTGGTTTGCGCAGGGTTGCAGACATGGCAGCATGATGTGGCAAAGGTTGCAGAGCGAGATGCCGAACACTCTGGCGGAGACCATCAAGATTCGGATCAGTACGCGCTTGGTGATCCAACTCAGCCATTGATGGACTCCTCCGAGCCGAGAAGAAACTTCAACAACAAGCGCAATGAGTTCCGCAACAAGCGCAGGGGTGACCGAAAAGATACTCGATATGATCTTGAGGAGGTGAACGCAGTGGGTGTTGGAGCTGGGAGTGGCCAAGGGCAAAAACCTGCTGGAGCCCAGTACGGGCGGAACCAGAACCAGGGCCAAGGCAACAAGAAGCCATACCGTGCTCCTCAGCCGGGTAGCGGCAACTCGGAACCGGCAAAGAAGTTTGTCTTCGACGACATGAGAGATGGCCCATGCAGCTTCCACACTCAGCACCCCTCAAGGCCAGCCAACCACACTACTCGGCAGTGCGAATGGTGGGATCTGATCAGGAATGAGGGCTTACCTCCTCCTCCTCCTCTGCCAGTTGCGAATACCAATGCGCAGCCTGCTCGCGCACCCGCAGCTCGGCCTCCGGTGTTCCCAACAAGAGAGAACGTGAACCAAGTGGCTTTAGGAGCCAATCGCTACTTCAACAATGAGGGCTACCGCAACAACAACAACAAGCGCAACCGCAACAACAACAGAGGCAACAACAACTACCAGGGCAACAACAATGGTAACAATGATGATGGAGGCCGCAACCAATACCAAGAGCACCACGAGAGCTACATGATCTTCACTTTTGAGCCTGTCGACAAGCAGTCGCAGCACAGGCGTGCCATGGAGGTCAATGCTGTGATCCCTGCTGTTCCTCACTACATGCACTGGTGCAATGTAGAGATCACCTGGTCCCGAGCTGACCATCCTAAGGTGATGCCCAACCCGGGTAGCTACGCCTTGGTGCTGGATCCTACGTTCTTGGGTCCCGAGAAGAATGTGAGATTCTGCAAGGTGCTAATCGACAACGGCAGTAGCATCACCATCGTGTACAAGGACACGCTCGAGAAGCTCGGGATTGCCGAGAACATGCTGCTACCCAGCAAGACCACTTTCCATGGCATTGTGCCGGGGATTTCCTGCTCTCCAATGGGCAGAGTGTGGATAGATGTGCTGTTCGGTACCAGGGAGAACTGCCGCACAGAGAGGCTGCAGTTCGAGGTGGTTGATCATCAAAGCCCCTACCATGCCCTACTCGGCAGGCCTGCACTGAGCAAGTTCATGGCCTCTACCCACACTGCATACCTGAAGATGAAGATCCCTGGTCCCAATGGCGTGATTACCATCTCAGGTGATTACAAGAAGTCCATGTAGTGCGCCTCTGCTGGTTCTCAGTTGGCGGAGTCGATGGTGATTGCTGCCGAGAAGAAGAAGATACATGAGGTGGTGGCCATGGCGCAGGCAGCACAAGGTGTTGCGCCTGGGATGCCGAGCTTCCAGTACGGGACCGCATTCCAGGCATCCCAGGAAACGAAGAAGATACAGGTCGACCCTGAGTTCCCCGACTGAGTTGCCATCATTGGCTCCGGGTTGGAGGAGAAATAGGAAAGCGAGCTCATCCACTTCCTCCATGAGAATCGGGACGTGTTCGCCTGGTCCAATGAAGATCTGCCAGGTGTCCCGAGGGAGTTGGTTGAGCACTCGTTACATGTGCGTCCTGACGCCAAGCCTGTGAAGCAGGCTATGCGCCGCTTCGGAGATGAGAGAAGGAAATCTATCGGTGATCAGATCACCAAGCTGCTAATAAGCAATTTCATCATGGATGTGCTGCATCCGGATTGGCTAGCCAACCTGGTCATGGTCGAGAAGAAAAAGGAGGATCCTAAGGCCACTACCGCGTGGCGCATGTGCGTCGACTACACCGACCTGAACAAAGCTTGCCCCAAGGATCCTTTTCCGCTACCTCGCATCGATCAGGTTATCGATTCCACAGCTGGTTGTGAGCTTTTGTCTTTCATAGATGCCTACTCGGGTTTTCACCAGATAGCTCTCAACCCTGCTGATCAAATAAATACTGCTTTCATTACCCCGTACGAGGCTTATTGCTATCGTGTCATGTGTTTCGGGTTGCGGAATGCGGGTGCAACCTATCAGCGATGCATGCAGAAATGCTTGCATGATCAGCTCGGCAAGAATGTGCAGGTGTACGTAGATGACATTGTCATCAAAACGAATAGAACACATACTCTGCTTGCCGATCTTGAGGAAACCTTTGCCAACCTGCGCAAGTATAAAATGAAGCTGAACCCGAGTAAATGCACCTTTGGCGTCCCGGCTGGCAAGCTACTCGGCTTCCTGGTGTCTAGTCGGGGCATTGAGGCCAATCCTTCAAAGATAAAAGCTATTGAGAGCATGTCTCTGCCGAGATCCTTGAAGGATGTGCAAAAGTTCACTGGTTGCTTGGCGTCTCTAAGCCGTTTCTTGGGCAGAATGGGCGAGAAGGCCCTGCCTTTGTACCAATTGATGAAGAAAAGTGATAAATTCGTCTGGACACCGCAAGCGGACGTGGCATTCAATGAGCTGAAGGCAATGCTGGGTAGCGCTCCCATCTTGGCTAGTCCGCTACCCAAGGAGCCAATGCTGCTGTACATTGATGCTACCAACCGAGTAGTCAGCGTGGTGATTGTGGTGGAACGAGAAGAGGAAGGCAAAAGTGTGCAGCGCCCAGTATATTATCTCAGCGAGGTGTTATCTAGCTCCAAGCAGAACTATCCGCACTACCAGAAGATGACTTACGGCGTGTACCTGGGCGCCAAGAAGCTGAAGCATTATTTCCAAGAGCATCCCATCACTGTTGTGAGCTCTGCTCCCATCTCGGATATCATGGGCAACAAGGAAGCAAGTGGCAGAGTAGCCAAGTGGGCGATCAAGCTAGCCGCGTATGCTCCCGCGTATGCGAGAAGGGAAGCCATCAAGCCTCAAATCCTGGCGGAGTTTCTGGTGGATTGGGCTGAGGTGCAGTACGAACCTCCTGCTCCAGTTTCCAATTACTGGAGGATGCACTTTGATGGCTCAAAGGTGAAGGAAGGCCTTGGTGCTGGCGTAGTGCTAATGTTACCCAAGCGAGACCAACTCAAGTACGTGCTGCAAATCCACTTTAAGGCATCCAACAATGTTGCAGAGTATGAGGCCGTGGTGCACGGCTTGCGAGTAGCCAAGGAGGTTGGCGTGCAGCGCATCATATGCTATGGTGATTCCGATCTGGTGGTGCAGCAAGTTTCTGGCACTTGGGATGCTCTGGATGCCAACATGACATCGTATCGCTTCCTGGTACAGTCTATGACTAGTTTCTTCGAGGGCTGCGAGTTCCAGCATATCCACCGAGCAGAGAATGAAGCAGCAGACGAGCTGTCCAAGTTGGGGTCCTCTCGGCAATCCATCCCGGCGGGAATTGCCTTGGAGCATTTGAGGAAGCCATCCATCAAGCCATCCCCCAACTCGGAATCCATATTCGTTCCTTCTCTGCCAAATGAAGAAGCTGTTCCCATGGAGATTGACTGGGAGAGTGCAACAGAGAACCCGGGGACTGCAGCCTCCATCCCGGGGACTGGTGCCTGCAACTCGGGGACTGCCGCTCCCTACTCGGGGACTACCGCTCCATACTCGGGGACTGCCCTTCCTTACTCGGGGACTGCCCCTCTCAACCCGGGGACTGTCGCATTCATTGAGGAGGTTCTTGCAAATCGTTCAGGGCTTCAAAGAAGTGCTCCCAACCCTAAAGAGCAAACAGTGGCACATGTCCCAATGGAAGTGGATGAACCAGTGTTTCCCATGCGGGAGACAGCGAGTTGGGCTATGCCCATATTATCCTTTCTAAGGGACGGTACCCTGCCAGAAGATGAGGTTGCTGCAAGGCAGATTCAGAGAAGATCCAAGGGATATGCCATATTCCGAGAAGTGCTGCATAAGGGAAGTGCTACCGGCGTGCTGCACCGCTGTGTGGAACCAGAAGAAGGAAAAGAGATTCTGGTAGAGACACACCAAGGAGAATGCGGGCACCACTCCTCTTCTCGGGCATTGGTCAAGAAGGCTTTTCGGCATGGTTTCTTTTGGCTCACTGCCTTGAAACAAGCTGAGGATATCGTGAGGAAGTGCAATGGCTGCCAGAGATTTGCAAGTAAGATCCACCTGCCGGCCTCCGAGTTGAAAACCATTCCCATTACTTGGCCATTTGCTGTTTGGTGCTTGGATATGGTTGGCCCCTTCAAACCGGCTAGAGGCAACATGACTCACATCTTGGTCATGGTCGATAAATTCACCAAGTGGATAGAAGTGAAGCCTATTCGGAAGTGCGATGGAGCCACAGCCGTGAGTTTCTTGAAGGATGTGATCCTGAGATACGGCTACCCGCACAGTATCATCACGGATAACGGCACAAATTTTGCTCAAGGAGCAATGGTGCGGTTCTGCAGAGATAAGCATATCCGGCTAGACGTTGCGTCTGTCGCGCATCCCGCCTCCAATGGGCAAGTTGAAAGAGCAAATGGCATGGTGCTAGCTGGCATAAAGCCAAGGCTGATTGAGCCACTGCTGAAAACACCTGGGTGTTGGCTAGACGAGTTGCCAACGGTGTTGTGGAGTCTAAGGACTACCCCTAACCGGTCAACCGGCTACACATCATTCTTCTTGGTATATGGGGTTGAGGCCGTATTGCCAATAGACCTAGAGCATGACTGCCCCCGAGTAACCCTCTACACTGAGGTACAGGCGAGAGAAGCTCGAGAAGACGACGTTGACCTGCTTGAAGAAGCAAGAGAGCTTACTCTGTCATGTTCGGCTATCTATCAGCAAAACCTGCAGCGTTATCATAGCCGAAAGGTGAACCCAAGGGTTTTCCGAGAAGGAGACATGGTCTTAGGCTCGTGCAACGCACAACCGGGATGCACAAACTGTCTCCTCCATGGGAAGGGCCCTTCATCGTGAGCAAAGCTTTGCACAATGATGCCTATTACCTAGTCGACGCGCAGCCATCACAGAAGAACAGGGTAGAAAAAGCTGGAGAGGAATCTAAGCGCCCCTGGAATGTAGCTCTACTCCGTCGCTTTAATTCGTGAGCACAAATGTGTATGTACTCTCTTATCCGAGTTAAATTTCTACTCTGCAATCTGAAATTGAACTCGGGGACTGCCCTCGTCCAAAATTGCTCTATGTGCTTCTACTCGGCTTCATTCTTTGTCTATTCGGTTGCTCTGCTTCAAATTTCATGAGTACATTTAGTATTGTGTTTAAACCTACATGCCAACTCTTCGACTCTGCTGCTGTCCGGAACCCGGCTTCATGGCAAGCAAGAGAACAAGCAAAAGGTCAATGAGCACAAGAAAAATTACTAAGGAAAGAAAGAGTGCAGGAACCGAGTAGGGCGTTCTTTACTACTGTTTTTTGTTAACTCTTTTAGGCTAAGTGGTGGGCTGCGTTCCTATGAGTATTTCTAAGTGGCTAAGTATTTGCAACTCCAACTTTAAACTCTTGTGACTCGAATACCAAAAAAGCAACAAGTTGCGGGTAAGAGCTGAGATAAAAAGAAAGAGCGAATAAGAAATGCAACTCGGGGACTTGCATGATAACGCAACCCGGCATCGAGCCAAGGTTGCTCAAATTGACTAAGTTAAAAACATCACATGTGAATAAAACTGAGTAGCAAGCGAAAAGCATAAGTGTTTCGGTACATCTGCACCCGGCATCCCGGGGATCTGATAAAAGTTTTGAGGATAAAGTTGCAGGAGGTAATCAGGTAGAGGCAGCAGTGTTCTCGGCGTTGGCCTTGGCAGCTTCAGCTTCAGCGTTGGCCTTGGCAGCGTCAACCTCCGACTTGGCGGCGTCGTCCTTCGCAGCATCCGCGTCTGGCTCGGTGGCAGCCTGGTCAGAAGTGGCCGTGGCCACCGAGATGAGTTCTGTCGCCGAGGTGGAGGCAGCCGATTGGGCGCGGAGCCGCGCCGTGTCGTCGAGGGCCGCACCTGATGAAGTGCCGAACTCGAGAGCCGCGGTGCGATGGTCATCTTCTCGCTCTTGGCCTCATCGTCGCTATCCGCGACAACCGCGGCCTTCCCCTTCCCGGTCTTGTCGTCAGAGATGTTAAAGCAGCTCAAGTCTTCGGACTCAGCGGCCTCCTCGTCCATGTCTCCGTCCTCGTCTTCATCCTCGCCTTCGTCCACCTCGGTATTGGGCTCTGTGAGACCTTCAATGAAGCGCGCGGTGTCCGCGTACTGGGCGACCTCATACGCGACTGCCTGGCGGCGAGCCACGCACTTGGGATTCTTCTCCCACTTGGAGTCCTCGCGCATCTCGAGGATGATGTCCAAGTTCAGGTTCTCGTACCAGCTACAAATAAACAGGAGCAGCATGTCAGCGCCTGCCCGAGCTCCGGACGCCCGCCACTTCTTCAGCTCGGCTTTCACGCAATTCAGCTTCTCGGCGAGCCCGCGGATAGTTGCTGGCGCAGAGTCCCGAGGCCAGAACAAGTCATGGAGCTTGAAGGCAGTGGACACCAGATCGGTGCCCACGCCCCTTAGACGCTGGAGCTGCACCTGCATGGTTGTAAAGTTGTCTTCAATGGAGGCTTTAGTGTCCTTGGGCTGACCCTTCTCGGTGCGAACTGCTTGGGCCTTTGACAGAGCAGGCTTGCAAGATGAGTTGAGGTCGGGGGAAATTTCTGAAAAAGCTATCAAAAAGATTAGAGACAGAGGCAGAGTAGCAAAGGCAATCAAGCAGCAGAGAAGCACAAGGAAACAGCAAAGCGCAGAGAAGCATGCACTTACTATTCAAGTCGTAGAGTAGCGACTGCAGCTTATTCTTCCACGACTCCTCATCCGCAGTGTGCTTCTCTTCGATTTTGCGGAGCCCGTTTAGCTGAAGCATGAGATCCGCATTGCTCTTCTTCAGCATCTCGCACTCCATCTCGAGGGCCTTCTGCTTAGCCGTGGCTGCTGCTTCAATCTTGTTCTTCTCGGCAGCTATCTTGTCCTTCTCGGCAGCTATGGCAAGGGCATCTTGGAGGGCAGTCTTCAGCTGGACTTGCAAGGGCTCCATCTCCGTGAGGTGTCTCTTTTTAAATTCCACCTCAAGGCTTTCCACCTGCTACTGCACCTCAGCAGGCTTGAGGCAGTCGAGATGCTCCTCGACAAACTGCTTGTGATCTTCTGCAAAGAGCAAAGCACGGTCAACAGAGTAGCGAAGGTGAAAGAAAGAAGACAAGCCGAGAAGACGACAACTCACCCTCCAGCTTCTTGATCATGGCTTGACCGCTCTCAACAAAAATATGGCAGTTCTTATGCTCCTCTGCCAGGGCCTTGAACTTGCCTGCAGAGAAGGATCGATTAGAGCAGAAAGCAAGAGCGGGCGTAAACACAAAATGCAGAAACCGCGCAGCTAAAAGCTTACTTTCGATCTCGAAGATCTTGAGGGTGCAATCCATGGCTTCTTTCTCCGTCGCTTCGTCAGACAAGCGTTCCATCTCTAGGGCCTCAAGGCGCCTCTTAGCGATGTTGTGATTCCATAGCAGCCGCCGGTACAAGTTGGTTCTCTTCAAGAGGCTATTCTGAGAGAAAGAAAGAAAAAGAATCAGACAAAATCATGAAGATTCAACCCGAGAAGACGGCAACTCGGTTGAGTATCCGTCTACTCGGCCCGAATCTCGGGGACTGGGTGGTAGATAAGAACAAAGGGAAGAGCAGGAAAGAAGAAAAGTGCAACTCGGAGCGGGTGAGCGAAACTTACCGCATAAGTTTGTTCGATGTCCTCTGCGGCCTTGCGGTGGACGAACAGCTTGGCGGCGAGCGTGCTGGTTTTGGACGAGATGGTAATGGGATTGTAGCCCATGTCCGCCTTGTTCCAGTCAACGCGCATATGATCAAGATCGACCAAAGCCAAGCCGTGCCAGGTCTTGTTGCCAAGGACGTCGCTGTTCCATTCAGCTTCAATGAAGCATACTCGGTCAATCATTTGCTCAAGCCCCATGGACACTTCGGTCTCCTGGACCTCGCGCGAGAAGATTGAGAGGGACATGTCCTTGTTCCTGGCTGGCGGCTTGGAATCCACAGCCGTGGCCTGCTTGCCTTTCCTGATAGCAAGTTTCTTCTCGGCCGCGCTTATTGGGATGCTGTACTGCTTGCTCATTTTCACCAAATAAGGCGGAAAGCTAGGCGGATCTGGCAAGCTTGATCCTGCAGCGGCGTCAGCAGCTGCGCCGGAATCGCCGATAGTGAGCTGACCGGCCTTGGTGACAGGCTTCGCAGTTGGTTTGGGCGGCGGCATGGCGGCAGAATCCTGCGCACCTCCACGCGGGGGATTCGTGCGGACGGTGGCATCTGACTGACTAGCTTGCTTCTCGGCGGCCTTCTTCTCGGCGGCCTTCTGCTCAGCAGCTTCCTTCTTGACGGTAACTTTGGAAGCGGGTTTCTTGGTGTTCTGCTTGGCTGGAGGGCTGGCTACAGTCTTGACCTTCTTCCCGGGCGGGGAGTTTGGTGCAGTAGATGAAGTGCCTTGCTGGGTAGGCGGCACCAAGGGTGCGCTACCCGGCGCAACATCCGGCTGCGCGTGGCTCTGCTGGTCCTGCTTCATCTCATCAACTATCTCAACCCGCTGCTCGGCAGCGGGATCTTGCTGTAACTCTTCTTGTCGCTCTACCCGCGGCTGGGCCGCGGGGTCGTCTTGGTCAGCAGCCCCTATTGCTGGCTGCTCTTGGTTCTCTTTCTGCCACTCAAAGGTGGCCTGGTCGTGTTGCTCGGGGTCTTGTTCTAAGTTCTCCTCGGCCATGGTGGCTGGAGGAGAAGGTGGCCTCTCATCGCGAGCAGCATCCTGCGCTTCTTGTTCTGCGCGGGCCTGCTGCTCCTGCTCGGCATCATGGGCATCAGTGTCCATGTAAAGGGCGTCGTCCGAGTCTTCGCCTTTCATAGGAGAAGGCGCACGTGCCCTATCCCGGGCGGCAATCCCGTCCTCCTCGGATAGATCTATGAGTGCTTCGAGATCGATGGCGGATTTCTTCTTGGACTTGGTGGATGCGACAGCATCCAAGGGGGCACTGAAGAGAAGAAAATGTTCAGAAAAGAGAGAAGGGCAGAAGAAATCGAGAGGCAACGGTGGAAGAAGGAATTCGGAAAAAGCAACAATAGAGATATGCGATTTAAAAGAAAGTTACTAACCCTGCACGAGAAGGGGGTAGCTGTCTCCCCTGCTTGGTCTTCTTCACGGCTCTCTTGGTCTTCTTGGCGGCGGGCTCCTGAGCACCGCTGCCCGTCCTCTTCCGAGTGTTGGGAGCGGCAACGCCGAGTGGATCGACATCGAGAACGTCCTCGTCCTCCTGCTCCTCGGCATCCGCATCAGCATCAGCATCAGCATCCTCTGTAGGGTTGAGGAGAAGAAAACAGTTGAGAAACAAAAGAAAACTGGGTAGCGCTACTCGCGATCAAAGAAGGTGAACTCAGTCACCTTCGTCATCGTCTTCGGACCAGTCCCGAATGGACGTGTTGACATGGTGCTTACCCGGCTGGACGGCATGAGGGATACAGAGGCTATCCGCGGTGTCAAAGGAGACCTCGTCGTTTTCCTTTCTATCCGCTTCCCAGTTGGCCTCAAAGCGCTCCGCACTCTCAGTGATCTGGCGAGCAAGGATCTGGAAAATAGACAAGCACCACAAATCAGTCGAGTAGCGTAACGGCATCCTACTCAGCAGGGCGTGCAAACACAAAGCACATAAAGCCTAAGGAATACTGCTAAGTGTGCTACTCGGCAGGGCGTGCAAACACAGAGCACACAAATCCTAAGGAATACTGCTAAGTGTGCTACTCGGCAGGGCGTGCAAACACAAAGCACATAGAGCCTAAGAAATACTGCTAAGTGTCCTACTTGGCACAGAGTGCGGATACTAGGTATGATAAGCTAAGAGAGCAATCTACTCGGTATCACTACACAGAAGACAAGATAAGAAATACTAACCCGCTTGATGGGCTTTTTGCGGCTGTACGGCATGAAGCCGTACTGCCAGTGGTCGTCAAGGCCAGTGCTCATGATGGAGCGCGCCCAGACAGCAACGTCCGCGTTGCTGAGCTCAAACGTGGTCGTCCGAGTACAGTCTCGAGCGCCGCCCATGTAGAACATGAGATGTGCGCGGCGCTGGAGCGGAAGAACTCGCATGGAGATCCAGCAGGCGATAGGGTCGTCGCTCTTGAGCCCCTCCTCGATCAGCTGGGCGAGGCGCTCGTCCATCTGCTTGAGGTCGGTATCGAGGGACGGCTTGCTCCTCCAGTTCTGCCCGGTGGGAGCGTTGTTGGTCCACTTGGGCAGATTGATGTTGTCCGCCGGCGGAACTCCCTTCTCGGTGGGGATGTTCTTCACATAGAGGAAAGTCCTCTGCCATTTGCGGACAGAGTCCAAACCCTTGATCCGCGGATGATTGGTCCCGCCGCGCTGCACCATCATGGCGCTGCCGGTCTCCGTCATCCCGCGGCTGGTGTCCGCACCATCTCGCTTGGCCTTGCTCTGCTTCCGGAAGAAGAAGTAGCGAGACCAGGTCGTCGAAGTAGGCCGAACGCCCAGGAATGCCTCGCATACCACGGCGTGGTATGAGAGTATGACGATGGCGTTCGGCGGGAGGTGGTGCGGCTGGAGGCCGTAGTGGTTGAGGAACGAACGGAAGAAATCTGAGACCGGGAGCCCGAATCCTCGCGCGAAGTGCGCGAGGAAGACGACGTGCTCGCCCTCCTGCGGAGTAGGGACGAGCTCGCTGCCAGGATGCCGGCAGCGAACACCGGGAGGAACTCGCGGGGTGTTCACCAGCCATTGGCACTCCTCGGCGGTGACCTCGGAGCCGGCCCAGCCGGCGCGGGCATCGTCATCACGAGCCATCACGGTGGAGGAGAGATTGGCCGAAAGATTGGTGGATTTGGGTGGAGAAACTCGCAGCGGCGCGGTGAGATGCGCGGCGGCGAGGTGCTCTGCGGCGGCGGAGAAACGAGAAGGCGAGGGAAAAGTGAGAGCAGGAAGAAGAAGAAGGAGTTACCGAGGGGGTATTTATACCGCTCCTCGAGTTGCCGTTACGAGTTGGGGTAGTGGGATCGATCGTGGCAGAAGTTGTGCGGCGTGGGATCCGTGGGCCGGTTAGAAACGCACACAGCGCGGAACGCGCGCGTAATGGCCGCATTAGATCCCACGACGAGATCGTGGGCAATTACTGCGCTTGATGGGACATAACGGGCTGATGGGCCTAGGCCGTGAAAACTGGGCGCGTGGCCTGTCAGATCCCGGGCACCAAGGCGTCGGGGTCGTGGCTGCGTGACACGTGCCCAGTTGCAGCGTGGAAAGCCGGATTGTGCTCTGCCACGCAGAGATTCTGGTTGGAATATTCACCAAGTCATTTTACTCGGCTACAGAGAAGAGAAGTGGTTCTATTCGGAGGAGAAGAAACTCAGGACAATATCAAGGGCTACTCGGAGCTTTTACTCGGCATCTTAAGGTTCAAGGGCAAAATCGCCAAGGTTGGTTTTAAGCTGGCAGAGCCCAGTGAACAAGTTCGCAGGACTCTACCAACTTCGGGGACTAATGTCGGGGGGTTACCCCCGAGTAGGGTAAAGGAAAGTGCTAAGGGCAAGATCAGAAGGGATGTTTAGCCGAGTAGCCGGCTACCCGGTACTTGCTACCCGGTCGACTGCTACTCGGTCCTACACATAGATGGCATGAAGGACGAATCAAGGAAGTTATGTTCCTCCGAGTAGAAGAGTTGGTCCGAGTAGAATTGGCGGGAACCTACTCGGGCCAGAAGTCAAAGGAGCCGTTCTGACACAGGATCCCGCGTATCCTGGGTCCGTACTTTGGCACTGTTCATGGCACTGTTCATCTGAGGACGGCGTACCTGACAGCGACAGTGTGTCAGCAGGGCGTCACAGGATAGGGGGGACCTACTCTGTGTTCGCAGCAGTGATAACAGATCGGTTACTTGGTTTTGCCCAACGACTTTCCGCACAGGACAAACCTAGAAGCCAAAGATGTCAGCGGGAGCTCGGAAGGACGGTGTGCACACTATGTCGACATCTATTTGTATTCTTCCTAGTTGGCTGCATCCGGCTGGGCACCAGTATATAAGGTGCCCTGCCCCCTCCTGCGCGAGGGACACGAACACGGACGTTGGCACCGGTTCACATTCTAGACCTAGTTCATCTTAGAGAGAAGAGTGGCTACTCGGTAAGAGGCCGAATTTGTACTGTGGCTACTCGGACAGATACTAATACACAGAGAGAAAGGCAGGAGTAGGGGTTTTACCTCCCCACGAGGGCCCTGAACCTGGGTAGATCGTGTTGTTTGCAGTGCTTGATTCTTACCTCACGCGGCTACTCGTCGCGTGATCCCTCCCCGAGCGCCTCCAGCGTCCATCGTCCCCACAACTTTAGCCATCCTATGGCATCTGTCTTGACACCACCATGACAATATGGTTCCTTAATCATGTGATGTGTATGCTACCAGCACAGGATGCTGATCTTTAACCCAAGTTCTATTTCTTTGAATCCCGAGGAATCTGTTTTACCTCAGGGTGGCTAGAAAATTCCAACTCTCATAGCCGTAGGCTTTCCTTTCGAACCAAAAAGGGATCACAACAAGAGTGTTCTTTATTATTCCCATATCCTTGTTCTTGACTCTGTTATTACTCTCGTTTTAGCATGGGTTTTACAAATGAGTATGACCTTGTGCATCCAACGTGATCTCAGGATTTTCCTGAGCACGTTCCTACTCTTTAGTTGTTTTCCGAGCTTCGTCCGGTGTTTGGAAACTAAGTTACATATGGTGTTGGATTCTTCCAATGCATTTGCTCATGTTTTCTGTTAAAACATTCCTCCTTGGAATGTAAGGAGAAACAAACTTCAGTACCTTGTTCATCTCTAGGACCAGGTCAAAGTTTTGAAATCCGCAGATTAAAGAAGTTTCATTAGCTTCTGTTCTGTTCTACCTTCGAGTATCACACTCTTTTATATCACGAGACTGTGTTAAGTTTCATGGCCTTATGTATGAAGTGATGCTCTTACCGTCTTCACTCCCCCTTCATCCAAGCTTGAATGCTTGAGATTGATGGGTCTGTTTTTCGACATGTGTATAAGCTATTCCTAGAAATTCTTATTGCTTCGAAAAATCTAAGAGAACATATGTATCCTTCTTAGCACTATTGGTCACCCGGTCTCTATATAAAGTTGATCGTGTTACCAAATCCGTTCATTCTGATGCACCTTTTTGTTCAGAGAGTTAGGTCCATGCCGAAGCTCTCAAGATCATATTAGTTGCTTTGAAAAGCAAGAATTCCTTTCGAACTTCAAGACATACCGGTAGGTTGTGATATTCTGGTTGTCTTTCTAGAAGTATCACCAGGTTTTACCTGACCGTAATGTCTAAGCGAAGGGTAATTTGAATTACTCTTTCCTCCAAGAGAACAATGCTGGATATCCTGGACCAGTTGGTTGAGCTTAAACAACAACTTTGAGAGTTGAAAGGCAAAAGCTCCGCCTAACTTGATCCTTTGATAAGGAATATCTAGTTTTCCTCGTGTTGAAGCTAAATAGTATCTCCTTCGTGGACATGCTATCATTCCTACCTTGGTTTGATTTGGGCTATCTTCAAACCAAGATCAGATCCAAGGGTTATCTCGATGGTGTTTCCAATCATGGTGTGTTACCGGGTACACCTTCATGTCCTTTGGTCTAACCAATGTTCTGCCTTGTTCATATATCATATGAATCTCTATTCTCGGAGTATCTTGGTAAGAGTGTTGTCGAGCCCATCGCTGACATCCCTATTTTGAGGTTCATGTTGAACACTTGGCACTAATGTTGGGAAACTTTCGAGAACCATCTTTGTTCCATTACGAAGATTTTGCTCTCGGTGTTCGAAGTGACTTTCTCGAGTTCATGTGCTTTTGGTGAAAGTTGTCGTCGTGGATTCGAGAAGAGTTTTCTTGTTCCTTCGGGAATAATCCCAAGTCAGTCATGCTTGTCTGGACTATTCCTGAGATGGTAGGTTGTTACCTCCATTTAGTTGAAGAAGTTTGCATCCACCCCAAGCTACTGACTTGTTGTTCGTAAAAGAGAATAAGTACAAGATCTTCGTGATCTTTGTTATCATCTTCCCAATAAGGACTCCGATGTGTTTCATTGCAAGTAGTCCATGTAGGTGCAACCGTCTTTCGCAAGTTGCTAATACATGAGTTCTGCAATCTTGATCATCTTCTTGAGCGTGGCATCATAGTCCATATCTTGAGAATCTAGCATACGTATCTCGTTGGTAACCGATGCAATCTTCCTGATCAAACACGTTGAGTCTGAGTTGTCAATCCACTAACCAGAGCTGAATCTCAAGCAGCAACGATGGTTGGTGTTTCCTCAAGGGTATTTAATTAGGTCTCTCCAGAATACGACATGGTTGATTTTGTGGTTGACACAAATAGCCAGAAGGCCTAATGTCATATCCCTTTGAATCCGTAAGAACAACCACCCTCCGTGATAAATCTTGTGGCTCGTTCTAAAAAGTTTTCCTCCCCGTTCTTCAAAACCGGAGTTCTACTTCCACCTGTTTACCTATAGAAGGCTTGCATTAGCCTGATATCGGTATCTAGAACATCCAGGAGAACCTGGAAGTTGATCTTTTCAATATCTCTCCGTTGAACCTCCAAAACCTTTGTCTTGGTGGAAACAAGTTCATTATGAAAACATCTCGTGGTTTTTTGTAACCACCATTCATCAGTTTCCTTTTTCAAGTTGTTTGTACTTGAAATTCTGTTCATCTCACACATTGTGTGAATTTGTCAGTCACTCCAGCCGTGGGATCTTAACTATGTGGTAAACGTATTGCTACGTCAAATCCACCATAGGAAAGAGATTCCCTATCCCTTCTGGTGTTTCAACCCTCGTTGGTTACCCATCCTTATGGTGTGATCAATAATTCCTCCCTAATTACGGTGTTCCAACATTCCGTGGTTACTCATATTCTGTCGTGAAGTAACATCCCGATCTTTGACAAAGTTTTCGACAAACTTTAACGGAATGAAAGTTCCTTCATCTTTCATGTCCACTCCGAAGAGTGAACATGATCCTGTATCCACTTTTCTCCGATGCATGATTCCCGTGGTTTCTCGTGTTTTGTTTTCCTCGTCTACGGATATCACGTTGTGTTATCCAATACAATCTTTCCCATCTTGGTATTCTGTTTGAAGAAAACCTCTATGTCACAAGTTGTCCAACCTTCCGTTTCGAAAAGGATTTAAAGTCTTGTGCAAAGCTCATATTCTAAATCCTTTCAGGAACCATCATCCATAAACTTGAAACCATCTTTTATTCCCTCCGTTATCTTGATGTGTTTCATGCACTATAACTCAATAGTTCTTATGAACATTCTCGTCATGAGTTAGCCATGAGATACTCGACCTTCGTGAAGATCATTTCCTAAGAGTTTCCCTCTTACCTAAGGTGTATCCGTTCAATATTTCAAGATGCTACGGGTCAACCTCTTCAGAAGAGAACCGTAAGGTTCGAGAACACCATTCAAAACCGGTGTTCCTTTTTTTCTTAATCCTTCGGGAATCTCGGGACGAGATTCTTGTAAGGGGGGTAGATTTGTAACATCCCAATTTTTCTACACTAGGGTGTGTGGTGTGTGTTCATCCCATACATGCATGGAAACAAAATTTGAAACCAATTTAAATCAATTTAAGTTGTGAATTCAAATGGTTTGAGAAAACTCCACAAAAAGTACTTAATTTGGGTTCCAAAATCTTGTGTTGAAAAGTATCGCAATTTCACCAAAGCAATACATGGTGAGGTTGGAAATTTCATAAGCTTTCCAAATCCTATTTTTGCCAAATTTTCTGTTTGCAAAAAGGCCCTCAAAATCTAATGTTCTGTTTTTTTAATAGAAAAGGGCTATTTTGCAAAATCCAGGAACTTCAGGGGTTTTTGCGCAAAACTGTCTTCTTCAACCTTTGACAGAACGCAAGCAGCTGCGTGGAGGTCGAGCTGCCTCGATTGCCACCTCCTCCTGGCCTCCCTCCTTGCGTGGATAGGTTCTAGAGGAAGCCCACGACCTCCTCTCACCCCCTACCCTCTCTGTTCCCTCCCTCTCTCTTTCTTTCCCCCATCCGGCCGAAACCCTAGCCGACGGGAAGCTGTCGCGCGTCGTTGTTCCCGACCTCCTCCTCCCAAATTGAAGCTCCAGGAAGCTCCGACGTGCTCCTCTCGTGCTCCACAACGACTGTCGCTTGCCGGAACCCTAGGAATCGGACGAATCACGGCTTCCTCTCCAACTCCGGCCGCCGGCCGCCATGAATGATTCCGTGCGCCTCCGGCCATCTCTCGCCACGCCGAGCCTACGTCGGGCCTCAGGGTGAGTCCCCGGTCCCCGCTGGACCTTTTTCCCTCTGCCCCATGCCCTGTAACGTCGTGGCGCTGCGAGCCACGGTCGGCCGCCGCCGTCCGCCGTTGCCACGGCTGCTCCGACGACTTTTTCTGGGTGGCGCCGCCATCTTCTGGTCGCCGGGGCGACGCAGAGTCGCATGAGCCCTCACGCGCTCGATCCCGAGGCCACAATCACCGCCGGCGAGCTCTCCCGAGCTGTAGTTGGCCTCTGCTGACGTCCGGCTGATGTCATGCCGATGTCATGCGGGCCCCAGCTGTCAGTTTAATCGTATTTAATGAAAAGGTTTAATAAAAATAATATGACGCGTGGACCCCACTGTGTAATAATTTCAGAAAATACTTTAATCTTTATTATTTAATAACTATTAAAATATTACTCAGAAAAATGTAAATAATATATGGTTTTGTTCAGAAAAATAAACTCTACCCAACTATATCATTTTCACACATGTTTGAGAAAGTCCAAAAATGAGCATTTATTTAATGTTGTTAATTCATTTAAAATAGAAAAATAAGTTTTTATTCACTAAAATCAGAAAAATACAAGTTATATACCAAATTGCTCAAAATGACAAGTACAATCTATTTATGATGTTTTAAAACCCATTTGAGCAACTAAAATGGTACCTACTTTCAGAATCGCCCGAAACCCCCTCCGGGGTCTACTTCGGGATAATTTCAGTAAAATTGCACAATTGTCATACGAACCCTAGCAACCCAACGATCATGTTTAGGACTTTATTTCAGTGCATTAATTTGCTCATGCATACATATTGCGCATTGCATCGATGCCATGTGTTGATTGTTATTTCTCTTTCGGTGTTGTTTCCCCCTCGGTAGAATGCGACTCCGAAGTGAAGGCCAGCAGTCCAATGGTGAATACTTGATCCTAACCGACAAGTCAAGCACTTATTCCAGAAGATCTTTATCTGGTTTTATTATAACCAAGGCAAGCATAACATCTTATCTGCTCATATATGGTTTTCTAAGTGGTTTGGATCTCGTATATTGCATGTGGTTCAAAGTATTTATGGTCTTAGATAGAGTTCTCCTATACTTATTGCATAACCTAGATGTCCTGATCCACTGCTCCTAGCAGCTATAGGTTTGTTTGTGCGCGCTCCGCTAAACCTTGTGAGTCTTTCTTAGCCATGCCTAGTTGTGATCTGATACATCCGGTTGATGGATCTGGTCAATGCGTGAATCTACTATGTTAGGTGTTTATGATTTGAGTTACCTTTGATATCTTGACTAAATACTGGCATGGATGTGAGGCCACAATGGGTTGTGGCGTTTTGTCCTGTTTATGCCCCTAGGAGCGAGTTCTCGCCTTCGAAGCCAAGACTGAGCGTGCAACCACACGAGCGAGCCAATGAACCTCACCTGACTAACTAACTTGTTTAGTCACATCCATGAGTCACGTAGTTTGATCTTTCCATCTGCGTGTGAGTCAGAAAACGATTTGGAGAAAACTTAGGGCGTGACCGGGACAAGTGATGGACGTACACGGATCTTGATCCCGACTCACAGAACAGGTGCCGTCAGGAGGTGGCCAACTCCTTGTTGACGGGGTGGCCCTGTTTGGGTTGACTCATGGATAGGGTTACGCAAGGTAAAGGTCGGAGCCAACCACCCTCTGCGGCGCTCCATGGACGAGCGTACATGTGGCGTTAAGAGTCGGATGGTACGTGTGGGTAAAGTGTACCCCCTACAGGGATGAATCTCCTCGTGAAGCCGTGTCCATGGTTACGGACGACTTGGCAACGGATTCTGTGATCATAGATAACCTCAACGGAATGACTAAAACTTGTCAACCATGATTGAAGGGTGCCTCCCCGGAGATGCCGGGAGGGGTGATCCTTGTAGCATGTGAGCTGCTGGGAAATGAAGTTGGTGGTTCCAAAAGATGATGATCTACAAGAGTTGAGTCCTTTCTCATCTGTTTTGAAAACACTCTCTGAGACGTGCTATTCTTCCTCAACTTGCAAAACAAAGATTGCTTTACGCAAAACAGCCTTCATGAAACCATTTCTGAAGCTAGCAGATATATAATAGGTTAATTAAGTCTTGTTGAGTACCTCCCGTACTCAGGTTTGCTTAATTTTGGTTCAGGAGAAGAACTCCATCGGTGGTGATTCAACGTGGACATCGACGAGTAGTTTGGGGT
The DNA here is from genome assembly GCA_028641055.1 of Alopecurus myosuroides. NCBI lineage: Eukaryota > Viridiplantae > Streptophyta > Magnoliopsida > Poales > Poaceae > Alopecurus > Alopecurus myosuroides. The sequence goes on from CM054061.1 coordinate 32,105,454, forward strand.
TCCCAGGTAGCAGCCTGGAATCTATGGGCTGGGACGTCGCCTTATGTTGCGGCCTCTTAGGCCTTTTTGGTTCTTGTTGATTAGCAACATAATTTTCCTTCCGTTGTCTGATGTAATGTTGGGTCGTGTGACCTATGCTTGTAAGCTATACTCTAGTAACACCTGTTTAATAAATTTTCATGTCTAGAGTGTTGCTTTGATCGGTTGTTGGTTTCGAGCTCATTGTTATACAGTTTTGGCTATGCCTTTATAGTTGCCGCAGTCGAGGGGTTGTGGAGCCGATGATCCATGTCCGAGCCCGCCTGTCGATGTGATCGGCCTGGGGCGAGGTAAACCCAGTAACTCTCGATTCTTGTTGCACTTTCTGGACACATAGCATCTCTGTATAGCTTTGTTCCCGTTTCCTTCAGTTTCATTCGATTCGTGGACGCTTTGATATGCATAGTTGGTTATGACTAGCATGGGTACAAGGAGTAGTAGACTGGGGATCCGGACTACGTGCCGATGAATCCAGTCTGCCTGCCGTTGTTTGTTGCGGCCGGGGCTGGTAACCCTGAAGCCCTTATGGGTCCATGTCTAGGAGCACATAACAGTATGTGTATCTCTGGGTCCGGGGTCGTGACATTGAAACCCAACTATCAAACTGAATAGGTGACTGGACAAAGAAAAACAAGACTCAAGCGCAAACAACACTAAGCATGCAACTACGACACGAGGGCCAACAAGGTAAACAAACAACGGTTAATAGGAAGTGGAGGGAAGGCTATATCATGGCTGCAAGGTAAACATATGATAGGATCGAGACACGAGCATCGAATCATAAGGCTAGAATAAAGACAACGGAAATAATCGGTAACAAGTGAGGAATGGAAGCCATAGCTAGCAAGTGAGTAAAGCTTGCCTGGAATCCAGCTTGTAGAGGTAGCAGAATTTGTCGTTGCTCACATCATCTCAACGTCTTATCCGCGAAGAAGCAAAGCACGCGAGGCTCCCGGCGTGGTCGTACGATGCGTGGACGGAGGACACGATTGGTAGACGATCATAGCGTCCACACGGACAGAGGAGGAAGAAGAGCTCGGCGTCGACGTCTTGGGATGCTCCGGCTTCGGATCTTCTGCGTAGAGGAGGAGGGTATCACGGCGGTTCGATTCGGCGATGACGAGGTCCTTCTGTGCTCTCTCTCGCTACCCAAAACTTCAGAGGAAGAAAGAACAGAGAGGGGAAGGAGAGGTGGCGGGGGTAGGAGAGGGGAAGAGGAGAGGCTAGGGTTTCTTGCTTGGAGGAGGGGAGTAGATAAGGGGGAGCAGGAGGGTGTGATGGATGCGGTGGTGCGGTGTTCTGCTTTCCTGGAGGAAAGCGACAAGAGGGGAGGGACGTCACGCTCTCCTCGTGCTTGTCCGTACGGATGAAGAGGAAGGATTTGGGATGGGAGTTGGATCTGGGGCCTAGGCCGCCGGCTGATGGGCTGCTCTCTCTCTCTCTCTCTCTCTCTCTCTCTCTCAAAACATATTTTTCTAGGGTGTTTTTATTAGTTCTAAGAAATTGTTTTTGCCAATGTTAAAAACAGATTTATGCATCAAACAAATTCAATAAATTGTTAGAAATAAGATTTGATGAGTTGCAAACAGTTGCAAGTTTTAAATGCATGAAGATGCATTAGGCAATGCCATGCAAAAGAAAAACCACAAGCAATTCTAATTGGGGAAACCCCGGGTGTTACACAAGGTTACCCGGAATCGCAAAGCCGGAAGAACTCTCCGCCAAAACATGATTTTACAATCCGTCTTGGCAGAGGCATGTTAAGAACCCAAATGCTAAGGGAGAATGCATCTACAAGACTGCTGCAAACAACGCAGAAGTCTCGTTCGCCATCCTCAATGACGACCTTTACTCCAAAGACGTAAAGCTTCAGGGAGTGTATGTTTTCCTAGGAAAAGCATTACAACAGCAGCAGCGAGGCCAATCGCGTTCCGGTAAACTGCATGATAGTTCGACCTTATGCAAAATTGCCATGTACGCAGCCACAGCACCCGATCCGAGCAAACCTGAAGATTCGGGAAGTTCAAAGGGAAAGAATGAATATCTCAAGAAGGACAAGAAAATTTGAGATAACATGGATGCGGCGTCCAAGACAGAGTCTCATCCGCCAAAAGGCGAAAATAATACAGAACTCCATCTCGACAAAGATCGGGAAGACAAAAACCGGAAAGAATGCAATAATGTTCATCGTTAGTCTAAAGCTAAAAAAGGTGGAAAATCAATGCCGCCTGCAAGGAGCTCGGACGACGGAGCCGGAAGATAAGAACACTCTCACAGGCATGAGAGATTCTGAACCCCACCAAGGAACAAGGAATAAGTCAGAAGTAGAACTCTACCTTATTCCAGAGGTTGGGATGCTGGAAGACATAGGGATGAACCAACACGAGTGTATTAACGGAGCAGCGGGCTAAGGAGAAGTAGATCCCCTCAGTTCACTCGGTCGGAAGGTATTCCGCACACGCAGATATGGCGGAAAGAGATGACTTGTATTTTGGGCCAACATGTTTCACTGACAGGGTCTGGAATATTAACGTACATGCTCGCTTTGCCAAAGTCAGGCCAACCTACCAAAATTATACCATAAGTACAAACCTTGGATACATGACTCTCATATTACTATACTATCGTCTAGATCAACAAATGGACATATTTGGAAATAGTAAAGTTCCTGCCTCTTATGTTGCTAGATGGAGTGGGCAACTGGATTAATGGACTACCATCAAGAACAGTGGACGGCTAGGAGGATATGGCTAGAGTTTTTGCTCAACACTTTCGAGGTACATACAAGAGCCCAAAAAGCATTAACCAGTTAAACCGTTGCGTCCAATACGAAAACGAATCGTATGTCGACTTTATTTTGAGATGGACAACAATGAAGAACAGCTGCTCTAGAGTATGTGACGTTCTAGCAATGCATGATTTCGTCAATGGTCTAAAACCCGGCCTCGAACCGTTCACGGTTGGATAAAAAACGCATAATGACCTAGGTTCTATGCTAACGGCAGCCAATGAGCATGCAACGGTTGAATATGACATTAGGGCAAGAGGCGTAAATATAGATACGCCTGTTCAAGGTAAAAAGACGTCCCGCTCTGAAAAGAAGGCCACTCCAGATGCACAAGAAAAGCCCAAAGAAGTAAATGTCTCCTTTGGAAAAGATAGCTCCAGCAAATGGAAAGGCAAAAGCGTGGAAGGAAGGGAACCCATATCCTACTCTAAGGAAGAGTGCGAAAAAATTAGAGGGCAACCTTGCGTGCAGCACGTGCAGTTTGGAAAGACAAACCACACATGCCAACAATCTCGACTTAATAATCACATGAAGAGCGGTGCTGGAACTGGGAGCAAATGGAAGAATTCCAAAAGGAAATTCAATAAACAAAAGCCGGAAGCTGAAAAAGACGAAAGCGAGTCTAACTCTAACGGAAATATCTAGGAGCAGTAGCAGAAAGGCGAACCCAAGTTCCCAAGGGTTGAGGGAGAATGCAATCTAACTTTCCTAGCGAAACCAATAGCCAAAAAGGTGAATCAGTCATGGCCAGAAATAAATGTTGTTCTTCCACCTACTCCAAAGTATCTCAAGAATGAAAAAACTCCAATTACCTGGGATCGGTCTGATCATCCTGGCAATATCCCGAAACCCGACAGGCATGTCCTAATAGTAAGCCATATAATGCAAAACAGTAGGCTCGGGAGAGTGCTGATGGACGGGGGATCAAGCATCAATATCATGTACTTGAGCACTTTGAAGAAATTGCACCTGTCACAAACTCAGCTCAAGCATAACAATGTACGTTTACACGGCATTGTTCCAGTCAGACAACCATCTTCCCTAGGAGAAATTTCCCTAGCAGTTACCTTGAGAAAACCGGAACACTTCCGACAGGAGACGATTTCGTTTGAGGTAGTACCATTCGAAAGTGTATACCATGCAATACTCGGATGGCGTGATTTTGCCAAATTCATAGCTAGGTCATGCTACATATACAACAAGTTTAAGATGCCAGGGAAAAAAGTCGGAGTAATCACCATTGAAGGCGATTTCGCGCTTGCAAATGAGCTAGAGTTGGGAAACACCCTTTGTGCTGAGCAGGTCATCGCAAAGGAGAAACTAAAAGAGCTGGCAAAGGAGGTATCGCCGACAGAAATGCCGGCAGAAAAAGAAAGCCAAAAGCCGGGTGATAGCTTCAAGGTATCTGAGAATACAAAGCAGGTTATCATGGACCTCAAAGATCCGACTAAGTACGTCGTTTTGGGAACCGAAAGGACTGACAAATAGGAAAGCAAGCTCATCAAGTTCCTCTGTGAGAATTGGGATATTTTCACCTGGTGTCATGCCGACATGCCAGCGTACCTCAGGAACTTGCTGAGCACCAATTGAAGTTATTCCAGGATCAAAACCCGTCAAACAAGGTCTCCGCCGTTTCGAGGGAAGAAGACGGAAGGCTATAGGCAAAAAAATAATCTGGCTTTTAGAAGCTGGTTTTATCCGGGAAGTTATTATAACGATTGGTCTGCTAATCTGGTATTAGTCCCCAAAAAGACACAACTGCCCTTAGGATGTGTATAGATTATACTGGCCTAAACAAATTGTGTCCAAAAGATAGGTTCGCCTTACGCGAATTGATCGAATAATATATGTCACTGCTGGCTCTGAGCTTTTATTCTTTTTGGATACTTATTCGGATATCATCAAATACGCTTGAAGGAAGAAGACCAAATTAAAACCTCTTTCATAACGCCCAATGGAACGTATTACTACATAACCATGTCTTTTGGCTTGAAGAACACTGGAGCCACATACCATCATTGCATGCATAGATGGTTGCACGATAAAATAGGAAAAAATGGTCATGTTTACGTGGATGACATTGTCGTCGGTTCCAAGGAAAAGTATACACTCCTTGAAGATTTACAAGAAACTTTTGATAATTTGTGTACTTACAAAATAAAGTTAAATCCATTAAAATGCGTATTCGGGGTTCTCTTGGGAAAATTTCTAGATTTCATCATTTCCCACAAAGAATCAAAGTAAACCGGGAAAAGATCAAAACAATCCTGAACATCAAAATGCCTATATGCCTAAAAGACGTTCAGAGATTAACGGGTTCTACAGCCGCCGTAAGCAGGTTTATAAGCCGGCTAGGCGACAAAGCTCTTCCATTGTACAAGTTTTTGAACAAAATCAACAAATTTGTGTGGACAGAAAAAGCAGACAAAGTGTTAGCTCGGCTAAAGCTTCTTTGATGAAAGCTCCGACTTTGGCACTGTAACATCCCAAGTATGAAAACTCCCTAGAATGTTTGATTTCTTGTTTAATTAAAGTATTGCATCATGTCATCATACTCATCACTTTGTTTCCTATTTGTTTTGCATCTGTTTCTATTTGTTTCATACTTGTCATGTTACAATCTTTTTCAAATAAGAAGTTCAAATCAAAACCTCAATTGTTTCCAATTATTCCATAATGTTCAACTATTAAAATGGTGGCTTTTAATCAATCAATTAATTCCAATTCACATTCAAAAATTCAAATCAAATCCCAAACAACACCCAATTTGAATTTATGCAAATTACCAAACATTCTAATCTTTTGTTGCTATTTAAAACTCTAAGGCTCATGCCATTTAAGTCTTGTTTCAAATATTTCATTTAATACTCAGAATCATCCAAATTTGGATTAATTCACAAACAGCAAGTTAATTTGAAAACTTTTGGAAAACAAAGTTAGAATTTAGTTGCTATTGTAAAAACTAACCTAACCATAATTTTTCCAAATTTTTCCTAGCCCTAAAACCTACCTTTTTCTTCCATTTTTATTTCTGCAAAAAAACAAAAAACAGAAGAACAAAATTAAAATAAAAATAAAAAAAGAAAATGCTGACAGAGGGGGGGGGGGGAGAAACGTAGCCCAGCCCATTTTCTCTTTTTCCTGGCCTGGTACCGGTTCGCGTATCGTCCCCTCCTTCTGTTTCCCGTACGGCAGCTCATCGGGGGTGCCACGGCGGCACAGTAACCCCCCGACGGCCGATCCTCGCCCGTACCCCCTATATCTACCCCCTAGGACCCCCTCGAGTTTGCCCTAGACACCTACTCCCTCCTCCCTCGAGCTCCGCCGCCGATTCTCTCTCTCTGCCACCCTCCACCTCCCTCCGCAACCTCACCGGCGAGCGCTACTCTGAATCCATGGACGCCGCCGCCACCTCGATGCGCCACCATCCCACCTAGCCACGGGGATCGCACCGCCGCGCTTCCCTCTACCTTTTGGACACCACAGCAGTCCCGGAGACCCCCTGCTTCCACACCGCCGTCCTCGCCGCTGTCCGCGTCTTCCACCTCGCCGTCGACTGAACCCGTGGACGCCGCCGCCGTTGCAGCCCTCCTTCTACCACGCTGACCACGGGAACGAGTTCCCCGTACGTACCTCGACGTCCTCGACATCGCTGCAGCCGCGGAGGGAGTCCACAACGTCGCCGCCGTCTTCTTCGTCGCCGTCGAGCTCGCTGCCCCGGGCCTCTGCTTCGATTACGGCGAGGGTGAGCAGCCACTGTCCTTCTCCGTTTCCCTCCTCCTCTGCACGCATCCACCACTCACGAGACATCATCAGCACGGCACAGCACCGTCACGGCAGCGTGGATCGCCGCCGGCCGCCGTCGTTTTTCTCTGTCAGAGTTCAGTCGAGCGCGCGCGCAAAATTCAGTTAACCACGGAGTGTAACCTTAACCTGTCCACGTTGCGTATACTAACAAGATCGATCGAGCAGCGCAGTGGTTGCGCTCAGCGTACGCGCACGGGCAGGTCGCGAGTTCGAGTCCTGGCTCCGCGGGATTTATCCCACCATTTTGCACGGTGCGCTGACAGGGTGGCCCCCCCTGTCAGCCGCTGTGTGGCACCGTGCCACGCGTGCATGCCACGCTGGCCCAGGGGGCCCCCTGTCAGTGGCATTGGCTGGCCACTGCGGGGTAACAAAAGAATTCCAGCCTTTTCTTTTTAACTTAAGCCCTTTTAAATTACAGAAAGGTCCTTAAACTTAAATTGTTAATAACTTTCATTTTATAACTCCAAATAATAAAAGTAAAATATGTGCACTGCTCTAAATTAAATTGTCTATCCAATTAAACCATTTGTAATCTGTTTTGAATAATCCAAATGCATCCAAATTTCAAATTCAAATAATTCAATTGCAATTTGCTAAAATCCACAACTAATTCAAATATGTTTTTGTCGCACCCTGATTTCTAGGGGATACTCACCGTACGAACTGGATAGCAGATGCTTGGATTATGGGGCATAACTGCTCCCACGTCCCAGCTTCCTGGTAGGCCTGCGCTTATGCGCGACAACACAAGCCCTGCTATTCCACCGTCGATGTAAACTATCCACTAGAGATCAAAGGCACTTCCGTCGACGTACTTCAAACCATACACACATGGTACGTCAACGGCGTTGAACAACTGATATCACAACAGATCTCTACGACACAAAAGATTGAAATAAGGTGCAAATAGCTCTCATTAGAGCAGAGATAGCAAATACAATCATTCAGAGGGCACCTGCCCCAACAATACATCATTACATCACAGCGGAAGCATTCAACATGTCTGAGTACAGACAAGAACCAAATAGGCCTAAGAGGCCGGAAACGAAAAGACGGAGCCCATCCACGAAGTCTCGGATCCTGCCCGGGTCCGCTATCTACTCGTCAGCAGTCTCGTCATACTCCACGTAGTTGCCACCATGTAGATCTTCGGAAACGTCGGTCTGCGGAAACCACAGCCCCAAAGGGGTCAGTACATAAACGTACTGGCAAGCAAGACTCACAGTTCACCAAAGTGTAACCCGTCAACACCAAGCACAGATGCCTTGGGTTCAACGGAAGAGAGGGGATATAAAAGATGCTGCAACTGGCTGCTCTAACCAACTACAAAGATTCTACCACTTCCGGCTAACAGAAAGGAGATAAGATCGAGGATTGTAACCAACTGAAAGATAACTTCAAACAAACCCATCCTGGATCTCGCCCCTTATCCAAAGAAGCAATCCTAGGATAACTCACACAGTTGTATTAAAGGTGAATCAAGTTATGGTGTCATCAACCTATTACTAGTCAAGTTATTAACCATTGGGTGTAACATGTTTGATCATTAGGTTTAAGTTGTCCTGAGTACTTGTTAGCCAGTACTTTCACCAAGTAATCCATAACCGCGGAAAACACGGCTTCTCGAGAAGATTATCCCTGCAGGGTTGCACCAATTTGGCCGTACACTCATGAATATCCCGCCAGACGGGATGCAACCCACCAAGCGAGGGCACTCAACACAACCAACCATTCTTCGCATCAAGCCCAAAGAACCTTGGGCGCACGGCTAATCAAGCCCCGAAGAAAAGGGACCCTCATAGCACTCTAAGACCGTGTCCCCCTATATGCCGACTACAAAGTTCCACCCTGGCCTGGGCTCGCAAAAACATGCATGCGGCAAATGGAAAACACGAACTAAATGAGGCGATTTGGACGAGATGCGAATCAGGTCAAGTTGAGGGGGGCGCCCATACTCGCTTCCCAAATGCGGGTAGTGCGCTCATCATGGATCAGTAGACAAGACCCTTTTCCTATTAGGGTCGACACTAGCAGGCTTCAAAACCTCTCATGGGCCTCCTGCCGGTGCCTTATCATCAAATTTATTATTAATAGTAACATTAGCATGATTGATTGATTAAACATCGAGCCCCCACAACGTAATGGAAGTAGTAACAGAAAGTAACGGGTAACAGACTCGAGCAAAACAACCTAAGCATACTAGTAAGACACTGGCTCAAACAATGGGTTGTAGGAAGGGAGATGAGGCACTATCAGGTTTAAGGGATTCATGTGATAGGTTCGTAACAGAACAACTACTACTAAGGCTAGCAGAAAAGAACAACGGAAAGTATCGGTAATCAATGTTGAGAGGAACACAGTGGTTCATGGGAGTGATAACTTGCCTGCGAAACCCAGTAGCCTGGTACTGAGCTAACTCCTTAGAAGGGGTGTCGTAAGTATCGTCGGTCTCACGTCGTCGTGTATCCGAGAAGAAGCAAACAGACAATGCAAAAAAGGTAGACAATCAATATCATGGCATAGTGCACAAACATGGTATGATGCATGGCCATTTAATGGTTGCATCAAAATAAACTAGTTGACAAGATAGAAATAGGATTAAATGGACCCATATGCAATTGGATTGCATATGGAAAGTCCATGAATTATGGTTGAGTTAATTGTTTTACAACTAATCAAATTGTGTAAGTGAATTAGCATGATGCATGGATGAGGAAAACAGAAAAATAACAACAATAGAACCAAATGGAAATAAGGCTTAACAAGTTTAGAAATTCATTTATTAAGTGTTGGAATTTTGGTTACTTAAAGGTGTCACACAAGCATTTGTTGTTTTCATCAAATTAAATTGTTCAAAACAGATCACCAAGTTTATATTTGAAAAGAAAACAAGATTTTAGTTGGAATACATGTTTCACTTGTTGAAAAAGGGATTTCAAATAAATTATTTATGAATTACACAAGTTTAAGCAAGAATTAAACGAATTTAATTCAAACATGAACTTAAATGAATTTTTATTTGTTCAAAACATTAAGTGAGATTCATATTTGAAAAGTTTATACTTTTGTGGTTTGAAAACATATTTTATATGCCCCAAAAGAATTTGTTTTGATCAAGTTATAAATTTAACAATATTAAATGAATTAAATAAGATTTAAATTATTTAACCACTTTTAATTATTCAAAACATGAAACAAAATTTATATTTGGAAAGGTGGTTTAATTTTGCATGGAAAACATATTTCATTTGTGGAAATTGGTTTTAAAATGAGCAAGTTGTTATTTTGGCAATTTTAAATGCATTAAACAAGAAACAGTTGTTTTCAGCAATTTAAATTATTGAAAACAGCAAACAAAATTTATATTTGGAAAGTACATGAAAAATTGATTGGAAAACATATTTAGTTTGTGGAATTTGGAATTTTTATGCCCAAGTTATGAATTTTGCAAATTTAAGTGAATTTGACAAGATTTCAAATTTTGCACCAATTTAAAATATTCAAAACAGTAAACAAATTTTATATTTGGATAGAGCATTTAATTTGGTATTGAAAACATATTAAAAATGTTGGATTTGGAGTTAAAATGATTTTCTTATGCAATTTACAAGATTTGGGGTAAATCTGCCATTTTTAACTTATTAGGGACTTGGAAATATTATTTCAGGGGTCTAGATTTTATACCAGGGGCCTAGGTGTGATTTCCTATAAGTTCTAGGACCAAAACATTGCAAAACAAAAAGGTTTTTAATTGTGCAGGGGGTGGGAATTGATCCCTGCACCTCCTGCTACGCTGGGGGAACAGAACCAGTAGGGTGGTGGATCGAGTTGTGATAGAGAGGGAGCAGCGGTGAGGATAAGGTTCACGAAATTGCACTGTACAATTCGGAATAAAGGGAAAAAGGTGGGGTTGGGGGGATTCGACCCCGCGACCTCCAGTGCGCGCATAAGGAGTGCTACCAGTTGCGCTGCTGCTGAGTTGCTGATGGGAGATGAAATTGACGAAGGAAGTGTTGTATTTCTGCGGCTGTAACTGAATTTCGCAGCGATCTGAACCTGACGGACAGAGAAGATCGGCCAGCGCCAGCGATCGCTGCTGCTGCTACCTTGGTGGCGCCGGGGTGCTGCTGCTCGAGTGGGGGAGGGTGCGGCCAAGGAGAGGGAGGAGGCGAGTGGGGGAGAGAGGCCTCACCTCGGGCGGCAGGGGAAGGCAGTCGGTGCAGACTTGGTCGATGCAGGCAGTGGCGACCGGCGGCGGAAACGGCGGACGGCGCCGGAGCTCCGGGGGCTCCCGGCGGAAACCGAGGGCACCGGGAGGACGAGGGGAGCGGGGCGGTTCCATTCCCACGCCCGGCTGCTCCTCGAGGTGGCCATGGCGGTGAGGGCGACGGCGACTAGGTGGTGTTCGGTGGTTGTTTCGGTCATGTACAGAGAGATGGGGTAGCTAGCAGAGAGGAGGGAGATGGCAGAGGGAGAGAATGGCGGCGGTGAGGGAGGCTAGGGCCTAGGGTTTCTAGGGGATAGCGGAAGGGTGAGGGGAGATACTTAAAGGGGGGAGAGGCATGGGTACGGCATGGCATCGGTGGTGGAGGAAGCGATCGTGTGGTTCCGATGGAGACGTACAGGGATGACATCATCCAGAGGAAGAAGACAGCGACAGGAGGGGGGTACTGGGCCAGAAAGAGGGTAGTTGGGCTGGGCTGGGAGGTAGATAGCTGCTGCCTCCTTTTTCTCCTTTTTGTATTTTCTGTTTCTTTTTTTTTTTTTTGTAGCAAACAAAATTGGAAGAAAAGAAGGCCTTTAGGGTTAGGAAAAATTCATAGAAAAATAGGGTGTGCTCCTGGTGTTAATTACAAACAACTAACCAATTTGGATTTCAAATATGTTTAAGTTTTTGGTGCTGTTTGGAAATAAACCAAAATTAGATTATTTTGAAGATTTGAAATGATTAATGAAATCAACCTTTTAATAAAGTGACCCAAAAGAATTTAATTGGAAAACAAGGGATGAGAGAAAGTTTTGGTTATTATTTTTATAGTTTCAAATTGGTTTTGTTTGAAAATATTTGATTTGAATTGGAATATTTTGTTAATTAATATAGAAACAACAATTTAATAGGGTGAACCCTTTTATTAGTTGGATTAGAATTATTGGAATGGTTTGATATTTTATAATTTCCAAATGAGGGGTTGTTGAATTTGAGTTTGAGTTTGAAAACAATTTGGGAATTATTTATTTGAAATAGAAGCACCATTATATTGGTTGATCAATGTGGAAATAAAATGAGAACAATTTGTTGTTTTTATTTGAGGTAACATTTTGGAAATTGTAACATCACAAGGATGAAACAACAAGTTTGAATTTTGGTTTGAAATTCAAATAGAAAACAAAGGAAAACAAATGAAAACAGTTGGAAAACAACTGAAAACAGAGGAAAACAAATGGAAAACAAACAAAACAATTGCAATCAACATGATGCCATGATGCAAAACATAAAATAACAGAGAGCAAAACATTCTAAAGGCTATTTTTCAGACTTGGGATGTTACAAAACGCCCCCCCTTGAAGGAATCGCGCCCCGAGATTCCTACTGAGAAAAGAAAAAGGTCCGGAAACTTCTTGGGGAGATCCTCTTGAACTGTGACACGTGAAACACATCGTGCACCTTAGATAGACGTCAGGGAATTTGCAAACCACCGGAACATTTTCAAGTAAAGGGAGAGGTTTTGCATTGAGGTGTATAGCTGGATAGAATTTGATGCATTTGGAGAATAGACTATCTGTAATAAGGTTGGAACAGAGTTATTGACATCAATGGAACACCAAGGATGACATCAATGTCAGAATCAGCAACATGAGAGAAGCGAGGAATATGTGGCCTCCCATTAGAATTGGATTGTTCTTACTTATGTTGGAAGTCAACAGTTGAGATTCCGGAGAGTGAACGGTGATTTGATTGCTTAGTGGAACCAGAAATAGGTTGTATGTTGTGGAAAAGATCTTGACACAAAGGAATGTGATGCTCCGGTATCAATTTAGCTGAAACAGAGTTTACGAGGAAGTTTTGATTAGACGCCGGTAGACGATTTGAAGTGGAAAACAACAACAAGATTTCAACGGACGAAAGGATGTTGAGAAGAACAGGATATCAACATCGGGGAAAACGAGAACAAGATTCCTGAGGTACTACGGAAAACCCATCCGGGCTTCTAAAGGATCAATATCTACTACTTAAGGAATAGAGGATTTGCTTCCGGGGCTTACACGCCTCCGTTCTCAATCCTGAGTAGGCAACATGATAAATCACGTCACAACCACCTCCATTCCTATGGTCTAGTAGGTATAACCATCCTAGAGAAACCAGAATTCGTGAAATCCTAACTTGAAAGTTTAGATGAGAAGGGAAAAATCAACGTTGCACTTCCTTACCAGAAAAGGGAGGGTGGGTGGGGAAAGAAGAAAAAGAACAGAATTCCTACTCTCACGTTTCATTTTTCCTATATAGCTACAAAATAGTTTCTAGACTCAAACTGCGACCAGTAAAAAGGGATCCTACAGGCAGACAGGCTCTGATACCATTTGTCGCACCCTGATTTCTAGGGGATACTCACCGTACGAACTGGATAGCAGATGCTTGGATTATGGGGCATAACTGCTCCCACGTCCCAGCTTCCTGGTAGGCCTGCGCTTATGCGCGACAACACAAGCCCTGCTATTCCATCGTCGATGTAAACTATCCACTAGAGATCAAAGGCACTTCCGTCGACGTACTTCAAACCATACACACATGGTACGTCAACGGCGTTGAACAACTGATATCACAACAGATCTCTACGACACAAAAGATTGAAATAACTTGCAAATGGCTCTCATTAGAGCAGAGATAGCAAATACAATCATTCAGAGGGCACATGCCCCAACAATTCATCATTACATCACAGCGGAAGCATTCAACATGTCTGAGTACAGACAAGAACCAAATAGGCCTAAGAGGCCGGAAACGAAAAGACGGAGCCCATCCACGAAGTCTCGGATCCTGCCCGGGTCCGCTATCTACTCGTCAGCAGTCTCGTCATACTCCACGTAGTTGCCACCATGTAGATCCTCGGAAACGTAGGTCTGCGGAAACCACAGCCCCAAAGGGGTCAGTACATAAACGTACTGGCAAGCAAGACTCACAGTTCACCAAAGTGTAACCCGTCAACACCAAGCACAGATGCCTTGGGTTCAACGGAAGAGAGGGGATATAAAAGATGCTGCAACTGGCTGCGCTAACCAACTACAGAGATTCTACCACTTCCGGCTAACAGAAAGGAGATAAGATCGAGGATTGTAACCAACTGAAAGATAACTTCAAACAAACCCATCCTGGATCTCGCCCCTTATCCAAAGAAGCAATCCGAGGATAACTCACACAGTTGTATTAAAGTTGAATCAAGTTATTGTGTCATCAACCTATTACTAGTCAAGTTATTAATCATTGGGTGTAACATGTTTGATCATTAGGTTTAAGTTGTCCTGAGTACTTGTTAGCCAGTACTTTCACCAAGTAATCCATAACCGCGGAAAACACGGCTTCTCGAGAAGATTATCCCTGCAGGGTTGCACCAATTTGGCCGTACACGCAAGAATATCCCGCCAGACGGGAATCAAACCCACCAAGCGAGGTACTCTACACAACCAACCATTCTTCGCATCAAGCCCAAAGAACCTTGGGCGCACGGCTAATCAAGCCCCGAAGAAAAGGGACCCTCATAGCACTCTAAGACCGTGTCCCCCTATATGCCGACTACAAAGTTCCACCCTGGCCTGGGCTCGCAAAAACATGCATGCGGCAAATGGAAAACACGAACTAAATGAGGCGATTTGGACGAGATGCGAATCAGGTCAAGTTGAGGGGGGCGCCCATACTCGCTTCCCACATGCGGGTAGTGCGCTCATCATGGATCAGTAGACAAGACCCTTTTCCTATTAGGGTCGACACTAGCAGGCTTCAAAACCTCTCATGGGCCTCCTGCCGGTGCCTTATCATCAAATTTATTATTAACAGTAACATTAGCATGATTGATTGATTAAACATCGAGCCCCCACAACGTAATGAAATAGTAACAGAAAGTAACGGGTAACAGACTCGAGCAAAACAACCTAAGCATGCTAGTAAGACACTGGCTCAACCAAAGGGGTGATAGGAGGGGAGGTGAGGCAATATCAAGGTTAAGGGATTCATGTGATGGGTTCGTAACAGAAACAACTACTACTAAGGCTAGCAGAAAAGAACAACGGAAAGTATCGGTAACCAATGTTGAAAGGAACACAGTGGTTCATGTGAGTGATAACTTGCCTGCAAAACCCAGTAGCCTGGTACTGAGCTAACTCCTTAGAAGGGGTGTCGTAAGTATCGTCGGTCTCAACGTCGTCGTGTATCCGAGAAGAAGCAAACAAACAAGGCAGAAAGATAAACAATCATTATCATGGCATTGTGCACAATCAAGATGATGCATGACAAGTTAATGGTTGCATCAAAATAAACTAGTTGACAAGATAGAAATAGGATTAAATGGACCCATATGCAATTGGATTGCATATGGAAAGTCCATGAATTATGGTTGAGTTAATTGTTTTACAACTAATCAAATTGTGTAAGTGAATTAGCATGATGCATGGATGAGGAAAACAGCAAAATAACAACAATAGAACCAAATGGAAATAAGGCTTAACAAGTTTAGAAATTCATTTATTAAGTGTTGGAATTTTGGTTACTTAAAGGTGTCACACAAGCATTTGTTGTTTTCATCAAATTAAATTGTTCAAAACAGATCACCAAGTTTATATTTGAAAAGAAAACAAGATTTTAGTTGGAATACATGTTTCACTTGTTGAAAAAGGGATTTCAAATAAATTATTTATGAATTACACAAGTTTAAGCAAGAATTAAATGAATTTAATTCAAACATGAACTTAAATGAATTTTTATTTGTTCAAAACATTAAGTGAGATTCATATTTGAAAAGTTTATACTTTTGTGGTTTGAAAACATATTTTATATGCCCCAAAAGAATTTGTTTTGATCAAGTTATAAATTTAACAATATTAAATGAATTAAATAAGATTTAAATTATTTAACCACTTTTAATTATTCAAAACATGAAACAAAATTTATATTTGGAAAGGTGGTTTAATTTTGCATGGAAAACATATTTCATTTGTGGAAATTGGTTTTAAAATGAGCAAGTTATTATTTCGGCAATTTTAAATGCAATAAATAAGAAACAGTTGTTTTCAGCAATTTAAATTATTCAAAACAGCAAACAAAATTTATATTTGGAAAGTACATGAAAAATTGATTGGAAAACATATTTGGTTTGTGAAATTTGGAATTTTTATGAACAAGTTATGAATTTTGCAAATTTAAGTGAATTTGACAAGTTTTCAAATTTTGCACCAATTTAAAATATTCAAAACAGTAAACAAATTTTATATTTGGATAGAACATTTAATTTGGGACAGAAAACATATTTAAAAAGTTAAAATTGGAGTTAAAATGATTTTCTTATGCAATTTACAAGATTTGGGGTAAATCTGCCATTTTTAACTTATTAGGGACTTGGAAATATTATTTCAGGGGTCTAGATTTTATACCAGGGGCCTAGGTGTGATTTCCTATAAGTTCTAGGACCAAAACATTGCAAAACAAAAAGGTTTTTAATTGTGCAGGGGGTGGGAATTGATCCCTGCACCTCCTGCTACGCTGGGGGAACAGAACCAGTAGGGTGGTGGATCGAGTTGTGATAGAGAGGGAGCAGCGGTGAGGATAAGGTTCACGAAATTGCACTGTACAATTCGGAATAAAGGGAAAAAGGTGGGGTTGGGGGGATTCGACCCCGCGACCTCCAGTGCGCGCATAAGGAGTGCTACCAGTTGCGCTGCTGCTGAGTTGCTGATGGGAGATGAAACTGACGAAGGAAGTGTTGTATTTCTGCGGCTGTAACTGAATTTCGCAGCGATCTGAACCTGACGGACAGAGAAGATCGGCCAGCGCCAGCGATCGCTGCTGCTGCTACCTTGGTGGCGCCGGGGTGCTGCTGCTCGAGTGGGGGAGGGTGCGGCCAAGGAGAGGGAGGAGGCGAGTGGGGGAGAGAGGCCTCACCTCGGGCGGCAGGGGAAGGCAGTCGGTGCAGACTTGGTCGATGCAGGCAGTGGCGACCGGCGGCGGAAACGGCGGATGGCGCCGGAGCTCCGGGGGCTCCCGGCGGAAACCGAGGGCACCGGGAGGACGAGGGGAGCGGGGCGGTTCCATTCCCACGCCCGGCTGCTCCTCGAGGTGGCCATGGCGGTGAGGGCGACGGCGACTAGGTGGTGTTCGGTGGTTGTTTCGGTCATGTACAGAGAGATGGGGTAGCTAGCAGAGAGGAGGGAGATGGCAGAGGGAGAGAATGGCGGCGGTGAGGGAGGCTAGGGCCTAGGGTTTCTAGGGGATAGCGGGAGGGTGAGGGGAGATACTTAAAGGGGGGAGAGGCATGGGTACGGCATGGCATCGGTGGTGGAGGAAGCGATCGTGTGGTTCCGATGGAGACGTACAGGGATGACATCATCCAGAGGAAGAAGACAGCGACAGGAGGGGGGGGTACTGGGCCAGAAAGAGGGTAGTTGGGCTGGGCTGGGAGGTAGATAGCTGCTGCCTCCTTTTTCTCCTTTTTGTATTTTCTGTTTCTTTTATTTTTTTTTGTAGCAAACAAAATTGGAAGAAAAGAAGGCCTTTAGGGTTAGGAAAAATTCATAGAAAAATAGGGTGTGCTCCTGGTGTTAATTACAAACAACTAACCAATTTGGATTTCAAATATGTTTAAGTTTTGGTGCTGTTTGGAAATAAACCAAAATTAGATTATTTTGAAGATTTGAAATGATTATTGAAATCAACCTTTTAATAAAGTGACCCAAAAGAATTTAATTGGAAAACAAGGGATGAGAGAAAGTTTTGGTTATTATTTTTATAGTTTCAAATTGGTTTTGTTTGAAAATATTTGATTTGAATTGGAATATTTTGTTAATTAATATAGAAACAACAATTTAATAGGGTGAACCCTTTTATTAGTTGGATTAGAATTATTGGAATGGTTTGATATTTTATAATTTCCAAATGAGGGGTTGTTGAATTTGAGTTTGAGTTTGAAAACAATTTGGGAATTATTTATTTGAAATAGAAGCACCATTATATTGGTTGATCAATGTGGAAATAAAATGAGAACAATTTGTTGTTTTTATTTGAGGTAACATTTTGGAAATTGTAACATCACAAGGATGAAACAACAAGTTTGAATTTTGGTTTGAAATTCAAATAGAAAACAAAGGAAAACAAATGAAAACAGTTGGAAAACAACTGAAAACAGAGGAAAACAAATGGAAAACAAACAAAACAATTGCAATCAACATGATGCCATGATGCAAAACATAAAATAACAGAGAGCAAAACATTCTAAAGGCTATTTTTCAGACTTGGGATGTTACAGTTTTCCATACCATTTTCAAACCACCTTTCCAAATATAAATTTTGTTTCATGTTTTGAATAATTAAAATTGCCTAAATAATTTAAACCTTGTTTAAATCATTTAAATTTGCTAAATTCATAACTTGCTAAAATTAAATTATTCTTGAACATGTAAAATATGTTTTCAAACCAGAAAAACATAACCTTTTCAAATATGAACTTTGTCATCTGTTTTGCACAATTTAACTTGATGAAAACAACCAATGCTTGTGTAACATCATTAAGAAGCCAAAATTCTCAACTTGTTAAATAAAATTCCACACTTGTTAAATTTCATTCTAATTGCATCTAATGTTGTTACCTTATTGTTTTCATCATGCATCCATCATGCTAATCAACTTCCACCTGATAATCAATTGTAGATCATTGCTTCAACCTTAACCATGTGCATCCATATGCAATTCACATTGCATATGGGTCCATTTAAATTGTGTTATCATGTCAACTAGTTTACTTTGATGCATCAATTAAATTGACATGCATCATCCCATGTTTGTGCACTATGCCATGTTATTGATTGCCCGTCTTCCTTCGTTGTTTTTTTTTGCTTCTTCTCGATTAGACGACGACGTTGAGACAGACGAGCTTTACGACACCACTACCCAGGACTTAGCTCAGTACCAGGCTGCGGAGCTTGCAGGCAAGTTATCACTCACATGAACCATTGCGTTCCTTTCCACACTTGTTACCGATACTATCCATTTGTCTACTCTTGCTAGCCCTATGTATCGATGCTTGTTCTCCGAACCTATCACATGATATCCTGAACCCTGATATTGCCTCACCTCCACACCTATAACCCCTTGTTTGTTGCCTTAGTCTTACCTAGCATGCTTAGGGTTGCTTGTGCTTGAGTCTGTTGTCGGTTACTTCTTTTACTCTATTCATGTTCTATGGGCTCGATGGTTAAACAATCAACCTGTTAATGCTATGGGTAATAATAATTTGATGATAAGGCACCGGCAGGAGGCCCGGCGTGGTTTTGAGGCTTGCTAGTGTCGACCCTAATAGGAAAGGGTCTTGTCTACCGATCCATGATGAGCGCACTAACCGCATGTGGGAAGGGTGTATGGGCGCCCCCCTCAATTTGACTCGATTCGCATCTCGTCCAAATCGCCGCACTTAGTTCGGGCTTTCCATTTGCTGCACGCATATGCAGGTACGAACCCGAGGCCAGGGTGGAATTTTTGTAGTCGGCATTTAGGGCGGCGTGATCTTCCAGTGCTATGAGGGTCCCCTTTTCTTCGGGGGCTCGATTAGCCGCGCACGCACAGCACGCGGTGCTTTGGGCTTGATGCGAAGAAGGGTTGAGTTGTGTTGAGTGCCTCGCCTTGTGGGTTTGATTCCCGTCTGGCGGGATATTCTTACGTGTACGGCTACATTGGTGCACCCCTGCAGGGTTAAATCTTCTCGAGAAGCCGTGTCTTCCGCGGTTATGGTTGACTTGGTGAAAGTACTGGCTAACAAGTACTCAGAACAACTTACACCTAACTAATGCTAATCTTGACTAGTAATAGGTTTATTGACACAATAACCTGAATCACCATTAATCCAACTGTGTGAGTTATCCTTGGGTTGCTTCCTTAGAAGGGGGTAACATTGGACGGGTTTGTTTGCAGTTATCTTTCAGTTGGTTACTATACGCGATCTTATCTTCTTTCTGTTAGCCGGAACTTGTAGTATATCTCTGTAGTTGGTTAGAGCAGCCCGCTGCAGCCTTTATATCTCCTATTCTTCCGTTGAACCTAAGCATCCGTGCTTGTGTTGACGGGTAACTCTTTGGTGAAGTGTGAGTCTTGCTTGCCAGTACTTGGATGTACTGACCCCTTTGGGGCTGTGGTTTACGCAGACTACGATTACGAGGATTCCCAGGATGGCTACTTCGTGGAGTTCGACGAGACTGCAGACGAGTAGATAGCGGACCCGGGCAGGATCTGCGACTACGTGGATGGGCTTCGTCTTCTTTTCATTCTCGGCTTCTTAAGACTATTTGGATTTTGTCTGTACTCAGACGCTTGATTGCTTCCGCATTGATGTAATGATGTTATGTTGGGACATGTGTCCTCTGGATGATTGCATTTGCTATTCTCTGCCCTAGTGAGGGCCAGTTGCAACTTATTTCCATCTTTTGTGTCTTAGAGATATGTTGTGGTATCATTCCGTTTAACGCCGTCGACGTACCATGTGAGAATGGTATGAAGTACGTCGATGGTAGTATCTTGATCTCTATGGGATAGTTTACATCGACGATGGAAAAGCAGAGTTTGGTTGTCGCACATAAGTGCTGGCCTACTCGGAAGAGGCTGCGGGAGCAGATAGGCCCCGTAATCCAAGCATCTACTTTCTAGTTCGGCCCGGTGAGTATCCCCTAGAAGTCAGGGTGCGACAAATGGTATCAGAGCATGTCTGCCCGTAGGATCCCTTTTACTGGTCGCAGTTTGAGTCTAGAAACTATTTTGTAGCTATATAGGAAAAATGAAACGTGAGAGTAGGAATTCTGTTCTTTTTCTTCTTTTCCCCACCCACCCTCCCTTTTTCTGGTAAGGAAGTGCAACGTTGATTTTCCCTTCTCATCTAAACTTTCAAGTTAGGATTTCACGTATCCTGGTTTCTCTAGGATGTTTATGTCTACTAGATCATAGGAATGGAGGTGGTTGTGACGTGATTTATCATGTTGCCTACTCACGATTGAGAACGGAGGCGTGTAAGCCCCAGAAGGAGATCCTCTGTTCCTTAAGCAGTAGATATTGATCCTTTAGAAGCCCGGATGGGTTCTTCCGTAGTACCTTAGGAGTTTTGGTCGCGAGTTTCCCGATGTTGCTTCAATATCATGTTCTTGTTAAGAACCTTTCGTCCATTGAACCTTGTTGTTGTTTTCCACTTCATTTCTTCTACCGGCGTCTAATCAAAAGCTGTACTCCCATGCTCATAACTGAGTACCGATGTATCCATTCCTAGCTATGTTTAGTTATCCTTTCGTATTCGAACCATTTATGGTGTTGGATATTCTGATGTATTGGAACATGTGATGATGTACCTGTTGGTTATCTATTCATGCGTCGGAATAATCTCTCTTTCGGTTGCTAAGTTTATCCCTTCCTATTGTTGTGCTAAAATGCATTTCCATTCAGGATGCCTCCAACTAGGAACAACATGCCTGAGCCACCGCCAATTGGGGAACTGTTAACTCACATGACCCAAGTGATGACGCAGATGGCACAGTTCCAGGCCAATCAGCAGATCCACCAGGCTACTCAGCGAGTTGGCATCAAGGAGTTCCTCAGTCTGGGCCCAAGAGCGTTCGTGGCCACACGCGAGCCTCTAGATGCTGATGACTGGATCCGTGAGATCGCCAGGGCTCTGGACATTGCACATGTAGCTGAGGAAGACAAAGTAAAGTATGCCTCCTACCTACTGAAGGGTCAGGAAGCTTCGTGGTGGGAAAACTACCAGGCTATGAGAGCTGGCATTTCTATCACCTGGGGCTGTTTCAAGGACGCTTTCCTGAAGCACCGCATTCCAGATGGTCTCATGGAAAGGATGCGTGAAGAGTTTTGCTCTCTCAAGCAAGGCAAGCTGGACGTCATCAGCTATCAGACCGAGTTCAATCGTCTCGCTCGATATGATGGAGACGAGGTGTCCACAGAAGCTAAGAAGATGGCAAGGTTCCGCAGAGGTTTCAACCCGGAACTCAAGTACGCTCTCACAAATGTCAAGACCAAAGACTTCGAGGAGCTCGTGAACACCGCGCTCAATGAAGAGAATGGGCGCAAGGTATTCGAAGAGTCTCGCAAGCACTCGTGTGAGGGTGGTTCCTCGTCCAACATGACCACCCCTCCGCAGAAGCGCCGCATCTGGGTGCCAAATGGTGCTGTCACTAGGGCTCCATACGTCCAAGCTTCTCCAGGCTTCGCTCCCCGCCCACTCAACCCAGCTCATATGCATTGGCAGAGGGTTCCAATGGGGCAGCCAAGGCCAGGTCCTCCTCGTGTCGTCACTTGCTTCAAGTGCAAGGAGACGGGACACTACGCTGATAAGTGCACGCAGGGGCAGCTACCTCCTCCACCACCTCGCCCCAACACCAACCAGGCAATGGTGCGCGCTCCTCCGCATAAGGCCTTCAACACCAACAACAGGCCTATTGGGAGGACCGCAAGGGTGAACCACGTCAAGGTTGACAAAGCTGAAGAAGCTACTGACGTCGTGCTCGGTACATTCCCCGTAAAAAAAATTCCAGCTAAAGTGTTGTTTGATACCGGAGCATCACATTCTTTCGTATCAAAAATCTTTGCAACAAAAGGTAAACTCCCCTTTGTTGGTTTGGGTTCCCCGCTAGTAGTAAACTCTCCTGGAGCAACTATGCAAACTTCTAAAATCAGTCACAGAAATCAAATTCTAATTAAAGGCCACATATTCCTTGCTTCTCTCATACTACTTGGCAGTTCTGACATTGATCTCATTCTTGGTATGGATTGGTTGAAGGCCAATGAAGCTAAAATTGACTGTGCTCAAAAGTCAATAACTCTTTTCCACCCTTCTGGCCAGATAGTCTATTCTCCACATGAATCAAGTTCCATTCAGCTATACACACCCGATGCTAAACCTCTACCTCTACTCGAAAATGTTCCGGTGGTTTGTGAATTCCCTGACGTCTTTCCATAAGAATTGCTAGGAATGCCTCCGGACAGAGCAGTTGAGTTCGTGATCGAGCTTGAACCAGGTACTGCTCCAATCTCTAAGCATCCATACAAGATAGCTCCTCCTGAACTGAAGTTGTTGAAGGAGCAAATCGATATGTACATGGAGAAAGGTTACATTCAACCTAGTTCCTCTGCTTGGGGTTGCCCAACTCTGTTTGTTGCCAAGAAGGACCAAACAAAGAGACTCGTTGTTGACTATCGTCCTCTTAACGAGAAAACAATCAAGAACAAATATCCAATTCCTCGTATCGATGATCTTTTTGATCAACTTGCTGGAGCCTCATTATTCTCAAAGTTGGACTTGAGGATGGGTTACCATCAAATAAAGATCAGAAAGGAAGATATTCCAAAGACAACCTTCACCACTCGCTACGGTCTATATGAATACACCGTCATGTCCTTTGGTCTCACCAATGCACCGGCGACCTTCTCTCGACTCATGAATTCTGTCTTCCATGAATACCTCGACAAGTTCGTTGTGGTCTATCTTGATGATATTCTTGTCTACTCAAAATCTGAGGAAGAGCATGAAGAACATCTTCGTCTCACTCTCATGAAACTCCGCGAGCACCGTCTCTATGCCAAGTACTCCAAATGTGAGTTCTGGATTTCAGAAGTTGCCTACCTTGGTCATATCATCTCTGCCAAGGGCATAGCCATTGATCCAGAAAAGGTTAGAGCAATTGTTGATTGGAAACCTCCCAGGACGGTGAAGCAAGTTAGAAGTTTTCTTGGCTTGGCTAGCTATTGCCGTCGTTTCGTCCAAAACTTCTCCAAGATTGCCAAACCTCTCACTGATCTCACAAAGAAGGACAAGAAGTTCGTTTGGTCTCCACAATGTGATGAAAGTTTCAATCTCCTCAAAACTAAACTCACTTCTACTCCAGTTTTGGTTGGTCCAGATACTACCAAACCTTTCCAAATATTCTGTGATGCATCTCTCCAAGGCCTAGGAGCAGTTCTTATGCAAGAACGTCAAGTTGTGGCTTATGCTTCACGTCAGTTGAATGCACATGAGCAAAATTATCCCACTCATGATCTTGAACTTGCAGCAGTTGTGTTTGCCCTCAAGAAATGGAGACAATACTTGTTGGGTAACCGCACTGAAATCTTTTCCGATCATAAGAGTCTGAAATACATCTTCACTCAACCAGATCTAAACCTCAGGCAAAGGAGATGGATTGAAAAGATCAAAGACTTCGATCTTACCATTTCTTACACTCCAGGCAAGGCTAATGTTATGGCCGATGCTCTCAGTCGCAAATCCTATTGCAATAATCTCATGATCATGGAAAGCCAACCTCCTCTGCATGAAGAATTTCAGAAGCTGAACCTTGGTCTTGTTCCTCAAGGCTATCTTGCAAACTTGACAGCCACTCCAACTCTCGAGGACAAGATTCGTTCTGAACAACTACGTGATGCTGAAATCAAGAAGATGGTAGAGCATATCAAAGAAGGCAAGGATAAATTCAAGTCATTCTCAATTGATGACAAGGGAACTGTGTTCTTCGAAGGACGCATTGCAGTTCCTCAAATCCAAAGTCTCAAAGATATCATTCTCAAGGAGGCTCATGAAACTCCTCTCTCCATACACCCTGGAAGTACAAAGATGTACCAGGATCTCAAGACACTCTATTGGTGGCCTAGCATGAAACGTGAAATTGCTCAATACGTTTCTGAATGCGACGTTTGTCAACGTGTCAAGGCAGTTCATCATAAAACAGCCGGTCTTCTCCAACCTCTGAAAATCCCTGAGTGGAAGTGGGACATGATTGAAATGGACTTCGTCACTGGTTTTCCAAAGTCCAAGAAGGGCAACGATGCAATCTTCGTTGTCATTGATCGTCTCACTAAAGTAGCTCACTTCTTCCCTGTCAAAGAGACAATATCAGCTAGCCAGTTAGCAGAGCTCTACACAACAAAGATTGTTCCTCTTCATGGTGTTCCATTGGAAATAAGCTCAGACCGTGGAAGCATATTCACTTCTCATTTCTGGAAGAGTTTCCAAGATGCATTGGGCAACAAACTTCTGTTCAGCACAGCCTATCATACTCAGTCTCAAGGGCAAGTCGAAAGAGTCAATCAGATTCTCGAGGATATTCTCAGAGCATGTGGTCTCTCCTTTGGCATGAAATGGGAGTATTGTCTTCCATATGCTGAATTCTCCTACAACAACAGCTTCCAGGCAAGCCTAGGCATGGCACCATTTGAAGCACTCTATGGCCGCAGATGCAGGAGTCCAATCAATTGGTCTGGAGCTGGTGTACGTTCACTCTTAGGTCCTGATATTGTTAAAGAGGCCGAAGAGAAAGTTCGCATCATTCGTGACAATCTCAAGATTGCTCAGTCTCGTCAGAAGAGCTACTATGACAGCAAGCACCGGGATATGATCTATGCACCTGGTGACAAAGCATATCTCCGTGTAACTCCCCTTAGAGGCACTCATCATTTTGGTGTGAAAGGAAAGCTTGCACCAAGATACATTGGTCCTTTCAACATCCTCTCAAGACGTGTAGAAAATGCCTGTCGTCTTGAACTTCCAGAAAAACTATCCAAGGTGCACGACGTGTTTCACGTGTCACAGATCAAGAAGTGTTTCCAAGATCCAGATCGTGCAGTTGATCATGATTCAATTCAACTCCAAGATGATCTCTCTTATGAGGAGCACCCTGTTCGTATTCTCGATAAGACCGAGGTAAGACTCGCAACAAGAGCACCAAGTTCTTGAAAGTGCAATGGTCGCATCATTCCGATAAAGAGGCAACGTGGGAGACCGAAGAGGATCTTCGCAAGAAGTATCCGGACATTTTCCTTCTCAGTAAGGAATCTCGGGGCGCGATTCCTTCAAGGGGGGGCGTTTTGTAACATCCCAAGTATGAAAACTCCCCAGAATGTTTGATTTCTTGTTTAATTAAAGTATTGCATCATGTCATCATACTCATCACTTTGTTTCCTATTTGTTTTGCATCTGTTTCTATTTGTTTCATACTTGTCATGTTACAATCTTTTTCAAATAAGATGTTCAAATCAAAACCTCAATTGTTTCCAATTATTCCATAATGTTCAACTATTAAAATGGTGGCTTTTAATCAATCAATTAATTCCAATTCACATTCAAAAATTCAAATCAAATCCCAAACAACACCCAATTTGAATTTATGCAAATTACCAAACATTCTAATCTTTTGTTGCTATTTCAAACTCTAAGGCTCATGCCATTTAAGTCTTGTTTCAAATATTTCATTTAATACTCAAAATCATCCAAATTTGGATTAATTCACAAACAACAAGTTAATTTGAAAACTTTTGGAAAACAAAGTTAGCATTTAGTTGCTATTGTAAAAACTAACCTAACCATAATTTTTCCAAATTTTTCCTAGCCCTAAAACCTACCTTTTTCTTCCATTTTTATTTCTGCAAAAAAAAAAACAGAAGAACAAAATTAAAAAAAAAACGCTAACAGAGGGGGGAGAAACGCAGCCCAGCCCATTTTCTCTTTTTCCTGGCCTGGTACCGGTTCGCGCATCGCCCCCTCCTTCTGTTTCCCATACGACAGATCATCGGGGGGTGCCACGGCGGCACAGTAACCCCCCGACGGCCGATCCTCGCCCGTACCCCCTATATCTACCCCCTAGGACCCCCTCGAGTTTGCCCTAGACACCTACTCCCTCCTCCCTCGAGCTCCGCCGCCGATTCTCTCTCTCTGCCACCCTCCACCTCCCTCTGCAACCTCACCGGCGAGCGCTACTCTGAATCCATGGACGCCGCCGCCACCTCGATGCGCCACCATCCCACCTAGCCACGGGGATCGCACCGCCGCGCTTCCCTCTACCTTTTGGACACCACAGCAGTCCTGGAGACCCCCTCTTTCCACGCCGCCGTCCTCGCCGCTGTCCGCATCTTCCACCTCGCCGTCGACTGAACCCGTGGACGCCGCCGCCGTTGCAGCCCTCCTTCTACCACGCTGACCACGGAACGAGTTCCCCGTACGTACCTCGACGTCCTCGACATCGCTGCAGCCGCGGAGGGAGTCCACAACGTCGCCGCCGTCTTCTTCGTCGCCGTTGAGCTCGCTGCCCCGGGCCTCTGCTTCTATTACGGCGAGGGTGAGCAGCCACTGTCCTTCTCCGTTTCCCTCCTCCTCTGCACGCATCCACCACTCACGTGACAACATCAGCACGGCACAACACCGTCACGGCAGCGTGGATCGCCGCCGGCCGCCGTCGTTTTTCTCTGTCAGAGTTCAGTCGAGCGCGCGCGCAAAATTCAGTTAACCACGGAGTGTAACCTTAACATGTCCGCGTTGCGTATACTAACAAGATCGATCGAGCAGCGCAGTGGTTGCGCTCAGCGTACGCGCACGGGCAGGTCGCGAGTTCGAGTCCTGGCTCCGCGGGATTTATCCCACCATTTTGCACGGTGCGCTGACAGGGTGGCCCCCCCTGTCAGCCGCTGTGTGGCACCGTGCCACGCGTGCATGCCACGCTGGCCCAGGGGGCCCCCCTGTCAGTGGCATTGGCTGGCCACTGCGGGGTAACAAAAGAATTCCAGCCTTTTCTTTTTAACTTAAGCCCTTTTAAATTACAGAATGGTCCTTAAACTTAAATTGCTAATAACTTTCATTTTATAACTCCAAATAATAAAAGTAAAATATGTGCACTGCTCAAAATTAAATTGTTTATCCAATTAAACCATTTGTAATCTATTTTGAATAATCCAAATGCATCCAAATTTCAAATTCAAATAATTCAATTGCAATTTGCTAAAATCCATAACTAATTCATACTTAATCCAAATAACACAAATAAAATATGTTTTCCATACCATTTTCAAACCACCTTTCCAAATATAAATTTTGTTTCATGTTTTGAATAATTAAAATTGCCTAAATAATTTAAACCTTGTTTAAATCATTTAAATTTGCTAAATTCATAACTTGCTCAAATTAAATTATTCTTGAACATGTAAAATATGTTTTCAAACCAGAAAAACATAACCTTTTCAAATATGAACTTTGTCATCTGTTTTGCACAATTTAACTTGATGAAAACAACCAATTCTTGTGTAACATCATTAAGAAGCCAAAATTCTCAACTTGTTAAATAAAATTCCACACTTGTTAAATTTCATTCTAATTGCATCTAATGTTGTTACCTTATTGTTTTCATCATGCATGCATCATGCTAATCAACTTCCACCTGATAATCAATTGTAGATCATTGCTTCAACCTTAACCATGTGCATCCATATGCAATTCACATTGCATATGGGTCCATTTAAATTGTGTTATCATGTCAACTAGTTTACTTTGATGCATCAATTAAATTGACATGCATCATCCCATGTTTGTGCACTATGCCATGTTATTGATTGCCCGTCTTCCTTCGTTGTTTGTTTTTGCTTCTTCTCGATTAGACGACGACGTTGAGACAGACGAGCTTTACGACACCACTACCGAGGACTTAGCTCAGTACCAGGCTGCTGAGCTTGCAGGCAAGTTATCACTCACATGAACCATTGCGTTCCTTTCCACACTTGTTACCGATACTATCCATTTGTCTACTCTTGCTAGCCCTATGTATCGATGCTTGTTCTCCGAACCTATCACATGATATCCTGAACCCTGATATTGCCTCACCTCCACACCTATAACCCCTTGTTTGTTGCCTTAGTCTTACCTAGCATGCTTAGGGTTGCTTGTGCTTGAGTCTGTTGTCGGTTACTTGTTTTACTCTATTCATGTTCTATGGGCTCGATGGTTAAACAATCAACCTGTTAATGCTATGGGTAATAATAATTTGATGATAAGGCACCGGCAGGAGGCCCGGCGTGGTTTTGAGGCCTGCTAGTGTCGACCCTAATAGGAAAGGGTCTTGTCTACCGATCCATGATGAGCGCACTAACCGCATGTGGGAAGCGTGTATGGGCGCCCCCCTCAATTTGACTCGATTCGCATCTCGTCCAAATCGCCGCACTTAGTTCGGGCTTTCTATTTGCTGCACGCATATGCAGGTACGAACCCGAGGCCAGGGTGGAATTTTTGTACTCGGCATTTAGGGCGGCGTGGTCTTCCAGTGCTATGAGGGTCCCCTTTTCTTCGGGGGCTCGATTAGCCGCGCACGCACAGCACGCGGTGCTTTGGGCTTGATGCGAAGAAGGGTTGAGTTGTGTTGAGTGCCTCGCTTGGTGGGTTTGATTCCCGTCTGGCGGGATATTCTTACTTGTACGGATACATTGGTGCACCCCTGCAGGGTTAAATCTTCTCGAGAAGCCGTGTCTTCCGCGGTTATGGTTGACTTGGTGAAAGTACTGGCTAACAAGTACTCAGAACAACTTACACCTAACTAATGCTAATCTTGACTGGTAATAGGTTTATTGACACAATAACCTGAATCACCATTAATCCAACTGTGTGAGTTATCCTTGGGTTGCTTCCTTTGAAGGGGTAACATTGGACGGGTTTGTTTGCAGTTATCTTTCAGTTGGTTACTATACGCGATCTTATCTTCTTTCTGTTAGCCGGACCTTGTAGTATATCTCTGTAGTTGGTTAGAGCAGCCCGCTGCAGCCTTTATATCTCCTATTCTTCCGTTGAACCTAAGCATCCGTGCTTGTGTTGACGGGTAACTCTTTGGTGAAGTGTGAGTCTTGCTTGCCAGTACTTGGATGTACTGACCCCTTTGGGGCTGTGGTTTACGCAGACTACGATTACAAGGATTCCCAGGATGGCTACTTCGTGGAGTTCGACGAGACTGCAGACGAGTAGATAGCGGACCCGGGCAGGATCTGCGACTACGTGGATGGGCTTCGTCTTCTTTTCATTCTCGGCTTCTTAAGCCTATTTGGATTTTGTCTGTACTCAGACGCTTGATTGCTTCCGCTGTGATGTAATGATGTTATGTTGGGACATGTGTCCTCTGGATGATTGCATTTGCTATTCTCTGCCCTAGTGAGGGCCAGTTGCAACTTATTTCCATCTTTTGTGTCTTAGAGATATGTTGTGGTATCATTCCGTTTAACGCCGTTGATGTACCATGTGTGAATGGTATGAAGTACGTCGATGGTAGTATCTTGATCTCTATGGGATAGTTTACATCGACGATGGAAAAGCAGAGTTTGGTTGTCGCACATAAGTGCTGGCCTACTCGGAAGAGGATGCGGGAGCAGATAGGCCCCGTAATCCAAGCATCTGCTTTCCAGTTCGGCCCGGTGAGTATCCCCTAGAAGTCAGGGTGCGACAGATGTCCCGAAAGGAAGAAGAACCTATGTTACTGTATTTAACAATAGCAAATAGAGTCATCGGCGCAGTGATAATTGTGGAAAGGAAGAAAGATGAACAAAGCATTCTAGACCAATACCCGGTATACTACATCAGTGAAGTTTTATCGGAATCCAAGCAAAGGTATCCACATTATCAAAAGCTGGCATATAGCGTATTTTTCGCATCAAGAAAAGTCTGTCATTACTCCAAGGGAATTCCATAACAGTGGTAAGAAAAACACCACTAGGGGATATCATAAACAATAAGTACGCAATAGGTAGAGCCACGAAATGGGGCATTGAGCTTGCAGCGTTCGATATTAAGTATCAACCCCGGACGGCAATTAAATTCCATGTGTGGACATATTTTATAGCCGATTGGATATAATCCATGAAAAACACGCCAATAGCGGAGTCGGAATATTGGATCATGCATTTTGACGGATCCAAAATGTAAGAGGGTGCCGATGCAGGTGTGGTGCTAAAATCTCCAAAAGGCGAAAAATGGAGTACATGCTGCAAATTCACTTCAATGCCAATAATAATGTGACAGAGTATGAAGCACTACTTCATGGCTTTTATATTGCAAAGGAAATAGGAGTTAAACGCATACTGCGCTATGGAGACTCGGATGTCGTACAACACCAGCTTAACCAAACATGGGATGCTAAAAGCCCCATAATGGCGAAATATTCAAGAACTGTAGATGAATTTGCCACTTCCTAGGATTTGAGGTAAATTATGTAAAGTGGGAACAAAACTGGAATCGGATGCCATAGCCCGAATGGGCTCGGAAAGCATAAAAATACTACCACCAGGTGTATTTGTTCAGCATTTGTTCGAACCATCCATCAAAGGCGGAGATGTAGATTATCCCCTAATTTCCGAGTCAATCAAAGTATTGTTCGTAATCCCGGATTGGAAGGTACCATACTTGAATTTCTTAGTTGATCAGAAATTGCCGGACGGAGCATATGAAATCTTAAATGCCGATGCAAAGGATACACAGTAATCAATGGTTACTTGTATAAGCGCAATACATCCAAAATTTTCCAGCGTTGTGTATCATCGGCAGAAGGACGGCAAATCCTGTAAGAAATCCATGATGGAGATTGCGGACATCATGCTCAATCCAAAAGCATTGTCCATAGAGTATTCCGAGCAGGATTTTCTGGCTTACCGACAAAAAAGACGCGGATCACATAGTTAATACATGTGCCGGATGCCAGTATTACACCAAGGAGACGACTATGTCGGCCCAAGAACTCAAGACTATTCCCATTACATGGCCATTTGTGGTCTAGGGGCTAGATATGATGAGACCATTCAAAACTGTAAGAGGCGGACTTACACATCTTCTCGTTGCAGTAGATAAGTATACCAAGTGGGTGGAGGCTAAACCCATCAAAAAGCTTAATGGTGTGACAGCCATAATTTTTTTCATAGACATAGTCATGAGATATGGCGTACCACATAGCATAATCACGGATAACGGGATAAACTTTTCAATTGGAGAGTTGGCAAAATATTGCAAGCAAACATGAATCTGTCTTGATCTAGCATCAGTGGCACATCCGCAATCCAATGGACAAGTTCAACGCATAATAGTTCAATCTTGCAAGGAATACGCCAAAGACTCGAGTTACCTCTTCGCAGAGCAGCAGGACCATGGGTAGAAGAGTTACCTTCCGTTCGTTGGAGCACACGCACAACGCCAAATAGATAAACGAGGTAGACGCCTTTTTTCTGGTTTATCGAGCTGAAGCAGTGCTTCCAAAGGACATGATCCATGATAGACCTAGAGTGCAGGCTTACATTGAGGTGGATGCCTAAATAGCATGACAGGATGTCGTCGATCTTCTGAAAGAAGAGCGAGAACTTGTGTTGCATAGATCCGCCATTTATTAGCAGGGTTTAATACGATATCATAGCCGGAAATCAAGCATTGTTCTTTCAAATAAGGTGATTTAGTGCTAAGACGGGTGCAGGAAAGAAAAGAAAAGTTAGCACCAGTTTAGGAGGGACCTTTCATCATTAGCAAAGCTATGAAAAATGGGTCATACCACCTTGTAGATATTCGGGATGATAAAGAAGACCCCAAATATCAGAATCACAATAGGAGAAGACACAAAGATGTAGAGCTAGGAGAGACATAACGGCCTTGGAGCATCCAGCAGTTACGTCCTTTCTATACCTAGTCCAATTCTATGTAAACATTACTGAGATCGTGAAATAAAGTTTGTCAGGATACCATGCAAATTCTTTTTCTATTTTTTACCATTAAGCATGTTCCGTCTTTTCTATTTTCCAATGATCTTTCAATTTGCTTCAATGTTAACTCAAATTTTTCCTCTGTGCTCAGAGTTAAGAAAATTGAATGCTTTTAACATAAAAAAGCTACAAAACACCGGGTTTTGCTTGCGTGCTTGGAGTTCATGCTTTTTTGCCTCTCATCTACATAAGTATTAACTGATTGTTCGTGTGCAGGGGTCGTTAGATTAGTAAGTTAAAGCGTCAAAGCGTATGACTCATGATTCTGAGTTAAGACTGATTGGCTTTTCGCCTGGTTACTCGGCTTGAAGATCTCACACTTTCAGAATGCTCAAGCACTAAGAAAGGTTAAAGCATACAAACCAGAGAACTTAAGTAATGTGAGACACAATTGCTTGCAAAGATAAATTATCGCAAAAGCATAATTGTTTATACAAAAACAGGCAAATAGAATGCAGTAGATGAATTTACATCAGATAAGCAATAATGAATTCTTCTGCCTTCTGGTATCCACAGAGCATGATTTAAACGGCGTCCATGACCTCCTCCTCCTCGTCGTCACTGTCACTTGAATTCTCCAGAGTTGAAGGAATTTCTTCCTCTGGGTATAAAGTGTGGTGGAGACAATCCGAGCAATCTCAGAAGCATACCCCTCGACGGATTCAAAATATCCGCCCTCTGAGGATCAGTATACCCTTGGGGGACGCTGGTGGCGACGCGCCAAGTCTTGGGGAACGCCGGTGGCGACGCCTTGAGGACCATGCGCACTCCACCGTAGGCGGCAGACTTCATCTAGTTCCCGTTGGGAATAACCTCGGCGCATGCAGCCGGGAGTTGCCCAATGTCGGAATATTCATTTTTTTTGTGTACGGAAGGCACTTTCTCACAAGTTTCCTTCCGGCTTTCTTGATATTCTCGACAAAACCGCCAAAATCCTGGATGCGTTCTATCTGAGAAGAGGAGTCGCCTTCTGCTAATGTATGGAAAGGCAGATGTTAATAAAACTCAGAAGAAAAACACTAAGTTTGAAACTGAAAGGGCAGCCAGTAAAGCTGAAAAGCATACCGAGAATGTGTCTGTCGATTTCTGCCATCTCCTCCAGGCGGTCGTGAAGAGCAGCCTCCAAATCCTGGATTGTGGCGCTGTCTTTTTCGCTCTGGGCTTCAAGCCGATACTCGGAATTCTCGAGAGCCTTTCGGATTTCAGCTAGCTCCTTCTGGATCTTTCAATTTTTCTTTGTGAAGTTCCAAATTTTCATTGTGGAGCCCCTGAGTGATGTCGGCACCCGCAGAGATTCGCTTTGCTTCAACAAGTAAGGCTGAAAAGATGAAAAAAAAGGTATCACGAAAGTACTGAAAACTCGCAAGACAAAAGCAAACAAGGAAGAAGAAAAACCATGCTTATAGGCATTCTCCTTGTATTGCTTATGAAGCTCCGCAATCTCGAATTCCTTATCCTCTATGATTTTAAGGAGTGATTTCACTTCCTTATTTTTTACGGAAAGCTTACAAAACATCTCCTTGTTAATGCTTTCAGCAGTTTGCTAAAGCATACAGAAAGGAAAAATTGGTAAACCCAAAATAAGAAAAAAATATCCTAAAAAGTATTCATGCAAAAATTATGGTTCCGCATTAATACTAGGGGTTGGGAGTATACCTTGCTCATCTTTTGGATGCCCGAAAGTATTTCAGAGAACTCCTTGCTGAATTCGTTGAAGGAGATCCCCATGTGACAAAGGCCGTCTTGTATGACCTGCCGAGGGAAGAAGGTGTAGTTATTCCGGATAATCAAACCACCTAGTGGCCAAGGACGGATAAGGGGGGCTTTGACGATTTGTTTTTTCTCCCATTCATGTATGTAACCATCTTTATCAAAGCATGCTTCCTGTTTTACCTTGAAGCGATCTTCAAAATGCGGAACGTCTTCGTCAATATTGACGAGAGACGGCTCTTCCTCTTGTTGCGCCAAAGAAGAAACATACATAAAATCAAACTGAAAATCAAGCCAATAAATTGGTGTTATTCCAAGGAAACGATGACAGTGGGAAATGGACAAGTGTGTCGGAACCGGAGAGAGTTGTTAGCATAGAGCCAGAGTTTGGCAAAATATCAGAAGTTGAGGAATCAACTGATAGTTATGAATATGATGATGATGGTATTTATGACATTGAGCATGATCATGGGTTGAGGACTCCAAACTCAAGATATGAGGTCAACGACCAAGATTCAGTTAGAAGGGCATACATTGCATTGGGGCCATGTGGACCAAAGATGCAGAAGGATGATTTTCCCCAACTTAATTGTGGAGGTACGCGCCACTTTCAACCAAAGTAGTTTGATGGGTTCAAATGGCTTGAGTATAGTGTAGATAGAGATGTTGCATATTGCTTTAATCGCTATTTATTCAAAGATGGCACTAAATTTGATGGTGAAGATAGTTTTGTCAACGGAGGGTTCCAAAATTGGAACATCAAAGCTAGATTTCGTAGGCATGCAGGTGAAATCAATAGTGCTCATTCTGAAGCCGAAGAGAAGTATAATATGTTCATAACACCTAAAGCATCAATTCATGAGTAAATGGCCTCAAACACCGCACACTTCAAGGCAAGGTATCTAGCTTTCTTGAAATGGTCACTTAAGTGCATAAGATATATTTTGCGGCACGGGCTAGCTTTTCGTGGGTATAATGAGTCAAGAGACTAAAAAAATAAAGGGAATTTCATGGAACTTTTGCATTGGCTGGCAGGGACCTTTGAAGAAGTGAATGATCTGGTTGTCGGCAATGCTCCTCAAAATTGTCAAATTATAGATGCCACGATTCAGAAACAACTCATTAGTTTTTGTGCTCTTGAAACAACTAAATTTATCATAGAGGAACTTGGTGACGAGTGTTTTGCAATTCTTGCAGACGGATCTTGTGATGCATATCAAAAGGAACGATTGGCTCTTTGCTTGCACCTTGTCAATAAAATAGGAGAGTCGGTTGAGCGGTTCCTTGGTCTTGTTCAAGTTGAAGATACCGCATCATTGACTCTTGGAGAAGGAATTCAGACTTTGCTTTTTAGATATCAGCTGTCTTTATCCAAGGTTTGTGGGCAAGGATATGCCGGTAATAGCAATATGAAGGGTCATGTGAATGGTTTGAAGAAACTAATTATGGAAGATTCTTCTTCTGCTTATTATGTTTGTTGTTTTGCCCACTTCAACTAACCCTTGTAGCCGTTGCTAAGGAGAATATTGATTGACAAGGTTACTTGTTTTTGTATAAAACACCATATTAGAGTTGTTGACATGAATGGGAAGTACAATCCTATAAAAAAAGCAAAGAGGTTCTAAGATGCCATTAATTACCACCGGTTTCGTGCTGATATGTTTTTGGGTGCAATTGATAGGCAACTTCAAGAGCTAAACAACAGATTTGATGAGGTAGACACAAGATTACTTCGATGTGTGTCATCATTCAGTCCAGCCAAGTCATTTTCTGCTTTTAGTGTTGACAACTTGGTTAAGCTTGCTGAGTTCTATCCTCATGATTTTGAGCCGGAAGAATTGATCCAACTTCCTTTTCAATTGAATTGCTATATTAATGATGTGAGGAAAGATGAAAACTTCACAAATTTGGGAACTCTAGCGGAACTGTCCATGATGCTTGTTAAAACAGATAGGGTTCTTCGGTATGACATTGTTTAAAAACTTCTGAAATTGATCCTAGTTCTCCATGTTGCAACACCTGGTCATTAGAGGGTCTTTTCTTCAATGAACGATATAAAAAACAAGCTAAGAAGCAATATGGGCCAAAAAATATTTGAATGATTGCTTGGTTACATTCATTGAGAGGGAATTCTTCTTGCAAGTTAAGGATGCGGACATCATCACTAGTTTTCAAGCCTTGAAGAATCGGAAAGTTATACTGTAACTTGTAAGCTTTCCAATATTCTATTTTGTATCCTCCATAAATTTCAGATGTTCCTTTCTTTTGATACATGGAACAATTGGTACTTATATAGGTTGAAATATTTCAGTTATGACGTGTTATATGAATCCATGATATTACACTTAGATTGTGTTATATAGTCAATATGTTATACACCTGGATTTCCATGGTCATAATTATCAATTATACATGATTTGTTGGACCTCGTGTTTATCCGGCGATTGCAGAGAACCGTGTTTTCCAGGATATTTTCTAAGGCCTTTTATGTAAAGTTTATGGACTAGGCTGTAATTTTTTCCTTTCTTTGGGGGTCCCTGATGTAATTCTACCTGCAACACTATTTGTTAATGGCATCTAGGTCCTCTGGGGCCGCTTAGGTTCAAGAAAAGAAATTGTATTAATTATCCAAAGTGGCTCTGATTTTAAGGGTGCTTGGTTAAAATTAATTCGTGTTATGTTTGGCCACTTGCTCCTCAGATATTTGAAGCACAAGCACCTTGTTCATGTCGTCAGCTAAAGAACTACACCGGGTATAGTATGGTAAGGAGATCCTTTTTTTTATTAACTGTCTAGCTGTGCATTTCTGTTTAAGCCTGAGGAAATGGACAATTTTTCATTTTAGTGAAAGCGTTGGTCTTACAAATAGAGACGCCTTAGTGATGACGATGAATCATGTGGTTCTCTAGTGATTCGATCGGTAGTGAATAGTGGATGCATCCAGGTGCTGCTACTTTGGATTCTGTAGAACAATATATGCACTGCTTGTCTTCTAATTGTCATTCGACACTTAATTGCTTTGTACTTGCAATAATTATTTTTTAGCATTTGCTGCATTCGTTTTTTTGTAATGTTGTTGTACCATCACAATGTTCTGTTACCCATCACTCCTGTATGACTACTTTCCTCTGAATATTTGATGCTAACACTTATTAAGATCCACACAAAAAAAGATCCACAAAGTATTTCTTAGACGATGAATGTGCACATGATTGCATTTTCTTTACTATTCACTTTATGTACATGATTGCTATGTTTGGTAGCATGCTGTGGATAAAATCTTAAACTTAGGGCATCTCCAGCCGCCCCCCCCCTAGAGCCCCTGTTGGGGGAATAGGTAAGGGGGAGCCTTACCAGTCCCACTTATGAACCGGACATGCCTGATATGGTTCATGATGGGTGATCCGGGTCTCGTTGTGCAAGGCCAGGTTAAGACAAGGAGATCCGGAAGGTGGTGACCGCGACCTGGATCGCTAAGAACCGGCCCAAGGCCCAGGACGGATAACAGGGGAATCCGGGAGCCCGAAGTGCAGCCCAAGACCAGCTGTCGCACCCGGACTTCTAAAGGATACTCGCAGTTCCGTTGAACAGTAGAAGGTTGGATTACGGGGCCTACCTGCACCCGCATCTCTTACGAGTAGGCCAACACACGTATGTGTGACAACCAACCCCTTCTGTTCACCGTCTACGCAAACCATCCCATAGAAATCAGGATACTACCATTGACGTACTTCATACCATACACACATGGTACGTCA
This sequence comes from Alopecurus myosuroides, assembly GCA_028641055.1. Classification (NCBI taxonomy): domain Eukaryota; kingdom Viridiplantae; phylum Streptophyta; class Magnoliopsida; order Poales; family Poaceae; genus Alopecurus; species Alopecurus myosuroides. The sequence continues at coordinate 32,143,333 of CM054061.1, forward strand.
ACGGCGTTGAACAAAATGATAACACAACATATCTCTACGACACAAAGAAATAGAAATAAGTTGCAAATAGCTCTCATTAGAGCAGAGATAGCAAATACAATCATCCAGAGGACACATATCCCAAAAATTCATCATTACATCACAGCGGAAGCATCCAAAGTGTCTGAGTACAGACAAGAACCAAATAGGCCTAAGAGGCCGGGAATGAAAGGAAAACGGAGCCCATCCACGAAGTCTCGGATCCTGCCCGGGTCCGCTATCTACTCGTCAAACAGCCTCGTCGTACTCCACGTAGTAGCCACCATGGGGATCCTCGGAACCGTAGTCTGCGGAAACCACAGCCCCAAAGGGGTCAGTACAGACAAGTACTGGCAAGCAAGACTCACAAGATACCAAAGTGTACCCGTCAACACCAAGCACATATGCTTTGGGTTCAACGGAAGAAAATAGGTGATAAAAAGTGCGGCAGCGGGCTGCTCTTACCAACTACAGAGACTTGCTACAACTTCCGGCTAACAGAAAGAAGATGAGATAGCGTATCGTAACCAACTACTGACTAACCTCAAACAAACCCATCCTGGATCTCGCCCCTTATCCAAAGAAGCAATCAGAGGATAACTCTCACAGTTGGATTAAGGTGACATCATTCTTATGGTGGAAGTAATCTATATTACTAGTCAAGTTATTATAGTTAGGTGTAAGTTGTCTGAGTACTTGTTAGCCAGTACTTTCACCAAGTCAACCATAACCGCGGAAAACACGCCTTCTCGAGAAGATTTAACCCTGCAGGGATGCACCAATTTGGCCGTACACGTAAGAATAACCCGCCAGATGGAATGGCCCTTCCACCAAGTGGGGCACTCAACACAACTCAACTCTTCTTCGCATCAAGCCCAAAGAACCCCGTGCAGTTGAGCGCACGGCTAATCAAGCCCCACGAAGAAAAGGGGACCCTCATAGCACTCTAAGAACGTGTCTCCCTAAATGCCGACTAAAAAATTTCCACCCTGGCGCCAAGGGTTCGCACCTGCATATGCATGCGGCAAATGGAAAACCCGAACTAAATGAGGCGATTTGGACGAGATGCGAATCGAATCAAATTGAGGGGGGCGCCCATACACGCTTCCCACATGCGGTTAGTGCGCTCATCATGGATCAGTAGACAAGACCCTTTTCCTAATTAGGGTCGACACTAGCAGGCCTCAAAACCACGCCGGGCCTCCTGCCGGTGCCTTATCATCAAATTATTATTACCCAAACATTAACAGGTTGATTGTTTAACATCGAGCCCCAGAACATAATAGATATAGTAACAGAAAGTAACGGACAACAGACTCGAGCAAAAACAACCCTAAGCATGCTAGTAAGTCACGGGCACAAGCAACGGGGTTATAGGAGTGGAGGTGAGGCTATATCAGGGTTAAACGATGACATGTGATAGGTTCGGAACAGAAGACACGATACATAAGGCTAGCAGAAATAGACAATGGAAAGTATCGGTATCCAGTGTGGAAAGGAACACAATGGTTCATGTGAGTGAATACTTGCCTGCAAACTCAGCAGCCTGGTACTGAGCTAGATCCTCAGAAGGGGTGTCGTAAACCTGGTCTGTCTCAACGTCGTCGTCTATTCGAGAAGAAGCAAACAAAAAACGCAGAGAGACAAACAATCAATAACATGGCATAATGCACAAACATGGGATGATGCATGACCATTTAATTGATGCATCAAAAATAAGCTAGTTGACAAGATAACATGTTTAATTGAACCCATATGTAATTTGGATTGCATATGGAAAGCCCATGAATTAAGGTTGGGTTAATTGATCTACAACTAACCAATATGTGAAAGTGGATTAGCGTGATGCATGGATGATGAGAACAAAAGGAAACAACAATAGATTCAATTTGAAATATGGTTTACCAAGCTTGGAAATTTTATTTATTAAGTTAAGAGATTTTGGCTTCTTAAGGAGTTACACAAGCATTTGTTGTTTTCATCAAGTTTAATTGTTCAAAACAGATTACAAGGTTCATATTTGAAAGGAACACAAAAGTTTAGGTGGAAAACATGTTTCAATTATGGAAAAAGGAATTAGGATGAATTAATTATGAATTAAACAAGTTTGAACAAGTTTTAAATGAATTTAATTCAAGTATGAATATTATTTGAATTTTATTTGTTCAAAACATTAACTGAAATTCATATTTGAAAAGATTATGTTTTTCTGGTTTGAAAACATATTTCATATGTTCAAAAAGAGATTAATTTGACCAAGTTATGAATTTAGCAACATTAAATGATGTAAACAAGGTTTAAATTATTTAACCAATTTTAATTATTCAAAACAGAAAATAAAGTTTATATTTGGAAATGTGGTTCAATTTAGGATGGAAAACATATTCTATATGTGCCATTTGAATTAAGTTTGAATTAGTTATGCATTTGACCAAATTTGAAGTAATAGTTTGCATTTGAATTTTTGGAAACATTTAAAATGTTCGAAACAGTAAATAAACTGCATATTTGGAAAGTTCATTTTATTTAGAGTGGTTTACATATTTTACATTGTTAAATTGGATGTGTTATGCAAGTTTTATAAAGGTTTGAAAATTAGGGATTAATCTGTAAATAAAATGGACTTATATTAAAAGAAAATGTGGCAGAAACGTTTTTTTTACACCGCGCAGTGACCTAGAATGGGCCACTACCAGTGGGCCCTGGCCTCCGTGGCGCCTAGGTGGCGTGGCTGAGGGACGACGTGGCCTCCAGGGCCACTGCCGCGCGGGCCCATGCGTGTGCGCGTGCAAGTGAAAAAAGGGGAGGCTAAATGCCTCCCGTGGGGATCAAACCCTGGGCTCGGGCGTGCGGGCGCAGCTGCGGTGCCACTGCGGTGGTGCTGTTTCGTTGACAGTAAGGGAACACGCGGGTGGTTAATGTTCAGATAGAGGGATGTTTAACTGAACTGCAAAAAGTTCAGTTTTCTGAACTTGTAGGCAGCGGCCGAAGGTGGACGCCGCTGCTGCTGCTCACGGTGGGTGTGCGCGTTCTCGTGGTGTGCGCGTGCTTGTCGCGATGAAACAGAGAGGGAAAAGGAGGAGGGTGACGTGTGCTCACCGTGGGGGAGGAAGGAGGAGGTCGACGGGGACAGTGGTGGCGTTTGGCCGACGACGGAGAGGACGGCGGCGGCGATGGAGCGGCTCCCTGGTCCCGTGGCGGTGTCGTGGAGGACGAGGTAGCGGAGGGGATTCGATTCCCGCAGTTAGCCCGTGCTGAGGGCCATCACCGCGACGACGATCGCCGGAGAGGGTTTTGGTGGCGGTGGTGAGATACAGAGATGGGAGGAGCAGGGAGAGAGAGAGGGGAAGAAAACGGCGCTGCGAGGGAGAGAGGAGGGAGGAGAGATTAGGGTAGAGGGTGGAGCCCTAGGGCATGGATTTAAGGGGAAGGTGGAGCTGCGGCTCGCCGTTCCTCACCTCGGTAGTCGACGTGGACACGCCCGATCTGCTGCCGTACGAAGGTGGAAGAAACAGGGGGGTAGCAGGCCGGTGGGGATGGCGGGCTGGCCCAAAAGGCTGGCCTGCCCTTTCCCCCTTGCTTTGTTTTATTTTTTTCTTTCTTTTTCATTTTTTTGCAGATTTGAATAAGGAAAGAAAAGGGTTAGTTTTTAGGGTTAGAAAATTAGGGAAAATTTTGTGTAGTTTAGTTTTTGTAACAACACCAAAATGCCAACTTTTGTTTTCCAAGAATTTTAAATTATGTTGCTGTTGTATTTTTAATTGAATTTTGAATGAAATTTTGGTATTAATTGATTAAATGAAAAGAACAATTTAACAGTTTTAATTTCAAGTGTAATGATAACAAATGATTGATTTGTTTTGTAATTTCCATAAATTTCAAAATGGTTGCTGTTTGGAAATTTAATTGAATTTGAAAATGTTTTGGTATTAAATGAATTATTGATAGAAACAAATCAATAGTTTGAAATTACAACTTTAATGGAAACTACTATTTGCTTTGATTTGAATACTCATTTGGAAATTGTAACAGCACAAGTATGAAACAAATATTTAAAATTTGGTTTGAAATTCAAATAGAAAACAAAGGAAAACAAATGAAAACAGAGGAAAACAATTGGAAAAAAAATGCAAAACTTAAGATGCCATGATGCAAAACATAAAATAACAGAGAGCCAACATTCTAATGGATATTTTCATACTTGGGATGTTACAAAACGCCCCCCCCCCCTGAAGGAATCGCGCCCCGAGATTCCTACTGAGAAGAGAAAAGGTCTGGATACTTCTTGCGAAGATCCTCTTGAGCTGTGACACGTGAAACACATCGTGCACCTTGGATAGTTTTTCTGGAAGTTCAAGATGATAGGCATTCCTGGCAACTCTTCTGGAAAGACGTCAGGGAATTTGCAAACCACCGGAACATTTTCGAGTAGAGGTAGAGGTTTTGCATCGAGGGTGTATAGATGAATGGAACTTGATTCATTTGGAGAATAGACTATCTGGCCACAAGGGTGGAACAGAGTTATTGATTAGACGCCGGTAGAAGAACTGAACTGGAAAGCAACAACAAGGTTTCAACGGACGAAAAGGATGTTGAGAAGAACAGGATATCGAAGCAACATCGGGAAACACGAGACCAAAACACTCCTGAGGTACTACGGAAAACCCCATCCGGGCTTCTAAAGGATCAATATCTACTGCTTAAGGAATATAGGATCTGCTTCCGGGGCTTACACGCATGCGTTCTTAATCGTGATTAGGCAACATGATAAATCATGTCACAACCACCTCCATTTCTATGGTCTAGTAGATATAACCATCCTAGAGAAACCAGGATACGTGAAATTCTAACTTGAAAGTTTAGATGAGAAGATAAAACAACGTTGCCCTTCCTTACCAGAAAAGGGAGGGTGGATGGGGAAAGAAATAAAAGAACAGAATTCTTTCCTATATAGCTATAAAATAGTTTCTAGACTCAACTGCGACCAGTAAAAGGGATCCTACAGGCAGACATGATCTGATACCATTTGTCGCACCCGGACTTCTAAAGGATACTCGCAAGTCCGTTGAACAGTAGAAGGTTGGATTACGGGGCCTACCTGCACCCGCATCTCTTACGAGTAGGCCAACACACGTATGTGTGACAACCAACCCCTTCTGTTCAGCGTCTACGTAAACCATCCCATAGAAATCAGGATACTACCATTGACGTACTTCATACCATACACACATGGTACGTCAACGGCGTTGAACAAAATGATAACACAACATATCTCTAAGACACAAAGAAATAGAAATAAGTTGCAAATAGCTCTCATTAGAGCAGAGATAGCAAATACAATCATCCAGAGGACACACGTCCCAACAATTCGTAATTACATCACAGCGGAAGCATCCAAAGTGTCTGAGTACAGACAAGATCCAAATAGGCCTAAGAGGCCGGGAATGAAAGTAAAACGGAGCCCATCCACGAAGTCTCGGATCCTGCCCGGGTCCGCTATCTACTCGTCAACAGCCTCGTCGTACTCCACGTAGTAGCCACCATGGGGATCCTCGGAACCGTAGTCTGCGGAAACCACAGCCCCAAAGGGGTCAGTACAGACAAGTACTGGCAAGCAAGACTCACAAGATACAAAAGTGTACCCGTCAACACCAAGCACAGATGCTTTGGGTTCAACGGAAGAAAATAGGTGATAAAAAGTGCGGCAGCGGGCTGCTCTAACCAACTACAGAGACTTGCTACAACTTCCGGCTAACAGAAAGAAGATGAGATAGGGTATCGTAACCAACTACTAACTAACCTCAAACAAACCCATCCTGGATCTCGCCCCTTATCCAAAGAAGCAATCTGAGGATAACTCACATAGTTGGATTAAGGTGACATCATTCTTATGGTGGAAGTAATCTATGTTACTAGTCAAGTTATTATAGTTAGGTGTAAGTTGTCTGAGTACTTGTTAGCCAGTACTTTCACCAAGTCAACCATAACCGCGGAAAACACGGCTTCTCGAGAAGATTTAACCCTGTAGGGATGCACCAATTTGGCCGTACACGTAAGAATAACCCGCCAGATGGAATGGCCCTTCCACCAAGCGGGGCACTCAACACAACTCAAATCTTCTTCGCATCAAGCCCAAAGAACCCCGTGCAGTTGAGCGCACGGCTAATCAAGCCCCACGAAGAAAAGGGGACCCACATAGCACTCTAAGAACGTGTCTCCCTAAATGCCGACTACAAAAGTTCCACCCTGGCGCCAAGGGTTCGCACCTGCATATGCATGCGGCAAATGGAAAACCCGAACTAAATGAGGCGATTTGGACAAGATGCGAATCGAATCAAATTGAGGGGGGCGCCCATACACGCTTCCCACATGCGGGTAGTGCGCTCATCATGGATCAGTAGACAAGACCCTTTTCCTAATTAGGGTCGATACTAGCAGGCCTCAAAACCACGCCGGGCCTCCTGCCGGTGCCTTATCATCAAATTATTATTACTCAAACATTAACAGGTTGATTGTTTAACATCGAGCCCTAGAACATAATAGATATAGTAACAGAAAGTAACGGACAACAGACTCGAGCAAAAACAACCCTAAGCATGCTAGTAAGACACGGGCACAAGCAACGGGGTTATAGGAGTGGAGGTGAGGCTATATCAGGGTTAAAGGATGACATGTGATCGGTTCGGAACACAAGCAACGATACATAAGGCTAGAAGAAATAGACAATGGAAAGTAACGGTATCCAGTGTGGAAAGTAACACAATGGTTCATGTGAGTGAATACTTGCCTGCAAACTCAGCAGCCTGGTACTGAGCTAGATCCTCAGAAGGGGTGTCGTAAACCTGGTCTGTCTCAATGTCGTCGTCTATTCGAGAAGAAGCAAACAAACAACGCAGAGAGACAAACAATCAATAACATGGCATAATGCACAAACATGGGATGATGCATGACCCTTTAATTGATGCATAAAAAATAAGCTAGTTGACAAGATAACATGTTTAAATGGACCCATCTGTAATTTGGATTGCATATGGAAAGCCCATGAATTAAGGTTGGGTTAATTGATCTACAACTAACCGATATGTGAAAGTGGATTAGCATGATGCATGGATGATGAGAACAAAAGGAAACAACAATAGATTCAATTTGAAATATGGTTTACCAAGTTTGGAAATTTTATTTATTAAGTTAAGAGATTTTGGCTTCTTAAGGAGTTACACAAGCATTTGTTGTTTTCATCAAGTTTAATTGTTCAAAACAGATTACAAGGTTCATATTTGAAAGGAACACAAAATTTTAGGTGGAAAACATGTTTCGATTATGGAAAAAGGAATTAGGATGAATTAAACAAGTTTGAACAAGTTTTAAATGAATTTAATTCAAGTATGAATATTATTTGAATTTTATTTGTTCAAAACATTAAATGAAATTCATATTTGAAAATATTATGTTTTTCTGGTTTGAAAACATATTTCATATGTTCAAAAAGAGATTAATTTGACCAAGTTATGAATTTAGCAACATTAAATGATTTAAACAAGGTTTAAATTATTTAACCAATTTTAATTATTCAAAACAGAAAATAAAGTTTATATTTGGAAAGTTGGTTCAATTTAGCATGGAAAACATATTCTATATCTACTGCTTAAGGAATAGAGGATCTGCTTCCGGGGCTTACACGCCTCCGTTCTCAATCGTGAGTAGGCAACATGATAAATCATGTCACAACCACCTCCATTCCTATGGTCTAGTAGATATAACCATCCTAGAGAAACCAAGATACGTGAAATCCTAACTTGAAAGTTTAGATGAGAAGAGAAAACAACGTTGCACTTCCTTACCAGAAAAGGGAGGGTGGGTGGGGAAAGAAATAAAAGAACAGAATTCCTACTCTCACGTTTCATTTTTCCTATATAGCTACAAAATAGTTTCTAGACTCAACTGCGACCAGTAAAAGGGATCCTACAGGCAGACAAGCTCTGATACCATTTGTCGCACCCGGACTTCTAAAGGATACTCGCAGTTCCGTTGAACAGTAGAAGGTTGGATTACGGGGCCTACCTGCACCCGCATCTCTTACGAGTAGGCCAACACACGTATGTGTGACAACCAACCCCTTCTGTTCAGCGTCTACGCAAACCATCCCATAGAAATCAGGATACTACCATTGACGTACTTCATACCATACACACATGGTACGTCAACGGCGTTGAACAAAATGATAACACAACATATCTCTAAGACACAAAGAAATAGAAATAAGTTGCAAATAGCTCTCATTAGAGCAGAGATAGCAAATACAATCATCCAGAGGACACATGTCCCAACAATTCATCATTACATCACAACGGAAGCATCCAAAGTGTCTGAGTACAGACAAGATCCAAATAGGCCTAAGAGGCCGGGAATGAAAGTAAAACGGAGCCCATCCACGAAGTCTCGGATCCTGCCCGGGTCCGCTATCTACTCGTCAACAGCCTCGTCGTACTCCACGTAGTAGCCACCATGGGGATCCTCGGAACCGTAGTCTGCGGAAACCACAGCCCCAAAGGGGTCAGTACAGACAAGTACTGGCAAGCAAGACTCACAAGATACCAAAGTTTACCCGTCAACACCAAGCACAGATGCTTTGGGTTCAATGGAAGAAAATAGGTGATAAAAAGTGCGGCAGCGGGCTGCTCTAACCAACTACAGAGACTTGCTACAACTTCCGGCTAACAGAAAGAAGATGAGATAGCGTATCGTAACCAACTACTAACTAACCTCAAACAAAGCCATCCTGGATCTCGCCCCTTATCCAAAGAAGCAATCCGAGGATAACTCACACAGTTGGATTAAGGTGACATCATTCTTATGGTGGAAGTAATCTATGTTACTAGTCAAGTTATTATAGTTAGGTGTAAGTTGTCTGAGTACTTGTTAGCCAGTACTTTCACCAAGTCAACCATAACCGCGGAAAACACGGCTTCTCGAGAAGATTTAACCCTGTAGGGATGCACCAATTTGGCCGTACACGTAAGAATAACCCGCCAGATGGAATGGCCCTTCCACCAAGCGGGGCACTCAACACAACTCAACTCTTCTTCGCATCAAGCCCAAAGAACCCCGTGCAGTTGAGCGCACGGCTAATCATGCCCCACGAAGAAAAGGGGACCCAGATAGCACTCTAAGAACGTGTCTCCCTAAATGCCGACTACAAAATTTCCACCCTGGCGCCAAGGGTTCGCACCTGCATATGCATGCGGCAAATGGAAAACCCGAACTAAATGAGGCGATTTGGACGAGATGCGAATCGAATCAAATTGAGGGGGCGCCCATACACGCTTCCCACATGCGGTTAGTGCGCTCATCATGGATCAGTAGACAAGACCCTTTTCCTAATTAGGGTCGACACTAGCAGGCCTCAAAACCACGCCGGGCCTCCTGCCGGTGCCTTATCATCAAATTATTATTACCCAAACATTAACAGGTTGATTGTTTAACATCGAGCCCTAGAACATAATAGATATAGTAACAGAAAGTAACGGACAACAGACTCGAGCAAAAACAACCCTAAGCATGCTAGTAAGACACGGGCACAAGCAACGGGGTTATAGGAGTGGAGGTGAGGCTATATCAGGGTTAAAGGATGACATGTGATAGGTTCGGAACACAAGCAACGATACATAAGGCTAGCAGAAATAGACAATGGAAAGTATCGGTATCCAGTGTGGAAAGGAACACAATGGTTCATGTGAGTGAATACTTGCCTGCAAACTCAGCAGTCTGGTACTGAGCTAGATCCTCAGAAGGGGTGTCGTAAACCTGGTCTGTCTCAATGTCGTCGTCTAGTCGAGAAGAAGCAAACAAACAACACAGAGAGACAAACAATCAATAACATGGCATAATGCACAAACATGGGATGATGCATGACCCTTTAATTGATGCATCAAAAATAATCTAGTTGACAAGATAACATGTTTAAATGGACCCATCTGTAATTTGGATTGCATATGGAAAGCCCATGAATTAAGGTTGGGTTAATTGATCTACAACTAACCAATATGTGAAAGTGGATTAGCATGATGCATGGATGATGAGAACAAAAGGAAACAACAATAGATTCAATTTGAAATATGGTTTACCAAGTTTGGAAATTTTATTTATTAAGTTAAGAGATTTTGGCTTCTTAAGGAGTTACACAAGCATTTGTTGTTTTCATCAAGTTTAATTGTTCAAAACAGATTACAAGGTTCATATTTGAAAGGAACACAAAATTTTAGGTGGAAAACATGTTTCGATTATGGAAAAAGGAATTAGGATGAATTAATTATGAATTAAACAAGTTTGAACAAGTTTTAAATGAATTTAATTCAAGTATGAATATTATTTGAATTTTATTTTTTCAAAACATTAAATGAAATTCATATTTGAAAATATTATGATTTTCTGGTTTGAAAACATATTTCATATGTTCAAAAAGAGATTAATTTGACCAAGTTATGAATTTAGCAACATTAAATGATTTAAACAAGGTTTAAATTATTTAACCAATTTTAATTATTCAAAACAGAAAATAAAGTTTATATTTGGAAAGTTGGTTCAATTTAGCATGGAAAAAATATTCTATATGTGCCATTTGAATTAAGTTTGAATTAGTTATGCATTTGACCAAATTTGAAGTAATAGTTTGCATTTGAATTTTTGGAAACATTTAAAATGTTCGAAACAGTAAATAAACTGCATATTTGGAAAGTTCATTTTATTTAGAGTGGTTTACATATTTTACATTGTTAAATTGGATGTGTTATGCAAGTTTTATAAAGGTTTGAAAATTAGGGATTAATCTGTAAATAAAATGGACTTATATTAAAAGAAAATGGGGCAGAAACGTTTTTTTTACACCGCGCAGTGACCTAGAATGGGCCACTGCCAGTGGGCCCTGGCCTCCGTGGCGCCTAGGTGGCGTGGATGAGGGACGACGTGGCCTCCAGGGCCACTGCCGCGCGGGCCCATGCGTGTGCGCGTGCAAGTGAAAAAAAGGGAGGCTAAATGCCTCCCGTGGGGATCGAACCCTGGGCTCGGGCGTGCGGGCACAGCTGCGGTGCCACTGTTTCGTTGACAGTAAGGGAACACGCGGGTGGTTAAGGTTCAGATAGAGGGATGTTTAACTGAACTGCTAAAAGTTCAGTTTTCTGAACTTGTAGGCAGCGGCCGAAGGTGGACGCCGGCGATGGAAAGCGATGCAGCAGCTGCTGTTGCTGCTCACGGTGGGTGCGCGCGTGCTCGTGGTGTGCGCGTGCTTGTCGCGATGAAATAGAGAGGGAAAAGGAGGAGGGTGACGTGTGCTCAGCGTGGGGGAGGAAGGAGGAGGTCGACGGGGACAGTGGTGGCGTTTGGCCGGCGACGGAGAGGTCGACGGCGGCGATGGAGCGGCTCCCTGGTCCCGTGGCGGTGTCGAGGAGGACGAGGTAGCGGAGGGAATTCGATTCCCGCAATTAGCCCGTGATGAGGGCCATCACCGCGACGACGATCGCCGGAGAGGGTTTCGGTGGCGGTGGTGAGATACAGAGATGGGAGGAGCAGGGAGAGAGAGAGAGGAAGAAAACGGCGCTGCGAGGGAGAGAGGAGGGAGGAGAGATTAGGGTAGAGGGTGGAGCCCTAGGGCATGGATTTAAGGGGAAGGTGGAGCTGCTGCTCGCCGTTCCTCACCTCGGTAGTCGACGTGGACACGCCCGATCTGCTGCCGTACGAAGGTGGAAGAAACGGGGGGGTAGCAGGCCGGTGGGGATGGTGGGCTGGCCCAAAAGGCTTGCCTGCCCTTTCCCCCTTGCTTTGTTTTATTTTTTCTTTCTTTCTCTTTTTTTTGCAGATTTGAATAAGTAAAGAAAAGGGTTAGTTTTTAGGGTTAGAAAATTAGGGAAAATTTTGTGTAGTTTAGTTTTTGTAACAGCACCAAAATGCCAACTTTTGTTTTCCAAGAATTTTAAATTATGTTGCTGTTGGATTTTTAATTGAATTTTGAATGAAATTTTGGTATTTATTGATTAAATGAAAAGAACAATTTAACAGTTTTAATTTCAAGTGTAATGATAACAAATGATTGATTTGTTTTGTAATGTCCATAAATTTCAAAATGGTTACTGTTTGGAAATTTAATTGAATTTGAAAATGTTTTGGTATTAAATGAATTATTGATAGAAACAAATCAATAGTTTGAAATTACAACTTTAATGGAAACAACTAATTGCTTTGATTTGAATACTCATTTGGAAATTGTAACAGCACAAGTATGAAACAAATATTTAAAATTTGGTTTGAAATTCAAATAGAAAACAAAGGAAAACAAATGAAAACAGAGGAAAACAATTGGAAAACAAATGCAAAACTTAAGATGCCATGATGCAAAACATAAAATAACAGAGAGCAAACATTCTAATGGATGTTTTTCATACTTGGGATGTTACACCGGCTTAGGAAAGGCCGGATCAAGATGATCAAGAACCGGAGGGAGGCATGACTCCGAGTGCGGGCGAGACCCTGACTCCTTTGTAACCCGGAGGTCTCGTCCACTATATAAGGCGAGACCCCGGGGCGTAGAAAGCCAAGTTCTAGATCGAGAGCAACGTAACTCGAGACATCGAGAGCCAGAATCTCCCTTTGAAATCGAGACTTAGTTCTTTGAATAGTAAGAAGGCAGGAGTAGGTTTTACCCTCAATAGAGGGGTCGAACCTGGGTAAACTCGCGTCTCTCGTTTCCATCTTAACCCTTTCGAAGTTCCGCTTAGTAGCAATGGCCTCGCAATCTAGTTCTCGCATGAGGACACTTGCCGTCACAAAACCACGACAGTTGGTGCCCACCGTGGGGCCTGCTCGTGGAAGCGTCATCTTTTTGGAAGGAGCGCTACCTGGGATCGAGAAGCTCGCGATAGGCCGGCTCAGGAGAAGCCGGCGCGGGAACTACTACAACCATGACACGTGGGGCCCTGAGTTCGCCTCCGTGGAGTCAGGATTTCACATACCGTTCGGAGGGATCCATGTCTTCATTGGATATGTCGAGACAACAGTTTCAGAATCGGACCAACTATCAGATTCGGTATCTGAAGAGATCGTGGCAGCAGAGTCTGACGGGGAGTCTTTAGTTGGAAATCACGATGATCATGACGAAAGAGGTTCGATCCAGCAGATTTTTGAAGATCGATTGGGAGGAGACCCTGATCTGGTTATGCAAGGTTTCGCTGAGGCAACTTATCATGCCGCTGTCTACATGGCTGGTCCCACCCGACCAACCGAGCCTAGATACGACTCAGAAGGGAACCTGATCACAGGTGAGGCTTCGACCTCAAATCCGGTTCTTGGAACATCAGACGTTATGAGTACAGCACCGAACAGGCCAACGGCCCCGGGAGGACCAACGGCGACACCGCCAACAGGGCCCGGGGTAACTGGTCCCAGGCCAAGTGAAGCGGTGGTTGACTTAACCGGGCCTGTATGATATAATCCCAGACCTGAATTGATGACAGCAATGGATTCACTGAATGAGATTCTAGCAACACTGATCACTCCGGAAAACCTGGCACAACGTAACTCAGAGATAGCAAGACTCCGGCAGAAGATAACTCGCGTCCGTCAAGAGATCGAGACAGAGGCAACCTGCATAAACAAAGCTCGCTTGGAGGTTCTTGAGGAGGCTACGCGTTTGGAGAGGGAAGGAATTCGCCTCAATTTCAGGCGAAGGGAGTTAGACTCAGTACAGAATAGGCGTCACAGTACTCGTCTTAACAATGAGTTCGGGGCAGGTCTTGAACCCACAAACCTTCAGAATTTGTTTACACCTCCCGTTGCAAACCCGGCAGCTGGTAACCCGGCCGGCCTAGGTCGTCACACGAATCCGCCGGTTACCCCTGCTCCGGTTCATCAGGCACACCTCCAGCCTCCCGTCCAGATACACGGCGGTCCAATTCCAATGCCAACTCCAGCGCCGCCCTTACAGGAAAGGTTTCGTACGCCGCTTGGTCACTTCAATAATCCAATGGATAACAGCTAGGCCGCAACAACCAGTCTGGCGCAAATCCCAGTCGATCCCAACAACCCTATGGCCGTTGTGGCTCGGAGAGCTATTGAAATGTTACAAACAGGAGTGGTTCAACAGCTCAATTACAGTAACCACGATAGGATACACTCAACTCCCTACCACAGTAGGACAGCCTTACCGAGAAGTCACCATGGAAACTCCCCAGCCCCAGCAGGATCCAGCAATGCTAACCGAGTTCAGCCTAACCCACCCAGGCAAGCGTATCATACGCACCTGGGGCCCTGAATACAGGACACGGATTTGCAGAACCGGAGAGCGGGAATCTGGGTCATGTTCAGACCCCTTTCCAAAATGCGGTCTCAAACCCAGCTCTGGCCGGGTCTCGGAGAATTGGAATTCAATGCCTTGGTCCTGCGATCAGGAACGAGAGAATACCAGCCGATTTCAAAGGACCTCGCAGAGTGGTGAATTATACACCTGACATGGAGCCAGCAGACTGGATAGAGGGATATAAGATGGCCATGTAGATATTGGAAGTAAGCGACGCGGTGTGCACATAGTATTTAAGTGTGATGTTGGAGGGACCTGCGAAGTCTTGGTTGAAAAACTTACCCGCGAATTCAATTAACAGCTGGCAGGAGTTGAAGGATCAATTCATCAAAAAAATTCAGGGAAACTCCAAACGACTAACAACTATTACGGACCTAGAAAACTGTGTCCAGAAGGAAGGGAGTCTGCTTAGCACTAGTCTCGATGTGTCGCAGAAATCATACATTCATTAGTCGGACTTACTGTCCAGGAAGTGGTCATAGAATTAGAGAGAAATTGCAGATTCGATCCGTTGAAGCACAAGCTGGGACGTATCAAACGATACGTAAGTGATATGAGCGAACTGATGGATGCGATGACCAAGTATGCAGAGTCTGACAAGACAAAGGATGCAGACTCCGACGATGAGAAGTATGCTAAAGCAAAGAAAGCTGGAAACAAGGGTGGCCAGAACCCGAATCAGAGTAGTAGCAACATCCAGATCATGAATAACAACAAGCGCAAGAACGGGGAAGGGGCTTCATACCTGGTGGCTAACACGAATACAGGTTACAGAAACCAACGTCAGGGCAACAACTTCAGAGGAAGTCAAAATTTCAGGCCAAAGAGTTTTGCACAGGATCAGCAAGCTCTGAAAGGTCCCTGCCCCCGACATAGTAAAAATGGAAAGGTAGCAAATCATTCTTGGGAAATTGCTTCATCATGCAGGGTTTCAGACCTAGCAGAAATAATAATTATGGGCCAGGCAACGGTGGAGGAGGTAACCCAGGCAATATGGGAGGTGGATACCCGGGACCTGGCAGCTCGGGACCCGGCAATCATAATCCGGGTCATCACAATCAGAGTCACCAGGGAACGAACCCGGGCAATAGTCACCAAGGAGGAAATTATGTTTTTCAAACAAATTTGAAGCAGTTAAGTTCGGGTCAGTATCACGTATTCACCACTAGTTCATGCAGGAGGGAGCGCAAGGTACAGAAATGCGCAGTCAACACAGTTGCTCCTGCTGTTCCAAGATGGCTTAACTGGTCAGAACAACCTATAACCTGGAGCAGGGCTGATCATCCACCGCGAGTTGATAATCCGGGAGGAGTGGCTTTGGTCGTGGCTCCACAAGTTGGAGGATGTAAGTTAGATAAAGTGTTGATGGATGGAGGAAGAAGCATAAACATACTTTATTATGACAAGGATGAACCTGCAAGAGAAACAACTTCAACCATCGTCGACTGTGTTTCATGGTATCGTACCTGGTAAGTCTGCACAACCTATTGGAAAAATTTCCTTGAAGTTGCTTTTGGGGTATTTGAGAATTACAGGACAGAGATGCTAGCTTTTGAAGTGGTCAAATTCAAAAGTCCTACCATGCCCTGTTCGGACGACCATCTTATGCCAAATTCATGGCCAGACCCTGCTATGTTTACCTCAAACTAAAAATGTCAGGTCCTAATGGAAACATTACTGTTAATGGAGATAGAGACATAGCCCTGGAATGTGAGGAAGGTGACGCAACTTATGCAGAAACAGTTTGCGCTGAAGAGGAGCTGAAGTTGTATAACTGCAAGTTGATCCAGAAGATATGACCTCGCTCAAAAAGCCATCGGCTGAGTCTAAGTTAAAATTCCAGTCTACTCAATACACCAAGTTGGTGGACTTTACTCCTGGTGACTCATCTAAGCAGTTCAGCGTGGGGGCTCATATGAGAGAGAAATAGGAAAGCGCGCTCATCAAGTTCCTCCGTGAGAATTGGGACATCTTTGCATGGAAACCTTCTGACATGCCAGGTGTTTCAAGGGAATTTTCTGACCACAGTTTAAGTGTGGATCCTAACCTGAAACCGATTTGTCAATTCCTTCGTCGTTTCAATGATGAGAGAAGAAAGGCAATTGGAGAAGAGATAACTAGGTTACTAGCTGCAGGGTTTATAGTTGAGGTGTTACATCCAAAGTGGTTAGCCAATCCGGTTCTGGTCCTCAAGAAAAAGGAATTTGGAGGATGTGGATTGACTACACAGACTTGAACAAAGCATGCCCTAAGGACCCGTTCGCTTTACCCCGTATTGATAAGATTATAGACTCTACGGCCGGTTCTGAATTGCTATGTTTCCTGGACGCATACTCAGGTTATCATCAAATAAAGATGAAGAAAGAGGATCAAGAGAAAACGTCTTTTATCACTCCCTTTGGAGCCTTTTGTTACACGTCAATGCCGTTTGGGTTAGAAAACGCAGGAGCAACTTATCAGAGATGCATCCAAATTTTCTTGGAGAGTCATATTGTGAGAAACGTGCACGCTTATGTGGATGACATAGTGGTAAAATCTCAAAAAGGTGACACTTTGATCTCAGACCTGGAAGAAACATTTGCCAGCTTACGCAAATACCATATGAAACTTAACCCAACAAAGTGCATTTTTGGAGTGCCAGCTGGAAAGTTACTGGGTTTCATTATTTCGGAACGGGGCATTGAGGCAAACCCGGAAAAAATCCAGGCTATACATAACCTGAAGAAGCCGGTCTGCCTGAAAGACGTTCAAAAGCTCACAGGTTGTGTTGCAGCCTTAAGCCGGTTCATAAGCAGGTTGGATGAAAAGGCTATACCCCTGTATCGACTTCTGAAGAAAACTGACACCTTTGTTTGGAATCAAGAGGCGGATGAGGCTTTGGAGGCTCTGAAAAAACAGCTCTCTAACGCTCCATTCTTGGCTGCACCTGAGAAAAAGGAACCTATGTTACTATAAATAGCAGCCAATAACAGATCAGTCAGTGCGATCGTAGTTGTGCAACGCAAGATGGAAGGAAAGGAAGGTCTGATCCAGCGACCGGTTTATTATGTCAGCGAGGTTCTGACAGAGTCCAAGCAACGTTACCCGCATTGGCAAAAGTTAGTTTTTGGAATATTCATGGCCAGTCGCAAACTAAAACATTACTTTCAGAAACATCCCATCACTTTGGTTAGTTCAGCGCCCTTGTCAGACATTATTCAGAACAGAGAAGCAACAGGGAGAGTTGCAAAATGGGGTATTGAGATGGGGCCATATCACATCAAATATGAGCCTAGGACCGCAAGAAAGTCTCAAGCTTTGATCGAATTTATAAATGTCTGGACACAATTACAGGTTCCACCGGATAAACCTGGTACCAAATACTGGACTATGCATTTTGACAGGTCTCGGCAATTGGAAGGTTCAGGGGCTGGTGTGGTGCTAACTTCCCCAAGAGGTGATAAATTTCGCTACGTCTTACAAATTTCGTTCAAATGCACTAAATGCAGCAGAGTATGAGGCTTTGCTTCATGGACTTTGCATTGCTAAGGAGATGAGTGTAACCCGGATTCGATGTTTGGGTGATTCAGACCTTGTCTCCCAACAAGTTACAGGAACCTGGGATTCTAAAGACTCAGTTATGGCGGCTTACAGGCGAGCGGTTACCCAGCTAGCCGGATATTTTCAGGGTTATCAGGTTGATCATATTGATCGACGTCTTAATGAGGCGGCTGATGCACTAGCTCGTTTGGGATCCCAGAAGAAAAAAGTTCCACCTAACATTTTCTTGGACGAACTTCATAGTCCATCGGTCAATATTCCAATGGAAGAAGACTTAGCAAACCCAGACCCAGAATCTGAACTGATAGCAGTATTGCATACACATCCAGAGTGGACCGAGCCATACTTGGCATACCTTGCAAGAGGTGAACTCCCGCGGGACGAGGTTATGGCTCGACAGGTTATCAGAAGGTCAAAATCGTATACAATCATCAACGGTGAGCTATATAAGAGAAGTGTGGTTGGAATTTTCCAGCGATGTGTTTCTCCAAAAGAAGGATGTCAGATCTTGACGGAAATTCATTCAGGTGATTGTGGTCATCATGCAAGTTCAAGATCGTTGGTTAAAAAATCTTTTAGACATGGTTTCTTCTGGCTTACTGCAAACGCTGACGCGGAGAACATAGTCAAAACCTGTGAAGGATGTCAGAGGTATGCAAGACAGGACCACGTGCCAGTTCAGGATTTGCGTATGATACCCATAACTTGGCCTTTCGCAGTATGGGGGCTTGATATGGTAGGACCTTTCAAAAGGTCATCTGATAAATAAACTCATCTTTTGGTGGCAGTGGATAAGTTTACAAAATGGGTAGAAGCAGAACCAATCAGCAAATGTGACACAGTTACAGCAGCCAAGTTCTTAAAAAAGCTGATTTTCAGGTTTGGTTATCCACACAGCATCATAACAGACAATGGAACAAATTTGTCAGAAGGGGAAATGCAGAAGTTTTGCGAACAAAACCATATCCGACTTGACCTTGCTTCGGTAGCACATCCACAGTCCAATGGACAGGCAGAACGAGCAAATCAAGAGTTACTCAAAGGTATTAAACCTAGACTTCAGGTACCTTTGGAAAAAACTGCAGGGTGCTGGGTCGATGAGTTACCAGCTGTTTTGTGGAGCATACGAACTAATCCAAATAGGTCAACAGGTTATACACCGTTTTTCCTGGTTTATGGAGCTGAAGCAGTTTTGCCAAGTGATATTTTCCATGATTCACCGAGAGTAGCAGCTTATGTGGAAACTAATAATGAGTTAGCTCGTCAAGACTCATTAGATGCCTTAGAGGAAGCACGTGATCTAGCAGCATCTCGGTCAGCTATATATCAGATGGACCTGCGTCGCTATCATAGCCGCAGAGTTAGAACTCGAAGTTTTCAAGAAGGAGATTTGGTTTTAAGACTTATTCAGAAGAAGAAAGATGGGATTGTCGTGGTGGTATCACGGCAGATGCCATAGGATGGCTAACAGTTTGGGGTCGATGGACGCTGGAGGTGATCGGGGAGGGATCACACGGCGAGTAGCCGCGTGTAGGGTGAATCTAACACTGCAAACACCAAGATCTTACCCAGGTTCAGGGCCTTCGTGTGGAGGTAACACCCCTACTCCTGCCTTTCTCTTTATATGTGTGTTACCAAGTAGCCACAGTACAATTAGGCCTTCAGCCGAGTAGCCGCTCTAACTCTCTAGTTCTCTCTGTGTGTAGTGAAGCAATCCAGAGTGTCGACTCTCGCACAGGAGGAGTGTCGAGACATCCTAGTAGTTTTCATAGACGGGGGTGCCATGAGACTACGGTAGAGACGTGGGGTAACGGGATAGCGTGGCGAACAGTGGACACAGGATTTACCCAGGTTCGGTACGTCGCGACAGTACGACGTGCCTACTCCTGCACTTCTCACTAATCAGGACTAAAGCCTGTAAACAGGGTTACAATGTGAGGGTATAGATCTAGCTACTCGGCGAGGATGAACTTCTCGGCGAGTTGCGCAGAGCTTCTCTGTTATGCGGTCAAGCTTCTAACTTCAAACTTATCCAATCTAGCTCCCGTCCGTCTTTATATAATAGCCGGATTAGGGCTTACAGAATAGAAACCTAGAAGACTACGTTAACTTGTAACTTGGAAAGCAAGGAATCCGTCTTCTCCTCCAAGCCAGATCACGTGGGCCGTGATCCGGGTTCTTCTAGAATCCGGCTTCTGCGCGTCGGATTACTGGGCCGCCCAATGGACCTAAGCCCACTACCATAAAGGCCACCCTGGTAATCCGGCACTTTGTCTACCATCTTCTATACCCCTAGTTGGTATATATCCGACAGTAGCCCCCAAGAAGGATTAAAACTCTGATTCTCCGTCTTTCGCCAAATACACTTTGTCCGAGGAATATCGATTCAGCAGTCTTGATTCTTCTTATTTTTCTTTTTGAAAGAGATGGTAACATGAAACTCGGAATCCTGAAAATCCGGCTTTCCTCTCACGATCCTTCGCGGAAAAGGAACTTCTGACGTCAGCGCTTTAATCATGCTGACGCAGGCGACGCTTGGTTTCACGTGGGAAACCCTGCAACGTATCTTAGACAGATTCTCACGAGAAACGAGGAGATAGTCATAATTTCCCTGTCGTTTCATTTCCCGGATTTTCCGGCGAGTGACACGCGTCGAACATCCAACGGTCAAAAGAGCCGTTGGCACGCATCTAAACGGTTTTCCGGCTATAAATAGCCGTCTTCGTCCTCAACGAAACCTTTCCTCACTTCCTCACTGCCCACGCCATTGACGCGAGCGAGCTCGAGAGCACAACACTGTCCCAAACGCACTCAACCTCCAAGCGCGCCAAAACGCAACGCACCACCAACGAGATGGCCTCCTCGCCGTCCTCGCCCACCCGCGCCGCCATTGACGAGCTCATCGGCGACCTAGATCCGCAGCTAGGGTCGCCTAAGCGCACCGGCGGCGAGCCGGAGAAGACCGCGGCCTCCGCGGCGGGCGGAAAGAACACTTACGCCGCCACGTACGTTGCGGGGTCGAGCGCCGCAACCTTCTCGCCGTTCGCTCCAGAAACGGCGAGGGTCAAGATCCATTCCCATGGTGATGAGCGCTTTACTACCGGAGCCAACGAAGAAACAGAATTTGTCGGCAACTGGAGTCCGAGTAATACTTCTCTTGTCCTTCTCCGTCGGATGTCAAGGGAAGGATTAATAGTTAAGGGCAAATGGCGGATCTCGAAAGATGAACCCGAGCCCAAACCAAAAGTCGGAGAACGCGTCCTCCTTACCTCTCATATCGCGAGAGGTATGGGTTTTCCCCCTTCCGCCTTTTTTCTAGACGTCCTTAACTTTTATGGCGTTCAACCACATAATATTTCTCCAAATTCCATCCTCTACTTAGCTAGTTTCCAAGCTCTTTTCGAAGGATATCTCGGGATAACTCCTGACTTAGATTTTTGGCACTATTCCTTTGAGGTAAAGCATAACATCACAAATGGTACTTCGCCTATCTGTGAAACCATATCTTTTACCCTCAGAAAACTTAGGGAGGAATGGTATCCAAAAATAAAAATGCCGGAACCTGACCAATCTTGGCTAGGTTCTTTCTTTTATCACCAAGACATTCCATTCCCAGGCAAGGAAACCGGGGTTCCTCCCTTTGTTAATTCTGCCGCTACTCCTTGCGAGAGTTGGACAGCTGTAGTAGTAGAAAATTTGCCATAAAACCTAATGAAGATAAAGCGGCGCATTGCCAAACTTTCTTCCTCTCAACCCTCTTTGATTGGGAAGGATACCGTTTTATGCTGGTTCGGTCGTCGTGTCCAACCTCTTTCTTTCCGTTTCCGGCTTCTTTGCAAATACCAAGGTCCAGAAGATAACATGAGGGGAACAGATAAGGCCTATACCAACAGGGCTTTTATAGAACGACTTCACCAACTGGTCGCCACCAGTAGTCAGATTGAGGAAAATCTGGCAATTTATCACGTGGAAAATCTGGTTCCCAAGGTATTTATCTTCCCTTGTTTCCGAGTTTTCCTTAGATTATCTTCTCTCTCCGTTTTTTAACATATTGTTAATTCTTTCCCAGTTTGACGAACTTGGAGAAAATGATCTTGCTTCCGATGCTGAACTCAACAGATTACATGCCGAGTTTTACAACAATCTGAAGCGCAAAAGGCAATCTGCTATCAAAGAAGAATCTCCTTCTGCAGCTATGGGCATGAGGGGGAGAACAAAAACACAGATGGGCGGAAATTCTCGATCACCTGTTGGAAACGAATCTATTCCCAACCTGGACGATATCCGGATAAAAGAAGAACCGTTCGACGACCTCGGATATATTCGTCCGGAGGCTAAGAAATTTTTTACTCCTGCGCCTCTGATTCGCCCTTGGCCACAGAATGGATTAGTTGTTCGCAATGATATCGCTTTTTCACCTCGTCATGTCATACACGATGGCCTTCACCATGTTGGAATTCTTTTCGTGGAATATGCCAGAGAATTCAACGAGACCCTGGCCGACTTGCGAGAGATGGGCCAGGTAATACTTCTAGCCCCCAAGCATTAAGTTGAAAATCTGGATTCTTCTTAATGTTTCTTCGTATGCTTGTTCAAACTTAAGCATCTGGCTTTCATTTCCATGTTTTAGCATTCCGCAGACGCCATAAACCTGGAAGTTTTTAAGAAGCTTAGTCTCAAGAGCAGAGAAGTAAAAACCCTTCAATCTGCTATTGAGTCGAAAAGCAACGAACTGGCATCATCTCAGCGACAATTATCAAAAGCCACCGGTATTTTACTTTGTGCAATTTGTTTTCTCTAGGAAATGATTGATAAATCTTGTTGTAAATTCGGAATATTTCCTTGCCCTCCAGCTGCTTTAACCAAAACCAAGAAATTAGCGGAAAACGCTGTGTATTTCTCTCGACTTCGTGAGGAAAACTCAAGCCTTCGAAAGAAAATTTTGAAAGTTCAGGAAGACCTGGAAGCCAGTAATCTGGCCCTTGGGATTGCTCAATCCAAGGCTTCTTTACAGGCAGCGGATGATAAATCTGTTATCAATGATTTGGAAAGTATGCTATTCCCACGCATGAAAGAAAGCGACGAAATTGACACGGTTCTTGGTAAGTTAACTTCTTTCACCAATGTCTTCATGTCATGTTTCTTGTATCTTTTCATCTAATCTTTGCTTTTGTCAAAAAAGCAGGAAATTTTCCAGGAATTTCTCGGACTGAAAAGATCCGGGCCTTTGGGGAAGTGTGGAACTCAATCAGGAATGCAGGAATGCATCTGATTAATAAATTCCTTCCCACAAGTAATATACAATCTTCGGAAGTTTACAGACTTCCGGATGCCATCATGGAGGTTGCAGAGTCAAAAGAATCAATCCTTCGCTCTGCCGCACGAGGTGGTGCGCGCATGGCACTTGGCCTCATGCGTCTACATTACCCTAATGCTAAATCTTGGCGCGTAGCATCCGGTATTCCCCAAGAATATACAGAAGCGCAGAGAAATGCGATTTTTGATGAAGTTAAAGGCCACGCCACCCAGATTGCCTCCATGGTGAATATCTCCATTACTTATCCGGAAGAAGAAGTGCCCGTAGCCCCCGAGAATGATAGCAGTGATGAAGACTCGGAAGCTTGAGGGAATGCACTTGACCTGGATGCTGGATGTGTACAAAGAGCATTTTATTTTTACAATGTAATTCATATTGTAATGCTTTTGTACCGTTTGTCGAAACAAGAACTCCGCCTTTTGCAGCTTTGAATTATTAAATTCCTTGCAAGGTTTTTCGGGTTTGACTATTCCTTTTGTCTTCTAAGTAATCCGACAAATGTGTTTTAACTGCCCTTAGTGCTTGAAATGGCTTTACTAGCAATGAGAATCGTCATGCCGAGTAACTGTGGACGAACCAAGCAGTTTTGAAACTCGGATACATGGATCGTGCTAAAAGGTACTTTTACTAACTAGTTCCAGTAACCCAACACATCCATAATCAGATAATACTTAGAGAATGGTAAGGAACTGTTTTGAAACTTGGGCACGCAGGCACAATCCGAGTTTCCTTTAACCTTTAACAGGCTGAATCGTTCAGCTTTTAAACACCGAGCACGTAGGCACAATTCGGGTTAACATTGAGTGTTTTGTAAGATCATTGAGAAATAGATAAAGATGGAATCATGCTTTGTACTGTAATGAGCTTGTAAAAACATGGATATCAAAATTCCGATTTCTTTATTTCATGATCTCAAAAGATGTTTACATAGATATTGAACTAAGTATAGAAGGGACGTAACTGCTGGATGCTCCAAGGTCTTTTTGTCTCTCCTAGCTCATCATCTATTTTTCTCTTTCTTTTGCGATTCGGCTTTTCTGGATCATCTTCCGTATCTCGAATATCGACAAGATAATATGATCCATTCTTCATGGATTTACTTATGACGAATGGTCCCTCCCAGACTGGGGCTAATTTGTGTTTCCTTTGCTGCACCAGCCTCAGCACTAGGTCACCTTCTTTGAAAGAACGATGCCTGACTTTCCGACTATGGTAACGTCGCAAGCCTTGCTGGTAAATGGCGGATCTTTGGAGCACAAGCTCTCGCTCTTCTTCTAAGAGATCAACGGCATCCTGTCGTGCTTCTTCGGCATCTGAATCATCGAAATCCTGTACTCTTGGGTTGTTGTGTATCATGTCCGTTGGGAGAATTGCTTCCGCCCCATAGACTAAGAAAAACGGGGTTTGCCCAGTTGACCTATTTGGCGTTGTTCGAATACTCCAGAGTACAGAAGGTAATTCTTCTACCCATGCTCCAGCTGCTCTATGGAGAGGCGATTCGAGCCTTGGGCGTATTCCCTGCAGGATTGAACTGTTCATTCTTTCAACCTGCCCATTAGATTGCGGGTGCGCCACAGATGCGAGATCTAAGCGGATTCCCGTTTGTTGGCAATATTTTGCCAACTCCCCAATGGAGAAATTTGTCCCGTTGTCAGTTATTATGCTGTGTGGGACGCCATATCTCATTACTAAATCAATGATGAAATTCCTGGCGGTTGCACCGTCCAGCTTTTTGATGGGTTTAGCCTCCACCCATTTGGTATACTTATCTACCGCTAAGAGTAGATGTGTAAGTCCACCTCTTGCAGTTTTGAACGGTCCCATCATATCTAGCCCCCAGACCGCGAACGGCCATGTGATGGGGATAGTTTTTAGTGCTTGGGCCGGCAAATTGGTCTGCTTGGCGTAATATTGACATCCTTCACACGTATTAACTATGCGCTCGGTGTCTGTCTTGGCTGTTAGCCAGAAAAACCCAGCACGGAATGCTTTTTTGACTATGCTTTTTGATTGAGCATGATGTCCGCAATCGCCGGCATGGATTTCTTCCAGTATTTCTCTTCCTTCTTCTGGTGAAATACACCGTTGAAAAATTCCGGAAGTACTGCGTTTGTACAAGCAGTCGTCGATTACCACGTATCCTTTGCATCGACGCTGTATTTGTCTTTGCAAGACTTCGTCTGCTCCTTCCGGGTACTTCTGATTGACTAAAAAGTTTAAGTATGAAATTGTCCAATCCGGTTTAACGAGCATGACCTCGATTGTTTCAGATGCCAGAGGATAATCAACGTCTCCACCTTTTATGGACGGCTCGTGCAAGTGCTGGACGAATACCCCTGGTGGTAAAGTTTTTACTCTCTCTGATCCCATGCGGGCTAACGCATCCGCGTTCCAATTTTCCTCCCTTTTTATGTGAAGGACTTCGAACCCGAAGAAACAGATGGCGAACTCGTCCACCGTCCTCCGATATTCGGCCATTATAGGGCTTTTCGCGTCCCGGGTTTGGTTGAGCTGATGCTGTACCAAATCCGAGTCTCCATAACACAAGATGCGTTTTACCCCTATTTCTTTTGCAATATGCAAGCCATGAAGCAGAGCTTCGTATTCTGCCACGTTATTACTGGCGTTGAAGTGTATTTGCAATACGTACTCCATTGTGTCTCCCTTAGGAGATTTTAGGACTACGCCAGCCCCAGCCCCTTCCTTCATCTTGGATCCGTCAAAGTGCATGATCCAGTACTCGGATTCTGGCATCGGTGTTTTTTCCATTGCTTCTGTCCAGTCGGCGACAAAATCTGCCAAAACTTGGGATTTTATTGCCGTCCTTGGCTGGTACTTAATGTCGAAAGCTGCCAGCTCGATGCCCCATTTAGCTACTCGGCCGGTTGCCTCCGCATTGTTTATAATATCCCCTAGTGGTGCTTTACACACCACTGTTATGGAATGCCCTTGGAAGTAATGACGTAACTTCCTAGATGCAAAAAATACGCCATATGCCAGTTTCTGGTAGTGCGGGTACCTTTGTTTGGATTCGGAAAAAACTTCGCTTATGTAATATACCGGATGTTGGTCTGGTATGCTTTGCTCTTCCTTTGTCCGTTCCACAACGATTACCGCACTAATAACCCGATTTGTAGCCGTAAGGTATAATAACATGGGTTCTTCGTCTTTTGGAGATGCCAAGATGGGAGCTTTCATCAAGGTTTCCTTCAACTGGGCCAACGCTGCATCGGCCTCTTCTGTCCATTCGAACTTGTCGGATTTCTTTAGCAGTTTATAGAGCGGTAAGGCTTTATCCCCCAGCCGACTAATAAATCTGCTGACGGCTGCAGCGGAACCCGTCAATCTTTGGACATCTTTTACGCACGTAGGTTTTGAGATGTTCAAGATTGCCTTGATCTTTTCCGAGTTAACTTCTATTCCTCTGTGAGAAACGATGAAACCCAGAAGTTTTCCTGAGGGAACCCCGAATACGCACTTAGATGGATTCAACTTCATCTTGTAAGTGCGTAAGTTCTCGAAAGTTTCTCGCAAATCCTCAAGGAGTGTATCTTTTTCCTTGGTTACAACGGCGATATCGTCCACATAAACATGGACGTTTTTGCCAATCTGACTATGCAAACAGCGTTGCATGCAACGCTGGTAGGTTGCACCTGCGTTCTTCAGGCCAGAAGGCATGGTTATGTAGTAATACGTCCCATACGGGGTTATGAAAGAAGTCTTGATTTGATCTTCCTTTTTCATGCGTATTTGGTGGTACCCGGAGTATGCGTCCAAAAAGCATAAAAGCTCGGAGCCTGCAGTGGCGTCTATTATTTGATCGATTCGCGGTAACGCGAACCTATCTTTCGGACACAATTTGTTCAATCCTGTGTAATCTATACACATTCTAAGAGCAGTGGTGTCTTTCTTCGGCACTAACACCGGATTTGCGGACCAATCAGTATGGATTACTTCCTTGATGAAATCCGCTGCTAAAAGCCGGATAATTTCCTTGCCAATAGCCTTCCGTCTTCTTCCGTCAAATCGACGGAGACCTTGTTTGACGGGTTTTGATCCAGGAATAACCTTGAGTTGGTGCTCAGCAAGTTCCCTGGATACGCCTGGCATGTCAGCTGGACACCAGGCAAAAATATCCCAGTTCTCACGGAGGAACTTGATGAGCTCGCCTTCCTATTTGTCAGTCATCCCAGTCCCTACGACGACGAATTTTGTCGGATCCTTGGGATCTAGGATTACTTGTCTTGTATTCTCGGACGCCTTGAAGCTATCTGTTGGCTTCCGAGTTTCTTTTCCTGCCGGCATTTCTTTCGGCGATACCTCCTTGGCTAATTCCTTCAGTTCCTCCTTTGCTATAACTCTCTGAGCGCAAAGGGCGTTTTGTTTCTCCAACTCATTTGCCAGCTTGAAATCACCGGCAATGGTGATTACTCCTCCTTTGGGTCCTAGCATCTTCATCTTGTTGTAGATATAACAGGATCTTGCCATGAATTTGGCGAAAGCCGGACGTCCGAGTATTGCGTGATACACGCTTTCGAACGGCACTACTTCGAAGGATACTTTTTCCTGTCGGAAGTGATCTTTATCTCCGAAGGTGACATCTAGGGAAATTTCTCCTAGGGATCGTGCTTGCCTGCCAGGAACAATGCCATGGAAGCGTATATTGCTGTAGTTGAGCTGGGACTCGGAGATCTTCAAGTGCTTCAGTGTATCCAAATACATTATATTAATGCTGGATCCTCCGTCCATCAGCACTTTTCTTAGCCTAGTGTTTTCAACAATAGGGCTTACAACAAGAACTTGTGTGCCGGGTTCAGGGATATTTCCGGGATGGTCAGACTGATCCCAGATTATTGGTGTGTTGGAGTACTTCAAGAATTTCGGGGTCGCAGGGATAACCGCGTTTATTTCCCGAAGTGTTCTTTTGGCCACCTTTGCTGGCGGGGTTGCTAAGAAAGTTAGCATTGCTTCTCCATCAACTCTCGGAAATTTGGGTTCGCCCTTTCGCTGTTGTTCCTGGATTTTGTCATCAGTGTCCGATTCACTGTCTTCTTTGTCAGCTTCTGGCTTTTGTTTGGCAGGTTTCCTCTTGGAACCCTTCCCCTTATTTCCGGATCCTGCATTGCCTTTCATATGCTTATTTAGCCGGCATTGCGCATTTGT
Organism: Alopecurus myosuroides; assembly: GCA_028641055.1. Taxonomy (NCBI): domain Eukaryota; kingdom Viridiplantae; phylum Streptophyta; class Magnoliopsida; order Poales; family Poaceae; genus Alopecurus; species Alopecurus myosuroides. The sequence goes on from CM054061.1 coordinate 32,171,715, forward strand.
GTGGGTGGGTTTCCCAAATTGCGAGTGGTGGACACAGGGTTCCGACTTAATTCTCTCCCATTCTTCGGGAGTGTAATTGATTGGATCTGGGCTGCGTCCTTTCCACTTGTTCCCCTTTTCTCCTCCAAAGGTTATGTTGACCTCTTTGGGTTTTGTCGTTGATTCCGGAGTTCCTTTTTTGTCAGAACGAGGGGTTTTCTTGGCGAGTATCAGTGTATCGATATTGCCTCCTCTTGCTCTGATGTCGTCTTCGGCTGCCGCGTGCTCATTAGCGGTTGTAAGCATAGATCCGAGATCTTTGTGCTGTTTAGAACCAACCATGACCGGTACGAGTCCGGGTTTTAGGCCATTGACGAAAGCATGCATTGCTTGTACGTCAGTTACTCCAGAACAACTATTCTTCATTGCTGTCTATCTGGAAATGAAATCCACGTAAGGTTCATCCTCAAATTGGGTGCAACGGTTCAGCTGGTTGATGCTGTTCGGGCGTTTGTATGTTCCCCCGAAGTGCTGAGTGAATACTCTAGCCATATCATCCCAGCTGTCAACAGTTCTTGATGGTAATCCATTGATCCAATCTCTGGCTCCGTCTAGCAACATTAGGGGAAGGAACTTGACAGCTTCCAGGTCTGTCCCATTGTTGATCTGGACGGCTGTATAGTAGTCTGAGAGCCAGGTATCCGGGTTTGTGCTGCCGGTATATTTTTGGTAGGTTGGACCAACTTTGGCGAAGCCAGAATGTAGGGTTATCCTTCGAATCCTGTCAGTAAAACACTTAGGACCATTTCTGCTCTATCAATGTGTGCAGAATATCTTCCGGCTGAATGGACAGAAGGGGATCTGCTCCTTTCTTTTCCATTGTTGCGCGGACGCGCTTTTCCGGGGTTATTTCTATCTCTTCCGTTGTCACGCCCTTTTGGATTAGGCGGAGTTCTGCTCCTGTGCCTTTCCTTATCCTTAGGCGGTGTCCGAGATCTTTCACGTCTGTGAGGTATATCATATCTTCCAGCTTTCTCGGCTGGGTTTCTCGGAGGTGGCATTATTTTGCCGTCGTTCCGGTGTTTGTCTTCCCGATCATATGGTTTATGTCCATCTTTCGGGAGATGAGGTCCGGTTCTAGACGCTGCATCCCGGTTGTCGGGGTTTTTCTTGTCTTTTCTCGGATCCTCTTTTTTATCCTTTGAATTATCCGAGTCTCCGGGTTCTTCCGGTCCAGGTGCTACAGCAGCGCAAGTAGCTGGTTTGCATAGGGCGGAGTTATCGTGCAACCTCCCTGATCGCTCTTGGCCCCGCTGTTGTTGTTGCAATGCTTTTCCTAAGAAAGCATACACCCCTTGAAGTTTTTCCCCGTTGGAGTACAGATCATTGTTGAGGATGGCGAACGCTGCCTCCGCGTTTTCTGCTGCGGTTTTGTATATTGGCTCGCCCCTGGCATCTTTGCCGTTTACCCGCTTTTGCCAAGATGGGTTATGAAACCTTTCTTTTGGCGGCAGTTCTTCCGGTTTTGCGATTCCGGGTAACCTTGTAGGTTTGATGGCAGATCTATTCTTTCTCTCGTACTCCTCTATTTCTTCCTTCATGATTTTGATATCAAGTTGGGTTTGTTGGAGGTGTTCCCGAGATCTGAGTAAACGTTGATGTTTCCGTTGGAAAGCTTGTCTCCTGGCTTCCAGCATCTCAGGGGGCTCGCTTGCTCCCACTGGCGTTTGTAACAGATCTTGTTCTTCTTGTTCTGTCATTGGCACAACAAGGATTTCCTTTTTCTTCTCCGCAGGCTTTTCTCTGCTTGCTTCTCCTATTTCCGGGTTTTCTTCAGCTGTATAAGCTAGTTTTTTCTTCCGGAGTTTTTTAGCAGACTTGTGCCTTTTCTTGGAAGAGGGAGGGTTTTTGATAGGCTCATCTTCTGTCATCTCCTTGACATTAGGGAATACCGGAGAAGTTTCTCCGTCTTCTCTCTCTTCCTCTGGCAGGGGGGTTTTAGGGCTTTCCTGGCTGCCGGCGCCCATGGTATCAGCTGGTTTTGCCATTAGCACTTCATGGAATCCCTCTTGAAAGGACTTAACCTTTCTTACGAAGGCGTCATCGTCTTCGTCTTCGGAGTCGAAGTTATCCGATCCGGTTTCCGACTCCAACCTCGCCTCAATAGCGGCAAGCACGGATTCTGCTTCCGAGTTCATCGTCTTGTTGACGGATGTCGGATCTTCCGCCTCTGTGACGGGTGTTTGATCCTCCGTCTCCATGACGGGTGCGTTGTTGTCTGCCTCTTGCACGGGATTTCTGTCATCTGTTTTTTCAGCAATTTCGGATTGCACCATGCCGATAATGTGTGTATCACTTTTTTGTCGGCGATCTGAGCAGAATCCGGCATCATAGTTGTCTTCGACTGGGTATAGGGCGGGTGGGATAAACTTGCTTCCACCGCAAAACCCCATTGCTTCTGCGGTTAGTCCGATAAAGATGTTAGCAGATCCAATCGGTAACACACAGGCACTTACCAGGTGATTTTGCGCTGGTATATAGGATCCATTGTCGAGGAAGCGTCCGACGTCGTCGTCGAATTCCAAGCTTCCGACAGTAATCGATCTTCCAATTCCGCCGAGTATCCCAGATAGGAACTTCACGCCTGACGTCGTTTGCCCCACGGTGGGCGCCAACTGTCGAGACATCGTAGTAGTTTTCATAGACGGGGGTGCCATGAGACTACGGTAGAGACGTGGGGTAACGGGATAGCGTGGCGAACAGTGGACACAGGATTTACCCAGGTTCGGTACGTCGCAACAGTACGACGTGCCTACTCCTGCACTTCTCACTAATCAGGACTAAAGCCTGTAAACAGGGTTACAATGTGAGGGTATAGATCTAGCTACTCGGCGAGGATGAACTTCTCGGCGAGTTGCGCAGAGCTTCTCTGTTATGCGGTCAAGCTTCTAACTTCAAACTTATCTAATCTAGCTCCCGTCCGGCTTTATATAATAGCCGGATTAGGGCTTACAGAATAGGAAACCTAGAAGACTACGTTAACTTGTAACTTGGAAAGCAAGGAATCCGTCTTCTCCTCCAAGCCAGATCACGTGGGCCGTGATCCGGGTTCTTCTAGAATCCGGCTTCTGCGCGTCGGATTACTGGGCCGCCCAATGGACCTAAGCCCACTACCATAAAGGCCACCCTGGTAATCCGGCACTTTGTCTACCATCTTCTATACCCCTAGTTGGTATATATCCGACAAGGAGGCAGGGCACCTTATATACTGGTGCCCAGCCGAATAGAAAACAACTATAAGGTACGACTTGACGTATCAGGAGCACTGCAGAACAGAGCACGCCTCCAGGTTCTCGCCGGTGTTGGCACCGTAAGTCGTTGCGCCATTCGGAGATGGGACCTCTCCACCCTTGTCAGTGAGATAGGGTAGGCCCCTAGCACTGTCCTGTCAACTCTTTCAGTGACAGGACTTGACAGGCGCGTACCGCACTGTTGCCACTCCGTAGCGCGGATAATCACTCGCTCCTTAAGTTGAACCGCACGCCGTACGGACGCGGGATACGCGGGATCCTTTGTCAGAACGGCTCCATTGACTTCTGGCCCGAGTAGGAACTCACTCCCTCTACCCGGACCAACTTCTTTACTCGGATGAACATAACTTGCTTGATTTCTCCTCTTGGCCATGGATGGGTACGGCCGGATAGCAGTCGACCGGGTAGCAAGTACCGGGTAGCCAGCTACTCTGTCAAACCTTTCCTTGGACCTTGCCTTTAGCACTTGCCTTACCCCTACTCGGGGGTAACCCCCCGACATTAGTCCCCAAAGCTGGTAGAGTCCTGCGAACTCGTTCACTGGGCCCTGCCAGCTTAAAAACAAATCTTGTCTTCGTACCGCAATATGCCGAGTTGCACCTCCGAGTAGCCTTCAACTATTGCTTGAATCTTATCTTCTCCAAGTAGCACTACCTTTCTTCTCTAATGCCGAGTAAAAAGACTTAGAGAAATTCCAAACTCACTCCTGCTGAATCAGACAGAATCCATCTCTCTGTGTCGCTACAGGGAACATGTCACACCCCCATACCCCCGACGCCTCGGTGCCTGGGATATGGCAGGCCACGCGCCCATAACTGCGACCAGGGCCCACTAGACCGTTAAGTCACTTCAACTGCACTCAAGAGCCCACGATCTCGACGTGGGATTAACTGCGCCCGTTACGCGCGCGATATGCGTTGTGTGCGTTTCTAACGGTTGCGCTACCCACGCCGCACGATCTCCGTGCACGATCAATCCGCGAATAACTCACCGGTAACTGTAATTCGAGGGAGCGGGATAAATACCCCCTCGCCGCTCCCCTCTTCTCTTTCCTGCTCTCTTCCACCTCTTGCCCCTTCGTCTCTCCACCGCCGTCGAGCGCTCCACCACCGCAACCGCTTGTCGTGCTGCAGCTCCACGCGCCACCGGAGAGACAAAGAGAGATCCAGATTTCGAATCACATCTTCCACCCGCACCTCCGCTTCTCAGATTCGCATCTCCGCCGCCATGGCTGCACGCGGAGAGGATGATGCCGCCGCTCGCGCCGGCTGGGAAGGCTCTGATGTCACGGCAGAAGACTGCCAGTGGCTGGTGAACACACGCCGCGTGCCTCCCGGCGTAGTGTGCCTCCATCCAGGTAAAGAGATCGTCCCTAAGCCCGAAGAGGATGAGTATGTTGTTTTTTTTGTGCACTTCAAGCGCGGCTTCGGCCTTCCGATTTATGAATTCTTTTCCAAGTTTCTTTAGCATTTCAGCCTCCAGCCACATCACCTCCCACCAAATTCTCTCATCATGCTCTCCACCCACGCCGTGGTGTGTGAAGCTTTCCTTGGCGTGTACCCAACAATCCACACATGGGCACGCTACTTCTTCCTCCGAAAACAGAGCATCCCAATCCGGGTAAAACAGACAGTGCCCGCACCATGACCCAGACAGGCTGCACCATGATGCTGCAGCGCTCCACTGGTAGCCACCCAAGAGCCAAGGGTCTGGAATCTATGCGCAAGTGGTAGCGCAACTTCCTCTACGTGAAGAACGTGGCCACGGAAGACGGGAAGCCAATCGAGAACCGGATAGGCCTTCCCAAATTCAGGAATGCCCTGCCTACTCAGCAGAACTGGGGCTACCACCCGAGGAACACCATCGAGGACGTTGTCCAGGTCGAGCAGCGTCTGGGCGAGTTGCGGGAGCAGGGATTCCGCTGAGATGATCCAATCGTGTGCTGGATCTCGTGCCGAGTACTCCCCCTCCAGCGCCGCTCGCACAAGATGTGCTACATGGGAGGATCCCGTGACTGGACAAGGACCACCCCCTTCGAGCTCACCAAGGAGGATGTGGCTATCTAGGCGAGGTCCATCATGCCGACCACGCTCTCCGACGACTGGTTGTACGGCTTCGAGCCGTATAGCAGCACCAAGCATATTGGACAGGTTAGCCTTCTGCACTCTGCTCTTGCAGTTTGACGCCGAGTAAAAACGTTATGAATACCCTGTTTGGCTTTATATGCTTTGTGTTTGCATGCCGTGTTGAGTAGAAATGCTTAGCCGAATATGCTTTGTGTTTGCATGTTATCCCGAGTAGAACTCCTTAGCTCTATATGATTTATGTTTGCATGTTGTTCCGAGTAGGATCACTTAGACAAATATGCTTTGTGTTTTCATGTCTTTCCGAGTAGAATCACTTAGACAAATATGCTTTGTGTTTGCATGTCTTTCCGAGTAGATCTCAACTCACAGTGCTATCTTGCTTGTCTTCTCAGCATATTGATCGGCAGAGAAGAGAAGATGTCACGGTCTTCGAGAGCAACTGGCATGAAGACCGCCAGGAGGACGACGAGAAGGCCTGCGACACGCAGGACACCCTCTGCATCCCGCATGCCACACAACCTGGTAAGCATCGAGTCGACGTGTCTATCCGGGAATGGTCCGAGGATGACGAAGGTGACTAAGTTCGCCTATCTGTTTTCTCGCAACCCAGTTTGACTTCCTTCTCTGTTTCTAAATCTTCTCTTTCTTCTTCTATTTTGCAGAGGATCCCGAGCATGAGGACGACGAGGAGGCCTTGGATGTCGACCCTCTGTCTGTGGCTGCTCCCAGCACTCGGAAGAGGACGGGCAGTGGTGCCCAAGAACCTGCTGCCAAGAAGCCCAAGAAGACCGAGAAGAAGAAGAACACCACCACCGCCAGAAGGCAACCCCCCACCCGCAAAGGGTAAGTTGTTCCATCTGAATTGCACTTTGCTGCTGCTTCTCGCTATGCTTTTCCCCTTCTCCTTTTCTGAACTCCTTTTCCCTTCCAGCGATCCTCTGGACGCAGATGCTGCCGCGGCTCCCACTAGCTCCAAGAGAAAATCCGTTATAGACCTCGAGAAGCTCGTTGAGCTCTCCGAGGATGAGGATGAGCCAGCACCACAGGACAGGACGCGTGCGCCCTCTCCCATGAAGATAGAAGAAGAGGACATCGGCGCCGAGAACATGGGCGCCGGTGACCAAGACGACGAGAACTTGGAGCAACAGACCTACGCGCACCAGAGTGCGCAAGATGCTGCTCAGGACGAGACGCCTCCCTCTCCCCCAGCTACCTCAGCTGGGGATAATGTTGAACAAGGACCCGAGAACCAAGACAGCGCCGCCCTTGAGCGGCAAGACGAGGACCCCGGGCAGCAGGAAGAACAAGCTGCAGCTCAAGATGACCCCGTGTCTGGGCCGCGGGTAGAAGAACTAGTAGACGCAAGACCTGGTCCCGCTGCCGAGTAGCGGGTTGAGACGACCGTGTTGGAGCCTGTCCTGCAGAGCCAAGCGCAGCCAGACGCTGCGCAGGGTAGCCGGACCCTTGTGCCGCCTACCCAGCATGCTACTCCACCAACTGCACCAAGCCCTCCCCCAAAACAGAAGACAACCAAGACTGCATCTCAGCTGATGCCTCCTCCCGCTGCGCCAAGTGCCTCAGCCTGCTTCTCGGGCGGACTCCGGCAAGAAGACCGCCAAGCCCGAAGCTGCCCCTGTTCGAAAGAATCCACCGCGCAAGGTTGTGCAGTTCACGGATCTGATGCCATCGCCCAAGGCACCAACGAGCACACAACTCACCATCGGCGCTGCTGGCGGATCTGCTGGCCCAGGCGAAGGGTCAAGTGCTGACGGTGCTGCTCGGGCACAAGGCAGCTGGCCATCATACCTGTTGTCTGTGTCCAAGCAACACAGCATCTCCCTGTCCAAAGGTGAGAAGCGGCTTTCCGCCTTGAAGGAAGGCCAGGCCAGGCCAGTGGACGCCAAGCTGAAGGCCAAGAAACCCATTGAGTTCCACTCGCGCGAAGCCGGTGAAGATGAGATTGAGGCACAAGGGATAACCGCGGTCGTGGACCGGGTAGGCTTTATTGACAAGGTCTGGGAGAGTGACGCCCACGGCATCGAGAAGTGGAACAGCAGCGTGCTGGGCGAAGTTGATCACTACCGCATTGACTGGAACAAGGACGACATCGGCACTATTCCGATGACCGTCGCCTCCGACACCTGCACGCTAGCCGGGAAGCTTTTCTGCCTCCGCAAAGCCGCCGAGGACGTCGAGCAGACATACGCTGTAAGTTTCTGTTGCATTTTCTAGTTGTCGTTTTCCTTTTCTTCTTCTCTTCTTCTTGTTCTTTTTCTCCTTAGCCACTCCCCAGTCCCCGAGATTTGGGCCGAGTAGGCGGGTACTCAACCGAGTTGCCGTCTTCTCGGGCCAAATCTTCCAAAATTTCTCTAACTCATTTTCTTCTCCTTCACAGAATAGCCTCTTGAAGAGGACCAACCTGTTCTGGCGGCTGCTCTGGAACCACAGCATCGCCAAGAAACGCATCGTGGCTCTTGAAGCCGAACGCAAGGATGATGCTGCGTTGGAGCAGGCGGCACTGGACCCTGCTCTCCAAATCTCTGAGATCGAAAGTAAGCTTGCAGCTATTCGGTTTATGCGTTTTATGTTTACGCCTGCATTTGCTTTTTTGCTCTAACTCTGTCTACTCTGCAGGCAAATTCAATGAACTGAAGGAGCAGCACGAACACTGCCATGTCTTCACTGCCTCCGCCGAAAGAAAAATTAAGTAACTGGAAGGTGAGCTACCAGCTACCCTGCTCTCGTGCTTCTCTATCTACCTGTTTACTTTGCTGACAGTGTTGCTATTCTTGCAGAAGAGAACAAGACTTTCCGGGAGCAACACCTGAACTGTCTGTTGCCTGCCGAGGTGAAACAGCAGCTGGAAACCCGGGCAGCAGAGCTTCAGAAGGAACGCGACGCCGAGCGTGCCGAGTTCGAGAAGATGCATGTCCAACTCAAGAGTTCACTCCAGGAGGCCTTGGACCAAGTTGCCGAGAAGGAAGAGATCAAGAAAACTTCCAAGGCCAGAGAGAAGACCCTGGAGACGGAACTCGAGGTGTTGAAGACGCACAACACGCAGCTCATGCTCTATATTGCCGACGCGTGCAGCATCGAAGACAGGCACATTGCCGATGAGGAGGACTGGAAGATCAAGCTGGACGCGCTACTTGTTGACCTTCAAAGTGAGTTTACGCTTCTCTGCACTTGGCTGTTTCTATTTTCTCTTCCGCTTGGCTTGCTTTTCTTCTCATCTTTTCTACATGGTTTTATCTCTTCTCTGCTTCCATTTCTTAACTCTTGCTGGTTTCTTTCTCAGATATCTTCCCTGATCTCCATGCTGCTGGCATGCCTGCACTGACCAAGGCAAGGGAACTCCGTGCTGCATCTGGCTTGCCCACTGATGCCAAGTCCACCATCAACGACAATCTCGTGAACATCAAGTCGCAGCTTCGCCAACTCAAGGGCTTGGGCACCACCATGTTGTCCACCGCCTATAAGATGCATGATCTGTTCTGGTCGGATGAATCCGCGCCAAACAGCTTAGTCAAGATTGCCGAGAAGCTAGACGACGTGAAGGACGAGTTGAAGAAATGGCGCGCTTCCGCAGCTCGAGCAGGAGCAGATGAGCTTCCCCACTTCATATGCAGCTGGTACGAGAACCTCGACCTTGACAGGATCCTCGAGATGCGCCTAGATTCCAAATGGACCAAGGATCCCAACTGCGTTGCTCGCCGGAAGGAGGTAGCGTACGAGGTAGCCTCCTATGCGGACACTGCCATCTACATTGAAGGCCTCCCCGAGCCAGACACCGAGGCGGAAAGCGAGGATGACGACGAAGATGAGGACACCGAGTCGGAGGACTTGAGTGTTTTCGAAGAAGATGCCGCCAAGGGAGGATCCGGGAAGGGGAAGGGCAAGGTTGATGCAGGAACCGAGACGCCGGAAGCCAGCGCCCAGGAGGCCACCATCAACACCGAGATGGTGATCCAGGAGGCGGCTCCCGAGTTGGGCTCGTCTTCTGGCGCGGCACTTGACGACGCGACGCTACTCCGGACTCAGTCCGCTGCATCCACTTCAGCCACCGATCCCATCTTGGTGGCCACTGCAACTTCTGAAGCTGCCAATGCCAACTCCGAGGCTGATGCTGCCAACGCCAACTTGGACAACACTGCTACCTCCAACTAGTGCAATCCTGAAAACACTTATTCTCTAGAACTTTTATCAGATCCCCGGGATGCCGGGTGCAAATGTATATGTCCAATTATTATTTCCGTTGCTACTCAGTTTGATTCAGTTTGAAGTTTGATACTTGATATTTGAGCAATTCTGGCTCGATGCCGGGTTGCGTTATTATGCAAGTCCCCGAGTTCAATTTTTTATCCACTTTCTCTTTTCGTCTCAGCTCTTACCTGCCACTTGTGGCTTTTTTTGGTAGTCGAGTCACAAGATGTCAAAGATTAAGTTTCAAATACTCAGCCACTTAGAAAAATTCATAGTAACACTTCCCACCACTTAGCCGAAAAAAGATAGCGAAAAACAGTAAAGAACACTCTACTTGGTTGCCACACGTTTCCTTTCCTTAGCAGCTTTTCGTGTGTTCATTGACTTTTGGCTTGTTCTCTGGCTTGCCATGAAGCCGGGTTTCGGACAGCAACAGAGTCGCAGAGTTGGCCCGTGAGTTTGAACACACTACTTTACGTGCACTTGAAATTCTAAGTGGTTCAACCGAATAGACAAGATAATAACAGAAATAGATACAAGGAGCAATTTGGACGAGGGCAGTCCCTGAGTTCAAATTTCAGATTGTCGAATAGAAGTTTTAACTCGGATAAGAGAGTACATACATAGTTTTTCTTACGAATGAAAGCGTCGGAGTAGAGCTACATTCCTCTCATGCTCTATCTAGCCTGTTCTTCTGTGGTGGCTGCGCGTCAACAAGATAGTAGGCATCATTGTGCAACGCCTTGCTCACAATGAAGGGCCCTTCCCACGGAGGAGATAACTTGTGCATCCCGGATGTGCGCTGCACGAGCCTAAGGACCATGTCTCCTTCTATGAAAACCCTTGGGTTCACTTTCCGGCTATGATAACGCCTCAAGTTTTGCTGGTAAATAGCTGAACGTGACAGAGTAAGCTCTCTTGCTTCTTCTAGTAGGTCAACGTCATTTTCTCGAGCTTCTCTCGCCTCCGCCTCCGTGTAGAGGGTTACTCGGGGCGAGTCATGCTCTAGGTCAGTGGGCAACACGGCCTCAGCTCCATATACCAGGAAGAATAGTGTGTAGCCGGTTGACCGGTTAGGGGTAGTCCTTAGACTCCACAACACCGTTGGCAACTCGTCTAGCCAACACCCAGGTGTTTTCAGCAGTGGCTCAATCAGCCTTTTCTTTATGCCGGATAGCACCATGCCATTTTCTCTTTCAACTTGCCCATTGGATGCGGGATGCGCAACAGATGCAACATCTAGCCTGATCCGCTTCTCTCTACAGAATCTCGCAAAGGCACCCTCAGCAAAGTTTGTGCCATTGTCTGTGATGATGTTGTGCGGGTAGCCGTATCTTAGGATTATATCCTTCAAGAAACTCACAGATGTGGCTCCGTCGCACTTCCGAATAGGCTTCACCTCAATCCACTTGGTGAACTTGTCAACCATGACTAGAATGTGAGTCATGTTGCCTCTAGCCGGCTTGAAAGGACCCACCATATCCAAACACCAAACAGCAAATGGCCAAGTAATGGGAATGGTCTTCAACTCGGAAGCAGGCATGTGAATCTTACTTGCAAATCTTTGGCATCCATTGCACTTTCTCACAATATCTTCAGCTTGCTTCAAGGCAGTGAGCCAAAAGAAACCATGCCGAAAAGCCTTGTTGACCAAAGCCCGAGAAGAGGCGTGATGTCCGCATACTCCTTGATGTATCTCCACCAGAATTTCTTCTCCTTCTTCTAGTTCCACACAGCGTTGCAGCACGCCAGTAGGACTTCTTCTTTGCAGCACCTCTTTGAAGATTGTGTAGCCCTTGGATCTTCTCTGAATTTTCCTTGCGGTAACTTCATCGCTTGGCAAGGTGTCGTCCTTTAGAAAGGATAATATGGGCAGAGCCCAACTCGGTGTCTCCCGGATGGGAAACACTGGTTCGTCTAGTTCCATTTGATCAGTCACCACTTCTTCTTCTTCTGAGTTGGGGACGAGTCTCCGAGTCCCCGAGCGGTTGGCAAGGACCCCCTCAATGAACGCGACAGTCCCCGAGTAAGAGGGGACAGTCCCCGGGTTGCAAGCGCCAGTCCCCGGGATGGAGACTGCAGTCCCCGGGTTCTCTTTTGCACCCTCCCAGTCAATTTCCATGGGAACAGCTTGTTCGCCTGGCAGAGAAGGAATGAATATAGACTCCGAGTTGGGGGATGGCTTGATAGATGGCTTTCTCAAATGTTCCAAGGCAATCCCAGCTGGGATGGACTGCCGAGAAGACCCCAACTTGGACAGCTCATCATCTGCTTCGTTCTCTGCTCTGTGTATGTGTTGGAACTCGCATCCTTCAAAAAATCCAGTCATTGTTTGCACCAGGAACCGATATGCTACCATGTTGGCATCCAGAGCATCCCAACTACCAGAAACTTGCTGCACCACCAAGTCCGATTCGCCATAGCATATAATGCGTTGCACACCAACCTCCTTGGCTACTCTCAAGCCGTGTACCACGGCCTCATACTCTGCTATATTGTTGGATGCCTTGAAGTGGATCTGCAGCACATACTTGAGTTGATCTCGCTTGGGTGAAGTGAGCACTACGCCAGCACCAAGGCCTTCCTTCACTTTGGATCCATCAAAATGCATCTTCCAGTAATTGGTTAGTGGAGAAGGAGGCTCATACTGCACCTCAGACCAATCCACCAGAAACTCCGCCAGAATTTGTGACTTGATGGCTTCTCTTCTCGCGTACGCGGGAGCGTATGCGGCCAGCTCAATTGCCCACTTGGCTACTCTGCCACTTGCTTCCTTGTTGCGCATCATATCCGAGATGGGAGCAGCGCTCACCATAGTGATGGGATGCTCTTGGAAATAGTGCTTCAGCTTCTTGGCGCCCAGGTACACGCCGTAAGTCATCTTATGGTAATGCGGGTAGTTCTGCTTTGAGTTGGATAACACTTCACTCAAATAGTATACTGGCCGCTGCACAGTCTTGCTCTCTTCTTCTCGCTCCACCACAATCACCACACTGACCACTCGGTTAGTAGCCGCAATGTATAACATCATTGGCTCTTTGGGTAGCGGGCTAGCCAAGATGGGAGCGCTACCCAGCATGGCCTTCAGCTCCTTGAATGCTACATCAGCTTGCGGTGTCCAGACAAACTTGTCACTCTTCTTCATCAATTGATGCAGAGGCAATGCCTCCTCACCCATCCTGCCCAGAAAACGGCTTAGAGATGCCAAGCAACCAGTGAACTTCTGCACATCCTTCATGGATCTCGGCAAAGACGTGCTCTCAATAGCTTTTATCTTTGAAGGATTGGCCTCAATGCCCCGACTGGATACCAAGAAGCTTAGTAGCTTGCCAGCCGGGACGCCAAAGGTGCATTTATTCGGGTTCAACTTCATCTTGTACTTGCGCAAGTTGGCAAATGTTTCTTCAATGTCACTAAGCACAGTATGTGTTTTATTCGTTTTGATGACAATGTCATCTACGTACACCTGTACATTCTTGCCAATTTGATCATGCAAACATTTTTGCATGCATCTCTGGTAGGTAGCCCCAGCATTCCGCAACCCTAAGCACATGACACGATAGCAATAAGCCCTGTACGGGGTAGTAAAGGCAATCTTTATTTGATCAGCAGGGCTGAGAGCTATCTGATGAAAACCAGAGTAGGCATCTATGAAAGACAGAAGCTCACAACCAGCAGTGGAATCGATCACCTGATCTATGCGGGGTAGTGGAAAGGGATCCTTGGGGCAGGCCTTGTTCAAGTCGGTGTAGTCGACGCACATGCGCCATGCGGTGTCGGCCTTGGGATCCTCCTTCTTCTTCTCAACCATTACCGGGTTGGCTAGCCAGTCCGGGTGCAAAACCTCCATGATAAAGTTGCTTATCAGCAACTTGGTGATCTGATCACCGATAGCTTTCCTCCTCTCATCACCAAAGTGGCGCATAGCCTGCTTCACTGGCTTAGCATCATGCCGCACATGTAACGAGTGCTCAACCAACTCCCTCGGGACACCTGGTAAATTCTCATTGGACCAGACAAACACATCCCGATTCTCATGGAGGAAGTGGATGAGCTCACTTTCCTATTTCTCTCCCAACCCGGCGCCAATGATGGCAACACGGTCTGGGAACTCGGGGTCAACCTTGACCTTCTTTGTTTCCTGGGACGCCTGGAACGCAGTCCCGTACTGGGAACTCGGCATCCTAGGCACGCCAGCTTGCGCTTCTTGCACCATAGCCACCACCTCATGTATCTTCTTCTTCTCGGCAGCAATCACCATGGATTCTGCCAACTGGGAACCAGCAGAGGCGCACTCCAAAGATCTCTTGTAATCACCAGAGATGGTGATGACTCCATTGGGACCAGGGATCTTCATCTTCAGGTAGGCAGCATGAGTAGAAGCCATGAACTTGCTGAGAGCAGGCCTACCGAGTAGAGCGTGGTAGGGGCTCTAATGATCAACCACCTCGAACTGCAGGCTCTCTGCGCGGCAGTTCTCCCTGGTGCCGAATAGAAATCTATCCAGACACGGCCAATCGGAGAGCAAGATACTCCTGGCACGATGCCGTGGAAAGTGGTCCTGCTGGGTAGCAACATGTTCTCGGCCATTCCGAGCTTCTCAAGCGTGTCTCTGTACACGATGTTGATGCTGCTGCCGTTGTCGATCAGGACCTTGCTGAACCTGACATTCTTCTGAGTCCCCAAGAAGGTGGGATCCACCACCAAAGCATAGCTACCTGGGTTGGGCATCACACTAGGATGATCAGCTCTGGACCACGTGATCGCCTGGTTGCACCAATGCAGGTAGTGAGGAACAGCAGGGATCACAGCATTGACCTCCATCGCGCGCCTCTGCAGTGACTGCTTCTCGGCGGGCTCGGAAGTGAAGATCATGTAGCTCTCGTGGTGCTCCTGGTACTGGTTGCGGCCTTCCGCACCATTGTTGCCGTTGTTGTTCCTGTTGTTGTTGTTGTTGTTGTTGTTGCGGTTGTTATTGTTGACGAAGTTGCGGTTGCCGTTATTGTTGAAGTTGCGGTTGCCGTTATTGTAGTTGCGGTTGGCTCCTAAAGCCACATGGTTGACATTCTCTCTTCTCGGAAATGCTGGAGGCCTGGCAGCAGCTGCTCGGATAGGTTGCACATTGGCATTCGCAGCTGGCAGAGGAGGAGGAGGAGGCAGACCCTCATTCTTGATCTCGTCCCACCAGCTGCATTGCCAAGTAGTATGGTTGGCAGGTCTACCCGGATGCCGAGTATGGAAACTGCATGGCCCAGCCTTCATGTCCTCAAAGACAAAATTCTGAACGGGACCCGAGTTGCCGCTACCCTGCTGGGGAGCATTGTATGGCTTCTTGATGCCTTGGCCCTGATTCTGGTTCTGCCCGTACTGGGCTCCAGCTATTTTTTGCCTCTGGCTACTCCCAGCAGCCGTAGTCACAGCATTCACCTCCTAAGGATCGTACCGAGTATCAATCCGGTCATTTCTGCGCTTGTTGCGGAAATCATTTCGCTTGTTGTTGCTGTAGTTTCTTCTCGGCTCAGCAGAGTCGAACAGAGGCTGAGTTGGGTCACCAAGTGCGTACATATCCGCAATCTTGATGGTCTCGGCGAGAGTACTCGGCATCTCTCCCTGCAGCTTCTGCTACAACATGCTGCCATGCTTGCAGCCTTGAGCAAACCAGGTAATGGCCTGGGCTTCATTCACACCTTCACAGGTGTTCCTCAGAGTGCTCCACCGAGTAAGATACTCGCGGTCAGTCTCCTATTCCCGCTGCCTGCAAGCGTACAGTTGTTGCGGCCTATTCGGCCTCTGGTAAGTGATGGTGAAGTTGCTGATGAAGGCTTCCGAGAAGTCTAGCCAGCAGTTGATGCTGTGCTTGGGCAAGTTGTTGAGCCAAGTTCTCGCTGGGCCTTCTAGCATCTGCGGTACATACCGCACAGCCCATCTCCGGTTGCCGCCTGCAATGTGCACAGCTGTGACATAGTCATACAGCCAGTCTTCTGGCTTGGTGCTGCCGTTGTAGCACTTGGTGCCCCTGGCCAGCTGAAAGTGGCTCACAGATGGCTCGCCTATGATGCGACGACCAAAACATTCTGGGCCAAGTGGCCCCTTGCTCTCGAGCTGCGTGGATAGATTAATCCGGTCCAACTTGTACCTGGCATCACTGGGCTCTAGCACGCGCTCACCCACGCGATCAACAATGTTTCTTGGGTCAGCATAGCCGGCTATCCCCATCGCCGAGTAGCCATCATCATACATGTTCTCCTGCACAACTGCGGGTTGCACCACCGGGTTGGTTGCTGGCGCAGCTGCACGCGGCTGCACAGCGGCTGGCTGCTGTGTTCTCTGCCGAGTAGGCTGAGCGACCTGATGCCGAGAAGGGCCTGCATGATTTCCATCTCGCGTCTTGCTGTGAGCTTTATGGGCTTGATAGCCTGCTCATGCAGTAGTGTGTTTTTGACCGGACTGTCGCGGCACAGCGTGCTGTTTCGCGGCAACAGTCGGGTCGTACACCTGCATCTGTCTATCTTTCCCAGAGTACACACTCCGGTCCCTCTCACGACTGGGATGCGGCGATGAGGCCTGAGCATTAGATCTGACCACACGCGAGTGCACAACCTGAGAAGCGCCAGCACCCGGATTGGCTTTCCGGAACTCCTCGTTCTGCCTAGCAGCTTCTAGCACTAACTCATTGAGCCTGTCCTGCTGCCAAATGCGCGTGTCGCCAGCGAGATGCGGCAACTCAGCAGCTACAGCCTCTGCAGCTCTAAGGGTTTTGGCGGGGGTGTTGTATTTGGGCCTAGTAGCTGCGGTGTTTTGGCTAGCAGCCTGGCTAGCGGTTTCACCAACTACCGCCATCTCGGCTCCTAAGTTACGGCGAGTAGCACCTAGCTTGACAGGCCTCCTAACCACAGGAGTAAAGCCGTGGGCCCTGTTGTACTCAATCTGGTCTAGGGTAAGCTCGAGCCTAACCTTTTTCAGCTCCAGCTGCTCCATGAGCAGTGCTTGACGCTGCTGGTCGAGTTGCGCCTTAATGGTCATGAGCTCGAGCTCGGTGGGAGGCGGCATGCCCATCCGCACAGCAGATGCCGGTATCGTCGATGTCGTGGAAGGAGGGATGTAACCCGGGATGTTCTGGGGCAGCTCATAGGGCTTGTGGGTCCTCTGCGCACCACTTGGGCCAGCAGGTTCCTCAATGACTGCCGCGGTTGCGGCTGCTGCCTTCCCGGCATCAATAGCCGGGCCGGTCATCATCACCTCCCGGCAGCGAGGACAGCAGGGGGATCATCCGCGATGAGCACCTCCTCTGGGTACTCCCGGACGATGGTGGTGGCGACGTAGACGAGGTGCGAGCCGAAGGAGAGCACCGAGCCGCCTGCCGGCATGAGCCTCCCGCCGAAATCGCCGGCGTTGTCGGTGACGAAGTCGAAGGAGCCAAATCTATGGACGAGGCCATAGACCACGCGCTCCCCAGTAGCAGAAACGAGTCCCGTTCGATCATGGACTCCAGCCAGCGCCGCTGGTTGCCCCACGGTGGGCGCCAACTGTCGTGGTGGTATCACGGCAGATGCCATAGGATGGCTAACAGTTTGGGGTCGATGGACGCTGGAGGTGATCGGGGAGGGATACACGGCGAGTAGCCGCGTATAGGATGTCGGGGGGTTACCCCCGAGTAGGGTAAAGGCAAGTGCTAAGGGCAAGATCAGAAGAGCTGTTTAGCCGAGTAGCCGCCTACCCGGTACTCGCTACCGGGTCGACTGCTACTCGGTCTTACACAAAGATGACCGGAAGGACGAATCAAGGAAGTTATGTTCCTCCGAGTAGAAGAATTGGTCCGAGTAAAACTGGCGGGAACCTACTCGGGCCAGAAGTCAAAGGAGCCTTTCTAACACAGGATCCCGCGTATCCTGGGTCCGTACTTGGCACTGTTCATGCCACTGTTCATCTGAGGACGGCGTGCCTGACAGCGATAGTGTGTCAGCAGGGCGTCGCAGGATAGGGGGGACCTACTCTGTGTTCGGCACAGTGATAACAGACTGATCACTTGGTTTTGCCCAACGACTTTCCGGACAGGAAAGGTTAGAAGCCAAAGCTGTCAGCGGGAGCTTGGAAGAATGACGATGTGAACACTATGTCGACACTTATTTGTTTTCTACCTAGTTGGCTGTATCCGGCAGGGGCGCCGGTATATAAGGCGCCCTGCCCCCTCCTGCGCGAGTGACGACGTGGGCACCGGCTCATATTCTTGACCTAGTTCATCTCAGAGAGAGGAGGGCGGCTACTCGGTAAGAGACAGAGTTTGTATTGTGGCTACTCGGTGAAGCATAAATACACAAAGAGAAAGGCAGGAGTAGGGGTTTTACCTCCTCACGGGGGCCCTGAAGCTGGGTAGATCGCGTTGTTTGCAGTGTTTGATTCTTACCTCACGCGGCTACTCGTCGCGTGATCCCTCCCCGAGCGCCTCCAGCGTCCATCGTTCCCACAACTTTAGCCATCCTATGGCATCTGTCTTGACACCACCACGACAGTTGGCGCCCACCGTGGGGCAACCAGCGGCGCTGGCTAGAGTTTCCGTTCGGACGGGATCGATTTCTGCTACGGGAGAGCGCGTGGTCTGTGGCCTCGTCCACAGATTCGGCTCCTTCGACTTCGTCATCGACAACGCAGGCGACTTCGGCGGCAGGGCCATGCCGGAGGGCGGCACGGTGATCTCCTTCGGCTCCCACCTCGTCTACATCGCCACCGTCGTCGTCCGCGAGTTCCCGTAGGAGGTGCTGGTCGCGGAAGACCCTCCTGCTGTGATCGCTGCTCGCGGAAGGCCTATGGGCTGTTCTGCGGATAGCGCGGAGGTGATGGTGGCTGGCCTGGCTGCGGACGCCGGCAAGGGCGCGGCTGGCGCCGCGGGCGTCATCGAGGATCTTGCCGGCTCGAGCGCTGGCGGGAAGACCCACAAGCCCTACGAGAAGGACTGCAACCTTCCCCTCTCCACTACTTCGACTATTCCTGCGTCTGCCGCGCGGGTTGGCATGCCGCCTCCCACCGACATCGAGCTCCTGACCATGAAGGCGCATCTTGACCAGCAGCGCCAGGAGCTGCTCGCCGAGCAGGCGGAATTGGAAAAGATTAGGCTAGAGCTTAGTCTTGACCAGAACGAGTACAACAAGGCTCATGGTTTCACGCCAGTTGCTAGGAGGGCTAGCAAAGTAGGTGCTACGCGCCGCAACTTAGGCGTTGAGATGGCGACTGTTGTAGAGGCTCCTAGCCAGTCCGCCACCGCAAACACCTCCACTAGGCCTAGGTACAGCACCCCCGCCAAAACACTTAGAGCTGCTGAGGCCATAGCTGCAGAGTTGCCGCATCTCGACGGCGACGCACGCATTGGGCAGTAAGAGAGGCTCAATGAGCTAGTGCTAGAGGCCGCTAGGCAGAACGAGGAGTTCCGGAAAGCCAACCCGGGTGCTGGAGCCTCGCAAGTGGTGCACTCGCATGCGGCTAGATCTAACGATCAGGCCTCATCTCCGCATCCCAGCCGCGAGAAGAGCCGCAGTGGGCGTTCTGGCAGAGATAGGCAAATGCAGGTGTACGACCCGGCTGTTGCCGCGAAACAGCTCGCTGTGCCGCAGCAGTCCGGTCAGAAACACCACGCTGCAGGAGCAGGCTTTCAAGCCCATAAAGCTCAGAGCCAGACGCGAAATGGAGATCGCCCGCGTCCTTCTCGACACCAAGTTGCTCAGCCTACTCGGCAGAGGCCGCAGCAGCCAGCTGCTGCTCAGCCGCGTGCGGCTGACCGAATAGCCAACCCAGTGGAACAGCCTGAAGCTGTGGAGGTGGACAGATATGATGACGGCTACTCGGCTATGGGCTTGGCCGGCTATGATATCCTGGATCGCATGGGTGAGCGCATGCTTGAACCCATGGATGCCAGGCACAAGCTGGACAGGATCAGTCTATCCGCGCGGCTCGAGAGCATGGGTCCGCCTGGCCCCGAGTGTTTTGGCCCGTGCATCATGAACAAGCCATCCGTGAAGAACTTCCAGCTCGCAAGGGGCACCAAGAATTACAATGGCAGCACCAAGCCGGAAGACTGGCTTAATGACTATGTCACCGCGGTTCATATCGCGAACGGCAACCGGAGATGGGCTGTGCGGTACGTTCCGCAGATGCTTGAGGGCCCAGCTCGTACTTGGCTCAACAACTTGCCCAAGAACAGCATCAACTGCTGGCTGGACTTCTCGGAGGCCTTCATCAGCAACTTCACTAGCACCTACAAGAGGCCGAATAGGCCGCAGCAGCTATCCGCCTGCAGGCAGCGAGAAGATGAGACGGATCGCGAGTACCTTACTCGGTGGAGTACGTTGCGGAACACCTGCGAAGGTGTGAATGAGGCGCAGGCCATCACTTGGTTTGCGCAGGGTTGCAAGCACGGCAGCATGTTGTGGCAAAGGTTGCAGAGGGAGATGCCGAACACTCTGGCGGAGACCATCAAGATCGCGGATCAGTACGCACTTGGTGATCCTACTCAGCCACTGATGGACTCCTCCGAGCCGAGAAGAAACTTCAACAACAAGCGCAACGAATTCCGCAACAAGCGCAGGGGTGACCGAATAGATACTCGGTATGATCCCTAGGAGTTGAATGTTATGGGTGTTGGAGCTGGGGGCAGCCAAAGGGAGAAACCTGCTGGAGCCCAGTACGGGCAGAACGAGAACCAGGGCCAAGGCAACAAGAAGCCGTATCGTGCTCCCCAGCAGGGTAGAGGCAACTCGGTTTCAGCACCAAAGTTCGTCTTCGACGACATGAGAGATGGCCCATGCAGTTTCCACACTCAGCACCCCTCAAGGCCTGCCAACCACACTACTCGGCAGTGCGAATGGTGGTATCTGATCAAGAATGAAGGCTTGCCTCCTCCTCCTCTTCTGCCAGTTGCGAACGCCAATGTGCAGCCTGCGCGCGCACCCGCAGCTCGGCCTCCGGTGTTCCCGAGAAGAGAAAATGTGAACCATGTGGCTTTAGGAGCCAACGGCTACTTCAACAACGAGAGTTACCGCAACAACAACAACAACCGCAACCGCAACCGCAACAACAACAGAGGCAACAACAACTACCAGGGCAACAACAATGGTAACAATGATGATGGGGGCCGCAACCAATACCAAGAGCACCACGAGAGCTACATGATCTTTACTTCTGAGCCTGTCGACAAGCAGTCGCAGCACAGGCGTGCCATGGAGGTCAATGCTGTGATCCCTGATGTTCCCCATTACATGCACTGGTGCAATGTAGAGACCACGTGGTCCCGAGCTGACCATCCTAAGGTGATGCCCAACCCGGGTAGCTACGCCTTAGTGCTGGACCCTACCTTTTTGGGCCCCGAGAAGAATGTGAGGTTCAGCAAGGTGCTGATCGACAACGGCAGCAGCATCAACATCGTGTACAAGGATACACTCGAGAAGCTCGGGATTGCCGAGAACATGCTGCTACCCAGCAAGACCACTTTCCATGGCATTGTGCTGGGAATCTCTTGTTCTCCAATGGGCAGAGTGTGGATAGATGTGCTATTCGGTACCAGGGAGAACTGCCGCACAGAGAGGCTGCAGTTTGAGGTGGTTGATCATCAAAGCCCTTACCACGCTCTACTCGGCAGGCCTGCATTGAGCAAGTTCATGGCCTCTACCCACACTGCATATCTGAAGATGAAGATCCCTGGTTCCAATGGTGTGATTACTATTTCTGGTGATTACAAGAAGTCCATGGAGTGTGCCTCTCCTGGTTCTCAGCTGGCGGAGTCGATGGTGATTGCTACCGAGAAGAAGAAGATACATGAGGTGGTGGCTATGGCGCAAGCTGCGCAAGGTGTTGCGCCTGGGATGCCGAGCTCCCAGTACGGGCCCGCATTCCAGGCATCCCAGGAAACGAAGAAGATCTAGGTTGACCCTGAGTTCCCCGACCGAGTGGCCATTATCGGCTCCGGGTTGGCGGAGAAATAGGAAGGCGAGCTCATCCACTTCCTCCGTGAGAATCGGGACGTGTTCGCCTGGTCTAATGAAGATCTGCCAGGTGTCCCGAGGGAGTTGGTTGAGCACTCATTACACGTGCGCCCTGACGCCAAGCCAGTGAAGCAGGCTATGCGCCGCTTCGGAGATGAGAGAAGGAAAGCTATCGGTGCTCAGATCACCAAGTTGCTGATAAGCAATTTCATCATGGAAGTACTGCATCCGGATTGGCTAGCCAACCCGGTCATGGTCGAGAAGAAGAAGGAGGATCCTAAGGCCGCTACCGCGTGGCGCATGTGCGTCGACTACACCGACCTGAACAAAGCCTGCCCCAAGGATCCTTTTCCGCTACCTCGCATCGATCAGGTTATCGAGTCCACAGCTGGTTGTGAGCTTTTGTCTTTCATAGATGCCTACTCGGGTTTTCATCAGATAGCTCTCAACCCTGCTGATCAAATAAAGACTGCTTTCATTACCCCGTACGGGGCTTATTGCTATCGTGTCATGTGTTTCGGGTTGCGAAATGCGGGTGCAACCTATCAGCGATGCATGCAGAAATGCTTGCATGATCAGCTCGGCAAGAACGTGCAGGTGTACGTAGATGACATTGTCATCAAAACGAATAAAACACATACTCGGCTTGCCGATCTTGAGGAAACCTTTGCTAACCTGCGCAAGTATAAAATGAAACTGAATCCGAGTAAATGCACCTTTGGCGTCCAGGCCGGCAAGCTACTCGGCTTCCTGGTGTCTAGTCGGGGCATTGAAGCCAATCCTTCAAAGATAAAAGCTATTGAGAGCATGTCTCTGCCAAGATCCTTGAAGGATGTGCAAAAATTCACTGGTTGCCTGGCATCTCTGAGCCGTTTCTTGGGCAGGATGGGCGAGAAGTGTGACGCCCCGAGATCGGGCACTATGCAGATTTCAGCATTTCCGCCAAATCCGCATAATAACCGATTCCAGGTTGCCACTTGTGATAACATTACAACAGTTCACGAATATTCCACAACAACAATAGAAGAGATATATATACAAGACGACTCAAACGAGTCAAGGATACAACTGATACAATACAAAGATCCAAATAACAGCGGAAGAAACAACATAGTGTCCGACTACGGACAAGATACAAATTGGACTAAGAGTCCTGAAGATAACCGAGAGCGTCCAATCCCTACCCAGGCCAAGCCGGAGGGATTCCCAAGCTAACGTCGTCAGACTTCAAACCTGTTGACTTCAATGTGGAATATGCAGCCACGAAATGGATTCGTGGGTCAGTACGGTTAAGTACTGGCAAGTGGATAAACCATACTCACAAGATACCAGCGTAACCAATCATCACAAGATACGAATACTTTGGGTACAACGGAAAGGAAGGGATTATTGCAAAGAAGCGGCAGCGGGCTGCACTAACCAACTACGGAAACACGCTACAACTTCCGGCTAACAGAAAGAAGATAAGATAGCGTATCGTAACCAACTACAACTAACTTCAAGCAAACCCATCCAATGTTACCCCCTACTAAGGAAGCAACCCAAGGAAACTCACACTGTTGATTAGGGTGACATCATTCTTATGGTGGAAGTAATCTATATTACTAGTCAAGTTGTTATAGTTAGGTGTAAATTGTCTGAGTAGTTGTTAGCCAGTACTTTCACCAAGTCATCCATAACCGCGGACAACACGGCTTCTCGAGAAGATTTAACCCTGCAGGGATGCACCAATGTAGCCGTACACGTAAGAATAACCCGCCAGACGGGAATCAAACCCACCAAGCGAGGCACTCAACACAACTCAACTCTTCTTCGCATCAAGCCCAAAGAACCCCGTGCAGTTGAGCGCACGACTAATCAAGCCCCACGAAGAAAAGGGGACCCTCATAGCACTCTAAGAACGTGTCTCCCTAAATGCCGACTACAAAAGTTCCACCCTGGCGCCAAGGGTTCGCACCTGCATATGCATGCGGCAAATGGAAAACCCGAACTAAATGAGGCGATTTGGACGAGATGCGAATCGAATCAAGTTGAGGGGGGCGCCCATACTCGCTTCCCACATGCGGTTAGTGCGCTCATCATGGATCAGTAGACAAGACCCTTTTCCTAATTAGGGTCGACACTAGCAGGCCTCAAAACCACGCCGGGCCTCCTGCCGGTGCCTTATCAGCAAATTATTATTACCCAAAACATTAACATGTTGTTGATTGAATTGAAACCCAACTATCGACTAAACAGGTGATAGAACAAAGGACAACAAGACTCGAGCGCAAACAACACTAAGCATGCAACTACGACACGGGGGCCAACAAGGTAAACAAGCAACAGTTAATAGGAAGTGGAAGGAGAGGCTATATCATGGCTGCAAGGTAAACATATGATAGGATCGAGACAGAAGCATCGAATCATAAGGCTAGCATAAAGACAACGGAAAGAATCGGTAACAAGTGAGGAAAGGCAACACGGATAGCAAGTGAGTATACTTGCCTGGAATCCAGCAAGTAGAGGTACATCCGCAGAACTTGTCGTTGCTCACATCATCTCAACGTCCTATCCGCGAAGAAGCAACAAACTAGAACAAACACCGGATGCAACAACTACTTCTACGGCAAACGATCCAGCATGATCAAGATATGAATGCATGACAAGTTTAAGGATGCATCAAAGATAAACTAGTTGACATGGTAAACATATTTAAATGGGCCCATATGCAATTTGGATTGCATATGGAAAAGCCCATGAATTAATGTTGAATTAAATGATCTACAAATAACCATCATGTGAAAGTTGATTAGAATGATTCATGGATGATGAAAACAGTAAGAAAACAACAATAGCTTCAATTTGATATGTTGTTTACCAAGTTTGGAATTTTATTTATTAAGTTGTGAACTTTGGCATTTTAAATGATTTAAACAAACATTTGTTGTTTTCACCAATTTTAAATGTTCAAAACAGATAGAAAAATTTATATTTGGAAAGATAACAAAATTTTAGATGGAATACATATTTCATTTGTTGAATTTGGATTTTTGATGAGCAAGTTATTAAATTGACAATTTTAAATGCATTAATTAAGAAATAGTTGTTTTCAGCAATTTAAATTATTCAAAACAGAAAACAAAGTTTATATTTGTAAAGTTCATGAAAAATGGGATGGAAAACATATTTTACATGTTGGAATTGGATTTGAATTGCCCAAGTTATGAATTTTGCAATTTAAAAGGTTTAATTAAAGCATTGAATTATTGCACCACTTTTAATTAGGAAAAACAGTAAACAAATTGTATTGAAAAGGTTGAAAACATGTAGCAAATGTTTCACTGAACATTTTGAGCTATTAAACATAATTTTTGGGTGATTATTGAATTTATTATGCAATTTTTCATAACATTCTTATTCTGCCCTTTTTAGTAAACAGAGGGAAAAATGTTCAAAATTAAATCAATTGTGACCAAATAAAATACCAATGTGTAGATTTTGTTAAGACAAATTTTTAGAGCCCAAGTTTTCTTAAATTGGATGAACAGAACTAAAGTTATGAAATTCCAAAGTTTCAACTTTTAATTGCATTTTCAGTAATTAATTATTTAGTGCAAAAATTATTACAGAAACATATTGCGATTTTGTTACTAATGGAAAGAGCACAAGATTTTGAATCCACAGAAACTTGAATCGTTGAATTTGGAGCAATATTCAATTTTATATTGATTTTACAAATAAGGTTTCAGATCTGCTTTTCTGAAATTCGAGAAATAAAAGGAAAAAGCTGAGAAAAAGGGGGTGGCTTGCGCCTAAGGGGAATCGAACTCGGGGCTTCCAGCGTGCGGAAGGATAGATGGGCTAGCAATCTGGGCTGCTGGCTCGGTTGTGATTAGCTACGGAGCTGGGCCAACAAGAGGTGACAAAACGCGGCGATTCCCTACGAAACTGAAACGAACTGCACGGGATCGTGACAGAACGCTGGATCGGCGGCGACCTGCAACGGCCAACGCTCGATGGCGGGCAGCAGAGCGAGGGGAAACGAGGGGGGAGGACGAGAAAGGCAAGGCGATGGGGAGGTGCTCACCTCGAGGTCGAGGAGGGGCCGGGCTCGACGAAGACGCCCTGGGACTGACGGAGACGGCCTCAGGTACAGTAGCTCGCCGGGGAAGAAGGGCTCGACGGCGCTGTCGCTGCAGTCCGTCTCCGGCCGCGCCGTCTTCAGCAAAAACGTAGCCAGCACCCCCGAGGTTCCATTCCCGCGGATTCGGAGGCTTGACGAGGACCGTGGGGGTGGCGCCATGCTCCCAAAGTGGCGGCCATGGAGGGGCTTCTTTTTCTCAGTTTCAGAACAGAAATCAGAGAAAGGAGGTACAGAGGAGGAAGAGGAGAGGGTGGCAGCGCTGGGAGGGTAGAGAGGGGAGAGGCTAGGGTTAGGGTTGGAGGGGAGGCTGGGTAGTTAAAGGAGGGGGAGAGGGAGGGGGACCATGGCTACGTGGGTGGACAGCGACTGCTCCTGTACGGATGAAGGAGGAAGAAAGGAGAAGTTGACTGCGGTTTGGGCTTTGCTCTGTGGGTTGTAGGTGGGCCTTTGTGGCCTGCCTCCCCACTGGTGTTTTCCTTTTTATTTCTTTTGTTGCTTTTTTTTCTTTTTTTTGTAGAGATAGAATAGGGAAGAAATAGAAGGGTGTTTTAGGGGTTTTATTTTATGCAATAATTTTTTATTGAATTTACAAACAGCAAGGTTAAAGTATGTGAACTTTATTTTCAAAAAAATTCAACTTGCCAAAATGATTTGAATTTGTCATTTGAATTTCAAATAGGGTTTTAATAAAAGGAATTTATTTAACCAAGCAAAATTTATTTGTCCACTTCAATTTCATTGAAAACAATTTGAGTGTGATACAAGAGGGCATTGTTTGGATTTCTTAAATTGTTTTGAAAGTTTTGATTGGTTTGAAAACAAGTGCAATGAGTATGATGCATGATGCTATGATGCATGATGATGCAAAAAAACAAAACAAGCAAAACTAATTTGGGGGAAAAACCCCGGGTGTTACAGCCGACACCACTAACAAGGGGATGGGCGAGAAGTGTGACGCCCCGAGATCGGGCACTATGCAGATTTCAGCATTTCCGCCAAATCCGTATAATAACCGATTCCAGGTTGCCACTTGTGATAACATTACAATAGTTCACGAATATTCCACAACAACAACAGAAGAGATATATATACAAGACGACTCAAACGAGTCAAGGATACAACTGATACAATACAAAGATCCAAATAACAGCGGAAGAAACAACATAGTGTCCGACTACGGACAAGATACAAATTGGACTAAGAGTCCTGAAGATAACCGAGAGCGTCCAATCCCTGCCCAGGCCAAGCCGGAGGTATTCCCAAGCTAACGTTGTCAGACTTCAAACCTGTTGACTGCAATGTGGAATATGCAGCCACGAAATGGATTCGTGGGTCAGTACGGTTAAGTACTGGCAAGTGGATAAACCATACTCACAAGATACCAGCGTAACCAATCATCACAAGATACGAATACTTTGGGTACAACGGAAAGGAAGGGATTATTGCAAAGAAGCGGCAGCGGGCTGCACTAACCAACTACGGAAACACGCTACAACTTCCGGCTAACAGAAAGAAGATAAGATAGCGTATCGTAACCAACTACAACTAACTTCAAGCAAACCCATCCAATGTTACCCCCTACTAAGGAAGCAACCCAAGGAAACTCACACTGTTGATTAGGGTGACATCATTCTTATGGTGGAAGTAATCTATATTACTAGTCAAGTTGTTATAGTTAGGTGTAAGTTGTCTGAGTAGTTGTTAGCCAGTACTTTCACCAAGTCATCCATTACCGCGGACAACACGGCTTCTCGAGAAGATTTAACCCTGCAGGGATGCACCAATGTAGCCGTACACGTAAGAATAACCCGCCAGACGGGAATCAAACCCACCAAGCGAGGCACTCAACACAACTCAACTCTTCTTCGCATCAAGCCCAAAGAACCCCGTGCAGTTGAGCGCACGACTAATCAAGCCCCACGAAGAAAAGGGGACCCTCATAGCACTCTAAGAACGTGTCTCCCTAAATGCCGACTACAAAAGTTCCACCCTGGCGCCAAGGGTTCGCACCTGCATATGCATGCGGCAAATAGAAAACCCGAACTAAATGAGGCGATTTGGACGAGATGCGAATCGAATCAAGTTGAGGGGGGCGCCCATACTCGCTTCCCACATGCGGTTAGTGCGCTCATCATGGATCAGTAGACAAGACACTTTTCCTAATTAGGGTCGACACTAGCAGGCCTCAAAACCACGCCGGGCCTCCTGCCGGTGCCTTATCAGCAAATTATTATTACCCAAAACATTAACATGTTGTTGATTGAATTGAAACCCAACTATCGACTAAACAGGTGATAGAACAAAGGACAACAAGACCCGAGCGCAAACAACACTAAGCATGCAACTACGACACAGGGGCCAACAAGGTAAACAAGCAACAATTAATAGGAAGTGGAAGGAGAGGCTATATCATGGCTGCAAGGTAAACATATGATAGGATCGAGACAGAAGCATCGAATCATAAGGCTAGCTTAAAGACAACGGAAAGAATCGGTAACAAGTGAGGAGAGGCAACACGGATAGCAAGTGAGTATACTTGCCTGGAATCCAGCAAGTAGAGGTACATCCGCAGAACTTGTCGTTGCTCACATCATCTCAACGTCCTATCCGCGAAGAGGCAACGAACTAGAACAAACACCGGATGCAACAATTACTTCTACGGCAAAAGATCCAGCATGATCAAGATATGGATGCATGACAAGTTTAAGGATGCATCAAAGATAAACTAGTTGACATGGTAAACATATTTAAATGGGCCCATATGCAATTTGGATTGCATATGGAAAAGCCCATGAATTAATGTTGAATTAAATGATCTACAAATAACCATCATGTGAAAGTTGATTAGAATGATGCATGGATGATGAAAACAATAAGAAAACAACAATAGCTTCAATTTGATATGTTGTTTACCAAGTTTGGGATTTTATTTATTAAGTTGTGAACTTTGGCATTTTAAATGATTTAAACAAACATTTGTTGTTTTCACCAATTTTAAATGTTCAAAACAGATAACAAAATTTATATTTGGAAATAACACAAAATTTTAGATGGAATACATATTTCATTTGTTGAATTTGGATTTTTGATGAGCAAGTTATTAAATTGACAATTTTAAATGCATTAATTAAGAAATAGTTGTTTTCAGCAATCTAAATTATTCAAAACAGAAAACAAAGTTTATATTTGTAAAGTTCATGAAAAATGGGATGGAAAACATATTTTACATGTTGGAATTGGATTTGAATTGCCCAAGTTATGAATTTTGCAATTTAAAAGGTTTAATTAAAGCATTGAATTATTGCACCACTTTTAATTAGGAAAAACAGTAAACAAATTGTATTGAAAAGGTTGAAAACATGTAGCAAATGTTTCACTGAACATTTTGAGCTATTAAACATAATTTTTGGGTGATTATTGAATTTATTATGCAATTTTTCATTACATTCTTATTCTGCCCTTTTTAGTAAACAGAGGGAAACATGTTCAAACTTATTTCAATTGTGACCAAATAAAATACCAATGTGTAGAGTTTGTTAATACAAATTTTTAGAGCCCAAGTTTGCTTAAAGTTATGAAATTCCAAAGTTTCAACTTTTAATTGCATTTTCAGTAATTAATTATTTAGTGCAAAAATTATTACAGAAACATATTGCAATTTTGTTACTAATGGAAAGAGCACAAGATTTTGAATCCACAGAAACTTGAATCGTTGAATTTGGAGCAATATTCATTTTTATATTGATTTTACAAATAAGGTTTCAGATCTGCTTTTCTGAAATTCGAGAAATAAAAGGAAAAAGCTGAGAAAAAGGGGGTGGCTTGCGCCTAAGGGGAATCGAACTCGGGGCTTCCAGCGTGCGGAAGGATAGATGGGCTAGCCATCTGGGCTGCTGGCTCGGTTGTGATTAGCTACGGAGCTGGGCCAACAAGAGGTGACAAAACGCGGCGATTCCCTACGAAACTGAAACGAACTGCACGGGATCGTGACAGAACGCTGGATCGGCGGCGACCTGCAATGGCCAGCGCTCGATGGCGGGCACAAGAGCGAGGGGAAACGAGGGGGGAGGAGGAGAAAGGCAGGGCGATGGGGAGGTGCTCACCTCGAGGTCGAGGAGGGGCCGGGCCTGACGGAGACGGCCTCAGGTACAGTAGCTCGCCGGGGAAGAAGGGCTCGACGGCGCCGTCGCTGCAGTCCGTCTCTGGCCGCGCCGTCTTCAGCAAAAACGTATCCCGCACCCCCGAGGTTCCATTCCCGCGGATTCGGAGGCTTGACGAGGACCGTGGGGGTGGCGCCATGCTCCCAAAGTGGCGGCCATGGAGGGGCTTCTTTTTCTCAGTTTCAGAACAGAAATCAGAGAAAGGAGGTACAGAGGAGGAAGAGGAGAGGGTGGCGGCGCTGGGAGGGTAGAGAGGGGAGAGGCTAGGGTTAGGGTTGGAGGGGAGGCTGGGTAGTTAAAGGAGGGGGAGAGGGAGGGGGACCATGGCTACGTGGGTGGACAGCGACTGCTCCTGTACGGATGAAGGAGGAAGAAAGGAGAAGAGGGCTGCGGTTTGGGCTTTGCTCTGTGGGTTGTAGGTGGGCCTTTGTGGCCTGCCTCCCCACTGGTGTTTTTCCTTTTTATTTCTTTTGTTGCTTTTTTTTCTTCTTTTTTTGTAGAGATAGAATAGGGAAGAAATAGAAGGTTTTTTTAGGGGTTTTATTTTATGCAATAATTTTTTATTGAATTTACAAACAGCAAGGTCAAAGTATGTGAACTTTATTTTCAAAAAATTTCAACTTGCCAAAATGATTTGAATTTTTCATTTGAATTTCAAATAGGGTTTTAATAAAAGGAATTTATTTAACCAAGCAAAATTTATTTTTCCACTTCAATTTCATTGAAAACAATTTGAGTGTGATACAAGAGGGCATTGTTTGGATTTCTTAAATTGTTTTGAAAGTTTCGATTGGTTTGAAAACAAGTGCAATTAGTATGATGCATGATGCTATGATGCATGATGATGCAAAAAAAACAAAACAAGCAAAACTAATTTGGGGGAAAAACCCCGGGTGTTACAAGAAGGCCCTGCCTTTGTATCAGTTGGTGAAGAAAAGTGACAAGTTCGTCTGGATGCCGCAAGCGGACGTGGCATTCAACGAGCTGAAGGCAATGCTGGGTAGCGCTCCCATCTTGGCTAGTCCGCTACCCAAAGAGCCGATGCTGCTGTACATTGCTGCTACCAACCGAGTAGTCAGCGTGGTGATTGTGGTGGAACGAGAAGAGGAAGGCAAAAGTGTGCAGCGCCCAGTATGTTATCTCAGCGAGGTGTTGTCCAGATCCAAGCAGAACTACCCGCACTACCAGAAGATGACCTACGGTGTGTACCTAGGCGCCAAGAAGCTGAAGTATTATTTCCAAGAGCATCCCATCACCGTTGTGAGCTCTGCTCCCATCTCGGATATCATGGGCAACAAGGAAGCAAGTGGCAGAGTAGCCAAGTGGGCGATCGAGCTAGCTGCGTACGCTCCCGCGCATGCGAGAAGAGAAGCCATCAAGTCTCAAATCCTGGCGGAATTTCTTGTGGATTGGGCTGAGGTGCAGTATGAACCTCCTGCTCCAGTTTCCAATTACTGGAGAATGCACTTTGATGGCTCAAAGGTGAAAGAAGGCCTTGGTGCTGGCGTAGTGCTTACATCACCCAAGCGAGATCAACTCAAGTACGTGCTGCAAATTCACTTCAAAGCATCCAACAATGTTGCAGAGTATGAGGCCGTGGTGCACGGCTTGCGAGTAGCCAAGGAAGTTGGTGTGCAGCGCATCATATGCTATGGTGATTCCAATTTAGTGGTGCAGGAAGTTTCTGGCACTTGGGATGCCTTGGATGCCAACATGGCATCATATCGCTTCCTGGTGCAGTCTATGACTGGATTCTTCGAGGGCTGCGAGTTCCAGCACATCCATCGAGCAGAAAATGAAGCGGCAGACGAGCTGTCCAAGTTGGGATCTTCTCGGCAATCCATCCCGGCAGGAATCGCCTTAGAGCATCTGAGGAAGCCATCCATCAAGTCGTCCCCCAACTCGGAATCCATATTCGTTCCCTCTCTGCCAAGTGAAGAAGCTGTTCCCATGGAGATTGACTGGGAGAACGCAACACAGAACCCGGGGACTGCAGCCTCCATCCCGGGGACTGGCGTCTGCAACTCGGGGACTGCCACTCCCTACTCGGGGACTGTCATTCCCTACTCGGGGACTGTCCTTCCTTACTCGGGGACTGCCCCTCTCGACCCGGGGACTGTCGCGTTCATTGAGGAAGTTCTCGCAAATCGTTCAGGGCTTCAAAGAAGTGCTCCCAACCCTAAAGACCAAACAGTGGCACCTGTCCCAATGGAAGTGGACGAACCAGTGTTTCCCACGCGGGAGACACCGAGTTGGGCTATGCCCATATTATCCTTTCTAAGGGACGGTACTCTGCCAGAAGATGAGGTTGCTGCAAGGCAAATCCAGAGAAGATCGAAGGGATACACCATATTCCGAGAAGTGCTGCATAAGAGGAGTGCTACCGGCAAGCTGCAGCGCTGTGTAGAACCAGAAGAAGGAGAAGAAATTCTGGTAGAGATACACCAAGGAGAATGTGGGCACCACGCCTCTTCTCGGGCATTGGTCAAGAAGACTTTTCGGCACGGTTTCTTTTGGCTCACTGCTTTGAAGCAAGCTGAAAACATCTTGAGGAAGTGCAATGGCTGCCAGAGATTCGCGAGTAAGACTCACTTGCCAGCCTCCGAGTTGAAAACCATTCCCATTACTTGGTCATTCGCTGTTTGGTGCTTGGATATGGTTGGTCCCTTCAAGCCGGCTAGAGGCAACATGACTCATATCTTGGTCATGGTTGATAAATTCACCAAATGGATAGAAGTGAAGCCTATTCGGAAGTGCGATGGAGCCACAGCTGTGAGTTTCTTGAAGGATGTGATCCTGAGATATGGCTACCCGCACAGCATCATCACGGATAACGGCACAAATTTTGCTGAGGGAGCAATGGTGCGATTCTGCAGAGACAAGCATATCCGGCTAGACGTTGCGTCTGTCGCGCATCCCGCCTCCAATGGGCAAGTTGAAAGAGCAAATGGCATGGTGCTAGCTGGCATAAAGCCAAGGCTGATTGAGCCACTGCTGAAAACACCTGGGTGTTGGCTAGACGAGTTGCCAGCGGTGTTGTGGAGTCTAAGGACTACCCCTAACCGGTCAACCGGCTACACGCCATTTTTCTTGGTATATGGGGCTGAGGCCGTATTGCCAATAGACCTAGAGCATGACTCCCCCCGAGTAACCCTCTACACTGAGGTGGAGGCGAGAGAAGCTCGAGAAGACGACGTTGAACTGCTTGAAGAAGCAAGAGAGCTCACTCTGTCACGTTCGGCTATCTACCAGCAAAACCTGCGGCGTTATCATAGCCGAAAGGTGAACCCTAGGGTTTTCCGAGAAGGAGACATGGTCCTTAGGCTTGTGCAGCGCACAGCCGGGATGCACAAACTGTCTCCTCCATGGGAAGGGCCCTTCATTGTGAGCAAAGCTTTGCACAATGATGCCTATTATCTAGTCGACGCACAACCATCACAGAAGAACAGGGTAGACAAAGCTGGAGAGGAATCTAAGCGTCCCTGGAATGTAGCTCTACTCCGTCGCTTTCATTCGTGAGCACAAGTGTGTATGTACTCTCTTATCCGAGTTAAATCTCTACTCTGCAATCTGAAATTGAACTCGGGGACTGCCCTCGTTCAAAATTTCTCTATGTGTTTCTACTCGGCTTCACTTTTTGTCTACCCGGTTGCTCTGCTCTCAATTTCATAAATACATTTACTATTGTGTTTAAACCTAAATGCCAACTCTTCGACTCTGCTGTTGTCCGAAACCCGGCTTCATGGCAAGCAAGAGAACAAGCAAAAGGTCAATGAGCACAAGAAAAATTACTAAGGGAAGGAAGAGTGCAGGAACCGAGTAGGGGGTCCTTTACTGCTGTTCTTTGTTAACTCTTTTCGGCTAAGTGGCGGGCTGCGTTACTATGAGTGTTTCTAAGTGGCGAAGTATTTGCAACTCCAACTTTGAACTCTTGTGACTCGAATACCAAAAAAGCAACAAGTTGCGGGTAAGAGCTGAGATAAAAAGGAAGAGTGAATAAGAAATGCAACTCGGGGACTTGCATGATAACGCAACCCAGCATCGAGCCAAGGTTGCTCAAATTGACTAAGTTAAAAACTTCAAATGAGAATAAAACTGAGTAGCAAGCAAACGGCATAAGTGTTTCAATACATCTGCACCCGGCATCCCGAGGATCTGATAGAAGTTTTTGAGGATAAAAGTTGCAGGAGATAATCAAGTAGAGGCAGCAGTGTTCTCGGTGTTGGCTTTGGCGGCTTCGGCTTCAGCGGTGGCCTTAGCAGCATCAGCTTCCGAGCTGGCGGCGTCAGCCTTCGCAGCTTCAGCCTCAGCGCTGGCCTTGGCAGCATCAACCTCCGAGTTGGCGGCGTCGGTCTTTGCTGCATCCGCATCTGGCTCGGTGGCAGCCTGATCAGAGGTGGCCGTGGCCACCGAGATGAGCTCTGTCGCCGAGGTGGAGGCAGCTGATTGGGCGTGGAGACGCGCCGTGTCGTCGAGGGTCGCGCCTGATGAAGTGCCGAACTCGAGCGCAGCGGTGTCAATGGTCATCTTCTCGCTCTCGGCTTAATCGTCGCTATTCGCGACAACCGCGGCCTTCCCCTTCCCGGTCTTGTCGTTGGGGCTGTCGAAGAAGCTCAGGCCTTCAGACTCAGCGGCCTCCTCATCCGTCTCTTCGTCCTCGTCTCCATCCTCGCCTTCATCCACCTCGGTATCGGGCTCTATGAGACCTTCAATGAAGCGCGCGGTGTCCGCGTACTGGGCGACCTCGTACGCGACTGCCTGACGGCGAGTCACGCACGTGGAATTCTTCTCCCACTTGGACTCCTCGCGCATCTCGCGAATGACATCCAAGTTCAGGTTCTCATACCAGCTCATGATGAAGAGGAGCAACATGTCCGCGCCTGCCCGAGCTCCGGAAGCTCGCCATTTCTTCAGCTCGGCCTTCACGCCGTTCAGCTTCTCGGCAAGTCTGTGGATAGTTGCTGGCGCAGACTCTCGAGGCCAGAACAGGTCATGGAGCTTGAAGGCGGTGGACACCAGATCGGTGCCCACACCTCTTAGGCGTTGGAGCTGCACCTGCATGGTAGTAAGGCAATCTTCAATGGAGGCCGCAGTATCCATGGGCTTGCCCTTTTCGGTGCGATCTGCTCGGGCTTTCGACAGAGCTGGCTTGCAAGACGAGTCAAGGTCGGGGAAGATTTCTGAAAAAGCTATCAAAAAGGTTAGAGATAGAGGCAAATCAGCAAACTGAATCAAGCAGCAGAGAAGCGCAAGAAAACAGCGGGAGCGCATAGAAGCGAGCGCTTACTATTCAAGTCGTAGAGTAGCGCCTGCAGCTTGTTCTTCCACGACTCCTCATCAGATATGTGTTTTTCTTCAATCTTGCGGAACCTGGCCAGCTGGAGCATAAGGTCCGCGTTGCTCTTCTTCAGCGTCTCGCACTCCATCTCGAGGGCCCTCTGCTTAGTCGCGGCTGCTGCTTCAATCTTGGCCTTCTCGGCAGCTATCTTGTCCTTCTCGGCAGCTATGGTGAGGGCATCTTGCAGGGCAGTCTTCAGCTGGACTTGCACTGGCTCCAACTCGGAGAGGTGCCTCTTCTTGAATTCCACCTCAAGGCTTTCAATCTTCTGCTGCACCTCAGCGGGCTTGAGGCAGTCGAGATGCTCCTGGACAAACTGCTTGTGATCTTCTGCAGAGAGCAAAGCACGGTCAGCAGAATAGCCAAGATGAAAGCAAGAAAGCGAGCCGAGAAGACATCAACTCACCTTCCAGCTTCTTGATCGTGGCTTGGCCGCTCTCAAAAAAAGCGCGGAAGTTCACGTGCTCCTCGGCCAGGGCC
The DNA here is from genome assembly GCA_028641055.1 of Alopecurus myosuroides. Taxonomy (NCBI): domain Eukaryota; kingdom Viridiplantae; phylum Streptophyta; class Magnoliopsida; order Poales; family Poaceae; genus Alopecurus; species Alopecurus myosuroides. The sequence continues at coordinate 32,207,368 of CM054061.1, forward strand.
TTAAACTTGCCTGCAGAGTAGAATCGATTAGAGCAGAAAGCGAAAGCGGGCGTAAACACCAAACGCAGGAACCACGTAGCTAAAAGCTTACTTTCGACTTCAGAGAGCCTGAGGGCGATGTCCATGACCTCCTTCTCCGCCATCTCGTCGGACTTGCGCTCCAATTCCAGGGCTTCAAGGCGCTTCCTAGCGATGCTGTGGTTCTAGAGCAGCCGACGGTACAAGTTGGTTCTCTTCAAAAGGCTATTCTGAGAGGCAGAAGGAAAAAGAATCAGACAAAGTTGTAAAGATTCAACCCGAGAAGGCGGCAACTCGGTTGAGTACCCGCCTACTCGGCCAGAATCTCGGGGACTGGGTGATGGATAAGAAGAAGGAGAAGAGTAGAAGAAAAGGAAAATGCAACTCAGGGCGGACGAGCAAAGCTTACCGCATAAGTTTGTTCAAGATCCTCTGCGGCCTTGCGGTGGACGAACAGCTTGGCGGCGAGCGTGCTGGTCTTGGACGAGATGGTCATGGGTTTATAACCCATGTCTGCCTTGTTCCAATCAACGCGCATGTGATCCAAATCGCCCAAAGCCAGGCCGTCCAAATTCGGGTTGCCAAGGACTTCGCTGTCCCACTCAGCGTCAATAAATCCAACTCGATCGATCATTTCCTCAAGGCCCATGGACGTCACCTCGGCTTCTTGGACCTCGCGCGAGGAGATAGAGACGGACCTGTCTTTGTTCTTGGCTGGAGGTTTGGAGTCCACTGTCGTGGCCTGTTTGCCCCTCCTGATAGCAAGTTTCTTCTCGGCGGGGGTTACTGGGATGCTGTACTGCTGGCTCATCTTCACCATGTAAGGTGGGAAGCTAGGTGGGTCAGGTACGCTTGATCCCGCGGCGGCGTCAGCAGCCGCGCCGGAACCACCGATGGTAAGCTGCCGGCCTTGGGGCGGCGGCATCGCGGTAGCAGCCTGCGCACCGCCACGGGAGGGATTCCTGCGGACGGGGGCATCTGACTGGCCGACCTGCTTCTCGGCGGCTCGCTTCTCAGCGGCTTTCTTCTCAGCAGTTATCTTTTCGGCGGCCTTCTGATCAGCGGCCTTCTTCTCGACAGCTTCCTGCTTGATCTTCTTCACAACCTGCTTGGCCGGAGGGCTGGCTGCAGTTTTGGTCTTCTTCACCGGCGGGGAAGTTGGTACGGTGGAGGAAGTGCCCTGCTGGGTAGGCGGCGCCAAGGGCGTGCTACCCGGCGCAGCGTCCGGCTGCACGTAGCTCTGCAGGTCCTGCTCCATCTCATCAACTACTTCAACCCGCTGCTCGGCAGCGGGATCTTGCTGTGTGGTTTCTTGTCCGTCTACCCGCGGCGAGGCCGCGGGGTCGTCTTGTTCAGTAGCCCTTGTTGCTGGCTGCTCTTGGTCTTCTTCCTGCCGCTCAAGGGCGGCGTCATCATGCTTCTCGGGATCTTGTTCTAAGTTCTCCTCGGCCGTGGTGGCTGGAGGAGAAGGTGGCCTCTCATCGCGAGCAGCATCCTGTGCTTCCTGTTCTGCGCCGGTCTGCTGCTCCTGTTCGGCGTCACGGGCATCCGTGTCCATGTACAGGGCGTCGTCGGAGTCTTCTCCTTTCCCGGGAGAGGACGCACGCGCCCTGTCCCGCGCTGCGACCTCGTCCTCGTCGTCGAGATCAATGAGATTCTCGACGTCGATGGCGGACTTCTTCTTGGTCCTCCTGGGCGCGACAGCGGCGTCAGCGTCCAAGGGGGCGCTGAAGAAAGAAGGATGTTCAGAAAAGAGAGAAGGACAGAGGAAATCGAGAAGAAACAGCGGAGTAAAAGAATCGGGAAATTGCGGCAACAGAGGTGCATAGCTTAGGAGGAAGTGGCTTACCCTTTACGGGAAGGGGTTAGCCGTCGTCCCTTTGCCACGGCTCTTTTGGTCTTCTTCACGACCGTCTTCGTCTTCTTGGCGGGAGGCTCCTGAGCACCGCTGCCCGTCCTTTTGCGGGTGACGGGAGCCGCGACTGAAAGCGGATCAACGACAAGGGCGTCCTCATCCTCGTCCTCGCCCTCCTCTTCAGCATCAGCATCGTCTATAAAATCGGGAAGAAGAAAACGGTTCAGAAGCGGGAGAAAATCGGGTTGCGCTGCTCGCGGTCAGACAAGATGAGCTTAATTACCTTCGTCATCGTCCTCGGACCAATCCCGAACAGACGCGTCAACATGATGCTTTTCTGTCTGAGCGGCATGAGGGATATTGAGTTTGTCCGCGCTCTCGTAGGAGACCTCGTCATCCTCTTCTCGGTCATCTTCCCAGTTAGCCTCGAAGCGCTCCGCGCTCTCGGCAAGCTGGCGAGCAAGGACCTGGAAAGTAGGCAAACATCACAAGTTAGTCGAGTAGCATAAAGGCATCCTACTCAGCAAGGCGTGCAAACACAAAGCACAGAAAGCCTAGAGAGTGCTGCTAAGAGTGCTACTCGACAGGGCGTGCGAGCACAAAGCACATAAAGCCTAGAGAATACTGCTAAGTGTGCTATTCGGGAAGGCGTGCAAACACAAAGCACATTAAGCCTAAGCAACTCCGCTAAGTGTCCTACTCGGCGCAGAATACAGATACTAGGCACAGCAATTTAAGAAGGCTATCTACTCGGGATCTGTATACATGAAACAGGATAAGAAGTACTAACCCACTTGATTGGTTTCATGCGGCTGAACGGCACGAAGCCGTACTGCCAGTGGTCCCTAAGGCCGGTGCTCATGATGGAGCGCGCCCAAGTGGCAACGTCCGCGTTGCTGAGCTCGAACGTGGTTGTCCGAGTGCAGTCGCGGGGGGCGCCCATGTAGCACATGAGGTGGACGCGGTGCTGGAGCGGCAGGACTCGCCTGGAGATCCAGCAGGCAATCGGGTCGTCGCTCTTGAGCCCTTCCGAGATCAGGTGGGCAAGGCGCTCGTCCATCTGCTTTAGGTTGCTGTCGAGGGACGGCTTGCTCCGCCAGTTCTGCCCGGTGGGAGCTCGGTTGGTCTAGCGGGGCAGATTGATCCGGTCCTCCACCTTGGCTCCCTTCTCGGCGGGAATGTTCTTCACGTAGAGGAAGGTCCTCTGCCACTTGCGGACAGATTCCAACCCCTTGATGCGCGGGTGAGGGGTTCCACCGCGCTGCACCATCATGGCGCTGCCGGTCTCCGTCATCCCGCGGCTGGTGTCCGCGCCATCTCGCTTGCCCTTGCTCTGCTTCCGGAAGAAGAAGTAGCGAGACCAAGTTGCTGTAGTGGGGCGAACGCCCAGGAATGCCTCGCATACCACGGCGTGGTATGAGAGCATGACGACGGCATTCGGCGGGTGGTGGTGTGGCTGGAGGCCATAGTGGTCGAGGAACGACCAGAAGAAGTTCGAGACCGGGAGCCCGAATCCTCGCGCAAAGTGCGCGAGGAAGACGACGTGCTCGCCCTCCTCCGGAGCCGGGACGAGCTCGCTGCCAGGCTGCCGGCAGCGAACACCGGGAGGAACTCTCCGAGTATTCACCAGCCACTGGCACTCCTCGGCAGTGACCTCAGAACCGGCCCAGCTGGCGCGAGCGTCGTCGTCACGAGCCATCACGGTGAGGAAGAAATTGGCGGAAAGATTGAAGGATTTGATGCGGTGGAGAAGCTCGCAGCGGCGCAGTGAGTTGCGCGGCGGCGAGGTGCTCTGCGGCGGCGGAAAAACGAGGAGACAAAGGGGGAAAGTGCGAGCGGAAGAAGAAGAAGGAGTTACCGAGGGGGTATATATACCGCTCCTCGGATTACCGTTACGAGTTGAGCAAGTGGGATCGATCGTGGCAGTAATCGTGCGGCGTGGGATCTGTGGGCCGGTTAGAAACGCACACAGCGCGGAACGCGCGCGTAACGGCCGCATTAGATCCCACGATGAGATCGTGGGCGATTACTGCGTGTGATGGGACGTAACGGGCTAGTGGGCCCAGGCCGTGAAAACTGGGCGCGTGGCCTGTCAGATCCCGGGCACCGAGGCGTCGGGGTCGTGGTTGCGTGACACGTGCCCAGTTGCAGCGCGGAAAGCCGGATTGTGCTCTGCCTCGCAGAGATTCTGATTGGGAAATTCACCAAGTCTTTTTACTCGGCTACAGAGAAGAAAAGTGGTCCTATTCGGAGAAGAAGAGATTCAAAGCAATATTCGAGAGCTACTCGGAGGTTTTTACTCGGCATGCTAAGGTTCAAGGGCGAAGTTTCCAAGACTGGTTTTAAGCTTGCAGAGCCCAGTGAACAAGTTCGCAGGACTCTACCAGCTTCGGGGACTAATGTCGGGGGGGTTACCCCCGAGTAGGGTAAAGGCAAGTGCTAAGGGCAAGATCAGAAGAGATGTTTAGCCGAGTAGCCGCCTACCCGGTACTCGCTACCCGGTCGACTGCTACTCGGTCTTACACAAAGATGACTGGAAGGACGAATCAAGGAAGTTATGTTCCTCCGAGTAGAAGAATTGGTCCGAGTAAAACTGGCGGGAACCTACTCGGGCCAGAAGTCAAAGGAGCCGTTCTGACACAGGATCCCGCGTATCCTGGGTCCGTACTTGGCACTGTTCATGCCACTGTTCATCTGAGGACGGCGTGCCTGACAGCGGCAGTGTGTCAGCAGGGCGTCGCATGATAGGGGGGACCTACTCTGTGTTCGGCATAGTGATAACAGACTGATCACTTGGTTTTGCCCAACGACTTTCCGGACAGGACAAGGTTAGAAGCCAAAGCTGTCAGCGGGAGCTCGGAAGAAGGACGATGTGAACACTATGTCGACACTTATTTGTTTTCTACCTAGTTGGCTGTATCCGGCAGGGGCGCCGGTATATAAGGCGACCTGCCCCCTCCTGCGCGAGGGACGACGTGGGCACCGGCTCATATTCTTGACCTAGTTCATCTCAGAGAGAGGAGGGCGGCTACTCGGTAAGAGACCGAGTTTGTACTGTGGCTACTCGGTGAAGCATAAATACACAAAGAGAAAGGCAGGAGTAGGGGTTTTACCTCCTCACGAGGGTCCTGAACCTGGGTAGATCGCGTTGTTTGCAGTGTTTGATTCTTACCTCACGCGGCTACTCGTCGCGTGATCCCTCCCCGAGCGCCTCCAGCTTCCATCGTTCCCACAACTTTAGCCATCCTATGGCATCTGTCTTGACACCACCACGACATAGGATGAATCTAACACTGCAAACACCCAGATCTTACCCAGGTTCAGGGCCCTCGTGTGGAGGTAACACCCCTACTCCTGCCTTTCTCTTTATATGTGTGTTACCGAGTAGCCACAGTACAATTAGGCCTTCAGCCGAGTAGCCGCTCTAACTCTCTAGTTCTCTCTGTGTGTAGTGAAGAAATCCAGAGTGTCGACCCTCGCACAGGAGGAGGCAGGGCACCTTATATACTGGTGCCCAGCCGAATAGAAAACAACTATAAGGTACGACTTGACGTGACAGGAGCACTACAGAACAGAGCACGCCTCCGGGTTCTCGCCGGTGTTGGCACCGTAAGTCGTTGCGCCGTTCAGAGATGGGACCTGTCCACCCTTGTCAGTGAGATAGGGTAGGCCCCTAGCACTGTCATGTCCCCTCTGTCAGTGACAGGACTTGACAGGCGCCTACCGCACTGTTGCCACACCGTAGCGCGGATAATCACGCGCTCCGTAAGTTGAACCGCACGCCGTACGAATGCGGGATACGCGGGATCTTTTGTCAGAACGGCTCCATTGACTTCTGGCCTGAGTAGGAACTCACTCCCTCTACCCGGACCAACTTCTTTACTAGGATGAACATAACTTGCTTGATTTCTCCTCTTGGCCATGGATGGGTACGGCCGGATAGCAGTCGACCGGGTAGCAAGTACCGGGTAGCCAGCTACTCTGTCAAACCTTTCCTTGGACCTTGCCTTTAGCACTTGCCTTACCCCTACTCGGGGGTAACCCCCCGACAGGGATGCATAAGCTAAGTCCTTCATGGGAAGGACCCTTTGTTGTCAGTAAAAAACTACACAATGGGTCCTATTACCTCATCGATATGCGGGATGAAACCCGCACATCTTAGGAAGAAACTGGAAGACCATGGAACATATCCCAATTGAGGACATATTATACTGCATCAGCCGCAAGCGGTGGTGGGGAGGCGAGCACCGCGCGCTCGAGTGGGTGCTCGACTACATCGAAGCCGGCAACGAGCCCTGGCTGCAGATGCCGCCCCGCCCGCACCCCTCGTGAACACCGCGGCGGATAGGATGGGTCGGGTCCTCGTCAGCCACCTCCTCTTCCTCCGGCGCGGCCTCTCTATCGCTCACTCCTCCCCTCCTCAACTCCGGGCGCCCTGCCCCAGGCGCAACAGCGACACCCTGTGCATCGGCGAGCCGCGCCAGCGACCCGCCGCATGCTTCGAACGTGTCGTGCGGCCGAAGAAGGAGGCGAAGGAGGAGGAGGGGGACGACGAGGACGAGTGCCTCCATATATTCCTAACATCAGCTTTAGGTATACCAGAAGGCCTCATTCCTGTACAAGCTTTGGGATTCAACCCACCAGATAAAGATATTATGAAGAAACCTCCCCGGGGAAGTGACGATTCCTTGATCACTCCTTGGATCCTGTTCCGATACATGGTATGTTTTCCTGTGGATCATGTGTTTCTATATGTATGCTCTTCTCAATCAGGAAGACTCTTTTACGGTTGACCGGGGCAACGGTGCATGTCACCGCGCGGGGAAGCTCTTTCCATTTTCACTCATGATTGCACATGCAGGTAAAACAGTAGGCAGGGCCCACTAAACATGCAACATTTTTCACTCTCCCGTGGTGGCTCTTTCCTTTCCTTTCTCCTTGGTTTGTCTCCAGATTTCTTTTCTATCTAAGACATGCCGCTTATTTGACCCATGATATTTCTAGGGGATAATGAAAAAAGGCAATTATCTAAACTGTTAGTTACCATAAATGTAAATAACATTGTCGGAATTTTGACCTTTCCACAGGTCACCCGTAAGCTAGCCTTGCCGTCAATCCAATTGCTTTGAAGCTCTTGCGATGAGTTAATTGAGTGTATTTCACGTAGCTTTTCCGCATCAAGTATACACACTTTTGTACAACCTATAGAGTCAGCATTTCTGTTGGAAGTTACAATTAAATATAAGATCATCAACCCGGCTAAACTAATACACTTGTATCTCCGCCCTACATAAATGATTCTGAGTATAGAATCTACTGGCCATTTGGGCACATTATTATAGGCTAATAGCATCCAGGTGCTTGCGCCAGCTGATAACTAACTGCTTAGGTCTGATAGAGAATCTGTTTGCTTGCTCTACCTGCTAACTAACACTATGTTTCGTCTTAAGAAAACATTGTGTTTATTGTGCTTTGCATAAGCACTAATCTTCCTGGCAATGACAAGTGATCTTATTGTTTTATACAAACTTCGTAACTGGCGATTAATTGAGGTGACCAAAGTGGTGGATGAGTGATACTTCTGATTCTTTTTCTTTTTTTTGGCACACTTAGTTTTGCCATGTCCTTCTCAGTTTAGGAGAGGGAAAACAAATTTTCTGCAGTTCTTATTATAAGTGCATCACTAGTAAATAACAAGTTACGGCATAGGGGACAACAGTAGGTGGCACACTCAGTCATAGCGCAAGAATATGTTCCTGACAAAGTGTGTTGATGCTAATCTGTTGGTGTTGTTTCTTCTTGCGCAGGAGTGGAAAAGTATCACAGAAACGTCTATTTGCACCCCATTTTCTCTCCATGGTAAGCACCTGTGGACGAATTTGCTGTATTATCTGCACTTCTGAATTCTGAAGTAGTTTCAAGATATCAAACAATCACACCATAGGTCAACTGTATAGGTGGTGCGTAGTGGGTGCTCTTATTGTTATTTACACATTTTGTAATTGGCGATTAATTGATGTGATCAAACTAGTGCATGAGTGAGTGATACTTCTGATATTTTTGCCCCGCTTAGTTTTGCCATCTTTTTCACAGTTTAGGAGAGGGAATCAAATCTTCTGCAGTTGTTATTATAATGGCACCACTAGTAGATGACAAGCTACAGAGTAGGGGACAACAGTCTGAGTCCTTTCAGAAATGGAGTTAAGCTAGCATCACAGTAGCAGAAAGATAAGTGATCTATTCCTCCAGAAAATATCAGTGCAAATCGAAACAATCATCAACCCCAAGGAAAAGAAAAGGAAGTTTTTGTAGTGGTAGGCTTAAGAGGGCGTGATTGCCAACCTGCTCATTGCGGCGCCTCTAGGGAGCACCGCGGCTCTAGCATCTCAGAGAAGCAGGCTGCATGTGCACTTGGATCCACCAGTGCTAGTTCTAACACGTATACAGGAGCTCCAAGCTAATTAGGCCTTTCTCGCAGGTTTGTGGCTGCTGCAGGAAGATGGAGACGGTTGTTGCATAGGAGCAATTAATACGCTGCCGTCCATCTCCAGCTTCTCTTTGTTCTTGCCACCAAGTTGAATTTTATTGCCTGGTAGTCTCTTTGTCCTAGTACTATTAGTGATCTTTGGCAGTATAGTAATGAAATTTGGCATGTTGAAGGAATTACCGATAATTCTGATGACACGGTAAAATAGCAAAATCTTGAAGATTTTGGTTGTAAAACCAGACATGTATGATGAATTATATTGGGTGACTTCTGTATTGGTTTCTCCTTGCTGTACCTCATTCACTTGCAATTGCTGAAAATAATGAGAAACTGCAGTGTTGGTTTCTCCTTACACAATGACATTGACAATGAGTTGCCATTGCTGAAAATGACGAATTTGGTATTTGTTATTTGCACTTCTGAACTCTGAAATAGATTCAAGACATCAGACAACCACGCCACAGGTCCATCATATATAAGCAGTTTCAAGTTGTTCTGTAGGTTGTACACTGGGCTAACAGCTGAGGTGCAGGCTGGAAAGAACGTTAGATAATAGAGGCTTTGTCGATTTATCAAGGAAGTGCATATATCTCTCATTATTTCGATCCGCGTGGGAGTTGGTCATTCGGCGTCTTGTTTGATGAAGAACGTCATTTTGGGTTTTTTTTTCTAAATACAAAAAAGAGCCCCAGTTCCATTAAAAATGTGACCAAAGTGTGACGGGGTTTAGTGAACTGGAACCAATTGAGCACTTGTTATTTTGGAAAGTTGTTTCTGATATATCTTTGGTAATTAGGCTGGATCTGGCTACATGTCTATAGCTAGGTTCTGGGTCTCAAATAAAAGGCATTCTGCTCTAAAAACAATTTGTGCTGCCGTACTATGGAGTATTTGGAAGCACTGCAATGCCTTAATTTTTTATAACCAGACTTGGCTTTGCATGAAACATGTCTGGTGGCTTAATACTCAAGAAATGGCGACTTCTCTTCAAGCAGTCCATGTTTTCGGAAATCGACGGATTTTCCCTGCTGTTAGTGAAGATTCTCAGAGAAATGCCTGCTCTCCTGGGGAGTGAGTGACCAGGTCGCTCACCCCGGCACCTGCGGCCCCACCAAGCTGCACGCAAAGCTTTGTGTTCTCACCAATGACTGGGGGAAACCGTCGCTTCCATCTGAAGTGCTGCCGCCCCAGGAAACAGAAGCCAAGCTGCTGGAGATCTTTGAATGCCGCAGTGCTTTGTGGTAGTGGGTTTCATGCCCTCCTCGCGTGCTTACTTTTGAACATTTGGTAGCTCTTATTGAGAATGTTTATCGTGAAAAACCTGTAGCTTTGTGAAGGTTACGCAGCGGAGGGAAAGACCGGTTCATCAGAGAAAGAAATAGCTTTCGTTGGTTAGCCTTTCCGGCCATGCTCGGTTTGGAAGAAACTTTTGTCTGTTTGAAAACTAATTTCATGATTCTACGTATACAGCACTCGTCACCACACCAACTGAAGATGAGCATCTGGTATCTGGGATCATTTAAAAGTAGCCGTGTAAGCCTTTTTAGCTGCTAAAATGTCTTACATTTTGCAACGGAGGGAGTAGAACCCTGTAGACTAACTTGTTGAAACAGTTTGCATAAACACTCTGGCAGCAGGAACAGCTCAGTCCTAGGTTTAAGACCAGGAAACTTGCCGCCACACATAAAAATAGAATAGTGCAAGTACCAACAACGCACATACACACACTGATTCCATATGCAAGTTAAGCTTCTTTTATGATATATAAGACTGGAGAGTCCCAGATTTCATTTCATTCATTAGACGAAACTACGATAGTGCCATTAAAATACTCCCAACGTACTCACCAACATAGGTTTTTCAGAACACTACTGACTCCTCTACATCGATAACCCGTCTCCAACACTCCCCACCAACTCAGAAGTTCCCCCAAAATCCATGACCAAATCCTCGCTACGGGGTATTAATTGAGAAGATGGAAAGGGTGTAGATGAAAGTTTCCCTCTACTCGAACGCCCACTGGTTCTCCCTGCGGATCTCCTCCTCCTCCTCAGGCGTGAAGTCGTTCTTGATGTTGAAGGTCTTGCGGATCTCCTCCGGGGTCTTGCCCTTGATCATGTCAGCAACAGTCTGGCAGGTGAGGTCCAGCAAGCCTTTGATGTTCAGGTAGTTTGCAGCCTGCAAAAGGTGCAAGAGATAATTAGATAAACTGATCAATGGATGTTGATTCAACACTTAAAAGAAAAAGAGAACTGTGACAAAACAAATCAATAGCAGATACTACCAAATACAGCTCTTACAGGAAATAAGATTAACAGAACAAATCCAAATACACAATATAACGAGAAATCAATCAGACAAATCACAAATTAGCACTAGCGATAGAAATTCATGTATGGATTCAACTTTTATGTATAGAAGACAACATTAACTTCAGACAAGATGAGAGTTCTGCACTAGCTATGGATACTCATCAATGGATTCAGATGGTGAGCAATGGACATGCATTTGCAATCATCATCATCTGGTAATTTAGATGTCACTAACACAATGTACAGTCAGCTAATAGTGGAAACAAGAACGTATAAGTAGTCCGTGCATCAATAGTGGAATCTACAAGGTTAGAGATGAGCTAACAAGACGATACTCCCTATGTCTCTAATTACAAGACATCCAAGCAGTTCATTTAAACTGCTAGGCTGTCTTATTATTAGGATGTCTTATAGTGAGTTGCAAACATCAGTGATATATATGCAAGTGTAACCACACAACAGCACCATATACTTCTTGTGTGGATAGGTTATCATTGTATCGTGTCACGGATGTTGATTCAAAGGCCCAACCCCACTTATCTTAAAAGAAAAAGAGATAGCTGTGACAAAACACCAAAAGTTAAAGAGCACATACAATCAAATACTACTCTTACAGGAAACAATATTAACCAAACAAATGCAGAGCTAATACCAATACTAAGTACACAAACAAACAATCTTTAAGAGAAGATAAAAAACAAGCAATGTCATAGAATCTCGCGTATATGGTGAGCACCACAACTTAACACACACAAAATTCCTTCAGACAAGATTGGAGTTTTGCACTGGCCCTGGAAACTAAAGGATGGATTCAGATGGTGAACACAATAAACAGTCAACTAATGGTGGTTACAAGAACATATCCATAGGTCACATGCATCAATAGTGGCATCTACAAGTTTAGAGATGAGCTAATAAGACAATACTCCCTCTGTCCCTAATCATAAGACGTCCTGGCAGTTTAAATTGAACTGCTTTGATGTCTTATAATTAGGGACAGAAGGAGTAGAAAGGAGAGTTGCAGACATCAGTGGTATATATATGCAAGCATAAGCACAAGACAGCAAAGAATACAAGTGCCATAATAACAATGCATCAAGGGACATTTTGATACATCTAAGAAGTCAAGTTGGATAAAAAGCAAGTATTTTCATCTTAGGGTTAACACCACGCTCTAGGGTCTTAGTTATGAGCAAAGAATACAAATCTTAACATGGTTTACTTGGTTAGGCGGATGATAAATACAGAATACAGAAATAACAGAGCTAGAAGCATCGGTGATACATGGAGCGTAATCAAAGACAACACCATATGTTTCCTGTTGCGTGGGTATATACTAGATTATCATCGCATCGTGCAAATAAGTAGGCACCAAAGAGTAAACTTTGACTAGGGTATCATCGCATCATGCAAATAGGTAGGCACCAAAGAGTAAACTTTGACTAGGGTAGACCAACGCTACGGCTCAAACCCTAATAATCTAACAAGATTTGGGACCTCAAGCAGATGGAATCGCGAGATGACACCTCCCCAAGTCACGAACTTATCTAATCATACCAGGCGACTACGTAAAGTAACCTAATCTAATCCAATCGAATCGGGCATGAGCCAGATCTGAAATAGAACAATCTCGAATCGGTCGAGAAATAGATCTAGGAGGAAGAGAGGACGGGATTCGAGGGTAGCTACCAGGATGAGGTCGAAGAGGGTGGCCTGGTCGACCTTGACGAACTCGGCGTCCCAGTTCTTGAGGTCCTCGGCGGGCGCGGGCGGGGTCGACGAGCTGTCCGCGGCGGCGGCGGCGGTGGAGGCGGCGGCTCCGTCGGCCGGCTTACCTCCTGCAGCCAGGACGTGCTTGTTGCAGTACTCGATGACCTTGGAGAGGATCTTGGAGTTGACGTTGGGGAGCGGGATGCCGTTGTCGGCGCAGTCATCCTCGATCATGTGGCGGATCGTCTGCGACTCCATGGCCACCGCCTCCTCCACCTCGAACACCTCGCCGTCCGAGGACTTGAGCGTGATCATCTTCTTCTCGCCGTCGGCCGCCATGGATCGAGATTGGGGTTGGGGGATTTCGGCGGTGTGAAGGAAAACCTAGCGAGACGGCGGCTAGACGAGCTGGGTTGGGGTACGGGAGAGGGAGGGGGCTCCGTTATTTAAGGCCGCGCCACCGAACCGGGTTTTTTTCTGATGAAACCGAACCGACCCGAACTCGTTTCAGCTTCCCACGACTCGATCAAAACGTAGGCATACCCCTCCTTGCTCTCTCCTAGCGCCCGAGATGTCTCCCGAGGAACCGGGCCAATCCCGAGCAGGGCCGGGCCCAGAGAATCTAGGGCATGTGCCAAAATCTGAAACGGACCCTATTTCAAATGAAAATTAAACTAAGAAACAATTTTAATGTATATATGCTTTATATAAAAAAAAATTGAGTACCATACCTATTGTTTAACTCCAAGTTGCATAATGTTTTTTTTTATATCTAGTTGCATAATGTTTAACTACCCATCAAACATCATTATCTTTTTTGTGCTCATTCAGTGATATCGTCCTAATCAATCTACTTTAACATTAAATCGTGTTCTTTCTCTTTTCTCGTAGGCTTCTTGGCACCGGATTCATGTTTCCCCACGATGACTTAATCTTTATTCCTAAAATATACTAGGATACACACGCGAATAAAATAAATTTGGAGTATTGGAGATTAAATAAATAAAATATGACTATTACAGATTAAAATGAAATATTTTTTACCTTTGGCAATAAGATAAACTTTCTAGCTCACCTAATCTATAAGACGATTCTCGACCAAGTTGGCCAGAACCAATTATCCCTGCGAAATCGCTAGGTCGCGTCTAGGCCATGGTCGTCCTATAGACAGGGGCGGGAATCAGAAGACCAGTGGCGGGAATCAATGTTGTTGTCGAATTTGGAACGCCGTTGCTTCTTCCCGTCAATATCAAGAGGCAGGGACGGAAATCAGTGTCGATGTCGTTAGGGAGTTTTACTGCCCGAAGTCTGACAGGGACACCCAGGGAAAAGTCTTTTTTATTTGAGTCACACGTCTAGGCGAGCGAGCTATGTGTTTGCTAGTTGGTCGCTCGATCATGTACACCGTAGACATAAAATAATATTTTTTGGGCCCCTAAAAATTTGTGGGCCTTGTGCAGTCGGCACTTTTGGCACAACTATAGGCCTGGCCTTGATCCCGAGCCCCTTCCGACGGAGTGGACGGTTGGAGATGGCGGAGGAGAGGTATAAAAGATGTGATGTATATAGTAGTAGTAGGTCCAAAGTTCAAGTTTGTTCTTCCTACGTGGGGTCTGACGTAATGTCGAGGGAACTCCATTGGTTGGCGCGTCCAAGGTGCTCCCGGCTACTGGTGGTTGCTCTCATTTTTTTTGTGCCCCGATGGTCGGGGCCGTGCCTGGAGAGGAAGGTAGTTGTGGCCTCTTCCATGGATGACCTCGAAGGCGACCCTCCAGATCTCACGGTCGCGACCGGTGGCTTTGACGTGGGTGTTTGTGATGCTTGATACGTCATAAACGTATTCTTAATTTCTGATATTTCATATTGTTTTCATGTTATTTCCTACATGTTTGTTATATACTTTATGTCATTTTTATCGATTTTTGGGGCTAACATATTGATAAGATTCCATAGAGTCGGTTCCCTGTTTTCTTTTTTTTTCAGAAAAGTTGTTCTCGAAATATTCGCGAAATTGGAAAATTCGAAACCCGTAAGTCTTAGAAACCCCGAAGGTTCCAAGGAGTCTCGAAGAGGCCCGGAGAGGGGCCACAGGGGGCCACACCATAGGGAGCCCCCCCGGGCCACGCCATGGGGTGGTGTGGGGCCCCCGGGCATCTATCGCCATCGCCCTTTCGCCTATTTATCCCCCCCCCCCGATATGTGAACTTTAAAAATATACCACTTTTTCCCGAGAAACACCCGAGGCCACCGTCATCGTCATCCCGAGATCGGGAGGGTTCTAGAGCTCTCCCCGGCACCCTGCCGAGAGGGAAATTCATCACCGGAGGGGTCTACACCACCATGCCCTCCTCCGAAGTGATGCGTGAGTAGTTCATCCCTAAACTACGGGTCCATAGCAGTAGCTAGATGGTTGTATCCTCCACTTTATTCCTCATGTTTAGATCTCGTGAGCTGCCTACATGATCGAGGTCATCTTTATGTAATGCTATATGTTGTGTTTGCTGGGATCCGATGAATGTTGAATGTTTTGTCTTACGATTATCAATCTATCATGTTATTTTCATGCATATGTTATTTATGATCTTGCATGCTCTCCGTTATTAGTAGATGCTCTGGTCAAGTAGATGCTAGTAACTCCAAGAGGGAGTATTCATGCTCGTAGTGGGTTCATGCCTCCTTTACATCTGTGCTCGAGTGACAGAAACGTGACATATGGAGGATGTGATGTTGCCATTAGAGAGAAAACAATGATGTTTACTTCGTTTACATTGTTTACATTACACACTTTGCTTACTGCAATTATCTGTTGCTTGCAAATTAATACCCAACGTTGTTCGAATGATATTCGGAGAGTGGATTATTAGTCATAGATGTAGTTGGATGACGGTCTATGTATCTTATTGTAATGCTCGCATGAATCACATAGTAATCCTTATGTCTTGCATATGCACTACGGTGCAGTCTTCATTTCTGTCAATTGCCCAACTGTAATTTGTTCACCACACATGTTATTTATCTTCTATGGAGATACACCACTAGTAAACTGTGAACCCCGGTCCATTTTCTCATACTGATAATACAACTACTGCAATTACTGTTTTCACACTGTTGCTACTGTTTTCATATTCTTCTCATACTATTTTCCACACATACGTTTAATCTCTTTGTGCTCAGCAAAACTGGTGAGATTGACAACCTCACTGCTTCATTGTGGCAAAGTGATTTGATTGTATTGTGTAGGTTCCACGTTGCTGCTGAACCGGTAGTGCGCCTTACCATCTCAACTTCATCAAACTTCTGGAGTTACTTCTTCCTCCTACTGGTCAATTCAACCTTGGTTTCTTTCTGAGGGAAACTTGTTGTTGCACTCTTCATACCTTCCTCTTGGGATCTTCCAACGAACGTGTGTTCACACGCATCAAGCAATTTTCTGGCGCCGTTGCCGGGGAGGAAGAGAATTTTGTAACACCCGAGGGATTTTCCCCTAATAAAATATGTTGCTTGTTTTTCTTTTCTTTGCATAACATGGCATAATGCATCATTATTCATTTAAAACTTGCAATCAAATTAAATTTCATCAAGTCCAATTTTCTAAAACTTTCTGGAATTTGTTTGGTGCATAAAAACTATTTTTAATTGTGCCTAACCAATTTCTGGAAAAAAAAGGTTTTAAGAGGGAGAGAGAGCGAGCCCAGCCGGCCAGGCCCAAAAGGCCCAGCCAGCCTCCACCGAAACCCTAGCCCTCCCCTCCCGTTTTTCTATTCCTACCCCTGCCTTCTTGCAGCCGCCCCCTTCTACTTTCTCCTTATCTCCCTCAGGTCCCTCCACTCCCTCTCAGAACACACGCACACACGCAAGGGGATCGCTCGATCCCCCTCCTTGTTTCTGTATCCTAGCTCGAGCGCCGGCCGCTCCTCTCCATGTTCCCTCCCCTCCTCTGCCTGATGCCCTCCTCCTAGGCTGAGGTCGACCATGGACGGCTGCACCTCAAGCCACACTCGACGCCCGTCCCTGTCTCCGAGAACCGCCAAGGCCGGCGACCTCCTCGCGCAGTGCGCCGCCGCCTCCTTCCTCCTCTGGCTGGCGAGGCCGTGCGCCTCGTTTCCCTCTCACCGGCCGCGATGGTGAGCCGCCGACGTTCTCAGGCGCAAGGGCGCCATCGTCCTCCCTACCTCGGCTCCTCCTGCTCGCGCGGTTGCGCGCCGCCTCGAAAACTCCACTGCCCCGCCGATGGAGCTTCCCCTCTAGCAGCCACCGGTCCGTGGCCCTGGTCCGCGCTGCCTCGACGTCACAGCCTCCTTCTCGTGCGTGGTTGCGCGCCCATGCTCCGTTCTTTTCGTGGACGCGTCGTCCGCCTCCTCGCATACGGTTGTGCGGAGTTGCTGCCACCGATCTCGCGGACCAGAACTTCTACCAGGTGTTTGTTGCAAGTTCCGCGAGAGGCTTAGTGTCTCCCACGTTCGTGACTCTGCTTTCCTCCTCGGTAACACAATCGGAGACGATGTTGGATGCAAAGACCGCCATCGACCCTGTGCTCGTGACTCCATGACAAGATCCACATCAGACCCGTACCTCTACGATATCGCCAAGGTCCTCGACAGGAATCCGGACTTGTGAACATTGGAACGTCGAGTTCTTCCCCGACCCGTACCTCATCGACAAGATCTTCTCTGACAAGTACCGCTACATCGAGCTACATCGAACCGTGAACGACCACTATCTCCACCGTATCTGTTTTGCGTTGGCCGTTTTGCGTTGGCCGCCTTCGTGCGTGTCCGGGAGACGATGTCGTGAACCCCAAGACCCGAACCGCCAAGTTCGGAGATGATGATGGCGCGATTCCGCCACAACTACCTCGACTCCGGACGCGAACAACTACTACCACTACGGAACGAGTACGAATGCTTCCTTGACGTCGGCTACTTTCTCTACGCACCAACGACACCGGCGTTATCCGAAGGTCTTCTTTTCCAACGTGCGAACCCGAACCTACCCTATACCTATATGCCCTATTTTCTTAAAGGTCACCTATGTTTTAAATGCCATCTCATTCATCATGTTGCATTGCATCTTGCGGGTGCGGGTAATAGTAATATCATCTAATAATTAAATATGGAATAAGTTGGGGTAATTAAATATTGTGCCCTATTCCATTTAATCTTGTGTACCTCACTATATTTTGTTCTCCATGTTAAACAACATTTAATTTGATGGTTAGCTAAATAATTTGAACATTCTAAATTAATTGTTGGGACTCCGGTTCCGATTAAATTGTCTAAATTGCATTTTGCGTTGCATCTCGCATGTCATGCATATAAAATTAGGTCCATGTTGGATCTTTGCCGTAGTAGTAATTGGTTGCATCCGATGTTTCTTCTAGCACTTGCTTCTTCGCGGATAGGACGTTGAGATGATGTGAGCAACGACAAGTTCTGCTACCTCTACTTGCTGGATCTCAGGCAAGTATACTCACTTGCTACCTATGTTGCCTTTCCTCACTTGTTACCGATTCTTTCCGTTGTCTTTATGCTAGCCTAGTATTTTCGATGCTTGTGTTCCGATCCCATCATATGTTTATCCTGCTGCCACGATATTGCCTTACCTCCACACCTATAACCCTGTTGTTTGTTGGCCTGTGTCGTACTAGCATGCTTAGATTTGTTTGCGCCCGAGTCTTGTTGTCCTTTGTCGTATCACCTATTTAGTCGATAGTTGGCTTTCAATTCAATCAACAACATGTTAATGTTTTGGGTAATAATAATTTGATGATAAGGCACCGGCAGGAGGCCCGGCGTGGTTTTGAGGCCTGCTAGTGTCGAACTTAATTAGGAAAAGGGTCTTGTCCTCCGATCCATGATGAGCGCACTAACCGCATGTGGGAAGCGTGTATGGGCGCCCCCCGCAATTCTGATTCGATTCGCATCTCGTCCAAATCGCCACACTTAGTTCGGGCTTTCCATTTGATGCATGCATATGCAGGTGCGAACCCTTGGCGCCAGGGTGGAACTTTTGTAGTCGGCATTTAGGGCGGCGTGGTCTTAGAGTGCTATGAGGGTCCCCCTTTTCTTCGTCGGGGCTCGATTAGCCGCGCACGCACAGCACGTGGTTCTTTGGGCTTGATGCGAAGAAGAGTTGGGTTGTGTTGAGTGCCTCGCTTGGTGGAAGTGCATTTCCATCTGGCGGGTCATTCTTACGTGTACGGCCAAATTGGTGCATCCCTGCAGGGTTAATCTTCTCGAGAAGCCGTGTTGTCCGCGGTTATGGATGACTTGGTGAAAGTGCTGGCTAACAAGTACTCAGACAACTTACACTTAACGATGATAACTTGACTAGTAATATAGATTATCTCCACCATAAAAATGAATGTCACCTTAATCAACAGTGTGAGTTTCCTTGGGTTGCTTCCTTAGTAGGGGGTAACACTGGATGGGTATTGTTTGGTGAGTAGTTGTAGTTGGTTATGATATGCTCTCTTATCCCTTTCTATTAGCGGGAAGTTGTAGCGCGTCTCGTTAGTTGTTAGTGCAGCCCGCTGCCGCTTCGTTGCAATAATCCCTTCCTTCCGTTGTACCCAAAGTATTTGTATCTTGTGATGATTGGTTACGCTGGTATCTTGTGAGTATGGTTTATCCATTTGCCAGTACTTAATAGTACTGACCCACGAATCCATTTCGTGGCTGCATATTCCACATTGCAGTCAACAGGTTTGAAGTCTGACGACGTTAGCTTGGTAATCCCTCTGGCTTGGGCTGGGCAGGGATTGGACGCCATCGGTTATCTTCAGGACTCTTAGTCCTATTTGTCTCTTGTCCGTAGTCAGACGCTATGTTGTTTCTTCCGCTGTTATTTGGATCTTTGTATTGTATCAGTGGTATCCTTGACTCGTTTGAGTCGTCTTGTACATACCCCCTCTGTTGTTGTGGTGGATTATTCGTGAACTGTTGTAATGTTATCACAAGTGGCAACCTGAAATCGGTTATTATGCGGATTTGGGTGGAAATGCCGAAATCTGCATAGTGCCCGATCCCGGGGCGTCACAAATTTCTGCAAGGGGAGTCTCTCACTTCCAATCTCTTTACTTTGTTATTGTTTTTTTTTATATCTTGTTTGCTTCTCTTTATCAAAAACACACACAAAAATAGTTCTTATTCTGGTTGTAGTATGTATCTTGTTTCTAGTCTTGCTAAAATGAATAATCCTGAGAATAGTAAGTTGTGTGACTTTACTAGCACCAACAACAATGATTTTATTAGCACAGTTATTGCTCCACCTGCTCCTCCTGCTGATTTTTATGAGATTAAGTTTGCACTATTAAATCTTGTTATGAGAGAGCAATTTTCTGATATTAGTGCTGATGATGCTGCCGCCCATCTTAATAATTTTGTTTAACTATGTGAGATGCAAAAATATAAAGATGTAGATGGAGATATTATTAAACTGAAATTGTTTCCTTTCTTGTCGAGAGGAAGACTAAAGAATGGTTGCTATCTTTGCCTATAAATAGTATTGATTCTTGGACTAAGTGTAAAGATACTTTCATTGGAAAATATTATCCTCCTGCTAAGATTATATCTTTAAGAAGTAGCATTATGAATTTTAAGCAACTTGATAATGAGCATGTTGCTAAAGCTTGAGAAAGAATAAAATCTTCATTAGAGAATTTTCCCACTCATGGACTGACTACTTGGATGATCATCCAAACCATTTATGCAGGACTGAATTTTTCTTCAATAAACCTTCTGGATTCAGCTGCTGGAGGTACCTTTATGTCCATGACCTTGGGGGAAACAAAAAAGCTTCTTGATAATATGATGGTGAATTATTCTGAATGGCACACTAAGAGAGCTACAACCGGTAAGAAAGTAAATTATGTTGAAGAAACCTCCTCTTTGAGTGATAGACTTGATGTTATTATGTCTATGATTGTGATGGTCATGCTCCTGTTGATCCAAACAATGTTCCTTTAGCCTCTTTGGTTGCTCAAGAATAGCATGTTGATGTGAACTTCATTAAAAATAATAATTTCAACAACAATGCTTATAGGAATAATTTTGGTAGCACTAATTATAGGTCATATCCTCCTAATAATAATATTCTTATGGTAATTCTTACAACAGCAGCAAAAGTGTACCCTCTGATCTTGAGAACATGATGTTGACACTCGTTTTTGACTCACAAAAGGAAGGCAACAAGATGAGCTCAAATGAAAAAATAATGTGAATGAAAGTTGTGCGTCTCGTCGAAACAAACAACTTTGATTTTTGGATCATCTCGATCCGAGGTCGTATGCAACTTCTAGAGTCAAAATACTACTAATCATCTCATTATGCAAGTGAATCCCCCAAACCATAGACATACTCTGCACTTGGGCGGGAGCATTGGTGAAACGAGTTGAAAACCTTCAGATTGTGTTGAACTTCTTCCACCTGATTTTGAAGAATCAAGGTGAGGTCAAATTTAAAACTCATTCAATGAAAGGTCTTCGTTGTTTTGAGACGAACAACTTTCTTTTATATGATATTTTCATATGAGGTCGTTTACTACCTTGAATCGGCAAAATACGGACGAGTCAGAATTGACAGATTCGAACTCGATTCAAACACGTTTTAGTGCAGATACAATTAAACCTTCAAGATTATGTATGATGAAAAGTCATAGAACATCAAAGTTTTTCGTCTTTTTGAGACCAACAACTTTGTCTTCTACTTGATTTCTATTTTATCTTGTTTACTGACTCGAAAACGACCCGCAAGGTGCATCAAGTTTTCATACCGAACAGTTTTGGAAAGCTCGGGTCAAACCATCCGAATTAGACCCAAATTAGGGTTTTGGACGTGAATCCAAGCCTTTTCCTTACACGGGAAGTCCAGCCGCCTCTTATATACATGAGGGGTGACGGCTGATTGAACCAACACCAACCGAACAAACACAAACCCTACTTTTCCATGTTCATCTATATTTATCTTTCTCCCCTTGTATCTTGCTTCTCGTTCTTCGTTGTTCTTCAGGTTTGGAGGCTACGATCCACGAGGCTCCAGAGGCGCTAAGGACGATTTGGAGCAGCCAATCATCGCTGGATCCTCCGACGGGGTCCCTCCCGAGGAACCGGCGTGTCTGGCCTCAAAAAGCGCATGTCGGACTGACTTGCGTACCGCGCTTCCGGCAGGCCTCCCGCGGTGTCAGTTGCGGAGCATCTCCCTCGGCGCCGCGGGTACACGAAGACGTGTTCGTGTGACACGTTCGTACGTCAACACACTTTTTTGGCGACTCCACTGGGGACAGAAGCATTGAGCGGTCTCCAACCCGTTCTTGCTACGAAGAGAATGCCATCAAGAGTTGCAATCTACAACGGTATCATGAATACTCAATCTCCATATGTAGATGCAAATTGATCTTATGTTAATGTTGCTAAATCTTTTGATATGAGTACGGCATCGGCTAGCCCTAGTTCTTACTATGTGCAAGGGTCGATGCAAAACAATCTCTATCCTTCAAATCGTTATAATTTTAGCAACGTGAAATATGTATACTCGAATTCTCATGCATCGGCAACCCCAGAAGTATGTATGCCGATAAACAACATGGTGAGTTCGGTTAATCAATACGAAACACCCAATCTTAGAAATTTTAATTACGTGCAAGAGAGTGTTTCACCTTTATATGCATCAGCAAGTGACATGCAATATGTTAGTTCATCTTTAAATATGCCGATGGAGAGGGTAATTGGACATGCAACTACTAGCTATTTGGCCAATTACCCCCAACCATCATATGCTACACCTTATGTTACTAATGTTTCATCTTCATGTGCAACTGGTGAGATTCATAATTCGGCTCCGCACATTCATAGTGGCCACGGCCGAATAAGTGAAAATTTAACAGGAACACATGCATCTTCATCTACTTCTGCCGCATATGGATTGGATAGTTTCAAGGAAAAACTTGCAGCTGAATTCAATAAGATCAATGCTATTCATTTGAGAGCAGCAGAAAACCCCCATGACCCCGCTTCAATACAATATTTAGAGGCACTTAAAAAGATACGTGAAGAAGAGCGTAAACAATTTGAGCTCAAATATTATCCTTCACAGCCACGAAGTTTCGGCAACGCATCGCCGAACAAAAGTATCGGAGGGCAATCTCGCCATGCAGAGCATAGCACTGACGAATTCACCAAGCCAACTTGGGAGGAATTATCGGAAGAACAACGTCAAGGCTATGAGATAATCAAGAGGAAGTTCCTTGAGGAATCTGAAGTGCTTAAGAGGAAACTCATGAACAAGTTTGAAGAGGACTCTAGGCAGGAGTTTCTTGCATATCTCGAGAAGAACCGCCAAGAAAATATTACTTCGGTTGGAGAAATCAAGTCTACTCCTCCATACACTAAACAAGTTGAACCCTCTGATAAGACTAGACAAGAAGAAGAAGCTTTGCAAATTGATATGATCCTTGAGGAAAGTAAGAATGTTTTAGAAAGTATAGTTGCTTCGGTTGAAAAATCCAAATCAAACATTACATATGCCGAATCTATTGAATCAAAAGAAGCAAGCTTCATAGGTGAATAGCATGGCAAGCTTAGCAAAACAGTTGTGCTTGATTTGTCTGGAATTAAGGGAGCTTACATGTTTCCCTACGAATTTCGTGACAAAAAGGTAAATGTACTTCAAGTGCAAGAAAGCATAGCCGAACCAAGTTGGGTTGACGTTGAGCATCAAAGTGAGGACGCGAGATCCAGAAAATGGAGAAGGCACGACGTTGGAAAATCATCTAGAGGCGGGGCAAGATATTGCTCAAGTCATGTAACCATCATGTTCTCCCAACGTCTTCGAGGAGGTATATCCAGCAAATAATTTACTTATTTTCCGATTTGGTCAAAACTATATTGTTGATGCATCTATTAGCAAGATTTTTATAAGAAACATTGAAAGACCAATCGTGAAAGGTAATTTATTTGTTAGTGATAAAATTGTAGCAAAAACTATCAGTCAACATATTACAAAACTTAGAGAGACCGATAGAAATTATTACAGCAAAAGCCTCATGCGTTGTTTCATTTAAAAATTGTATTTACATGGATGGATTTTCTTATCTCATACTTGGCTAACATTTTCTTTCAAGCGAGACATGTTTATTGTAACTACTTTGATTTCAGAAATATAAAGCCAAGCGTAGAATCTCCTGAGAAATCCGATGCTAGTATGATCATTTATTCAAAAGCATCAAAGAATCATTACAAAAGTCAAAGCATTGCCGAATGGGGTGGTGTCGAACTTGAACCATTCGGTTACTTAACTCAAACGCCGTTCTCAGAACAAGATCGGCTAGTTAATAAAAAATGTACCTTCAGCTTGAGTATGTGTGATCGCATTTTTGATATATTGCTCAATGATAATCATATTATGATTCTTGATCACCATGCAGAGCCATCAATACAAGGACGAATGTATTGCAAGTTGCATGATTCGTTCGTACATAGTATTAACAATTGTGACATGTTTCAGCAAATAGTGCAATCGGCCATTGATAAAGGACGATTGAATTTTGGTGAGTCGCATATAGATGACCAGTCTATTTTAGTTGGTTTTGATGGCAAAACTCTTTTGCATCGGCTACCTCAAGCCGATTAATTAGAAGATGAGCATGTACACGGTGAAGATGGTGAGATCAAGTCTTTGAGAAAATAAATTGTTCGGGAGCATGTGACGCCCCGAGATCGGGCACTATGCAGATTTCAGCATTCCCGCCAAAATCCACATAATAACCGATTCCAGGTTGCCACTTGTGATAACATTACAACAGGTCACGAATAATCCACAACAACAACAGAAAAGAGATTTACAAGATGACTCAAACGAGTCAGGGATACAACTGATACAATACAAAGATCCAAATAACAGCGGAAGAAACAACATATCGTCCGTCTACGGACGAGATACAAATTGGACTAAGAGTCCTAAAGATAACCGAGAGCGTCCAATCCCTGCCCAGGCCAAGCCGGAGGGATTCCCAAGCTAACGTCGTCAGACTTCAAACCTGTTGACTGCAATATTGAATATGCAGCCACGAAAAAAAAGGATTCGTGGGTCAGTACGGTTAAGTACTGGCAAGTGGATAAACCATACTCACAAGATACCGGCATAGCCAGTCATCACAAGATACAAATACTTTGGGATCAACGGGAAGGAAGGGATTATTGCAAAGAAGCGGCAGCGGGCTGCACTAACCAACTACAGAGAGGTACTACAACTTCCGGCTAACAGAAAGAAGATAAGATCGAGTATTGTAACCAACTGAAAGATAACTTCAAACAAACCCATCCTGGATCTCGCCCCTTATCCGAAGAAGCAATCCGAGGATAACTCACACAGTTGGATTAATGATGGTTCAGATTATTGTGTCAATAAGCCTATTACTAGTCAAGTTGTTAATCATTGGGTGTAAGATTGTTAATCATTAGGTTTAAGTTGTCCTGAGTACTTGTTAGCCAGTACTTTCACCAAGTAATCCATAACCGCGGAAAACACGGATTCTCGAGAAGATTATCCCTGCAGGGTTGCACCAATTTGGCCGTACACGTAAGAATAACCCGCCAGACGGGGGATCAACCCACCAAGCGAGGTACTCAACACAACTCAACTCTTCTTCGCATCAAGCCCAAAGCACCTTGGGCACACGGCTAATCGAGCCCAGAAGAAAACGGACCCTCATAGCACTCTAAGAACGTGTCCCCCTATATGCCGACTACAAAATTTCCACCCGGGTACCAAGGGCTCGCAAGATCATGCATGCAGCAAATGGAAAACCCGAACTAAATGAGGCGATTTGGACGAGATGCGAATCGAGTCAAATTGAGGGGGGCGCCCATACTCGCTTCCCACATGCGGGTAGTGCGCTCATCATGGATCAGTAGACAAGACCCTTTTCCTATTAGGGTCGACACTAGCAGGCCTCAAAACCACTTAGGGCCTCCTGCCGGTGCCTTATCATCAAATTATATTACCATTAGCATTAACAGGATTGATTGATTAACATCGAGCCCCCGGTACCAAAATAATAACTGTAAAAGAAGTAACCGACAACAGACTCGAGCAGAAGCAACCCTAAGCATGCAGCTACGACACGAAGGCCAACGAGGTAAACAATCAACATTTAATAGGAAGTGGAAGGAAAAAGGCTATATCATGGCTGCAAGGTAAACATATAATAGGATCGAGACACAAGCATCGTATCAATAGGCTAGAACAAGAACAACGGAAAGAATCGGTAACAAGTGATGAAAGGCAGCCATTTGGCAGCAAGTGAGTATACTTGCCTGGAATCCAGCAAGGTAGAAGTACATCCACAGAACTTGTCGTTGCTCACATCATCTCAACATCCTATCCGGGAAGAAGCAACGAACCTCGAACAAACACCGGATGCAACAATTACTACTACGGCAAAAAGATCCAGCATGATCAAGATATGGATGCATGACAAGTTTAAAGATGCATCAAGGTAAACTAGTTGACATGATAACATGTTTAAATGGACCCATATGCAATTTGAGTTGCATATGAAAAGCCCATGAATTTTGGTTAGATTATTTGTTTTCCAACTAATCAACAGGTGAAGGTGGATTAGTATGATGCATGGATGAGTAAAACAGCAAGATAACAACAATAGAAACAAATAGAGATAAGGTTTAACAAGTTTGGAATTTCAGTTATTAAGTTAGGAAATTTTGGTTACTTAAAGGTGTCACACAAGCATTTGTTGTTTTCATCAAGTTAAATTGTTCAAAACAGATAACAAAGTCCATATTTGATTAGAACACAAAATTTTAGGTGGATTACATGCTTCAATTATTGAAAAAGGAATTACAATGATTTAATTATGAATTAAACAAGTTTAAACAAGATTTAATTGAATTTAATTCAAGTGTGAATATTATTTGAATTTTATTTGTTCCAAACATAAATTCAAATTCATATTTGAAAAGGTTATGTTTTTCTGGTTTGAAAACATATTTTATTTGTTGGAAAACAATTTCAAATGATTTAGTTAAGCATATTACCAATTTAATTGCATTAAATAAGAGATGAAACAATTATTCAAATTAATTGTTGCAAACCAGAAAACAAAGTGGATATCCAAGTGTGGCATGTGATTTTGAATGAAATCCATGTTTTGGGTATTTAATTTGGAGCAACCATTTGCAAGTTATTAATTATGCCATTTAATTTGTCATTTTTAAGAATTATTAATTAACATTAATTTTAATTGCCCAAAATGCAAAACAAAGTTGATAAACAGAAAGTACATTGAATTTGGACTGAAAAACATATTTTATTTGTGTTATTTGAATTAATTATGAATTAATTATGGAATTAACCAAATTTGAGAGGAATTGTTTAAATTTGAAATTTGAAACAATTTGAATTGTGCAAAACAGAAAACAAATGATGTAGTTAGATAGAGTATTAAATTTGGGGCAGAAAACATATTTTATTTTTATTATTTGAGTTTGGAAAATAAAAGTTATGTTCATTTTAAGTTTGAGGGCTAAACTGTAAAAACAGGGGCCTAGAGAAAGAATTAGAATCGCAGAGGGGCCCCTGGGGCGTTTTTCACCCAGTTCCCTCCTGGCCTGAGACGCTGCCGTGCGGGCCCAACGCCACCGTGGCGTGCCAACGAGGCGGGTGCACTGTGAGGTGGCAGCAGGGGTCTATGACGGGTGGGCCGCGCGCGCGATGGGAAATAAAAAGGAAAAGGGGTGCGCCCCTTGGGGATCGAACCCAGGAGCTGTGGCTCGCGCGCCGTGGAGCAGTACCACTGCGGTACTGACGCTGTTGTGATGGAAGGGGTGTTTGACTGAAGATATGGTGGCCACGGCGGTTAACTGAAACAAACGAACGAAGTTTTCCTGCACCTGCACCTGCACGGTTGACTGACAGAGGAAAACAGCGGCTGCTCCGACGATCACCGGCACCTGACGGCGATCCCGGGCAAACGGAGGCAGTGGACACGCGATGGATTGTACGCACGCCAGCAGGGAGTAGAGGGAGAGGGGAAGAAGGAGCAGAGGCTCACCGCGGGTGTCTCGAGGAGGCAGGGCTGCTCCGACGTGCAGCCACGGCTAGGTCTTGCCGACGACGGCGCGGACAACACCGTGGCTCCCAGCAAGCGGCGAGGGGACGGGGAGATACCGGGGATCGCCGCGGTTCCATTCCCGGCCGCGGTGCATCCTCGAGGCGACCATGGCGGTGGGGGCGACGGGAGGCAGTGGGGTGTTCACGGTGGTTGCAGGGATTCAGAAACAGAAGGAGCTCGGGCAGCTAGACGAAGGGGAAGAGGGGGTTGGCGGCGCAGGAGGATGGGACTAGGGTGGCTAGGGTAGGCAGAGGGGAGAAGGCCAGCTTTATGGTGGGAGGTGCCTGGTACGGCAAGCCATCGAGGAGGGGGGAGAAGCAACCTGCGGTGGTGACTCGTTCGTACCAGTGATGACGGAAGCGAGGGGAAGACGACAAGATCACGAAGGGGTATGGGCCAGAAGTGGTAATGGGCTGGGGGAGATAAAGGGGATGGGGTTGGGCTGCCTCTCTCCCCTTTGGATTCCTTTTTTTTCTTTTCCTGTTTTTTTTTGTAAAGAAATGAAAGGGAGAGAGAGAAAGGATAGGATTTGGGGGTTTTTCTTTTATGGACTATTTGTTTTAATTTTCAAAACACAAACTTAAAGCAATGTTAGCATTATTTTTCACAAGATTGAAATTCTAATTGATTTAAAGTTGTTTAGTTGAAATTTTCAAATAGGGTTTGAGGGTGTTTATTTGATAATTAAAGTTTATTAATTTGCAAAACAATAATTAAAAGCAAGTTTAGTTATTGATTTCAAGATTGGTAATATTAGTTTGATTTCTAAGTGGTTAGTTGAATTTCAAATAATGTTTGATTTGGGAATTTTGGAAATAAACAAATTCTATTTAATGAGCTCAAGAAATTTTGCAAACATTATTTAATTTATTTTGTTTGCAAAATTTTAATTTTTAAACCCATATTGACATATGATAAGTAGGATTGATTTGCTTTGAATTTTTTGAATTTGCCATTAGGGTTTTAATAACAGGAAAATTTTGTTAACAAGCAATTTGATTAAAACAACTTCAAACTATTGAAAAACAATTGAGTGGTTTAGTTTGCAATTTTGAAATTGGAAATTTTGAACAGGTGTGAAAGTTAAAAGTGGTTTTTGAATTTGAGTTGTTTTTGAAAACAGAATGCAATGCTCATGTGATGCATGTGATGCAAAGCAAAAATAAAACAAACACTTTCTACTAAGGCTAACACCCCAGGTGTTACAGACGACACCACTAACAAGGGATTGCGCCCTCGCAATCCACCTTCTAACCCGGGAGGGGAAAGAAGTTCGACTATCGATTCTTCGTGCTTCCAGTTGATCTCCTCGACACCACTAACAAGGGCTTCTCGACACCACTAACAAGGGATTCTTGCTCGGAGTGACGACGATGTTTTTCCACCAGGAATCTTCCGATGATCGAACCTAATAGGTTAAAGGCTCAGAAAACGTCCACCCACGTAGGATCCTAACACTTTGAAAGATAGACAAGGGGGGAGACTCCAAAACAAATAAGATGGGAGGGGAAATAGAATAGGGGTAAGGAGAAAACAAGAATCCTATTGAGATGTTTTTCCAAAATAGTTTAGCAGAAATAGTTTTTGACACTCTAGAAACAACGACCGTTAGCGAGGTTATCCTACAGGCTTTGCGGACCCGTTGCTTCGATAACCATTTGTATCGAAACAATATCGGGAATCGGAACCAAGGCTCTGATACCATTTGTGACGCCCCGAGATCGGGCACTATGCAGATTTCAGCATTCCCGCCAAAATCCACATAATAACCGATTCCAGGTTGCCACTTGTGATAACATTACAACAGGTCACGAATAATCCACAACAACAACAGAAAAGAGATTTACAAGATGACTCAAACGAGTCAGGGATACAACTGATACAATACAAAGATCCAAATAACAGCGGAAGAAACAACATATCGTCCGTCTACGGACGAGATACAAATTGGACTAAGAGTCCTGAAGATAACCGAGAGCGTCCAATCCCTGCCCAGGCCAAGCCGGAGGGATTCCCAAGCTAACGTCGTTAGACTTCAAACCTGTTGACTGCAATATTGAATATGCAGCCACGAAAAAAAAGGATTCGTGGGTCAGTACGGTTAAGTACTGGCAAGTGGATAAACCATACTCACAAGATACCGGCATAGCCAGTCATCACAAGATACAAATACTTTGGGATCAACAGGAAGGAAGGGATTATTGCAAAGAAGCGGCAGCGGGCTGCACTAACCAACTACAGAGAGGTACTACAACTTCCGGCTAACAGAAAGAAGATAAGATCGAGTATTGTAACCAACTGAAAGATAACTTCAAACAAACCCATCCTGGATCTCGCCCCTTATCCGAAGAAGCAATCCGAGGATAACTCACACAGTTGGATTAATGATGGTTCAGATTATTGTGTCAATAAGCCTATTACTAGTCAAGTTGTTAATCATTGGGTGTAAGATTGTTAATCATTAGGTTTAAGTTGTCCTGAGTACTTGTTAGCCAGTACTTTCACCAAGTAATCCATAACCGCGGAAAACACGGATTCTCGAGAAGATTATCCCTGCAGGGTTGCACCAATTTGGCCGTACACGTAAGAATAACCCGCCAGACGGGGGATCAACCCACCAAGCGAGGTACTCAACACAACTCAACTCTTCTTCGCATCAAGCCCAAAGCACCTTGGGCGCACGGCTAATCGAGCCCAGAAGAAAATGGACCCTCATAGCACTCTAAGAACGTGTCCCCCTATATGCCGACTACAAAAGTTCCACCCGGGTACCAAGGGCTCGCAAGATCATGCATGCAGCAAATGGAAAACCCGAACTAAATGAGGCGATTTGGACGAGATGCGAATCGAGTCAAATTGAGGGGGGCGCCCATACTCGCTTCCCACATGCGGGTAGTGCGCTCATCATGGATCAGTAGACAAGACCCTTTTCCTATTAGGGTCGACACTAGCAGGCCTCAAAACCACTTAGGGCCTCCTGCCGGTGCCTTATCATCAAATTATTATTACCATTAGCATTAACAGGATTGATTGATTAACATCGAGCCCCCGGTACCAAAATAATAACTGTAAAAGAAGTAACCGACAACAGACTCGAGCAGAAGCAACCCTAAGCATGCAGCTACGACACGAAGGCCAACGAGGTAAACAATCAACATTTAATAGGAAGTGGAAGGAAAAAGGCTATATCATGGCTGCAAGGTAAACATATAATAGGATCGAGACACAAGCATCGTATCAACAGGCTAGAACAAGAACAACGGAAAGAATCGGTAACAAGTGATGAAAGGCAGCCATTTGGCAGCAAGTGAGTATACTTGCCTGGAATCCAGTAAGGTAGAAGTACATCCACAGAACTTGTCGTTGCTCACATCATCTCAACGTCCTATCCGGGAAGAAGCAACGAACCTCGAACAAACACCGGATGCAACAATTACTACTACGGCAAAAAGATCCAGCATGATCAAGATATGGATGCATGACAAGTTTAAAGATGCATCAAGGTAAACTAGTTGACATGATAACATGTTTAAATGGACCCATATGCAATTTGAGTTGCATATGAAAAGCCCATGAATTTTGGTTAGATTATTTGTTTTCCAACTAATCAACAGGTGAAGGTGGATTAGTATGATGCATGGATGAGTAAAACAGCAAGATAACAACAATAGAAACAAATAGAGATAAGGTTTAACAAGTTTGGAATTTCAGTTATTAAGTTAGGAAATTGTGGTTACTTAAAGGTGTCACACAAGCATTTGTTGTTTTCATCAAGTTAAATTGTTCAAAACAGATAACAAAGTCCATATTTGATTAGAACACAAAATTTTAGGTGGATTACATGCTTCAATTATTGAAAAAGGAATTACAATGATTTAATTATGAATTAAACAAGTTTAAACAAGATTTAATTGAATTTAATTCAAGTGTGAATATTATTTGAATTTTATTTGTTCCAAACATAAATTCAAATTCATATTTGAAAAGGTTATGTTTTTCTGGTTTGAAAACATATTTTATTTGTTGGAAAACAATTTCAAATGATTTAGTTAAGCATATTACCAATTTAATTGCATTAAATAAGAGATGAAACAATTATTCAAATTAATTGTTGCAAACCAGAAAACAAAGTGGATATCCAAGTGTGGCATGTGATTTTGGATGAAATCCATGTTTTGGGTATTTAATTTGGAGCAACCATTTGCAAGTTATTAATTATGCCATTTAATTTGTCATTTTTAAGAATTATTAATTAACATTAATTTTAATTGCCCAAAATGCAAAACAAAGTTGATAAACAGAAAGTACATTGAATTTGGACTGAAAAACATATTTTATTTGTGTTATTTGAATTAATTATGAATTAATTATGGAATTAACCAAATTTGAGAGGAATTGTTTAAATTTGAAATTTGAAACAATTTGAATTTTGCAAAACAGAAAACAAATGATGTAGTTAGATAGAGTATTAAATTTGGGGCAGAAAACATATTTTATTTTTATTATTTGAGTTTGGAAAATAAAAGTTATGTTCATTTTAAGTTTGAGGGCTAAACTGTAAAAACAGGGGCCTAGAGAAAGAATTAGAATCGCAGAGGGGCCCCTGGGGCGTTTTTCACCCAGTTCCCTCCTGGCCTGAGACGCTGCCGTGCGGGCCCAGCGCCACCGTGGCGTGCCAACGAGGCGGGTGCACTGTGAGGTGGCAGCAGGGGTCTATGACGGGTGGGCCGCGCGCGCGATGGGAAATAAAAAGGAAAAGGGGTGCGCCCCTTGGGGATCGAACCCAGGAGCTGTGGCTCGCGCGCCGTGGAGCAGTACCACTGCGGTACTGACGCTGTTGTGATGGAAGGGGTGTTTGACTGAAGATATGGTGGCCACGGCGGTTAACTGAAACAAACGAACGAAGTTTTCCTGCACCTGCACCTGCACGGTTGACTGACAGAGGAAAACAGCGGCTGCTCCGACGATCACCGGCACCTGACGGCGATCCCGGGCGAACGGAGGCAGTGGACACGCGATGGATTGTACGCACGCCAGCAGGGAGCAGAGGGAGAGGGGAAGGAGGAGCAGAGGCTTACCGCGGGTGTCTCGAGGAGGCGGGGCTGCTCCGACGTGCAGCCACGGCTAGGTCTTGCCGGCGACAGCGCGGACAACACCGTGGCTCCCAGCAAGCGGCGAGGGGACGGGGAGATACCGGGGATCGCCGCGGTTCCATTCCCGGCCGCGGTGCATCCTCGAGGCGACCATGGTGGTGGGGGCGACGGGAGGCAGTGGGGTGTTCACGGTGGTTGCAGGGATTCAGAAACAGAAGGAGCTCGGGCAGCTAGACGAAGGGGAAGAGGGGGTTGGCGGCGCAGGAGGATGGGACTAGGGTGGCTAGGGTAGGCAGAGGGGAGAAGGCCAGCTTTATGGTGGGAGGTGCCTGGTACGGCAAGCCATCGAGGAGGGGGGAGAAGCATCCTGCGGTGGTGACTCGTTCGTACCAGTGATGACGGAAGCGAGGGGAAGACGACAAGATCCCGAAGGGGTATGGGCCAGAAGTGGTAATGGGCTGGGGGAGATAAAGGGGATGGGGTTGGGCTGCCTCTCTCCCCTTTGGATTCCTTTTTTTTTCTTTTCCTATTTTTTTTTTTTGTAAAGAAATGAAAGGGAGAGAGAGAAAGGATAGGATTTGGGGGTTTTTCTTTTATGGACTATTTGTTTTAATTTTCAAAACACAAACTTAAAGCAATGTTAGCATTATTTTTCACAAGATTGAAATTCTAATTGATTTAAAGTTGTTTAGTTGAAATTTTCAAAAGGGTTTGAGGGTGTTTATTTGATAATTAAAGTTTATTAATTTGCAAAACAATAATTAAAAGCAAGTTTAGTTATTGATTTCAAGATTGGTAATATTAGTTTGATTTCTAAGTGGTTAGTTGAATTTCAAATAATGTTTGATTTGGGAATTTTGGAAATAAACAAATTCTATTTAATGAGCTCAAGAAATTTTGCAAACATTATTTAATTTAATTTGTTTGCAAAATTTTAATTTTTAAACCCATATTGACATATGATAAGTAGGATTGATTTGCTTTGAATTTTTTGAATTTTCCATTAGGGTTTTAATAACAGGGAAATTTTGTTAACAAGCAATTTGATTAAGACAACTTCAAACTGTTGAAAAACAATTGAGTGGTTTAGTTTGCAATTTTGAAATTGGAAATTTTGAACAGGTGTGAAAGTTAAAAGTGGTTTTTGAATTTGAGTTCTTTTTGAAAACAGAATGCAATGCTCATGTGATGCATGTGATGCAAAGCAAAAAGAAAACAAACACTTTCTACTAAGGGTAACACCCCAGGTGTTACAGAGCACATGAAAAATATTTTTGAAGATGGGAATTCCATTGATGCTACACCGATGACATCAAGCATTGGGGGGCAACAAGAAAAGTCGAAGATTGATGCATGCGAAATCAAGAAGAACAAAGCCCGCTATAAGCACAAGGGTAAGAGATCAAAAGTTACTTTCGAAGAATTATTGGAAAAATATCAAAAGAAGAGTGAAGAAAACAGTGCTTATCGGCCAAGTGATGCAAAAGTATCGAGATCATCCCCAAGGCACAAGCACATCAAGCGGTATTGGCGAAAAGACAAGTTCAACGAAGCAGATTCGTATCCTCCTTTTAGGATGCCAATACAAAGGTCATGGACACTTCCCTATGCTAATTCTTATCCTTGTTCATCATGGGACATGTATGATTCATGGGCACATTATCCATATTATTCTAGACCGTCTAACCCAAATTATGCAGCTCTAAATAGATCATCGTTGGATCAACAATCGCATGCTAAAGACCATTTCAATAAAAAAGAATCGGTCCGGAGCTCAAAGGAAAAGAAGGAGATGGTCAAGCAGGTTTACCAAGTGAAAAATGATGCCCAGGATCCCAACCTAACTACTCCATTTCTGTCCAAATTGCGGAGTAAATGTTCTTCTAGATGTGGTATTTCTTTAGTTATTTTTTCAGCGGAGCCTTGGCTTGTCGTATCCGTATGAATTTCATATTTCCGGATGTGAAAAGAGGTATAAATATCCTCATATACCAAACGTTCGCTAATTAGTACTGCGTCTTCAAAATTGTAACCTTCCCAGGGCATATAAGCTACTAATACGCTTTTTTCCTAAAGCAAGTTCCCCCCCAGCTGTAGCAGCTCCCTCTGCTAAAAATTGTCCTTTTTAATGGATTTACCCCGCGGAACCCGCGGTTTTTTGCCGCAAGTGTGTTGTTTCACATTCAGTTTCAAGTAACAAATAGTCGGTCCAATTGACCTTGGCTATTAAAAGCAAAGAGATGAAACAAAAAATTGTTGAAGATCAAAGTGCCAAATCTGAATGTGCAAAGTTGAAAGTGCTCAAGCTCAAGAAAGAGTATCCAAAGCGGAAACAAAAAAGTACAGCCGGGATGCCCACTCGGCTTATCAAGTTGGCAAGAAATAAAATTGCAAAGGCTTAGTGCTGAAGAGTTAAAAAAGAAAAACATGGCATGGATTCCTAAGGAGAGATCCATGGACAAGAATGATGTGCAAGATTCTGTTGCAAGGAAATTCATAGAAGTAAAGAAAGAGAAGACTGAAACTAACAAGCAATTAAGCCGAAGGTCTATATCAGCTAAGAATTTTTTTTGGTTTGCACATCATCTATACTCTTCAACTGTGCCATCATTGCCTTTGTCATGGAGTTCACCACCAGGTATGATTGGTTACCCTCTATGGACTTATTTTGATCCATGGGTGAATCATAATTATTTATATCATGGAAGGGCAATACAAATTCAATATACATTTGATTAATTTCTATATTATTTCTAGTGCAAAGAGCCGAAATATTTTGAGTTCATTATCATATTTATTGTTTGATTTATTACAGCTATACATACTTTGGTGGCTAGTTTACGCATGCCCTTGAGGCAAAGATATGGGGCCGATAGTCTTCTATCGTCCTAAGAAATTATTGAGACATGGCCGGTGTGGTGTGATAACATCGTCCTTAGTAATACTACAGACTGAGACAAGGTATGTGTCAATTGACAATTATGCTCTTACTCATGCTTTGATGATATTTGGCCTGCGAGTCTTTAAAATTTATGAATGGCCAAATTTTGCTAGCTATCTTGTTGGGCAACAGATCAATCATGAGCATAATGTTTGATATTAATTTTGATATTGTCTCTCTAGTACCATGGAGATTGCATTTGTTGATCTAGCTTTAAGACAATGGCATGTCCATTGGCATTGTTTGTTCATCTCCTTTTGGTGCTATTTTTTAAGTCGCATGCCCTTTAGAATATGATGCGCTAATAGTCAAGCCGAATACGAATATTTTCTATTCGTGCTAGAACTTTTATTTGCTATAGATGCTCCATGTATTGAGACTTCTGTTGATTCGTTGTAAGTAGTGCAATAATTTCATGATTTACTCATATTTCGACGAATCACCTATTGTTTGTCTTCATACATGTCTAGGTATAACCTTTATCTTGAAGTGTTTTACTAATTCTCTTATGCCTAGACATGAAATGTGATGAGTTGGTGCGCAAACATCGGGCTACCATGTTAATCATGGTGCGCTGCATATTCCCCATGAGCCGATGCTTTGTTTCACCAATGAAAGTAAGGCCGGATCGAGGTAAGCCGCTTCGGCCATGCATCAATGGAAAATCTAATGCAGGTAACCGGAAGAAACGCATTGTTAATTATATGCAGAATCATACAAGAAGATGAGCATGACCGTTCGGCGGGTTGCTTTCAAATACGCATTGATGGGTGATGACCCTTATCGCCGAATGTTTGGTGTTATTCTTTCGGGATACTTGGATGGAAGATTATTAAGGTATTTTCCCATAGCACATATGGTCGATAATCTAGTATCATCCTGATAACACATGGCCGATGGAGTGTTGGCATCGTCCTTAGAACAAAATTAGTGCAAGTTATTTTTTGGCACGCTAGCTTTGCCAAAAAAACAGGGGGGCATGTGTTGACTCTCGTTTTTGGCTCACAAAAGGAAGGCAACAAGATGAGCCCAAATGAAAAAAATAATGTGAACGCAAGTTTTGCGTCTCGTCGAAACAAACAGCTTTGATTTTTGGATCATCTCCATCCGAGGTCGTATGCAACTTCTAGAGACAAAATACTACAGATCATCTCATTATGCGAGCAAATCCGCCAAACCATAGACACACTCTGCACTTTGGCGCGAGCATTGATGAAACGAGTTGAAAACCTTCAGATCACGTCGAACTTCTTCCACTTGATTTTGAAGCATCAAGGTAAGGTCAAATTGAAAAACTCATTGAATCAAAGTTCTTCACTTTTTTCGAGACGAACAACTTTGTGTTCTACGAGATTTTCATCTGAGGTCGTTTACTACCTTGAATCTAAAAAATACGGACATGTCATACCTGACCGATTCAGATTCGATTCAAACATGTTTTAGTGCAGGTACAATTAAGCCTTCAACATAATGTCATATAAAAAATAATAAAACATCAAGGTTCTTAGACTTTTTGAGACAAACAACTTTGTTTTCTATGTGATTTCTATTTGAGCTTGTTTACTGACTCGAAAACGACCCGCAAGGTGCAGCCAGTTTTCAGACCGAACAGTTTTGGAAAGTTCGGGTCAAACCATCCGAATTAGACCCAAATTAGGGTTTTGGACGTGAATCCAAACCTTTTCCTTGCACGGAAAGTCCATCCGCCTCTTATATACATGAGGGGTGATGGCCGATTGAACCAACACCAATCGAACAAAGAAAACCCTACTTTTCCGTGTTCATCTACATTTATCTTTCTCCCCTTGTATGTTGCTTCTCGTTCTTCGTTGTTCTTCAGGTTTGGAGACTACGATCCACGAGGCTCCAGGGGCATTAAGGACGGCTTGGAGCAGCCAATCGTCGCGGATCCTCCGAAGGGGTCCCTCCCGAGGAACCGGTGCGTCTGGCCTCAAAAAGCGCCCGTCGGACTATCTTGCGTACCACGCTTTGGGCAGGCCTCCCGCGGTGTGAGTTGCGGAGCATCTCCCTCAGCGCCGCGGGTACACGAGGACGTGTTCGTGTGAGGCGTTTGTACGTCAACACATGCTTAATAATTTTATTAGTACACAAACAACTTTGAATAAATCTGTTGAGGAAAATTTTGGCAAAATTAATATTCTTGCTTCTAAAGTTGATAGTCTTACTCTTAATGTTGATTTTATGAAACTAAAGGTTAATGCTCATGATGTTAAAGAAATCAAAACTCTAAATGCACCCAAATTTGAATTGATGACAATGTTAGTATGTTAGCTGAATTAGATGCTAGATGGGAAAGAGAAGATGAAATAGCTAGAAAGAATGATATAGCTAATGTTTGCACCATTATCACCACTAGTAAAACTGCAACTTCCTATGCTAGTAAACCTTATACTATCAATGGTAAAGTAATTGGTGTTTGCAATACTCCCACTTTTTCTATTAAAAATGCAAAACTGCCTGAAGCTGCTAAAAATGCTCCTTATAGAAGTGCTGAAATTAAGGTGTGAAGCCTCTATCCCTAAGAAGTTCGATGATGGTTAGGAGCCCATCATTAAAAAGAAAGTGAATGATTTTGTTTGCAATTCTCTATGTGATCTTGGTGCTAGTATCTCTGTTATGCCTAAGAAACTTTATGATATGCTTGATTTACCACCATTGGAACCGTGTTATTTGGATGTTCGTCTTATTGGTAATGTTAGAAAGAAACATTTGGGGAGATTTTATGATGTTCTTATCATGGTTAATAATAATCTTGTCCCCGTTGATTTTGTTGTCTTGAATATTAAGTGCAATGCTTCTTGTCTAATTGTTTTGGGAAGACCTTTTCTTAGAACTATTGGTGCTGTTATTGATATGAAAGAGGGGAATAGTAAATTTCAGTTCCCACTAAGGAAAGGTATGGAACACTTTCCTACAAAGAGAATTAAGTTGGATTTTGATTCTATTATTCGAACAAATTACAATTTGGATGTTTCTTCACTTGAAAACACGCGAATCCACTTTTCTGGGCCTAGCTAAAAAGCGTTAAAGAAAATCACTTCTTGGGAGATAACCCATGGTTTTATTTTTGATTTGTTTTTCTCGATTTTCTTTGAGTCAAGGGGATAGCAACTAGTTTGTATCTTTATTTTCATGTATTAGTTGTGCCAAGTAAAGTTTCTAACGAGAGTTTGAGTTGGGTTTGGATTTTTGGGCAGGAAACAAATTTCTTCTGTCCACCGCAAAAAATCGTATAATTTACAGGAAAATCTAAATGACTTGAAACTTTTTGTGCTTTTTTATCAGATAATTCCGAAACCTTTTCTCTATTTAAGTTTTTATCTTTTAGCAACTTAAGTGCCTCGAAAAAAATCGTCTTTACAGACTTTTCTGGTTTTGGCAGATTTTGCCATTTTTCTTGCATTTTCTCTTTTACGATGTAAGTGGATTTCTTTGCTTCACGAAACATTAGCGGCTGTAGCTAATGTTTAGAAGTATCAATAGCACTTGTGCCCATACATAAACCATGTATTTTTGATTGTTTCACTAACCCTCTAATGCAAATTACTCTTTGAGTGTGGTGTGAAGGAAGTCTTCAAGGGTCAAGAGAAGAGGGTGATATAATGTGATTAAGAAGAGTGCAAGGTCAAAGCTTGGGGATCCCCCCGTGGTTCATACCAGAAAATTCTAAGAATACTCAAGCATCTAAGATTGGGGATTACCAAGGCATCCCCTTCTTCATGAACAATTTATAAGGTCACTTCTAGTGAAACTATATTTTTCTTCGGTCACATCATATGAAATTTACTTGGAGTGTATGTTACTTTTCGTTCAGTTTTCTTTTGTTTCATCGATGCAATAAACATCTTTGGAACCAAGCATCCTTGTTTGAGAGAGAGACACGCTCCGCTATTTCATTTGAATACTCATTATGCTCGTATTCTTAGTTTTTCTTCTTGCTGCTGCAAAATTCTTGTTTAGCTCTTGTTTTAATTGCATCTATTATCCAGAGATGTTAGTTTTAGTAGCGTTATGTGAGTATTCTCATGCTTTCTTGTTGTATCATTTAGGTAGTTTTTATTAAAACATATTTTGTATGGTTCTTGTTGGGAAATGAAATTGCTCCATGTGGTAGAATTTATAACGATGCAAATAGAAGCTTGTATAGACAGTGGCTAGAATTTTTCATATCATGCTAGATGTTATTTTAATTCTAAAGCCTAGTGGTTATTTAGTAGCATGATTTGTCTCAAATATCCGAGAGTGTTTAATGTTCCATTGAAAGAATCATGAGTTGTTCTTGTCATATTGAAGCATAAATTTGTGGTGTTCTCCTTTGAATGTTTTATTTGGTTGACTTGGCGCATGCTTACACCATGTTTATGACTACAAACCAGTCACCTATAGCCTCTATGATCATTTAGTTTTTGAACTTGTTGTACCACTTATGCTTTGATTAATGATGTTTTTGTCTCTATGCATGATTATGGCCATTATTGCTCTCTTGATTTGTCGCTCCCAGTATTTTGCTAGCCTCCACCTGTACTGAGTATGACCTCTACTCATGCATCCAACTCCCAAAAACCAAAGTATGACACATGTTTCCGCCATACCTACCTACATGTGGTATTTAACCGCCACTCCAAAGTAAATTGCTCATGTGTTACCTTTAAAACTTTCAAAATTACTCTTGTTTTGTGTTCCTCTTTTAGCTCATGAGGACGTACATATAGAATCTTTATCTCACTTGTTGTTGGATTTCACATCCTGGACTAGTGACTTCATTCACTTATCCAATTGATAGAAGAGATGACAGCGGGGTGCCCAGCCCCAAATTAATAGAAACAAATTCTCTTCACTACTTTTGCCCCTGATTTATCAGTCAAAGCATAATTTTGTAAAAAAAGAGAAAGAGGGATGACCTTCTACACCAGTTGCGTCCTTCAGCCGGAGCCGCTCTTGTGAAGTCTAGTTGGCTTGTGGCGTACTGTATTTTCTGTTTACCATTCGTTGACATAAGCATACACCTCTCTAAAAAAATAGACACTCCTCCACGGTATGTGATTGTTGGCAGGCACCCAAGGATTCGGTTAGCCATGGTTGTTTTAAGATGGTTGGGAGGAGTGTCAAACATTTTATACCTCTGTTTAATAAAATAAAAAACTCTAGCACATGAGTGATCCATGCTTCCCTCTGTGAAGGGCATTCCTTTTACTTTTATGTTGAGTCTCCATTTTCTAACTTTATGCACAGTTGAGAGAGCATAGTTGCCATTTTGAGTCTAATGTGCATTTTGTACCAGAAACATTATTAATTGCTTCATGATGTGTTATTACTTGCTCTCAAATTATTTGTTCTAGTCTTGCTTTTGAACTTTGAAGGTGTCTTGGCATTTATGTTTTGCCCCACTCTTAAGGACAAGTCAAATATCACTTTGTTATGTTATCTCTATGCTTGAAACAAACGTATAACTTTCGAGTGCATCGTTATTCATGGTCTTTTATTTGTGTTATTTCTCAGGATGAAAAGTGATTGCTATGTTTTATTGCTAGAATTATATCTATCATGCTTGTGTTTATAGTACTATGATCTTAGCTTACATATGATTTTAAAATATTGATGATCAAGTTTATGTTGGTAGCATGTCACCTCAGAAATTATGTGTTTTTTTCGTTTACCTACTCGAGGACGAGTAGGAACTAAGCTTGGAGATGTTGATACGTCATAAACTTATCCTTAATTTCTGATTTTCCATGTTGTTTTCATGTTATTTCCTACATGTTTGCTATACACTTTATGTTATTTTTATCGATTTCCGGGACTAACCTATTTACAAGATGCCACAGAGCCAGTTCCCCGTTTTCTGCTATTTTAGTTTCAGAAAAGTTGTTCTGGAAATATTCGCGGAATTGGAAAATCTGAAGCCCGGAAATCTTAGAAATACTGAAGGTTCCACGGAGTCCCAAAGAAGCCCAGAGAGGGGCCACACCATAGGGCGGCGCGCCCCTGGCCGCGCCATGGGGTGGTGTGGGCCCCCGGGCATCCACCGCCATCGCCCTTTCGCCTATTTATTCCCCCCGATACGTGAACCCTAAAAATATACCACTTTCCCCCGAGAAACACCCGAG
Source organism: Alopecurus myosuroides (assembly GCA_028641055.1). Taxonomy (NCBI): domain Eukaryota; kingdom Viridiplantae; phylum Streptophyta; class Magnoliopsida; order Poales; family Poaceae; genus Alopecurus; species Alopecurus myosuroides. Next base: position 32,249,041 of record CM054061.1, read on the forward strand.
GCCACCGTCATCGTCATCTCAAGATCGGGAGGGTTCTAGAGCTCTCCCCGGCACCCTGCCGGGAGGGAAATTCATCACCAGAGGGGTCTACACCACCATGCCCTCCTCCGAAATGATACGTGAGTAGTTCATCCCTGGACTACGGGTCCATAGAAGTAGCTAGATGGTTGTCTCCTCCACTTAATGCCTCATGTTTAGATCTCGTGAGCTGCCCTACATGATCGAGATCATCTTTATGTAATGCTACATGTTGTGTTTGCTGGGATTCGATGAATGCTGAATGCCATGTCTTCTGATTATCAATCTATCATGTTATCTTCATGCATATGTTATTTATGATCTTGCATGCTCTCCGTTATTAGTAGATTCTCTGGCCAAGTAGATGCTAGTAACTCCAAGAGGGAGTATTTATACTCGATAGTGGGTTCATGCCTCCTTTGCATCTGTGCTCAAGTGAAAGAAATGTGACAGATGGAGGATGTTTTGTTTTCATTAGGGAGAAAACAACGATGTTTACTTCGTTTACATTGTTTACATTATACACTTTTCTTACTCTAATTATCTGTTGCTTGCAACTTAATACCCAATATTTATTCGGATGATATTCAGAGGGTTGATTATTAGTCATAGACGCAGTTGGATGACGGTCTATTATCTTGTTCTAATGCCCGCATGAATTACATAGTAATATTTATGTCTTGCATATGCACTACGGTGCAGCCTTCATTTCTGTCAATTGCCCAGCTGTAATTTGTTCATCACACATGTTATTTATCTTCTATGGAGAGACACCACTAGTGAACTGTGGACCACGGTCCATTTTCTCGTACTGATAATACAACCATTTCAATTACTATTTTCACACTGCTGCTACAATTTTTATATTGTTCTCACACTATTTTCCACACATACGTTTAACCTCTTTGTGTTCAGCAAAACAGGTGAGATTGACAATCTCGCTGCTTCGTTGGGGCAAAGTGATTTGATTGAGTTGTGTAGGTTCCACGTTGATGCTGAACCGGCAGTGCTCCCTACCATCTCAACTACATCAACCTTCTGAATTTACTTCTTCCTCCTACTAGTCGATTCAATATTGGTTCCTTTCTGAGGAAAACTTGCTGCTCACTCTTCATACCTTCCTCTTGGGGTCTCCCAACGAACGTGTGTTCACACGCATCACTGCTCTCCTCTGCTTCATGCTACACAAGGAGTGGAAGAAGTGGAATGGATGCTGCTTCAAGATTGATGGTATGCTACTAGTTTCTTCCGCGGTTCATCAGTTGCAGACCATTCGATGGTGGAAACCATCTTGCTGCTGCTTTTGATGGTCGAGGGGTGAACCTCTCTAGCCTCATGTTGTAGACCATTTTCCCTCCTGTCGGAAGATATTTAACTCCTGTTAGGGGTTTGTTAGAGAATCTTGCACACGTGGTTCGTCCCTGGTGCTTCTTTCGTTGCCCTGGCTGTTGAGTTCGCCGGAGTTGCCATGGAGGAGGACGCTGAAGATTTGATTGCATTTCTAGTTTCTTTTCAGGCTCCTGTTTGTAAAATTGAAGATCTTGTTGTAATTTTTTTATTATTCGTGCACCTTCTTTTAATTGTACTACGAATCAGTGAGTAGCTTCTAGGTCCTTCGGGACACACCCCTTGTTCAAACAAAAGTAGACAAAACCACCTTTTATTTACGGCCTGAGAGAAAAATCCAACCTCGCGATATGCAATTTACGTTCCTCAAAGATGACTCGGTGTTTCATCTATGGTCACCGGATACAGTAGGACATTGTATTTGCTAGCGTAGCACTACGTCGTCCAAAATGTCAAACCCAATTGCTCTCCACGGGGAATTTTTTGAATAATAAAAAACAAAAAGGGCTAAAATCTAAAAACATAGCTTCACTTGACGATGATCTGGATTCCAGCTTGCCGGCGATGTGGGCAGCCCGCCCACTTGTTGATTATCTAGTCGGCTTTTTCTCTAGTTAGACTATGGGAGCAACAACTTGTGCAAGCGTCCAGCGGCCGGAGATCGAGGAGGCGTCCTTGATAAGAGATGTGCTTATGGTGCCCACGACCTTGAAGTCGAGGAGCTCCGTCTAGGCGGAAAGGTTCTCGAGGTCAAGGCCGAGGGACAAGTGCACATGTTCATTAAGGCATACTTTCGTGGACGTATTTCTCTTAGTTTATTATCGAACCCACGAGAGAAATAAGGATGGCACTACCAGCCCCGCAACTATTGTGTCAAAATCTATCACGTTCGCACCCAAACTGTAGTCTGGAAATAGCCTACTCTTTTGGTTGCTAAAAAAACAGATTAAAAATAGTTTATAAATACTAGAACTAAAACATGAAATGAAGATCAAAAGTAAATTAAAAGCTGAAATGAAACGGTGCAGATATGAATATGGATATTAATGCAATGATTAATGCAAGAGTAAATGTAAGAGACTGGTGTGGCTTTCTACCTATTGCATAGGAAATATAGTTTACACTACTAGGGAACCCCCTACCGCCAGCGCACTAGATTAGCCTACTGCCGATGCCTAGGCACGCGTCGGCAATGGTCACTCCAGTGGTAAGCAACTATTGCTGGTGCGCATGTTTGGGGCGTCGGGGGTACTGCACTTAGCGCCATCGCGCAGCTTTGGCGCGCCGAGGCTAAAGTTAGCGCTGGCGCGTCCACCATCCGCGCCGAAGGTAAGGCTAGGTTAGGCCCGGCGCAGCTTCTGCGGCGGTGATACATCCAGTTTGCGCGTCGGCGGTATTTTTCGCTTGTCGAAAAAAATACAAAATGTATTTATACAGATTTATACTGTTACAGAAATACATAGACAGACGATTACTAGATCGATAGATTGCATAAATAAATATACAAAGAATATAGAAAGTATTGTACACGAATATACACTCAAAAACACAAATATAGAAAGATTCGAACACGAATATACAAAGTTTCGAACACAAATACAAAGTATCGAACACGAAGTGTTAAGACATCGATCAGCCGCGAATACAAAGTGTCGGATACAAAGCGTCTTCATATATCTATCTAAGGAGACATCTATCTAAACTAGAAGGTAGAATAGAAACGCGTACACGATGAGCATCATCGTTACAAAGATGGTCTTCATACGCTTTCTTCTCCTCTCCCCTTCTAGATACGTCTCTCCCGCTAGATAGCTTGCGTATAGAGTCTGTGCCTCCGCCATACTGGTATACCCCTTATAGTTGTTTCCGCTGAACCGCTGCACCTGTCTTCGGCAAGCCTCCCAATCGTCGTAGACTCCGGGAACATGTCCCGGTACACGACATACCACGTCATCTATTTGGAAAAGGCAAAATATACATCAGTAGAAAAATCATATATGCAACAAGTATATGCAACGAGGAGTTTAGGAATGCCATATGGGTTGAGAAATAAATTTTCTTACTCTAAGGTTTCGGCTTTGGCGGGAAGGGGCGGTAGCCTTTTATGGCGTATAGATACACGCTCGTTGGAAGACCCCAAGAGGAAGGTATGAATAGCACAGTAGCAAGTTTCCCTTAGAAAGAAACCAATGTTGAATCGACCAGTAAGAGAAAGAAATCACTTTCGAAGGTTGATGCAGCTGATGTTGGCAGGACGCACTACCGGTTCAGCAGCAACGTGGAATCTACACAACACAATCAAATTACTTTACCCCAACGAAGCAGTGAGGTTGTTAATCTCACCGGTTTTGCTGAAATAAAGGATTAGACATATAGTGTGAAAAATAGTCCTTGTTTGCAGTAGATGAAAGAGAACAATGATGGCAGTATAAAAACAGTAATTGCAGTAGGAAAACAACGGTTGCAGTGGTTGTATATCAATGTAAAGAAATGGACCGGGGTCCACAGTTCACTAGAGGTGTCTCTCCAAAGCAGATAGATAACATGCTGGGTAAAAAAATTACAGCTTGGCAATTGACAAATATAAAGGCTGCACGATAGTGCATGTGCATGACATGATGACTACTATGTGATTCATGCGGACATTACAACAAGATACATAGACCGTTATGCAACTGCAACTATGACTAATAATCCACCCTCGGAGCGTCATCCAATCAAACCTCGGTATTAAGTTGCAAACAACACATAATTTCATTAAGCAAAGTGTGTAATGTAAACATCGTTGTTTTCTCCCTAGTGGCAACATCACATCCCTCACTTGTTACATTTCTGTCACTCGAGCATGGGTGAAAGGAAGACACGAACTCACTATCGAGCGTAAATACTCTCTCTCGGAGTTACAAGCATCAACTTGGCCAGAGCATCTACTAGTAACGGAGAGCATGCAAAATCATAAATAACATACACATGAAAGAACATGATAGATTGATAATCATTGGACATAGCATCCAATATTCATCGCGTCCCAGTAAACACAACATATAGCACTACAATAAGATGATCTTGATCATGCTAGGAAGCTCACAAGATCTAAACATGAGGCATAAAGAGGAGAGAACAACCATCTAGCTACTGCTATGGACTCTAGTCGAGGGATGAACTACTCACGCATCACTCCGGAGGCAGGCATGATGTAGAGCCCTCCTGTGATGAATTCCACTCCTGGCCGGGGAGAGCTCCAGAACCCTCCCGAACTAGGGTTGACGATGGCGGCGACTACAAATCTTTTTGGTGGAAAAGGCTCGGCTGTTTAGGGTTAACCCGTGGAGGATCTTAAATAGGTGAGAGGGCACTGTCGGTGGGTGGCTAGGGGGGCACACCACCGCCAGGCGCGGCCAGGGGGCGCGCCGCCCCATGGTGTGGGGCCTTCAGGGCTCCCCTCCGGACTCCGTGTACGTGAAAGATTTCTAAGACTTGTGGGCTTTATTTAGTCCAACTCTGAGAATATTTCCAGAACATCTTTTCTGAAATAAAAAATAGCAAAAAACATGAACTAACTCTGTGGCATCTTGTTAATAGGTTAGTCCCAGAAAATCCATACAAATGGATTAAAGTGTATAAGAAACATGTAGCATATGACATGAAAACAACATGGTACATCAGAAATTATGGGTACATTTCAGACGTATTAGCCGTCTAGCGAGTTGAATGGTTGCTTGTCGCCGTAAGCGTCTAGGCGGGCTTCTATCTCGACATTAATTGGTGGTACGTGGACGACGAAGAAGAGGTCAACCCTAGTGACGAGATCGTGATGGATTATTGTGGCAATCTGTCGCTAGATGTGACAAAACTCATTTCTCACCGTCTCTCTAGAGGCGTTCGCCATATCGATGCCCCGTTTTTGCAGACTAGATGGCAACAAGAAGTAGTTTGTATCCTTCACGAACTCCCTCCTATGAAGGATGGTGTACGAGGGGTCCATCCCACTATCTGGGTGGAAGTGCTTCATGCAGGAGTTCTTGGTTGTGTGGGTGCACGAGAGGCATCCTCGGCTGATTTCTTTCTTTACCGTGAGGGGCCTGCCTTGGCGGCGAATCCGGTGAGAGCTACTTCGAGAACATTCTTGAGGTTTGTGTAGTTCTTCAGCTTCGCACTCCCCGAGTCGAGATAAGTAACGTGCGAATGCCGCGGGAACATGACCAAGAGGACGCAGTACATGTCTCTGTGCAAAACAATCCATGCATCATCCTCAGATTAATCTTCACACATGCAAAAGAGTGGTGGAAATATACTAAAGAATGTAACGATGGCTAGCGGTCGATCGAAAACTTACTCGGAAAAGTAAGGCATGAGGAAGGTTTCCTTAGTATGATTGGCCGCCAAGAAATCTTCGATATGCTTCGTGGCAATCACTCGGTCCCGTGGTTTGGCCAAGACGCTTTCACGCATGTAGTAGGGGTCCATTGTCGCTACACCCAGGGTTCTCTCTTGCATAATATTGTGCGCCATTTTGAGAGCTACTGGGCGCACGAAGGTTGGGAAGAGACGTTTCAAACGAAAGATGTTGAATAGGTCATCAAACCTAAGGAAGAATAGCTCTGTAGGGTATTTCTCCATAAAGCCCATGCCGAGGGGCACCTTGACCACGTGGAGCGGGTACGACGGAGAACGTGACTGCATAAGTTCCTTCTCTTTCTGTAGAACACCATCATGCACGCTCCTCATGTCCCTGGTCAAGAATTTGACAAGGTCTAGCGGAAGCATTGGCTCGCCCAGAATATGGTGCTGGCGCCACTAGTCGGGTAACTTTGTCCAAAACCCGAGGCGGCGGCCACTTTTTTCTTCCGAGGCCTTTTCCTGGTGCTCTTCCTCGCCTTCAAGCACGGGGGAGCGCCGCCGCCTGCTCTTATCGCGTCATGTGTCGCACTACGACAAGTGTTTGGGCTTAGCAAAGCTTTCGCTGGAGCGCTGAAGCCGACATCTTCCTCAGGAGTTTCTTGAGAACCGAACAACTTCTTCTTCTAGCAATTAGATTTCCCTGCCGGGAGATCACGATGGTCGGGTCAATCACGAGGCGGCTGGTGCATATCAGCGAGTCGATCCATATCGAGGTCAGCGATAGGCTGATCCATATTGAGATCATCATTATGCTGGTCCATATCGAGATCAACGATGAATTCATCGATTGGATCCTCGCTTCACTACTGTTTCATGGGCTCGGAAGGATCAACGACAAGTGGAGGAGATGGAGCCGCCGGCGCAGCCGATGGAGTGGCCTTGTCTTGGCTTGCCGTGGTCCCTGATTTGGCGTTCAATCGAATCAGTCCATTCGACAATACCAATATTTAATTCTTGAGTCCTGATATCGTCAGCTCGCGTTCGGCTTCCAGGGGTTGATAAGCAGGATACATATCTCCGCATCCCGGTAAAGCCCGATCCACGTGAACCTGATTGATACGTCATAAACGTATCCTTAATTTCTGATGTTCCATGTTGTTTTCATGTTATTTCCTACATGTTTTCTATACACTTTATGTCATTTTTATCAATTTCCGGGACTAACGTATTGACAAGATGCCATAGAGCTAGTTCCCTGTTTTCTCCTGTTTTTAATTTCAGAAAATTTGTTATGGAAATATTGGAGGAATTGGAAAATTCGAAGCCCGGAAGTCTTAGAATTCCCGAAGGTTTCACGGAGTCCCGAAGAGGCCCGGAGAGGGGCCACTGGGGGGCCACACCATACGGCAGCGCGCCCCTCCTGGCCGTGCCTAGGGGTGGTGTGGGCCCCTCGGGCGTCCACCGCCATCGCCCTTTTGCCCATACATTCCCCCCGATACATCAACCCTAAGAATATACCACTTTTTTCCGAGAAACACCCAAGGCCGCCGTCATCATCATCCCGAGATCGGGAGGGTACTTGAGCTTTCATCATCGGAGGGGTCTACACCACCATGCCCACCTCCGAAGTGATGCGTGAGTAGTTCATCCCTGGACTACGGGTCCATACCAGTAGCTAGATGGTTGTCTCCTCCACTTTATGCCACATGTTTAGATCTCGTGAGTTGTCGTACACGATCGAGATCATCTTTATGTAATGCTACATGTTGTGTTTGTTGGGATCCGATGAATGTTGAATGCTATGTCTTCTGATTATCCATCTATCATGTTATCTTCATGCATATGTTATTTATGATCTTGCATGCTCTCCGTTATTAGTAGATACTCTGGCCAAGTAAATGCTAGTAATCCTAAGAGGGAGTATTTATGCTCGATAGTGGGTTCATGCCTCCTTTGCATCTGTGCTCGAGTGACAAAAACGTGACGGATGGAGGATATGATGTTCCCATTAGGGAGAAAACAACGATGTTTACTTCGTTTACATTGTTTACATTACACACTTTGCTTACTGCGATTACCTGTTGCTTGCAACTTAATACCCAACGTTTGTTCGGATTATATTCGGAGGGTGGATTATTAGTCATAGATGCAGTTGGACGAAGGTCTATTATCTTGTTGTAATGCCCACATGAATGACATAGTAATATTTATGTCTTGCATATGCACTACGGTGCAACCTTCATTTCTGTCAATTTCCTAGCTGTAATTTGTTCGCCACACATGTTATTTATCTTTCACGGAGAGACACCACTAGTGAACTGTGGACCCCGGTCCATTTTCTCATACTGATAATACACACACTGCTTCCACTGTTTTCATGTAGCTGCTATTGTTTTCATACTATTCTCATATTGTTTTCCTCACCATACGTTTAACCTTTTTGTGTTCAGCAAAACTGGTGAGATTGACAACCTCACTGCTTCGTTGGGGCAAAGTGATTTGATTGTGTTGTGTAGGTTCCACGTTGCTGCTGAACCGGTAGTGCACCCTGCCATCTCAGTTGCATCAACCTTCCGAAGTTACTTCTTCCTCCTACTGGCCGATTCAACCTTGGTTTCTTTCTGAGGGAAACTTGGTATTGTGCTCTTCATACCTTCCTGTTGGGGTCTCCTGACGAACGTGTGTTACACGTGCATAAACTACGGTGCAACCTTTGTTTCTATCAATTGCCCGGTTGTAATTTGTTCACCACACATGTTATTTATCTTTTATGGAGAGACACCACTAGTGAACTGTGGACCCCGGTCCATTTTCTCATACTAATAATACACACACGGCTTCCACTGTTTTCACACTTCTGCTACTGCTTTCATATTGTTTTCCACACCCTACGTTTAACCTCTTTGTGTTTACCAAAATCAGTGAGATTGACAACCTCACTTCTTCGTTGGGGCAAAGTGATTTGATTGTGTTGTATAGATTCCATGTTGCTGCTGAACTGGTAGTGCGCCCTGCCATCTCAGCTGCATCAACCTTCAGATATTTCTTGTCCTCCTACTGGTCGATTCAACCTTGATTTCTTTTGTGATGGAAAACTTGACCCTTCACTCTTCACAACCTTTCCCTTGGAGTTTACCAACGTCAACCATCAACAAGTTTTCCTGTTATTTTTATCATTTTTTTTATCTTGCTAAAATGACTACTTCTGAGAACACTAAGTTATGTGGCTTTACTAGAACCAACAAAAATTATTTCATTAGCATACCTATTGCTCCACCTGCTCATACTGCTGATTTTTATGAGATTAAGCCTGCACTATTAAATGTTGTTATGAGAGAGCATTTTTCTGGTGTTAGTACTGATGATGCTGTTGCCCATCTTAATAATTTTCTTGAACTATGTGAGATGCAAAAATATAAATATGTAGATGGATATATTATTAAACTATTTTTTTCCTTTCTCCTATTAAATGTTGCTGCTTATATCTTTAGGAAGTAGCATTATGAGTTTTAAGAAACTTGATAATGAGCATGTTGCTAAACCTTGGGAAAGAATGAAATCTTTAGTAAATAATTGTCCCACTCATGGACTGACTACTTGGATGATCATCCAAACCTTTTATGCAGGACTGAATTTTTCTTCAGGAAACCTTCTGGATTCAGCTGCTGGAGGAACCTTTATGTCCTTTACCTTGGGGGCAGCAACAAAGATTCTTGATAATATGATGGTGGATTATTCAGAATGGCACACTAAGAGAGCTACAACTAGTAAGAAGGTAAATTTTGTTGAAGAAACCTCCTCTTTGAGTGATAGACTTGATGCTATTATGTCTATGCTTGTTAATGGACATGCTCATACTAATCCAAATAATATTCCTTTAGCCTGTTTGATTGCTCAAGAACATATTGATGTGAACTTCATTAAAAATATTAATTTCAACAACAATGCATATAGGAATAATTTTGGTAGCAATAATTATAAGCCATATCCTCCTAATAATAACAATTCTTATGATAATTCTTATAACAGAAACAAAAGTGTACCCTCTGATCTTGAGAATATGCTTAAGAACTTTATTAGTACACAAACTGCTTTTAATAAATCTGTTGAGGAAAAAATTGGCAAAATTGATGTTCTTGCTTCTAAAGTTGATAGCGTTACTCTTGATGTTGATTTTCCGAAACTAAAGGTTATGCCTCATGATGTTGAACAAAGCAAAACTTTGAATGCCATCCAAATTCGAATTGACGATAATGTTAGGATGTTAGCTGAATTGCATGCCAGATGGGAAGAGAAGATGAAATAGCTAGAAAGAATAATATACCTAATGTTTGCACCATCACTACCACTAGTAGAAATGAAGCCTCTCATGCTAGTAAACTTTCTAATATCAATGGTAAATTAATTGGTGTTTGCAATTGCTATGCCTTGATGGTGCCTTGACGGGGAGACTTCTTGATGATGATGAATTTTAAGTCCCCGGCAACTGCACCAGAAATTCTTGATGCTTGTAATGGCGTGTTGGGAACCCCAAGAGGAGGGTGTGATGAGTACAGCGGTAAGAATTTCCCTCAGTTAAGAACCAAGGTTATCAATCCAGTAGGAGAAAGAGGATCTTCGGAAGGTTGATGCCACTGACGTGGTGATGGCGCTGTTGGAACGCGTAGAGATAAACGAAAACTTTTCCTACGCGGTACTTCCAAGATCTAGCCGAGGTAGAAAGCCACGATGATTACCACTAGACGCGCGGTTGCGGATTATCGGTGAAGCGCGTCGGGGCAGTGCAGTCCCACGATCCGGTCCGGACGATCCAATCCCTCGAACGTCAAAGTGCTGAACGTACAACACCTCTGCCGGTATCCACACGTACGAGGAGGAGCTCCGACGGCAGACTGCTAGGTCTGGTGCGACGGCTGGACTGAGTGGGTCTAGGGTTCCCAACGCATGGGAGAGTGGACTAACGTGCCCGCTGGGCAACCTGCGCCCCTCTTTATATAGCGTATGGTAGTGGGCTGCACAACACTTGTGGCCCATTCCCTCTGTGAGTCCGACTCACAAAATCACTCCATTTCCGGTTCGGGTCCAACCCAACCAATACTTGCTCCCGCTCTTAAGTGTGCGACCCTGCAGGCTCATGGCTACTTGGACACGATTGGAGTCCGACTCTCAATCGATCAATCGGTAGCGGCTCCTAGCAGAACGTGCCGACTCCCAAGTACCATTGAGTCATGACGACATACCTTTCAATGTGATATTCATCTTAGTCCCTTTTGCCTCACGATATACCTTGTCAAACTATAGGCGATTTTATCGTCATCCCTTAAATAGTTCAACTCTCTTCTCGATCCGTGATATGTGATTCGTCTGACTAACTCTTAGTCAATCGACACAGTTAACACTTAACTGAGTCGCGCATGGCCATGCTTCCTGAATCATATCACTCGAGAGGGCCTAGAGAATATCTCTCCATTCGGAGGGGCAAAGTCCTATCTTGATTATCCACATCACGCAGCTTGCTTCTCATTTGACCCGAACTCTGCCTTTATAGTTGCCTTGTCACAGAACAACATTTGACATAACCTAAGTCGGTGATCCACAACTCGGATTGTGCGACAACCTCAGGTCTAAGGATTACATTGATTGAGACATGCAAATGACGACTTGCTCGTTGCATCTCAATATGGGTCAGTCCGACTTTGCTAAACTCTTTAGCCAAGTCCGTGAACGTTGGAATGGCATCACCATGCCCATGACAAGTGGAACCGTGTCATCAGCCAACACTCACATTAGTCTAGGATGTGTGTCCAGCACAACCTAAATGACCAAGGACAATCTAGTATGAACAACATGAATATATAGTTCCACAATCGAATCACATATTCAATGACATATATCAGATGTTCAAAACAAGGACAACTTAATAACTTTTTGAATACAGTGGGAATTACATCATACATGATTGCCTCTAGGGTATATTCCCAACAGGCGCCTCACCGGTGTCAGCAACAACGCGGAACCTGCACACAACCGAACCAAAATACTTTGTCCCAATGGTACAGTGAGGTTGTCAATCTCGCCGGTCTTTCTGAAAACAAAGATTAGACGTATAGTGTGGAAAATGGTGTATGTTTGCAGTAAGTAAAGAAAGCAGGGAATTGTAGTGGTTTGTTTAACAATGTAGGAAAAATGGACCGGGGTTCATAGGTTCACTAGTGGTGTCTCTCCATAAAGATAGCATGCTGGGTGAACAAATTACAGCTAAGCAGTTGATAAATAGAGGTTGCACCGTAGTGCACATTGATGACATGATGACTACTATGATATTTAGTGCGGGCATTACAACAATATACATAGACCGTAATCCAACTGCATCTATGACTAATAATCCACCCTCAGGTTATCATCCGAACCCCCTTAGGTATTAAGTTGCAAGCAACAGATAATCACATTAAGCAATGTGTGTAATGTAAGCAATGATTGTGCACGGGGCACCCACACCGCGGTTTTCTCCCTAGTGGCAACAACACATCCTCCCCCGTCACGTTTGTGTCACTCGAGCACAGGCGAAAAGGAGGCATGAACCCAACTATCGAGCATAAATACTCTCTCTTGGAGTCACTAGCAACTACTTGTCCCGAGCAACCACTAGCAACGGAAAGCATGCAAGATCACAAATAACATATGCAATAAAGACTATAATCAACTTGGCATAAGTTCAATATTCATCGGATCCCAGCAAACACAACACATAGAATTACATAAGAACAATCTCGATCATGTTAGGCAGCTCACAAGATCTAAACATTGAGGCATAGGAGGAGAAGACAACCATCTAGCTACTTCTATGGACCCGTAGTCCAAGGATGAACTACTCACGCATCACTCCGGAGGCAGGCATGGTGATGAAGAGGCCTCCGGTGATGATTTCCTCTCCGGCAGGGTGCTGGGAGACAGCTTCAGACCCCCTGGTCTAGGGTTGACGACGACGGCGGCTGCGGAACTTTTTGGTGATTTTCGATCAGGTACGTAGGGTTTTCCTTCGGAGGGGAATAAATAGGCGAAAGGACGACGCCGGTGGGCCACCAGGGTGGCCTCACCACCCCCAGGCGCGGCCAAGGGGGGCGCCTGGCTATGGTGAGGGCCCCCTGGTGCCCGTCTTTGACTCCTCTTCGGACTTCTGGATGCTTCCGGGGAAATAGGAACTTCGGGATTCGTGGGGTCCAATTCTGAGAATATTTCCAGAAAAACTTTTCTGAAATAAAAAATAGCAGAAAACAGGGAACTGGCACTTGGCATCTTGTCAATAGGTTAGTCCCGAAAAACGTGTAAAAATGCTATAAAGAAGGGAGAAAACATGTAGCAATTGGCATAATATCAACATGGAACATCAGAAATTATAGATACGTTGGAGACGTATCAAGCATCCCCAAGCTTAGTTCCTACTCGTCCTCGAGTAGGTAAACAATAAAACAAAATAATTTCTGAGGTGATATGCTACCAAACAATCTTGATCATAATATGTAAAACAAAGCATGTAAACTAGGATCAAATGAACTAAAGTTGTGATCTATATTTGATATCAACAAGTAATGCATAATAAATAAGAAGAAAGAAGCAAAAGTTTAAATGAATCAATACTAAAAGACTATCAACCGTGCAAAGTTTATTATATATGATTTAAGCTTTCAAGAGCAACAATATCGTGCACGCCAAACGATCTTCACAACCCCTGTTAGGATCAAGTCATGCTTTCCACACGATGCAATACTCGAATCTTAAACTATTTGCGTACTAAAAACAAGCAAGTGTTATGCGTTGGTCCATGGCACCAGGATGTTATGGCATAGAGAACATTATGGGGGGTGGTGGAAGGTCAATGGAAGAAAGGCTCACAGGGTTTAAAGTGGTCATTAGACAATAGAAAGTCTTACAACCGAAGCTATGAAAGGAGTAGGAATTGTCACACAAAGGATGCACATAGAGCTATAAGTGTATGAAAGCTCTCCAATGGAACTAGTGGGGGTGCATCCAACTTTCTTGCTCATGAAGACATAGAGCTCATTTGAGGAGGCTCATCATTGGAATATACAAGCCAAGTTCTATAATGTAAAATTCCCCACATAGTTATGAAGGAATGATAATATGAAAACTTTCTCCAAACTGAAGCATTGGTGCTAAACATGAAGCACAAGTGTGGTATAAAAGATAGTTATGCACCCCCTCTCTCTTTATTCTCTCTTTGGCCCTTTTTTTGGGGGGAGGGGCTTTTTCGTTTATCTATTTTTATTTTTTTATATATCCTCACCGGTAGGTGCACCATCCTATATTACAATGAATCATCACACTTTTAGTACTCATAACTCATAATGGAATATCTCTGATGTATCCAACTGCATGCTCCTGCCAGTGTAGCAGTATGCATAAATAACCATGAAGCACATCATCAAGTAACATAATGGAGGTGGATGTTGTGCGACAATATATCTCGGAATGGCTATGGAAATGCCATGATAGGTAGGTATGGTGTCTGTTTTGAGGAACAATATATGGTCTTATGTGTAGGAGAACAAAGTCCTCCCACGGGATTTGGATGCACTGGCGAAGTTTGCACCAACTCTCAATGTGAGAAAGGGCAATGAACAGTACCGAAGAGGCTAGAAAATATGGATGGTGGAAGTGCGAGGAACCGCAACATAGACCCACGAGTTAAAAGGTTGAATCAAGCAAATCATCTTTACAAGGCACAATGCAAATCACTCCAAGAGGGTCCGTGGCAGCGACAAGTCACTGTTAGCTACCCCGACCGTAGCGCGTAACAAAAGGCCGATCAGAAATGTATCACTCGTAGCAATCATATACCATTGTTTCTACCAGCTGGTAATTTAAGTGTGGCACAGTTTCAAGTTTCTTAGACCGACCATTAAAAGTTTATACTTACTAGTCCTTCCCGTTTATCCATTAAACAAATTAATATCTCAAAACAACAACAGTGATTCAAGTGAAGCAGTTTAGTGATCTACAAGACCATGTGAATTTTTCCACTATACCAACTACCACATAAGCATTTATATTCTCAACCAAGAACATATATGAGACAAAAAACTCTCTCTAATCATATAGAGATGAAAACTAGAGAGTACTAACAGCTCTAAATAAGAGATGAATGCAAAATAGGAGCTAAATAAATGCAGCAACCACACAAAGATTAAGAATACAAAGTATTCCCATGAAAAAGCGGAGCATGTCACTCTCCAATAAAATAATTCTCGGGTCCAACCAAGATTATTGAAAAAATAAAAACAAACTGAAAGAAAAAATAAAAGACGCTCCAAGTAAAGCACATAAGATGTGTCCGAATAAAAATATAGTTTCACTAGAAGTGGCCTGATAATTTGTCGATGAAGAAGGGGATGCCTTGGGCATTCCCAAGCTTAGACGCTTGAGTCTTCTTGGAATTTTACAGAATGTACCTCCGGGGAATCCCCAAGCTTAGGCTCTTCACTCTTCTTGATCACGTCATATCATCCTCTTCTCTTGACCCTTGAAAACTTCCTTCACACCAAACTTCTCACAATCTTCATTAGCAACGTTAGTGCAATCGAAACAATAAATTCACACGGTTCAGTTTCAACACAATC
Source organism: Alopecurus myosuroides (assembly GCA_028641055.1). Lineage (NCBI taxonomy): Eukaryota > Viridiplantae > Streptophyta > Magnoliopsida > Poales > Poaceae > Alopecurus > Alopecurus myosuroides. The sequence goes on from CM054061.1 coordinate 32,264,385, forward strand.
CTAACACTCATAAACACATTAGCTACTTTCACAACTTCTTGTAAAACTATTTTTCTCAAAATAACACCAAAAGAAAGAGATTAAGATGCAAATGCAATTATTGGCAGAAATCTGTCAAAACAGGAGAGAAGGTAAAGATGATTTTTTTCGAAAATCTACTGTTGCTCAAATCAAAAAGTGTTAAACTAATAAAAGTTTCTTATATAGACCAGGATTAAGCACAAAAAAATAAGGTCATTTTGAATTTTTTGTGATTCTATACGAATTTAACAGTGGACAACAGAAATTTGTTTCCTGCGTAGAAATCCGAAATATAGTCTCAACTTCCCACCAGAGGCTTTACTTGGCTCAACAAAGACATAAAAGAAAATATACATCGGGGTTTCTAAGGAAATATACAACACCCAGGTGCAAAGCACACAGAAATAAACAACGGAAAACGGGTTGAAAACGGAGAAATAAAACGGGTTGTCTCCCGGTAGTGCTTTTCTTTAACGTCTTTCAGCTAGGCATAGAAATCAACTCAAGTATTTTCAAGTGAAAAAGCATAAAAAATAATCTTATAAATCTCCTCAACAATGAATTGTATTTCAACTTAGAAGTTTTAGATGCCCCTTTATCAGCACTTTTAGGCACACTACTTTCATCAAATGGGTTGTAGGAACAATCCAATCAAAAATCTTTTCTAGAGCTTCATGCATTCTTAACAATTTAAAGGGTATTGTTATTTTAATTTACTTATCATTGGATTTAAACGGTGTGCTATTAACATCTACACATGAGCCTGACATCTCAAATTGGGTAAAAAAACTTTTCTAGCCTCAATGGCAATGATGGGGGGATAGTAATCCGGTAGGCCCACTTCAAGGTATAATCCGGCCCGAGGTGAACTGAGCAATACCCGGATAGGGGTAAAGAGGTTACTAGAAGGCCCAAAGGCTTGTGAGATGCGTAACCCGGCTTGTGGGTTGCGATAAGGAAAGTTAGGCTTTATATGCGGAGTTCGAGTAGGACTCAAAGATGTGCCTTGAAGGGCAAGTTAGGGGTGTACGGGTGCTTTATAAACCGGCCCCTAGGTTTAGTTTTGCCAGAGATTCAAGTCATAGTTGTAACACCTGTTATCGAGTATCCAGTATAATCATATCAAGAGCCGGCGAGTTGCTTTCCGGTTCTTAGATTGCTCTTCGCCATGTTTTCCTTCGAGCTAAACCCTCTCCCGAATACCTGTGTCGACTTGCCCCAAGATCAGTTACCCCAGGTAACATCTGCCGTGATTATCCCACGACAGTTGGCGCCCACCGTGGGGCCTGCGTCCAAAGGTGTTTACATCACGGGAGAAGCTCGGAAGAGCATGAAGAACCTCATCGTCGGAGAAATCTACGTCAACAGCAAAGGAGAAAAGATGGTGGACGATTCTGGCTGGGGGCCAGAGTCGGATCATCTCGAAACCGGATCCATCGTGACGGTCGGCAGCATCAACGTCTTCATCGGTATGGTATGTACTTCCAGTTCGAATTGTGATAATATTGGATCTGACTCTGTGTCAGGGAAAGACACGTATGTCCGATCGGAAAAAGAAGAGTCGATTGGAACGACGGGTCAGATAGAGAGGGAGGATGATACCGAGTCCATACGGGATCTATTGGAGGATCGATACGAAAAGGAAAACAGCGAGGAAGAACAATACGAATCTACACCGGGCATCATGCGCCGGGTTGCAGTTTATGCGGCTCCCGCGACCAATCTCAATCAAGAAAACGCGGCCGCGGCGCCAGCCGGGGCGGTTCAGGCAGCAGCCCAGCAGCAAGGAGCAGTTGACCCGGTCTTGGCCCAGGTCGATGGAGAGTCGGCGTCTGTCACCAGTCGCCCAGCAGACGAGGAGCGACACGCAAATATGTTCGGGTTCCAAGCAAACCGGACACCGGGGGCGGGCCCCTCAAACCCGCGTCACCCGGCTCTGTTTGATAATAATTTGATTTTGGACCCCACGGTCTTGGCCACAGTTATTACCCCGGAAAACGCTGCGGAGCGTGTAAGAGACCTGGACGTGGCTCGTCGTGCATTGGAGCAGCAAAGAAGGCAAGTGGAAGCAGAAAGGCAGGGGATGGTCGCACGGCAGCGCGAATTGGATGACCGAGAGACCCGGCTCCGGGAGGAAACGACAAGGATGCACCAAAGACACCGAACTATGCTGCCGGCAACAGGAGGGGTTATTAACCCGACTGCCCTGGTGTTTACGCCTCAAGATCAGCCGATTCCACCGACGAACCAAGGGACCATACCGCGACTTTCAACGGGAGCACATCCGGTAAATGCGCCAGCCGGGTTACCTCTGCCACCGACAGGGGTGACAGCCGGCAATACCATGCCGCCACCACCATCACGATTCCGCACACCAGCGGGTCATTACAACAATCCCATGGACAACGTGTACGCAGCAACGCTCGCATTAAACCAGATCCCTGTGGGAGACTCGCCTCATGCGGAAGGAACCCGACGAGCAATCGATCTACTACACACCGCGGTAGCACAGCAAGCCAATTATCCGGATCATAGGAGCGGGATGCATGGGACGCCGTACGCCAGCCAGCAACAGGGCCATGTTCAAACGAGTGCGGCACAACGAAGGGAAGAGCAGCAGCAAATGCCGCCTCCACCGCGTATCCAGACAGCACCAGTAGTATCAGCAGCGCAGGCGGTGGTGGACAGTTCCAGAGCCAGAAGAGCCGGGGCCGGGTCTGCGGCGCACGAGTTACCGGTGGTGCCGCACCCCGCGGTACCCCCAGCCGGGTCACGCGTTTCCCGGGCAAGACCGGCCCCAACCACCCTTGCGGGACCAAAGTGCCTTTCGGACGATATCAGAGCAGAACCTTACCCGGAGAAGTTCAAAGAACCGGGGAAAGTAGTAAATTATGAGCCAACAATGGATCCAGAAACGTGGCTGAGCAGCTATGAGATGGCAATGTCAATTCGCAACGCATCCGAGAACCTCCAAGCCAAGTTCATGTACTTAATGATGTCAGAGGGAGCAGCAAAGTTATGGTTCACCAACCTACCGGAAAAATCGATCAAATCGTGGGAGGAGCTAAAGACCGCATTCATCAAGCACTTTCATGGGACATGCAGAAAGTTATTTACTATTGATGATTTAGAAAGATGCGTTCAGAAGAAAGGAGAATCGGCACGCAGCTGGGTACGCCGGGTTATGGAGATACTCCACTCGTCTACGGATATCCAGCCTAAGGACGCGCTACAAGCTATGGCAAAAACATGTAAGTACGTTCCTTTAGTACAAAAGCTAACTCGCATGAAATCTAGTAGGAATGCAGCGGAGGTTACAATGGGAGAGTTAATGGATGCGTGCAACAAACACGCTGCAACGGATACCACAGAGGAGGAAGTTGACGACAAGAAAGCAAAAGCAAACGCAAGTAGCAGCGGGAAAACCGGCAATGGGTCGGCGCCAAACAATAATGGAAGTAGCCAAAACAAGCGCCCGTTCGACGGGAATTCCGAGTTTGTAGCCAACACGGAGGCCGGGTCTTCAAGACCTAGATCCGAAGGGAATTTTAATACTGGGAATCACAATGGGGGACACTACCAAGGACCTCCAAGACCAAGCAACAGTTGGGACATATTTAGGATGGCGTGCCCGAAGCATAGCAGGAATGGCAAGCCGGCCAATCATTCACTAGAGCAATGTGCCGACTTACAAAGGTGGAAGAACGAAGAAGTGAACAGAGCTATGCGAGGTGCGGGCCGGGGAGGAGGTCCGGGTCTAGGTGGAAACTTGGGTAACGGGCCGTCCCCAGCCGGCAATCCGCCAGCCGGAAATCAAGGTAACAATCAAAATGGAGCAGGAGGTTTTCAAGCTAACCCCAAACAGCTGGGTCAATATCATGTGCACACTACAGGAGGCTCTAACAAGGATAAGAAGATACTGAAACAAGCAGTTAATTCGGTCTCTTCCGCTGTTCCAAGGTATTTGAGGTGGTCAGAACAAGAGGTAACATGGAGCAGGAAGGATCACCCGGATAGAGTTGATCACCCGGGAGTCTTAGCTTTGGTAGTGGCACCACAGGTCAACGGCTACGAGCTGAAAAAAGTCTTGATGGATGGAGGAAGTAGTATCAATATCCTGTACTGGGAAACTTTTCTGCGAATGGGCTTAAAGGAATCGCAGCTGCAAAAGAGTACAACAGTTTTTCACGGGATAGTGCCGGGTCACTCAGCATGCCCTGAAGGAAAGGTGGCACTGGAAGTAGCTTTTGGAGAGTCAAAGGATAATTATCGAGTCGAGTGGCTTACCTTTGAGGTAGTAAAGTTGCGCAGTCCTTATCATGCATTGTTTGGAAGGCCGGCTTATGCCAAGTTCATGGCAAGACCGTGTTATGTGTACCTACAACTGAAAATCCCGGGTCCCAAGAAGACCATTACAATACACGGAAACCGGGATATAGCAGCTGAGTGCGATGAGGGAGACGCGGCAATGGCCGAGCAAGCCTGCAGGAAGGAAGAGCTCAAACATTACCGTTCTCAGGTAGACCTAGAAGAGAGGACAACGTCAAAAAAGCCAACCCCTGAGGGGGACAAAGCAAAAGTTAGGGCAGAACAAAATCCTAAGATGGTAGGCTTCATCAGGAGCAATACTTTCAAAACTCTCAGCAGGGAAGAAGAAGACGTACCACCATCCGCAGTTGATCACGTTTCAAGGAAGATATACCCGGACTGGCTAGCAAATCCGGTACTCATTACGAAAGGGCATAGCAAGTGGAGAATGTGCATCGGCCGTATCAACGCAAGGCCGATTCTCGAGAATAACTAAAGCAGTGTAATGGGCGGCAGGTTTCATACGCACTCTTTTCCTATCCAGGGTACCTAAGGGGACTGGAAGGTTTTTAATGAGGCGGCCTGCTGATTCAAAAAAAAAAAAGAAATTTTTATCAATAAAAGAAGATGGTTTCGAGTCTTATCATGGTCTTTGCTTCAGTTACAAGTAAGTAACATTGTTACTATCAATACATCAGTATCATCGAAATACATTACACGAATATAGGTCTCCGGGGGGTGATCTGCTTCAAGAAGTAATCACAAAACCCGGAGACCCGGCCATGATGCCTATGAGTTATGGGGGCTGATTACTCGAAAAAACGGGTACAGCTGCAATCTTATAACTGGACAAAGGAGCCAAATTTCTTGGTTATTCTTACTTAAGCTCGATGTGACTCGCACTAAAGTGGCATGATCTGTTCACGTACGATTACAATCAAACTATGCAGCCCAATGTGGCTTGCTTGATCTTGTTTTTCGTATAGATGCAACGACATGGTATCCACGCGAAAGCCGGCTTACAGTACAAGATAATCAAAAGGGTCATCTAAACCACAAGTCCATGCAGAGTATAAGGCTAGAAAAGCCGGAAGCTCAACAAGTATTAAGCATGACTTCAGTATTTATGTAAAACAACTATCGGTATTCAGCTTGGTAAATAGCAGTATGTCATCTGAGAAAGGCCACGCCCCCCTAGCTCGTACTTTGGGTCATGGGGACTGGGGACTTCGAAACAGAAACAAACTGTTTAACTACCAAAGTCTGTAATCCTTAATTTCCGAGTATTGGGGACTTAAAGAAAAGTTCGTCTATCAAAACCTACGATACTCGGTTAGCCGAGTCTCAAAAGGAAATTGAAAACAAGAGTTCGAAGTATCGAGAATAAGCTTATAAGTAACACAAGGATCGAGATTATCAAAAGCCAGGGGAGGCAAAGAAGTTATCATAAGTTAACAAGCATACAGTCATAGTATCAGCATCAATGGTGCACAGGCGCACCGCAAAAAAAAATCATCATGGCAGTCTCGAGAAACGCAAAGCACTAGGCAGCGTCCTACTCGGCGTCCTGAGAGCGGTCCTCCGGGTCTAAGTCTTGGACTTGCTCTTTGGCCTTGCCAGCAGTTTTACCCGGGCTCTTCACATCTGGACGAACAGGCGGAGGCACGGCTGGGGTAGAGGTAGACGGCTTTACGCCCAGCTCTGCTTCCCTCTTTGCAGCCTCTTCCTTCCTCCTGGCCAGATCAGTCGACCATTTGTCCAACATATCAATGGGGGGGGGTGCCTCCACCAGGATAACCTTGCCCTCAGAATCATACGAGCTCATGATCGTGCTTAGATCCATCTTGTCGGCCAAAGCTGTGGCTGAAGGACGTACCGCAGATTGTATAGCTTTGAAATCCTGGGGCTTGAATTTGGATCCGTCAGCTTTAAACTCTGGGAACCCGGATGCTATCTTCGCCGGGTCAAGCTTTGGAAAATAAGCCTTCGCCAGCGTTAAAGCCCGGGTCATCCCAATTCGGCAGGACGAACGCTTCAGTATTTCAATCCATCCAGGTGCTGTGGAAAAGGCCTGTATAAGGGTCTCCTCGCCCGGGTATACCTCAGAAGGCCACTTGATAGCATCCAGCAAAAGTTTCGTGCCGGCAAAAAACGTCCGGAGCATAGTCTTCAGAGTTTTAACTTGAGTAATGGCATTCTCCTCCGGAGTAGCAAGATTAGCACCTGCAATCGAAACATGCAAAAGCATATCAGTAATATTGGCGGCAAGATAGAGATACGCAAATTAATCGCAAATAGCAAACTTACTTAGCAAGATACGGTAAGTGTCCGTAAGTTGAGTCGACAGGTTATTCAGCGAGGACTGGGCAGCATTGTACTTTTTCTTGTATGTGGAGACATCTTTTTTCAAAGTCTTTATCTCCGCTTCAAGGGCCTCCCTACGCTTAACTTCAGCCAGCAGGAGCTGCTCAGCCTTAAGTAACGCTTCATCTGACTGAGAAATCTCTGCCTGCAAAAGCCGGGTAAAGCTATAAGCCGGGTGTCACGATAGTATTTCATCTGAGGAAGTGATTACCGAAAAGTATTATGCGAAGTACCGAGGATAATTAAAAAAAAAAATTTATTATACTCGGGACTTGGGGACTGGATGTATAATAAGGAGCATCAAGTAAAAGTTACCTGATGTGCTGCAGCCATACGTTCTAGGACAGTCCCTTCTGAAGCTTTCATGGCAAGAAGAGCGCTCATCAGCTGGTTAAAGTCAGCGTTATCCGAGTTAGATGGCTCGGATACCTGGAAAGTGGGAAAAGGAGCATTTCTTGTAACAGGAGGTGGCACCCGGGTCATCCGAATGTCGGAGTTTGGTCCCCCTCCCGCGCTTGAAGCTGCTCCCTTCTCCTTCTCGTCTGCGTGTGAAGCGGTTGGATATTCGGCGTCATGCCTAGCTGGCTCCGATGGCGACACTTGCTCGTTGCCAGCTGTGGTGAAGGCATCGTCGGCCGGCTCGTTCTCGACCCGGACCTTAGCCTCGGTGTCCTCCTGGTCGCTACTAATAACCGTGGCTCTGAAGAAGGTGCAAAGGCACAATTAATCTCTGGTTAAAAGAAAAAAGGGATGAAAGCTCGGTATAATATCAGGAAAAGGCGCTTACCCGGTGTTCACCGGGAAGTTCGAGGGGAAGCCGTCACTAGACCCGGAAGAGACTGAAAAATGGCAAGAAAAGTCTGGGATTACGTTACAAAGGAGTGACCGGAAAGAAATTTTGTTTACAACAAATACCAGGATGTTGAACCGGGGGCGGCGAAGCGACCGGATTAGGGGTCTCGTTGCCCGGATGATTCCGGGTTACTCGGCGCCTAGTCGCGGGTGGCTCCTTCGGTTATGATCAAAAGGGGTGGAAATGGTGTTAGCCCCGGAGTGACGTTATGGGAACAAAAAACCAAAGTGTAAGGATATGAAGTAAAAACCTGGAGGGCTATCCTCTGGGATTTCCTCTTTGTTCCGGTTTTGGTGGTCGGTTCCAGCTCTTCCTCCTCGCTGGTGGGCCCGCCCCTGCTGTCCGATTCTTCTTCTTCGCTTTGGTCCTCTCGCTCTGAAAAATATCCGAGTTACAGCATGAAGAAGAAGAAAAGGCAGGATATAACGTGTGCAAGGGAATCAGGTATGTACCTTCATTCGAGTCAATGACGTCGACTTCCTCCTCCCCGTCTTCGGAATTAGGAGGGGTATCGACTGTCCAGAAGTCATCATCGGCCTGAGGAGAAGATGCCAGGATAGTGATTAATATCGAGTCAAGAGAAGCGAATAAAAGTAAGTTGTTAGAAGTCAAAATCAAAAGGTGGAAAACTTACTGCGGGGGTTGGATTCTCGAGGGTAAAAGGTTCTAATCCGGCTATGCCCCGGATTACCTCGAGCTTCTCTGTCAAGAAACCCTTAATTGTTTTGTTAATGTCACCTGGAGCAAGGGTGCGGGTAGAGAATCGGATTGGGTCCGTGGTTTGACCCGAGTATTCGCACATCAGCTTCTCACGAATGGAGTTTGGCTGAATACGGAAGCTAACCCAGGTTTTCACCAGGTTTAGCCCGATGAGGCCTCGGGCGGACAAGATGGAGATCCTAGCTAACAAAGGCAAGATCGCCTCTCTGTCCGAATCAGAAGCGAAGGCGTTGAATTTCTCGGAGATGTCAAGTTGGCCCTCCGAGTAACCCGGCAACTTCTTTTCACCGGGTGGAGAGGTATCCTGGCAGTAGAAGTACGAAAGCTGCCAGTGCTTTACGTGGGAATTGAGAGAAATAGGAGGCATCAGGGAGTTCTTGCGGCGCTGGATAGAAACCCCGCCGCAAGTGAGAAGTGCGCCGTCGCCGCTTTCGCGACACGGCTTGCACTGAAAAAGTTCGACGAAGAGGGCTAGACTTGGCGGAGTGCACAAGTAAGATTCGGAAAGAACGATAAAATGGGAGATGTTCAAAATGGAGTTTGGACCTATATCGAAGATACGGAGGTTGTAATGGTCTAGGACGTCACGGAAGAAGGGGTGACCGGGAGGCCTAAAGCCCCGGGTCACATGCTCAACAAAACATATTACCTCATCTGTCGCTGGAGAAGGCCGGGTTTCATTGCCTGGCACTCGCCAGTGGATAGACTCCTGTGGAGGTAGGGTTCCAAGCTCGACCAACTCCTCCAGTTTGGCCTTGGTGACGGAGGACTTCCCCCAATTGGCTGATATGGAGTTTGTGGATCTAGCCTTGGCCGGCTGTTTCCCCTGCCTCTTGGGTGCCATGGGGTTGACCTGGTAAAGCATTGAAGAAAAAGACGTAAGGAACAAAAACTTGGAAGTTAGCAGGAAAGCGGTTACCCGCAATTTGAACATAATCCGGCTATTGCCTCGCTGGGTCGAGTATGGTTTGTCCGGGTATCAAGTGACCTTATGAAATCCATAGAGCTTTCCGTAGAAGCAAGTGTTTGGAGAAGTTAGGGGGATACTTATATGCTTACCATCTGCGAATGAGCCGGAGGAGTAAGATTTTCTGAGGAAGGAGAACAAGGGCGGAAATCTTAGGTGGCCCGAGCCTAGGTTGGGAATCCTATTTCTAAAATTACGACCAAATTAATGATTACTGGAGTTAGGGGAGTAATATGAGCTATGAATCCTATCCATAGGGGCGTTTATGGTAAGTGTCCGTGAGCTAATCCGGCGCGGCCCGATAAATTGCGGACCGCTCGATCCAGATCTAATCTGAGGAAGAACCAAGAAATTGCGAGGGTAAGCTGGAGGATGTAAGGGACTTACCGAAGGAGATTGGAGTAAGGCCTTGCGGAGACAGATGGCGCAAGATTCGTGTCCTTTCGTGACCGTTGGCTGGCGAATCGGAGGCTTGACGGTGGATTCGGGGGCTGGAGCGGCTCGCGCGGTGGCGGAGCGCAAGCGAAGGCGGATGGGCTCCGGCGAGATACGTGGGGTTCCCGTGGTGGCACTCTGCGAGCTTGAGCTTGGGAAGAAGAGAAATGGGGAAAGTGAGCCGTTAAGGGTTGAGTTTGCTTCCTGGGGTTTATTTATAGTAAACCGGGTGGAAAAACTCATCCTAACGGGCGAAACCCGGGAGTTGCGGAGTAATGGTTGGACATTTTGAAATTTGAAAGGCGCATTCCGTGAACGGGCCAATATGATCCCGAGAAAGGGGAAGGGGGAATTTCCTTCCTAGTAACAGCGACAGTTATTGAGGAGGATGTGAAATCATCAAGTTTCCTATTAAGACTCAGGTCTGGAAGATTGAGGGAGAGCCTTTTGAGGGAAAGCCGGGTTGCTACCTGATCCCCTGGGTGTCAATCCCAGCCGCTTGTCAGCATATTGTATCTTGATCTTTATGTATTCTTGTATCCAATATTTCTGCAGGGAATAGCCAGCACTTCGAAGAGTAAATCTTGGAAGCCCAGGCTATTCTGGGGACTACTGATGGGGGGATAGTAATCCGGTAGGCCCACTTCAAGGTATAATCCGGCCCGAGGTGAACTGAGCAATACCCGGATAGGGGTAAAGAGGTTACTAGAAGGCCCAAAGGCTTGTGAGATGCGTAACCCGGCTTGTGGGTTGCGATAAGGAAAGTTAGGCTTTATATGCGGAGTTCGAGTAGGACTCAAAGATGTGCCTTGAAGGGCAAGTTAGGGGTGTACGGGTGCTTTATAAACCGGCCCCTAGGTTTAGTTTTGCCAGAGATTCAAGTCATAGTTGTAACACCTGTTATCGAGTATCCAGTATAATCATATCAAGAGCCGGCGAGTTGCTTTCCGGTTCTTAGATTGCTCTTCGCCATGTTTTCCTTCGAGCTAAACCCTCTCCCGAATACCTGTGTCGACTTGCCCCAAGATCAGTTACCCCAGGTAACATCTGCCGTGATTATCCCACGACAGGCAACATCACCAAATTCTTTAAACAAAGTTTCTAGAATAAACTCTCTTTTTTGCCACTACTAGGGAAAAGCTTAGCCGTGACGCACCTTTTTGCCTATCCGTGACGCACCGGGGCGCGTCACGGCTAGCACGCCGCGCCTATGGGTTTAGCCGTGACGCACGGGCCTGGTGCGCCGCGCCTATCTATACCCGTGACGCACCGGCAAGGTGCGCCGCGGCTACTTCCTGGCGCGTCACGCCTATTTATGTAGGTGCGCCACGGTTATCAACACAGGTGCGTCACGGGTAAGGTAATGCCTCCACGGCTAAGTGCGCTGATGCGCCACGGGTCCCCACATCGGCGCGTCACGGCTATACTCCCAGGTGCGTCACGGGTACCCTTTTTGGTGCGTCACGGCTATAGTATGCTGTATTTTTTAAAAATACGCAGTACCGTATTTATACAGGTATATACAGCTCAAATACAGAGGAATCTCAGTAGACAAAATGTATCAAAACAGTTCTTTGACAAACAAGTTATATATCATAGTTGATCATACTGCTTAGAATTCGTAATAGCATCAAACCGTTGATTATGAATACAAAGTGTTTATCATAGTCAAATAGATACAAGTGACCTACATCACACGGTTAATCATCGGGACCGATTACATCGATTGATGATGCTTCATCATCGGGACAAGTGACCTATCTAGTCGCCGATAACCTAATCATCTAGCTAGGAACCATAGCATGACGAGCGAGGCGACGGCGACAAGAGCGGCTGCGATGGTCTTCATCCACTTGTTGTTGTTCTTCTTGATCTTCTTCTGTTCCTCCTCGAGATGGATGAACCACCTAGCTTCCGCCGCCACTCTTGTGTTGTAGGATTTGTAGGCATTCCCTTTGAACTTGTTCACCTGCTCGAAGCAGTCTTCCCAGTGATCGTAGACTCCTGGAACCCTGCCTCTAAACACCACGTAGCACCTCGGCATCTGTAATGACAAGAAAGAAAAACAAAAACAATAGTTTCAAACATGTCTGCAATAGTAGTAAGTGGAGAAATATGACATAAATAAGATGAAAGTTAAACACAAAGGAACAAGATGATCATCTTTTAAACACAATCACAAACACAAAAGATCAAACGAACATCACAAAGTAAAACTGCAATAATAAAAAGTAAGATAATCAAGCCATGTACGATTTATATCCGTAACGATGTGTGCCTCATATTTAGGGTGGACACATACAAGCGGCCTTGATGGAACTGGTGCGCCAAGTGGGATGCACAAGATCCTAACTTTGTGAAAATCACAAGGCGCACCAGACCACCAAGGCCATCTTAGTGTGAACCAACTCTTGTAATCATCGGCATTTATTTATTCCCACCAAGATAATCAAGCGATGTACGATTCATAACCGTAACGATGTGTGCCTCATATTTAGGATGGACACATACAAGCGGCCGACAAGTGGTGCAGCTGCGCCAAGTGGGATGCACAAGATCCTAACTTTGTGAAAATCACAAGGCGCAGCTGACCACCTGGGCCATCTTAGTGTGAACCAACTCTTTTAATCATCGGCATTTACTTATTCAAAAGATCGAACGACCATCACAAGTAAGACCGCAATAATGAAAAGAAAGATAATTAAGCATTGACATAATAAAGCATCTGTTACACGATGGACGATTCATAACCCTAACGATTGAGTTCGACTAATTTCCGAAAATGTAGCAAGCCTTACAATAGTTCTCACTAATAACCCTAACAGTACCAGCACAACAGCAGTACCAGCACAACATCACAATTTTTATTATCTGCAGAATTTTATCCAACAGCAGCATCCTATACAGCAATATCCTCCTAGTGGTACAACATCCTAACTAACCAGAAGGAAAAACCATGAGAAATCACATTGAGCCTACTTGCCATTAGATTTTCTGGCCACGACCCATGGACTCGCATCATCCAGGCCAGCATCTCAGAATGAATACAGAAATGCTACTCTTATTGCAATGTTGGATTTCAAGTATTGTTAAGTTCAAGGTACACATATAAGCACGACATGTACCGGATTCGAGAATTATTTAGCGCGGATCTGCTGAACTACATAAGATGATACACTACAGCACATGTTTCCTTGAAAATGAATGAGTACACACCAAATTGCCAACTAACGAAGATGGGATAAGCTAATCAGGATCAAGTCCGATGTTTGCGCACTGAAGCCAAAAGGTGGTGTCTGCTCCCACAAGAATGAAATTGAACAGGTGAGCAAGCAGCGTCAGCGTGAAGTGCAGTTCAGAGTGCATCAACAAAACGAGACGTGGACGACCCCATGTAAATTGTTCTGCAATTTTGGTGCAACGGCTATATCTAGTAGCTACTGCTCTAGTATTTGCCTCTGTGAATTTGGTCAACAAATTGTCCCAGTGCAGTGCAGAATGGGGTACTATTTGCCTGTGTGAATCTGGTGGTCAAAACATTTTTGCAGAAAGGTCTGATCAGATGGCACTGTGTTCATGGCCAGAGATCACCACAGCCTGACAGTAACAGGGCAACGGTTTCCCTGTCAAGTTGAAGCACAGAGCAAAATTGGAGAGCAAAATTCAGGGAGGGGAGGAGGGGGGGGGGCTTACCTGGGGCACGGTGTAGTTGTTCACGCCGGGGCCTTGGTCCTGGATGGTGTCGATGAAGACGGCGCAGGCGGCTCCCTCCTCCTCTCTCGCTGCAACGGCGCGGGCGATGGTGTCGACGAAGACGGCCCGGGCGGCTCCCCTCCTCCTGTACTCCTCCCCCTCGGGCAGATGTGAGGGGCGGTGGATGAGTAGGGCTAGGGCGTTGGGCGCCGGTGGCTAGGGCAGCGGAGGCGTGCGTGCGGCGGTGGCTAGGGCAGCGGAGGCGTGCGTGCGGCGGTGGCTAGGGCAAGGGGACGGTGCGCGATGGAGAGAAAGAGGGAAGAAGAAGAAGGAACGGCCGGGCCGGCGCCCTAGATCTATATCAGCTATAGCCGTGACGCACCGCGGCCAGGTGCGCCGCGGATACGATAGCGGTGACGCACGGCTATAAAGTGCGCCGCGCATTAGGTAGCCACGACGGACATCACAAGCGTGCGCCACGCATTACTAAACCGTGGCGCACGGCGGCTCGGTGCGCCACGCTTATTCGCATAATATGTTCATAAGGCCGTGTTGCCTGTCAATATCACAACTGCTTCGTTAGCCCAGTGGTTGATACTGTGATGTGCCCCAGCACCCGGGTTCGAATCCCCCACACCCCATTTTTTGAATAGTTTTGGAAAACACAATATAAATCAACATAAATTCATATAAATCAATATAACTTTCAAAATAAAATCTCAATTCATGTGTTGACTAATTTAAACACCACATCTTAGTGCATACATATAAAATACATCATCATACATTGTCATCACTGCCTCGAATGCATGCAAACACACGACACATGTATCGTTGTTCTTAGAGTTAGCGTTTTACAATTTTCTTTCCCTTTTTTGTCGCGGTTGAGTAATTCAGTCCCGGAACACCGTGACTTCTTCGGTGGAATGGGCGACCTGTAGGTAGCGTTGTCCTGCTTCTTCTTGTTGTGTATTTCGTTCCATCGTCATTGTCATCTTCTATTTTCGGGTCGCCGTACTGGTCAAAGTCTTGCTCGTTGGCTACTCCATCCATTCCGATGATGTTTCTTTTGCCTCTCCGCACGACAACACGGCTAGGCCTTGTCGGGTCAGTAATGAAGAAGCATTGGTCCACTTTGTTAGCCAAGACCCATGGCTCATTTTTTGCGGTGACATTCGTGCCGGATTTGGCTTCAGGTATCACCATGGTGGTGAAATATTGTCCTTCTTTCCTGACGCTCTTTGCCCATGTGACACGGAACATTGGCACCTTCTCTCCGCAGTAGTCGAGTTCCCATATCTCGTCGATCCTACCATAGTATCTTTCCTTGACGTCACCTGTTAATGATTCCATCGTTACCCCCGAGTTCTGGTATTCGCAGTTCCGGTCCTTATTTGCCGTGTAGAATGTGTAACCATTGATATCGTATGCCTGATATGTCATGAGGTTATGTGCGGGGCCTTGTGACAATGTGAGTATGAGTTTTTCTTCTTCAGAATAAGGCGTCTCCGGTTGATCGGTCATAATCTTCTCCCTGAACCACTGTGTGAAATGGATGTTGTGCTCTTTGATTATTTCTGCTTCGGTCCTATGTTGACCCCGGTCACTGTAATACTTCGCGATTAGCAATTTGTGCTTTTCCAACCAAGGATCGACCACTGTTAGATGTTGTAGCGCGACTAGGTTTGCTCTGTCAAAGTCGTTGCGTCGGCCCTGAAAGTCGACATTCATTTCGCGCTGGCCCTCGCGGTGTCCCCATCCACCGAGCCTGCCAAAGTGCCTGTTTACGGGCAGACCAGGGTTCTCATCTTTGTCTAGAAAATTCGTGCAGAAAGAGATGCACTCCTCTGTCAGAAAGCCCTTGGCAATGCTTGCGTCTGGACGGGCCCTGTTGCGGACGTATCCTTTGATGGAACCATTCATCCTTTCGAACGCCATCATGGAGTGTAAAAACGGCGGCCCGAGCTGGATGATATCATCCACGACATGGACAAGGAGATGCACCATAATGTCGAAGAATGCTGGCGGGAAGTATATCTCAAGCTCGCATAGTATCACCACGATCTCTTCCTGTAGCCTTGCGAGTTTCTTCACGCCAATCGACTTTCGAGAGATGACGTCAAAAAAGTTGCAGAGTCCAAACAGCGTTTCGCGGACGTGCTCGTCCATTATCCCTCGAATTGCAACTGGAAGTATCTGCGTCATCATCACGTGACAGTCGTGAGACTTCATTCCGCTGAACTTCTGCTTTGGTACGTCTAGGTATCTGCTTATCTTCCCCGCATAACCGTAAGGAAATTTGACTCCAAGGAGGCACTTGAAGAATTGGTCGATCTCCTTCTCGCATAGCGTGAAGCACGAAGGGGGACAGTAATATTCCGTCTTCTTGGCCTTTTTGCCCTTGCGGCGACCTTCCGTCCCATCTAACACATTGTCATCGTCATCGTCATCATCATCCGGTTTTCCTCCGTGGAGCTCGCCCCTGATATTCAAAAATCTCAAGTCGTTCCTTGCTTTCGGCCCATCTTTGGTCCTCTCCGGCATGTTGAGCAGGGTGCCAAGCAGACTCTCGCACACGTTTTTCGTGATATGCATGAGGTCAAGGCAGTGGGGTGTGCGGAGAATCTTCCAGTACCTCAGGTCCCAGAGAACAGACCTTGTTTTCCATACACCCTCCAACGGCGCCGGCGCCTTTCGCTTCTTTCCCGGCGCAGGGCACTCTTTCCAGTTCTTCAACAGCTCGTCGATTTCCTCGCCGCTCCTTTGACGTGGGGCTCTTCGCATCTCAACTTCATTGTTGAACAGATCTTTGCGTTTTCTCCACGGGTCATCCTTGCGAAGCCACCTTCGATGCCCCAAGAACACGGTTTTCGATGACCCGGGGTTTCTCTCTAGCTGGAGATACGTAGTGTCATCCATGCACCTAACGCATGCACAGAATCCGTGCGCCACCTGCCCCGCGACATATCCGTAACCGAGGTAGTCATGCACCGTCGTGAGGAGCGCGGCTCTCAATGGGAAAAACGTTTCTCCATAGGCGTCCCACGTATTGGCTGGCTCGTCCCATAACGTGGCTAGCTCCTCTTCCAACAACTGGACATACAGATTGATGTCGTTACCTGGTTGTTTCGGCCCTTGAATAAGCATACTCATCTGTATGTACTTCCTCTTCAAGCACAACCAGGGGGGTAGGTTGTATATACATACAAACACGGGCCAGGTGCTATGGGTGCTGCTCTGGTTGCCAAAAGGATTTAATCCATCCGTACTCATGCACAACCTGATGTTCCTTGGATCGTCGCCGAATTCGGGGTATTCGATGTCTAGGGCCTTCCACTGGCTAGCATCTGAGGGGTGTGTCAGCATCGTGTCATCATTCTCCGGATCGGTTCCATCATGCTCTTCTGGCTTCTTCCTTTCCGCGTGCCATCGCATGAGCTTCGCCTGTGTGGGGTCTGCGAAATACCGCTGCAGACGGGAAGTTATCGGAAAGTACCACACCACTTTTCGAGGAGAGGCCTTCTTCCCTGTCTTGTATCGAGTTGCGTCGCACACCGGGCATATGGTTCTCTCCGCGTCCGCGCCCCGATAGATGATGCAGTCATTAATGCAAGCATGGTATTTCACGTGAGGTAAATCCAGAGGGCACACGACTTTTTTCGCCTCCTCGATGCTCGTTGGACACTTGTTCCCCGTGGGAAGACGGTCGTGCCAGAATGCCATGTTCTCATCGTAGCTCGCATCGGTCCATCGGTGTTTTGTCTTCATCTCGAGGGTCCTTAACGTTACGTTCAGACGGGTATCCTCGCTCGCGCATCCTTCATACAATGGAGTAACGGCGTCTATCTCCAGTTGCGACAACTTCGATTTCTCTCTAGCAGCAGCTCTGGAGTTGCTAGTCTCCTTGAGAAGCAGAGCTTGGACATGAGGGTCCCGCACCCAGTCCGACGACGATGTCACGACATCTTCATCATGATGTCCTTCGTCTTGATTATGATCATGGCCGACATCTTCATCACGATGTCCTTCGTCTTGATTATGATCATGTCCTTCATCTTGATCATGATGTCCTTCATCATGTCCGGGCGACTCTTCATCTTCATCACTTGACGGGCAAAGAGTGTAGCCATCCATAAAACCACGACGGATAAGGTGCGACTCCAAGTCACCAGAATCGTATCTGATCAAGTGTTTCAGTTTGCATCTTCGACAAGGACATCTTATCTCCGTCATGCTATTTCGAAACATTTCGTCCGTCGCATGTTTCATAAATCTAGCCACGGTGCCTGTGCTTATATGCATGGTTGCCTACATAGTAAAAAAAGATCAAATGAAAAATTAATTAGAATCAAATTACGTAATATATGGATATATGATGCATGCACATGGCCGTCGTCGACGGAAAAATTCGGCATGACCTATGCTAAAAATAGGACATTCTCGGAGTGCGTGGTCGCCGAAATGGAAATGAATCAACATTTTGGCAACACATGTCAACTCATTTTTAAGACATCCACAAATTTCATCAAAAATACGCAACACAATTGCGCATTTATGTATATATGCAACCATATATATGAATCTTTTGTCATCACGACGACGCACGCGGCGCCGGCACACGTACATACATACAACACATATACATATCGTCCCTCCAACAACTCACCAACTATAGATCTTGCCGACACGAGACCGAGAGAGAGTATGTTTGTATGTGGCTATAGAAAGTGAAAAGATGGAAGGGAAAGTGGTAATAAAGTGAGAGATGGGGGTGGAGACAAATTTTTACTAGATTCACCACACATATGTATCAAAAAAATTAGGTTAAATAAGTTTTAAATGGTGGGAAAATGGGGGAAATGAGGTGGTGAGGGGGTGGGGGGCGACCAGATCTAAAATGGGGTGGAGATATGGGTGGATGGGAGGTTGGGGGTGGTCCCAAACCACTTAAATTCGTTCCAGGTATACCCGTGACGCACATGATATTCGGCGCGTCACGGCTATGCTGGATAGCCGCGGCGCACGCAAGAGTGGTGCGTCACGGCAATAGATGCCATCGGTGGAAACGATACCCGTGACGCACGTCTGTCATGTGCGCCGCGGCTACGCAACATAGCCGTGACGCACCTCTCAGGAGGTGCGTCGCGGGTATGCCTCGGAGGCTCGCCACCCCGGCCCCACACATACGCGCGACGCAGCTTCCAATTGGTGCGCCGCGACTATTGCTTTACGCGCGACGCGCAGAATAGTGGTGCGCCGCGGGTAATAGGCGTGACGCGCCAAACTGTATGTGCGTCACGGGTATCATCACTCCTATAGCCATTTTCCTAGTAGTGTGCTATCCTTAATGTTATCAAGGTTGAGGAACATTTGTTGTATTATAGTATTAAGGTTAACAAATCTAGCTTCCAGCATACGAACTAGAGATGCTGCAGCGGTTTCATAATCTGGAGCAATTTCAGCTAAGGATCTATCCTCAAATTCTTTGTGCTTACTAACATAATTAAAGAACTCTCCAATATTATCTTTCCCAATTATATCACCGCTACCTATTGGTACGTATTTAAAGGTAAACTTTGGGTAGAATCATGATTAGAGATTAAACTAAGAGCAGAAAAGCAAAAATAACAGCTATGAAGTAAACTAATTTTGTGTGTGTTTTTGATATAAAGAAGCAAAACAAGACAAAAATAAAAACAAGACAATAAAAAAAATAAAGAGGTTGAGAGTGAGAGACTCCCCTTGCCATAAGACTTCTTTCTCGCCAGCAACGGTGCCATAAATTCTTTGCTACGCCTTGATGGTGCCTTGACGGGGAGACTTCTTGATGATGGTGAATTTTAAGTCCCCGGCAACGGTGCCAGAAATTCTTGATGCTTGTGATGGCGTGTTAGGAACCCCAAGAGGAGGGTGTGATGAGTAGAGCATAAGAATTTCCCTCGGTTAATAACCAAGTTTATCAATCTAGTAGGAGAAAAATGATCTTCGGAAGGTTGATGCCACTGACGGTGGTGATGGCGCCTCACCGGTGTCAGCAACAACGCGGAACCTGCACACAACACAACCAAAATACTTTGTCCCAACGGTATAGTGAGGTTGTCAATCTCACCGGTCTTGATGAAAACAAAGATTAGACGTATAGTGTGGAAAATGGTGTATGCTTGCAGTAAGTAAAGAAAGTAAGGAATTGTAGTGGTTTGTTTAACAGCGTAGAAAAAATGGACCGGGGTTCATAGGTTCACTAGTGGTGTCTCTCCATAAAAGATAGAATGATGGGTGAACAGATTACAGCTGGGCAATTGACAAATAAAGGTTGCACCGTAGTGCACATTCATGACATGATGACTACTATGATATTTAGTGCGGGCATTACAACAATATACATAGACCGCAATCCAACTGCATCTATGACTAATAATCCACCCTCATGTTATCATCTGAACCCCCTTAGGTATTAAGTTGAAAGTAACAGATAATTGCATTAAGCAATGTGTGTAATGTAAGCAATGATTGTGCACGCGGGCAATCACACTGCAGTTTTTTTCCTAGTGTCAACAACACATCCTCCCCCGTCACATTTCTGTAACTCGAGCACAGGTGAAAAGGAGGCATGAACCCAACTATCGAGCATAAATACTCCCTCCTGGAGTCACTAGCAACTACTTGGCTAGAGCATCCACTAGCAACGGAAAGCATGCAAGATCACAAATACCATATGCAATAAAGACTATAATCATCTTGGCATAAGGTCAATATTCATCGGATCCCAGCAAACACAACACATAGAATTACATAAGAACAATCTCGATCATGTTAGGCAACTCACAAGATCTAAACATTGAGGCATAGAAGGAGAAGACAACCATGTAGCTACTGCTATGGACCCATAGTCCAAGGATGAACTACTCACGCATCACTCCGGAGGCAGGCATGGTGATGAAGAGTCCTCCGGTGATGATCTCCTCTCGGGCAGGGTGCCAGGAGACAGGTTCAGAACCCCCCTAATCTAGGGTTGACGACGACAGCGGCTGCGGAACTTTTCGGGGATTTTTGATCAGTTATGTAGGGTTTTCCCTTGAAGGGGAATAAATAGGCAAAATGGCGACGTCGGTGGGCCACAAGGGTGGCCTCACCACCCCCAGGCGTGATGAAGGGGGGCGCCTGGCTATGGTGAGGGCCCCCTGGTGCCCATCTTCGAATCCTCTTCTGACTTCTGGATGTTTTCGTGGAAAATAGGAATTTCGGGATTCGTTGTGTCCAATTCCGAGAATATTTCGAGAACAACTTTTCTGAAATAAAAAACAGCAGAAAACAGGGAACTGACACTTGTCATCTTTTTAATAGGTTATTCCCGGAAAACGTGTAAAAATTCTATAAAGAAGGGATAAAACATGTAGAAATTGGCATAATATAGAAATTGGCATAATATCAACATGGAACATCAAAAATTATAGATACGTTGGAGACGTATTAGCAATATTCTGACTCCTGCTATTAAAAATGCAAAATTGCCTAAAACTGCTAAAAATGCTCTTGATAATAGTGCTAAAAATTTAGAAACATGAGAGACAATGGTGTCATTATCTTTGATAAAAATGATCTTGAATTTGATGATTGCAACATAACTGAAGTGATTAAGTTGTTACAAAAGCTTTCTAGTTGTCCTAATGCTACTGCAATGAATGTGGCTTTCACAAAACATATTACAAATGCTCTCATGCAAATTAGAGAGGATGAACTAAGATGTGAAGCCTCTATCCCTAGGAAGCTAGATGATGGTTGGGAACCCATTATTAAAATTAAAGTATCTTGGTGCTAGTATCTCTGTTATGGCTAGGAAACTTTATTATATGCTTGATTTACCACCATTGGAACCGTGTTATTTGGATGTTCGTCTTATTGATAATGTTAGAAAGAAACCTTTGGGGAGAGTTGATGATGTTCTTATCATGCTTAATAATAATATTGTCCCCGTTGATTTTGTTGTCTTGATTATTAAGTGCAATGCTTCTTGTCCAATTGTTTTGGGAAGACCTTTTCTTAGAACTGTTGGTGCTGTTATTGATATGAAAGAGGGGAATAGTAAATTTTAGTTCCCACTCAGGAAAGGTATGGAACACTTTCCTAGAAATAGAATGAAGTTTCCTTTTGATTCTATTATTCGAACAAATTACAATTTGGATATTTCTTTACTTGAAAACACGTGAATCCACTTTTCTGGGCCTAGCTAAAAAGCGTTAAAGAAAATCACTTCTTGGGAGATAACCCATGGTTTTATTTTTGATTTGTTTTTCTCGGTTTTCTTTGAGTCAAGGGGTTGTATACTTCTATAGCAACTGCTTTGTATATTTATTTCATGTATTAGTTATGACAAGTAAAGTTTCTAACGAGAGTTCGAGTTGGGTTTGGATTTTTGCGCAGGAAACAGATTTTTGCTGTCAACCGTAAACAATCGTGAAAAATCCAGAAAGATCAGAATGACCTATTTTGTGCTTATTCCTCAGCTAATTCCGCATTTTTTTTGTTCTTTAAGTTTTTCGATCTGAGCAACGTAAGTGCCCCCAAAAAAATTCGTCTTTACAAACTGTTCTGGTTTTGGAAGATTCTGCCATTTTTCTTGCTTTTGCTCTTTTACGATATCAAGTGGACTTCTTTGCTTCACGAAACATCAATGGTTGTAGCTAATGTTTAAAAGTATTAATAGCACTTGTTCCCATACAAAACCCATGGATTTTTTATTATTGCACTAACCCTATAACGCGAATTACTCTTTGAGTGTGGTGTGAAAGAAGTTTTCAAGGGTCAAGAGAAGAGGGTGATATAATGTGATCAAGAAGAGTGCAAGGTCAAAGCTTGGGGATTCCCCCCGTGGTTCATCCCAAAAAATTCTAAGAAGATTCAAGCATCTAAGCTTGGGGATGCCTTGGGTATCCCCTTCTTCATCAACAATTTATCACGTCACTTCTAGTGAAACTATATTTTTATTTGGTCACATCATATGAAATTTACTTGGATTTTTTTGTTTAGTTTTGTTTTTTTTTCCTTGATGCAATAAACATCATTGGAACCTAGCATCCTTGTTTGGGAGAGAGACACGCTCCGCTTTTTCATTTGAATACTCGTTATGCTCGTATTCTTAGTTTTTCTTCTATCTGCTGCAAAAATTCATGTTTAGCTCTTGTTTTCATTGCATCTCTTGTTTATAAATGTCAGTTTCAGTAGTGTTATGTGAGTACTCTCATGTTTTCTTGTTGTATCATCAGAGAGTTTTTGTTAAAACATATTTTGTATGGTGCTTGTTGGGAAAATAAACTGCTGCATCTAGTAGAATTTATAACGATGCAAATAGAAGCTTGTATAGACCGTGGCTAGACTTTTTCATATCATGCTAGGTGTTATTTTAATTTTAAAGCCTAGTGGTTATTTTGTTGCATGATTTGTCTCAAATAGTTGAGAGTGTTTAATGTGCCATTGAAAGAATCATGAGTTGTTCTTGTCATATTGAAGCATAAATTTGTGGTATTCTCCTTTGAATGTTTTATTTGTTGACTTGGCGCATGCTCACACCATGTTTATGACTACAAACCAATCATCTATATCCTCTATGATCGCTTAGTTTTTGAACTTGTGGTACCACTTATGCTTTGATTAATGATGTTTTTGTCGCTATGCATGATTATGTCCTTTATGCTCTCTTGATTTGTCGCTCCCAGTCTTTTGCCAGCCTCCACTTGTACTGAGTATGAGCTCTACTCGTGCATCCAACTCCCAAAAACCAAAGTATGACAAATGTGTCCACCATACCTACATACATGTGGTATTTAACCGCCACTCCAAAGTAAATTTCTCATGTGTTACCTTTAAAACTTTCAAAATTACTCATGTTTTGTGTTCCCGTTTTAGCTCATGAGGACGTAAATAGAGAATCTTTATCTCACTTTTGTATTGGACTTTCACACCCTGGACTAGTGGCTTAATCTACTTATCCAATTGATAGAAGAACTAGCAGCGGAGTGCCCAGCCCCAAATTAACACAAACAAATTCTCTTCACTATTTTTGCCCCTGATTTATCAGTCAAAGCGTAATTGTGTAAACAAAAGAGAAAGAGGGATGACCTTCTACACCAGTTGCGTCCTTCAATGGGATCCGCTCTTGTGAAGTCTAGTTGGCTTGTGACGTACTGTATTTTTTGTTTACCATTCATTGACATAAGCATACACCTCTCTAAAAAAATAGACACTCCTCCATAGGTATGTGATTGTTGGCAGGCACCCGAGGATTCGGTTAGCCATGGTTCGTGTAAGATGGTTGGGAGGAGTGTAAAACATTTTATACCTCTCTTTGATAAAATAAAAATCTCTAGCACATGAGTGAACCATGCTTCCCTCTGCGAAGGGTCTTTCTTTTAATTTTATGTTGAGTCTCCATCTTCTAAGTTTATGCACAGTTGAGAGAGCATAGTTGCCATTCTGAGTTTAATGTGCATTTGTCCCAGAAACATTATTAGTTGCTTCATGATGTGTTATTACTTGCTCTCAAATTATTTGTTCTAGTCTTCCTCATGAACTTTAAGGTGTCCTGGCATTTATGTTTTGCCCCACTCTCAAGGACAAGGGAAATATCACTTTGCTATGTTATCTCTATGCCTGAAATAAACGTATAAATTTCGGGTGCATTATTATTCATGATATTTTATTTGTGTTACTTCTAATGATGCAAAGTTATTGATATGCTTTATTGTTAGAAATTTATTTATCATGCTTGTGTTTAAAGTACTATGATCTCAGCTTACATATGGTTTTTAGAATATTGGTTATAAAGTTTATGTTGGTAGCATGTCACCTCAGAAATTATGTGTTTTTATCGTTTACCTACTCGAGGACGAGTACGAACTAAGCTTGGGGATTTATGGAGCCTTGACTCCCTTGTTGGTAAACCCCAAGATAAAGGTTGTGAAGAGTGCAGCGGAAAGTTTTCCCTCAGAAAAGAAACCAAGGTTGAATCGAGGAGTAGGAGGACAAGAAATATCTGAAGGTTGATGCAGCTGAGGTGGCAAGGCGCACTATCGATTCAGCAGCGACGTGGAACCTGCACAACACAATCAAATCACTTTGCCCCTAACGAAGCAGTGAGATTGTCAATCTCACCGGTTTTGCTGAACACAAAGAGGTTAAACGTATGGTGTGGAAAATAGTAGGAATAGTATGAAAGCAGTAGGTGTTTTATCAGTATGAGGAAAATGGATCGCGGTCCACAGTTCACTAGTGGTGTCTCTCCGTGAAAGATAAATAACATGTGTGGTGAACAAATTACAGCTGGGCAACTGAAAGAAATGAAGGCTGCACCATAGTGCATATGCAAGACATAAAGATTACTATGTGATTCATGCGGGCATTACAACAAAATACATAGACCGTCATCCAACTTCATCTATGACTAAAAATCCACCCTCCGAATATCACCCGAACAAACGTTGGGTATTAAGTTACAAGCAACAGATATTCGCAGTAAGCAAATTGTGTAATGTAAACAATAAAATCATGCTTAGACAAAGCATTGTTGTTTTCTCCCTAATGGCAACAACACATACTCCATCCATCACGTTTCTGTCACTCGAGCACATATGCAAAGAAGGCATGAACCCACTATCGAGCATAAATACTCCCTCTTGGAGTTACTAGCATCTACTTGGCCAGAGCATCTACTAATAACGAAGAGCATGCAAGATAAAAACACATAATTTCTTAGGTGACATGCTACCAACATAAACCTGATCATCAATAATGTAAAAGCATATGTAAGATGAGATCATAGAACTTTAACACAAGCATGATAAATAAAACTTTAATAGTAAAGCGTAGCAATCGCCCTGCGTCATGAGAAGGAACACAAATAAAAGATCATGAATAACAATGTATCGAAAACTATACGTTTGTTTGAAGTATAGAGAAAGTATGGCAAAGTGATATTTCGCTAGTCCTTAAGAGTGGGGCAAAACATAAATGCCAGGACACCTTCAAAGTTTATGAGGAAAACTAGAACAAATAATTAGATAACAAGAAATAACATGTCATGAATCAATTAATAATGTTTTTGGGACAAATGCATATAAAACTCAGAATGGCAACTACGCTCTCTCAACCGTGCATAAAGTTAGAAGATGGAGACTCAACATTAAAGTAAAAGAAAGGCCCTTCGGAGAGGGAAGCATGGACCACTCATGTGCTGGAGCTTTTATTTTATTAAACCGAGGTATAAAATATCTGACACTCCTCCCATCCATCTTACACAAACCATGGCTAACCGAATCCTCGGGTGCCTGCCAATAATCACATACCGTGGAGGAGTGTCTATATTTAGGGAAGTGTATGCTAATGTGAACGAATGGTAAACAGACAATACAGTACGTCACAAGCCAACAAGACTTCAAAACAGTGGATCCCATATGAAGGACGCAACTGGTGTATATGGTGATCCCTCTTTCTATTTTGTTTACACAATTATGCTTTGAATGATAAATCAGAGGCAAAAATAGTGAAGAGAATTTGTTTGTATTAATTTGGGGCTGGGCACCCCGCTACCAACTCTTCTATCAATTGGATAAGCGGATGAAGCCACTAGTCCAGGGTGTGAAATCCAATCAACAAGTGAGATAAATATTCTCTATTTACGTCCTCATGAGCAAAAATAGGAACACAAAACATGAGTAATTTTGAAGGTTTTAAAGGTCACACATGAGCAATTTACTTGGCGTGGCAGTTAAATATCACATGTAGGTAGGTATGGTGGACACAATGGAAATTTTTTGGTTTGTGGGAGTTGGATTGCACGAGTAGAGCTCATAGTATGTACAAGTGGAGGCTAGCAAAAGACTGGGAGCGACAAATCAAGAGAGCATAAGAGCCATAATCATGCATAGCGACATAAACATCATTAATCAAAGCATAAGTGGTACCACAAGTTCAGAAAATAAATGATCATGGATGCTATTAGTGACTGGTTCGTAGTCATAAACATGGTGTGAGCATGCGCCAAGTCAACCAAATAAAACATTCAAAGGAGAATACCATAAATTTATGCTTCAATATGATAAGAACAACTCATGATTCTTCTAATGGAACATTAAACACTCTCAGATATTTGAGGATAATCATGATACTCAATAACCACAAGGCTTTAGAACTAAAATAACATCTGGCATGATATGGAAAATTCTAGCCACAGTCTATACAAGCTTCTACTTGCATCGTTAAAAATCCTACTTCAAGCAGCAATTTCTTTTCCCAACAAGCACTATACAAGACATGATTTAATAAAAAATCTCTAAATGCTACAGCAAGAAAACATGAGAATGCTCACATAACACTATTAAAACTAACACTATTAAACATGAGAGATGCAATGAAAACAAGAGCTAAACAAGATTTTTCGCAGCAACTAGAAGAAAAACTAAGAATACTAGCATAGCAGGTATTCAAACGAAAAAGCAAAGCGTGTCTCTCTCCCAAACAAGGATGCTAGGTTCCAATGATATTATTGCAGCAAAGAAAACAAAGGAAAAAAAAAGAAAATAAAAGAAAAACAAACAAGACGCTTCAAGTAAACTTCATATGATGTGACCGAATAAAGATATGGTTTCACTAGAAGTGACCTGATAGATGGTTGATGATGAAGTGGATGCCTTGGGAATCCCAAAGCTTAGATGCTTGATTCTTCTAAAAATATGCTTGGATGAACCACGGGGGCATCCCCAAGATTTGACCTTGCACTCTTCTTGATCACATATATCACCCTCTTCTCTTCACCCTTGAAAACTTCCTTCACACCACACTCAAAGAGTAATTCACATTAGAGGGTTAGTGCAACAATTTAAAATCCATTAGTTCTGTATAGCACAAGTTCTATTGATACTTTTAAACATAAGATACATCCACTGATGTTTCGTGAAGCAAATAAATCCACTTGACATCGCAAAAGAGCTAATGCAAGAAAAATGGCAGAATCTGTCAAAACCAGAACAGTCTGTAAAGACGATTTTTTTCAAGGCACTTCTATTGCTCGGATCAAAAAACGTAAAGAATAAAAAATATGAGGAATTAGATGAGGAATAATCACAACAGAAATCTATTTCTTGCGCAGAAATCCGAAAAGCAACTCCAACTCTCGTTAGAAACCTTACTTGGCACTACTAAAACATGAAAAGAAAGATACAAAGGAGTTTCTACATGAGTATACAACCCCTTTACTCAGAAAAAACAGATAAAAACAAAGAAAAAATAAAACCATGTGTTATCTCCCAAGAAGTGCTTTTCTTTAACGCCTTTTAGCTAGGCCTTCACGTGTTTTCAAATGAAGAAGATGCTCACATAAGAAATATGAATTAAAACAAAAGAGAGCACCAAATAGAAAGTATAAAATAAATTTAAGTTTAACCCACTTCCTATGCATAGGAATCTTGTAAAGAAATAAATTAAAGAAGCTCAAACTAGAAATCATGGGAAGGTAGAACAAGAGCAACTCCAAAACTTTCAACTAAAAGAGAGGTGCTTTAGTAACATGAAAATTTGTACAACCATATTTTCCTCTCTCATAATAATATTCAGTAGCATCTTGAAAAAACTCAACAACATAATTATCACATAAAGCATGTTTGTCATGATCTAAAAGCACACAATTCATATCAAGCTCCAAAACAGTGGGATCAAAATTTAAAACCAGCTCCTCTTTTTCCCCACTTTTGGCAATAGCAAAACAAGATGATTGATCACTCATAAAAGGTATGGGAATACTAATAGAAATCCTATTTTCAGTAGCATTATGATTTATAACATCAAGTAACATAGGACCAGCATCAAGAGCATTATCACATAAATTTTCTAAATAAACTTCCTCATTGTCATGCATATCAATAGTTGGAATAAATAGAGGATTATCATAGGATTTATCAAAGTAGCATGGACTATCATAAATAACAGTAGCAATACCATTCTCCCAAGTTTCATTCATAGTAGTATCAAAGTCACTAGTATAGCAAGTATCAACTTCATCAAAAAGGGATATTTCAAAAGAATCAATAGGATTATCATAACTATGAGTTGAAGAGTTACTCTCATTTGGAGATAGAGATGGGTAGCTCCATTTTTCCTCCTCTTGATCATCACTCTCTCCTCTTTCTCATCCAATGAGCTTTCAGATTCACCAATTTCTTCTTCCATAGGCTCCTGCAAGGCATTAGTCTCTTCCTTAGTTTGAGATCATTTATTAAGATATTCCATTATGTAGTAATTAAAATCCTTGTAATTATCAAAGCAATATTCAAGTAGAGCATAAATCTCATATTTATAAGGTGCGTCATCAATACTTTCAAGCAAATAGGCAATTTTGAATGCACCCTTCCAAGCAATAAATTCTTCAATTTGTTCCACATCATAAAATTCATTATTTCCCTTAACATAAGAAGATATAGTAACATTATCATTATACTCACACTAGTCATAAACCCGTGCATCTGCACGGGCAAGTTTTTATATGGTCAAACTAAATTATTAAAATATGTGTATCCCTAATATGAATATTCTAATGTGTAAATATTTGTTATTATGAACATGCATGTCCAAGCTAAGTTAAGAAGTTTCACTATATCTGGCTACTTGGCATCTCTCTCATTATCAACTTGTTGGTGTTTCTTCTAAATTTCCCAAATCCCAAATGTTCTCCGTATAGCAAAATATGTCCTCTCTCATCATAGCATACATTTACAAAAGAGTTCTGCGACCAAAAATAACATTAAGCTGGCATGAACATATTATTGCAAGGATGCCTCCTACAAACATGTAAATTGCCCCGCTGTCAGCTAAACCCCCTGTCGCGTTTGCTTTGTTTCTCTGCTCCACGACGACCAACTTAGAGGTCAGCTTTCTCTGTTTTCTCTACAGATAAAAAAAAAACGTAAATATGTATCTATAGTTGGGACATGATGTTTTGGCTTATGGGTGCAAATAAACCCGTTGTGAAATATGCAGTTTTAACACATTTTAAAATATCAAAAAATTACAAACAATTTTTTGGGTTTTCAAATGAAAAATATCTATCCGCACAAAATGTTTCCCATCAAACAAACATTTTGTGTGACCAATATAAAAAACAAATAAAAATGTTAAGTGCAAAGTTATTTTTGAACTTTTTACACTGGCTGCACAAAATATCTTTTTCCCACGATTTTTTTATACGAACATAGAATATTCATATGAACACCCTACTTTTTTTGACAATTTTAAATTCAGTTTTGGAGGTAGGAGTTCATATGCACCCGAGAGCTGACAGACTATTTCCGCATAATTGTACATACTTGAGCTTTACACCAGCCATATACAATTAGACTTGAGTAGTAAACCAATCAAGAAACGCTCAACTGAAAATAAAAACAAACTTCAGTCCTATTTGTCACTGTTTGGAATAATATTTAGGAACAACATGAAAAAACAACACTATTTTTTATAAATAAATTTATAGAATTCATGCGCATTGGATAATCTTGTATAACCAACCTACAAATGTAGACATGCAGGCCACACTATATCTAATTAGCTAGGAAACCACGCAAAATTCCTCTTTATAGATTAAAAAGGAAATACAATGAGGACTCTAGCAGTAAACTAAAAGATCTCCTTGTACAACTTTTTGTTTGAAATCAATTCATGGAGACTCAGAGTAGCCATTAGAACTTTAATTCCATTAATATACAAAAAAAATAACTGTTCTCTGTAGAAAATATATACGGTTAAAGTACAAATATGTTGTGTCCTCTTTCACTAAAGGACCTTTTGGTACACAATAATTATTGCAAAATTACTTTCTTGAGATTCTTCATATAATATTAGAATTTTAAGCTCATATCTACTTGTGATTCATGACACTGCTAAGTAGAGTTAGCCATGTGTGAATAACTGCTTTGGTAAATATAGTCCAACATGTTTTAATGCTTATCCCCGTCTCTTATTTACCGTCATTGCAAAACAAATCGATATTAGGTACATTACTGATGTCTCTTAAACACAGACAACCATTTTGGTTCATTTGTGACATTATATGATCGACACGGTCGATGTGAAGAGAGCCATACTTTTAGGTTTCTTACATTCTTTCATGGCAACTATGAAGGTTATGTGTAAGAAAAAAAATCAAAAGGCATATTCTATGAAATTAAATTCAGAAAATAATAGTGAAGGGAAAAATTATAACTGTCATTGCTTACCCAAAATGACATTGAATATGTATATGTAGTATTCCGCTACCATGTTATGTCAGCTCTTCAAATATGCACGCGAAGGAATAAATTTTGCTCATTCGCACTTCATTATTTTTCACTCACCTGATTATGTACTTCCATTTTATGCATAAGGCATGTGGCCATCGGAGACATGCAGCTTGAAGCTATCTTAGCTTTTGCTGGTTGGCAACCTGCTTCTCTCTATTTCAGTAAGTCTGCAATATTCAAGCGAGATGTTAGATCAGTATTTCAAATCTGCACATGAAGAGATTTTATTTTCTCATTCGTACTAACTTCATTAATCCTTAGCCCTTCCCTATTTTTGATCCCTGCGTTTTTATAATCATGTCTGACACAAAAAGGCGACGCCGCAGCTCGAACCTGTATTGGCTTCGGCACCGGCCGGTACCTGATTCCACCGCGCGGCAGCTTTCAGTATCCCCGCAGACTTAAAACTCTCAATGTCTCGTGTGGATTTTGGATTGTATGAGGAGATTTGCCAATTAATGGCAGCGGATTTAGTACGCATCAACCTGCAGTAAGAAAATTTGATGCACTAAGAAGAGCTCCACATACGTTGGATAGACATAAACAATGTTGAGCACTAACTCGTACTTAAAGGGGAAGCGATGCATTTTTTTACCTCGAATCAGAACCTGAGAAAAAAGAGCTGCAAAACAATAGCACAACATAGTCTCACACTGCAATTTCAACGTCCAATCTTCTTCAGGGCAGAGGCCATGGTAATGCAATATATCGATAGCATCTGCCAAACAGATTCGGTAATTTTTCCAGGCCCAAATCAACACTAAGGAAAAGGCCAATGGCAAGTCAAAAATGGGAGGAAGATGAGAGGCTTCTGCATCTTGATCCTATAACCAATCGAAAGAGTTGGGAGCCATCATGGCTGCCCGATCCTACTCGTCACCGATGGAAGGATAGAACGCAGCGACTGCAGATCTATTTTTCCTTTTCGTTCTTTCTTATGGTTATTTTCTAGTGTTAGCTATGTGCAAAGACAATACATGTCTTTTTTGTAGTGCACGTAACTGTCAAAGTTTGAAGGGGTGGATGGATTCTGAGACGTTCCTTTTGCTTCTCACGGTAGTTTTTTCAAGGCTAATGGATAAGGTTGCTAGGAGACCTGCACGTGGGACAAAACATCCGGACTCTTTGTCTATTTCATCCGACGACTACAAATAAATAATAGAGAAATCGGATGGTTAATATTCTTAGTTGTTGAGGATTAACGTGGTGATTCCGTTGGTGCCTCCAATTAGTAAATATAAGATTGAAATGGGATGTGTTTATACCTCCTACAGCAAGCAATTTCCCTAAAGTTGATTTTTATGCACAAAAACGAGACACCAAGGTAATTCTGCTAAAAACAGAGTTAGTCCGTGTTAGTGGTATCCAAAACTCACAAGTTTAGAGGAAAACAATAAGAAAAGTGTTCGGAAAAGGAGATACGTTTTCGACGTATCAACTCCCCAAAGCTTAGCTTATTGCTTGTCCTCAAGCAATTCAGTGACAACTGAGTGTGATAAAAGACTTTTACGAACACATTTGTTTCATATGATGTAAATATACTCACTACATAATCAAGTGCCGAGGAAATTCATAATAAGATGTATGGAAAATAAAGGCTACCCAGCAGTTATGCAAACCATGAAAAGATGCCAACAAACAAATGATAGACAACATGAAGTATATCAATCAGGATTGCAATTCTCATAATAGGGTATGATAAAGTGTACTCGCTTGTCCTTAATAGTGGAGCAAAACATAAATGCTAGGGCACCTCTGAAGTTCAAATGAAGACTAGAAATAAGAATATCAAAGATACAAGCATCAAAGATATACCACTATTGTCGTGGTGGTGAACTGACAGATGCCATAGGATGGCTAAAGTTGGGGCCGATGGACACTGTGGGTATCCGGGGAGGGATCGCACGCCTAGATGGCGCGCTCAGAACACACTGCAGACAACACGATCTACCCAGGTTCGGGGCCCTCGTGAGAAGGTAACACCCCTACTCATGCCTCTCTCTGTGTATATGTGCTAACCGAGTACAAGTGTTCCTCTAGCTCGAAGAGGCTCTACTGCTCTATCTCTCTATGTGAACAAACTAGCAGCCCTTCTCCTCTTAGGTAACGAGCGACCCTCACGCAGGAGGGGTATGTCCACCTTATATACTGGTGGCCACCAACTAATAGTACAAGGTTAGGTGTAAAATACACTGTGTCGTAGCGCACGCTTCCGCTTCCTCGTTGACATACGCCAAAAGTGTTTGCTGTCGTGGTCGCTGCCATGTCCTGTCCTCCTTGTCAGAGACAGGACATGGCCTCTCCCATACACTGTACTGTACCAGCGTTTGCATACGCATCATCAGGCCTAGTAAGTTGAACTGCACGCATGTACTCTCTCTGGGTCTGTGGGATTACAACTACTCCATTGACCTCCCTCCGAGAAGAGTAGAATCGTGCCTATCCGGATTCTCCAAGTGCAACTCAGACAACCCGAACGAACACTCATATCTTCACCATTGCTCTTCGCGTTGCCTACCGAGATAGATCCATCTCGGTACCTCCAACTCGGTACCTAGCTAGATCTCGGACAAGGTCATCTCAGTAGCCTGCAACTCGGTATACAGTACCTCTAGCATCATTTCTTACCAACCTTACCCCTACTCAGGGGTAGCCCCCAACATTAGTCCCCGAAACTGGTAGGGTCCAGTGAACTTGGACGCTAGGTCGTGCCAGCTTAAACCAATATCTTCCAGAATGTATAACCGAGATGTGACCATCTCGGTCGAGTTCCATCTCGAGCTCGGATTCAATCCACAAAGTCCTTAGTGAATTTCCTCCAACAACCGAGTTGGCCGTGCTGCTTTGGATTTTACCGAGATCCCAACCCTTAGCCAATTTTCCACAAGTTTTGCTGTGCAAAGCAGGATTGTCTAGTTATCTTCGCGTAGAAGGCTCACCACGTGGCGCAGAACCGCTGCCCACATCTCCTCAATTCCTTTGCGGTCGCAGCGCACACGCCACACGCCACACCCCTCACTGCACCTTGGGCCCACGCGCCGTCGCGTCCGCTCGCAGAGCACTCAAGTGCCCACGTTGCAGGACGTGGGATTTACTACACCAGTTATGAACGGTAATTCCACATCGTTCATTTTCCTGGACGTAGTAACTGCCACTATCCCACGATAATGCCCGCATTAGATCCTGGGCAGTTATTGCGTTATAGGAGTATAAATACCCACGCCGTACCCTCTGTCTCGTTTTCCTCTCCATTTCCCCATGCCTTTTCTCCTTCCTCCTCGCACGCGCGCACGCAGAGCCCATCGCTCTGACGCACACCGTTGACCACCACCGCACGCAGGAGATAGCACTGCACCGCCGCGCGATACTGCTCACTGGAGCGCGGCTGCGCACAATAACTTCGTTGTGCCTCGCGGATCTCCGCAACTCAACGCCACCGCGCTGCTACTTCCTTCCTCGCCGTTCTCTATCGAGATCCTCTCCGTGGAAAGTACGTCATAGCGTTTATCTTCCGCGCCGCTGCAGATCTTCTTCGCCCTCTACGGCCCGAGCCCTCCACGCGCGCATGAGAAAGTCAGCGGAGCCGAGATCCAAACGCGCCAAGATGGACCTCGACCTCGTGGACGACCTCGAGCTTGAAGTACCCGCGTCCACCCGCGGAGCCTGGGAAGGAGTCCGACGAGGGTGCCAAGGACATCAAATGGCTGATTGACACTCGCCGCGTCCCGGCAGGCGTGATTTGCAGGCCTCCCGGCGACGAGATCGAGCCCGAACCAGCAGCCGGCGAGTACGTGGTCTTCACGAGCCACTTCAAACGCGGGTTTGATCTCCCCATCTCCAACTTCTTGCAGAAATTTCTTCGCCACTTTGGCTTGCAGCCCCACCATCTTCCTGCAAACACCATTACCATCCATTCTTCTTTCGTGTCTTTCTCGGAAGCCTACCTCGGCCACTAACCCACAGTAGATATCTAGGCTAGGTATTTCCATTTCCGCCAACAAGTCTTTCCAAACACCCAAAATCCAAATGCCCCAAACGCATGACCTAGTGCAGTACTGCTATGATCGTTTACCAGAATGGAACCGAGTTCCCCCGGGTTCAGGGCCTTGACTCCTGCCGCAAATGGCAGAGGGGATTATTCTATGTGAAGAATCCCGACAAGGAAGATCTCATCAAGCTCCCTTCCTTCCGCATCGAGCCCCCCACCGAGATGGTGAATTGGGGGTACAATTCGAAAAAGACCGTTCCTGAGGTGAACCGCGTCGACAGCCGGCTAAAGCAGCTCGTTGAAGACGGGCTCCGAGCAGATGATCTGCTCGCCTCTTGGGTGAGCCGCCACGTTCTTCCTCTGCAGCTCAGGGCCCACAAGATCTGCTTCTTGGTCGGGGCCCGAGATTGCACGCGCGCCACCACATTCGAGCTCAGCAAGAAGGATGTGACCATCTGGGCCAAGTCCATCGCCAAGAACGGCCTCCCAGAAGCTTGGGATTGGGGACTTGAGCCCTACAGCCGAGAGAGGTTGGCGCCCCGAGTAAGTACTTTCCATCCAACCGAGTTGCTTTCATCTCGGTATCTTCCGAGAACATTTAGTTCCTTATGCTTTGTGTTTCGCATGTGCCACCGAGTAGTGTTCATCTCGGTTTCTTCCGAGATCATCCATTTTGCTATTTATGCCTTGTGTTTCGTATGTGCAGCACTTTGAGGGACAAAAAGAGGAAGACCAGGTGGACCCTGCAGTTAACTGGAAAGAGGACCGGACTGAGGATGACATCGAGCAGTTCGACAACTAGGACACACTTCCTATCTAGGACGCCCATCTCAACGCCCAAGCCGGTAAGCTCCGAGTCCCAGCCTCAATCTGGGACTGGTCCAAGGATGATGAAGGTGACAGTGATAACAATTGCACTTTTTTAGAGGTACCTGACCCCCTCTCAGTCTCACTCGCATATTCTCTTCCCTCGCTCTCAGCAGACAAGGAAGAACTGGCGATCGAGGTGATGCCCGTGGCCATGGTCGCCTCTACAGAGGTGAAGAAGAGGGCCGGAAGAGGCGCAGTCGAGCCTCCATCCAAGAGGCAGAAGAAGTCCGGGAACAAGGGGACCAAGGTCACGACGAGACGGCGGAGGAACAAGCGGCCTATGGCGGACGCGTAAGTAACTTCCAAGATGCTTTATGTTTGCATATTCTTTGTTCTTTTGCCTCTTTTGACCGAGATGCTTTGTGTTTGCACTTTCTTCATCTTTTTGATTTTTCCTTTCCTGCAGTGATCCCCTTGACACTGAGATCTCTGAGACGCCCGCGCTTACCACGACGCCCAAATCTCGGAAACCGAGGATTACGACCCCTTCCATGATCGCGCTTACGGACTGCGGCGACTGCATCGACCTCGAGGCCGAAGGTGTGGACACCAATGCCACGGACTGGAGTGAGATGCCCCTCCCAGAGAGAGAAGACCACGATCTCGGCGCTGGCGACATGGGCGTCGAGATGGACACTCATGAGGTTCCGGAGAATCCGGAACCGACCACCGAGCAGAAGCAAGCACAACAGCAAGAGAAGCAGCCAGAAGAGACGGCGCAGCAACAAGCGCCGCAGCCACAAGTTTCCCCAACAACTACATCAACAACACCACCAACGCCACCGAGAACAATGACACTACTGGAAACAGCAGCAGAAGGAGCAATAGCAACAGCAGCAACAACACCCACATGCCCAAAAACAGCGGCCATAGGCTCAACTCCACCACAAGCAACAACAACAAGCCCAACACCTCCAACACCTACTCCCCCAGCAGCAGCAATAGACCCCACGCCACCGAGAGCGACTGCGGACCCAGCAACAACCTTCCTCGCACTCGGTCACATGCCAAATTTGCGCCGTCCCAGGGTCAGGCGACCGGGGACGGCAGCTCCCACTAGTCATTAAGACCAAGAAGACAGAGTTAGAGAAGAAAACCGGGCAGGGCCAGCGCAAGCCCGACACCTTGGTGATCAGCCAGAGCACGCAGATGATCCCGCACCAGGGACTCAACCTGCAGCAGGAGCGAGAGGACCTAGATGCGTCCTTGGACCAAGTTGGGTTCATCGATGAGGTCCATGCCAGGAAGAAGCTGGGCACCTTGGACCACTATCGCCGAGATTGGAACCGGGACGATGTCGATCCAATATGCATGGCAGTTGCGGCCTCGAGTAGCACATTGGCGCACAAGGTGTTTTGCATGCACAGTGCCGCTGGATGCCGAGTACACTTCATGGGTAAGTTTCATTTCCTATTCGGTTTTCTCCAATATAACAATTTTTCTATCCGAAATCCATACACATATCTAGTTCCCGAGGTTTGGGCCGAGTAGACATCACTCGACCGAGTTAAAGTTTACTCGGGTCGTATCTTCCAACTCTTATTTTTCTGTCTTTTCTCAGATGTGCATAGAGACGCGTACCAAGCTATACCAGAAGCTCCTCTGGCGCCATCGGGATCTTGTCGAGCAGTATGCCAACTGCTAGAAGGAGTTGGAAGGGAAAGGTAGATTTTTCCACATCGAGATACTGAATGTGCTTTTCTCTGCACCAATTTTTAAACTCAGGTTCTCCTTTCTCTTTTACATCCATTCTGGAGAAATAGCTGAATGACTCATCACCATGAATTCTTCTCTGGAAAGTAAGTGTCCCATTCTTCATCCTGTGTTTTGTGTTTACTCTTTTCCTTCTCTTTGGCTAATTTTGCTTTTGGATGCAGATGAGCATAAGATCTTTGCCGAGAAGCACCAAGACTGCACTGTGCTGGCTGAATCTGCACAGAGCAAGATCACGGCCTTGGAGAGTAAGCCCTTTTTCTTCTTCCTTACTCTGTTTCTATCTTCCTATTAACTTGCTAACCGGACTGTTTTTTGTACAGCTGAGCACCAATTGTTTGTTGAAAAACATCAAGATTGTCTCTCACTGGACGAGACGCAACAGTAGACCAACGATAGCAAGACCAAGCTCCAGGATGAGCTCCAAGCCGATAAGAATAAAGTAACTAAGCTTAAGCTGGAGCTGGTCGAGACGATGAAGCTGGTGGTGCAGGGCAAGAAGGATACAGCCGAGTTGAAGAATGACGCTGCTGCCGAGAAGGCCAAGTTGGAGGAGGAGATCCAGAGCCTTAACGAAAGGAACCTCGCACTCGAACACATGGCTGCCTCACGCGTCCTGCTAGATAAACACCACACCAACGCCAACATGTGGTTATCCCATCTTAAGGACCTCATCCTGGAACTGAGATGTAAGTTTCAACTTCCCTTTGCTTTTTCTAACTCCTAAGTTGCTCTTCCGAATTGATCTTGGTTTAACTCGGACATCTTATCTCTTAGGGCCATTCCCCGACCTGGATCTTGGTGCCAAGAAGGCTGTAGTGAAGGCCAGGGAGTTACAGGCGGACTGCAGCTTCGACGTCACCGAGACCGTCACCATTGAAGATCAAATTGAGGGCATCAGAGCCCGAGTTCTGCCCCTCAAGGGAATGTGATCCAATCTCGTGTCCAGCGCAATCCGGCTGCACAAGGTCTTCTGGCCGGAAACTGAACTCGTAGAAACAATTACTGAGCTGACCATGAAGCTGGACCAAGTCAAGGGTCACCTCAAGAAATGGCGTGCTTCTGCAGCTCGAGCTGGCGCGGATGAGGTGATGCATTTCGTCCTCTCTTGGTACGGCAAGATCGACCTCAACAATTGCAAACACATGCGAACCAAATCCAGATGGTCCACAGAAGAGGTTTGCGTCCGGGCTCGCAAGGAGACAACATACCGGTTGGCCTCATACGCCGACACTAAGGAGTATGTGGATGCCCCCCCCCGATCCCGACATCGAGAGCGAGGACGAAGACGAGGAGGCCGATGATGCAGCTGACGACGAAGGTGAGGAGGACGACGGCGATCCTGAGGAGGAAAACGACTCTGAGGAGGTTGATGAGGAGATCGAGGCCGAGAACGAGCCAGCCAAAGTCGTCGAGTCGGCTGCCACTTCTTGTGCCGAGATCGTCACCACCAAGATGGTCATCTCGGACCATGTGCCCGAGTTGAGCGCCTCAGAGCCTATTGCTGAGAACACCGCCTCCGAGCCTGCTTCTGAGTCCGCCACCGAGTCCTCCAACCCAGCAGGGGCCAATGCAGATTTCAGTCCTTTGTCCGTGGCCTAATTCTCTGCTTTTCATTTTAACCAATTTATCATATCCCCGGTATGTCAGGTTCAGTTGTAAGAAACACTTATCCTATCGTTTGCTACCCAGTTTCTATTAAGTTTGTGCAAAACTTGCTGAATGCCGGATTACTTTAATTCGGGTCCTCGGGCTCGTTTTCTTATCCACTTGGCTTTTTTCTTCTTTTCTCTTGTCTACGACTTGTGGTTTTTTGACAGTCGCCATAGGATGGCTAAAGTTGGGGCCGATGGACACTGTGGGTATCCGGGGAGGGATCGCTCACCTAGATGGCGCACTCAGAACACACTGAAAACAACATGATCTACCCAGGTTCGGGGCCCTCGTGAGGAGGTAACACCCCTACTCCTGCCTCTCTCAGTGTATATGTGGTAACCGAGTACAAGTGTTCCTAAAGCTCAAGGAGCTAGAGGAAGAAGAGGCTCTACTGCTCTATCTCTCTCTCTGAACAAACTAGCAGCATTTGTCCTCTTAGGTAACGAGCGAGCCTTATGCAGGAGGGGTATGGCCACCTTACATACTGGTGTCCACCAACTAATAGTACAAGGTTAGGTGTAAAATACACTGTGCCGTAGCGCACGCTTCCGCTTCCTCGCTGACAGACGCCGAAAGTCTCTGCTGTCGTGGTCACTGCCATGTCATGTCCCCCTTGTCAGAGATATGACGTGGCCTCGCCCATACACTGCACTGTACCAGCGTTTGCATACGCATCATCACGCCTAGTAAGTTGAACCGCACGCCTGTACTCTCCCTGGATCTTCGGGATTACAACTGCTCTATTGACCTCCCTCCGAGAAGAGTAGAATCGTGCCTATCCAGATTCTCCAAGTGCAACTGGGACAACTCGGACAGACACTCATATCTTCACCATTGCCCTTCACATTGCCTACGGAGATAGATCCATCTCGGTACCTCCAACTCGCTACCTAGCTGGATCTCGGACAAGGTCATCTCGGTAGCCCTCAACTCGACATACAATACCTCTAGCATCATTTCTTATCAACCTTACCCCTACTCGGGGGTAGCCCCCCGAAACCTATCAACCGTGTTCTAGGACAAGCACACTTCACTAAGAATAACATCCATGATCTCAAGAAGGTGCATAAAACGAGAAGGTAAAGACTCAACATAAAAATAAAATAAATGCCCTTCGCAGAGGGAAGCATGGATCACTATAGTGCTAGAGCTTTTATTTTATTAAACATAGGTATAATTTTTTTAGAGAGGTGTATGCTTATGTCAATGAATGGTAAACATAAAATATAGTACGTCACAAGCCAACTAGATTTCACAAGAGCGGCTCGCATGTGAAGGACGCAACTGGTGTAGAAGGTCATCCCTCTTTCTCTCTTGTATACCCGATTATGCTTTGACTGATAAATCAGGGGCAAAAATAGTGAAGATAATTTGTTGTGTTAATTTGGGGCTGGGCACCCCACTGCCAGCTCTCTATCAGTTGGATAAGCGGATGAAGCCACTAGTCTAGGGTGTGAAATTCAATCGATAAGTGATATAAAGATTCTCTATTTACATCCTCATGAGCTAAAACATGGGCACAAGACAAGAATAATTTTTTAGCAGGTTTTAAAGGTAGCACATGAGCAATTTACTTGGAGTAGCAGTTGAATACCACATATGTAGGTAGGTATGGTGGACACATTTGGCATACTTTGGTTTTTGAGAGTTGGATTGCACGAGTAGCATTTCATACTCAGTACATGTTAAGGCTAGCAATAGACGGGGAGCGACAATCGAGAGAGTGATAGCTGTTATAATCATGCTTGCGACAATTTTTTTAACAAGGGCATAAAAGTGATACAAATACTCTGACGCAAAATAAATCATCGAGGCTTAAGTGACTTTTTGTTTCTAGTCTTATGCATGCTTGATCATGTGTCAAATCGATTCAAGCGAAACAAACAGAGAGAGATACCACAATGTCATACCCTTCTATGAATAAAACAATGCAAGCAAACATCTATACGACAAGCTATCTTATATTAATAAGTCTGAACTAACACGTGAAAGCACGAACTACTAAGCATCAATTAAATAACATATACCTTACATGAACGGACTAAGCATGTTCACATGATGAGTATATGTACAAAAATAAAACAAATGAAGTTCATACCAGCCTCTCACCACAACTTGGATTGTCGTAAATCATCATCACTGCTCTTCACTTGTGTGGATCGAATAATATAGAATGATAATCAAGCTCCAATGGAGACACGGAAGTCCGATGAACTCTGCAACAAGCTTTACAAAACCAAAGAAGAACAACAAATATTTTTGGGTTTTCGAATTAAAACAAGAACGGAAAGAAACAAGCAAACAAAGCAAAATATTTTTGGAGTTTTGAATACTAAACCAAAATGAGAAAAGAAAACAAACCAACAAAAGAAACTAAAAAAGCAAACAACAGAAATATTTTTTTGGTCTTTTTGTGTTTTGGAAAACAAGAAAAAAACAATAAAACAAAAAGAAACGAAAGAAAACAAAAACAAACGAAGAAACGAAAACATGGATATACAAAGAACCGACCGAACATGATATATAAATGAGTGTGATGTCGATATAGCTCCCCCCAAGATTAGGCTTTTGCCCTAAGTGGAGATCAATCACCAAGGGGACCATGGGGCGGTGTCCCCGTAGTATGCCGAGGAGGCACCTTTCTCCTGATATGTGCTCACGGACGCTCCGGCGTGCTGCGTGGTGTAGTCCTCGGAGGGCGCATCTCGCCTCTCCTGCTGCCTGTAAAACTCCATCATGCTCAGATGCTCATCTATCTCCTCCTTGGAGCGCGACCATGGTGGCGTGTCAATTTTAACAAAATAGGCTACGGCAAAATAACTTCCCGCTCATTTCCGCCAATAATTAGAACTCTATATACTAAATGATTAGCAGTAGAGCTAGCAGTAATAAAATTATGGGACTTCATGGCAGCGAGATTAAGTCTATGTGGAGCAATTATTTCATCATCAGGAGCAATAGAAACATTTAAAGCAGTTTCTATATGTGTAGCAACAATGCCCCAAAAAACGAGCCCCTTAGCAGCAAGGCGGCGTGCAACAAGTGCACCAAGGTTATACTTCGTGCTACGGTTCAGCGTAGCATCAATGAAAGAAAGGTGATAACTAGAAATGTTACTAGTGTTCTCCCTACCAAGGATACTAGTAGCAAGATAATAAGTAAAATATATAAGGGCAGGAAGTTGGATGTTCCTTATCTTTCCATGCCGGGATGAACGACCATCATCATTGGTTATTTCTCGGTATAGCGCCTGGAGATCTGCTGGCTTATCCTGAATCATGCACGCTACCCCGGAAGCGTTGATACCTACAATAGCACAAAAATCTACCAAGGACAAAGAAAGAGGACTGCTATATAACTTGAAAGCAACAGTTGGACCAAAATATGTGTTCTGAAATTTAAAGCTCTCAATAAAAGTTTTTGTGAGAGTGGCATACGGAGGGATTTCATCCTCCATATAGTTGGTTAGACCAACTATTTCAATAAGCATATGAAATTCATCTAATAGACCTGCACTTCTTAGAAATGTAATGCAAGGAAAGCTAGATGGGTTAGCAATACCATCACCTCCCGCATCGTCAATAGTCGGTGCAATAACGTCTTCATTGTACGATTGACTCACTAAAGTGGAAGAACATGAGGGCCTTTTTCTCCTAAGATCATTCCTAAATATCTCTCCAAAGTTATGGCTATCCATCTCTGAAATTTTTCAACAATCACCACAAAAATCAATTGCAAGCAACTATAAGGTGAAAACTACAACAGAGACTTATAGGAGAGCTAAACATGCATCAAAACTAAATTATTTCTACTCAAATCAAGCATGCAAACTCACATAAGCTGTCACCTACAGTACCAAAATACTCAAGAAATACTCCACTAATTAAATTCTATTTGGATCATCGGAGGAGTCACATTTTAGAGATCAAACACACCAAAAATCAGCACAAATGATGGGCTGAAGACGGAGATCAAAAATCCAGAGGAAGAACAACAAGAACATGGGTTCCATGAAATGTTTTTAGTTTGGGGGGTGAGAGAGAAGACTTTGGCAGTGGAGAGAGTAAGTGGAGGGCCAAGGCCTGTAACATCCCAAATTTGAGCTACCTTAAGGTGTGTGGTGTGTGTTCATCTCATACATGCATCAAACAAAAATTCAAATCATGTTTGAACCAATTTAAAACTTGAATTCAAATGGTTTCAGAAAATCTCACAAATGGTACCTATTTTGGTTCTCCAAATTTTGTTCTGAAAAGTATTTCAAATTCTTCAAAGCAAAACATGGTTGTGTTGGAAATTTCATGTGCTTTTCAAAAATTATTTTTGCCAAATTTTCTGTTCGCAAAAAGGGCCTCAAAATCTAATTCTGGTTCTGTTTTAAGGTCCAAAAGGACCCCTTGGTAATTTTCCAGAAAGTCCAGGGGGTTATCTGCGTCATGTTTTTCTTTTCTGTTTCCTTCCCCAACTCCGGCCAGAAGGACGAAGCAGAGCGGCGAGCTCCACCTCCTGCTCGCCCCCTCGTGACGTGGAGGCCTAGAAGCCCTAAGGAGAAGTATGAATCGAGCAGAAGCACAGAAAGCCCCTCGAGCGCCCTCTCCCTCTCTGTCCATCCCCTGCGGAACCGAACCCTAGCTATTCCGGTGATCCGCCGTAGCCATTGATTCCGGCCAACCGCAGCCCCTCCAAGAATCTCCAAAGAACCGCACCGGTCCCCTCGTCCTCCACGAGCAAGAGGAGAAGCCAGGATGGCCCGAAACTCGCGGATTCCGTCGCCTCCTCCAAGTCCGGCCGACGGCCGCCGTGGTTGATTCCGGCCGTCTCCGGTCCTCCCTCCTCCCATTGACCCCTCCATCCTCTTCACCGTGCCGTGGTGAGCGTCCCCATGCCCTCTAACCTCCCCCTCCCTCTCTGGTTCTTCCCGGCGTCGTGCCCCGTCGGCCGCCGCCGCGCCACCGCTCGCCGCCGCTGCTCCGGTGGTCAATAAGTAGCGGCGCCGCCACCCTCTGGCTCCCCGTTGAGTCCTCTACGTCGTGGCGTCTCGCGATTTTGCAATCGCTTGTTGGATTGCCCGATCGAACGCGAACAGAGCAATTCCGGCCATTGCTGACGTCATCATGACGTCAGCATGGTGTCATAATCTGTTTTCTCTGTTTTTGAAAAAGAAATATGCCGCGTGGGCCCCACATGTATTTAAATTACAGAAAATTAATTAGATTTAGAAAATCAATAACTATTGTTTTCTAATTCAGAAAAATAAAAATGAGGTACCAAATTGATCAGAAAAATAAACTCTACAGGAATATGTCATTTTCATCCATGTTTGACAAAGTCCAAAAATGAGCATTTATTTAATATTGGT
Source organism: Alopecurus myosuroides (assembly GCA_028641055.1). NCBI lineage: Eukaryota > Viridiplantae > Streptophyta > Magnoliopsida > Poales > Poaceae > Alopecurus > Alopecurus myosuroides. Next base: position 32,308,650 of record CM054061.1, read on the forward strand.
TAATCATTTAAAAATAGAAAAATAAGTTTTTATTCAATAAAATTAGAAAATTAAAAGTTATATACCATTTTGCTCAAAATGACAAGTGCAATCTATTTATGATGTTTTCAACCTCATTTGGGCAACTAAAATGGTGTTCACCTTCATAATCGTCCGAAACCCCCTCCGGGGTCTATTTCGGGATAAATTCAGTAAAAATACCTAACGGACATATGAACCCTAGCAACCCAACGATCATGCTTAGGGCTTTATTTCAGTGCATTAACCTGCTCATGCATACATATTGTGCATTGCATCGATGCCATGTGTTGATTGTTATTTCTCTTTCGGTGTTGTTTCCCCCTCCGGTAGAACGTGACTCCGAAGAGAAGGCCAACAGTCCAATGGTGAATACTTGATCTTAACCGACAAGTCAAGCACTTATTCCAGAAGATCTTTATCTGGTTTTCTTATAACCAAGGCAAGCATAACCTCTTATCTGCTCATATATGGTTTTCAAAGTGATTTGAATCTCGTACTTGCATTCGGTTCCAAATTATTTGATGTCAGTAGATAGAGTTCTCCTATATACTGCATAACCTATATATCCTGATCCACTGCTCATAGCAGCTATAGGTTTGCTTGTGCGCGCTCCGCTAAACCCTGTGAGTCTTGCTTAGCCATGCTTAGTTGTGATCTGATCCATCCGGTCGATGAATCTGGTCAATACGTGAATCTACTTTGTCAGATTGTTGTGAATTGTATTATCTTTGATAACTTGACTAAATAACGGCATGGATGTGAGGCCACAATGGGTTGTGGCGTTTTGTCCTGTTCATGCCCCTAGGAGCGAGTTCTCGCCTTCGAAGCCAAGACTGAGCGTGCAACCACACGCGGGGCCTAACAGACCGCGCTCGACTAACTAACTTGTTTGGCCACGTCCATGAGTCACGTAGTTTGATCTTTCCATCTGCGTGTGAGTCAGAAAACGATTTGGAGAAAACTTAGGGCGTGACCGGGACAAGTGATGGACGTACTCGGATCTTGATCCCGACTCACAGAACAGGTGCCGTCAGGAGGTGGCCAACTCCCTGTTGACGGGGTGGCCCTGTTTGGGTTGACTCATGGATAGGGTCGAGCAAGGTAAAGGTCGTGGCCAGCCACCCTCTGCCGCGCTCCATGGACGAGCGTACATGTGGCGTTAAGAGTCGGATGGTACGTGTGGGTAAAGTGTACCCCCTGCAGGGATAAATCTCCTCGAGAAGCCGTGTCCACGGTTACGGACGACTTGGCAACGGATTCTGTGATCATAGATAACTTCAACGGAATGACTAAAACTTGTTAACCATGATTGAAGGGTGCCTCCCCGGAGATGCCGGGAGGGGTGATCCTTGTAGAATGAGTTAGTGTGGGAGTGAGAAAGACTTGGTGGAATACAAGAAGATGATGATCTCAGTAGTTGAGTAGCTTTCTCATCTGTTTCCAAAACATTCTATGAGACGTGCTATTCCTCCTCGATTTGGAAAACAAAGATTGCTTTACGCAAAACAGCCTTCATAAAACCCTTTCTGAAGTTAGCAGATATATAATAGGTTAATTAAGTCTTGTTGAGTACCTATCGTACTCAGGTTTGCTTAATTTTGGTTCAGGAGAAGAACTCCATCGATGGTGATTCAACGTGGACATCGACGAGTAGTTCGGGGTTCCCAGGTAGCAGCCTGGAATCTATGGGCTGGGACGTCGCCTTATGTTGCGGCCTCTTAGGCCTTTTTGGTTCTTGTTGACTAGCAACATAATTCGCCTTCCGTTGTCTGATGTAATGTTGGGTCGTGTGACCTCTGTTTGTAAGCTATACTCTAGTATTACTTGCTTAATAAAGCTTCATGTTTAGAGTACTGCTTTGATCGGTTGTTGGTTTCGAGCTCATTGTTATACAGTTTTGGCTATGCCTGCATAGTTGTCACAGTCGAGGGGTTGTGGAGCCGATGATCCATGTCCGAGCCCGCCTGTCGATTTGATCGGCCTGGGGCGAGGTAACCTCAGTAACCCTCGATTGTTGTTGCACTTTCTGGACACATAGCATCTCTGTATAGCTTTGGTCCCGTTTCCTTCAGTTTCATTCGGTTCATGGACGCTTTGATATGCATAGTTGGTTATGACTAGCATGGATACAAGGAGTAGTAGACTGGGGATCCGGACTACGTGCCGATGAATCCAGTCTGCCTGCCGTTGTTTGTTGCGGCCGGGGCTGGTAACCCTGAAGCCCTTGTGAGTCCATGGCTAGGAGCACATAACAGTATGTATATCTCTGGGTCCGGGGTCGTGACAAGTCTTGGTATCAGAGCAGGACTGCCTGTAGGAAAACCTTACTGCTTGGTCGATGTAGAGTCTAGTGTTCGTGAAAACTACTTTGAAACCTCAAATGATTGTGAAAAACCTTCTTAGGATTCTTTTTACTCCTTATCTGGTATCGCTCTAACTCTGGGTCATCTTACCTGTTTTGATTTGAAAAGGTTTTGCTACCTCTTCTATTCATTCAAAACCTAGGTGTCTTCTTTGGCAATGACGTTTTTACCCCAGTTGACCTAGTGTTAAAGTTTCTAGAGTCGTGTGTGTTCCATATTCCGTTACTTCTCGTTTCAAATGGGAGATTTTCTTTCCATCCTAACACCTCAGAGTTGTGTGGGTTCCACATACTCCAGTTCTAAAGTCCCAAATCCTGAACCTCGAGATCTGCTTGCCATCTCGAATGTATCTGTTATCCTCTGCTCAAGTTCTTCCGGAGCTATCGCCGTCTTCTGAAAATACTCCGTGATTGCTATTCGTAGTGTTCCTCCAAGGAACTAAGATAGTAGTTACTCCTTTATCGATGTTTTTAAAACCTTGGACTTGAACCGAAGGTCCCGGAATGTGCTGAATTGCGGTGGGTTGAATCGTGTGGTTTCTCAACTATCTGATGCTCACGCTATCAGTACAGGATGCTGATCTTTAACCCAAGTTCTGTTTCCTTTGGATCTTGAGGAATCTGTTCTACCTCAGGATGGCTAGGTAAACTCAGCTCCAATAGCCATAGGTTTTCTCTAAGAATCAAAAGGATCACGAAAAGAGTGTTCTTTATGATTCCGATATCTTTGTTCTTGGTTCAGCTATACCAACCTTTTTGCATGGGTTCTACACATGAGTATTACCCCGTGCATCCAACGTGATCTCAGGATTTTCCAAGAGCACATTCCTACTCTTTAGTTCCTTCCCGAATTTCGTCCGTTGTTTGGAAACCAAGTTACATATGGTGTTGGATTCTTCCAATGCATTTTTTTTTGGTTCCCGTCATAACATTCCACCTTGGAATGTTAGGAGAAACAAACTCCAGTACCTCGTTCATCTCTAGAACCCGGTCAAAGTTTTGTAATCCGCAGATTAAAGAAGTTTCATTAGCTTCTGTTCTGTTCTACTTTTGGGTATCACACTCTTACATATCAAGAGGTCGTGTTAAGTTTCATGGCCTTAATGATGAAGTGATGCTCTTGCACATCTTCACCCCCTTCCTTTAAGCTCGAATGCATGAGAATGATGGTTTGTTCATCGACATGTGTATCTGCTATTCCTAGCAATTCTTACTGCTTTGAAAAAATCTAAGAAACATCTGTATCCTTCTTAGCACTATTGGTCACCCGGTCTCTATTTGAAGTTGACTGTGTTACCAAATTCTTTCATTCCGGTGCATATCCTTGGTCAGAGAGTTAGGTTCATACCAAAGCTCCCAAGACCTTATCGGTTGCTTTGAAAAGCAAGCCTCCTTTCAAACTCCAAGACATACCGGTGGGTTGTGATATTCTGGTTGTCTTTCTAGAAGTATCACCAGGTTTTACCTGACCGTGATGTATAAACCAGGAGTAGTTTGAACTACCCCTTTCTCCAAGGAACTCTGCTGGATATCCCGGACTAGTTGGTTGAGCTGAAACAACAACTTGGAGAGTTGAAAGACAAAAGCTCTGCCTAACTTGATCCTCAGTTAAGGGATGTCTAGTTCTTTCTGTGTTGAAGTATGATAGTATCTCTTCAGTGGACATGCTATCATCCTACCTTGATTTGATTTGGGCTATCGTCAAATCGAGAAAAGATCCAAGGACTATCTTTATGGTGTTTTGCCCGAGTATACCTTCATGTCCTTTGGTCTGACCAATACCTTGCCTCGTTCATGTATCATATGAACCCTCTTCTTGGAGTGTTATGATAAGGGTATTGTCGAGCCCATCGATGAAATTCCTATTTACCCAAGTTGCAAGAGGTTAATGTTGAACACTGGGCACTAATGTTGGAAAATTTTGAGAACCCTCTTTGTGTTATCACGAAGTTGTGCTCTCGATGTTTGAAGTAACCTACTCCGGTCCATGTGCTTATGGTGAAAGTTGTCGCCATAGATTCGAGTATAGTTTTCTTGTTCCTTCGGGAATAATCCCAAGTCGGTCATGCACGTGTGGTCTATCCTTGAGATGGTGGGTTGTTACCTCCATTCATTTGAAGAAATTGCATCCACACCAAGCCACTGATCAATTGTTTGTAAAAGAGAAGAGGTCTAAGAACTTCGTTATCTTTGGATCATCTTTCCCAACAAGGACTCCGATGTGTTCTTTTGCAAGTAAACCATGTAGGTGAAACCGTCTTTCGCAAGTTGCTAATACATGAGTTTTGCAATCTCGCTCTTCTTTTTGAGCTTGGCATCATAGTCCATGTCTTGAGAATTTAGTAAGTATCTCTCGTTGATAAACGGTGCAAATCTCTTTGATCAAACATACCGAGTCTCGTTTTTAAACCCACTAACCAGAGCTGAATCTCAAGCAGCAACGATGGTTGGTGTTTCTTCAAGGGTATTGAACTAGGTCCATTTGAAAATACGGCATGATTGATGTTGTGGTTGACACAATTAGCCGTAAGGCCTAATGTCATATCTCTTTGAATCCGTAAGAACAACCACTCTCTGTGAGAATACTTGTGTGGCTCGTTCTCAACAAGTTTTCCTCCTCGTTCTTCCAAACCGGAGTTTTATATTCACTTGATGACCTATTGAAGGCTTGTTAAGAGTCTGATGTCGGTATCTAGAACATCCAGGATAACCTGGAAGTTGATTTTTGCAATGTCTCTTTGTCAATCCTCGACACGTTTGTTCCGGTGGAAACAAGTTCATCATGAGACCACCTCGTGGTATTTTGTAACCGCCTTTGCTCAGTTCCCCTTTCTCAAGTTGTTTGTACTTGAAGTTCTGTTCATCTCACACATTGTGTGAATTTGTCAGTCACTTCAGCCATGGGGTCTTAACCATGTGGTAAACGTATTGCTACGTCAAACGCACAATAGGAAAGAGATTCCCTATTCCTTTTGGTGTTTCAATCCCTCGTTGGTTAACCATCCTTATGGTGTGACCAAGAATTCCTTCTTCGTTACGGTGCCTCAAGTTCTTTTGGTTACTCATTCTCTGCAGTGAAGTAACATCCCGATCTTTGACAAAGATTTCGACAAAGTTTAACGGAGTGAAAGTTCCGTTATCTTTCGTGTCCACTCCGAAGAGTGAACATGATCTTGTATCAATTTCTCTCCGACTCACAATTACAGCGTTTTCTCGTGTTCTCCCTCGTCTACGGATATTGCGTTGTGATATCCCAGACAATTCTTTCCATCTTGGTCATCTGTTTGAAGAAAACCTTGGTTTCACAAGTTGTCCAACCGTTCTTTTCCAAAAGGATTTAAAGTCTTGTGCAAAGATCATATTCTAAATCCTTTCAAGACCAATCATCCGAACACTTGAAACCATCTTCTATTCCCTCCGTTATCTTGATGTGTTTCATGCCTGTTAACTCAAAAGTTCTTTACGAACATTCTTGTCATGAGTTACCCATGAGATACTCGATCTTCGTGAAGATCATTTCCTAAGAGTTTCCCTCTTACCTAAGGTGTAGCCTCTGGAGATCTTCGCAAGTGCTATGGATCAATCTCTTCGAGAAGAGAACCGTAAGGTTCGAGAAGATCGTTCAAAACCGGTGTTCCTTCTTTCTTCCCCTTCGGGAATCTCGGGACGAGATTCTTGTAAGGGGGGTAGATTTGTAACATCCCAAATTTGAGCTACCTTAAGGTGTGTGGTGTGTGTTCATCTCATACATGCATCAAACAAAAATTCAAATCATGTTTGAACCAATTTAGAACTTGAATTCAAATGGTTTCAGAAAATCTCACAAATGGTACCTATTTTGGTTCTCCAAATTTTGTTCTGAAAAGTATTTCAAATTCTTCAAAGCAAAACATGGTTGTGTTGGAAATTTCATGAGCTTTTCAAAAATTATTTTTGCCAAATTTTCTGTTCACAAAAAGGGCCTCAAAATCTAATTCTGGTTCTGTTTTAAGGTCCAAAAGGACCCCTTGGTAATTTTCCAGAAAGTCCAGGGGGTTATCTGCGTCATGTTTTTCTTTTCTGTTTCCTTCCCCAACTCCGGCCAGAAGGACGAAGCAGAGCGGCGAGCTCCACCTCCTGCTCGCCCCCTCGTGACGTGGAGGCCTAGAAGCCCTAAGGAGAAGTATGAATCGAGCAGAAGCACAGAAAGCCCCTCGAGCGCCCTCTCCCTCTCTGTCCATCCCCTGCGGAACCGAACCCTAGCTATTCCGGTGATCCGCCGTAGCCATTGATTCCGGCCAACCGCAGCCCCTCCAAGAATCTCCAAAGAACCGCACCGGTCCCCTCGTCCTCCACGAGCAAGAGGAGAAGCCAGGATGGCCCGAAACTCGCGGATTCCGTCGCCTCCTCCAAGTCCGGCCGACGGCCGCCGTGGTTGATTCCGGCCGTCTCCGGTCCTCCCTCCTCCCATTGACCCCTCCATCCTCTTCACCGTGCCGTGGTGAGCGTCCCCATGCCCTCCAACCTCCCCCTCCCTCTCTGGTTCTTCCCGGCGTCGTGCCCCGTCGGCCGCCGCCGCGCCACCGCTCGCCGCCGCTGCTCCGGTGGTCAATAAGTAGCGGCGCCGCCACCCTCTGGCTCCCCGTTGAGTCCTCTACGTCGTGGCGTCTCGCGATTTTGCAATCGCTTGTTGGATTGCCCGATCGAACGCGAACAGAGCAATTCCGGCCATTGCTGACGTCATCATGACGTCAGCATGGTGTCATAATCTGTTTTCTCTGTTTTTGAAAAAGAAATATGCCGCGTGGGCCCCACCTGTATTTAAATTACAGAAAATTAATTAGATTTAGAAAATCAATAACTATTGTTTTATAATTCAGAAAAATAAAAATGAGGTACCAAATTGATCAGAAAAATAAACTCTACAGGAATATGTCATTTTCATCCATGTTTGACAAAGTCCAAACATGAGCATTTATTTAATATTGTTTAATCATTTAAAAATAGAAAAATAAGTTTTTATTCAATAAAATTAGAAAATTAAAAGTTATATACCATTTTGCTCAAAATGACAAGTGCAATCTATTTATGATGTTTTCAACCTCATTTGGGCAACTAAAATGGTGTTCACCTTCATAATCGTCCGAAACCCCCTCCGGGGTCTATTTCGGGATAAATTCAGTAAAAATACCTAACGGACATATGAACCCTAGCAACCCAACGATCATGCTTAGGGCTTTATTTCAGTGCATTAACCTGCTCATGCATACATATTGTGCATTGCATCGATGCCATGTGTTGATTGTTATTTCTCTTTCGGTGTTGTTTCCCCCTCCGGTAGAACGTGACTCCGAAGAGAAGGCCAACAGTCCAATGGTGAATACTTGATCTTAACCGACAAGTCAAGCACTTATTCTAGAAGATCTTTATCTGGTTTTCTTATAACCAAGGCAAGCATAACCTCTTATCTGCTCATATATGGTTTTCAAAGTGATTTGAATCTCGTACTTGCATTCGCTTCCAAATTATTTGATGTCAGTAGATAGAGTTCTCCTATATACTGCATAACCTATATATCCTGATCCACTGCTCCTAGCAGCTATAGGTTTGCTTGTGCGCGCTCCGCTAAACCCTGTGAGTCTTGCTTAGCCATGCTTAGTTGTGATCTGATCCATCCGGTCGATGAATCTGGTCAATACGTGAATCTACTTTGTCAGGTTGTTGTGAATTGTATTATCTTTGATAACTTGACTAAATAACGGCATGGATGTGAGGCCACAATGGGTTGTGGCGTTTTGTCCTGTTCATGCCCCTAGGAGCGAGTTCTCGCCTTCGAAGCCAAGACTGAGCGTGCAACCACACGCGGGGCCTAACAGACCGCGCTCGACTAACTAACTTGTTTGGCCACGTCCATGAGTCACGTAGTTTGATCTTTCCATCTGCGTGTGAGTCAGAAAACGATTTGGAGAAAACTTAGGGCGTGACCGGGACAAGTGATGGACGTACTCGGATCTTGATCCCGACTCACAGAACAGGTGCCGTCAGGAGGTGGCCAACTCCCTGTTGACGGGGTGGCCCTGTTTGGGTTGACTCATGGATAGGGTCGAGCAAGGTAAAGGTCGTGGCCAGCCACCCTCTGCCGCGCTCCATGGACGAGCGTACATGTGGCGTTAAGAGTCGGATGGTACGTGTGGGTAAAGTGTACCCCCTGCAGGGATAAATCTCCTCGAGAAGCCGTGTCCACGGTTACGGACGACTTGGCAACGGATTCTGTGATCATAGATAACTTCAACGGAATGACTAAAACTTGTTAACCATGATTGAAGGGTGCCTCCCCGGAGATGCCGGGAGGGGTGATCCTTGTAGAATGAGTTAGTGTGGGAGTGAGAAAGACTTGGTGGAATACAAGAAGATGATGATCTCAGTAGTTGAGTAGCTTTCTCATCTGTTTCCAAAACATTCTATGAGACGTGCTATTCCTCCTCGATTTGGAAAACAAAGATTGCTTTACGCAAAACAGCCTTCATAAAACCCTTTCTGAAGTTAGCAGATATATAATAGGTTAATTAAGTCTTGTTGAGTACCTATCGTACTCAGGTTTGCTTAATTTTGGTTCAGGAGAAGAACTCCATCGATGGTGATTCAACGTGGACATCGACGAGTAGTTCGGGGTTCCCAGGTAGCAGCCTGGAATCTATGGGCTGGGACGTCGCCTTATGTTGCGGCCTCTTAGGCCTTTTTGGTTCTTGTTGACTAGCAACATAATTCGCCTTCCGTTGTCTGATGTAATGTTGGGTCGTGTGACCTCTGTTTGTAAGCTATACTCTAGTATTACTTGCTTAATAAAGCTTCATGTTTAGAGTACTGCTTTGATCGATTGTTGGTTTCGAGCTCATTGTTATACAGTTTTGGCTATGCCTGCATAGTTGTCGCAGTCGAGGGGTTGTGGAGCCGATGATCCATGTCCGAGCCCGCCTGTCGATTTGATCGGCCTGGGGCGAGGTAACCTCAGTAACCCTCGATTGTTGTTGCACTTTCTGGACACATAGCATCTCTGTATAGCTTTGGTCCCGTTTCCTTCAGTTTCATTCGGTTCGTGGACGCTTTGATATGCATAGTTGGTTATGACTAGCATGGATACAAGGAGTAGTAGACTGGGGATCCGGACTACGTGCCGATGAATCCAGTCTGCCTGCCGTTGTTTGTTGCGGCCGGGGCTGGTAACCCTGAAGCCCTTGTGAGTCCATGGCTAGGAGCACATAACAGTATGTATATCTCTGGGTCCGGGGTCGTGACAAGGCCGGGGGGCCCACACCATGTGATAGCGCCACCAGGGGCAGGCCGCGCCACCCTATGGTGTGCCTGACTGGTGGGTCCCCATGAGGTCTTCCAGGTGGCTTTCTGCCTCATTTTTAACGTAAAAATTTATTATAATTTTTTTGGAATTTGTCGAGAAACTTTATTTTCGAGGTTTTTTCAGAATTTAATAATTAATTATAAATTTGGAAAACAATTATGAAAAGGTGGAAAAAACAAAACTAGAACTACACAGGTTTCAAGACATTCTAATGAGTAAATACCCAATGAAAATAAAGGTGGAAGTGGTGAAAACAAAATTATGGTTGGTGAAAACAAAGATAACATGGTAAAAACAAGAGGAATCACTATGAAAATAAAAGTATGGATGGTGATACAAGGTTGTGGATGATGGAAACATGATTGTACTAAAGTAGAAATGTCATAACATAAGTAAACATGGTGAAAACATAATGGGGAAGGTGAAAACATAGTGAAAACATTATCCTCTTCATTCAAAATCATTTTGTTAACAAGGGTGATCAAGTCTTGTTACCAGAATAATTTTTATATGAAGAAAAAATTTGTTCAACACTAAATAACTATGTTACCTCAATCTTGATAGACATAGTACAATCATAATAATTTCATATTCTTTTGGTGGTACTGGAATGGGACAATAAAATTCTCCAATTTTGATGGTCTCAATATTTTCAATTGAATTTAGACATATCTTCTATCAACCTTCTTGGGAAAATAAACAGTATGCTATTATCATTAACATTACAAGTTACTTTTCCTTGGTTGAAATCAATAACAGCCCATGCAATGTTAAGAAAAGTTCTCCCAAGAATAATAGACATACTATCGTATTCAGGAATTTCCAACACAACAAAGTTAGTTAATATCAAAAAATTAGTAGCAACTTGCACATGAACATTCTCACATATACCAACATGAATAGCAGTAGATTTATCATACATTTGCAAAGATATATTAGTAGGTATTAATTTTCCAAAGAGAGTCTCTTATAAAGAGAAAAAGGCATAACACTAACTACAGCTCCCAGATCACAAAAAAGCAGTTCTAAGATTCTTTTGAACCTTACCATTAAAAGAGTAATTAGCAAGCATAGTGGAAATTTCATCATTAGGAATTTTCCTTTTGTTTGAGACAATATCTTTCATATATTTAGAATAAGGAGGTAACTTAATAGCATCAGTCAAAGAAATTTGCAAGAACAAAGGTTGCATCCTGTCGTGGTTTTGTCACGGCAAGTGTCCTCATACGAGAACTAGATTGCGAGGCCATTGCTTCTAAGAGAAACTTCGAAAGGGTTAAGGTGTAAACGAGAGACGCAAGTTTACCTAGGTTCGGCCCCTGTATTGAGGGTATACCTACTCCTGCCTTCTTACTATCAGGGAACAAGGTCTCGATTACAAAGGGCGAATCTGGCTCTCGATGTCTCAAGCTATTTGCTATAAACTTAGAACTTGTCTTTCTACGTCGCAGGGTCTCGCCTTATATAGTGGACGAGACCTTCGGGTTACAGGGGAAGTCCGGGTCACACCCGTCCTCGGAGTCCTAGCTTCCTTCGGCTTTCATTTACCTCGCCGGTTCTCATCATGACCCTGCTTACCCTTGTCGGCCTTGAACTATCCTCCGGGCTTCCAGGCTTCCGTGTCTTCTCCCCTAGGCCTTGGGCCGGTTCCTTCGTCCTGTCCGGGTTATATTCACCATAACCCGATTCTTCTTGTCATAACCCGGCTCCATATGATATAACCTGGATTATGTAACCTAGACTCGCCTGGATGATCTCCGGCTTATATTGGTGGCTGGTAAGGCTCCCCCTTACCTATTCCCTCAACATTTGCCCCCAGGTCAACATGAACGCCTAAGTTTGAACTTAATAAGTTCACGTTAAGCTTTCTTCAAGATACTTTTAATGCTAATATTAGGTCTAAGAAAAATAACCTCCCAAAATATATCCGTTTCGGATTATTCAGGAATCGTCATTTATTATCAGGATCATATCTTTCCAGTTTTCAAAAAGATAACTCCTCATCTTATCACCAAGATCCTGATAACAAAAAAGTTTTTGACCTATCCCGGATTCTTCTCGGCGCATTTTCCTCGGAAAAGATCTCCATTCCCAGATCCAATCTCGCCGTATATTTGCTTCAAAAACTTTAATCTGGAGGGGCCTTTGTGTAAAATTACCGCTTAACCCTAGGGTTTAGGCCCTGCCTATAAATAGTAGAGGTACGCCCCCTGGATTCATTCGCCCCCCTCTCTCCACTTCATCTTCCACCTCCAATTCCAAGCTCGCAAGCTCTCTTTTCTCTCCTGCACCACCGCGACCGGAGCATCGCCGACGTTTGCCTCAAAAAATGGTGAAAGATAAAAACTTGGCGTCCAAGGCCGGCGGGAAGGGGAAGACGAAAGCTGGAGGGACTTCCGGTTCTGTAGCTGCCGGCTTAGGGAGAGGCAAACTCCAAGTGAATTGGTGTAATTCGGACATGACCCAAGGCCAGCTTACGGAGATGGAGGAGTCCGGGTTATTTCCCAAGGACTTGTCTTGGCGCGCTCCTGGGAGTGAGATCCGGCCCGAACCTGGGCCGGACGAGGTAATAATTTTCGAAGCCCATATTCTCCGCGGGTTTCGTCCACCCGAGCCTCTCTTTTTCCGCCGGCTTCTGAACTATTATGGCCTCCATCCTCAATACCTCCCCCCAAATTCCATTCTCAACGTTAGCAACTTCGTAGTCCTCTGTGAGGACTACCTCCAAGTAGAGCCAAACCTAGATCTCTTTCTTGAGTATTTCTATTGCAACAAATATCCAGAGGTCGCTGGGGGCGAACTTACACACTAGGGGTGGGGTCTCATTTCAGAGGCGGAAAGATATTGCCTGTCTGGGCATTCCTTTAGCTAGCCACCCTAAACTGTGGCGAAAATCCTACTTTTATATCAAGAACACTTCTCCTGAAGGTGAACCGACTTTGCCGGGTTACCGTTCTGAACACTTAACCTACACCAGCACCATGAACTTTTACGCCAAGTCCTCCGATAGAATCAAGATCCGGCCTTTGCTAAAACGGGTAACCTCGCTTATAGTTCACGGGCTTACGGGTTTAGATCTAACCAAAACTTGGGTAGATTGGCGTATCCAGCCCCTCAGTGTCAGGGACCGGATGTTCCATGAATTCTTCGGTTCATTGGACTCCATGCGATACTTTGAGTCCATTGTATCTAGGTCAGAGATGATAAACTCCCTAAATCTGTTAGTTGGAGTTAAACAAGATAAAATCTTCGATGTTGGTCTGGCACCATATAGCTCCTCCAACCCGGCTCCTCCAGTAAGTTCCTTTTGTTTTGCGTAACCTTTAACTTTCATAACTGTGCATAATCTAACCCTGATTTTGTCCGGTTTACAGCTCTCAGATCCTTTCTGGGTTACCACTGAGGACCCTGCCACTCCTTCTAAAGAAGAAGACTCGGAGGAATCAAGTGATGATGAGGATGAGGTTTCTGAATTTGATTCCCTCGGTCACTTCCACAATAAGTTAGTTGATGCTGGTTACTCGCAGGGTAAGCAGGTAGAGCAACAAAGCGCCAGGTTAGCTGAGGGTCAAGCCACTGAACATGCGCCGGGTCATGACTCGCCGGCTCACAGCCCCCCGGGTCTTAATCCTTCTACTCACATCACCGGATCCAACGTGGTGATTGAGAAGGATTCTCCCGTAGGCCACAAGAGGACCCGACAAGCAGTTGTGTCGCGGGATTATCACGGCAGACGTTACCAGGGGTAACTTAGTATGGTATGAATCGACTCTGGTGTTTGGGAGAGGGTTTAGCTCAGGGGAAATCATATCAACTGGTGATCTGGAAGTTCAGGCTGCAATGTCTCCAAGACTCCGATCTAGGGTTACAATGTTTTGCTCTCGTATACCTAGGATACTCGATTATCTCGAAAAGCTTGGCTTCTTTGCCCTAGGAGCTGGTTTATATACTACCCGGCTCTCTCGCTTCCTATACAAGGTACACCCGGGATCTTACCCGGAACTCACACGTAACCCTAGGTTTCCTAAACGTGGCCCCTAAGGCACGGATTACAAGATCTGGACTCCCTTTTTGGGCCCTCTAGAATTTCCTCCCTCTTGGGCCGGGTCTCGTGCGATCTCTTTCGGGCTGGGTCTCGTCCAGGCAAGGGCCTACCGGGTTATCATCCCCCCAACAGTAGTCCCCAGAATAGCTTGGGCATCTTGGATCCAACCATGAAGCGCACGCTATTCCCTGCAAAACAAACATTCATATACACAATATACCGGGTTAGGTTGCTTTAACTATAGCAAGGCCTGCTCTTTTCGCGGTCCATATAATAATCCAGCTTTCATTCGAGCCAAAGTATCATTTCCCGGGTTAACACTCCAAGAAAACATAACATAACCCGGCCTCCATTTCTCTATCAGCTAGTCCAAGCGATAATCTCTCGAATCCAACTTTCTCAGCGAGCCTGATCAATCCGGATATCATGCCATAACTACCAAGATCTCTATCCCCAAATTCACGGGCCGGATCAAATTTCTCCGAAAAATTCTCAACTTACCGTTTGGGGCCCTAGGATTTTCACGCACCTATAAATATGCCCAGGGGGGACCCTAAAATCCCAAACGCCACTCTCCCCCTTTCTTCTACCTCCCGCTCATTTCCTCGCGCCCAAAAAGCCCAAGGCCGAGCCCTTGCCACCGGACCCGCGCAAGCTCCACCGAGCTCGACTGCCAGTCGCCGCCCGCATCCGCATCCGGCGCCGCCATCTCGCATCACCGCTGGGCGCCGCCGTCTCGCGCCAAGCTTTGCGCCACCACCGCCCCGGTAAGCTCCATGAAACCTAGATCTAATATTTTGCTTTTCCCAATCTCAGACTAGTGTTCAACTTAGAGGCATTTTTCCATCTTGCCTACATTTCTCTTCCATTGCTCTGCACTTAGACACATTTTTCTGAATTTTGGATCTGTACTCATTCGCATTCGATTTTATCTAGATTCATTTCATGGCTCCCAAGGCTAGCGCCAAGCTCAAGGGAAAAACCCGACTTTGAAGCAAAAGCCGGGTCAGTCTATTTCCGCCAACTGGGCGAAATCGACTGTTACCAAGGAAAAACTCGAGGAGCTAGCCGAGTCTGGGGTTCTACCCGCAGAGTCGGAAATCTCGTGGAGGGCGCCTCGGGAGGAGACCTTGCCTTCACCCGGTCCAGGTGAAGTAATTGTTTTCCTCGAGCATGTGATCCGAGGTTTCCGCCCCCAGGGTCACCCTTTTTTCCGCGATCTTCTAGATCACTACAAACTCCGAGTTTTTGACATCGGTCCTAACTCGATCCTAAATATTTGCCACTTCATAGTTCTTTGCGAAGCCTACCTCTGCGTTCCCCCAAACCTTGCTCTGTTTTTGGAGTTATTTCAATGCAAGCCCTGCCGGGAGAGCACGGACGGCCCCCTCCTCGTCTGTGGGGGTATCCATTCAGAGACGTAAAAACTCTCTGATGCCGACTCTCAGCCTTCACACACATGTGAAGCACTGGCAGAAGACCTTTTTCTACTGCCAAGACACCTCCACACCCGGCCAAAAGCCTCTGCCGGGTTTCTCTGTCAAAACCTTATCCCTTTCTAATAATCTTAGCTCTTTCACGCCCGAAGCCGAGAAATAGTCTATCCAGCCCCTCCTCCATAAGCTTGCTGTGTTAGCATCCCAGGGTCTTATCGGGCTAAACTTAATCAAAACCTGGATCAGTTGCCGGATCCAACCGAATAACATCCGCTCCAAACTCATCTGCGAGTACTCCGTCCACTTAACCGATTCTCTCCGATACTCGGAGAAATCATACCCGGCCGCTGATGTTAATAGGGCCATGAAGAACTTCTTGGCCGAGAAAGTAGATGTCATCAAAAGCATCTCCGGACTCGGCCCCTTTACGCGTTCAAACCCGGCACCTCCAGTAAGAACCGGCTATCACCCTCTATTCCAACTGATCTTTCTTATGTACACATATTAACTTTTATTTCTGCGTTTTCACCCAGGAAACCGATGCGTTTTGGAAGATTGTCACCCCTCCCCCTTCTGAAAACTCGGAGGAGGAGGAGGAACCGACTGATAGCGATGAAGGTAATTCCGAGTCATTACTCAGTAGATACTTTGTTAATCTATTAGACCAAAATTCTCCTCCTTCCGACAATGCCCTACAATCGCCAGCGCCAGCTGATAAGGACGGCTCTCAATCGAAGGAGAGCGAGGCAGAGCCGGAAACTGAGGTTAGCCAGAAGCGGAAACCCAGAGGAGTTACCTTCAAGGTGCCGTACTCCTCCATGACCTCAGAGCCGTACTCCTATGCCAATATGTGCAAACTTAACAGGTATCTAACCACTACATCATCTCTGAAGGACACGGTCCCAGCCAAACGACGGGCAACCCGGACTTCTCCGGGTGATGATCCCCTCAATCCCGGGATCCCTATGTCGCCCGCTCGCCGAGACGGTACTCTTCCAACTTATTCTGCCCACGTTCCTCGAAAATATCCATCTCCAAATCATCCGTTAGCCGGACAGATCTGAGTCTCACTTTCCGGTTCTTTATCAGTGTCTTCCAGGTCCAGTAATGATCTTCCAAGCGACTTTGTCGTGAATACCGGGTAATTCGCATACCTTATTTGCCAATATGTCTATATTTTATGGGGTTTCCCTCCACTGCTTACTAATTTTTTGTTTTTCTTTCCTCAGAGCCAAGGTTACACTTAGTGACCAAGAGGAAACCCCTGTTGACAACCCGGCAATGGAAGACCCGGAGAGCGCCACTAAGCCCCCATTTGTTGAAGAGCAAGAGCCGGAAGATACGACCATTCCTAGGACCGAGTCTCCTCCGCCCACGCATCACTCGACTGACCCCGATGTCGAGTTTCTTGGGACGCAAAGGGCATCTCCTGCTCCCAAGACCCAGGCAACTAGAGTCGACCCACTGAAACAGGAGGCGACCCCACCACCGGGTAACCAAAACCCTAGCTCTTCTAGGCCGGCTCTCAGCGGCCTTGACTTTGAGAAGGCGTTGGAGGAGTACTACTCCCTGAAAGCAACTGAAAAAGATATCATCGAGTCTCTGGCAGCTGAGCATAAGGTAGCTTAACTAATACTATGCACATGCTCATCCTAGTCCCCAAGTTCCGGGTGAACTGTCCTCAGTTTACTCGGTACTTTTGTAGCTATATAACCGTCCGTGTGCAACTTTATCCTACTGCCGACTGATGTTTCCTTGTCTTTTTCAGGTTTATGTGACCCAGACGGATGAGATGTTGGCAAAAACGAACGAACTCCTGCAGGTTGAGACCAAACTTCGAGAAGAGCTGGAGGCCGAGGTCGAGGATCTTTCTAAGAAGTGCAAGAAGTCCAAGAAGAAACTCCATAACGTTGAGGGGCTTTTGAAGAAACTCTCGACCTTTATTGCCGATACTTACAGCTCCATTGTAAAGCACATCTAATCTCCTGATTATAACTCGAATTTCTCATTTTGTAGGGTCATTAACCCGAGTCTCACCACCTGGCTTTTTTCCTTTTTGTTCTGCAGGTCCGGGTGAGACTGCTGAGGAACAGGATAATATCGAGAAGCTGAAGACACTTAAGGCTGTTATCCGGCAATTCTCGGTGGGGACAAAGTGGACCGACACTTATGGCGGCGTATCCCAAATGCTTGAAGCATACTCAACAATCCCTGCCTGGATTGATCTTTGGAAGCGCTCGGCGTGCCGAGTTGGAGTGATCCGTGGCCTTGCGTTGCCCAAAGCCTACTATCCGAAACTTGAGCCGGCAACACTTGTGAACGGATTTCCTGAATTTAATACTGATGGCTCGAAGTTCTCGGCAAAGGACCTCAAAGTCATCCACACTCAGGTCCGTCACTCGGCCAGCTTGATTGCCGAGAAGCTCGATGTAACCAAGCTTACCCCTTCATACGATGCTGAAGATAAGCCGATACACTCTGAATTCCCTGCTCCCTTTGATATGTTGACTCGGTACAAGGAAGAGGTTGCCAAGAACAAAGCCGAGGCCGGCTCTGCGCCCACATCATCGACTCCAATTGTCCCTCCTCCCGCTCGCGCTGATTCCACGGTTGACCCGGACACAGAGGCAGGGAAAGCTGCAGGGGAGAACGCCGAAGACCCGGCTGCCAAGACCACCCTTGAAGAATCGGCTATGGATGCCGAGTAATGTTCTCGTCTTTACCAAAAGACACTCATTCGGCCAATAGGCATTTGTAATATGCCTGCTACACTTGTTTATTTGATAGTGCGCCTGTGCACTTTTGATACTACTCCTTTGGTTTGTAACACGTTTAAACTTCAATGGCTTTGATGGCCCTTCTGGTCATCCATTTGGTATGCACTTTTCAAACTTATGTTTGCATATTTTTGCTTTTCTACATTTTTTGCAATAAATACCAATTCCTGGGTTTTGGGGTAAACCAAAGTTTTCTTCCAAGTCCCCAAGACCCGATTTCCGGGTCTTAGGATTTTTTGATTGGGTGAACTTTGCTTCTTAAGTCCCCAAGTCCCCAAGACTCAAATTTTTGACTTTTGAGTTCATTAACGAGATAACTTGTTTCTTTATCGAGCCCCCAAGTCCCCCAGACTCGAACTTTGGAGTCTAGGGATTTGTGGCTTGAGGAAACTCCATGTCTTACTAAGTCCCCAACTATAAGATGATTTGAAGTTATGCTTAATACACTATGAGTTTCCGGCTTTTTTCCTTTTACTCCGCATAACTTGTGGTTTAGATGACCCTTTTGACACCCTTTGTTGTAAGCCGGCTTTCGCGTGGATACTCAATGTTGCTTATAACTCTATGAAAACAGGGTCAGGCAAGTCCCCATGGGCATCATGACTGATTGAATTTATAGGCTAGCAATCATGCTACTTTGTTGCGAGTCACATCAAGCTTAAACAAGAAATTCCAAGAAAGTTTTGGCTCTATCGTCTCGGTTGTGAGATTGCAACTATACTTATTACAAGTAATCAGTCCTCACAACCTAATGGCATCGTGGCCGGTCTGAGATTGTAACTGTGCTATTCAAGCAATCAGCCCCCAAGACCCATATATGCAATCTATGAAATTTTTAAACCTAGTACATAGTAAATACTTACCTGATATGGAGTGCAATAAAACATAAGGAAAACTCAAAACAAACTGACAAAAAATGTAGGAGACAAAAACTATCATAATTTAACCATCTCTTTATTGATATGAAAAGGTTAGGTCAGCAGGCCGCCTCATTAAAAACCCTCCAGTCCCCTTAGGTACCCTGGATAGGAAAAGACTGCGTCTGAAACCTGCTGCCTGTTACATCGTGAAATACAAACTATAAACCGGGTCTATACTAAGTATAGTAGGGACGAAGTTGAGCCATGTTCCATGGTCTCTCACGCTCTTGCATGGATGTAGTAGAATGAGCTGTGTCATTCACATAATCCGACTCTTCCCTTGCGTCCACCAAGTAGTATGATCCGTTATGCAAATTCCGGCTTATAATGAAGGGACCCTCCCATGGGGGAGATAACTTGTGCTTTCCCTCCTTGGATTGCACCTGGCGTAGCACTAGGTCTCCTTCCTGGAAAACTCGGGTCTTGACCCAGCGGCTGTGGTACCGCCTTACGTCCTGCTGGTATACGGCGGATCTCTCCAATGCTTGCTCTCAATGCTCCTCTAGCATATCCATAGCGTCTTGCCGGGTCTTCTCGTTTTCAACTTCCACATAGGCCGCCACTCGTGGCGAATCATGGATGATATCACTCGGAAGAACTGCTTCTGCACCATAAACCATAAAAAATGGGGTCATTTGAGTAGATCTGTTAGGTGTGGTGTTAATTCCCCAAACCACGGAGGGTAACTCCTCAACCCAGGCTCCAGCAGCTCTGAGACACGGAACTCAAAGTCGTGGTTTTAACCCGAGAAGTAACTCTTGGTTTGCTCTTTCCACTTGGCCATTAGCTTGGGGATGGGCCACTGAGGCCACATCAAGTCGAATGCCATTGTCTCCACAAAATTTCTCCATCTCACCCAAGGACATATTGGTTCCATTGTACGTGATTATACTATGAGGATACCCAAACCGATAGATGATTTTCTTCAAGAGCTTGACAGCTGTAGCCGCTTCCCAATTTGTAACTGGCATAACTTCGACCCACTTTGTAAACTTATCAACAACCACCAAAAGACGAGTCTTTTTGCCGGGAGACATGTGAAAGGGGCCTACCATGTCCATACCCCAAGCCGCAAATGGCCAAGTCAACGGGGTTGTTCGCAGCTCCATAGCTGGCACATGTGTCTGGCGAGCGTATCTTTGACATCCATCACATCTTGCCACCAAGCGCTCCGCATCCGCTAGAGCCGTGAGCCAGAAAAAACCATGCCGCTACGCCTTAGCCACAAGGGACCTTCTGGAGGCATGGTGTCCACAATCGCCTTCTAGGATCTCCTTCAATATCTGACGTCCTTCTTCTGGGGTTACACAGCGTAAAAAGACACCTGTAGCACTTCTCTTGTAGAGCACACCGTTAATGATGGAGTAACCCTTAGCCCGTCTCAGGATTTGCCGGGCTAGTACTTCCTGCGATGGTAACTCACCTCGTGATAGGAACGCCAGGAAGGGCTCAGTCCACTCCGGAATAGCGCGTACTGCGGCCACAAACTCTGAATCCGGGTCTTGATGTGCTAGTTCTTCTTCAGATTCGGTTTTGACAGAGTGCCGCCATAACTCATCCAGGAAAACATTAGGCGGAACCGGCTCTCGACGCGAACCGAGTCTCGCAAGCGCATCTGCTGCCTCATTCTTTCGCCGATCAACGTGCTCCACTTCATACCCGAAAAAAGACCCGGCTACCATGTCCACCTCTCTGCGATAAGCCGTCATTGTCGCATCTTTTCTGTCCCATGTACCTGAGACCTGTTGTACCACGAGATCCGAGTCTCCATAGCATCTTATGTGCTTAATGTTCATCTCCTTTGAAACTCGTAATCCATGTAGCAGGGCCTCATACTCGGCCACATTGTTAGAGCAGTCAAAGTGGATTTGTAACACGTAACTCAACTTATCTCCTTTTGGCGATGTGTGCACCACACCAGCTCCTGACCCCTCGTACTGCTTGAAGCCATCAAAGTGCATCACCCAAGACTCTGAACTTGGCATCATTATGGGAATGCTTGTGTGAGTCCAATCATTGACAAAATCTACTAGAGCCTGAGACTTGATCGCAGATCGGGGCTCGTAGTTGATGTGATAATCCCCCATCTCGATGGCCCACTTGGCTATTCTTCCTGTTGCATCTGAATTTCTGATGATATCCGCCATTGGTATGGAACTCACTACTGTTATGGGGTGTTCTTTAAAATATGGCTTCAATTTCCGGCTGGCCATAAATACCCCCCAAAACTAGCTTTTGCCAATGCGGGTACCGCTGCTTTGCTTCCGATAAGACCTCACTCACATAATAAACCGGCCTTTGTACCGGGTGATCCTTTCCATCTTCCTTACGCTCAACCACAACCACTGCGCTAACTGCCTGGGGCCCAACCGGAACATATAACAGCATGGGCTCTTTAGGACCTGGCGCTGCTAAAATTGGTGCCTCAGATAGCTGCTTTTTCAGAGCCTCGAAGGCCTCGTCCGCCTCTTGATCCCATACAAACTTATCTGTTTTCTTCAAGAGTCGGTATAAGGGTATCGCTTTTTCTCCGAGCCGTGATAGGAACCGGCTCAACGCTGCCACGCACCCCGTGAGCTTTTGGACATGTTTCAACTGTTCTGGTTTTTTCAGATTCTGGATAGCTTTGATCTTTTCCGGGTTAGCTTCGATCCCTCGTTCAGAAACGATGAAACCGAGTAACTTTCCCGCAGGCACTCTAAACACGCATTTAGTCGGGTTAATCTTCATCTGGTATCTCCTCAGATTCTTGAAGGTCTCCTTTAAGTCATCTATGAAGTTTCTGCTTTCCTTGTTTTAATCACCACATCATCAACATAGGCATGAACATTGCGCCCAATTTGATCCTCAAAGCACTTCTGAATACACCGCTGATACGTTGCGCCAGCATTTTTCAGTCCAAACGTCATGGTTTTATAGAAAAAAGCACCAAAAGGGGTTATGAACGAAGTTTTCTCCCAACCCTCCTTTTTGAGCTTTATTTGGTGATACCCGGAATAAGAATCCAAGAAACACAATAAGTCACTTCCTGCCACTGCGTCTATGATCTGGTCTATTCTTGGAAGGGCAAACGGATCCTTTGGGCAATGCTTGTTAAGACTCGTATAATCTATTCACATTCTCCACTCATTGTTCTTTTCAGGACTAGAACCGGATTTGCCAACCACTCAGGGTGAAAAACTTCCATGATAAACCCGGCTGCTAGTAACCGAGCTATCTCTGCTCCTATGGCCTTTCTTCTTTCCTCATTCATCTTTCTCAGGCCTTGCTTTACTGGCCGAGACTTGGGATCGACGTGCAAGCTGTGTTCAGCAAGATTAGTCGGGATACCCGGCATGTCACTAGGTGTCCAAGCAAAAACATCCTGATTGTCTCGAATAAACTCGATAAGTGCACCTTCCTCCTTACTGTCCAGGTTGGACCCTATAGCAAACTGTTTGGAATCGTCGCCCTCGACAAAGGCCACCATCTTTGTGTCTTGAGCTGCTTTAAATTTAGCTCTCTCGTCTTCCGAGTTTGGTTTTTTCAAGGCCGTTCGATCTTCTGGGTCTACTTGAGACCGGTAATACCTGAGTTCTTCCTTCCTGCAAGCTTGTTCTGCCATTGTCGCGTCTCCTTCATCACACTCGGCCGCCACGACCCTATTCCCATGTATAGTGATGGTCTGCTTGGGACCCGGGATTTTCAGCTGTAAGTAAACGTAACACGGTCTCGCCATGAATTTGGCATAAGCCGGCCTTCCGAACAGTGCATGATAGGGACTGCGCAATTTCACCACCTCAAACGTGAGCCATTCTATTCTATAGTTATCCTTGGATTCTCCGAAAGCGACTTCTAGTGTTATCTTTCCCTCAGGGCAAGCCGAGTGCCGAGGCACAATTCCATGAAAAACTGTGGAGCTTTTCTGCAGCTGAGACTCCTTGAGCCCCATGCGCAAAAAGGTCTCCCAGTACAAGATGTTGATGCTACTTCCACCGTCCATCAGGACCTTTTTTAACTCATACCCATTGACCCTGTGGGACCACCACCAAGGCCAACACACCCGGATGTTCTATCGATTCCGGGTGATCTCTTCTGCTCCATGTTATTTCTTGATCTGACCAGTCTCAAATACCTCGGAACCCCTGACGAAACCGAGTTTACAGCCCTTTTAAGTATCTTTCTTTCTTTGTTGGAAGTTCCGGTAGTGTGGACATGGTATTGCCCTAGCTGCTTAGGGTTAGCCTGAAACCGCTTGCACCTCCCTGGTTATTACCCGGATTGCCTCCTCCTGCGTTGCCGGCGGGGGGTGGTCCATTGCCCGGGTTTCCACCCAGACCCGGTCCTCCTCCCCGGCCTGCGCCTCGCAGGGCCTTCTGTATCTCCTCGTTTTTCCATCTCTGTAAGTCCACGCATTGCTCCAATGAGTGTTTAGCCGGCTTGCCATTCCTACTATGACGCGGGCAAGGCATCCTGAAAGCTTCTATGTGGTTAGCCGGCCGTGGTGGTCCTTGATAATTTCCTCCTCCGTTGAAGTTTCCACCATTGAAATTTCCATCAGCTCTCGGTCTTGGAAGACCGGCCTCAGTATTGGCGACTAACTCGGAATTCCCCTCATACGGACGTTTGTGCTGGCTGTTTCCATTACCACCTCCATTATTACCCGGCGATGCTCCATTACCGGGTCTTCCATTGTTGCTGGTATTAGCCTTCCCTTTCTTATCCTCGACATCCTCTTCAGTCATATCAGTGGAAGCGTGTTTGTTGCACGCATCCATCAACTCCCCCATAGTGATTTCTGAAACGTGCCTACTGATTTCATGCGCATCAATTTTTTGCACCAAGGGTGTGTATCTGCATGTTTTTGACATAGCTTGTATCGCGTCCTTTGACTGAATATCAGTGGACGAGTGGAGTATTTCCATTACTCGGTGCACCCAGCTGCGAGCCGACTCTCCTTTCCTTTGGATGCATCGATTGTGTATAGTTTCTTGCATGTTCCATGAAAGTGCTTGACGAATGTTGTCTTCAACTCACTCCATGAATTGATGGACTTCTCAGTTAATTGTTAAACCACAGTTTTGCTGCTCCTTCGGACATCATAAGATACATGAATTTGGCCTGAAGCCTTTCCGAAGCGTTACGAATTGACATGGCCATCTCATAACTGCTCAACCAGGTCTCAGGATCCATGGTTGGCTCATAATTGACGACTTTACCCGGTTCCTTGAACTTGTCCGGGTATGGTTCTGCCCTGATGGCATCCGATAGACATTTGGGCCCGGCCAGGTTCGTCAGTACCGGCCTTGCGCGCGAAACATGAGACTCGGCTGGTGCGGCAGGGGGTGCGCCACCTGCTGCCCCTCGCACTGCTGACCCGGCCATGCGCCTCGCACGGGAACTTTCGACTATTTCTTGTGCTACCAAAACTGTGGGGGCTGCTGGCCTGTGAGGGGGAGGCGGCATTTGCTGCTGCTCTGCCCTCCGTCGCGCTGAGCTTGACTGAATGTTCCTTGTGTTTCCGGGTTGCCGACTGACATACGGCGTCCCATGCAAACCACTTCTATGGACCGGGTAATTTGCCTGCTGAGCCACCGCGGTACGCAGCATCTCTATGGCCTGCCGAGTTTCAATTGCTTGAGATTATTCTCCCAACAGAATACGGTCGAGCGCTAGAGTCGCGGCGTACACGTTATCCATAGGGTTATTGAAGTGACCCGGCGGTGTATGAAATTGCGACGGTGGTGGTACAGTGTTGCCAGCCGTGATCCCAGTTTGTAACGTGGTAACCCGGCATGCGCGTTTGCCGGCTGTCCTCCCAAGGTCGCAGCCTGATACCCGGTTCCCTGATTCGTAATCGGGATTGGTTGGTCCTGGGGGGTAATGAACAATGCTGCTGGCTGTAAATTCCCACCCGTCGCAGGTAGTCTCGACTGATGCCTCTTATTATATATCCTAGCCGTTTGGGCCTGAATACGATCCTCCAGTTCTTCCAGCTCACGCTGGCGCGCGGCCATCCCTCGCCTTTCAGCTTCCACATCTCTTCTCTGCTGCTCCAACGCGCGGCGATACACATCCAGGTCTCGGGCACGCGCTGCTGCGTTTTCAGGAGTTATTACTGTTGCCAATACTGTGGGATCCAAGATCAGGTTATTGCTGAACAGAGCCGGATTTTGCAGTTCTGATGTTCCTGCCCCCGTCGTTCTGTTCGCCGTGAACCCGAACATGTTCATGTTCTGCTCGCTTTCTCCTGTATGGCTGGTGACAGAGGCCGGCTCACCATCGACCCGGGCTATGACCGGGTCTCCATTAGCCGGTGCTTGCTGTTGGGCCAGCGCTCGCGCCGCACCGGCCGCGTCCGTTGACACATCACCCTGATCAAGGTTGACTGCAGGGGCTGTGTAGACCGCGACCCGGCGCGCGATGCCTGGCAAAGATTTGTACTCTTCCTCTTCGCAGCTATCTTCTTCGTACCGGTCTTCAAGCAAGTGCAAGATAGACTCGATATCGTCTTCTCTCATAATTCGGCCACACGGGGTCCATACCGGCTCCTCCGGCTGTTCCCTCTTCGTGGGGGGTTCCTTCTCTGGATCTGCTGTCCCGACCGATTCTTCCCCGTCCGATCGAACACAAGTGGCGTCACCTGACATAGAGCCATACTCATCATTGTCAGAAATTAAACCAGATGTGCGTACCATACCGACGAAGACGTTGACCCGGCCGATTGTGACGACAGATCCGGCCTCCAGCTGATCCGACTCTGGCCCCCAGCCAAAGTCGTCCACGATCTTCTCTCCTTCAGCGTTGGTGATGATCTCGCCAATGACAAGGTCCTTCATGCTTTCCCGAGCTTCTCCCGTGATGTAAACACCTTTGGACGTAGGCCCCACGGTGGGCGCCAACTGTCGCGGGATTATCACGGCAGACGTTACCAGGGGTAACTTAGTATGGGGCGAATCGACTCTGGTGTTTGGGAGAGGGTTTAGCTCAGGGGAAATCATATCAACTGGTGATCTGGAAGTTCAAGCTGCAATGTCCCCAAGACTCCGATCTAGGGTTACAATGCTCGTATACCTAGGATACTCGAATATCTCGAAAAGCTTGGCTTCTTTCCCCTAGGAGCCGGTTTATATACTACCCGGCTCTCTGGCTTCCTATACAAGGTACACCCGGGATCTTACCCGGAACTCAGACGTAACCCTAGGTTTCCTAAACTTTCCCCCAAGGCACGGATTACAAGATCTGGACTCCCTTTTTGGGCCCTCTAGAATTTCCTCCCTCTTGGGCCGGGTCTCGTGCGATCTCTTTCGGGCCGGGTCTCGTCCAGGAAAGGGCCTACCGGGTTATCATCCCCCCAACAAGTTGCAAAGGTGCCTATCTCTAGATTGTCCAAAAATCCCTGGAAACCATCCTCTCATGTAAAGCAAACACAGAATGATGAGGAGAGCAAGAGAAGAAGGACTCGGAGCTCCGGCTCCAATGAGTTAGAACCAGGTTTGCCTGAGAAAATTCTGCTTCACCGGGTCTCCCAAGCTCAAGGTTCACCCACTGCATCTCATCCTTTAGCCGAAAAATTAAGGACCGAGCTGAGTCAAACTTTTCATTCAGATTCTCCAATCTCAGATTCGTACCATTTTAGCGGGGCCAGTGAGTTCTCCATTAACTCTGGCTAAGCTAGCTTTTCCACCTTCTATTTATTTCTGCTAACACTTTGCTTGTATAATCTAACTTGTGGTTCTTCCTTCACTGTAGAGCCCAAGTTGTGCTGAAAGTAAACCCGTCTCATCTGCTGCTCCAGCTATGGACCCTGAGAGGAGAGACTCGGAAGAAGAGAAAGATGAACCGACTGCTCCATGGCCGGATCACATTGATGTAACCATTGGAGAACAAGAAGAGGTGACCCCGGTTGATAATATCCCGGGTAATGATCCTCTGGTTGAAAAAGAAGCTCCTCAAGACCCATATGTGGTAATCACCGGGTCCCAGACCACCCAGGTTATTGGGACTTCAACAGTGCTATTTAAAGTTACTGAAGATCTAAAGGTGAAGCTTGAAGGTCAAGGTTTTGATGCGCTAACTCAAGGACTTGCTGAGAACCGGTGTCGCACCGATGATATCATAGAATTTTCGAAACAAAAACATGAGGTAACCTCGATGTACAAAACCTGTAGCCCTCAATCTTCTAGTTTATATTTGTAATATATACTTGAAGATTTTGCCACATAACTTATCTGAAAACTGAATGCCTATAGCCCCCAAGTGACGGTTTATAATTTTATTGTAAACCGGGACTTGTTCTTCATTTCTGCTTAATCCTTAGAAGTTGATCTGAAATTGTGTAGCCCCCAAGGGCGGGGTTGCTAGCTTGCAGCTTTCTGGGTCTTACACTAACTTATAATAGTTAAAACTGAAAATGTGTAGCCCCCAAGGGCCGGGTTGCAAGCCTGCTGCTGACCGAGACTTATCATAATCCCGAAAAATGTTGAATTTGTTATGATCTCGCCATTGTCCGGGTTATAATATGTCAAGTTATAGTTCCCTTTAGCTTATAATAGAAACATTTATGGTAACTTGTTCTAATGTAACCAATAATTGTGTAGAGTCTTGAATCCTCCTCGCAGAAGGAGGTTTCCAATCTGAAGAACCTGCTTGTGCAAGAGGCGAAGAAGACTGAGGTGGCCAGGACCCAGCAAAGGGAGCTTGAAGATCAAAACATTGAGGCAGCTAAGACTTGGTCTGTGCTGCAACCGGACTTTGAAAACCGGGAAAAGGTTCTTATTGCAAGGGCACAAAAAGCTGAGAAAGACCTGGAGGAAACCCGTACCAGCTTCACCAATGTCAAGAACTTGCTGAAAGATATCACTAGCTGTGTTTTTGGTAAGTTAACCCGGATCAAGGCCCTTGGTTTAATGTTTTACCTTTCTGCTTCATTATCTCATTTGCTAAGTTACCTATAACTAGGTTCTGATCAAAAAATGTTATTGCAACTTGTAGGCAGGATGCACGGCAATAACCTCCAACTCCCTGACATGAAACTGAAGGCTCTGTTCACCCTGATCCGGCAGTTATATGTTGGGGGTGGAGAGTGTATTAAAGCTGTCCGGAACTTGGATAACCCTCCCAAGAGGCTTAGTGTATCAATGGATAGAAGAGCACAAGTTATCATCCTGTCGCTGTGGAGCTATCAAGGTGATGTCCCTGGCGAAAGCCTATCACCCGGAATTGGATCCGGATCTTCTCGCAAAGGGTTTCCCAGAGTATAAAGCTGGTATGTCCAAGTATGACAAGAAAGACTTCGCCAAGATTGAGAGGGACTGCCGGTTCCAAGCTTGTACTATTGCTGAGAAGGTTAAGCTGAAGGATATGTGTCCGGGCTATACATCATCGGGTGAGCGAAAGATGGCATTTTGTCCCCAAACAATAGCTGTTGTCCGCTAAGCCCTGCAGAAGAGCCGGCTTTCAGTGGCCTCTTCGTCTGGTGTGCCTCATACTGTCACCCCCTCTGTTTCCGCTCCACCTCGTCCTTTATACGAACCGGAGAACACTACAGATGCTCTGGCTCAGCTAGAGTGGAAGTATATTCCTGCTGATGAGCTGGGCGGAACAGAGATCATTCCGGCCATAGTTGAGCCAGAGACCCAAGACCCGGCGCTTGAAGACCTGACAGCTGAAGACGCGGCCTAGCAGAAAGGAAAAACTGTCGCGGAGTAATCATTGAATTTCTGAGAAAACAATAATTTGGCCCTGATGGGTCTGTAATAGGCTAGATAAACTGCTTTATTTCTAGTCCTATTTTTTGAAAGTGCGCATGTGCGCTTAAGATACAATCTGGTGTGTAATAACCTAGTTTCCTTCAAGGTAATGCGAAGTTTATTTCCGGGTTACAAACTTTTGCAATACCTTTTATTTGGTATTCGAAGTTTTCCTTGACTTGGTTTTCTTTGCTATCTAGCTCAGCCGGTTTTTCGCATGACATATTCTATTATTCTAACTCTGGTGAGTTCAGGGTCATAGTAACCCGGTTTTTCCGGGTTATAGCATCATTGACTCATCCAGGTTTAAACATCTAGGTCATAAATTTGCGTGTAACCACTGACTGGCAGGCAAGTATAACCAATATATTTTGGCACATGGCGGATTCTCGAGATATAGACTGTGCTCTAACATCAGCCCCCAAGTAATCATATGTAAAAAGATGTTTTGCTACAATGATAACTCTATGAAACAAATGTTAGTAACTCAGATTCTGTCTAAGTCTGCCTTTTATTACGAATCATAACATAGTGATTATAATTATCCTATGTATAATACGGCCTCAACTGGGCTATGTTCCATGGTCTTCCAGTTTCATTCTCGGATGTTCGTGATTTATCAGCATCACGCATATCAATGAGGTAATATGACCCATTATGTAGTTTCTTACTTACTACGAATGGTCCTTCCCATGGAGGACTTAGCTTGTGCATCCCGTCCTTCTTTTGGATCAAGCGTAACACTAAGTCCCCTTCTTGAAAACTTTGAGTTCTAACTCTGCGGCTATGATAGGGACGCAGGTCCTGCTGATATATGGCTGACCTAGATGCTGCGAGATCGCGTGCTTCTTTTAAAGCATCAAGCGAGTCTTGACGATCTAACTCATTCCGAGTCTCCACATAAGAAGCCACTCGTGGTGAATCGTGACAAATATCACTTGGCAAAACTGCCTCAGCTCCATAGACCATAAAAATGGTGTATAACATGTTGATATGTTTGGAGTAGTTCGTATGCTCCATAAGACAACTGGTAACTCTTCGACCCAGCACCCCGCAGTTTTTTCCAGTGGTACCTGAAGTCTAGGTTTGATACCTTTGAGCAACTCCTGGTTAGCTCGTTCTGCCTGTCCATTGGACTGTGGGTGTGCTACCAAAGCAAGGTCAAGTCGTATATCGTTTTGTTCACAAAACTTCTGCATTTCCCCCTCTGACAAATTTGTTCCATTGTCTGTTATAATGCTGTGTGGGTAACCAAATCTGAAAATCAACTTTTTTAAGAACTTGACTGTTGTAACTGCGTCACATTTGCTGATTGGTTCTGCTTCTACCCACTTTGTAAACTTATCCACTGCCACCAGAAGATGAGTCTTTTTATCCGATGACCTTTTGAAAGGTCCTACCATGTCTAGTCCCCAAACTGCAAAAGGCCAAGTTATGGGAATCATACGTAAATCCTGAGCTGGTACGTGATCCTGCCTTGCATATCTTTGGCATCCTTCACAAGTTTTAACTATTTGTCCCGCGTTAGCATTTAAGGTAAGCCAGAAAAAAACCATGTCTAAAAGATTTTTTAACCAAGGATCTTGAACTTGTGTAATGGCCACAATCTCGTGAGTGAATCTCCCTCAAGATCTGACATCCTTCTTCGGAGAAACGCACCTCTGGAAAATTCCAGTTACGCTTCTCTTATATAACTCACCATTTATAACTGTATATGATTTTGACCTTTTGATAACCTGTCAAGCCATAACCTCGTCCTGCGGGAGTTCAGCCCTCGTAAGGTACGTTAGGTATGGTTCAGTTCACTCTGGGATTGTATGCAATGCTGCTACCAATTCTGATTCCGGGTCTGGGTTTGCCAGATCTTCCTCTGTTGGAACCTTGACCAATGGACTATGAAGCTCGTCGAGGAAAACATTGGGTGGAACTTTTTTCTTCTGGGAACCCAAGCGAGCTAGTGCATCAACTGCTTCATTAAGACGTCGATCAATATGATCAACCTGATATCCCTGAAAGTATCCAGCTAGCTGGGTAACTGCTCGCCTGTAGGCTGCCATAACTGGGTCTTTAGAATCCCAGGTTCCTATAACTTGTTGAGAAACAAGGTCTGAATCACCCAAACATCGAATCCGGGTTACGATCATCTCCTTTGCAATTCGAAGTCCATGGAGCAAAGCCTCATACTCTGCTGCATTATTAGTGCACTTGAATGAAATTTGCAAGACGTAGCGAAATTTATCACCTCTTGGGGATGTTAGCACCACACCAGCTCCTGAACCTTCCAGTTGTCGAGTCCCGTCAAAATGCATAGTCCGGTATTTGGTATCAGGCTTATCCGGTGGAACCTGTAACTGTGTCCGGTCATTTACAAATCCGATCAAGGCTTGAGACTTTATTGCGGTCCTGGGATCGTATTTGATGTGGTATGGCCCCATCTCGATAGCCCATTTTGCGACTCTCCCTGTTGCTTCTCTGTTCTGAATAATATCTGTCAAAGGCGCTGAACTAACCACAGTAATAGGATGTTCCTCAAAGTAATGTTTCAGCTTACGACTAGCCATGAATACCCCAAAAACTAACTTCTGCCAATGCGGGTAACGTTGCTTGGACTCTGTCAAGACCTCGCTGACATAGTAAAACGGGCACTGGACAAGACCCTCTTTTCCTTCCATCTTACGTTCCACAACTACGACCGCACTGACCGCCCTGTTATTTGCTGCTATGTATAATAACATGGGTTCTTTCTTCCCAGGCGCAGCCAAGATAGGCGCATTGGAAAGTTGTTTTTTCAAGGCCTCCAAAGCCTCATCCGCTTCTTGATTCCATACGAAGGTGTCAGATTTCTTCAAGAGTCGATATAAAGGTATAGCTTTTTCGTCTAACCTGCTTATAAACCGGCTTAAGGCAGCAACACAACCTGTAAACTTCTGAACGTCCTTCAGGAAAAACGACTTTTTAGGTTATGTATAGCCTGAATTTTTTCCAGGGTTTGCTTCAATGCCTCTCTCGGAAATAATGAATCCCGGTAACTTCCCAGCTGGTACTCCAAAAACACATTTTGTTGGGTTGAGTTTCATCTGGTACTTGCGTAAGCTAGCAAACGTCTCTTCTAGGTCTGAGATCAAAGTGTCACCTTTCTAGGATTTGACCACTATGTCATCCACATAAGCGTGCACGTTTCGCCCAATCTGGCTTTTCAAACAATTTTGAATACATCTCTGATAAGTTGCTCCTGCATTTTTCAACCCGAAAGGCATTGACGTGTAACAGAAAGCTCCAAACGGAGTAATGAATGATGTCTTCTCTTGATCCTCTTTCTTCATTTTGATTTGATGATAACCTGAGTATGCATCCAGGAAACATAGCAATTCGCAACCAGCCGTAGAGTCTATAATCTGATCGATACGGGGTAAAGGGAACGGGTCTTTAGGGCATGCTTTGTTCAGGTCTGTGTAGTCAATGCACATCCTCCAAGTTCCATTTTTCTTGAGAACCAGGACTGGATTGGATAACCACTTTGGGCGTAACACCTCAGCTATGAACCCTGCAGCAAGTAACCTCGATATCTCCTCTCCAATTGCCTTTCTTCTCTCATCATTAAAACAACAGAGGAATTGACGAATAGGTTTCAGGTTAGGATCCACACTTAGACTGTGCTCAGCAACTTCCCTTGGGACACCTGGCATGTCAGAAGGTTTCCATGCAAAGATATCCCAATTCTCACGGAGGAACTTGATGAGCGCGCTTTCCTATTTTTCTGTCATATGAGCCCCCACGCTGAACTGCTTGGACGATTCCCCGGGGGTAAAGTCCACCAACTTGGTGTCTTGAGCAGATTGGAATTTTAACTTAGACTCAGCTGATGGCTTTTTGAGAGAGGTCATATCTTCTGGATCAACTTGCGACTTATACAGTTTCAAGTCTTCTTCTGCACATGCAGTCTCTACATATGTTGCATCACCTTCCTCGCATTCCAAGTCTATGTCTCTGCCCCATTGACAGTTATGTTTCCGTTAGGTCCTGTCATCTTTAGTTTTAGGTAGACGTAGCAAGGCCTTGCCATGAATTTTGCATAAGCCGGTCGTCCAAACAAGGCATGACATGGACTTTTGAATTTTACCACCTCGAATGCTAGCATCTCCGCTGTAATTTTCAAATACTCCAAAGGCAACCTCAAGGTATATTTTCCCAATAGGTTGTGCGGACTTACCAGGTACGATCCCATGGAAACGGTTGATGATGGCTGGAGTTGTTTTTCTTGCAAGTTCATCCTTTTGAACGTGTCGTAATAGAGTATGTTTATGCTGCTTCCTCCATCCATCAATACTTTGTCCAACTTATAACCTCCGACTTGCGAGGCCACGACGAGAGCCACGCTTCCCGGACTATCAACTCAATGAGGATGATCTGCCCGACTCCAGGTTATGGGCTCCTCCGACCAATTGAGCCATCTAGGGACAACAGGGGCTACCGTATTGACTGCATGTTTCTGCACCTTTCTTTCCCTCCTGCATGAACTCGTAGTAAACACATGGTATTGGTCTTAGCTTAACTGTTTCGGGTTTGTTTGAAAACCGTAATTTCCTCCTTGGTGACCACCGCCTTGATTGTTTCCCTGGTTACCCTAACCAGGGTGACCCGGATTCTGATTTCCGAGTCCTGGATTGCCAGGTCCCAGGTGCCCAGCTCCCATGTTGCCTGAGTTACCTCCTCCATTGTTTCCTGATCCATAGTTATTGTTATCACTGGGCCTGAAAACCTGCATAATGAAGCAATTTTCCCAGGAATGATTTGCTAACTTTCCGTTTTTGCTATGTCTGGGGCATGGTCCTTTCAGAGCCTGCTGAGCTTGAGCAAAACTGTTAGGTCGAAAATTTTGATTTCTTCTGAAGTTATTCCCCTGAAGCTGATTTCTGTAACCTGTATTTGTGTTAGCCACTAAATCTGAGGCCCCTTCCCGTTTTTGTGCTTGTTATTATTCAATTTCTGGGGGTTGCTGTTACTGGTCCCTTCCCGTTTTTGCGCTTGTTATTATTCAATTTCTGGGGGTTGCTGTTACTCTGATTCAGGTTCTAGCTACCCTTGTTTCCAGCTTTCTTCGCCTTTGCAGACTTCTCATCATCTGAGTCTGCATCTTTTGTTTTGTCAGACTCCGCATACTTGGTCATTGCATCCATTAATTCGCTCATATCATTCACGTATCGCTTAATGCGCCCCAGCTTATGCTTTAATGGGTCAAATCTGCAATTCCTCTCCAATTCTATGATTGCTTGCTGAACGGTGAGTCCGACAGATGAATGTATAATTTCTGCGACACGTCGGGACCAGTGCTGAGCAGACTCCCGTTCCTTCTGGACACAGTTTTCTAAGTCAGTGATGGTCGTCGGCCGCTTGCAGGTCCCTTGAATTTTTTTGATGAACTGGTCCTTCAACTCCTGCCAGCTATTAATTGAGTTTGCGGGTAAGTTCTTTAGCCAAGACTTCGCCGGCCCTTCAAGCATTACGCTTAAGTATCGCGCGCACATCGCGTCGCTTACTTCCAGTATCTCCATGGCCATCTCATATCCCTCTATCCAGTCTGCAGGCTCCATGTCAGACTTATAATTCGCAACTCTGCGAGGTCCTTTAAAATCAGCTGGTATTCTCTCGTTCCTAATTGCAGGACCGAGGCATTGAATTCCAATCCTCCGAGACCTGGCCTGTGCTGGGTTTGAGACCATGATTTGAGCCGGGTTTTGAATATGACCTGGATTCCTGTTTTCGGGTTCTGCAACTCTATGTCCTGTATTTAGGACTCTGGGCGCATAAGATACTGCTTGCCTGGGTGGGTTAAGTTGATGTCGGTTAGCGTTGCTGGATCCTGCTGGGGCTGGAGAATTTCCATGGTGACTCCTTGGCAAAGCTGTTCTACTATGATAGGGGGTCGAGTGTATCCTGTCCTGATTACTGTAGTTCAACTGCTGAACCACCGCTGTTTGTAACATCTCAATAGCCCTATGAGCTTCAACTGCCATAGGGTTATTGGGGTCAACTGGAATCTGTGCCAGACTAGTGGTTGCTGCCCAAATGTTTTCCATTGGATTATTGAAGTGACCTGGAGGCGTATGAAACCTTTCTTGTAGGGCTATGCTGGAGATGGCACTGGATTCGGGCTGCCATGTAGCTGGATGGGTGGCTGGAAACGTGCCGGATGAACCGGAGCGGGAATAACCGGCGGGTTCATGGGGTGACCTGGACCAGTTGGGTTATGAGCTGCGGGGTTCCCAGCAGGGGGTGTAAATAAATTCTGGAGATTAGTGGGCTCTAGTCCTACCCTGAACTCGTTGTTCAGACGAGTATGATGACATCTATTCTGTATTGAGGCTAGCTCCCTTTGCCTGAAAGTTAGGTGAATTCCTTCTCTCTCCAGGCGTGTGGCCTCCTCCAGAACTTCTAACCAAACTTTGTTTATGCAGGTTGCCTCCTTCTCGATCTCTCGACGGGCATGAGTTATTTCCTGTCAGAGTCTTCTATCTCCGTGTTGCGTTGCACCAGGTTTTTGAAGGGAATATGCCCGAGAGGCAATAATAAAATGGTTATTATCTTATTCCTTGTTTATGATGAATGTTTATTTCTCATGCTAGAATTGTATTAACCGGAAACGTTGATACATGTGTGCTTAATAAACAAATAATGGTTCCTAGTAAAGCCTCTCTTTTAACTAGCTCGTTGATTAATAAATGATCAAGGTTCCCTGATCATGAACATTGGATGTTGTTAATAACGGGGTCATGTCATTAGAAGAATGATATGATGAACATATACCCAAAGTGTATACAGCAATGTGATCAAGTCATTTAGTTTACATTGTTATATCAAACATACGAAATAACTTATTCCTTAGACCATGAGATCATGTCAATCGCTGATACCGGAAGGGTGCTTTGATGTCATCAAACGTCACACCGTAACAGGGTGACTATAAAGGTGGCGTTAAGTATTTGGAAAGTATTAGTTGAGGATCATGGATAAAGAGTGGGATTTGTCCATCCAAAGGACGAAGAGATATACTCTGGGCCCTCTCGGTGATATCACATCGAAACCGCTTGCAAGCATGTGATATGATCACAAGGATGTTATATCACGGGAACGAGAAAAGAGTACTTGTCGGTAACGAGATTGAACAAGGTATGGTTGATACCAATGATCGAACCTCGGACAAGTAAAATATCGCGAGACAAAGGGAATAGTTCACGACGTTGTTGGTTCACACGATCACGAGAGTCATCGTTGAATAAATAGGAGTCATCACGGATTTCCACATCCCGTTGTTGATTATTGATCGGAGAGGAGTCTCGATCATGTCTATCTTATTCGCGAACCGTAGGGTGACACAATTAAGGTTCGATGACGCGTTTGAGAGGATACGGAATATCGAAGAATATTTTAGGCAGCACCGAAATTGTTTCGGGGAAAATTGAAATAGTTCAAGGGGTTTTTCGTCGAATGGTTGTTAATAGAATTAACAAAGGATTCGAGGTGCTTTATGCAAATGTTTGTTGATAGAATTAACAAATGCTGACATAAAGAAATAAAAATGTTTTATTTATTTATTAAAAGAAAATCTTTGGATTTTCCAAGTGGGAAATAATGGGAAAATGAGTGGAGGTGAGTGGAGTGTCCACTCACATGATGAGGGAAGAGGTGGGGGCACACCCATGGGCTGGCCGCACTCCCCTTGGGCTGCCTCCCCCCTCTCCTATAAAAGGAGGGTGAGAGCTCTCCCTCCTTCACACACTTGGCCCATTCCCTTTTCCTCCACCCGATGCTCCTTTCCATGGTCTCCGGCTTGGCGAAGCCCTGACCGTGGGATTCTTCTCTACCACCACGCCGTCGTGCTGCTGGAGTTCCGAGGGATCTTCTACTTCCGCGCCCCGCTGGATCGAGGGAACGGAGGTCGTCATCATCGTACGTGTGACCGATCACGGAGGCACCGCCGGATTCGGTGCACTTCTTCTCGCTATCGGGATCGGTCTGAGTACGACTACACCAACACCGAGATTTGATCTCGTAACGCTTTGTCTCTTCGAGGGTATGTGTTTTTCTTAACCCTCTCTATGCCCGTTGCACTTCGTCTTCAAGATTAGATCTTGGCCTTTCGGGTGTCTCTGATGACTCCCAAGTGCAGGAGATCAATTGTAGTACCTTTCGATAAGTATTTGAGTGTCGAACCCACGAGGAGCTGAAGCTAAACTATCTATTCTCTAAAGCCCTATAACCCTCTTATATGGCTGTTTATGCAAAGCAATAAGTTTGACTAAAAGGAACTAACTAATTAAAAGCAAGTGACGTGGAGTGTGGTTTGTCTAGTAACTAGTGAAGCAAGTTTAAAATGCAAGTTTCTAGCAAGTAGCAAGCAGCAAATATCTCAAGTATCTCAAGGGAGCAAGTGTTCTAGCAATAGGTGTTTCGTTCGTGTGGTTGTCACAATTAGTGAAGCACATGTTTTAGTCTTAGTTGTTTCTTCTAGGAAGGAGCCATGAATAGGTATAGTCAAGTAAATAATCTACAACCCCTTATGATGGATCATGTGGCCTAGTAAATGACTGCACAAGATTGATTAAGACATAAAGTCCCACCATAGCCTTACGTTCTAAGGTCCCCTATATATATCCCCCAATAACTTAACTTTGTGGCTCGGTCTCAGGTTACTGTCACTCCCAAGTCACCACCACTCCATTATGCTACCGGTGATCACCTTACATGCATTCCCAACATATGCGTGCACTCATATATTGTACATAAAGACAATCATAGAAGATAACAAACTTGTATGCAACCAATCAACGAACTATTTCACCATTGCCAAGAACAATTCACTACTCAAACATAGACGGGGAGACACAATACATCAAGGGAATATAGTATTGCATCATACATCGTGTTTGCCAAGAGATTACAGTGGAGAGATGGAGCTGATCTTGCTGTAGATGTTGATGATGAACACGCCGGAGGGGGGTGGAGCCCTCCGAGGGTGATCCCGACGGCGTTTCCCCCCTCCGGTCTTCTCCGGTGGCAGCCTTCTGTCTCTCTGTTTCGTGGTTTCGTCTCTCGGCTCCGCCTCCTCCTCGAAAAGGCCAATGGACCCTTTATATAGTCGTTTTTAGGTCACGAGACACTCGGGAGAAGAAAGATCGACGTCATCGGAGCCACGGGGGGAAAAAGGGGGCCTCTCACGCGACCAAGGAATCTGGCCGCGTGGAGGGTCCTCTTTGCCACCTGGTTGTCCGTTTGGCACTCTACTTTGGCCCATAGTCTTCGTATCAAAAATTCTGAACCGTGCTTTTTGGCCTTGCCCTTTTTGGAGTCCCGAAGCTCCCGGAAAGTCTGAAACACTAAAAAGTACGTTTTCTGGAAAAACAGGGTTAGAACCAAAAGAAGGGGGATTGTTTAGAAAATCCCCCAAATCATTATAAAACATGAATATAAGTTGCTAATATGTAGGAAAAAAAGTAATAACATGCAAAGTTCATGTATGCATTTTACATCCATCAACATCCCCAAGCTTAACCCATGCTCATCCTCGAGTATGAAGGTGATAAAACTAACATGGACTTTGCATATTGAAACAATCATGGGATATCAAAGAGGATTATTCATTCTACATATAATCAAATGATTAATACTAGAAATGAGTAGCAATATACAATTCATGTTGTAAGAAATATCAAATATGCAAGCAAAGATGCTTCATGAAAGTTCACAAAGTGTATAATGAAATAAAAGCACTATGGACCAAATGCATACACAAAATGAAAAATAAAATCCTATATTGGTCAAAGAATATCATAATGGAAAATAGAAAATATGGTGGACACTTTGGAGAAAATTGAGTAGAGGTAAAACATGATCAATACTTATTTAGCCTCTAAATTATTCAACTAAAATTACTAATTGAAATGTGGTATCCATTGATCTAGGACTCTCATTGCCCCTTTATCACTAGCATCTTAAATGGTGAATGTTGAAGTAATGTGAATGACAAGGTGGTTGAAAGCATCATGCCCCGTGAGTGTGAAAACCTAATCCATGATTACTCAACTTAAGATTCCTAATAAGCTTTGTACAATCATAATAAGTATTAATGACATCATAGAGAACCGCAAAGAGGTACCTCTTGCCCCATGACATGGAAACAAGCCCATGTCACAATGACAAGACAAACAAACGGAGTAGACTCATCATCCTTTTTATTTTCATTCACTATTATGCATAGCTTCTTATTTTATTGTAGGATGTGTTGTAGAGTCACTCAAGCTGTAAGTAAATTTCCACCATGATAAAGCATGGCTTGGGTTAGCGGCCCAATGCGTTTCTCTAGTCATATAGATACTTACTCATCAAAACTTACTATTCCTCTATTTCAATTCGGCATGGCAGGAGTCCAAAAACAAAAGTACATGATATCAACCAAATGTAAATTTTTGTGCAATGTTGAAAGCTTTCCGGTGATACACGTTTATAGCTAGCTCCCAACCACACACTTGTCAAACGCAAAACTTGTGGCTCCCATTATTGGGTCATGTTTATTAGATGCATAAAAAGTAAAGTGTGCCTTCAAAAGTTCGTAAGAGTCCTATCCCAAGTTCAACCCATGACAATTAATAAAGTGAATATATTAATTTAGAACATAAATAACACAATTACATGGTGAACATACTCGGAATAGCAATGAAGCTAATGGGAAGATATGGTGGACTCACTGGAAATACTTGGCTAAGGAGTGTTGGAAACAAGTTTTTACTTGTTGGAATTTTAAATTTTTGGCTAGCAAGAGGGAGATAGTTGACCAGCTACTATGCATGCATATGTCCATATAACTACTCATTTCATGAAAAACTAAATAAACCAGCAATTAACATCAAGGACATGAATAAGAGATACCTCAAGACAACATTATTGCAAATTTCTACACATAAAAAGCCTATAAATCATGCAAACCTATGTAGCTCTTCAAATCAACCATGGAATCCCTATTCCAAGTCATAATACTAGTATCCAATACATTCCAACCCCAAAATCCAGTAGCTCAATCT
Organism: Alopecurus myosuroides; assembly: GCA_028641055.1. Taxonomy (NCBI): domain Eukaryota; kingdom Viridiplantae; phylum Streptophyta; class Magnoliopsida; order Poales; family Poaceae; genus Alopecurus; species Alopecurus myosuroides. Next base: position 32,348,353 of record CM054061.1, read on the forward strand.
CATATAAAATGATGGGTGTGGTCTTATCAAAACAAAAATAAAAACAAAACTAGACGCTTCAAGTCTCTACGATAAAAGCTTTGCTTAGAAAAACAGAAATTAGACGTGTGCTAACCAAAAGAGTGTAGCTCCAGTGGGGTGTTCATAACATCCCCAAGCTTATGGCTTTCACCATTCTTGGATGTCTTGAGGCGCAGCTCCTCTATTCCCTGTGAAAAAACTTCACAAAACATGTTTCTCCCATTCTTTTTCTGTGGGGTGAGATTAGCAAGGACAAACAAATCACATGCTTGCTGTGCAAAATTCCAAATCAAATGCTCCAGTAGATAGACAATAAGTTTCATTATGTTGTATGTTAACTCTCTTGCTTGAAAGAATCATGGAGATTCGATTCCCAAACCCAAAGAGTGCATAAAACAAAAGAAGGCATAATCTGTCCAGAAAAGCAGCAGCAGCAAAACGAATGTTTTTCCCTAAGCTAGACTCGTCAAAAAATTAAGCCAATTTTTGTGCTTACAGAGGACGAAAAGTTTCAGAACATGCTAACATATTAGCTCAATCCTATATACCAATAAAAACGTAAAATCATACGGTGAGCAGACTCGTGCTGAAACAGAAATTTCATGCACTAGGATAGCAACTTATAAGTCCAAATGGTTTTGACTTGACTCTTTATTGAAAACTCCAGAATTAAAACAAAAAAAACTAATCTCTTGAGACAGCAAGAGGACACTAGTAAAATCCAAACAAAAACAACCGGGTTGCCTCCCGTAAAGCGCTTTCTTTATAGCCATATAACTAGGTTTTACTTACTTAACATCATGATGGTTGGAGTCAGGTGGCTCGGCATCCCCAAGCTTGGATTCTTGTACTTATTTGATACATGTAGGGTGATCCCAGGGGTACTCCCCAAGCTTGATTGGTTGTCCCTCTTGATCTTTGTTCATCTCACTCAACTATTCCTCCTGAAAAATTCTTCTTACACAAATCTCAAAATAAAACTTGATTAGAGGGGTTAGTGCCTCCATAAATAAAATCCACATAGGTACAGCAAAGACACATCATGAGTTTATTCTAAATATTAACTACTGTTACTACAGTTGTGCATTGCTCCTTGATCAAAAGAACCACACAAAACACAAGTAATGAGAGCAATGCAAAATAAAGACATAATCTGCCAAAAACTGAACAGCCCGTAAAGAGTGAATTTTTAGAGGCACTTAAGTTGCTCAAATCAGAAAACTTAAAACTAATGAAATATGTAGTGATAACTAAATATTGTTGTCGTAAATTACCAGGTCAAAATTCCACTTCTGTGATTTTAAACATTTTTTTTCAGTGAAGTTCAGGAATCTGTTTTCTTGACAGCTAATTACTATTGTTTAATCCTATATCTCATGTAAGATTATTCTTGCCATTTAAGATGAGAAATAAGACAGAAATGTGATGTTACAGTAGTGAACTAATATTTTTATTGTTTTTAGCTTTGGAAAAAGTTTTAATGATAGATACTTTGCAATGGTTTCATTGGCATGAACAACACATGTTCAAGGTCGGCCCCAACTTCTCCATTACGCATCCTTCTCATTTACTTTCCCAAATTTTTTATAAAATGAAAATCTTAAACTAAATGATACATAACAGTAGGTAAAGGCATTTTACATGTTGTAAAGACATAAATGTGTGCTCAAACCGAATAGGAAATTAAAGCATAAGGAACACACCAAAAAAATATTAAACAATTTATTTTTAAGTCTAACCCATTTCCTATGCATTGGCATTTTGTAATGAAACAAATAAAAGAAGCACATAATATCAAGCATAGAAAGGTAGATCAAGTGCAACTTCAATACTTTCAGCATAAAGAGGGGAAACTTAATATTGTTGAAATATGTGTAACCATGTTTCCCTCTCTCATAATAATTTTCAGTAGCATCATGAATAGATTCAACAATATGAATATCACATAAAACATTCTTATCATGAGCCACGTGCATAAAAGAATCACTACTCTCCACATAAGTAAAATCCTCATTAGTGATAGTGGGAGTTAAACATTCATAATTTTCATTGCAATCGTCATATATAGGAGGCATAGTATCATCAAAGTGAATTTTCTCCTCCAAGTTTGGGGAACTAGAAATATCATGCTCATCAAAACCAACTTCCCCAAGCTTAAAACTTTCCATAGAATCAGCAAGTATATCATTTTTATCCTCAATAGTAGGGGGACTAAAAATATCATAGTCATCAAGACAAACTTCCCCAAGCTCAAGGTTTTCCTTATCAATAAAGGTGTTCAAAGAATTAGTACTACCACAAATATGATTGTTGTGCAAATAATTTTTCAATTTCTCCTCAAACACTTCATGTCCTAATTCAAGGTAGATATTATACAGTTCTAAAATTGTTTGGTTGTTTTCCATTTTATATATTTTTTGTTTTGTTTTAGGTTTATATATTAGTATGCAATACAAACAAGAATAAAAAACTTAGCACAACGCTCCCCGGCAACGGTGCCAGAAAAGTGCTTGATGACTCCCAAGTGCAGGAGATCAATTGTAGTACCTTTCGATAAGTATTTGAGTGTCGAACCCACGAGGAGCTGAAGGTAAGCTATCTATTCTCTAAAGCCCTATAACCCTCTTATATGGCTGTTTATGCAAAGCAATAAGTTTGACTAAAAGGAACTAACTAATTAAAAGCAAGTGACGTGGAGTGTGGTTTGTCTAGTAACTAGTGAAGCAAGTTTAAAATGCAAGTTTCTAAGCAAGTTTCACAAGTAGCAAGCAGAAAATATCTCAAGTATCTCAAGGGAGCAAGTGTTCTAGCAATAGGTGTTTCGTTCGTGTGGTTGTCACAATTAGTGAAGCACATGTTTTAGTCTTAGTTGTTTCTTCTAAGAAGGAGCCATGAATAGGTATAGTCAAGTAAATGATCTACAACCCCTTATGATGGATCATGTGGCCAAGTAAATGACTGCACAAGATTGATTAAGACATAAAGTCCCACCATAGCCTTATGTTCTAAGGTCCCCTATATATATCCCCCTATAACTTAACTTTGTGGCTCGGTCTCAGGTTACTATCATTCCCAAGTCACCACCACTCCATTATGCTACCGGTGATCACCTTACATGCATTCCCCAACATATTCGTGCACTCATATATTGTACATAAAGACAATCATAGAAGATAACAAACTTGTATGCAACCAATCAACGAACTATTTCACCATTGCCAAGAACAATTCACTACTCAAACATAGACGGGGAGACACAATACATCAAGGGAATATAGTATTGCATCATACATCGTGTTTGCCAAGAGATTACAGTGGAGAGATGTAGCTGATCTTGCCGTAGATGTTGATGATGAACACGCCGGAGGGGGGTGGAGCCCTCCGGGGGTGATCCCGGCGGCGTTTCCCCCCTCCGATCTTCTCCGGCGGCAGCCTTCTGTCTCTCTGTTTCATGGTTTCGTCTCTCGGCGCTGCCTCCTCCTCGAAAAGGCCAGGGGACCCTTTATATAGTCGTTTTTAGGTCACGAGACACTCGGGAGAAGAAAGATCGACGACATCGGAGCCACGGGGGCAAAAAAGGGGGTCTCTCACGCGGCCAAGGAATCTGGCCGCGTGGAGGGTCCTCTTTGCCACCTGGTTGGCCGTTTGGCCCTCTACTTTGGCCCATGGTCTTCGTCTCGAAAATTCTGAACCGTGCTCTTTGGCCTTGCCCTTTTTGGAGTCTCGAAGCTCCCGGAAAGTCTGAAACACTAAAAAGTACGTTTTCTGGAAAAACAGGGTTAGAACCAAAAGAAGGGGGATTGTTTAGAAAATCCCCCAAATCATTATAAAACATGAATATAAGTTGCTAATATGTAGGAAAAACAAGTAATAACATGCAAAGTTCATGTATGCATGCATCAGTCTCTCGCGTAGGAATTTTTTTGTTTTTTATGCAACGAACCCTACAATGGTATCAGAGCCGGATCTATGCGTAGATGTTTTGTACAGGTAGAACACATAGGTGTATGTGGGCGTTGATGATCATGTTATTACCTCCTTGATTATTTTATGATCTTAGTGGAATAGTGGGATGAAGCAGCCCGGACTAACCTTACATGTCCACGTACATGAGACTTGTTCCACAACTAACATGCAACTTGTATTGCATAAGTGGCTCGCGGGTGTCTGTTTCTCCTACTGTAGTTAAGATCTAATATACGAAGGGTTGTTAAAAATGTGTTTATCAACGTTGTGCTTGATGTTCGTAGGTATGAACGGTTCTATCCTCGAAATCCCTAAGCCACGTAAAATATGCAAAAATAAATTAGAAGCGTCTAACTAGTTTTTGCTGGGCATGCGATATGATATGGTCAATGTTACAAATTTGATTATGAGATGATATATTTTGTAAATTATTGATATACCGGAAGGTATCCACATGGTTGTCTTATTATTGATGGACAATCAAGATTGGGATGCCATGGTACTTGGTACCACTTCGGTGGAATGATGGAGATCATACCATGATGCACATGATGGAGATCAAGTGGAAAGAGGACCGTATCATATCACGTTATCCTTACATGTGATGTTTGTGATGTTAATCCTTTTATGCATCTTGTTTTGCTTAGATAGCGACGGTAGCATTATAAGATGATCCCTCTCACTTAATATCAAGATAATAATGTGTTCTTCCTTAAGTATGCACCGTTAAGAAAGTTCGTCGTTTCGAGACACCACGTGATGATCGGGTGTGAAAGACTCAACGTTCGCATACAACGGGTGTTTTCAATCCTAGCATGTACAGACATGGCATTGAAACACACGCAATACTACGGTTCTACTTGGCGAGCCTAGCATGTAAAGACATGGCCTCGGAACACGTAACCAAAAGGTAAAGCATGAGTCATATGGATGATATGATGAACATGTCGATGTTCGCCTTTGAAGCTACATCATCTCACGTGATGATCGGTTTTGGTGTAGTGAATTTGGTTCGTGTAATCACTAAAGACGACTAAGGGGGATGTTGTTTTTGAGTGGGAGTTCATGGTTTAATTTTGAATTAACTTGAACTTATTTATCATGAACAACAAATCAAAGTTAATTTGCACAAATTGTAGTATTCATTGGCATCCACATAACTACCTTACACTTAGATTGTTAATTGAGATATAACTGTTATGATCTGGTAGATACCATTTAAGATTGGTACCGTATTAGTGAAATTTAAAATGGAATCCTATTGTAGATTTTCGGTATTTCCTATCTAGCTCCATGTGATTAATGATTGATTAATCTAGAGAGCAACCAATTCCTACTTAGAATCCAGAGTCATGGTTGCTTCCATATTACTTTATCTTCAAAAGAATGTTTTGTTGATCAAGGTGATTTAGGAACTGAAAAGAGTTTACTTTCAGAAACAATCAAGTGAAATATATATTGATATCTGGAAACTTATTTGTAGCAACATGACTGAGTATGATTTAGTGTGACAATGTTTGCTTATATTATCTGAATATATGCAATGACTGAAGACGTTGGGCGTTTGAATATTTCAAGAAATTGGGCGCTAAATATTGTCCTCTAAATTCCTTCCTTTGAGCTATAGTAGCTTAATCATAAAATTGTTATCATTGGATGGATTAAAAGTATGGGTAAAGTCGTTTACCTTACTTGGAGATTGCTAAGAGTGGAATCTAGAAGAATACTATTAATATGGTGATATTAGTAGAACAATCAAACTCAAAGTATGACTCAATGGGTGATAGTATATGACTAACACGCCAAAGAAAATGAGCTAGTACGACTAGCATTGTTTGATGTGAATGATTCTTCTGTAAAGGAAAGGGAATATTGAAAATAGAATTTTTTTTTGTACAAAGAGTGGGGTCGAAGACCCCGAGGCTGCATGTTGATTAACCTGTGGCCGGAACAAAGATTACAGAGGCCCTATACATCTCTTGCTCTAAAGACCAGAAATTCGAAAAAAGGCCCTACATGAAGGGGAACGTAGCATAGAAAATAAAAAATTTCCTACGCGAGAGACACCCGAAAGGCCAAGATCTAATCTAGGAGACGAAGTGCAACGGGCAACAAGAGGGTTAAGGAGAACACATACCCTCGAAGACTCAAAGTGGTACGAGATCAAATCTCGTTGTTGGCGTAGTCGTACTCACACCGATTCCGATAGGGAGAAGATGGGCACCGCAATCCGGCGGTGCATCCGTGATCGGTCACACGTACGGTTGATGACGACCTCCGTTCCCTCGTTCCAGCGGGGCGCGGAAGTAGAGGATCCCTCGGAACTCCAGCAGCACGACGACGTGGTGGTGGTGAAGAATCCCACGGTCAGGGCTTCGCCAAGCCGGAGACCATGAAATGGAGCAGCGGGTGGAGGGAAAGCGAAGTGGCCAAGTGTGTGAAGGAGGGAGAGCTCTCACCCTCCTTTTATAGGAGAGGGGGGAGGCAGCCCAAGGGGGGTGCGGCCAGCCCATGGGTGTGCCCCCACCTCTTCCCTCATCATGTGAGTGGACACTCCACTCACACCCACTCATTTCCCCATTATTTCCCACTTGGAAAATCCAAAGGTTTTCTTTTAATAAATAAATAAAACTTTTTTATTTCTTTATTTCAGCATTTGTTAATTCTATTAACAAACTTTTGCATATAGCACCTCGAATCATTTGTTAATTATATTAACAACCATTCGACGAAAAACCCCTTGAACTATTTCAATTTTCCCCGAAACAATTTCGGTGCTGTCCAAAATATTCTTCGATATTCCGTATCCTCTCAAACGCGTCATCGAACCTTAAGTGTGTCATCCTACGGTTCACGAATAAGATAGACATGATCGAGACTCCTCTCCGATCAATAATCAACAGCGGGATCTGGAGATCCGTGATGACTCCTATATATTCAACGATGACTCTCGTGATCGTGTGAACCAACAATGCCGTGAACTATTCCCTTTGTCTCGCGATATTTTACTTGTCCGAGATTCGATCATTGGTATCAACCATACCTTGTTCAATCTCGTTACCGACAAGTACTCTTTTCTCGTTCCCGTGATATAACATCCTTGTGATCATATCACGTGCTTGCAAGCGGTTTCGATGTGATATCACCGAGAGGGAACAGAGTATATCTCTCCGTCATTTGGATGGACAAATTCCACTCTTGATCCATGATCCTCAACTAATACTTTCCGAATACTTAACGACACCTTTATAGTCACCCTGTTATGGTGTGACGTTTGATGCCATCAAAGCACTCTTCTGGTATCAGCGATTGACATGATCTCATGGTCTAAGGAATAAGTTACTTCGTATGTTTGATATAACAAGGTAAACTAAATGACTTGATCGCATTGCTATATTCTCTTTGGGTATATGTTCATCACATCATTCTTCTAATGACATAACCCCGTTATTAATAACATCCAATGTTCATGATCAGGAAACCTTGATCATCTATTAATCAACGAGCTAGTTAAAAGAGAGGCCTTACTAGGAACCATTGTTTGTTTATTAAGCACACATGTATCAACGTTTCCGGTTAATACAGTTCTACCATGAGAAATAAACATTCATCATAAACAAGGAATAAGATAATAACCATTTTATTATTGCCTCTCGGGCATATTCCCTTCAGTCTCCCACTTGCACTAGAGTCAATAATCTAGTCTGTAAGCACTTTAACACATATGGCGTACCAGTGTTATTACCATGCTTCGCATGCGGTAAACATCATCAAAAAGATCTGAACTGTTCAGGTCCTATTGTATTTGCATGTCCTTTGCGTCTACACACATCACTCATTCTCTAATGAGATGGCTTTGTATATATATGGTCAATTGGTGAAAACTTAATTCCTTAGCTTAAACTGATGCCACTAACATTGTGAAAATGTAGCTTCATAGTGTTAGCATTCTTGGAAACTCACCAAGTTCCGGTGATACCTTAATTCTTCAGCTTAAACTGATGTTACTAACATTGTGAAAATGTAGCTTCATAGTTTCAGCATTCTTGGAAATTCACCAAGTTCAATAAAGAACTCCTTGACACAAAATACGCTTATAATCAGTTGTTAACACAACGATATACTTTAGCCTTTGTTGTAGTATCTGTCACAATATTTTAATTTTGAAACTCTTTCAAATCCAGCATGGAACTTTCTTCCATCCTATTGTGCTACCCTTCATCACATATTTTAATTGAGATAAAATTACTTGAATAAATGACAAGACTATTAGTGTAACATATTACAACTAATATTTTGTCATTACTATATAGGAAAACATATCCTTAGCATTTCTAAAATGACACAAGGATCTCTCCCACTGTTGTCTAATCATCATAAGAATTATCCTACTATAACATTTTATAGCATAGGACTCATCTGGTTGTGTACATAGCATGGAAACATGACTTAGAAATCTCAATTTCAATGATGCTCATCATGTGTCAAAACACATGAATCTTGCTCAATTATTTTCCATGTGACAAGAACTCCTTCTTGCCATTTTCATATTGCCTTACTTCAATATTTCATCTATGTAATTTGGCTCCAATCATATCAGGTGCGTCAATCCATCTTTTATAGATATCGATGCCCAATATCTTCTAAGCCTTTCATCAATATGAAATCGAAAATATTAACCGTGTTAATTTAAAATACATATTTTCCAATCAACCATATGTCATCTACATAAAGTATTGGAAATATGTCATAGCGCTCCCACTTAATTTCTTGTAACTCTACAAGCATCTTTATCATTCATGATGGAATCAAGCTCTTTTGATAACTTCATTAAGCTAAAGATTTCAACTTCGCTATGCTTACTTCAACCATTGAAGTGTGCATGCCTTTATAGCAACCTTTTGAATTTTACAAAACTCTCAGATTGTGTCAAGTACACATCCTTGATCAAACTGCCTCGAGAGGAGAGTTGGTTTTGTTATTCCACTGCCATATCATAATATGTAACTTTTTGCTAGAACTATCCGCAAAGACTAAAGCATCACTACGGAAGATCGAAATCTTGTAGTAGTCAACTCTTTGAACTTCGTCGAAAACAACTTTTCGATAAGTATCCATGTCTTTGTCGCTATATAGACCCTTTTGCTATCGTTAGGCATCATGCCTATTGAAAGGACTACCAAGTCACATACTTGATATTCATACAAGGATACTATGGCGGATATAATGACTCATAGTCAATTTTACGAAGTCATGGCCCATCATTTGCTTCCTTTATAAGGTCCAGGTCCTTTTGTTGTCAAAACAACACTTTACACTTAAACCACAAGTTGTTCTAAGTACAAAGTTTTTGGACTTTTCTGGTACAGTTCGCAAACTCATTTGAAGTATCTACAACATTTGTAGTGTCTTCTACTTAGTCAAAATAGTAAACCCCGGAACAACTTCCAGTGCTGCGCTACTCTTGACATGATAACGAAAATTCTCTAACCTCGTTGAGTTTGTACTGTGCTCCCACTCACTTGTTTCGCAAGAACTACTTTCTCGAGAAATCAACCCTTTCTGACAAACAACATTTGTCTTTTGGTTCGGTGATAGGAGAAATACCCAATGTTTTATTTGGGATAACCTTATAAACATATATTTATCCTATTTTGGTTGTAAACATTTTACACATGCTATGCATACCAAAACTTAAGAAAAATGACAATTCGGGTCATTACCCAAACCATATCTTATATGTTGTCAATTTCAACGGATCATGAAGGTGCTCTTTTCAGTGTAAAAGCGGTTGTCCTTAATGTATAAACTACAAAATTATAATGGCAATTTTATTAATCTTACCATGTCAAACAGGGTTTGATTTTGTCTTTTGAATACTCCAATCTAATGTGGGGTATTCGAGAAGTATAAGTTGTAGAACAATTCTGCAACTTCTCAGATGTTTTGCTAAACTTGTAACTCAAACTTTATCCTTTATGATCCAATCATAAATACTTGATTATCTTGTTACATTGATTTTAACTTCATATTAACAACCTTTTGAACCAATTCAAAATGTCAAACTCTGTTCCCTTTAAATAGATATACTCACATATCTACTTAAATCATCGACATAATTTTATGAAGGAAAAATTAATCCACCATACATGACTACACATAATGGACTATATACATCAGTATGTATAATCTCCACTAAATTAGTCGTCCATTCTACTTTGGCCTAAGAACGGAATTCTAGTCATCTTTTGGAAGAGGTCTCACAAGTGTCGTGGGATAATCACGGCAGATGTTACCGGGGGTAACTGATCTTGGGGCAAGTCGACACAGGTATTCGGGAGAGGGTTTAGCTCGAAGGAAGACATGGCGAAAGCAATCTAAGAACCAGGAAATAACTCGCCGGATCTCAATATGAATTATGCCAGATACTCGATAACAGGTGTTACAACTATGACTTGAATCTCTGGCAAACTAAACCTAGGGGCCGGTTTATAAAGCACCCGTACACCCCTAACTTGCCCTTCAAGGCACGTCTTGAGTCCTACTCGAACTCCACATACAAAGCCTAACTTTCCTTATCGCAACCCACAAGCCGGGTTACGAATCTCACAAACCTTTGGGCCTTCTAGTAACCTCTTTACCCCTATCCGGGTATTGCTCAGCTCACCCCGGGCCGGATTATACCTTGAAGTGGGCCTACCGGGTTACTATCCCCCCATCAGTAGTCCCCAGAATAGCCTGGGCTTCCAAGATTTACTCTTCGAAGCGCTGGCTATTCCCTGCAGAAATAGTGGATACAAGAACACATAAAGATCAAGATACAATATGCTGACAAGCGGCTGGGATTAACACCCAGGGGATCAGGTAGCAACCCGGCTTCCCCTCAAAGGCTCTCCCTCAATCTTCCAGACCTGAATCTTAATAGGAAACTCGATGATTTCACATCTTCCTCAATAACCGTCGCTGATACTAGGAAGGAAATTTCCCCTTCCTTTTACTCTGGATTACATCGATCTATGCATAAGGCGCGTCTTTCAAATTTCAAAATAGCCAACCATTACTCCGCACATCCCGGGTTTCGCCCGTTAGGTTAGGCTTTTCCACCCGGGCTATTATAAATAGACCCCAAGGAGCAAACTCAACCCTAACGGCTCATTTCTCCCACTTCTCTTCTCCTCAAGCTCGAGTTCGCGGAGTGCCACCACGGAAGCCCTACGCACATCGCCGGAGCCCATCCGCCGTCGCTTGCGCTCCGCCACCACGCAAACCACTCCAGCTCCCAAATCCACCACCAAGCCCCCGATTCGCCGGAAGGAAATCGCCAAAGGGCATCAATCCTGCGCCATCTGTCTCCGTAAATCCCTACTCCAACCTCCTCCGGTAAGCTCTTGATATCCTCCATTCCAACCTTGCAATCCCTTAGCTTTTCCTTAGATCAGATCTGAATCGAGTCGCATGCAATTTCTCGGGACCTGCCGAATTAACTTACTAGCGTTTGCCATAACCACTCCCATAGATAGGATGCGCAGCTTATCTTACTCCCCTACCACTAAGTATCACTAGATTGGCCTGAGATATAGAAATTGGATTTCCCATCTGGGCTCGGGCCACCAAAAATTTCCGCCCTTGCTCTTATCATCCGGAAAATCTCACTTCTCCGGCTCACTTGCTGATAATAGACATAAGGGTATCCTTCTACCTTCCCCCGGCACTTACTTTTCGTAAAAACTTCACAACTTTCATAACAACACGCGATACCCGGACAGATCACAGTTGACCCGGCAAGGCAATACCCGGATTATTTTTAAGTTACCGGCAACCGACTATTCATTAATTTCCGAGCTTTCCCCGCTCACCTCCTTCCCTTTGATGTTTTAACAGGTCAACCCCATGGCACCCAAGAGGCAGGGGAAACAGCCGGCTAAAACTAAGCCCACTAACTCCATTTCAGCCAATTGGGGGAGATCCTCCGTCACCAAGGCCAAACTGGAGGAGTTAGTGGAGCTTGGAATCCTTCCTCCCCAGGAAACTATCCACTGGAGAGTACCCGGCAACGAAACCCGGCCCTCTCCAGCAACGGATGAGGTAATATGTTTTGTCGAACACGTGACCCGAGGCTTCAGGCCCCCGGGTCACCCTTTCTTTCGTGACGTTCTAGATCACTATAATCTCCGTATTTTCGATATAGGCCCAAACTCCGTTCTGAACATCACCCACTTTATCGTTCTTTCCGAGTCTTACTTGTGCACTCCGCCAAGTTTGGCTCTCTTTGTTGAACTCTTTCAGTGCAAGCCGTGCCGCGAGAGCGGCGACGGCGCACTTCTTACCTGCGGCGGGGTTTCTATCCAGCGCCGCAAGAATTCCTTGATGCCTCCCCTCACTCTCAATTCTCATGTAAAGCACTGGCAGCTCTCATACTTCTACTGCCAGGACACCTCCCCACCCGGTGAGAAGAAATTACCGGGCTACTCGGAGGGTCAGCTCGACATTTCCGAATCTTTCAATGCCTTCGCCTCTGACTCGGACAGGGAGGCGATCTTGCCTTCGTTGGCTAAAATCCCCATCCTATCAGCCCGAGGCCTCATCGGGCTAAACTTGGTGAAGACCTGGGTTAACTTCCGCATCCAGCCAAACTCCATTCGTGAGAAGCTGATGTGTGAATATTCGGGTCAAACCACGGACCCGATCCGATACTCTGCCAGCACCCTTGCCCCTAATGACATGAACAAAACGATCAAGGGTTTTTTAACGGAGAAGCTCGAGGTAATCCGGAGCATCGCCGGGTTAGAACCTTTTACACTCGAGAACCCCGCCCCCGCTGTAAGCTTTCTGCCTCTTGATTTTGGATTTTAACAAGCTTACCTTTATCCGCTTTTCATGACTCGATATTAACCATTATCCTGGCATTTTCACCTCAGGCCGATAATGGCTTTTGGACAATCGACACTCCTCCCGATTCTGGAGACGCGGAGGAAGAAGATAACGCCGTTAATTCGGATGAAGGTGCGTACTTAACCCCCTTGCGTACATTATATCCTGTCTCCTCTTTCTCCTTATGCTATATCTTCAATACCTTTCAGAACGAGAGGACCAAGACGAAGAAGAAGAATCAGATGGCTGGGAAGAATCCGCCAGCGAGGAGGACGAGCCGGAGCCGGCCACCAAAGCCGGATCCAAAAGGAAATCCCAGAGAATCGCCCTCCAGGTTTTTATTCCGCTCCCTTGCACTTTTAATTTTTGTTCTCATAACGTCATTTCGGGGCTAACCCCACCTTCACCCCTTTTGATCATAAATGAAGGAGCCACCCACGACTAGGCGCCGAGTAACCCGGAACCATCCAGGCAACGAGGCCCTTAACCCGGGCACTTCATCGCCCCCGGCTCGACACCCTGGTATTTATATCGTAAATAGAAACTCTTTCCGGACATTCCTTTGCAACATGATCTCAAACCTTGCTTGGCATTTTTCAGTTTCTTCCGGGTCTAGCAGCGGCTTTCCTTCGGACTTCCCGGTGAACACCGGGTAAGCGCCTTTTCCTGATATTATACCGAACTTTCATCCCCTTTTTTTTCATAATCAAAGATTAATTGCGCCTTTGCACCTTCTTCAGAGCCACGGTTATTAGTAGCGACCAGGAGGACACCGAGGCTAAGGTCCGGGTCGAGAACGAGCCGGCTGATGATGCCTTCACCACGGCTGGCGACGAGCAAGTGTCGCCACCGGAGCCAGCTAGGCATGACGCCGAGTATCCAATCGCTTCGCACGCAGGCGAGAAGGAGAAGGGAGCAGCTTCGAGCGCGGGAGGGGGACCAGACTCCGACATTCGGATGACCCGGGTGCCACCTCCTGTTACAAGAAAAACTCCTTTTCCCACTTTCCAGGTACCCGAGTCATCTAACTCGGATAACGCTGATTTTAACCAGCTAATGAGCGCTCTTCTCGCCATGAAAGCTTCGGAAGGAAATGTCCTAGAGCGTATGGCTGCAGCACATCAGGTAATCTTGTTTGACACTTCTTACTATACATCCAGTCCCCAAGTTCCGAGTATAATTTTCTGTAATTATTCTCGGTACTTCGCATAATAATCTTCTGTAATCATTTTCTTAGAAGGAAATATTCTCGCAATATCCGGCTTACAATTGCACTCATTCTTTGCAGGCGGAGATAACTCAGTCGGATGAAACACTACTTAAAACTGAGCAGCTCTTGCTTGCGGAAACAAAGCGCAGGGAAACCCTTGAAGCGGAGATAAAGACTTTGAAAAAGGATGTCTCCAAGTACAAGAACAAATACAATGCTGCCCAGTCCTCGCTGAATAACCTGTCGACTCAGCTTACGGATACTTACCGTATCTTGCTAAGTAAGTTTGCTATTTGCGATTAATTTGCGTATCTCTATCTTGCCGCTGTAACAACCAATATTACTGATATGTTTTTGCGTGTTTCGATTGCAGGTGCTAACCTTGCTGCTCCGGAGGAGAACACCGTTACTCAGGCTAAAACTCTGAAGACTGTGCTCCGGACATTTTTTGCTGGCACGAAACTTTTGCTGGATGCTATAAAGTGGCATTCGGAGGTATACCCGGGCGAAGAAAATCTCATGCAGGCCTTGTCCACAGCGCCTGGATGGATTGAAATACTGAAGCGTTCATCTTGCCGGATTGGGATGACCCGGGCTTTGACGCTGGCGAAGGCATATTTTCCTAAGCTTGACCCGGCCAAGGTAGTATCCGGGTTCCCAGAGTTCAAGGCTGATGGGTCTAAGTTTAAACCCCAGGACTTCAAAGCTATACAATCGTCGGTACGTCACTCTGCCACAACTTTGGCAGATAAAATGGATCTAAACACAATTATGAGCTCATATGACTCTGAGGGTAAGGTTATTCTGGTGGAAGCACCCCCTCCTTTTGATATGCTGGAAAAGTGGTCGACTGACCTGGCCAGGAGGAAAGAAGAGACTGCGAAGAGAGAGGCCGAACTAGGCGTAAAGCCGTCTACCTCAACGCCAGCCGTTCCTCCGCCTGTCCGTCCCGACGTGAAGAGTCCGAGTAAAACTGCTGGCAAAGCCAAGGAGCAGGTCCCAGACGAAGACCCGGAGAATCACCCCCGGGATGCCGAGTAGGATGATACCTAGTGCTTTGCGTTTCTCGAGGTTGATATGATGTTTAGCGATGCGCCTGTGCAACATTGATACTGATGTTATGACTTTGCGCTTGTTTAACTTGTGATAACTCCTTGCCTCTCCCGGCTTTCGATAATCTCGATCCTTGTGTTAAATGTAAGCTTATTCTCGATACTTTGAATTCTTGCTTTTGATTCCCTTTTGAGACTCGGCTAACCGAGTATCATAGGTTTTGATAGACGGGCTTTTCTTTAAGTCCCCAAGGCTCGGAAACTAAGGTTTACGAGCTGTAGTAGTTAAGCAGTTTGTTTCTGTCTCGAAGTCCCCAGTCCCCATGACCCAAAGTACGAGCTAGGGGGGCGTGGCCTTTCTCAGATGACAAACTGCTTTTTACCAGGCTGGAAACCGATAGCTATTCACATAAATACTGAAGTCATGCTTAATACTTGTTGAGTTTCCGGCTATTTGAGCCTTATACTCTGCATGGACTTGTGGTTTAGATGACCCTTTTGATTACCTTGTACTGTAAGCCGGCTTTCGCGTGGATACCATGCTGTTACATCTATACGAAAAACAGGGTCAAGCAAGTCCCATTGGGCTGCATAGTTTGATTGTAATCGTAAGTGAACAGATCATGCCACTTTAGTGCGAGTCACATCGAGCTTAAGTAAGAATAATCAAGAAATTTGGCTCCTTTGTCCGGTTATAAGATTGCAGCCGTACCCGTTTTTTCGAGTAATCAGCCCTCATAACTCATAGGCATCGAGGCCGGGTCTCCGGGCTTGTGATTACTTACTTAAGCACACCAATCCCCGAAGACCTATATGCACGTGACGTATTTTGATGATATTTACGTATTGATAATAACAAGCATTACTTACTTGTAACTGAAGCAAAGACCATGATACGACTCGAGACCATCTTCTTTTATTGATAAAAATTTCTTTTTCTTTTTTTGAATCAGCAGGCCGCCTCATTAAAAACCTTCCAGTCCCCTTAGGTACCCTGGATAGGAAAAGAGTGCGTATGAAACCTGCCGCCCATTACACTGCTTTAGTTATTCTCGAGAGTCGGCCTCGCGTTGGTACGGCCGATGCACATTCTCCACTTGCTATGCCCTTTCGTAATGAGTACCGGATTTGCTAGCCAATCCGGGTATATCGCCCTTGAAGCGTGATCAGCTGCGGATGGTGGTACGCCTTCTTCTTCCCTGCTGAGAGTTTTGAAAGTATCGCTCCTGATGAAGCCTACCATCTTAGGGTTTTGTTCTGCCCTAACTTTTGCTTTGTCCCCCTCAGGAGTTGGCTTTTTTGACGTTGTCCTCTCTTCTAGGTCTACCTGAGAACGGTAATGTTTGAGCTCTTCCTTCCTACAGGCTTGCTCGGCCATTGCCGCGTCTCCCTCATCACACTCAGCTGCTATATCTCGGTTTCCGTGTATTGTAATGGTCTTCTTGGGACCCGGGATTTTCAGTTGTAGGTACACATAACACGGTCTTGCCATGAACTTGGCATAAGCCGGCCTTCCAAACAATGCATGATAAGGGCTGCGCAACTTTACTACCTCGAAGGTAAGCCACTCGACTCGGTAGTTGTCCTTTGACTCTCCAAAAGCTACTTCCAGTGCCACCTTTCCTTCAGGGCATGCTGAGTGACCCGGCACTATCCCGTGAAAAACTGTTGTACTCTTTTGCAGCTGCGATTCCTTTAAGCCCATACGCAGAAAAGTTTCCCAGTACAGGATATTGATACTACTTCCTCCATCCATCAAGACTTTTTTCAGCTCGTAGCCGTTGACCTGTGGTGCCACTACCAAAGCTAAGACTCCCGGGTGATCAACTCTGTCCGGGTGATCCTTCCTGCTCCATGTTACCTCTTGTTCTGACCACCTCAAATACCTTGGAACAGCGGAAGAGACCGAATTAACTGCTTGTTTCAGTATCTTCTTATCCTTGTTAGAGCCTCCCGTAGTGTGCACATGATATTGACCCAGCTGTTTGGGGTTAGCTTGAAAACCTCCCGCTCCCCCTTGATTGTTACCTTGATTTCCAGCTGGCGGGTTGCCGGCTGGGGGCGGTCCGTTGCCCAAATTTCCACCTAGGCCCGGGCCTCCTCCTCGGCCTGCACCTCGCATGGCTCTGTTCACTTCCTCGTTCTTCCACCTTTGTAAGTCGGCACATTGCTCCAACGAATGATTGGCCGGCTTGCCGTTCCTGCTATGCTTCGGGCATGCCATCCTAAATATGTCCCAACTGTTGCTTGGTCTTGGAGGTCCTTGGTAGTGCCCCCCATTGTGATTTCCAGTATTAAAATTTCCTTCGGATCTAGGTCTTGAAGACCCGGCCTCCGTGTTGGCTACAAACTCGGAATTCCCTTCAAACGGGCGCTTGTTTTGGCTACTTCCGTTATTGTTTGGCGCCGATCCATTGCCGGTTTTCCCGCTGCTACTTGTGTTTGCTTTTGCTTTCTTGTCATCAACTTCCTCCTCTGTGGTATCCGTTGCAGCGTGTTTGTTGCACGCATCCATTAACTCTCCCATTGTAACCTCCGCTGCATTCCTACTAGATTTCATGCGAGTTAGTTTTTGCACTAAAGGAACATACTTACATGTTTTTGCCATAGCTTGTAGCGCGTCCTTAGGCTGGATATCCGTAGACGAGTGGAGTATCTCCATAACCCGGCGTACCCAGCTGCGTGCTGACTCTCCTTTCTTCTGAACGCATCTTTCTAAATCATCAATAGTAAATAACTTTCTGCACGTCCCATGAAAGTGCTTGATAAATGCGGTCTTTAGCTCCTCCCACGATTTGATCAATTTTTCCGGTAGATTGGTGAACCATAACTTTGCTGCTCCCTCTGACATCATCAAGTACATGAATTTGGCTTGGAGATTCTCGGATGCGTTGCGAATTGACATTGCCATCTCATAGCTGCTCAGCCACGTTTCTGGATCCATTGTTGGCTCATAATTTACTACTTTCCCCGGTTCTTTGAACTTCTCCGGGTAAGGTTCTGCCCTGATATCGTCCGAGAGGCACTTGGGTCCCGCCAGGGTGGTTGGGGGTGGTCTTACTCGGGAGGCACGTGACCCGGCTGGGGGTGCCTCGAGGTGCGGCGCCACCGGCAATTCGTGCCCAGCAGATCCGGCCCCGGCTCTTCTGGCTCTGGAACTGTCCACCACCGCCTGCGCTGCTGATACTACTGGTACTGTCTGGATACGCGGTGGAGGCGGCATTTGCTGCTGCTCTTCCCTTCGTCGTGCCGCACTTGTTTGGACATTGCCCTGTTGCTGACTGGCGTACGGCGTCCCATGCATCCCGCTTCTATGATCCGGATAATTGGCTTGTTGTGCTACCGCGGTGTGCAGCAGATCGATTGCTCGTCGGGTTCCTTCCGCATGAGGCGAGTTTCCCACAGGAATCTGGTTTAACGCGAGCGTTGCTGCGTACACGTTGTCCATGGGATTGTTGTAATGACCTGCTGGTGTGCGGAATCGTGACGGTGGTGGCGGCATGGTATTGCCGGCTGTCGCCCCCGTCTGGGGCAGAGGTAACCCGGCTGGCGCGTTTACCGGATGTGCTTCCGTTGAAGGTCGCGGTATGGTCCCTTGGTTCGTCGGTGGAATCGGCTGATCTTGAGGCGTGAACACCAGGGCAGTCGGGTTAATAACCCCTCCTGTTGCCGGCAGCATAGTTCGGTGCCTCTGGTGCATCCTTGTCGTTTCCTCCCGGAGCCGGGTCTCTCGGTCATCCAATTCGCGCTGCCGCGCGACCATCCCCTGCCTTTCTGCTTCCACTTGCCTTCTTTGCTGCTCCAATGCACGACGAGCCACGTCCAGGTCTCTTACACGCTCTGCCGCGTTTTCTGGGGTAATAACTGTGGCCAAGACTGTGGGGTCCAAAATCAAATTATTATCAAACAGAGCCGGGTGACGCGGGTTTGAGGGGCCCGCCCCCGGTGTCCGGTTTGCTTGGAACCCGAACATATT
Organism: Alopecurus myosuroides; assembly: GCA_028641055.1. Lineage (NCBI taxonomy): Eukaryota > Viridiplantae > Streptophyta > Magnoliopsida > Poales > Poaceae > Alopecurus > Alopecurus myosuroides. The sequence goes on from CM054061.1 coordinate 32,367,449, forward strand.
TGCGTGTCGCTCCTCGTCTGCTGGGCGACTGGTGACAGACGCCGACTCTCCATCGACCTGGGCCAAGACCGGGTCAACTGCTCCTTGCTGTTGGGCCGCTGCCTGAACCGCCGCGGCTGGCGCCGCGGCCGCGTTTTCTTGATTGAGATTGGTCGTGGGAGCCGCATAGACGGCAACCCGGCGCATGATGCCCGGTGTAGATTCGTACTGTTCTTCCTCGCTGTTTTCCCTTTCATATCGATCCTCCGACAAATCCCGTATAGATTCGGTATCATCTTCCCTCTCCATCTGACCCGTTGTTCCAATCGACTCTTCCTTTTCCGATCGGACATACATGTCTTCTCCTGACACAGAATCAGATCCAATATTATCACAATTCGAACTGGAAGTACATACCACACCGACGAAGACGTTGACGCTGCCGACTGTCACGATGGATCCGGTTTCGAGGTGATCTGACTCTGGCCCCCAGCCAGAATCGTCTACCATCTTCTCTCCTTTGCTGTTGACGTAGATTTCTCCGACGATGAGGTTCTTCATGCTCTTCCGAGCTTCTCCCGTGATGTAAACACCTTTGGACGCAGGCCCCACGGTGGGCGCCAACTGTCGTGGGATAATCACGGCAGATGTTACCGGGGGTAACTGATCTTGGGGCAAGTCGACACAGGTATTCGGGAGAGGGTTTAGCTCGAAGGAAGACATGGCGAAAGCAATCTAAGAACCAGGAAATAACTCGCCGGATCTCAATATGAATTATGCCAGATACTCGATAACAGGTGTTACAACTATGACTTGAATCTCTGGCAAACTAAACCTAGGGGCCGGTTTATAAAGCACCCGTACACCCCTAACTTGCCCTTCAAGGCACGTCTTGAGTCCTACTCGAACTCCACATACAAAGCCTAACTTTCCTTATCGCAACCCACAAGCCGGGTTACGAATCTCACAAACCTTTGGGCCTTCTAGTAACCTCTTTACCCCTATCCGGGTATTGCTCAGCTCACCCCGGGCCGGATTATACCTTGAAGTGGGCCTACCGGGTTACTATCCCCCCATCAACAAGCGTCAATAAAATGACTCCGGAAGTCCATCAATATGGAGTTCCTTCATGTTTTCCTTTCCGATATGAACTAAAATGGTGGTGTCACAATTTAAGTGAAAATCGTTTACGTCTTGCAACGTTTAGCATTCAATCTTATAGATGTTTACTTTACCAACATGATTTATATTAACATATCCATCAATTATGGAATATGGTCATCGTTTGAACAATCTCATTTGTTCTCACAAAAGACTAGAACAAAACAACAAATTATTAAGTTCTTCAAATAAATCTTGACTGTTTGGTTCGATACGACAATGAACACAATAACACTTTATTTATGTTCTTGTCATAATCGATTCCACATCTATTACTAGTTCCTTTTAGGCCCTTGTATTTCTTGCATTGTGTTGCTTTGTATGACAACTCATACCAACAAATGTGGTATCAAAATACCCAAAAATACTTAGTTAACTAGTAATACATCTATAACTTGTATATCAAGCATATACTCCTGAGCTGGACTTTTCCAGTTATCTTCTTTTCTGCCATATATCTATTTGCAATTCTATTTTCAATACTCTCTTTCCTTTATAGAAGAATCATTCAACATCAAACAATGCTAGTCTTACTAGCTCATTTTCTTTGGCGTGTTAGTCATATACTATCACCCATTGAGTCATACTTTGAGTTTGATTGTTCTACTAATATCACCATATTAATAATATTCTTCTAGATTCCACTCTTAGCAATTTCCAAGTAAGGTAAACGACTTTACACATACTTTTAATCCATCCCATCATAACAATTTTATGATTAAGCTACTATAGCTCCAAGGAATAAATTTAGAGGATAATTTTTAGCGCCCAACTTCTTGGAATATTCAAACGCCTAGCGTCTTCAATCATTGCATATATTCAGATAATATAAGCAAACATTGTCACGCTAAATTTGCATATATTCAGATAATATAAGCAAACATTGTCACGCTAAATTATACTCAGTCATGTTGCTACAAATAAGTTTCTAGATATCAATATATCTTTCACTTGATTGTTTCTGAAAACAACTCTTTTCAGTTTCAAAATCATCTTGATCAACAAAACATTCTTTTGAAGATAAAGTGATACGAAAGCAACCATGACTCTGGATTCTAAGTAGGAAATATTTGCTCTCTAGATCAATCAATCATTAACCATATGGAGCTAGGTAGGAAATACCAAAAATCTACAATAGGGCTCAATTTTAAATTTCACTAATACGGTACCAATCTTAAATGGTATTTACCAGATCATAACAGTTATATCTCAATTAACAATCTAAGTGTAAGGTAGTTATGTGGATGCCAATGAATACTACAATTTGTGCAAATTCACTTTGATTAGTTGTTCATGATAAATAAGTTCAAGTTAATTCAAAAATTAAATCATGAACTCCCACTCAAAAACAACATCCCTCTTAGTCGTCTTTAGTGATTACACGAACCAAATTTACTACACCAAAACCGATCATCACGTGAGATGATGTAGTTTCAAAGGCGAACATCGACATGTTCATCATATCATCCATATGACTCATGCTTTACCTTTCGGTTACGTGTTCCAAGGCCATGTCTGTACATGCTAGGCTCGCCAAGTAGAACCGTAGTATTGCGTGTGTTTCAAGGCCATGTCTGTACATGCTAGGCTTGAAAACACCCGTTGTATGCGAACGTTGAGTCTGTCACACCCGATCATCACGTGGTGTCTCGAAACGACGAACTTTCTTAACGGTGCATACTTTAAGGAAGAACACATTATTATCTTGATATTAAGTGAGAGGGATCATCTTATAATGCTACCATCGTTATCTAAGCAAAACAAGATGCATAAAAAGGATTAACATCACATACATCACATGAAAGGATAATGTGATATGATATGGTCATTCTTGCACTTGATCTCAATCATTCCACCGGCGTGGTACCAAGTACCACGGTACCCCAAACTTGATTGTCCATCAATAAGAAGACAACCATATGGATACCTTCCGGTATATCAATAATTTATAAAATAGATCATCTCATAATCAAATTTGTAATATTGACCATATCACATCACATGCCCAGCAAAAACTAGTTAGACGCTTCTAATTTATTTTTGCATATTTTACGTGGCTTAGGGCTTTCGAGGATAGAACCGTTCATACCTACGAACATCAACCATAATGTTGATAAACACATTTTTAACAACCCTTCATAGATTAGATCTTAACTATAGTAGGAGAAACAGACACCCGCAAGCCACTTATGCAATACAAGTTGCATGTCAGTTGTGGAACAAGTCTCATGTACGTGGACATGTAAGGTTAGTCCGGGCTGCTTCATCCCACTATGCCACTAAGATCATAAAATAATCAAGGAGGTAATAACATGATCATCAACACCCACATACACCTATGTGTTCTACCCGTACAAAACATCTACGCATAGATCCGGCTCTGATACCACTGAAGGGGAACGTAGCATAGAAAACAAAAAATTTCCTACGCGAGAGACACCCGAAAGGCCAAGATCTAATCTAGGAGAGGAAGTGCAACGGGCAACAAGAGGGTTAAGGAGAACACATACCCTCGAAGACTCAAAGTGGTACGAGATCAAATCTCGTTGTTGACGTAGTCGTACTCACACCGATCCCGATAGGGAGAAGATGGGCACCGCAATCCGGCGGTGCATCCGTGATTGGTCACACGTACGGTTGATGACGACCTCCGTTCCCTCGTTCCAGCGGGGCGCGGAAGTAGAGGATCCCTCGGAACTCCAGCAGCACGACGACGTGGTGGTGGTGAAGAATCCCACGGTCAGGGCTTCGCCAAGCCGGAGACCATGAAATGGAGCAGCGGGTGGAGGGAAAGGGAAGTGGCCAAGTGTGTGAAGGAGGGAGAGCTCTCACCCTCCTTTTATAGGAGAGGGGGTAGGCAGCCCAAGGGGGGTGCGGCCAGCCCATGGGTGTGCCCCCACCTCTTCCCTCATCATGTGAGTGGACACTCCACTCACACCCACTCATTCCCCCATTATTTCCCACTTGGAAAATCCAAAGGTTTTCTTTTAATAAATAAATAAAACCTTTTTATTTCTTTATTTCAGCACTTTTTAATTCTATTAACAAACTTTTGCATATAGCACCTCGAATCATTTGTTAATTATATTAACAACCATTCGACGAAAAACCCCTTGAACTATTTCAATTTTCCCCGAAACAATTTCGGTCCTATCCAAAATATTCTTCGATATTCTGTATCCTCTCAAACGCGTCATCGAACCTTAAGTGTGTCACCCTACGGTTCGCGAATAAGATAGACATGATCGAGACTCCTCTCCGATCAATAATCAACAGCGGGATCTGGAGATCCGTGATGACTCCTATATATTCAACGATGACTCTCGTGATCGTGTGAACCAACAACGCCGTGAACTATTCCCTTTGTCTCGCGATATTTTACTTGTCCGAGATTCGATCATTGGTATCAACCATACCTTGTTCAATCTCGTTACCGACAAGTACTCTTTTCTCGTTCCCGTGATATAACATCCTTGTGATCATATCACGTGCTTGCAAGCGGTTTCGATGTGATATCACCGAGAGAGCCCAGAGTATATCTCTCCGTCATTTGGATGGACAAATTCCACTCTTGATCCATGATCCTCAACTAATACTTTCCGAATACTTAACGACACCTTTATAGTCACCCTGTTACGGTGTGACGTTTGATGCCATCAAAGCACTCTTCTGGTATCAGCGATTGACATGATCTCATGGTCTAAGGAATAAGTTACTTCGTATGTTTGATATAACAAGGTAAACTAAATGTATTGATCACCTTGCTATATTCTCTTTGGGTATATGTTCATCACATCATTCTTCTAATGACATAACCCCGTTATTAATAACATCCAATGTTCATGATCAGGAAACCTTGATCATCTATTAATCAACGAGCTAGTTAAAAGAGAGGCCTTACTAGGAACCATTGTTTGTTTATTAAGCACACATGTATCAACGTTTCCGGTTAATACAGTTCTACCATGAGAAATAAACATTCATCATAAACAAGGAATAAGATAATAACCATTTTATTATTGCCTCTCGGGCATATTCCCTTCACTACAAAGTTACACGAAACCCCCTGGAACAAAAAGAAGAAAAGCAATCTAGTCCAGGCAGGTCGCCGCCACCCTCCGCCGGCAATCTCCAGGTGCGTGCGGCACCGAGAGCGGAGCACAGCTCTCGGACTCTCCCATCCGGCGGACAACCACTCACGCTGGCAACCGTGACAAGCCCGGGGACGAACCACTTGGAATCATCGCGACGCCGAGAACTAGCGCGTGGTTTTGACTGCCTCCATCTTGGAGGAAGAAGATGAGCCTCCATCTTGGCTCCAGATCGCAGCGGCCCAAACGCCACCACGTGATTAGCTCGGATTTGCAGCATAGAATCAAACCACCAAACCTCGGATCGTGAAGAAGCACGCGCAGGCCACCCTTGCTCCTCACCACCACGGCCATCCAACAAAGGCAGTGCGACGTACCTTCCACTCTTCTCGGCTTGGCCATAGAGCTCCAGAACCAGAGCTCCACCCTCGAGCCTATGAGAGAAGGAGATCTCAGCTCCCTCTTCTTATAAGCTCAGCTCCAACCACCGGAGCGATTGCCAGAGGAAGACGAGCAGAAACACCTCGCAGCTGCGGCTCGGACGCAACTGGAGGCCAGATCTCGACGGCATGACGCCATGCTGAAGATACAACGAAAGCAAACATCAACTACCTCTAAAACCTAATCTACGGCTATACATAGCGGGCCGGCACCCTAGGGCATCACCACACCGACCAGCGCAAGCGCTAGCGGCGGGGATGGCCGGAGCAAACCAGCACCGACGGTGGACTCTCAAGGGGCTACTGTAGCAAGGGAAAGGGGGGTTAGTTGGATCTATCCTAGTCAAGACCGGGAGAGAGGTTTATTATGTATTGAAAATAGAATTACAAATAGATATATGGCAGAAAAAAAGATAACAGGAAAAGTCCAGCTCAGGAGTATATGCTTGATATACAAGTTATAGATGAATTACTAGTTAACAAAGTATTTTTTGGTATTTTGATACCACATTGGTTGGTATGAGTTGTCATACAAAGCAACGCAATGCAAGAAATACAAGGGCCTAAAAGAACTAGTAACAGATGTGGAATCGATTATGACAAGAACATAAATAAAATGTTATTGCATTCATTGTCATATCGAACCAAACATTCAAGATTTATTTTAAGAACTTAATAAGTTGTTATTTTGTTCTAGTCTTTTGTGAGAACAAATGAAATTGTTCAAACTATGAACATTTTCCATAATTGATGGATATGTTAATATAAATCATGTTGGTAAAGTAAACATCTATAAAACTAAATGCTAAATGTTGCAAGACGTGAAAGAGTTTCACTTAAATTGTGACAGCACCATTTTAGTTCATATCGGAAAGGAAGACATGAAGGAACTCCATATTGATGGACTTCCGGAGTCATTTTGTATGAATAAATTGACGCTTGTGAGACTTCTTCCAAAAGATGACTAGAATTCCGTTCTTAGGCCAAAGAAGAATGGACGACTAATTTAGTGGAGATTATACATATTGATGTATATAGTCCATTATGTGTAGTCATGTATGGTGGATTAATTTTTCCTTCATAAAATTTTGTTGATGATTTGAGTAGATATGTGAGTATATCTATTTGAAGAGAACGGAGTTTGACATTTTGAATTGGTTCAAAAGGTTGTTAATATGAAGTAAAAATCAATGTAACAAGATAATCAAGTATTTATGATTGGATCATAAAGGATAAAGTTTGAGTTACAAGTTTAGCAAAACATCTGAGAAGTTGCAGAACTGTTCTACAATTTATACTTCTCGAATACCCCACATTAGTTTGGAGTATTCAAGAGACAAAATCTAACCTTGTTGGACATGGTAATATTAATAAAAATGCCATTATAATTTTGTAGTTTATACATTTGTGACAACCGCTTTTTCCACTAAAAAGAGCACCATCATGATCTGTTGAAATTGACAACATATAAGATATGGTTTGGGTAGTGACCCAAATTGTCATTTTCTTAAGTTTTGGTATGCATAGCATGTGTAAAATGTTTACAACCAAAATAGGATAAATATATGTTTATAAGGTTATCCCAACGAATCCATTGGGTATTTCTCCTATCACCGACCAAAGACAAATGTTGTTTGTCAGAAACAGTTGATTTCTCTAGAAAGTAGTTCTTGCGAAACAAGTGAGTGGGAGCACAGTACAAACTCAACGAGATTAGAGAATCGTCGTTATCATGTCGAGAGTAGCGCATCACTGGAAGTTGTTCCGGGGATTGCTATTTTGACAAAGTAGAAGACACTACATGTGTTGTAGATACTTCGGATGAGTTTGCGTACTGAACCACAAAAGTTCTAAAACTTTGTACTTAGACCAACTTGTGGTTTAAGAGTAAAGTGTTGTTTTGACAACAATAGGACCTGGACCTTATAAAGGAAGCAAATGATGGGCCCTGACTTCGTAAAACTGACTATGAGTCATTATATCCGCCATATTATCCTTGTATGAATATCAAGTATGTGACTTGGTTGTCCTTTCGATAGGTATGATGCCTAACGATAGCAAAAGGGTCTATATAGCGACAAAGACATGGATTTACATCCTTTCAAAATTGTACTTAACGGAAAGTTGTTTTTGACGAAGTTCAAAGAGTTGACTACTACAAGATTTTGATCTTCCGTAGTGATGCTTAGTCTTTGCGGATAGTTCTAGCAAAGTTACATATTATGATATGGATGTTGAATAACAAAACCAACTCTCCTCTCGAGGAAGTTTGATCAAGGATGTGTACTTGACACAGTTTGAGAGTTTTGTAAAATTCAAAAGGTTGCTAGAAAGGTATACACACTTCAATGGTTGAAGTGAGCACAACGAAGTTGAAATCTTGACCTTAATGAAGTTATCAAAAGAGTTTGATTCCATCATGAATGATAAAGATGCTTGTAAAGTTACAAGAAATTAAGTGGGAGTGCTATGACATATTCCAATACTTTATGTAGATGACATATGGTTGATTGGAAAATATGTATTTTAAATTAACACAGTTAAGATTTTCATATTGATGAAAGGCTTAGAAGATATTGGGCATCGATATATATAAGAGATGGATTGAAGCACCTAATATAATTGAAGCCAAATTACATAGATGAAATATTGAAGTAAGTCAATATCCAAATCACAAGAAGGAGTTCTTGTCACATGGAAAATAATTGAGCAAGATTCATGTGTTTTGACACATGATGAGCATCATTGAAATTGAGATTTCTAAGTCATGTTTCCATGCTATGTACACAACTAGATGAGTCCTATGCTATAAAATGTTATAGCAGGATAATTCATATGATGATTAGACAACAGTGGGAGAGATCCTTGTGTCATTTTAGAAATGCTAAGGATATGTTTTCCTATGAAGTAATGACAAAATATTAGTTGTAATATGTTACACTAATAGTCTTGTCATTTATTCAAGAAATTTTATCTCAATTAAAATATGTGATGAAGGGTAGCACAATAGGATGGAAGAAAGTTCCATCCTGGATTTGAAAGAGTTTCAAAATTAAAATATTGTGACAGATACTACAACAAAGGCTAAAGTATATCGTTGTGTTGACAACTGATAATAAGCGTATTTTGTGTCAAGGAGTTCTTTATTGAACTTGGTGAATTTCCAAGAATGCTGAAAACTATGAAGCTACATTTTCACAATGTTAGTAACATCAGTTTAAGCTGAGGAATTAAGGTATCACCGGAACTTGGTGAATTTCCAAGAATGCTAACACTATGAAGCTACATTTTCACAATGTTAGTGACATCAGTTTAAGCTGAGGAATTAAGTTTTCACCGATTGACCATATATATACAAAGCCATCTCATTAGAGAATGAGTGATGCGTGTAGACGCAAAGAACATGCAAATACAATAGGACCTGAACAGTTCAGATCTTTTTGATGATGTTTACCGCATGCGGAGCATGGTAATAACACGGGTACGCCATATGTGTTAAAGTGCTTACAAACTAGATTATTGACTCTAGTGCAAGTGGGAGACTGAAGGGAATATGCCCGAGAGGCAATAATAAAATGGTTATTATCTTATTCCTTGTTTATGATGAATGTTTATTTCTCATGCTAGAATTGTATCAACCGGAAACATCGATACATGTCTGCTTAATAAACAAACAATGGTTCCTAGTAAAGCATCTCTTTTAACTAGCTCGTTGATTAATAGATGATGAAGGTTTCCTGATCATGAACATTGGATGTTGTTAATAACGGGGTCATGTCATTACAAGAATGATATGATGAACATATACCCAAAGTGTATATAGCAACGCGATCAAGTCATTTAGTTTACATTGTTATATCAAACATACGAAATAACTTATTCCTTAGACCATGAGATCATGTCAATCGCTGATACCGGAAGGGTGCTTTGATGTCATCAAACGTCACACCGTAACAGGGTGACTATAAAGGTGTCGTTAAGTATTCGGAAAATATTAGTTGAGGATCATGGATCAAGAGTGGGATTTGTCCATCCAAATGACGGATAGATATACTCTGGTCCCTCTCGGTGATATCACATCAAAACCGCTTGCAAGCACGTGATATGATCACAAGGATGTTATATCACAGGAACGAGAAAAGAGCACTTGTCGGTAACGAGATTGAACAAGGTATGGTTGATACCAATGATCGAATCTCGGACAAGTAAAATATCGCGAGACAAAGGGAATAGTTCACGACGTTGTTGGTTCACACGATCACGAGAGTCATCATTGAATAAATAGGAGTCATCACGGATTTCCAGACCCCGCTGTTGATTATTGATCGGAGAGGAGTCTCGATCATGTCTATCTTATTCACGAACCGTAGGGTGACACACTTAAGGTTCGATGACGCGTTTGAGAGGATACGGAATATCGAACAATATTTTGGGCGCACTGAAATTGTTTCGGGGAAGATTGAAATAGTTCAAGGGGTTTTTCGTCAAATGGTTGTTAATAGAATTAACAAATGATTCGAGGTGTTTTATGCAAATGTTTGTTAATAGAATTAACAAATGCTGAAATAAAGAAATAAAAATGTTTTATTTATTTATTAAAAGAAAACCTTTGGATTTTCCAAGTGGGAAATAATGGGAAAATGAGTGGAGGTGAGTGGAGTGTCCACTCACATGATTAGGGAAGAGGTGGGGGCACACCCATGGGCTGGCCGCACCCCCTTGGGATGCCTCCCCCTCTCCTATAAAAGGAGGGTGAGAGCTCTCCCTCCTTCACACACTTGGCCACTTCCCTTTCCCTCCACCCGCTGCTCCATTCCATGGTCTCCGGCTTGGCGAAGCCCTGACCGTGGGATTCTTCTCCACCACGTTGTGCTGCTGGAGTTCCGAGGGATCTTCTACTTCCGCGCCCCGTTGGATCGAGGGAACGGAGGTCGTCATCAACCGTACGTGTGACCGATCATGGAGGCACCGCCGGATGCGATGCACTTCTTCTCGCTATCGGGATCGGTGTGAGTACGACTACGCCAACAACGAGATTTGATCTTGTAATGCTTTGTGTCTTCGAGGGTATGCGTTTTTCTTAACCCTCTCTATGCCCGTTGCACTTCGTCTCCTAGATTAGATCTTGGCCTTTCGGGTGTCTCTCGCGTAGGAATTTTTTTGTTTTCTATGCAACGAACCCTACAGTTTTCCGGGGTGATCGGCGTTGCCAAAATCTCATTTAATGAATCCATCGCGGCCATCAACTCAGGCCTTAGATTATATGACGCAGGCCCAGTTAGATCGATCACTGTTTCCCCTGGCCTAAAGCTGGTTGTTCCATGTCCTGTCGAGGGTGTCACCGCTGGTCCTCCTGGGGCTACCGTTGGCCCGGTTGGTGCTGTGCCTGCAATGCCTGGTGCTCCGAGAACCGGATTTGAGGTTGAAGCCTTGTTTGCAATCAGGTTTCCCTCCGAGTCATACCTCGGCTCGGTTGGTCGTGTGGGCCCAACCATGTAGACAGAGGCGTGATAAGTTGCCTGAGCGAAACTCTGCGTATCCAATTCCAGGTCTCCTCCTAACCGGTCTCCAAAGAGCTGGTGGATCGAGCCTGGTTTATCATTATCATCATTGTTCCCAACTAAGGACTCCCCATCGGAATCCACCACCATGGTCTTCTCAGACACCAAATCTGATAGTTGGTTCGGTTCTGAAGTTGTTATCCCAATGTACCCAATGAAGACATGGATCTTCCCAAAGGGGACGTGCAGTCCTGACTCCACGGAGGCGAACTCAGCCCCCCACGTGTCATGATTGTAATAGTTCCCACGGCGGCTCCTCCTGAGCCGGCCTATTGCGAGCTTCTCGATCCCAGGTAGTGATCCTTCCGAAAAGACGACGCTCCCGTGAGCAGGCCCCACGGTGGGTGCCAACTGTCGTGGTTTTGTCACAGCAAGTGTCCTCATACGAGAACTAGATTGCGAGGCCATTGCTTCTAAGCAAAACTTCGAAAGGGTTAAGGTGGAAACGAGAGACGCGAGTTTACCCAGGTTCGGCCCCTCTATTGAGGGTAAACCTACTCCTGCCTTCTTACTATCAGGGAACAAGGTCTCGATTACAAAGGGAGAATCTGGCTCTCGATGTCTCGAGCTATTTGCTATCAACTTAGAACTTGTCCTTCTACGTCCCAGGGTCTCGCCTTATATAGTGGATGAGACCTCCGGGTTATAGGGGAAGTCCGGGTCACACCCGTCCTCGGAGTCCTAGCTACCTCCGGCTTCCGTTTACCTCGCCGGTTCTCATCATGACTCGGCTTACCCTTGCCGGCCTTGAACCGTCCTCCGGGTTCCAGGCTTCCATGTCTTCACCCCTGGGCCTTGGGCCGGTTCCTTCGTCCTGTCCGGGTTATATTCACCATAACCCGGTTCTTCTTGTCATAACCCGGCTCCATCTGATATAACCCGGATTATGTAACCTAGACTCGCCTGGAGGATCTCCGGCTTATATTGGTGGGTGTTAAGGCTCCCCCTTACCTATCCCCCCAACACATCCACTCACATAATTTATCATTTGTGGCTGGTTCAGGAGATTCTACAACATTTTTATGCCTCTTCTTCTTTTTCTTAGAAGGAGAACTAATGTTTTTAAGTTGTTGAGAATCTTGTTCAATTCTTTTAGGATGTCCTTCATGATACAAGGGGTCCTGAGTAGAAATACCACTTCTAGTAATTATTTCACAAACATGTTTATCTCTAGACGCATTAGCTAGCATGTCTTTTTGTACTTTAGTAAGTTGATCAAGTTGATTTTGAACCATTTGAAAATGTTTAACAAGCATTTTAACATCATTAGAGGTTCTCTCAATAATACAATGCAAATTATCAATAACTCTAGAGTTTTCCATAAGATGATTTTGCACTCTCATATTAAAATGATCTTGCTTAACAACATAATTATGAAAGTCATCTAAGCATTGATCAGGTGGTTTAGAGTAGGGAATATCTCTATTATCAAAGTATTGGAGAGAGTGTACCTCAACAGTTGATGGATGAGGAATAGGCTTACATAATTTTTCTATAGGAGGTAAATTCTTCACATCTTCAGATTTAATACCCCTCTCTTTAAGAGATTTCTTTGCTTCCTTCATCACCTCATCATTTAATTCAATCATCCCTCTCTTCTTGGGTGTTGGTATTGGTGTTGGATCTGGTGTAGGTGTAGGTTCAGGTATATTCCAATCATCATTATTTTTGGCTATTTTAGCCATTAACTCCCCAGCTTCTTCTGGACTTCTTTTCCTAAAAACACAACCATCACAACTATCTAGGTATGTCCTAGATTCAACAGTTAGTCCATTGTAAAATATATCTAGGAGCTCATTTTTAGGTGGTGGATAACCAGGGCAAGCTCTTATAAAAGCACAAAATCTTGTCCAAGATTCATGTAATTTTTCTCCTTTAATTTGCTCAAAGTTAAAGATTTCTTGCACAACAACATGTTGAGAACTAGCAGTGAAATATTTTTGAAAGAAAGCATTAATCAAATCCATAGGACAGGTAATAGATCCAGGTGGCAGATTGTTAAACCAATTTTAGCTTCATCTTTTAATGAAAAAGAAAAAATCTTGGTAATAAAATAAGTACGCATCTTAGTATCGTACGAAAATAAACTACTCATAGATGAAAGCTCATTTATGTGTTCCATAGCACTTTTACTTTCAAGTCCACAAAAAGGTTCCTTCTCAACAATAGATATATAAGATAAATCTAAAGAGAAATCATAATCCTTGTTTATAATGTGTATGGGAGATGTGGCAAACTTAGCATCAAGAGAAAATTTATATTTCACAGCATGTCTTGCAAGAAGACTCTTAAGAGCACTTGCACCAGTAGTAGCACGAGCTTCTTCAATAAAATCATCATTAAGTTCAATATAGGTTTCATCAAGATCATCAATATACTTAGTGGAATTAACATGTGTACCAATAATTTCAACACTTTTAATTTGTTTGGATTTAGCAATAGTAGCATCTAGGAAAGGACCTAGAGAACCAGTATTATCAAGCACAGTAGAGGCATCATCAAAAGTATCAGAAGCATTCTCAGACTCAGCAGAAGTAACAGTTTGTGTAGCATGTGGTGGAGTAAGAAGCTTACTCATAACATACGGCGAATCAAGAGCAACAGAGGTGTTCATACTTGTAACTCTTCTTGTAGTGGATGGTAATATGGGAACTTTTCCATCACGAGTCTTGCCATGATGAATGGCTTGCAACAAACAATATCACGATCAAGTGAGCAAATAAATAAAGCTATGCTCCCCGGCAACGGCGCCAGAAAATAGTCTTGATGACCCACAAGTATAGGGGACCGCAACAATCTTCGAGGGAAGTAAAACCCAAATTTATTGATTTGACACAAGGGGGCCAAAGAATATTTATATGTCTTAACAACTGAGTTGTAAATTCACCTGAACCTGAAAGTAGACTTGCTCGCAGCAATTTGTTAGTGGTAACAATTTTATAGCAGCAGTAGAAATAAAATAACATCAGTAGTAAAACAGTAACAGTAGTAGCAATCGCGGAAAACAGCAGGATGGGAGTATCGTAGGCATAGAGGGAATGGATGAGCGGGTGTTTCATGGATAACAAGGGTCATGTAATAATAATAACGTGTGCACCGCAGATAATAATAATGTATCAAACATGTAGGCAACCATAGGCATGTGTTCCAATATAGTCATACGTGCTCGCAATGAGAAACTTGCACAACATATTTTGTCCTACCAGCCCATGACAGCGGGGCCTCTAGGGAAACTACTGGTAATTAAGGTGCTCCTTTTAATAAAGCACCGGAGCAAAGCATTAACACTCCATAAACACATATGATCCTCACATCAGAGCCATCCCCTCCGGTTGTCCCAATTTCTGTCACTTTGGGGTCTCGGGTTCCGGACAACAATGTGTGTAAACAACTTGCAAGTATTATCAAGAAACATAATTATACTCATCAAACAATAACATGTTCAGATATGAAATCATGACACTTGGGCCCTAGTGACAAGCATTAAGCATAACAAGTTGCAACAACGGTAGAAAACACTAACAATGGATACTAGGCACTATGCCATAACAATCTGGTATTATTACATGATCAATCTCATCCAATCCCTTCCATCCCTCTCAGTCTACAGCAGGGTTTACTCACACATGGACGGGGGAATCATGGATGGTTGATGGAGAAGGAGTGGCGGTGTCGAAGGCGGTGATCTCCTTTGAATCCCCGTCCCGGCAGGGTGCCAAAACATAAATTTCTAATCCCCGAATTGAGTTTCAGGGTGAAAGCGGCGCTCTGTTGTGTTTCTGTGGAATATGACGAACCCCCTCGGATTTTAGGGTTGAAGGCACTATGTAGTCGAAAGGGGAGTCCGAGGGGGTCCAGGGGTGGCCCACACCACCTGGCGGCGCGGCCAGGGGGGTGGTTTGGCCCCCTCCTGACCCCTCTTCGGGTCTCCTTCTGGTTCCCGGGGTCTTCTGGTGTTTTAGGGCCAATGTGGTCTTTTCTGGGCAATTTCCCGAAAGTTGATTTTTCTGCACAAAAGCGTGAAACCAAGGTAATTCTGCTGAAAACAGAGTTAGTTCGTGTTAGTGGTATCCAAAACTCACAAGTTTAGATGAAAACAATAAGAAAAGTGTTCGGAAAAGGAGATACGTTTTTGACGTATCACTCACCATCAAGAATAAGAAGGTGCACGAGGTCTTCCGTATTACAAAAGAGATAGAATTCGAGCTTTTTGAACTTACGAAAGAAATGGAGGAGAATGCTGGCATGCATTAACATAATATCTTCGTCCATATTTTTTTTTGTACTCGTACGTTTTTTTTTGACACAATTCGCGTTTTTTTTCTTTTTTCTTTTGCAGTTGTAGTTGCTGAAGCAAAGTAGTCTCTCACGCCAAGACCGCTCCCCAACTTTGAGAGGAAAATCTCAGTGTCCACAAGGAGAACATGAGTATCCCAAAGGAGTTGGATGAAAGCCGGAAGGATCTGAAAAATTCTGAATCCAAGCTGAAGGCTCAGAGCGAAAAGGAGAAAGACCATCAATGATCTCTAGGACACGCTAGTAGTTCATCTTGACGAGATCGTGGAGCTGGATCAACATATCCTTGGTACGTTGTGTACCCTTGGTAAGCTATCCACTTTTACAGTTTTGTATAATATTTCATGTCTGTAGCCTTAGCCTTTTACCTTACGTATGCATGTTTCTTTGCAGGTGAAAACGATCCTACTCCCTGGATTAAGCGCATCCGTGTTTTTGGGGAGTTCATCGAAATAATGAAGATCTCTGGGAGACGGCTTGTTCGCAAGTTTCTCCCAGAGCAAAAGGATATATACTCAGACGTCATTCACCTTCTAGCTTCCATCGATGAGATCATTTCTAAGCGAGAAGACCAACTCCATTCCGGCGTTCGGGGTGGAGTGTGCATGGCTCTTGGCCTAATGCATATGTATTATCCCACCGCCAAACCTCGGCGCCTTGGCACTGACATTCCACAAGCCTATTGGGAGACTCAAAGGGCGGAGTTTTTCGAGTACGTCGAGGGATTTTCCTCAAAGATTGCCCATATGGTCTCCGTGACGATTTATTACCCCAAGGAAGAAATTCCCAAGACTCCGAAGAATCCAAGTGACAACGAGGATGAAGATGACGCATACGAAGAAGAGCAATAATTCTAGTCCTACATTGAGAAATGGCGAAGAAATGCATTACCCGAATTTTTGTAAAATATCTTCATAATGCAAGGTTCCGAGGCGATATACGGGCACCGGGGACGGAGTGGGCGGAGGGACGCGGGTCGCCTCCCGGATCGGCAGTCCGCTCGGCTCCCGTGTTGGTGCTATACTGCTATAACTTAGTAGTAAGCTCCTAAATCAATATTTCAAGATTTAACAAGGCTTGCCGCTCTGTTCCTAGATCAGTATTTCAATATTCTCCTAAGTTTTACTTAGATTTTTTTTTTTTGAGTAAACATTTTACTTAGTTTATTTTAGGTTACGTTTTACTTAGCTCAAACATCCTTTACGTTGGGCCAGTGATCTGGGCTGGGCTGTATCCTCCGTGGGCCGTGACCGCAACCGGCGAGCTGTTTCCCGTACATACTACAGCCATCGGCCCACCCTCTCTCTCCCCCTCTACGAACCACCTAGCTGGAGTAATTCGCAGCAGCAGCAGACCAAAACCCTAATTCCCCAAATCCCCTGCAACGCCACCGTCAAACCGAATTCCTCCCGCGCACAGATTGCCGGCAATAGAGGAGGAGACGCCGGCCATGAACGAGGCGGAGGTGGCAGCGGCGGTGGCTGTGATGGCGGCCGCCGTGGCAGCGGCAATGCGCGCTCCTAGGAGTCGGGGATCCGTCGGACCCGACGACCAGCACGTGCCACCGCAGGACGTCAGTGCCAGCGGCAGTGGACGTGGCGAGGTGGAAGGAACCCTCGATGACAGAGACCTTATCAGTCGCCTTCCCGATGAGGTGCTCGGCACCGTCGTCTCCCTCCTCCACACCAAGGACGGCGCCCGGACGCAGGTCCTCTCCCGCCGGTGGCGCCCGCTCTGGCGTTCCTGCAACGCGCCGCTCAACCTCATGGCGGATCGTACCCTCTCCCACGACGACACGCGTGCCGCGCTGGTCTCCAGGATCCTCTCCGACCATCCCGGCCCGGCCCGCCGATTCACACTCCTCCACAACTTCGAGCCCGGCCAGGAGGCCGAGGTCGACGGATGGTTCCGCTCCGAGTCCCTCACCGGACTCCAGAATCTCGAGGTCACCAACCTGGTGAGGCGGAACCACTACCCGCTGCCGCCGCACGTGCTGGCCCGCTTCGCGCCGACGGTCCGCGTGCTCAGGCTCAGCGGCTGCGCATTCCCTGTAATGGTGCGGCCGCCGCCGAGCTTTCCGCACCTGAAGCAGCTCATGATGTACGATGTCCGCATCTCAGAGGACTCTCTCCAGCACATGATCGCCGGATGCCTTGTTCTGGAAAGCGTTTCGCTGCACAAGATGGGATTCGGTCGGCTTTGCATCAGCTCCCCTACTCTGAGGAGCCTCGGCTTCTATCCTCCTCCTGCCCAAGAAGGCGTCCCCACTTTCCAGGAGCTGGTCATTGAAGACGCCCCTTGTCTGGAGAGGTTGCTGCGGATTTACCCGAGTGACGGGCCAGCAACCATCCGGATAGTCCGGGCTCCTAAATTGGAGATAATGGGTTTACTATCTGAAGACATACCCACTCTCCACCTTGGGAAAACAGTTTTTCAGGTAGAAGCATCGACAATTGCGCATTCAGCATTCCGATATGCATGCTATTGTTCTTATTTGCACTTGTTTTGTTTTTTCTCCAGAAACTGATTGCGGTCAGCTTGACAACCAAAATGCGCACAATGAAGATTTTGCTTCTTGAGTCTATCGGCGCTAATCTGAATGCAGCCATTGACCTCCTCAAGTGCTTCCCTTGCTTAGAGAAGCTCTATGTTATTGTGAGTATTCATGTATTCGTTACTTTAAATACTCAAAAATCAGCATTCGGTTAGACAAATAAGTATTTTGACACTGCATTTATATCACTTTTTTCCATCCCCAGTTGCACACAGGAGATGATACCAATAATGTGGTGAAGTATGACCCCTTGCATCGAGTTGAATGTGTTGAGCTTCATCTAAAAAAAGTGATCCTGAAGAATTTCACTTGCTGCCAGAGGCCATTTATTGACTTTGCCAACTTTTTTATTTTGAATGCAAAAATGTTAAAGGAAATGGAAATCAGAGCTCGTGGCATCTGCCGCGGAGGGATGGGTTGCCAATGTATTCAGCTTCAACTGGAGAACAGAGCTTCTCAAAATGCTCACATTGAACTAAAAACTGATAATGTGGATAAACCCATGAACCATGGGCATACTCATGATTTATCAGTGGTTGATCCCTTTGAGAAGTCCTTGTATGGATATCGCAAATTGCACTGAAAATTCATATGATCCCTTTGAATACTTGTATGGATGCTTCAAGTGTGTTAGATATTATTTCCGGAGATTCCATCACCCTCTATCGCAATTAAGAAAAAGTATCTCCACTGTTTGCCCATCTAATGTTATCTCACCCTTGTGATGCTTTTCAAATTGATCTACTTCGTTCCGCTATGGAGTGCTTTGTTGCCCACTCTGGATAAAACAGTGATTGTGGTTGTGGTGCCTAAGCCTGAGATTCACATCCAAATTTACAAATGTAAAAGGCAGATGAATGTTACTAGTATTTTGGTACTGGTTGTTCTCTCCTGCCTGGTATCGTATTATAGGATGGTAGAACCTTAGGCTAACTAATATAGTTGTGTATCTACAACTCCCTGTTATGAGAAAACACACTAACGCAACCTGGTGTTATTATATAATATCTTGTGGTATGAATTTTCTTTCTGTGCATTTTGTCATCAAGTCATTAAGATCACTATTTCAATTGCTCAACATATATTTGGTTTTTGCTATTTTAGCCAGGAATGTATGTTTGGTTTACCACAGCCATTCCTTCCGCACATTTGGCATTTGTTGCATTACATTTATTGTTATGTAGTTTACTCTAATATAAAAGA
This sequence comes from Alopecurus myosuroides, assembly GCA_028641055.1. Taxonomy (NCBI): domain Eukaryota; kingdom Viridiplantae; phylum Streptophyta; class Magnoliopsida; order Poales; family Poaceae; genus Alopecurus; species Alopecurus myosuroides. The sequence continues at coordinate 32,386,734 of CM054061.1, forward strand.
AGTGTATGTACAGTTTAAATGCTGCCTTTTCTTATTTAATTAGATGGCACCAAAAGCAAACTTTTCAACAGTCTTCAATAATTTCGTGTCCCTGTTCTGTCATAAATTGTGAAAATGGAAAAGGCAACACTTGATTTATCAGTTTATCCTGAGATGGCTTGAATACCATAGGAGCAATTAAAATATTTGTACTTCAAAGATGGCCAAAGAACCAGTTTAATGGCAATGATCCATTAGAAAATTGTATTATTATTACTCTTGTTTTGATCTCCAATAGTCGATCTATTTTAGCTATGAAAATTCCACAGTTTGGTTAGATTCTAAGGATGTTTGGGTCCAAATGTAAAAGACAGATGAATGTTACTAATATTTTGGTACCGGTTGTTCTCTCCTGCTTGGTATCGTATTATAAGATGGTAGAACCTTAGGCCAACCAATATAGTTGTGTATCTACCACTCCCTGTTACGAGAAAACACACTAACGCAACCTGATGTTTTTATATAATATCTTGTGGTATGAATTTTGTTTCTATGCATTTTGTCATCAAGTCATTAAGATCACTATTTCAATTTCGCAACAGACATACATAATATTTGGGTTTTTCTATTTTATCCAGGAATGTATGTTTTGTTTTACAACAGCCATTCCTTTCACACATTTGGCATTTGTTGAATTACATTTATTGTTACATAGTTTACTCTAATAAAATAAGTATGTAGAGTTTAAATGCTGTTTTTTCTTATTTAATTAGGTGGCACCGAAGCAAACTTTTCAACAGTCTTCAATAATTTTGTGATCCTGTCCTGTCATAAATTATGAAAATGGAAAAGGCTGCACTTGGTTGTTTGCTATTTTAGCCAGGAATGTATATTTGGTTTACCACAGCCATTCCTTTCACACATTTGGCATTTGTTGAATTACATTTATCGTTACTTAGTTTACTCTAATATAAAAGAAGTATGTAGAGTTTGAATGCTGCTTTTTCTTAGGTGGCACCAAAAGCACACTTTTCAACGCAGTCTTCAATAATTTCGTGACCCTGTTCTGTCATAAATTGTGAAAATGGAAAAGGCTGCACTTGATTTATCAGTTTATCTTGAGATGGCTTGAATACCATAGGAGCAATTAAAATATTTGTACTTCAAAGATGGCCAAAGAACCAGTTTAATGGCAATGATCCATTAGAAGATTGTATTATTATTACTCTTGTGTTGATCTCCAATAGTCTATCTATTTTAGCTATGAAAATTTCCTAGTTCGGTTAGATTCTAAGGATGTTTGGGTTAAATTGCTTTGTGTTAGATTCTAAAGATATTTGAAGCACAACCAAATTTGTTCATTTCATCACCTGAAGAACTACACCAGCTCATAATATGATGAGAAGTCTGGGTTTTTCACTAACTTGGCTGTGCATTTTTCTTTTCAAGGATGTATTAGTATTATGCATTGTTCCTACCAATTCATAGGAGCAAATGTATACTTTTTTGTTTAAGTGAGAGAGGCCTTACGGTGATGATGAATCATGTGCTGCTCTAGTGATTCTATTGCTAGTGGATGGTTGATCAATCCAGATGCTGCTACTTTGGATAACCTGGTAACAGTATATGTTTGCTTGCGTAATTGTTTAGCTCTACTAGAGAATCTCTTTGCTTGGGCTAGCTGCTAACTAACACTGTGTTTAATGTGCTTTGCTTAAGCACAATTCCTGGCAATGAAAAATGCTCTTATTGTTTTCTACACAGTTTGCAACATTAATTGAGGTCATCAAAGTGGTGCGGTAAATCAGACTACGTGGTAGTGGTAAAGATTGGCAGCTTGAGACCTCCATGTCCATGGCGTACCAATGAGACAAGCAACCGAGAACTTTCTTCTGTAGGGTTGGTGCAAATCGGTAGTTTGATGCAGCACTGGGCTTGCATAGTTTGAGGGGCTCTTGTTTCGAGAATCTGCAACTTCTGCGTTTCTAGCCTACACTGATCTTTTGTTTCTTTCCAACCAGGATCATGCAGGTATCGTCTTATCCACAGTTTTCTGTTTCCTTTTCCATAGTTGGTTGGCCTCAACTGGGTTTTCTGCTGCTTTATTCTAGTTGGCTACACGGTGGTTATATTCCTCAGGTGGCTTCTGGTGTTGGTATTGTATGGTGAACCCTACGGCCCATGTGCTTGAATCTATTCTTGCCATAGTCATGTGTGCCATTAGAATTATTCTAAAGAAGCCGCAATTGTAATAGCTGTCCATATGTGACTATGCAACCCCAAACATATTAAGTCGTCCTTGCAGTTGCTTGCCAACGGAAGGTGCTATTCTTGCATTTTTTTTTTCCGTTTACATGTTTTCATGGGGTCAAACACTTATTTGCTGCTGCGTAATTTCCCTCCGTACCAGTTTGACTTTGATTATTTCTTGGATAAGTCTTGTGAAAGCTCCCGTCTCCTTGTCCCTTCTTATGTTATTGGTAGGGACTGATTCCATTGCTAAGATGTGTCGATATGCACCAGATTCTTTTAAAATCAAGTCTGACCTTCATAAAGGGATTGCAAACATATTAGCTTGGAAAAGGATGGCGTTTTCCTACAAGGCGGAAAATAGAAATGTCGAATGGTGTATTTCGTAGATGGTGAAATGAAGCGGCGACATTCAATGGCAAGTTGTTTTATCACTCTGTGTTCCTCCATAGTGGCTATATCTGGAGCTTTAAAATTTCCATACTTTGGTAAAACTTTCTAGGATTCTAGGTCTGCAACACAGGTGCTCGATTAAATTGATCCTCAGATAACTATTTAGCAACTTGTAATTTTGTAGTAAGTGGTTTCTCGATAAGAAGGTATATGCTAGCTTCTCGACTGTTTCTAAAAAAAAGATGTGAAGGTGCTCGACAGGGGTGGAGCTTTAGAAAATGTAACCTCGATGCACCCAACATTTTTTTCCAGGAAAAATGTAGTAACTAATTAGCAATTAGTAGTATGTTTAGAAACATGTGAAAATGATTAGGATTCAAACTTGTATTTTCATTTTTTTTAGAACAAAAAAGAACGGTGGAGAGGACAATCACAATGTAATTGCAGAAGCTCCTCCCAAACCCTCGCCTCCAAAGTATTTCCATGATAAACAAACAACCAACCAAGAGACTAAATCGAGGGCTCTCGATGTCTAGTTTGTGAAACAGGGCAGAGGTGCGGCGCTGATGAAAAGTTTTCAAGGATTTATTACAAGCATGTAATTGTCCTGAATAGATCGACATCGAATATCAACCAAACGACTCTCTGGATGCAAGATCCTGGATTAGGCTAATGGGGTTGTAGTCCATTATGTTCGAGGCTCCTAGTTTTTTCTGGATCGAAGTTAACGAAGGCCCGCTTTAGTGCTTGGAACTGGCCGCCATAAGAAACAGTTTGGCAATCTGTCTGTGCCGGGAGCGCCTTGATGGCTTTCCAAATTTCATCTTCCGTGAACAAGTTCCAAAATCTGCACTGTTGGGAAGTTAGGCTTGGCTGATTGATAGAGCATGAGAACTACAGCTTTCCCTTGCACTCCCCGTCGACTTTCCCTAATACCTCCTATTCTCAGTTAACTAAGATGCGCACGCAAAACAACACGTACTTCTTCCGCGATTTAGCGTCTCGTTGCTTGCTATATATAGCTATTACCACTTTGCAATTGAATATGATTTGATGAAGAGTATAGCAGTGGACACTCAGAAATGGGATGCATGATATGTGAAAGACAGATAACAAGTTCATTCATCGCTGAGAGAGTGTACTCGTCCATGTGCAATGAAGACATGTATCTTGTGCACATGGCACAGAGCATGTGCAAAGTAGCATCTTATCTATTATCAGAAAATATCTATTAGGTGCGGAGTTACGTTTTACTTAGCTGAAACCTCATTTGCGATGGGCGAGTCATCTGGACTGGGCTTGACTCGTCCCTATGAGAGACTTGGCCATTGATAAATTCGGTTAGTAAATAACAAACTACTCCTTCACGCCGAATGTAGTAGGCGTTGGCCATTGAGCAACATGCGAACAAATTCCTTCACGGACGCTCCATCCGTGTTTCAACCATGGAACGAAATCCCCGTCCGTCGTCCCCAGCTTCCTCCATTGTTGAGGCGATCTGTGCCGAGCTCCCCGGCCTGCAGGTCACCATTGTGTGGCCTCCTCCCTCGGTGATCCGTACGTGGAGTTTCTCTCGCTCGAGGACCGTGAGATCGCCGTGGTGCACCAGCCATCCATCTCTGATGGAGCCAACTTCTGCCTAGTGCGTGAGGAAGACGCAGATCGTATCCCTTGCGACATACACTCCGTGGTTGGTGTCCTCGCAAAAAGAATGTCGGTCGAGCGCCTGAGACGGCTGGGCGTAGCGTCGGCCTTCGGTGACTTTGTGGAGACACTTGAGGTGGATCCCTCGTGCCTTACATGGACCGATTTTTCTCTCGTTCGTGTCGTCGTGCTGCTTCGCCATGCCCAAGACGTGCCCGAGATCATGATCTCGCCTGCCCCATGGGGATCTAGGTTGGTAACCATCAAGAAAATTCGCGTGTGGAGCAGCTGAATCGTGCGCGCGGGGGGGGGGGGGGGGGGGGGGGGCTCTCGCGTGGAGGCATGGCCTCGATGGCGTGGTTCACACAGAATGACCTCCTCGCCATCCTCAACAGCGTTGCCACAACTCGCCTGGCTTCCCGCTCTCTCTAGTTGGGTCGCTTGGCTCGTCTCTGTCTCCCCTGAGAATCTCCTCGTGCAGCGGCATGAGCTCAGGTGGTGACTCTGGGTCTCTTAGCTCGGAGCCTTCGCTGGCTGCCACACGCCGCCACGGCGTGGTGATCGCCAAGCTCACACATGATGACACCGCTGAAAGTGCATGGTGCCCCCATATGTGGTTTTGGTAATTAATGACAATCCTTATGGACTAATGTTTGCATTGAGTTATCCTTATAGATCTTGTCCATAGGAAATAATGGAGTTCATGTGTTGAACTCTATTAGCTTCCTTGATGGCCATTGTTATATTCAAGGATTTATATGAAGAATGGTCATGGTTTGAGTTGAGCTTATTGCTAGTGTGTTGAAGAAAAGTATTAGGTTATCCTTCATGGTTATCTTCAAGACATCATCATTCGAAGTGAGAAGAAAAGATACAAGGTTGATCAAGCTAGTGATCAACACACAAAGCTACAAGATGTACCAAGTGGGATTGTGTATCTCATGGTATGGTAAGCAATTGTCAATATAGCTTTGTGATCTAACCCATATATGTGTGTGTGGCATCTCTATGTGTGGTTAGGTATCTTTCCATGGGCATGAACAAAAAGTAAGATTTCATATAGCCCATGGTCTATGTCATCGTCAAGCGGTGTTCGTCACCTAGCTTGACGTGGAAGGTCAAGTGAAGCATCTAGAAGAAATCCTATGCTTGATGCTTGCCACCCTTTTGGAGTTTGTGGCCTCGTGAAAATTTGCCATTAAGGGTCTCTCCCATAATGGTGTATGGGGGAGCTATCCTCTCCCATAGTGGTGTATGGGGGAGCAACTTGCAAGTCTTTATCAAGCGGAGCATGTGCTAGCAAGCACGATCAAGAAAGAAGATCCAACTTGAGAGAGTCAAGATCGTCATCATCTAGCTCAATTGGATTGCACAAGGCAAAGGTATGACTTAGATAGGGCTTATATTTTATCGGTCTCATTATGCTAGTTGGGAGACCGGATTATATGATAGATAACCATACTATCAAGAGGGGCTCTTGAATGCATATCTTGACCGTATCTATCGTAGAGAGCTCAAACCTTTGCATACTTGACATCATCCTTCTTGGTTCTTATTTGGGTTTTCTCCATGTAAGGTTTTAGAGCTTGTCATGTTCTTCATGTCAAGATCAAGTTCATCAAAAATGGATTTCGTATGAAAAACTTATCGCATTTTTGTTGTTGGAGGTTTCTACCGGTTGTCCTTTATTGATAGGCCAAACCTTTCATCATTTGGTTTTATATTCCCATTTTATACTATGATGTTTCTCTGAATATTCTTTTAGTGCTCGTCGTTGCGATTTCAACGAGCCCAAAAACATCGAAAACGGAGTCCGGATGCAAAAGTTACGACCGTTTCCATATTGGATGTTCTGCAGTTTTTTCCACCACCGGAGGTTCCGGTGCTGGCTCCGCCGGAAACCCTTTCGGGATAATGTTGGCGGAACCTCCGGTGAAACCACCGGAGGTTCCGGTGGTTGGGACAGTTTTTCAGCCCTTTTGGTGTTCTAACTCATCCGGGGGGCGGAGGTTCCGGTGGTTTCACCGGAGGTTCCGCCCCTGCGCGATTTTGCCTCCAACGGTTGGATATTTGGCTGACCTATTTAAGGGGTCTTCTTCCCCAATTGTTCCCTAACCTTTTGGGAAAGTTTGACCTCCATTATTGACCTCCAAAATCTTGCTATCTCTCAATACCTCCAATGATTCTTTCTTCCACTTGAGGGAAAAGAGAGAGAGGAGATCTAGATCTACCACTTCACCAATCAATCCCTCCTCTTTGTGAGGGGAACCTATTCGGTCTAGATCAGGGATTCATTTGTTGTTTTCCTTGTTTTTCCTCCTTTCTCCCTCCATAGAATTAGTTGCTTTGGTGGGATTTGGGAGAAAAGTTCTTGACCACTTTGTGTGTTCTTGCCATTACATTAGGTGCATCGGTTTGAGTTCCCTACGAGATTCGTGAGAGAAGTTCGTGAGTTTGTTACTCTTGGGTGCTTGGACACCGGACAGATTGTTCCTCTTGGGTGTTTTGAGCACCCTGGACGGTTAGTGCTTGGGGTTTCCACCTTGTTGCAAGAAGCTTCGTTGAGATCCTCCAATTGAGTTGTGGAGATAGCCTCAACCTTGTGTAAGGTTTGGTCAATGCCTTCAAGTCGACCTCATAGTGGAAATTGAAAGCGCATGGTTCCCTCATATGTGGTTTTGGTAATTAATGACAATCCTTTATGGACTAATGTTTGCATTGAGTTATCCTTGTAGATCTTGTCCATAGGAAATAATGGAGTTCATGTGTTGAACTCTATTAGCTTCCTTGATGGCCATTGTTATTTTCATGGATTTATATGAAGAATGGTCATGGTTTGAGTTGAGCTTATTGCTAGTATGTCTTGAAGAAAAGGATTAGGTGATCTTTCATTATCATCTTCAAGACATCATCTTTAGAAGTGAGAAGCAAAGATACAAGGTTGATCAAGCAAGCGATCAACACACGAAGCTACAAGTTATACCAAGTGGGATTGTGTATCTCATGGTATGGTAAGCATTTGTCAATATAGCTTTGTGAACTAACCCATGATATGTGTGTGTCGCATCTCTATGTGTGGTTAGGTATCTTTCCATGGGCATGAACCAAAAGGAAGATTTCTTATAGCCCATGGTCTATGTCGTCGTCAAGTGGTGTCTGTCATCTAGCTTGACGTGGAAGCTCAAGTGAAACATCTAGAAGATATCCTTTGCTTGATGCTTGCCACCCGTTTGGAGATTGTGGTCTTGTGAAGATTTGCCGCAGGGTCTCTCCCATAATGGTGTATGGGGGAGCAACTTGAAAGTCTTCATCAAGCGGAGTTTGTGCTAGCAAGCGCAATCAAGAAAGAAGATCCTACTTGAGAGAGTCAAGATCGTCATCATCTAGCTCAAGTGGAATGCTCAAGGCAAAGGTATAATCTTGATAGGTTTTCTATTTTACCGGTCTCGTATCTTTGGGAGACCGGGTTATAGGATAGATAGTCGTACTATCAAGAGGGGCTCTCAAGTGAGTAACTTGATCGGATCGTTATGGAGAGCTCAAACCTTTGCATACTTTGCATATCATCTTTCTTGGTTCTTATTTGGCTTTTGTCTCCTTTGGGTTTTAGTGCTTGTCGTGATCTTCATGACAAGGCTTGGTTTCTCGAAAACGGATTTCGTAAAAAAAAACTTGTTGCGTTTTCGGTGGTGAAAATATTCCGTTCGTCTTTGAGAATGTTCACACACCTTCCAGGTGTGGTAACTTCTCCATAATTTGAGGTATCAACTCCTTGCTGTTATCTTTCCAATGCAATTGGATTTACCTCGTTCGGAGTTCATTTGCAAAAGTTATGGGGTTTCTTGTTCAGCCTCTCTGTTTCAGAACTCAACCGGATTATTCTAACCGGATTATTCCGGGCAACCGGATATTCCGGTTAGGGTAGTTTTGGTCCATATTCGGGACAGAGATGAGCCGGATTATTTGGAACCGGATTATTCGGAGGAGCCGGATATTCCGGTTGTTGGTGATGTTGTTCGAAAATGGCTAAGGATTGGAAGTTTTGCTCACTGCAGTGAACCGGATTATTTGAACCGGATTATTCGGGGCATACCGGATATTCCGGTTTGGGCAATTTTCGGACCATATTTCACACTGGCATGGGCCGGATTATTTGTACCGGATTATTCACTTCGGACCGGATATTCCGGTCAGACCGGATATTCCGGTCCAGTTTTGAACCGGATATTCCGGTCTACTCTCCACACAAACAGCTAGTTTTTGTGGGGACCTATTTAAGGGGGCTTTCTTCCCCATTGGTCTCCAAGTCTTCCAAGCACGTTTTTCTCCCTCTCCCCCACCATTGTTGACCTTGGAAAGCTTGCCCCTCTCCCAATCCCTCCTATGATTCTTGCATATCTTTGAGGGAGAAGGTAGAGGAGATCTAGATCTACATTTCCACCAATCCATCTTCCTTCTTAGTGAGGGAAACTTAGTAGATCTTGATCTTGGAGTTCTTTGTGTTTCTCCTCCATTGTTCTTCCTCTCTTGTTACCCCATAAGCATTTGTTGCTTTGTTGGAATTTGAGAGTGAAGGATTTGAGCACTTGTGCTCTTGCCATTTGCATCGGTTACATCGGTTTGCTCTCTCCACGAGGATTCGTGGAAGTTGAAAGTTTGTGAGCTTGTTACTCTTGGGTCTTTGACCCTAGACGACTTGTGGTGTTCTTGGGAGCCTCCAATTGAGTTGTGGATGCGTGCCCCAAGATTGTGGTGACACCGAGAGCCTCCAATTGAGTTGTGGATGCGTGCCTCGGGTTTGAAGGTTGCCAATAGTGGAAGGTGAACTAGGCCTTTGTGGTGGGGTTCATCGGAGAATAGGGTGAGGCCTTTGTGGCGTTGAGTAGGCCTTCGTGGCGAGCTCACACCCCTCCAACGAGACGTACTCCCCTTTATGGGAGGAACTCGGGAATACATCATCGTCTCCGTGTGCCTCGGTTATTTCTATACCCGAGCTTTTTACTTATGCAATTTACATTGTGATAGCCTTCGAGCTTGAAGTTATATATCTTGCTATCACCTTGTTACTTGTCTTGCTTAGCATAAGTTGTTGGTTCATCTAGTTGTCCCTAGAATATTTAGGTTGTATGCTTGTTAATTTAAACACCTAGTTTATTTCCGTATTTAGCAAGCATTAACCGGAAAAGTTTTAATCACCTATTCACCCCTCCCTCTAGGCGACGTCGTTGTCCGTTCAGAAACGAGCATCTCCCTCACCGGAGAAGCTCAAGGAGAATAAGGTGTGCACATCCGTGCTATTGAGGAGCGCCTAGGTGGATCCCCACCTCTCCAACGAAGACGCACTTCCCTTGGGAAGGAACTTCGGTAATCACACCGGTGTCTCCTTGTGCTTCGGTTATTTCTATACTCTAGCTCGTTACTTATGCATTTACCTTTGTGATAGCCATCGTTCTTGAAGTCACCTATCTTTCTATATCATAGTTGTATATCATGCCTAGCATAAGTTGTTGGTGCACATAGGTAGACCTAGCTTGCATGGGTTTTGTTCTTGATAAATTAAACGCTAGTTTTATTCCGCATTTACTCAAGCCTAAACCGTAATTATTTTAAAGCGCCTATTCACCCCCCCTCTAGGCGGCATCCTTATACTTTCAATTGGTATCAGAGCCAGGGCTCTCATTGTTAGGCTTCACTGCCTTGAGAGTAATGATGTCGCTTAGTGAATTAGTGCATGATCCCACATTTCATTTCGATGGCACAAACTATGATCTTTGGAAATTTCGCATGCTCATTTATTTCCGGGTCATGGACCCACACATGGAGAAAATTGTAGAGATGGATTTTTCTCCTCCAAAGGATCCTCAAAATCCAACTTTAGAGGAAGAGAAAACTTATCTCTCGATGCTCTTGCTATTAATGTGTTTTTCCTTCTTGTGAGCCTTATAGTTATTAAGCCACTTTTTCCTATTCGGAATGCTCATGAGTTATGGACAAAGCTTCAAGATAAATATGGAGTGTCCAATATTATTGAGGATGATTGCTCTCCCTCCATCTCCGGTCGTGATGAGTTCTCAACTTCTTCTACTTCACCAACATGTGGTAAGCCACAAACTAATGAGATGGTTAGTAGTGATAGGCTTTGCAATAATTATAGTGATATTATTATTGATGATCCTTCATCTCTATCTTATTGCAATGTCTCATCTTTGGACTTAAACACAACTAGCACCAAAAATGTTTTACATGCTTGTGTTGATAGTCTTTGCATATCATGTCGTCATTGCTTGACTAAATCTCATGATGATATTCTTACTTTATCTTGTTCCCATGATAAAAATGATTGTGTTTCCTCTAGTATTTGTATGGCTAAAAATTTAAAGGAAACTCAACTCTCTATGGAACAAGATGTGGACTTGAGTGGTGCCTCAAGTAATGATTCATAATCATCTACCACATTTTGCCTTATGGCCAAGGATTCAAAGGTATCTTCCACTTTGAACCCCAATATATATTATGATGATAGTAGTGACGATGATGTTGGTAAGGAAGATGATGATGAGTCTAAGAAATTAGGCTTATGGTTCGCAAGTGTTGGGGGAAAGATAACCTGGTACCCCTAAGGACGAAGAAAGTATGACCAGCCAGAAGCGAGACCCGGCCAGGAGGCAAAGTCTGGTCTGGAAGAAGACCCGGGGAGGCAAAGCCTGGTCTGAAAGGAGACCCGGCCGGGTCTCCCCCAGACCAGGCTTTGCCTCCTGGACGGGTCTCTTCCAGACCTGGCCGGGTCTCTTCCAGACCAGGCTTTGCCTCCTGGCCGGGTCTCCTTCCAGACTAGGCTTTGCCTCCTGGCCGGGTCTCGCTTCTGGCTGGTCATACTTTCTTCGTCCTTAGGGGTACCAGGTTATCTTTCCCCCAACAGTAGCCCCCAAGTTTAAGCTGGATTCGAGCTGGTCTTGTTCTCCTTCATGATCTTGATTTTAGGCGTCATGTTTCAGGTGAAGCAGCAAGCTCGATCATCCAGGTTAAGCTCCTGAAATAAGACAAATAATATATAAAAGGATAAAACCCGGTTATTCTTCCTGGGTTCATACGCCTCCAGGTTTATCTCAATAACATCCCATAAATCATGTTTCTTCCTGGGTTCTTATGCCTCCAGGTTACCGAGGTGGGTCCTCTCAATATGTCGATGGTTTAGATGACCTTTTTGCAAACCTTTAACTGTAAGCCAGCTTTCGCATGGATCATCATTGCTGTACTCACTCTGTAAAACAGGGTCAGTTAAGTCCCCATGGGCATCATAACTGACTGAGATTACAGGAGAGCAAACAGGCCATATGAGTGCGAGTCACATCGAACTTAAGCAAGATAGGCAAGGATTATACTGGCGGCATAAAAAGCCAGGTCTAAGGATTGCAGCTACAAACTATTCAAGTAAGAGCCCCCAAGACCCGGATCAATGTTTATAAAGTAAAGACTTAATTGTGCAACATTACCCCATTGATCCGCATACTGTTGCGAAGAACTCTTTGGACAACACTAACCGAAATTGTGAAGCACTCTAAGCTTATACTAATAGGATATTTCACAATATTGCGAAGCACTCTCGGGCCAGGCTAATATAATCTTTTGCGAAGCGCTCCGGGCCATGCTAACCGAAGTTGCGCATCGCTCCTGGGCTAAGCTAATATAATCTTTTGCGAAGCGCTCCGGGCCATGCTAACCGAAGTTGCGCAGCGCTCTTGGGCTAAGCTTATACTAATAGGATATTTCACAATATTGCGAAGCACTCTTGGGCCAAGCTAATATAATATTTTGTGAAGCGCTCCGGGCCATGCTAACCGAAGTTGCGCAGCACTCTTGGGCTAAGCTAATATAATCTTTTGCGAAGCGCTCCAGGCCATGCTAACCGAAGTTACGCAGCGCCCTTGGGCTAAGCTAATATAGAATCATACTCAAAATCATCGGGGATTGAACCGGACGTACATACCATGCCGATGAAGACGTTGACCCGGCCGATTGTAACGACAGATCCGGATTCGAGCAGATCCGACTCTGGCCCCCAGCCAAAATCGTCCACCATCTTCTCTCCTTCGGGGTTGGTGTAGATCTCGCTGATGACGAGGTTCTTCATGTTCTCCCGAGCTTCTCCCGTGATGTAAACACCCTTGGACGTAGGCCCCAAGGTGGGCGCCAACTGTCGTGGGATAATCACGGCAGACTTTACCGGGGGTAACTTGTCTTGGGGCAAATCGACTCTGGTGTTTGGAAGAGGTTTTAGCTCAAGGGATACACAATCTGACGAGATAGAGATTGCGAGATATCGAGTATCCCTTGTAACACGAGAGTTGAGATAATATATTCAGATCGGAGACTCGGCGACTTGATTGCCAGCTACCAGATCGCGTATCACCATGGTTTCCCTTGAGCTAAACCCTCTCCCAAACACCAGAGTCGATTTGCCCCAAGACAAGTTACCCCCGGTAACGTCTGCCGTGATTATCCCACGACAGCAAGCCTTGTTGGTGAGACCAAAGAAAATGTGAATGCTCTCCTAGAACAACTTGATGAGGCTAACTCTCTTGTAGATGAAAAGGAGGAGATCATCATGGTTTTGGAAACTCATAATGGTGGTCATTCTAGCAATGACAAAGAGCTTGAAGAGTTTATTGAGAAAGAGCGTTCCCTTAGATCTTCTCTTGAAGAGAAACTATATAGTCTAGAAGAAACCTATGCTATTAGCGTTTCTAAACTTAGAAGGGACAATGAATTATCTATTGCTCTTGATAATGACATAAAAGCTAAAAATGTTGATGCTTGTGATACTAACTCTATTTCTTGTGAAGCATCCATATTAAAGGAGAATATTGAGCTACGTGCTCAACTTGAGTTGCTAACTAGTAATTATGGAAAATTGGAAGAAACTCATGAAAATCTCTCAAGCTCTAATGAGGATCTTCTAGTCTCCCATGAGAGGCTAAAATTAGCTCATGAGGCTATTTTACCTAAGGTAATATCTTGTGAGCCTCATGTGGACAAAGGCATAATATCTACTTAGAATACTATATTGCCTTGTTCTAGTCCTAGTAATTCATCCTCTCACAATGTTCCCACATCTTATGATGAATTGCTTTCCTTACCTTGTTGCTCTAATAATGATGCATCTACTTCCTCTAGCTCTTGTGTTGATACTAACCATGTAGAGGGAATCAAAGAGCTCAAGGCCCAAGTCACTTCATTGAAGAAAGACTTGGAGAAGTGTCATAAAGGGAAATCCACACTTGACAATATGTTGAGTGTAAAAAAATCCCCCAATGACAAGATAGTACTTGGATTCATTTCCAATCACAAGAAAAAGTCCAAGGTCGACAAGATGAAGGGACATGAACAAGACAAGAATTTGGCCAAGATTGTTTGCTTCAAGTGCAAGGTTGAAGGGCATCATGTTAGATCATGCCCTTTAAAGAATAAGAAACTTAGCGAGAAGCAACAAGGGAAGCGGACACAAGTTCAACCTCAATCTCAACTTCAAGTTGAAGATAGGCCTCTTACCATGAAGACTCAAGCTAATGCTTCTCAAGTTGAGAAATCAACTAAGAAGAATGGAAGGATTCATTGTTGCTACTTACGTCGTGAAAAGGGCCATCTTGCTTCTTCATGCACTAATGGTACATTATCCAACCCTATCATAATTGATGATGTGTATTCCATTAGGAAGGATAATATGGGCAGGTACTCAAAGTGGTGTCAAGAAAAGAACCATTTATGTTGCCAAGCCTATTGTGACTAACCTCTTAGGCCCAACTTGGTTGGGGACCAACAAGGTCAAACTTGATCAATAACTGTTATCGGAGGGCATTGGAGACTTGGCTATATCATGAAGAATTAAGTGATCTTCATCACGTATATTTTCCTTAAGCCAAGTCATTTGGATTATCACGTCTCTATCTCATATCTATCTCTCTCTCTCTCTCTCTCTCTCTCTCTCTCTCTCTCTCTATATATATATATATATATATATATATATATATATATATATATATATATATATATATATATATATATATATGACTCCTCTTTTATACTCCCAAGGGTACATACTCCTATAGCTTTTTGGATCCAGTTAGTTAGCAAACTAACCGATAAACAGAAGGAACAAAAATCGTGCATGCAACCACTTTTATCTTGCCGTGTGTATGGATAAGCCAGATCCTAGTCATTTGTGGTACGTAGCTTTTGAATGAAGAGGCCTTTTGGATCCGTATATGACTTGCTTGAGGCATGTGGCATGTCTAAAATAAATTAAGAGGTCACGTATACTACTTTTGTAGTGTAGTATATACTTTTTTTTGTGAATACTATTTTTTTGCGAAGAATGGTATATACCTCATTTATTTCATTAGATACTAACCAGCCCTGCAAATAGTACAAAAGTAAATCTAATTTAGTTCGTTGGATATTTTGTTTACTACCTAGAAATTTGGAACGTCCGACCTCATTTGAATTTCTAGTTACCTGGAGTAGCTCACGTCATTTCTATGATACTTTATTTCAAGTGAGTATATACTGCATTCAAATGGAGTATATACTGATTTTTGTAAAGAGTATATACTTATCTTATAAAGAGTATATACTGATAATTTCCTAAGCAGTAATTGTTTTTCTAAGTCTTTTTTGAAGAAGTATATACGAATTTTTAATGAGTATATACTGAAATTTTTATGGAGTATGTGCTGATTTCATAAGGAGTATATAGATATTTCTAAAGAAATATATATATTTCTTAAGGGGTGTAAAACACATTTTGAAGGAGCATATACTTTATTTTCATATGAAGTAGCATGCACTGTTTACGATCCAAAGAAATATATGCTGTCCAAAAAATGTGGAAGCATACTTAGGCCTTCCGTAATGGTGGTATCTTAGCGCGGTATCATATGCAATATGCTGATGTGGCACCATATTTAATGAAGAAAGAGATTGAGGTTGTATCTTATATAAGCTACGGCTCTAGCACGGTATCATAGGCAAAAAATATTGTTAGCCCAATCACATATAAGGATAAGGCCAAAATCATTTAATACAAATATGCTTAGATACACCTCTTAAAAAACAATGCATTAGGAATGTTGTCTTTTATAATTCTCCACCACCTAGGATGTCGCGCTAAGATACAATGCATTACGGAAGGCCTTAACACATAAAGAAGTATATACAGATTGATTCGGTGTGTTGTGCATGTGAGCTTGCTGGCAAATAGATGGGAGCAAGAACGATCAGCTCGTTGCACATGAATAGCTTTGCAATGCGGATCTCATCAGCCAGGTAGGAGTGACAACTGAAATAGAACATATGTTTGAGTCTTGACCATAGTAAACTGAATACATAGGTAGTTATTGAAAACCACTATTAAATACATTGAACTGTGAATAGTAATGAGAAGAAGGCATATGACAGACAAAGTCATGACTCCCATGATCTATTGTTACATAGTGGGACAATTATAGCTACACATATCGTGAACTGAATGAAAGAAGTTCTAAAGTACATATCAGTGAGGACTTCCTTCATATTTCATAGTTATTTATGTAGCCCGGTCTGCTCAAAACCCGCAAATGAACAAGAAATATTGTTAGCATGAAAAAAAATTAGATGGCAATACAAGCGTGCTTTATATGCCGAAGTTGACACTTAACTGGTTGTATACCCAACGCTGTGGGTGTTCCCTCGGCTGCAGCAGTTTTCTTCAGTTTGTATGCTTCACGCCGTCTCTTGTTAATCTCATCTTTTTTTGTGTGAATAATGCTCTTTATCCCTCTGCCTTTTGAGTTCTTTAGGATCTAAAAAATGGGACAGATGATTCAGCAGTTTAGCATAATCATTAAATTGAGCATTGGGGTTATGATCTTACCCAATGAACGGGTGTTGCTTATATCCCGGAATGGCGTGCGTGTCCCGTTTGGAATGGAAGGGTCCATAGCACTAACCTCAGTCCTGTAAATGACAAGGTGATGGGTTATTTCTCGTAATACCAATGCTGTGAATTATTGATTCGAAGAGAAAACGAAATTTCCCAATGAACGGGGTGTGCTTATATCCTGGAATGGTGTGCTCTCTTATTTGAACAATTATGGTAGTGGTAGGCCGATTGCAAGTTCTAGAATTTCAATGTAAATGCTTCTAACTAAAAAAATCATTATTATTTGTACAGGACATCGCTATAACAGTTACAAGCAAGAGCAGCGATATCAGTCCGATCATGGTGGTAACAAATCAGAGGGCATCAACGGGAGATTGCAGACCTGCGTTGCCGAGAAGTCCGTCGGTGTCGTCGTGGTCGGAGGCTCAATGCATCTCAATGCATGCCTTAGTTGGATGGGACGGCGACCACGAAGAACGAGTCTCCACCTGTGTAGCTCGTCGGCGCGGACGTGTCGACGGATCGGCAGCGCGGCGGCGGCGGCGACTGGCTGGATGGAAAGGATTGAAGAGCGGGCAGTTTGTTTTGATTCCCGCTAATTTAGGATTTTTTTTGGAAGTGTATAGCGGATTGTGTGCGTCCCGCTGATTGTGGCCTTGCCTTTTTTAGGTGCTTGCGTACACGGGGTTGGCAGAGTTTTCGTCCGCCACTGGTGATCGCTAAACGCACACAGGTGCTGGTTTGTTGTGATCTTTGACGGTTGTATCCGATGTATCTGATTTAGTGGGCCTGATCCGGTGGCTATTCTTGCTCGGTGCCTCTCTATGTACGTTATTCGGGGTGGCTGTAGCGATGAATATGTTCTCTCTTTTATTAGTAGTAGAGATTAATGGACTATCCCATTTTGGGAGAGTAATATGCCTTTGGCACTTCACAATTCCAAAATGTGTGTACATGATGAATACCACATAGTGTTGATATTTCAATATTATCTAGTCTCTATGTGGTATCTCATACTCATGAGAAATTCAAATTCTAAATGTCTATTAATTATCTCAAGTTGGTCTTTGTTTGCCTCTTGCTAAGAAGATAAGGATTATCACGTTATGGGGGAGTAATATGTTTGTGCATATTACAAGCCTAAAGAATGTGAGCATTTAAGGTTGTGCCACATAGAATTGATATTATTAGTTATCTTGTTCCTATGTGGCATATGTGCTCAAACAAGTTTCAATTTGCTTAAATGATTTTATTTGCTCATCTTTTGGTATCTTATTTGTGAGAGAGTTTCTTGGTGCGGTTTTCCACAAATTAGCACTGTAATTTACCTTCTCGGGAACCGGTTGCTTCTTTATATATTAATCATTTCTTTGCATGATCATTCGACTATTGAAGCCACCAAGAATCTCTATTTAAGCATGGTGTTTTCATTCCTATCCTTTTCGTAAGCTTTTGTTTTGTGAATATGATTGTGAACATATATACCACCGAGAAATATCTCCATACATCTCTTTTATTTGACAAGTTATAATAATTTGTGGTAAGTTTATTGATCATATTTACTTTGGCCATTGTTCTAAAATTGCCTTGTTTCTTGCCATGGATTTGTTTGGTTCAAACTCCTTTGTGTCTTCCTTGCTCTACTCAAAATTTGTTTTATGAGTTCTTGAGTTAGGAAAAGCAATGATCCCATTCGTGTGCACTTTCATTCAAAGTCATACTTCTTTGTGTTGCATTTCTTTGGGAAGTTTTCCTACATTGAATAGAACATAATTCTTTAATTGGTATTGCATTTTATTGCTTTTCTTGAGCTTGACTAGTGTTTGAACAATATATATGGAGAGTAATGATTCCATTGTGTGCATCCTATATTTAAATGCAATATCATAATTAATGCACTATTATTGGAAGAACTATCCTATATGTGTTTGAACACTTGTTGTCTTGAAATTGGTATTTTATCCCAATAACTTGTCTCTTTGGAAGACGAACATTTTTCGTCTTGGTACTTTGTGTGCCATCATGAAAAGTGTAGAGGGTTTGTTTATTCTTTGATGTTTTTTTTGTTATCTTCTCTAGTTGGTTTCCTAAATCATGTGTTGATTTGGGGTTTTGATATAATTTGGACACTTCGTTTGATTTTATCTCTTGTGAGTGGCTTCTTTGTTTTAATTGGTATTTTGTCCAATTTGTATCTTGTTTGGTTCTTGAAAGTTTTGTGCATGTATATTTACTATATATATCCTTTGACATGCTTACTTTCGTTGATCCAATATATAGGATAAACTCCATCAAATCCTAAATGGCTAAGATGTGCATGAAATTCAAATTCATATTAATATGCACATATTTATGTGGAGTTTGTCCTATGTATTGTAGTTGTTCTAACTACTTTGGACCCAATAAGTTTGGGAACCATTTTGTACTTCATTTTTGTTTTTAGGTACAATGGAGATACATTGGTTGCTTGCTCCATTCATAAGGAAGGTGTTCTCACCATGGTATTATAGGAGTAAAGCTACGCTGATTATCAAACTCGCATCTTCTTCATCACCAATTCCGTCTCGGTAAAAAGTATCTATTCCATGCATACACTTCTAGATTTCAACCTTGTGTAGGTTGCATATTGGCATGAATTCTATTTTTTGCATTTCATTTGGCTCTTGCAAATGTCTCATCAAAAGAATCTTTATTGCAACTATGAGTAAGCCGGGATGATTACATACTAAGGGGATATTTATAATCATTTTCATGATTCACCAATCCCAAGTATATTAATCTAGTAAATTCTACTTGAAGTCTCTCATATGCAATATTGATGAATTCTCAAAAACCATTTGAATCTTTTGTGATATGCGTTACCTTTCTCGAAGCATTCCAACTATCACTTTTCCCTTGTGATATTTGTGATGCTTTGATGAGTTTATTGTTTGTCCATCTATATCCCCTTAAGATTAAACTAAGCTTGGTTCTTTGCTTTCAAGCAAAAATCTTATTGATATATTTATGAACCTATCTTGGATATCATGTTCTTCACCTTTGTACCTATTTTTGTGTGTGCATATTTCTTTGTGGATATATATCTTTGTGATTGGTGTCCACTTAGAAACTTATACACACGAGAATAGTTACATCTTTAATTGATATTCTATTTCTTTAGTGACCATGTTTTATTGCTTTATATTCCTTGGTGGTTCCTAAAAGGCACAAGCTCTGCTTTTCTTTTGGTATTCCTTTTGCATCTTATAAAGCTTGTGGACCTATGTGTTTTATCATTTGTTGGTTTGTGTGTATGGGAAAGACATGATATGCACTATGTGCCTCATATATTTAAAGACTATGATGAAGCTTTGCTCATCCTATTAGTCTCCTACAAATGTCTTTCCTTGTCACACTCATCTCTTTCGGTTGAGTTAATCTTTACTTGTCGCTTCTTGATATTAATTGCTCAACTCTTGTTTGTTTGCAAGTTGCTTTGCTTCAT
The DNA here is from genome assembly GCA_028641055.1 of Alopecurus myosuroides. Taxonomy (NCBI): domain Eukaryota; kingdom Viridiplantae; phylum Streptophyta; class Magnoliopsida; order Poales; family Poaceae; genus Alopecurus; species Alopecurus myosuroides. Next base: position 32,406,401 of record CM054061.1, read on the forward strand.
TTCCAATCTATTCTCTTGCTCTTGTTTATGTTCAAAATTATCTAGAAGGGAGTGATGATTCCATGTTGTGCACATTATATAGTAATTCAAATCTAACATTGTGCATGTACCTTGGGGAGTTCCCTCTTGATTTTCTAGAACACTTGGTTGATCTTATCATAATACTGATTTTGGTCAATCGGTTTTTCGGATCCTTTGGTTGGTTGCTTCTTTGTGAAAGTATCCTTCAATTTGACTTTGCTTGTAAATCTTTGGATCCTCAGTATAGTTTGATCTCCCTCCATCTATTCGTAGTTGGATATATGTACTTGATTTCTATCATATCATGAGGAATGCATACACTATGAGGGGAGCTCTTATTATATTGGCCTTCTAATTTTTTTCCCATTTCGGCAATGGATGCCAATGGGGGAGAAGTTCAGAGGGTTTAAGGGAATTTGGTTCTATGCTTTAGTTTCGTTCTTAAGCATTTTCCTTTCATGCTATTGCATCCTTGCTCTTTGTTTTGCATGGTTGCTTAATTCATCATATAAACCCTCGTAAAAAGGGATTGTCATCAATTACCAAAATGGGGGAGATCGAAAGTGCATGGTTCCCCCATATGTCGTTTTGGTAATTAATGAAAATCCTTATGTACTACTGTTTGCATTGAGTTTCCTTGTAGATCTTGTCCATAGGAAATAATGGAGTTCATGTGTTGGACTCTATTAGCTTCCTTGATGGCCATTGTTATATTCAAGGATTTATATGAAGAACCTTATTGCTAGTGTGTCTTGAAGAAAAGTATTAGTTTATCCTTCATGGTTATCTTCAAGACATCATCATTCGAAGTGAGAAGAAAAGATACAAGGTTGATCAAGCTAGTGATCAACACATAAAGCTACAAGATGTACCAAGTGGGATTGTGTATCTCACGGTATGGTAAGAAATTATCAATATATCTTTGTGATCTAACCCATATATGTGTGTGTGGCATCTCTATGTGTGGTTAGGTATATTTCCATGGGCATGAACAAAAAGGAAGATTTCATATAGCTCATGGTCTATGTCATTGTCAAGTGGTGTTCGTCATCTAGCTTGATGTGGAAGCTCAAATGAAGCATCTAGAAGAAATCCTATGCTTGATGATTGCCACCCTTTTGGAGTTTGTGTCCTCGTGAAGATTTTCCATTAAGGGTCTCTCCCATAATTGTGTATGTGGGAACTATCCTCTCCCATAGTGGTGTATGGGGGAGCAACTTGCAAGTCTTCATCAAGCGGAGCATGTGCTAGCAAGCACGATCAAGAAAGAAGATCCAACTTGAGAGAGTCAAGATCGTCATCATCTAGCTCAATTGGATTGCACAAGGCAAAGGTATGACTTAGATAGGGTTTATATTTTACCGGTATCATTATGCTAGTTGGGAGACCGGATTATAGGATAGATAACCGTACTATCAAGAGGGGATCTTGAATGCATATCTTGACCACTTTGTGTGTTCTTGCCATTGCATTAGGTGCATCGGTTTGAGTTCCCCACGAGATTCGTGAAAGAGAAGTTCGTGAGCTTGTTACTCTTGGGTGCTTGGACACCGGACAGATTGTTCCTCTTGGGTGTTTTGAGCACCCTGGACAGTTAGTGCATGGGGCTTCCACCTTGTTGCAAGAAGCTTCATTGAGAGCCTCCAATTGAGTTGTGGAGATAGCCTCAACCTCGTGTAAGGTTTGGTCAACGCCTTCAAGTCGACCTCATAGTGGAAGCGAGCATCTCCCTCAAGGTGTGCACATACGTGCTATTGAGGAGCGCCTAGGTGGATCCTCACCTCTCCAACGAAGACGTACTTCCCTTGGGAAGGAACTTCGGTAATCACACCGATGTCTCCGTGTGCTTCGGTTATTTCTATAATCTAGGTCGTTACTTATGCATTTACCTTTGTGATAGCCATCGTGCTTGAAGTCATCTATCTTGCTATCTCATAGTTGTATATCATGCCTAGCATAAGTTGTTGGTGCACATAGGTAAACCTAGCTTGCATAGGTTTGGTGCTTGATAAATTAAACGCTAGTTTTATTCCGCATTTACTCAAGCCTAAACCGTAATTATTTTAAAGCGCCTATTCACCCCCCTCTAGGCGGCATCCTTATACTTTCAACCGCCCCCCGACTCCCCGCGACTCTATCTGATGACAGCCATGCGGGAACGCTGTAGCTCTCGCCTTGAGCTCAGAGAACCCCAGTTCTATGAGCCTATCGAGGCTCGTGCAATGATTATCCCTAGGCTGCGCGACACGCTCGAGGGCTGCACCGCCGCCCTGCAAAAGCAGGTGAAGAAACATGGCGGGTGTGAAGCCTCTGCGCAGACGTGTTGTTGCTGTTCTAACCTCCACGATATCTGCCTCGCCCTCATCGGTGCCTTCCACCCAAAGTTTTAAATAGCCGGCTATAGCCCAGCTATAGCCTTCTGAGAGACTCAGGGCTACAGTTAGAGCCTTCAGAGGCTATATGGATAATAACCGCTAATAGTCCGGCTAAATGGATGTAGCCTGATTTAGCCCGGCTATATCACGTCCAAGGGATAAAATTTTTTGGTCTAAAATTTCTCACCTTCGCAAATTTCGGAGCCCAGATCAATCACCATTGGTTGTCCAATTGTTGTTGTGAGGTGCAAGTGCGACCCATGGAGACCAGGTTTCAGAACTACTGAAATGTGTCATGAATAGCTGCTATTTAAACTTCCGATTGTTCGTCCATCTTATATGACTATGTTGTTGCATTATGCATTTGTGAATAATGCTATATATATGATTATATGTTATCTAAATTTACCATTTTTTCAATATTCTAACAAAACCGCTATATGGTTATAGCCCGGCTATAGCCTTTTGTAGCTTCTGAAATCGCCAGAGCTAAATGTAATAGCCTGCTATTTTAAATTTTGCTTCCACCTCTAATGTTTAGGTTCAGATTTGGAATTCGCTGCCTAGGTTGCGGCTTTAGATCCCCTATCCACGCTCTGTTCATGCCTCATGTCTTCCTCTTTGGTTTAGCTTTTCGTTCACGTGCATGTTAGTCTGTCTGTGAGTTTCCCCCCTCCGCCCCCATGTAACCCCCAAGTGTATCCCCCTTTTTAGGATTAGATCCGCCTTTTGATGTTACGATCAGAACATGGAACATCCAAGGTTTAGGCTTCCTCCTAAAACGCCACGTGGTCCGCGACGCGATCTCAACTGCAGCCCCACCATCCTTTTCCTGCAAGAAACAAAGCTCGGATTCGTTGATCGCTACGTCGCTACCTCTTCCTCCCGCCCCAACTCTATGCGGCCACCTCCGTGGATGCTGCTGGTAGCTTTGGTGATATCCTCACGGACTGGGACCCTCGCTTTGCTCCCTCATCTTCACGCGCCACGATCGTTTTTCCCTCACCACCACCTTCGCTTCCACCCTATCAGATCTCACCTTCACTATTACTAATGTGTACGTGCCTTCCGACCATGCCCAATATCCTACCTTCCTCGACGAGCTCAAGATGCTAGGCCCTCTCCAGACCCTCCCGTGGATCATCATCAGTGATTTCAACTTGACCCGCGCGCCCTCGGACAAGAATAACGACAACTGTGACCTCTCCCTCGCATCCCCTTCTTGATCGGTGTTTTACGTGGTCTAACAAACATGAAGCTCACGTCCTAGCCCGTCTTGACCGTGCCCTTTTCAACCAAGCTTGGAACATGGCCCTGCCAAACTCTTCCTTCACTTCCCTCCACCGCCCACCTGACACCACACCCCTTCTCATCACCGCCACCACAAAAATCCCGCGCCCCCTACTTCCTCTTTGAGGACACGTGGCTCCTCGACGCCCTTTTACTTTCCACCACTCTTCTGTCCTAGGAATCGCCTCTCGCTGTGAGAGAAGCGCCTGACGATCTGGCTGCTTGTCTCAAATATTTCTGCTTGTCTGCCAAGGTTTGGAAGAGCTCCCACCACTTCAATCCACTTTTTGAGAATAATTGCAAGTTTATTATTGATCTACTTGATCTATTGGAGGAATCTCATGACCTCTCCACTCACGAGCTCGAAGTCTCTGTGCAGGTCAACTTTAGCTTCGCACATCTAGGTTCGAGCGGACAGGTGGAAGCAGCGTGGAAAGTACCAAACAATAGTAGTCGGGGACGAGAACATTCACTTTTTCCATGCTCGCGCATCGCAACGCCTGCGCTGCAACACCATCCGCTCCCTCGACCTCGACGAGATGATCATATTCTCCCATACGTCAAGTTCGACGCTCTCCTCTGGTTCTTCTCCAACCAAAATTGCCGCTGATATGGTCCAAACATATATACTTTTCCACGCACTTTTGTTATTGTTTTACCTCTAGTTTGCATAAATTGGATGTAATTAATATGAACTTACGTTGTTTTAAGCAGCATTGCTTTGGTGTCTTATATTTTTGCAGAAACGAAGTTTCACAGAAAATTCCAGAAAAAATAGAAAACGAGGTTTTTGACGAGATGATCCATAGAGCCAGAAGGGCACCGGAGAGGGGCCACCAGGTGACACTACAAGAAATGTGTTGATACATGACGTTCTCGTAATGACAGTGGACGGAATCGTCATAGAGTTGTGACGATTTCAAACAAGATCGTCGTAAGTTGTTTGAGGGGATAAAAACCCTGTAAAATAACGACGATTTGAGTTAAAAACGTCGTACCCGTATAAGATGAAATCGTCATAAACGGTGAATGTGATCCGAAGCTTTATTTTTTAACAGATTACGACGAATATAAATCGTCAGGGAGCTGCAACTTATACACATTTATTTGATCTGGATGACCACCTCATCAATTTTTTGCCTACGTGTAATGTTCAGTTGCCATTTCCTTGCTTATGTGTCAATCCATAGGTTCACTTGCCTACCAATGACATGTGGGGCCAGCCTCACAAACTACAGTATATTACAGGTGTGCAGGCACTGCCGCTAGCTAACAAACCGGCTGACAGGTTGGACCCGAGGTCACCTACGAATGCGTGGCCTAGAGCTCATATATTCGCCAAAATAATGTGCTGGTGGAGGGGATTCGAACCCTGCACCTCCAGCACGCCTACAAGGAACAGAACCACCAGGCCACCATACGATTGCTGAACAAATACATCATTCGGCCTACTTAAGGAGAAAACAAAGCGAACTAGAGCCTTGGTGGGTCAAGCCCATTATTTTTTTTCTCGGGGCGGGTGGGGGGAATGCATCCCTCTGCGCATGGGCCGAAATTTGGCCTGTGTAGCTAGTGTTGGAGCAGGTTCTCACAATTAGTTGGGTTGGGCTAGATATTAGCTGTTTTTTATTCATGTTTACATTTTCTACAAATTGAAATTCACCTTTAAATTGACCGAAACCAATTTTGTAAAATTTGTAAAATTATTTACAATAATATCTTGGTGTATCTCTAAACATGAAATGTGGTATAATAACTTCATAATTTTATTTGGTTCATCTCTCTAACATATTTTTGGTAGTTGTTTCACAAAAAAAAACCTTTTTGACACTCCAAAAATGGAAAATGGTATTTTTTTTAAGAGAAAAATAAAACTTTCTTCATGAACATTGTTCGTGTATCCAAGATGCATGCTTGTGTAGAATATGGGCATATTTCAACAAACTATGCCACGAGTGTGGCCATAACATCCAACATTTGGCCCGAAACCGAAGAATCTTCGGATGAGATAACTCATTTCTATGAACACCTTTTCAACCCAGTTGTCGTATTCGAAGTTTATTATTTTTAGTGGATATTAGGACATATATAACAACACCAAGCGAAGGCCTTGCATCGTTTCGTGTTTTTTTGAATTTTCTGGAATTTTCAAAGCCGGTTTCGGAAAACGGTCAGAAACGGGGACATGACCGTTCGTACCTAGGTGTCGAATATTGATGAACTCTTGGTACATCTCTATTGAAATAGGTAGTTGTGTATCTAAAAATGATTTTTACAAAAAATCATGAGCAACATATGAGGCACCTGTAGTTCAAATTTGGCCCGGTTTCAGCGGAATCGGCAGAAATTTGTCTTTTTCGAAAGAGGCGTATTAAAAGCTATTGAGAGGTAGTAAGTTTGTTATTTGTAGATAAAATATGACATAATATATTTAGAATTTTACTTTGTACATTTTTGCAACATATTTTGTGTATGTGCTTCACAAAAAAACCCAGTTTTGACACTCCGGAGATGGAAAATGGTATTTTTATTCAACGAAAAATAAAACTTTCTTCGTGAACATTGTTAGTTGTACCAATATGCATCTTTGTGTGGAATATGGTCACATTTAAACAAACTATGCCATGGATGTGGCCAAAACATCCGTCATTTCGCCCGAAAGCCATGAATCTTCGTACGAGATAGCTCATTTTTGTGAACACGTTTTCCACCAAATTGTCGTATTCCAAGTTTATTATTTTTGGTGGATACTAGGACATATATAACAACACCACGCGAAGATCTTGCATCGTTTCGATTTTTTTTGAATTTTCTGGAATTTTTAAAGCCGGTTTCGGAAAACGGTGAAAACGAGGGACATGGACGTTCATACCTAGGTGTTGAATCTTGATGAACTCTTGGTATATCTATGTTGAAATAGGTAGTTTTGTACCTAAAAATGATTTTTTCAAAAAATAAAGAGAAAACTACAAGGCACCTGTAGTTCAGATTTGGCCCAGTTTCAGCGGAATCGGCTGAAATTTGTCTTTTTCAAAAGAGGTGTATTTTGAGATATTGAGAGGTATTAAGTTTGTTATTTGTAGATAAAATATGACATAATATATTTAGAATTTTACTTTGTACATTTTTGCAACATATTTCGTGTATGTGCTTCACAAAAAAACCCAGTTTTGACACTCCGGAGATGGAAAATGGTATTTTTATTCAACGAAAAATAAATGTTTCTTCGTGAACATTGTTAGTTGTACCAATATGCATCTTTGTGTGGAATATGGTCACATTTAAACAAACTATGCCATGGATGTGGCCAAAACATCCGTCATTTCGCCCGAAAGCCATGAATCTTCGTACGAGATAGCTCATTTTTGTGAACACGTTTTCCACCAAATTGTCGTATTCCAAGTTTATTATTTTTTGTGGATACTAGGACATATATAACAACACCACGCGAAGATCTTGCATCGTTTCGAGTTTTTTTGAATTTTCTGGAATTTCCAAAGCCGGTTTCGGAAAACGGTCAGAACGGCGGACATGACCGTTCGTACCTAGGTGTTGAATCTTGATGAACTCTTGCTATATCTCTATTGAAATAGGTAGTTGTGTATCTAAAAATGATTTTTACAAAAAATCATGAGCAACATATGAGCCACCTGTAGTTCAAATTTGGCCCGTTTCCAACGGAATCGGCAGAAATTTGTCTTTTTCAAAAGAGGTGTATTTAGAGCTATTGAGAGGTATAAAATTTGTTATTTGTAGATCAAATATGACATAATATATTTATAATTTTTATTTCTACAGTTTTGTAACATATTTGTGGTAGGTGCTTCACAAAAAACCCCTTTTTTTACACTCCGAAGATGGAAAATGATGTTTTTATTCAATGAAAAATAAAAGTTTCTTCGTGAACATTGTTAGTTGTTCCATTATGCATGCTTGTGTAGAATATGGGCACATTTCAACAAACTATGCCATGAGTGTGGCCATAACATCCGTCATTTAGCCCGAAAGCCATGAATCTTCGTACGAGATAGCTCATTTTTGTGAACACGTTTTCCACCAAATTTTCGTATTCGAAGTTTATTATTTTTTGTGGATACTAGGACATATATAACAACACCACGCGAAGATCTTGCATCGTTTCGAGTTTTTTTTGAATTTTCTGGAATTTCCAAAGCCGGTTTCGGAAAACGGTCAGAACGGCGGACATGACCGTTCGTACCTAGGTGTTGAATCTTGATGAACTCTTGCTATATCTCTATTGAAATAGGTAGTTGTGTATCTAAAAATGATTTTTACAAAAAATCATGAGCAACATATGAGCCACCTGTAGTTCAAATTTGGCCCGTTTCCAGCGGAATCGGCAGAAATTTGTCTTTTTAAAAAGAGGTGTATTTAGAGCTATTGAGAGGTATAAAATTTGTTATTTGTAGATCAAATATGACATAATATATTTAGAATTTTTATTTCTACAGTTTTGTAACATATTTGTGGTAGGTGCTTCACAAAAAACCCCTTTTTTTTACACTCCGAAGATGGAAAATGATGTTTTTATTCAATGAAAAATAAAAGTTTCTTCGTGAACATTGTTAGTTGTTCCATTATGCATGCTTGTGTAGAATATGGGCATATTTCAACAAACTATGCCATGAGTGTGGCCATAACATCTGTCATTTGGTGCAAATCCGGACAACTGACAAAGGATAGATGAGATATATTATATGAAGATTGAAAGACGCGCAACACATTCCATGACAAGTCCTACTACCGTATCTCCGAATATAAATTTCATTTTCTAAACTTATCTTTGAATATAGAGGTATATATTTTGTTTGATGTACACTTTTATGCCTATTTATCGGTATAATTTTAAACTAATAGTATGAGAAAGCATGTGTTGAAACTATACTTTGCCGTAAAACTATTAAATATAAGTTTTCAAGTATTTTCTATTTACATAGAGAAAATGAATTGTTTTTTTTGGCAGTATAATATCAATCTATTGTTACTACCAAACCCCCTAGCTAGAGACTATACAGTGGGGCCAAGAAATGGTAGGTCCCAAGTACAGTGGGAGCTGGGAAAAATTGAGGAAAAAACGAGCGCAGCGCGCTCGGCGGTGCTCCTAATTCCCTCCCTCGCGCCCAACTCATCCCCAAACCCTAACTTTCCTCCCCATCCGCCTCCTCTCTCTCCCTCACCAGCCAGATCCCCACCGCCCACCCACCCCTAAACCTCCACGGATAAGACGACGCTCCAAAGCCTCCCCGTCAACGCGCGCTCACCGCTCACCCCCGTGAGCCGACGAACCGGCAGCTGAACCCTAGGTCCGGTCCACCACCGCCGCCGCCGCGACCCCCCTCTTCCTCCCGACGCGGCTTGCAGCGCAGAGGAGCATCTCGTCGCCTCCCTCTCCCCCCCGAGGCGGCCCGGCCGGTGGCATAAGGAGCCGCGGCCCATGCTCCCTCACGGCCATGACGCATCCTTCTCTGCGGTGGTTTCCTTGACCGCAGGTCTGGCCGTCCGGGAGCCTCAGCGTCCTCACAAGGTGAAGCAGGGCGGCGTCGATATGGGGACAGTCACGGAGCTACGGCATGCCCCTAGATCTCTCTCCATCTTTTACCGTCCTTTCAGAGCAAACACGGCGCGGATCTGACGATTTGTGTCGTCTTCGTTGTTTTTCAGGTCCAGCCGCAGTGCTCCCGTCCTACGGCGGCAAGGTGCTAGGCGATTGAGGAGAAGGCCGCCGAGAACGTCTACATCAAGGTACACTCCCTTGTCCATATGCGTGTGTGTGATTGACCCACCTGTTATCTGGTTTCTTTCCACAAAACTTGGAGCGTGATCTATTTATCCATGCTTATTTAACGTGCGGATTAAGATAAGAGTATCCACACCGTTGTCCCTGGTATTCATGTAAATATTCGTGTTTGACTATTAGTTTTCTAGGTTGTTATTGTATTGTCCCTGCATAATGTACGTTTGATCATATTGTAACACATTATGGTAACAACCTATTTTTTCATTTACTTCCTTTGAAGATATGAGTACTTCCTTTGAAGATAACAACCTATTTTTTCATTTACTGAGAGTTTACACTTCTGAGTGGCAGCAGTATTGACTTCGTAGATTTTGTTGTCTCTGGCTACAATCATAAGCTGGTCACCCATGATTGTTAATTCCATAGTAGTTTGCACGATATGTATTCTATCTACTAATTCGAAAGCTTGGGATAGGTAACTAAATTGACTTGCATTGCCATTATCCTCTCAGCTGGACAATGCCATCAACTCTATGCCATGGGAGATTTGGAAAGGTGCATCACATCTTGACAAGGTCACCTTTGAATCAAAGGATCTGCTGCAGAAAGTAGTCAAATATTCATGCGACACTTCTGATTCAAGTGAAGCTAATCAATTCCCAGGTTGCCATACAAGTCCCTCTCCCTCGCTACCTCATAACATGAAGATATGCCTTACGACACGATCATCTATGAGAGCGGTGGTTGTTGCTTTAGGGACCATCTTTACCTGTAGATGGTCATGCCTGCCAGTTGTTACCAATAATATATGTGTGTTAATGTGTCTCCGCTATCTATGTTTGTACCTATCTATGTGGTAGTTTTCAGATGTTGTACTGAAATACCTCTCTATCATGTATAAAAACATTGTGCTTTTTTCTAAAATTATAATGTCGCTGCTATCTATTGCAGTCTGGAAGACTACCGCGTTTCATGTTAAATGTTTACCGTATCGTTCTACCAATTGATTACCACTGTCAAAAGTGGGTGGCGCGCGGCAAGCCGCGCCCGGGGATCTAGTCCTTGATGAACAGCCTTGCACCTCCACCTTCTGGTAGACATGTTCCTTTAACCAGCTGCATAGAGATCATAAGTTCTAGCTCCATGGTTCTCTCTATCAATTTTCAGATGTCTGTTTGATTGTTGAATCGATAGATATTGATTGATCTGCTTGGCCTATGTCATTATCCTCCTAAATAGAGTGTTGCTTCAAGTCTGCATCTGGTTGGCCAGATAGTTGATGAATGTAACAACCATTGTCTGCTGTAATGTTCTTCAATGTTATGTATTATCGTTTATCTTGCATCTGCCCTATTTTTAACATTTCCATTGAAATTTTCCCGTGTTACTGTCCATAATGTTATTAGGGATATTCTAACTGTACTTATCATATGGTATGTTTCGAGATGATTACCGTGGATGTGATGCGAATCCCTCGTTGGCGACCGTGGATGGTATGCCTAGACTGTCGGGCTCACTGGTTTGCCTAGTACTTATTGCTGTGGTCAATGACACTATTTTGGCTTATTATAGGGACTTACTATCTAGAGTGGTTATGCGTAAAATTTGTAGCTTTAGTTGACTATTGAGTGGTTGAATATTCTTATGAAATTTCTATTAGTTTCTTGAACTATAAACCTTTATACTGTTGGAGGTGTTATCTGCTACTAGTAATGTTGCAAGCATGCCTCTTTTCTAGTGTATTTCTGTTTGCTTTGACTACTTGGTTCGTTTCTGTGGAAATCGTAGTTGAGTCGGTTCATCTAGCGTCATTTACACATAGCTATTAAACTGCTTTGCATGTCTGCTCATATAATTATCTGGTCACATTATACCAGCCTAATTTTCTGTCGTATTGTATTGAATCCCTGCCAGCTGTTGAAATCATATGATAGAGTAGATGTTTCTACCTGTAGCTTCATGGACCAAAGTGGCAGAATACATTAGTAACTAGTACTTGCAGAATAAATCATTTACTTTGGTCTTTTGTTATTTGTTTCCTCTTTTAACCGTTCGTATTTGCATCTTCCTTCCAGACGATGAACCACATCGGCACTTGGTGGAGCTGAGATGACGAAGCCGACTAAATCGCACCAGCAGCATTGTCACAAACTCTGTCCTGAGTGCCTCCTTTTGCTCCAACGGTGTATCCTCCCAACTCTGAATGCTGGATTAATAAGCATATTCACAGTAGACATGTTTCTACGTCGCCAGAAAATTAATAATACAGTAGGCTTGTCTCTTTCTAGTAAAAAGGGCTCTTACTAAAAATGTACATGTAGGGACTATGTATGTTTCACTTGCTTGCAGCCGCCTAGATGAGCACTTCTAATTGCTAGTCTGGTATGCTTGGTCATATGTATGTTTGGTTGCAGACTTTAATTGGGAGGTCACCGACTGGTGCTTTCAGCGCATTTCTGTCTCTCAACGCTATACCATCTTCCATAGATGAATAGAGTTGAACTATTATGCCTGTAGAGTTGCAAATGTTGTGTGCATCCTATGGATCGGTTCCAAATTATGTTATGTTGTTTGGCCAGAAAATAGTAGTTGGTGTGATCGTCTAGATGTTGTAGTCAGACCTGGGATAGATTTTCTGAAATGTTTGCTGGAACCATTATGCTCTTCTATGATCAAAATAATCATGATTGAACTTAGAGGTTTCTTCTTGGATGTATCAGCTGATTGTTTTCTTTTTTTATAGCTTCATGCACACAGATAATCCTGCTAGTATTTATATGGACCCAAATACCCACCCATTGTAAGCAATTACAGCCTGGTATTGGTAATATGTTTCACACTTGAACATTCCAAGAGCTTCATACTCGTACCATTTTCTTTTGTTGAAGGTGAACAGAAGTTCCCAAGCCCAAGAGAAGCACATGCTTGCGCTCTACCGGCAAGATCTTCTTCCCATGCTCTGGTTCTTGCAATTCGACCCACTGCTGTGCTCGTGTGATGGTTTCGGCGAGTATCTGCTTCTTCCAGTGTCTTGTATGTTGCTCTGTGATATCATCTCGCCTTTGGTTAATTCCGTGGTCAGGCCATCGAGCCGATGAACTAGGAGTCGGTAAGTCTTTTGAGAAAATGCAAGTTATGAATATGATGTCTCAGTTACTTGATTGCATGGCCACTATATGTAGACTGAGTTGTTAATGATGCACCGATAGTTAATCCTGCTACCATGTTTCCGTTGCTAAGACACTCACTTGCTGTAGGCATATTGGTAATAGACATTGGCTCCAAGTCACTCGTAGCCTACCGACATGAGTTGACAATGAGACAAAGAGTTTGTTTAATTTTTAGCTAGCTTATGATTTGTATTGGCACTGTTTGGTTGCATTGGCACTGTCTAGCTGATGTACAATGCCTCTTGTCGCAGAGCAAGGAGGTGGATAAACTAAGGAGCAACCTGGAACCAATAGCTGACCAATAGCTGCACGCAAGCCAGAAGCAGACCCAGACCCAGGAACGGACAAGATGCCTATCTCACCATCCATGTAGCCTTTGCGTCCCTCTTTTTACTCAATGGTAAGCTTACTCTAGCTTCCTTATGGAAGTGGTTGCGATTTTTGTGCTCCGCCTTTAACTGTTAGTGAAATCCGACTTCAAATTCTTATGAAGTAGTGATTTGATGGTGAATTGCAGACACCGGTGGTGATTGCGTGATTGAGAATGCTGAAGGTGCAAGAACAATGCATTCCATTGTCGCCAAGAACAATAACGGGAGCCTCTTGTTGGCATCAGTGCCATTTTTTCTACTCATTTTCCCGTGAACTCTGTGTATCTGGCTTTTTGTGTTGCTGAATGTAATCTTCCTCCATGTGCACTGGTGTATTGCAGTTCTCTGAAGGTTGCTGATTGTGGAAATTCAACTTACCCTGTAATTTGCTGTTATTAATTCCTATCTAAATGCAAGAAATGTCTGAATTAGATATTAATTTTCTCTGTATTTTCCTGTTATCTATTCTAAGATATATGCAAAAAAAAAAAGGCAGAAAAAATGGGCTACGAATTTGTACCTAAGGTGGCTCCGGCCCAACCAAAAAAGCCAATTTTTGGTCTGAGCAACGAAATAAACTATAGGCTCTAAAAAGGCTATGGCCCAAATATGAAAAAAATGAATCACAAAATGGACCGGACCCATCAACGAAAAAGGCTGAATTAAGGCTCAGGCCCAAGTAAGAAAAGGACCAGCAAAGCCCGAAGTTATTGGGCTAGGCCCACGCAGAACAACAAAATGGACCGGGCTGAATTAGGTCCACGACGATTTCATTTCGTCACTATTCTGCCACGTAGGACATGCCACGTCGACGCTGAGCTGTCCTGGCCGGATTACTCACGACGATTTCGGATCGTCATAGATTAATGACGTTCCTGTATCGTCGTGGATATCCATGACGATTTCTACAAAATCGTCGTGGTGAACCATTACTGACGCTCGGTTTTCAACGATTTGTTTTTCGTCATAAGATCGTCATGGATGAAATTTGGTGACGATTTAGTGACGAAAATTGAGCGTCATGTATCAGCATATTTCTTGTAGTGTGATCAAGCGACATGGGGAACAAACCCACCTAGACCCACGCCCCCAACACGCTTGAGCCCACCAGACACCTCCTCCGGCTCCTCTTTGGCTAATATTCCCATCCTCGATGGAAATACCTTAAGAACACAACCACTTTTCTATTCCGCGATACGGAGCCGCTAGAGCCCTCTGTTCTTCCTTGGAGAGGTAATATGGAGGCTAATTCTAACCTTCAGAGAGGGGATATCGTCGTCAACATCATCAACAACGTCTCTCCATCGACCAAACACGATTCCCCCATCCATGTGTGAGTAATTCACTCCTGTAGGCAGAGGGGATGGTAGAGATTTGTGGTGACGCAGCACACCACTGCATGTGTAGTGCGCAAGTCAGTGACATAATACTCACAGAAGGACTTATCCGTGAATATTACATCTCTCAGAGTGGTACAACAGAAACACAACGGGTCCAAGCAAAGCTATAAGATACAAACTCCATTACAAAATCTTGAGAATCTCTTTGATGAATCAAGAAGATCTCTTGCAAATGAAACATCAAAAGAGGCAATTTGAAGCTCCAAGCTGGAGAAGAACTCTAGCTCAGAACTAATCCGCTACGGCTGATGTCAGCCCTAAACTACGGCTTGTAATAGCTAAGTCCAAGAATGGTCTCTACCTACATCTTGATAGCTTCTCCTCCACTAGCGTTGTTGATGACGATGCTTTACCGACTAAGTAGTAGATCACCCCACCTAGCTTCATGAGGTAGTGATGACTTCACGATGACGACTTCCAAAGGCTTCAACTCTAAGCAGGGGGTCAAATGGGAACGAATGAGTAACGAGCGTTACTCAACAAGTTCATGATATATAGTGGGTAGTTTGATGCACTAGCTACAGATTTAGACTCGAAAGAGTCATAAGCTAATGCAAGGTTTTGTAAAACTTTCTTCAAAAGGTTGCTTTTAATTCTGAAAACTATGCCCGCCAGATCTTCACAGGATTAGAACTTTCATGGAGTTGCCTTTCCTGCGGCGTTCGCAGCTCCTTCCCGGAACAGGGGGTAACATGCCACATATTTTACACTTCGCAGAGGTGCGTTACTTTACCCATGGACGACCAAGACCATGTTGCACAACCAGGTGTACATTCCTGTCCACTCCCACTCAGGTGTGGGGCCCGGTTGTTGGTCCAAGCCAAACCGTGCTTCTCCGCACAACGCATGCCCACCCATTTCCGCCAGCAGGTTGAACGCCTGATTCCACCCCTCACGATGGAGATCTACGCTCCCCTGGCAGACACTCATAGACCCCAGAGTCTGTGGGACGTAAGGGCTACCACCCATGTGCATGCAGTCCCGCAGAACCTACAGCGTACGTCTCTGGCAGTCCGTTGACATGCGAACAAGAAAAGATCACAGCTGACTTACTCCCCCCATAGAAGACCCATGGTTAACGCGAATTTACGGCGCAAGAATCCTGACGGCAGTTGTTGTTAATTCCTAGGTAATACGTTCCCATGCAGATGGAACCTTCCTTTGACCTATTCATCTTATCATGGTCCCATCCGCCCACCAAACAGAACACTACCACTCGGGTAGTCATTCAATTAGTCATATTATTATAAAAATAGAATAATGCATTCTTTTGAGAGTAGGTGATAATACGATAGGGTTTTTGCAAATAGTTTGTTATGGGATACTGCAAAGGATATGAGCAAGTGATGAACTTGCCTGAGATAGAAATAATGATTCATGTCCTTCGGGTTCGAGGGTTTGCGTGGAAATTCCGAGATCTGAAAAAGAGCAAAGTAGTCCCAATAAGGGCCACAGAAAAACTGGCAAAATGCTATTATGCATAGTCATGAGATGCATCGTGATTTAACCGCAAAATACCCCAAGTTTCAATGATAAGCTTCGTCTTATGATAATTCGATTTCATTATGTTTAGTTGAGTTAGAGTTGTTGTATTTCTTCCTTGGGGGTGACGTTCATCACTTAAAGAGTTGATACTAAGTTGGTATGGTTTTCATCGAGTTTTAAGGTTTTACATTCTTTATTTGGTTGTTAAATATTTCCAAATGTTATGCATTTATGCCTTAAGTACTTATCACTTTCATTTAATTAGTAAGGTAATATCACTTTTAAGAATAATTCTTAAAAGAAAAAAAAGTAAACAAAGTTTGTCATGATCTATAAATAATATTTACGTGAAATTATAGTTTTGGAACACCTAACTTTAATGCCATAATATGGTTTTTAAGAAAATAGTGATAATATTTTATTAAGTCTTGGATTATTTTATGACTTAGAAATACTCGGAATACCATTAAAAATCATGAAAAATGGTAGAGTATTTATTTTAAAATATTTTAGGATTACATCATAATTATAAAAATAGGTTTTGTTTTATTTGAGAATATTCTATTTAAGGATATTAATTTTATTTGCAAAACATTAAAATTAACCATTAAGGTTAGTTTCTTTTAATAAATAAAAAAAATAACATTTTTAAAATATATGTTTACCCCTCGGTACATTTTCCTCAATTTTACGTAATTGTAAATTTGAATTTTAATTATTTATAAAAATCTTAGTATTTTATTTTAAGAATAAAAGCTCAATTAATTGCCTTAAATTTAGATTTCAAAATAATTAAAGGATTATTTAGGAGCTTTTTTAAAGAAAAGAAAATGGCTAACTATTTATTTGGGTTAATTGGTTTATGAGATAGACTATGAGGCCAATTGATACCCATACTTACGCACCAGCCCAAAAGGCTTGGAACGGACCAAAGCATGTACGTATTCACGTACATCACCTCAGTACGCATGCACGCACGGACACCTTCTCTCGATTCCCCTTCGCCTTTCTCTCTCTCGCACACACGGACGCGCCGCCACAGCAATTTCCGGCCGCTGCGTCGCTGCCACTTCCCGGTGCTGCTCCGCCCTAGTCTCCTCTCCGGAATCCCCGCCGCCACGATGCCGATTTGTCACCATCTGCTCCAATCGAGCCCGCATACGGAAGCCTAACCCTAGCCACCATGGCTCCTCTGCTCCGGCCGATTCTCCACGGCGCCCGCCGCTTTCCCGCCGGTCTACACCATCCCCAATTCTCCCTCGAGGTCCAGGTCGCCTTCTCCGACATCGACGAGCCCCTGGTCGACTGCCTCCTCGATCCCCTTCGTGAGCACAGCCGTCCGCCTCCGGCTACTCCCATGCCCGGTCCGGTGTGGCCTGAGCACACTAGGTGGTTCGCCTCCTCCATCTCCTTCGTCTCACCGTGGTCCTCTACACTGACTCGCCTCCGACCCATTGCCCCGAGTTTCCAAGGCCAGCGGCAACTCTTCTGCGCCAGTGGTGTACGTGGTGGTCTAGTGGTGATGTGGTGTGGCTCGACGCAGGTCGATGCGCCGCTGCTGTGGTGCTCCTTGTAGTGCCGCCGCTGCGGTGGTACCGCTGCTGCCCCATCTTCAATGCCGGCGTGACCGTGCTGTGTCCACAATCCCGACATCGACTAGGTCGTCTCCACTGCCTCGGCTACGCTTTCTCAAGGTGAGAAACTCTCCTGTTACCGGCCATCGAGCCGATGAATGTCTACTGGAAATGGATGAATTAATCTAGTTCTACTACTAGTTTTGTGTGATAGTCCTATTTGGATGGTAGATTTGATATACTTGTATAAATCTTGCCAGGAAGATAGCTTGATGGATTTATAGTTGCTGGTTCATATATTTGTTTGGAGAATAATTTGTTGATGATTTGCAAGCATAAAAAGGAGTTGTGTCTAAGTATGTGCGTAGAGTATTAGAGTGCTTGACCATTTGGTTCTGTTTGGAACATTAACTCAAATCTGAGACATGTGCAAGTGTTGTGCATCAATGATCTGTGTAGGTGTAACTGCAGAAATGTAAATATATAAGAAATCTATACGGAAGCAATTGGTTAATATTCTAATTAATTGTTAGATCAATTTCTGATCAAGGGCATGTATATATTATTTTCTTTGCTTCTTTAAAAGTTCTTTGCACAGTTGTGCAAGTTAATAATGCTTCTGCAAGTATTTCCTTGGTTATGTATATGCAAGCTTTTTTTTATATCAATAAATGTTGTTTTATATTTTTGGACATATTCTTTTGTGTTTCTAGTGATCAAAAGATCATCTGGATGTGTAGGTTGTGAGATGGATCAAGTATATGCTTGGGTCTGTGATACAAACGTCGATGTATTTCTTTTTGGATAAGAACAAATAGGAGTGTATGGCTTTTATCCTCTGTGATGATCCATGCATAGCATTTCTATGTAGATCTGAGAGTATTTCTCTTTTGAATCCAAAGTGTTCAATTTCTATACACGATTTAATGGTGCAACTGATAAGATCAAATCCTTACTTGTTTTCTTGGCCAAGCCTATGATGCAAAGGTTGAGGCACTAGCTATTTATAAGAACAGATACTATTGTGGGTTTTCTTGAATTCTCAATGACGATTTAAGCATAGCAACTCTATGCATATGTGAGAGAACTCCCTCCCCTTTCACTCCTCTCTTCTCAACTTAAGATGCAAACTTAATATCTAGTGGCCTAGGCTTGTTAACCTGCTGCTGGAGTGAGGCTTTGTCTTCTGGAATATGATGAAACCTGCATCTTGTGGATAGCCTCCTCCTCCAGCTGCTTGACCTGCCTCCTAATATCTAGTGGTGATTCATATGTGTTCTTGAGTTGTTCTAGTTGCTTTGTAAAGAAGCCTTGATGCTGGAAAAATGTCTGCTGCGATTTCCATGTGTGAGACGAAGGTAATGCGGCTGGGATGTGTGCAAGTGCTAGGAATAGTGACTGGTACTGCTATGCCCTGTTTATATAGTGCTCTTGTACTGTTTTGCTGCTGTTGTGATCTTGACAACACACAGGCTGCATGTGTTGTGTGAGCTGCTTGCATGTGGCCCTCTTTCTAGTGCAAGCGGACAAGTTGGATTTTGGTGACCTCATGAGCAAACTACGGCTGCTCCTTGCTTTGGCTTATTTGACTCCATTATTGGTGCTACTGACATGTCCTAATTCCCCTCCTTGTGGCATAGTCGGTTGTTCCAGTCTCTCATTTTGGTTATCTTAATTTTTGACTTGCCAGGTGGCATTAGTCACTAAATGGCTGTGTACCTTCAGACTAGAAGGCTTTTGTCTTTTATTACTGGCCTTTAAATAAGTGATCAAGCTGAGGTTTAACTATTCGAGTACTTGGTCAAACAACAGTAGTCAATGGCTTAAGTTCTTGTTGGTAATTAATACCAACAGAGAACTATTTGGAATTTCAAATGTGAGCTTTCTCTTGTGTAGAATGTAATACATGGAGCTAGTGTTATATTACTTGGTTTTCAGATTGCATGCTCTTAGCTTGAGTTGATTGGTTTCCTATATGTCCCTGTTGTCTAAGGATAATGCCTCATTGATGCTTTTTGTTGCTTCTCAAGGACATAGATTATATTCTGGTTGCACTTGTCCCTTATTGCCTTAATGTCCCATGATCCAGGATTATCCACTTGTCCTAACTTATCTGATGGCTTTAATTGATCCATTCCAATGTTTGTAGGAAATCTGGACTAGTTCCCAGATTTCCAAATGCTAGCTCCAATAACAAATTGCATCTCCTCGGGAGATGCAAACATTTTAATCCACAACCATTTCTTTTTGCCATTGTTGTTTTTGTTTGCAGGACATGAAGAATAGAAAGATTGGAAAGATCAATATGCTAATATGAGAAGATGGAGATTAGCTTAGGACTTTCTTTTTGGTTGCTGTTGTAATCTTCTTTTTATTATTTTGAGACAGATTCATATTCCATAAAACATGTAATATTACTTTATTGTCTAAATCTCAAATTCAAAGTTTGTATCATGTCATCATTCCTTTGATTTATCTCAATGTACTTCGAACTCCTCAATTTCAAATATAATCTAGAGGCCATGTCGAAATTCCACGGTCTTCCAATATTGGTCTCTCTCTCTCTCCATCAGAATATCGATGGAACCTCGATCACTTCAGGGTCTAGTATTTTGTGAATAAGTCTCCAGTTGCCACTTATTTTCTGATGTTGTCTCAGATTCAATTACCACTTTGTTCTTGTATAACTTAACCTAATGAAACTCCAGTGTTTAATGCCCTCAGAAATAATCTGCTTACAAGATTGAGCAGGTCCTGTACTCAAATTATTCTTGTATGACACCAAACACCAGGATTTCACCCCTCAGTTGATGTCTTCTTATCTTGGTTCCCTCCTGTTTTGCTTCTCTTGTAGCCTTGGTCATGCAGAAACGTAGACAAGAGTTTTGGAAAGAGCACAGACAGTGATCAGGGTTTAGTATTGGTTTAAGAAGGTTTATTTCCTCGTTCAGATTCATCCTTCAGGACTGATGAGATCATCCAATTATACATGACTAACTTGCAGAAGTAAGATCATCAACTGTGTGATTTGGATACTCACCCCTCTTCGAGTTCTAGATACCTAGTTGATTTGTCTCAACTCACTTATAGACTTGAGGTTAGGCTTGTTGAGAGTTAGTGTTGGTCACAACCAATTATGGTTTGTGTAACCAGATGATTTGGTTTCTTAAGATACTTCTTATAAAGATCACTCCAATTGTACTCTTGACTAGATGATCTAGACCTATTTCATCATGTCAAGTGAAACATTGGTCACTTTGATTTGTTTAAACTTTCGCGCCAAAATTTCCCGTACTTTTAGATGCATGCTTTGCAAATGCACATATTAAATTTAGATCCTTATAACTTCCCAAACACTGGGATGTTACAAGATTGGATGGGATTGTTCATGTATTAGATCATTAGATTGTTAAGGCATGATTCCTAATATCCATTGTTTATGTTAATCGTCGTTGTTGCAACTTGGTATTATTAATACTTGTCACTTAGGGCCGAGTGCAATGATTTCGAAACTGAACATGTTATGTTTTCATGAACATATTCATTATTTTAATTCCTATCTATGAGTTTTATGCACCTGTTATAATCCGGAACCGGAGACCCCAAATGGACAGGTAAGGATATCAAAGGGGAAATGATTTAATTTGAGGATTACATGTATGCATTGAGTGTTAATGATTTGTTCCGGTGCTTTATAAAAGGATTTCATTACTATTAGGTCCATGATTGGCCCTGCTAAAACGAGATTGTAGAACAAAAGATGTTGTGCAGGTTCGTATAGCAAGAATGTACAACTATATTTGGGATACATGTATATGTTTGATTGATGTTGGATTCGTGCCCTATGTTATGAATATAAAATGAGCAATTGTAGGTACCCGCTCCCTAGGGGTACTGCTAAATCGGTCCGGTGGGCCAACGGAGTATACATCATGTACGTGTTTTCCTCTAACCAGCTTATATCTCTGACAGGAAAGATCCATTCCCTTCAGAGCGGACCGTACGATCCCACAGGTTCAAGCAGACGGGCACCCCGCTAGGACACTCGGGTATACGCAAACCGACAACACGGGAAGAAAGGCAGTCCTCCCCAGGATCTCGCAGCCCCCACCCGGGGTACTATAGGAAGACATCCGAAGAGACGCGTGGCGCCCCTGTGCCAAGGTGCAGAAACAACAGGCCAGGGATCTAGCTCTGAAGAGACAATACCACATGTCCACACGGCTTCCCTCATTCAACCACGCCAGGGGCAGCACGACGCGTGGCCAGGGAAGCCAAGCTGTCACCACCCCCACTATCGATTACCACCATCTCATCGGCCGGGTGGCACGGCCAAGGACATGTGTAGTGCATGAAGATTGATAGGTGTGGTTACCCCTTACATAAAATGAAGGCCAAGTACACAAGGGAAGGGGGTTGGAGAAAGAAGGAAGTGTAGAGCACATGAGGAGATGAGTCTAAGATCGTAGGAAGGAGGCATTCCCCAGAGAACGATAGTTTAGGTAGAAAGGAAGCAGGAGCGAGAGAAAGATATGCATAGGAGGAGAACCTAGCTATTGTAACACACATCCATTCAATAATCCATAAAATAAAGTTAAGTACTTGAACAAAAATACATAACCTACAAGTTTAAGAAATGAAACCGATTGTTAATTACAACATAATCAAGGCGACCTTCTCACAAATGATTAAACGAATGATGATCCACCGGCTCTTCTATCAACACAATGTTGGTAGAAAATGTTGCACACCATATTATATTACCTTAAAAGATAAGATTTCATGTATAAATAACTCATCAAACATCTCAATTTATCACAACCTAAATTAGTCTAAATCAATAAAAAATATCCAAATAAATTTAAACAAATAAATTTGTTGACCTCGTGGACTGACGCTATGGATTAAACAACTCAATTTATCAATGTATGTAAATAGATCTGCATAAAACAAATCACTATATAAATCAATCTAAGTTCACCAAAATGATACTATTTGCATAAAAAACATGTAAATATATCTAAATCAATCAAAGCCCTATATAAATCAATCAAAATTGACCCAAATGATGCTAGTACCACCAAAACAAACATGTAAATAGATCTAAATGAATCAAAACCCTATATAAAACAATCAAAATTGGCCGAAATGATATTAGTGCCATGAAAGAAAACATGTAAATCAGTCTAAATTGACGACATGAGGGTGAAGCTCACCGCGCGGCACCGTTGCTCAGGCAGGGAGGTGGGGGGCAGCGTCGTTCATTATGGGGTGTGTGGAGAGCAGAGGATGCGGTGGAGGATCAGTGTGGAGGGAGAGAGGAGGTGGCGGTGACGACCTCCCAAAAAATTATGTAAATTAGGAAAATACCTCAAAATTGAGTATAGGAAATATATGGTGCATGTGTTGTCTGTGCACATGTTGATTCCCCCATACCTTACATTAAGAAACCCCTCTCGATAGAACTGAGCCCTATTACCCAAGATAAATTATTAAAAACTACTCGCACCGTCTTCCATCTTTTATCCTTTTTGAGAGGACGGTCACTTTTTGTGAACTAAATCAAATGAGCCTAGAACACTTAGCACATGGTAAGATCTCACTTATGTTGTTAGTAAACAACCAAAACATACTTAGCAATGAAATTCCCTGTCAACTACCCGTGTCTAAATTAAACAGTGTAAACATGAGCACTCGTTGTGGATTCAAACATCACACACCTATTTGAACTAAATGAAAATTGAAAATACATGACTGGTTTCAAAACAATGAAGAAACAGTACTTCGAGAACATATTCTGATCAAGTGATATAAAAAGGGAAGAAACATGCATTATTTGAAACATGTAGAAACAATTCACATGGGAGTCTTAGTATTTTTTAGGTAGGAACAAAGACAATTGTGCATTTGGGGTTCCCATATGCAGGCTATTATTTTCGTGTGCACTTGTTTTATTTTTCACCAGAAAATCATTGCGGTCAGCTTGACAACTAGAATACGCACAATGTAGATTCCAGCTGTCAATATTGGTGCTAATCGTGATGCAGTTGTTGACTTCCTCAAGTGTTTGCTTTCCTTAGAGAATCTCTATGCTATTGTTAGTATTCATTTCGTTACTGTAAATGTCAAAATCAACATTGGATCAGACAAATAAGTATTATGATTAGACAAATAAGTATTATGACACTGGATTTATGTCACTTTTTCCCATCCCCAGTTGCACCCAGGAGAGGATATGAATAATGTGCTGAAGTATGACCCCTTGCGTTCAGTTGAGTGCCTTGAGGCCCATCTAGAAAAAGTGGTGCTGAAGAATTAAATTTTCTACAAGAGGGCATTTGTTAACTTTGCCAACTTTTTTTTTGATTTCCAAAGTGTTAAAGGAAATGGAATTGAGAGCCCATAGGAGCTGCGACGAGGATGCACTGTCAATGTACTCAACTTCAAATGGAGAACATAGCTTCTCGAAATGCTCATATTGAACAAAAAATTGATAGAGAGGACGAACCCATGAACCATGGGCATACCCATGACTTATCAGTGGTTGATCCCTTTGAGAAGTCCTTGTATGGATCACAAATTTCACTGAAAATTCATATGATTCCTTTGAATACTAGTATGGATGCTTAAAGTGTGTTAGATATTCTTTTTTGAAGATTCCATCACCCTCTGTCACAACTTTTTTCCTCTCCACTGTTTTCCCATCTAATGTTATCTCACCCATGTGATGCTTTCCAAATTGATCTACTTCGTTCTGCAATGGAGTGCTTCGTTGCGCATTCTGAGAAAACCTTGATTGTTGGTGTGGTTCCCAATCGTGAGTTTCACATCCAAATTTGCAAATGTAAAAGATAGATGAATGTTACTAGAATTTATGTTCAGTTGATATTGGTTATTCTCTCCTGGTTGTTACCATTCCCTGTTATTAGAAAACACACTAGCACTGCCTGATGTTTCTATCTAATATCTTGAGTTATCAAGTTTATTTACTATTTTATTTTGGCAACAGACAAACATAATATTATGTTTTTGCTAGTTTAGCCAAGAATGTTTCTTTGGTTTACAACATCCATTCCTTTCACACATTTGGCATTTGTTGACTTAGATTTATCATTACGCAGTTTAATCTAAAAAAGAAGTATGTAGAGTTTAAATGTAGAGCTTTTTCTTATTCATTTAGGTGGCACCAAAACAAAACTTTTCAACACAATCTTTAATAATTTGACCCCATTTTGTCATAAATTGTGGAAATGGAAAAGGCTGCACTTTGATTTATCAGCTTGTAATCCTTAGATGGATTGAATACCATAAGGTCAATTAAGATATTGATATTTCAGAGATGGCCAAAGAAACAGTTTAATGACAATGCTATAGTAGAAATTGTATTATTACTACTCTTGTGCTGATTTCCTTTAATGAATCTATTTTAGATCTGAAATTTCCATGACGGCTAGATTTTAAGAATGATTCGTTACAATTGCTTCAAGTTATATTTGGCCACTCGCTCCTCAGATATTTGAAACACAAACACCTCGTCAGAACTACACCAACAGGATAGGGTTTTCGATTAGTTGTCTAGTTGTGCAATTTTGTGTTCATGCTTGTATAACCTATTGTCCTACCAATTCGTAAGTGTTGGATCGCGTAGAGATAAACGAAAACTTTTCTACGCAGTACTTCCAAGATCTAGCCGAGGTAGAAGGTCACGAGGATTACCACTACACGCACAGGTGCGGATTATCGATGCAACGCGTCGATGCAGTGTAGTCCCACGATCCGATCCAGCCAATTCAATCCAGCGAACGTCGAAGTGCTGAACGTACAACACCTATGCCGGTATCCACACGTACGAGGAGGAGCTCCGATGGCGGAGTGCTAGGTCCGGTGCGACGACTGGACTGAGTGGGGCTAGGGTTCCCAATGCATGGGAGTGGAGTAACGTGCCCGCTGGGCAACCTGCGCCCCTCTTTATATAGCGAGTGGTAGTGAGCTTCACAACGCTTGTGGCCCATTCCCTCTGTGAGTACGACTCACAAACTCAGTCCATTTCCAGTTCGGGTCCAACCCGACCAATATACTTGCTCTTGCTCTTAAGTGTGCGACCCTGCAGGCTCATGGCGATTTGGACACGATTGGAGTCCGACTCCCAATCGATCAATCGGCAGCGGCTCCTAGCAGAACGTGACAAATCCCAAGTCCCATTGAGTCATGACGACATACCTTCCAATGTGACTTTCATCTTAATCTCTTTTGCCTCACAATATACCTTGTCGAACTATAGGCGATTTATCGTCATCCTTAATAGCTCAACTCTCTTCTCGGTCCGTGATATATGATTCATCTGACTAACTCTTAGTCAACTGACTCAGTTAACACTTATCCTAGTTGCGCATGGCCATGCTTCCGGAATCATATCAATCGAGAGGGACCGGAGAATATCTCTCCATTCGGAGGGGCAAAATCCTATCTTGATTATCCACATCACGCAGCTTGCTTCTCATTCTATCCGAACTCTGCCTTTATAACTGCCTTGTCATGGAACATCGTTTGACAGAACCTAAGTCGGTGATCCACAACTCAGATTGTGCGACAATCTCAGGTCTAAGAATTACATTGATTGAGACATGCAAATGATGACTTGCTCGTTGCATCTCAATATGGGTCAGTCCGACTTGCTAAACTCTTTATCCAAGTCTGTGAATGTTGGAATGGCATCGCCATGCCCATGACAAGTGGAACCGAGTCATCATCCAACACTCACATTAGTCTAGGTTGTGTGTCCAGCACAACCTTGATGACCTAGGACAATTTAGTATGAACAACATGAATACATAGTTCCACAATCGAATCATATATTCAATGACATATATCATATGTTCAAAACAAGGACGACTTAATAACTTTACGAATACAGTGGGAATACATCATACATGATTGCCTCTAGGGCATATTCCTAACAGTCTCCCACTTGCACTAGAGTCAATCATCCTGACATCATATGCCTAGGCATCGAATGGCCATACCTCTCATGTGCGCCTTATGCTTTGGTTGTGGTAGCGCCTTTGTCAACTGATCTGCAATGTTTGCATCCGTGTGTAATTTGCATAACTTGATATCACCTTGTTCGACAAACTGGCGAATGAGGTGGTAACGCATGAGTATATTTTTGTTCTTCTGGTGCTGTCTAAGTTCTTTGGCTCGTGCGATAGCATCATTGTTGTCACAATATACGTCCAAAGGATTGGACGAGCCCTGAACCACACCAAGATCTACCAGGAGGTTCCTGATCCAAACAGCTTCCTTTGCAGCCTCCGAGGCAGAAATATACTTAGCCTCTATTGTAGATGCAGACACGGTATCTTGCTTGGAACTCTTCCAGCTCACAGCCACTCCGTTCATTACGAACACGTATCCAGATTGCGAACGAGAATCATCTGAGTCGGTGAGATAACTCGCATCCGTGTAACCCTTTACACTGAATTACTCATCACCTCCATAAATTAGGAACATTTCCTTAGTCCTTCTCAAGTACTTAAGGATGTTTTTAACCGCTGCCCAGTGGGCTTCGCCAGGGTCAGCCTGGTATCTTCTCGTTACACTTAGAGCATAGAAAACATCTGGCCTAATACAAATCATGGCATACATGATGGATCCGATTGCCAAAGAATACGGGATCACACTCATCCGACTTCGCTCATCAGTCGTCGAAGGACACTGAGTCTTGCTAAGTTTTATACCATGAGACATCGGTAAGAATCCCTTCTTAGACTCTTCCATTTTGAATTTCTTCAAAACTTTGTCCAGATATGTACTCTGACTCAATCCAATGAGCCGCCTTGATCTATCTCTATAGGTCCTGATTCCTAATATGTAAGTCGCCTCACCCAAATCCTTCATTGAGAAATTCCTTTCCAATGATTCTTTGGTTTCTTGCAACATCATGACATCATTTCCCATCAATAATATGTCGTCCACATATAAGATTAGAAAATTTACTTTGCTCCCACTAAACTTCTTGTATAAACAAGAATCATGATCGATCTGGATGAAGGCAAACGATTTGACTACCTCATCAAAGCGAATGTTCCAACTCCGAGATGCTTGCTTCAACCCATAAATGGATTTCTGAAGTTTGCATACCTTGTCAGCGTTAGCTGGATCGACAAAACCTTTGGGCTGTATCATATACACGTCCTCAGTTAAATTTCCATTAAGGAAAGCCGTCTTGACATCCATCTGCCATATCTCATAGTCGAAATAGGCTGCTATGGCTAACATGATCCGAACTGATTTAAGCATCGCTACATGCGAGAAGGTCTCGTCGTAGTCAACTCCTTGAACCTATCTGTCGGGGGGTTACCCCCGAGTAGGGTAAAGACAGGTGGTAAAGGCCGCTTACAGAAGAGAGGTTTGGTCGAGTAGCCGACTACCGGGTACTCGCTACCCGGTCGACTGCTACCCGGTCTCACCTCAAGATGACCAGAAGGAGATATCAGTCAAGTTCTACCCTGTCGAGTAGAAGGTTTGGCCCGAGTACAATTGGCGGGAACCTTTGGCGGGAAACTACTCGGGCAGGAAGTCAAAGGAGCCGTTCTGACACAGGATCCCGCGTATCCTGGGTCCGTACTTGGCAGCATTCGAACTACTGTTCACGTGGGGACGGCCTGCCTGACAGTGACAGCATGGAAGCAGTCGGTGGCAGGATAAGGGGGGCCTACTCTGTGCCTAGGTACAGTGATACCAGTCTGTCCCCTAGTTTTGCCCAACGACTTTACAGAAGCAGACAAGATCAACGACCAAAGCTGTCAGCGGGTACTCGGAGAAAGGACAGTGTGCACACTATGTCGACACTTGTCTAGATTTGGACGTATCCGGCTGGGCACCGCGTATATAAGGTGCCCCGCCGCCTCCTGCGCGAGGCATGCTCTCATACGCTCACACATGCTCCCACACAGGTTCATAGTGAACCCTAGAAACCCTAAGTCCTTGACCTAGCTCTACTCGGAGAGGGGCAAGGGGCTACTCGGTAGCGATATCGTTTGTATTGTACCTACTCGGAGAGACATCGTAATACATAGAGAAAGGCAGGAGTAGGGGTTTTACCTCCTCACGAGGGCCCTGAACCTGGGTACATCGTGTTGTTTGTGTTGTGTGGATCTCACCTCACGCGGCTACTCGTCGCGTGATCCCTCCCCGGACACCTCCAGCGTCCATCATCCCCACATCTTTAGCCATCCCATGGCATCTGCCGTGACGCCACCACGACAGTTGGCGCCCACCGTGGGGCAACCAGCGGCGCTGGTTGGAGTTTCTGTTCGGACGGGATCTTCATCAGCGGAGCGCGTAGTTTGTGGCCTTGTCCACAGATTCGGCTCCTTCGACTTCGTCACCGACAACGCCGGCTGTTTCGGCGGCAAGGCCATGCCGGAGGGCGGCTCGGTGATCTCCTTCGGCTCTCACCTCGTCTACGTCGCCACCGTCGCCAACAGCACCTACCCCGAGCTGGTGCACGACGCGGAGGATCCTCCCGCGGTTGTTGCTGCTCGCGGAAGGCCCGCATGCAGCTCTGCATGCTGCGCGGAGGTGATGGTGACGGGCTTGGCGGCAAACGCTGGCGCAGCTGCTACGGGCGCTGCGGCTGTCGTCGAGGAGGTTGACGACCCGCCCGCTGGTGGCAGGACCCACCGGCCCTACGAGAAGGAGAGCAACTTGCCACCTTCCACGTCTACGGTCATCCCCGCGTCAGCTGCGCGAACTGGCATGCCCACTCCCACCGACGTCGAGCTCCTAGCCGTGCGGGAGCAGCTCGAGCGGCAACGCCAGGAGCTGCTCGCCGAGCAGGCGGAGTTGGAGAAGATCAGGCTTGAGCTGAGCCTGGACCAGCTCGAGTACAACAAGGCTCACGGCTTCACGCCAGTCGCCAGGAGGCCCAGCAGAGTGGGTGCTACGCGGCGCAACCTGGGCGCCGAGATGGCGACTGTTGCGGAGGAGCCCGCGCAGTCCGCCACTGCGAACACCTTCACAAGGCCGAGGTACAGCACGCCCGCCAAGACGCTGCGAGCTGCGCAAGCTGTGGCTGCCGAGTTGCCGCGCCTAGATGGAGAGGCGCGTCTCAGGCAACAAGAGAGGCTCAACGAGTTGGTGCTGGAGGCTGCCAGGCAGAACGAGGAGTTCCGCAAGGCCAACCCGGGAGCTGGAGCCTCGCAAGTGGTTCACTCGCACGCGGCTAGATCTAACGATCAAGCCTCATCTCCGCATCCTAGCCGCGAGAAGAGCCGCAGCGGGCGTTCGGGTAGAGACAGGCAGATGCAGGTGTATGACCCGGCTGCTGCCGCGAAACAGGTTGCTGTACCGCAGCAGCCCAGACAGGAACACAACGCTGCAAGAGCAGGCTCTCAAGCCCATCAAGCTCAAAGCCGTGCCCGAGAAGCCGCGCGTCCGGGTACTTCTCGGCAACCCGCAGCTCCGCCTACTCGGCAGAGGCAGCAGCCGCGCCCAGTGGCACCAGTCGCCAACCCGGTGGAGCAGCCTGCAGCTATACAGGTGGATAGGTATGATGATGGCTACTCGGCTATGGAGATGGCTGGCTATGACATCCATGACCGTGTCGGTGAGCGCGTGTTGGCGCCTGG
Source organism: Alopecurus myosuroides (assembly GCA_028641055.1). NCBI lineage: Eukaryota > Viridiplantae > Streptophyta > Magnoliopsida > Poales > Poaceae > Alopecurus > Alopecurus myosuroides. The sequence goes on from CM054061.1 coordinate 32,436,477, forward strand.
AGATGCAAGGCACCAGCTGGACCGTATCAGCTTGTCGGCGCGGCTTGAGAGCACGGGTCCTCCTGGCCCCGAGTGCTTTGGCCCGCGCATCATGAATGAGCCGTCCGTGAAGGGCTTCCAGCTTGCAAGAGGCACCAAGAGCTACAATGGTAGCACCAAGCCTGAAGATTGGCTCAATGACTATGTCACCGCGGTCCATATCGCGAATGGCAACAGGAGATGGGCGGTGCGCTATGTGCCGCAGATGCTAGAGGGTCCAGCTCGCACTTGGCTCAACAACTTGCCCAAGAACAGCATTAACTGCTGGCTGGACTTCTCGGATGCCTTCATCAGCAACTTCACGAGTACGTACAAGAGGCCGAATAGGCCACAGCAGTTGTCGGCTTGCCGGCAGCGAGAAGACGAGACGGACCGCGAGTACCTTACTCGGTGGAGCACCCTGAGGAACACCTGTGAGGGTGTGAATGAGGCACAGGCCATCACTTGGTTTGCGCAGGGTTGCCGACATGGCAGCATGCTTTGGCAGAGATTGCAGAGGGAGATGCCGAACACCTTGGCCGAGACCATCAAGATTGCGGATCAGTACGCACTCGGTGATCCTACTCAGCCGCTGATGGATTCCTCTGAGCCGAGAAGAAACTTCAACAGCAGCAAGCGCAATGAGTTCCGCAACAAGCGCCGAGTAGATACTCGGTATGATCCCGAAGAGGTGAATGCAGTGAATGTCGGAGGCGGTGGTGGCCAAAGGCAAAAACCTGCTGGAGCCTACGGGCAGAACCAGAACCAGGGCCAGGGCAACAAGAAACCGTTCCGCACTGCGCAGTCGGGTAGCGGGAACTCCGAACAGCCGAAGAAGTTTGTCTTCGATGACATGAAGGATGGCCCGTGCAGCTTTCACACTCATCATCCCTCGAGGCCTGCAAACCATACTACTCGGCAGTGCGAGTGGTGGGATGCGATCAAGAGTGATGGCTTGCCTCCTCCTCCTCCTCTGCCGGCTGCCAATGCTACTGTTCAGCCTACTCGCGCTCCCGCAGCTCGGCCGCCAGTGTACCCGAGAAGAGAGAATGTCAACCAGGTGGCTTTAGGAGCCAACCGCAACTTCAACAATGAGAGATACCGCAACAACAACAACAACTACAACCGCAACAACAACAACAGAGGCAACAACAACTATCAGGGCAACAACAATGGCAACAATGGAAACAATGGGAGCAATGGCTCCAACCAGTACCAAGAGCACCATGAGAGCTATATGATCTTCACCTCGGAGGCAGTCGACAAGCAGTCACAGCACAGGCGAGCCATGGAGGTCAATGCAGTGATTCCGGCTGTCCCTCACTACATGTACTGGTGCGACCAGGAGATCAGGTGGACTCGGGCAGATCACCCCAAGGTGATGCCCAATCCGGGTACTTATGCCTTGGTGCTGGATCCTACCTTCCTGGGCCCCGAGAAGAATGTGAGGTTCAGCAAGGTGCTGATCGACAACGGCAGCAGCATCAACATCGTGTACAAGGATACACTCGAGAAGCTTGGCCTGGCCGAGAACATGATGCTGCCTAGCAAGACCACTTTCCATGGCATTGTGCCCGGGATCTCATGCAACCCGGTTGGCCGAGTGTGGATTGATGTGCTATTCGGTACTCGGGAGAACTGTCGCACTGAGCGCCTGCAGTTTGAGGTGGTGGATCATCAGAGCCCCTATCATGCTCTACTCGGCAAGCCTGCTCTGAGCAAGTTCATGGCCTCCACTCACGTGGCTTATCTGAAGATGAAGATCCCCGGTCCCAATGGCATCATCACTATCTCGGGAGATTACAAGAAGTCCATGGAGTGTGCCTCTGCTAGCTCTCAGCTGGCGGAATCGATGGTGATTGCTGCCGAGAAGAAGAAGATGTACGAGGTGGTGGCCATGGCTCAGTCCGCACAAGCTAGCGCACAAGGTGTGCCGAGTACTCAGCATGGTACTGCTTTCCAAGCTGCCAAGGAGACCAAGACAGTCCAGGTTGACCCCGAGTTCCCGGAGCGCGTGGCCATCATTGGTGCCGGGTTGGCGGAGAAATAGGAAAGCGCGCTCATCCACTTCCTCCGTGAGAATCGGGACGTGTTCGCCTGGACCAATGAAGATCTACCAGGAGTCCCGAGGGAGTTGGTTGAGCACTCTTTGCATGTGCGTCCTGACGCCAAGCCCGTGAAGCAGGCTTTACGCCGCTTCGGGGATGAGAGAAGGAAGGCCATCGGTGATCAAATCACCAAGCTGCTGATCAGTAACTTCATCATGGAAGTGCTGCACCCGGACTGGTTGGCCAACCCGGTCATGGTCGAGAAGAAGAAGGAAGATCCCAAGGCTGCCACCGCATGGCGCATGTGCGTCGACTACACCGACTTGAACAAGGCTTGCCCTAAGGATCCCTTCCCGCTACCTCGCATCGATCAGGTGATCGATTCCACTGCCGGCTGTGAACTGTTGTCTTTCATAGATGCCTACTCTGGTTTCCACCAGATTGCACTCAACCCTGCTGATCAAATAAAGACTGCTTTCATTACCCCGTACGGGGCTTATTGCTATCGTGTCATGTGTTTTGGCCTGAGGAATGCGGGTGCAACCTATCAGAGATGCATGCAGAAATGCTTGCACGACCAGCTCGGCAAGAATGTGCAGGTGTACGTAGATGACATTGTCATCAAAACGAATAAAACACATACTCTGCTTGCCGACTTGGAGGAAACCTTTGCTAACCTACGCAGGTACAAAATGAAACTGAATCCGAGTAAGTGTACCTTTGGTGTACCAGCTGGAAAGCTACTCGGTTTTCTGGTTTCTAGTCGGGGCATTGAAGCCAATCCGTCTAAGATAAAAGCTATTGAGAGCATGTCTTTGCCGAGATCATTGAAGGACGTGCAGAAGTTCACGGGTTGTCTCGCATCTCTGAGCCGTTTTCTTGGCCGAATGGGCGAGAAGGCTCTGCCTCTGTACCAGCTGATGAAGAAGAGTGACAAGTTTGTCTGGACTCCACAGGCTGATGTGGCATTCAATGAGCTGAAAGCAATGCTGGCTAGCGCTCCCGTCTTGGCTAGTCCGCTACCCAAGGAGCCTATGCTGCTGTACATTGCCGCGACTAACCGGGTAGTCAGCGTGGTGATAGTGGTGGAGCGAGAAGAAGAGGGCAAGAGTGTGCAGCGCCCAGTCTATTATCTCAGTGAAGTGCTGTCCAGTTCCAAGCAAAACTATCCACATTACCAGAAGATGACATATGGTGTGTACCTGGGCGCCAGGAAGCTGAAACATTACTTCCAGGAGCATCCCATCACTGTTGTGAGCTCAGCTCCCATCTCGGACATCATGGGTAACAAGGAGGCGAGTGGCAGAGTAGCCAAGTGGGCGATTGAGCTAGCCGCGTACGCTCCCGCGTATACGAGAAGAGAAGCAATCAAGTCTCAGGTACTGGCGGAATTTCTTGTGGACTGGGCCGAGATGCAGTATGAACCTCCCGCTCCAGTTTCCAACTATTGGAAAATGCACTTTGATGGCTCAAAGGTGAAAGAGGGCCTTGGCGCTGGCGTTGTGCTTACATCACCCAAGCGGGATCAACTCAAGTATGTGCTGCAGATCCATTTCAAGGCATCCAACAATGTAGCCGAGTACGAGGCAGTGGTGCATGGTTTGCGAGTAGCAAAAGAGGTTGGTGTGCAGCGCATTATATGCTATGGCGATTCAGATCTGGTGGTGCAGCAGGTCTCAGGTACCTGGGATGCGTTGGATGCCAACATGGCATCGTATCGCTTCTTGGTGCAGTCAATGACTGGGTTTTTCGAAGGCTGTGAGTTTCAGCATATCCACCGAGCAGAGAACGAAGCAGCAGACGAGCTATCCAAGTTGGGATCTTCTCGGCAGTCCATCCCGGCAGGGATTGCCTTGGAGCATTTGAGGAAGCCATCCATCAAGCCTTCCCCCAACTCGGAATCCATCTTTGTTCCCTCTCTGCCAAGTGAAGAATCTGACCCAATGGAGATTGACTGGGAGAGTGCTGCAGGGAACCCGGGGACTGCCGTCCTCTACTCGGGGACTGCCACTCCTTACTCGGGGACTGCCACTCCTTACTCGGGGACTGCCACTCCTTACTCGGGGACTGCCACTCCTTACTCGGGGACTGCCACTCCTTACTCGGGGACTGCCACTCCTTACTCGGGGACTGCCACTCCTTACTCGGGGACTGCCATTCCTTACTCGGGGACTGCCACTCCTTACTCGGGGACTGCCGCCCTCAATCCAGAAGCTGTTGCATTCATTGAAGAAGTTCTCGCCAATCGGTCTGGGCTGCAGAGAAGCGCTCCCACTCCTCCTGTGCAACCACCAGAGCCTGTCCCAATGGAAATGGACGAACCAGTGTTTCCCGTGCGGGAGACACCGAGTTGGGCAATGCCCATATTATCCTTTCTAAGGGACGGCACTTTACCTGAAGATGAGGTGACTGCGAGGCAGATTCAGAGAAGGTCCAAGGGCTGCGCCATAGTCCGAGATGTGTTGCATAAGAGAAGTGCCACCGGCGTGCTGCAACGTTGTGTGAGCCCAGAAGAAGGAGAAGAAATCCTGGTGGAGATACATCAAGGGGAATGTGGGCATCACGCCTCTTCTCGGGCTTTGGTCAAGAAAGCTTTTCGGCATGGCTTCTACTGGCTCACTGCACTACAGCAAGCTGAAGATATCGTGAGAAAGTGCGCCGGCTGCCAGATGTTCGCAAGTAAGATTCACATGCCAGCTTCCGAGTTGAAAACAATTCCTATCACATGGCCATTTGCTGTTTGGTGCTTGGATATGGTTGGCCCTTTCAAGCCGGCTAAGGGCAATATGACACATATCTTGGTCATGGTGGACAAGTTCACCAAGTGGATCGAGGTGAAACCTATTCGGAAGTGTGATGGGGTCACGGCCGTGAAGTTCGTGAAGGATGTGATCATGAGATATGGCTACCCGCACAGCATCATCACCGACAACGGCACCAACTTTGCAGAGGGGGCAATGGTGCGATTCTGCAGAGATAAGCATATCCGACTAGACGTTGCGTCAGTCGCGCACCCTGCCTCCAATGGGCAAGTTGAGAGAGCCAATGGGATGGTACTGGCAGGTATCAAGCCAAGGCTGATTGAGCCACTGCTGAAAACACCTGGGTGTTGGCTAGAAGAGTTGCCAGCGGTGTTGTGGAGTCTAAGGACTACCCCTAACCGGTCAACCGGCTACACGCCATTCTTCTTGGTATACGGGGCTGAGGCCGTGTTGCCAATAGACTTAGAGCATGACTCCCCCCGAGTAGCCCTCTACACTGAGGTGGAGGCGAGAGAAGCTCGAGAAGACGACGTTGACCTGCTTGAAGAAGCAAGAGAGCTGACTCTGTCACGTTCGGCTATCTACCAGCAAAACCTGCGGCGCTATCATAGCCGAAAGGTGAACCCAAGGGTTTTCCGAGAAGGAGACATGGTCCTTAGGCTTGTGCAGCGCACAGCCGGGATGCACAAGTTGTCCCCTCCGTGGGAAGGGCCCTTCATTGTCAGCAAAGCACTGCACAATGACGCGTACTACCTTGTAGATGTGCGCCCATCGCAGGCGAACAGGGCAGATAAAGCTGGAGAGGAAACAAAGCGTCCCTGGAATGTAGCTCTACTTCGTCGTTTTCATTCGTAAGCAAAGATGTGTATGTACCCTCTTATCCGAGTTGAAATTCTACTCTGCAATCTGAAATTGTTCTCGGGGACTGCCCTCGTCCAAAATTGCTCTAGGTGTTTTACTCGGCTTGTTTCCTTTGTCTATTCGGTTGCTCCACTTCAGAACTCAAAAGTGCATTGAGTACTGTGTTTAAACCTATATGCCAACTCTTCGACTTTGCTGCTGTCCGAAACCCGGCTTCATGGCAAGCAAGAGAACAAGCAAAAGGTCAATGAGCACACGAAAGTCACTAAGGAAGAAAGAGTGCAGGAATCGAGTAGCTTATCGGTTACTTTTTGTTCTTTGTTTTAGTCTTCTCGGCTAAGTGGTGGGCTGCGTTATCATGATTGTTTCTAGCGGCTAAGTATTTGCAGCTCTGCTACTTGATTCTTGTGACTCGAATACCAAACAAGCGACAAGTCGCAGGTAGAGCAGAGATGAAAAGACAGGGTGAATAAGAAAAGCTACTCGGGGACTCGCATGGAAACACGACTCGGCATTAAGCCAGTATCGTTCAAATTGATTAATGTCAACATAAACCGAGTGGGCATAAAAACTGAGTAGCAAGCAAGATAAAGATAGTTTGTTACATCTGCTCCCGGCATCCCGGGGATCTGATAAAGGTTCAAGTGAAAAAAGATTGCAGGTTGCTTCAAGTTGAAGAGGCGATGTTCTCGGCGCTGGCCTTGGCAGCTGTTTCCTCGGCGGCGGTCTTGGCAGCAGTTTCTTCAGTAGCGGTCGCGGTAGCTGTTCCTTCGGTGCCGGCTTGAGTGGCATCCGCTTCTGTCTGCACGGCGGCGGATTCCTCCATCTCGGCATCCTCCTGGGTGGCCGCCTGCTCGGAAGTGGCCGTGGCCACTGAGACGGGTCCTGGAGCCGAAGAGGAGCCTGAAGCGTGGCCAGGAGGAGGCACCGTGTCGTCGAGAGCAGCACCTGAGGAAGTGCCGAAGTCGAGTGGCTCGGAGTCGATGTGCGCCCCTTCGTCTTCGTCGCTACTCGCGACGACGGCGGCCTTTCCCTTCCCGGCCTTGCCCTTGGGAGATTCGAAGAAGTCACCAAGTTCTTCCTCGTCGTCATCTTCTTCGTCCTCGTACTCGGTGTCGGGTTCGGGGACGCCATCGATGTAGACCTCCGTCTCGGCGCATTCTGCGACATCATATGCAATCTGCTTGCGCAAGGCCACGCTATCGGCATCAGTCTCCCACTTGGAGTTATTGCGCTTCCCGCGGATGAGCTGCATATCCAGGTTTTCATACCAGGACGCAATGCAGAGAAGCATCACGTCCGCACCAGCACGGGCTCCGGAGGCTCGCCACTTTTTCAACTCGGCCTTCACGTTCTCCAGCTTGAGGGCGAGCTCCCGCATGCTTTTTGGCTCAGGATCATGAGGCCAGAACAGCCGGTGGAGCTCAAAGCCCGCATGCATCAAATCAGTCCCGCAGCCGGCCAGCTGTTCGAAGTAGCCTTTGAGCACCAGCAAGCTGTCCTCGATATCAGCCCTGGTGTCAATCGGCTCACCCAGCGAAAGGCGAACTGCTCGGGCCTTGGCTATCGTGGGCGCAGAGGTAGACTCAAGACGAGGCCAGATATCTGAAATAGCAAGTAGCAAGATCAAAGACCGAGAAGGAGAAAGAAACCGAGAAGGAACAAGACCGAGAAGAAAAGATGCAATGCAGAGAAAACTTACCGATCAGTTGGCGGCGCAGCTGCTGCAGCTTGGTTCTCCAGGATTCCTCGTTGCTAATGTGCTTTGATTGGATCTGGCGCAGGGTGTCCATCTGAGCGAAAAGATCAGCATTGGTCTTCTTCAGAGTCTCGCATTCAGCCTCGAGGGCCCTTTCCTTGGCCTTGAACGTGGTCTCGGCCTTGGCTTTCTCGGCGATGGCCGTATCCCTCTCGGCGCCAATCTTCACGGCATCTTGGAGTGCATTCTGAAGCTGGAGCTGCAGCTTCTCCATCTCGGTGGTGTGGTCCTTCACCAGAGAAATGGCCTGGTCGGATAGCTGTTTCTCCACCTCTGCTGGCTTGACGCAATCTTGGTGCGCCTCAGCAAATGACTTATAATCTTCTGCGAAAAGATAAGATGAGGTCAGTAAATGGGCAGAGAAGAACCAAACTCAAAGTCACACCGAGTAAACAGCAAACTCACCTTCAAGTTTCTTTATGGTGGCCTCGGCGTTCTCCACGAAGCTACGGCATTTTTCATGCTCATCGGCCAAGGCCTTCAGTTTGTCTGCAGAGAAGAAAAGGTTAGCGCGTGAGAAAGCAGAAGCGGGCGTAAACATAAAACGCAGAAACCGCGTGGCTAAAGGCGTACCTTGCACTTCGGCCAGCTGTTGGGTGCTGTCGTTTGCATTTTTGCTCGCGGCCTCAGCAGCTATCTTCTCCTTCTCCAGCGCAGCAATTCGCCTCCTGGCGATGGAGTGATTCCAGAGAAGGATGCGGTATAAGTTGGTCCGCTTAAGAACGCTATCCTGAAAACCGAGAAGAAAATGAGTTAGGCAAAGCAGAGAAGATTCGGCCCGAGTAGGAGGCTACTCGGAGAGTATCCACCTACTCGACCCAAATCTCGGGGACTGGGGGTGATGGTAAGAAAGAAGAAAGGCGAGTAGAAGAGAAGAAAATTCAACTCGGAAAAGGCAAAAAGACTTACTGCGTAGCTCTGCTCGATATCTTCGGCGTTCTTGCGGTGCAAGAACATCTTGGCTGCGAGGGTTGCGGTATCAGTGGAGACGGACATGGGCTGGTGTCCCAGGTCGATCTTGTTCCACTCCACGCGGTAGTGGTCGACGGAGCCAAGGGTCAAGCCGTGCCACTTCTCCTCTCCGAGAACCCTGCTGTCCCACTTGGCGCTGATGTGGCCAACAGTGTCCAGTACCTGCTCAAGACCCTTGGAGGTTATTGGCTTGTCTTGGGCTCCCCGAGAAGCAATATTGACGGGTTTGTTTTGGGCTGGATCGAAGGGAGGAGTATTCCTGGCTACAGCTTTCCTCCCCTTCTGAATAGCTACAGCTTTATCTTGGGGAGGGAAGCCGATGGTGTGTTGTTGGCTAACCTCAATCATATACTCCGGGTAGCAGGGCTGACCAGCAGCGCGAGCATCAGCCGAGAGCGCAGCAGGAATCGGGCCGGAGTCGCGAATCACGAGTGCTCCGCCTGCGGATGCGCCTTGGTCTCTGGCCCTTTTCTTCGTTCGTTCCTTCTCGATTTCCTGCTTCTCGAGATCCTCGGGTTTCTTCCCCTCAGTCTTGGCCTTTGCCTTCTCGGCGACTGCCTTCTCGGCAGCTTGCTTCTCGGCCTTCTTCTGCTCAGCCCTGGCCTTCTTCTGCTCGGCCTTGGCTCTCTCAGCAGCTTCTTTCTCAGCTTTGACCTTCTCGGCGGCCTCCTCCTTGGCCTTGGCCTCCTCAGCAGCCATCTTATCGGCAGTCTCCTTCTCAGAAAGGCCTTTCTTGGAACAATAATCCCTCAGAGCATCAAGGGCCTGTTGCTTGGCTGCTCGCCCAGGAGGGCTGGATGTGTCCTTGCTCTGTGGAGACGAGGAGGAAGTTGGTGGTGTAGGGCCTTGCGCAGTTGGTGGCGTAGGGCCTTGCGCAGTTGGTGGCGCCGCAGCTCCATCGCCCGGTGCAGCTCCTGGCTGAACGCTACTCGATGCGCCGCCTGGCAGAGGGTAGACATCTGCTACGGTAGCATCCGCGGCGGCGTCGTCTGTCACCAGCTGCTCGGCAGTGATGTTTTCTTGTGCGGCAGCCTCGGTGGTAGGCTGCTCCCGTTCTACTTCTGGCCGCTCAAGGGCGGCGGCGTCTTGCATTTCTTGTTCTTGGTTCTCCTCGGCGTTGCTAGCCGGAGGAGAAGGGGGTCTCTCGTCGTGGACGGCGGTGTCTTGTGCTGCTGGTTCTGACGCTGCTCCTTGTGCTGGATTGGCAGCAGCAGCATTGGCGTCGCGATCCTCATCATCATCGTCCAGGTTGACCAGAGGTACTGGTTTCTTCTGGGCTTGGTCGGACGCGAGGGCTGCGTTCGCATCCATGGCAGGACTGCAGAGAAGAAAGAGATCAGGGATTGGAAGAAGATTTGGGAGAAACCAGTACTACGCGAGAAGGAGGGCAAACGAGAAGAGAACTCACGCATTGGTGGATTTAAGCTGTCGTCGGGGTTTCTTGACAGTAACTTTCTTCTTCTTCTCGGCGGCCTCCTCCTTCTCGGCGGGCTTCCTCTTCTTGGCTGGAGGTGCCTGCGCTTCGCTCCTGGTCCGCTTGCGGGTTTCGGGAGGGGCAGTAGACAGAGGTTGGACGACAAGGGGCGCATCGCCCTCGTTTTCGTCCTCATCCTCGTCACCCTTCTCCGCAGCGGCCTCATCTGAGAAATTCAAAAGAGAAGAAGGAAGAATCAGAAACAGCAATGCAAGGGGTTGATGTCTCTCAGAAACAAACAAGATGAAAATGACAATACCGTGAGAGCCTTCATCCGACCAAGTGCGGAGAGCATCGCGCTTGTCAGGAACGGGACTGCTCTGTTCCGCGTCATCAGAAGGCAGCATGTCATCCTCCTCGCGATCGGCGAACCAGTTGTCTTCAAAAACTTCGCGACTCTCAATCAGCTGTCGAGTAAGAGTCTGAAAGACAGAGAAGGATCATAAGTCAACCGAGTAGCAGGATGGAACTCTACTCGGATAGGCGTGCAAACACAAAGCACACTAAACCTATGCAGTTTTCTAAGTATTCTACTCGGACAGGCGTGCAGACACAAAGCACACTAAGCCTATGCAGTTTTCCAAGTGTTCTACCCGGATAGGCGTGCAAACACAAAGCATACTAAGCCTAAGCGCGAGTCGACTAAGCACTATACTCGGTGCGCCAGGTGATTGCTAGTCGGGGCGGAAAGGGAAGTTATCTACTCGGGAAGCAGAGGCAAAAGCAGAGTAAGAACAGCGTACCCGGGCAATCGGTTGCGTGCGGCTGTACGGGACGAAGCCATACCGCCACTTCTCGGTAAGGCTTGTCTTCAGCATGTTCCTGGCATGATAGGCAACATCGGCGTCGTCGATTTCGATGGTGGTGGTCCTGGTGCAGTCGCGGGGGCCTCCCATGTAACACATGAGATGGCAGCGCTCCTGCAGAGGGAGTACTCGGCGCTTGATCCAGCATACCACCGGGTCGTCGTTCTTGAGGCCCAGTTTCTTCAACTCGCCGAGTCTATCTTCTATCTCGACGGCGATTTCGTCGATGGTGGGCTTCTCCTTCCAGTTCGACCCGAGTGGAGCACGATTCCTCCAAGCGGGCAGGTTGATTCGATCATCAACCACACCTCCTTCCGTGGCGGGGACGTTCTTGACATAGAAGAAGGTCTGCTGCCACATTCGGCAGGAATCCAGCCCCTGGATGCGGGGATGGTTCGTACCGGTCCGCTGCACCATCATGGCACAGCCCGTGTCGGTGGCGCGGCCGATGCCTGCACCGTCTTTCTTCCCGACTGACTGTTGGCGGAGATTAAAGTACCTGAGCCACGTATCAGTCGTGGGCCTGATGCCGAGGAAAGCCTCGCAGACCACGGCGTGGTAGGCGAGGAAGACGACCGCGTTGGGCGGCAGATGATGCATCTGCAGCCCGAAGTGGTCGAGGAACTTGCGCAGGAAGTCGGAAGCGGGCAGTCCAAAGCCGCGCTCGAAGTGCGACATGAAGACCACCCGCTCGCCGTCCCGCGGAGTTGGCACAACCTCGTCGTCGGGTGCCCGGCACTCCACGCCGGGGGGAACCCTTCTGCTGGTCACGAGCCAGGCGAGATTGGCCTTGGTGACGGAGGAACCCGCCCAGCTAGCCTTGGCCATCGTTGCGAGTAGGAGGGGTGGATGATTTTCGAGTGGAGTTGCTTGGTGGAGCGAGTCCGCGGCGGCGCGGAAGCTTGCGCGGCGGCGGAGGGCTCGGTGGCGAAGAAGAACAAGAGGCAGAAGGGGAAAAGTGCAGGGAAGGGGAAAAGGAAGTTACCGCGGGGGTATTTATACCTCCCTCGCGAGATTACCGTTACCACCACGGTAGTGGGATCGACTGTGGCGTGTGGTGGGTCCTGTGGCCGGCTAGAAACGCACACAAGCGCGGGCTGCGCGCGTAACGGCCGCATTGGATCCCACCTTCAGATCGTGGCCAGTAATTGCGCGTGATGGGACATGACGGCCGGTGGGCCCACAGCGTGAAAACGGGACACGTGGCGTCGTGTCCTGGGCAACCAAACGACGAGGTCGTGGATGCTTGACACGTGGGCAGTGCCTGCGTGAAGGGCTGGATGTTGCTCTGCGCTGCAGAGGCTCAGCTTGCGAAATTTCGCTAAGTCTTTTTACTCGGTTACAGAGTAGGAAGCAAGTGCTACTCGGAAGAGAGGAAGCTCAAGGTACCTTCCGGATAGCTACTCGGAGGACCTACTCGGCATCTTGAGGTTCGATGGCTGAGATACAAATGCTGGTTTTAAGCTGGCAGAGCCTAGTGAACAAGTTCGCAAGACTCAACCAGCTTCGGGGACTGCTGTCGGGGGGTTACCCCCGAGTAGGGTAAAGACAGGTGGTAAAGGCCGCTTACAGAAGAGAGGTTTGGTCGAGTAGCCGACTACCGGGTACTCGCTACCCGGTCGACTGCTACCCGGTCTCACCTCAAGATGACCAGAAGGAGATATCAGTCAAGTTCTACCCTGTCGAGTAGAAGGTTTGGCCCGAGTACAATTGGCGGGAACCTTTGGCGGGAAACTACTCGGGCAGGAAGTCAAAGGAGCCGTTCTGACACAGGATCCCGCGTATCCTGGGTCCGTACTTGGCAGCATTCGAACTACTGTTCACGTGGGGACGGCCTGCCTGACAGTGACAGCATGGAAGCAGTCGGTGGCAGGATAAGGGGGGCCTACTCTGTGCCTAGGTACAGTGATACCAGTCTGTCCCCTAGTTTTGCCCAACGACTTTACAGAAGCAGACAAGATCAACGACCAAAGCTGTCAGCGGGTACTCGGAGAAAGGACAGTGTGCACACTATGTCGACACTTGTCTAGATTTGGACGTATCCGGCTGGGCACCGCGTATATAAGGTGCCCCGCCGCCTCCTGCGCGAGGCATGCTCTCATACGCTCACACATGCTCCCACACAGGTTCATAGTGAACCCTAGAAACCCTAAGTCCTTGACCTAGCTCTACTCGGAGAGGGGCAAGGGGCTACTCGGTAGCGATATCGTTTGTATTGTACCTACTCGGAGAGACATCGTAATACATAGAGAAAGGCAGGAGTAGGGGTTTTACCTCCTCACGAGGGCCCTGAACCTGGGTACATCGTGTTGTTTGTGTTGTGTGGATCTCACCTCACGCGGCTACTCGTCGCGTGATCCCTCCCCGGACACCTCCAGCGTCCATCGTCCCCACATCTTTAGCCATCCCATGGCATCTGCCGTGACGCCACCACGACACTATCGGAACCTTTCGAGACAAGTCGTGCTTTATGGACGGAAATATTTTCATCCATATCAGTTTTCTTCTTAAAGAACCATTTGCACTCGACGGGTCTTACACCGTCAGGCAGATCAACCAAATTTCAAACTTGGTTTTCATCCATGGACTTTAACTCGGATCTCAGGACTCCAAGCCATGACTCGGAATCAGATCCCACCATCGCTTCCGAATAAGTTTCCCGCTCATTACTGTCTAACAGTAAAACATCACGAGCATTTTGTAATCTGGCAGATCTCCGTGGTTCAGGTGTTGTTACCGGCGTAGGTACCACGACTGACTCAGCCTCCAAGGCCCTTGCCGATTCGCCCCTAGCTGGTTCCTCTCTAATTTCTTCGAGTTGCACTGTGCTCCCACTTACTCCCCGATTGAGAAACTCTTTCTCAAGGAAGACATTGTTCCGAGCAACAAACACTTATCCCTCTTCTCGGTTGTAGAAGTAGTACCCCAAGGTTTCCCTCGGATACCCCACAAAAATACACTTATCCGACTTGGGCGTGAGCTTGTCCGACTGTAGTCGCGTGACAAAAGCTTCGCAACCCCAAATCTTAAGAAAAGACAAACTTGGCCTTTTGCCAGTTCACATCTCCTGTGATGTATTCTCTACTGACTTTGATGGTACTCTGTTTAGTGTGTACGCTGCAGTTTCTAAACAATAACTCGAAAATGATAAAGGTAGATCTATCCGACTCATCATTGATCGTACCATGTCCAACAAGGTCCGATTTCTCCATTCCGATACACCGTTTCTCTGCGGTGTACCCGTCGAGTGAGTTGAGGAACTATTCCGCAACTCTTTAGATGGTCATCAAACTCATGGCTCATGCCCTCGCCTCCACGGTCCGACCATAGAAACTTTATTTTCTTGCCGAGTTGATTTTGTACCTCACTCTGGAATTCCTTCAATTTCTCAAAGTCTTCCGACTTGGGTTTCATTAAATAGATATATCCATACGTACTCAAATCATCAGTGAAAGTAATGAAGTACTCATAACCACCTCTGGCTGTCGTGCTCATTGGACCACATACATCACTATGTATTAGTTCCAACAAGTCGGACACCTTTTCACAACTCCTTGCAAAAGGTGTCTTGGTCATTTTGCCTAGTAGGCATGATTCGCATGTCTCGAATGACTCTAAGTCGAACGAAGTTAAAGTCCATCATCATGGAGCTTCTTAATGAGCTTCCAACTTGTATGACCAAGCCGACAGTGCCAAAAAAAGTCATATTCAGATCATTTGGTTTCAACCTTTTCACATTTATATTATAGACCGATTCACTATCAAGATTCAAAATAAATAACCCGTCCTGAACGGGTGCAAAGCCATGAAACATATCTTTCAAACATAAAGAACAACCATTATTCTTAATATTCGACTCATAACCTTGTCTCATCAAACATGAGGCGGAAATAATATTTCGACTAAGCACTGGAACATAATAACAATTATTCAGCTCTAATAAAAATCCTGAAGGTAAATGAAGTTGCATCGTGCCGACTTCCAACACAGCGACTCTCGCCTTGTTGACGACCCGAATACCAACTTCTCCTCTTGCCACGCTCCTAGTTCTTACGAGTCCCTGCAACGAGTTGCATATGTGAATAACTGATCCGGTATCATATACCCAAGAATGGTTAGGTGCATCAGCAAGATAAATGTCTATAACATTACACACAAGCGTACCTGAGTTGGAAGTCACACCTCCACTCTTGGTTCAGTCAGCCAAATACTTGGTGCAGTTCCTCTTCCAGTGGCCATCCTGCTTGCAATACAAGCAATTGGCTCCGGTTATAGGAGATGACTTAGTCTTTGAGGAAGCGCTCTGGACAGAGCCATGAGCGTTGCCTCCTGACTTATCCTTCTTCTTCTTAGTCCAAAAACTCTTCTTGAACTTAGCCTTATTCTGCACAATCAACACTTGACTAGCACCTTTCTTGAGATCAGCCCCTGCCGTTTTGAGCATCCCATGTAATTTAGTGATTTTCTTATCCATACCATGCATATGGTAGTTCGAGATGAATAGACCATACGCACTAGGAAGAGAGTTTAGAATTATATCAGTAGCGAACTCTTCATTAATAGGGAAGCTCAGCCTATCCAGAGACTGTACGTAACCAGTCATCTTGATTACATGCGGACTTAGTGGATCACCGTCTTTGAGCTTACAGGCCAGCAAAGCTTGAGAGACTTGATACCTCTCGGTCTTTGCCTGAGCGTGGAACATACTTTTGAGGCTTTCCATCATATCGTAGGCCTCAATATTCTCGAACTGCTGCTGCAAGTCCGGTTCCATGTGTGCAAGCATAAGACAACTAATTTCCGTAGACTCATCTCTAGTCCTACTGTAGGCATTCATGAGAGCGACAGTCGCATCATCCTCAGGCTCTTCTGGAAGTGGAGTTTCTAGAACATGTTCTTTCTCGTCATGCTTGAGGACTATCCTCAGATTACGGTACCAGTTGGTGAAATTAATTCCATTAAGCTTATCTTTCTCTAGGATTGACCTCAACGCAAAAGCGGACAACTTAGGAAGGTTGCTAGGTGCCATTGATCTACAACAGAAATATGCAAAACACTTAAGACATGTATTCATAAAAGAGCAAGCATATTAAACACTTTAATACTTATGCTCCCACCAGAACCAACACCCCTCCGATGGTTGCTAAGTGATTCAAGATTCTAAATAAGCAAGCCAACTAGTGAGCTTTAGCATCACCGCTAGCCTTCAAGTGATTTAGGTAGGCAACACCTTGCCAATCGTATCCAATACGACTCCTGTTAGTTGGGTGGCATCACATTCCCCGGCTCCCAACCTATCTCGCCCCGAGCCCCACAACCGTTATGATGGACTCGTCTAGCTTACCAAGTGCTTCCGCTGTAAGAGTCCGACTCTAACCCACCTAATAGGAAAGAATTGGTAGCACCTCAATTTTATGAGCCCACTACCAAAAATGTCCGACTTGTGATGGTGCAGCACTGGCGGGGCGACCGACTAGACCTTCTTTGAGGGATTAAAATCTACCAACTATCTAAACAGAGGTAAAAAGAGACATACCAATAACACAAATAAAGCATTTATAATGTGAAATGGTATGGCTCTCTTCATGGTGATCTCCATCCCACAAAGCTTGTAAGTCGACTCGTGCCAACTCTTGTCACGTGCCATCTTACTCCATGTAGCCGACTTGTACATCGACTTGCATGTCATCCGGGTTCTCCAAAAATCTACACTAGCTAGTTAATGAAAAATTACATAGAGAATCCGACACGCGGGCTGTTATACAATAAAATGACAGCACCTAGGCTCCAGCCGGCTGACAAAAACATGATACACAGATCATGTATGGATTACACACATCACATGCACATAAGCCATACCATTCACAACTTCCTAAAAAAACAAGTTATGCATAGACACGATATCTACCGGCGTTGTGAA
This sequence comes from Alopecurus myosuroides, assembly GCA_028641055.1. NCBI lineage: Eukaryota > Viridiplantae > Streptophyta > Magnoliopsida > Poales > Poaceae > Alopecurus > Alopecurus myosuroides. The sequence continues at coordinate 32,453,097 of CM054061.1, forward strand.
ACTCGTAATAACATCTAAGGCGCTACAACAGGGCGAGGCCGGATAGCGGGCGGGGATCGAAGGGGCAGCTCCCGACGATTTTGGAAAACGCAGATCTCATCTGTATTCCGAACATGGATTTCTTCATCGGATAAAACGGTTTTACCCAAATCTGATCCGTATTCCGATTCGATCAAACGCTTTGATCTTCGATCACCGCAACTGGATTTATGTGTCACTGTATACCCCGATGGCGGAAACCAACCGGTAGAGGTAAGTTGTTCCACGACCTTAGCAGTATGATCACGGAAACCAGATCCATTAACCCCGAGTACAATTGATCCAATCAACCTTGTACATAACCGATCTATCTCATAGAACGACCACCAAAACAGCAATTAGATCCAATCTAACGCTAACTACATATCACATATGTGCGGATCTCGGGCCTAAAACCAGAAGCTACCGCTCTGATACCACTGTTTGATCTCGTAGAGATAAACGAAAACTTTTCTACGCGGTACTTCCAAGATTTAGCCGAGGTAGAAGGCCACGAGGATTACCACTAGACGCGCATGTGCGGATTATCGATGCAGCGCGTCGATGCAGTGTAGTCCCACGATCCGATCCAGCCGATCCAATCCCACGAACATTGAAGTGCTGAACGTACAACACCTCTGCCGGTATCCACACGTACGAGGAGGAGCTCCGATGGCAGACTGCTAGGTCCGGTGCGACGGCTGGACTGAGTGGGGCTAGAGTTCCCAACGCATGGGAGTGGAGTAACGTGCCCGCTGGGCAACCTGCGCCCCTATTTATATAGCGAGTGGTAGTGGGCTTCACAATGCTTGTGGCCCATTCCCTCTGTGAGTCCGACTCACAAACTCAGTCCATTTCCGGTTCGGGTCCAACCCGACCAATATACTTGCTTCCGCTCTTAAGTGTGCGACTCTGCAGGCTCATGGCGATTTGGACACGATTGGAGTCCGACTCCCAATCGATCAATCGGTAGCGGCTCCTAGGAGAACGTGCCGGCTCCCAAGTCCCATTGAGTCATGACGACATACCTTCCTATGTGACTTTCATCTTAGTCCCTTTTGCCTCACGATATACCTTGTCGAACTATAGGCGATTTATCGTCATCCCTTAATAGCTCAACTCTCTTCTCGGCCCGTGATATATGATTTATCTGACTAACTCTTAGTCAACAGACTCAGTTAACACTTAACCGAGTTGCGAATGGACATACTTCCAGAATCATATCACTCGAGAGGGATCAGAGAATATCTCTCCATTCGGAGGGGCAAAATCCCATTTTGATTATCCACATCATGCAGTTTGCTTCTCATTCGACCTGAACTCTGCGTTTATAACTGCCTTGTCACGGAACAACGTTTGACAGAACCTAAGTCGGTGATCCACAACTCGGATTGTGCGACAATCTCAGGTCTAAGGATTATATTGATTGAGACATGCAAATGACGACTTGCTCGTTGCATCTCAATATGTCAGTCCGATTTGCTAAACTCTTTAGCCAAGTCTGTGAACGTTGGAATGGCATCGGCATGCCCATGAAAAGTGGAACCGAGTCATCATCCAACACTCACATTAGTCTAGGGTATGTGTCCAGCACAACCTTGATGACCAAGGACAATTTAATATGATTAACATGAATACATAGTTTCACAATCGAATCACATATTCAATGACATATATCAGATGTTCAAAACAAGGACGACTTATTAAATTTATGAATACATTGGGAATACATCATACATGATTGCCTCTAGGGCATATTCCCAACAGTAAGAGCTGTGGGTAATTTTCCGTTTCAGTGAAACCGGTGGTCTTGCAAATAGAGACGCCTTTAGTGATAATGATGAATCAGGAGGTGCTACTATTTTGGATAATTTGATAAGAGTATATGTTTGCTTGCATTGACTTGGAGAAACTGCTTAGATTTGATAGGTTTTTTTTGCTTACGCTAGCTACTAACTCGCACTACGTTTACCGTGTTTTGTATACGGAATCTTCCTGGCAATGGCAAGTGCTCTTATTTCTTTTACGCACTTTGTAACTCGCGAAATTGAGGTGATCAAAGTGGTGCATGAAGACTAGTCACGGTGGGGTATCATAGGTAGTATCATGCATATCATGTTGACAAAAAACTGAGATAGCAGTGCAAATAATGATGGAAGAGATGATGGTGATATCATACATAAATACCGTAACATAACGAAACTCAAGGCAAAATTAGTCAACAACGTAATAAGTGCAGTTATATATGAAATCACAAACATGTTACTACCCATTATGGGAGTAGTAACATAGGCTAGTAATCATATGCATGATATGACACTCTCCACTGTGACTAGTCTAAGTGATATTTCTGTTTTGTTCGTCACACTTGGTTTTGCCATGCCATTCTCAGTTTAGGAGAGGTACTCAAATGGTCTATGGCTATTATTTATAAGGATATCACTGATAAATGACAAATTACACGCTAGGGGACAACTGTAGGTGTATCACTTCGGTCTAAGGGCTCTTTTGATTCAAAGGAATAGCATAGGAATTTTGTAAGATTGGTTCCTATAGGAAATTTTCCTATATAACTTGTTTGATTCATAGGACTGTATCCTATAGGAATAATTCCCATAGGAATCTTGTAGTGTAAATCCTATAGGACATGAGGTCTAACCTCATGAAAAAATTCCTTCACCACAATCAAAGGAATGTCTCTTTCCATAGGATTCAATTAGACATGTCATGTCAATCCTATAGTATTCCTATTCCTACACATTTCCTATCCTATGAATCAAAGGAGCCCTAAAAGTTAAAGAAGAGTTCTTCTCAAGCCTTCAAGCCAGTGGTCTAAGTTTTTTTTTTGTTAACTGAAGATGATCTTCCAGAGCATGCATGCTCACCATCAACCGCAATGGTAAGGTGGGCAGTATCTGAAAATGTTTTAGTGCAGAATAGCTAAAATGATCTCGCTGTGCTAAAGTGTAACTTGGTGTGCTATGCGCCTTTAATTATGCCCAACATGAGGACATTCATGTTCTAAATATAGGTGAGCATTTTACATCAAAAAGTACTCACTCCGTTTCTTTTTACTCCGCGTATTAGATTTTTCCAAAGTCAAACTTGCTAAAGTTTGACCAATTTTATAGCAAAAAATATTAATATTCACAATATCAAATTAGTATCATTTGATTCACCATGTAATACATTTTCATATTATATCGATTTGGTATTATAACTATCGATATTTTGTTATAAAAAGTTGGTAATACTTTGTAACGTTTGACTTAAAAAAATTCTAATAAGCGGAGTAAAAGGAAAGGGAGGAAGCATTATGCATGTTAGAGAATCAATCCAATATTTTATTTCCTCTGCATATCCATGTGTGCAGTCCAAATACATAAACCAATACCGTATTGAGGTTAAGGTATGAAAAACGTTTATTTCGTATTTTACTTTCAAGAAATTTATTTTTCATATTATCTGATTAATAAAGTGCAGATGCCCTGATGTCATTAACGAAAATATAGGCTGGTTATTTAGTCTTACAGTCTTACGAGTCTTACGGGCCAAAGACCATCCGCGTATTTGCCAAGGACGACTGGGCTTGGTTGGGCTACATTTTGCCGTAGCCCGTAGCAGCCATCCAGTCCCAGTCGCTCTACATTCCCTCTCCTCTCTCCACCAACTGAGCCCGCTCGGAAGTTCCCCAAAATCCCGGACCAAATCCTCGCCGCCGGCCATGGAGGACGCGGCCGCGGCTGAGGATGCAATGCAAGATTCCGAGAGGCGCCGAGTTGACGACCAGCAAGTACAACCGGGAAATTGCAGTAGGAAGGAGCAGGGACGCGTCGGCGACCTCGTCGGCCGCCGCGTCGACGACCGCATCGCCAGCCGTCTACATGAAGACGCTCTGCGCGCCATCGCCTCCCTCTCCCGCACTAAGGACGGCGGCCGCCGCACGCACGGAAGCGCCGGAGATTTCATCAGCCGCCTCCCCGACGACGTCCTCGGCGCCATCATCTCCCTCCTCCCCACCAAGGACTGTTAAACGATAAACCTTATCGTTGTAGGCTTGTAGCGTGGCTAACACGTTTAGTCTGTTTTCTGTTGTAACTAGGATACGGTGTAGATAAACCGTTCCTATCTAGTTTTGCTTGGTACTCAAGTTTGGTACCGATTCTGTAAATCTCGTTGTAATCTGTTCGCCCAGTCTGGCGGTATATATTAACACGTAACCGGGCCGAGGTAAAGGCACCGTTCAAGCTAAACCAATCTACAAACGCAAACATGGTATCAGAGCTGGCCCTCAGTTCGACATCCATGGCAAGCTCCAGCTCGCATCGTCTCGGCGGCTCGCAGTTCGGTCAAGGTGTGACCGAGAAGCTGGCGAAGGGCAATCATGTCCTGTGGCGCGCCCAGGTCCTCTCTGCGATCAGGGGCGCCCAGCTGGAACGCTTCCTCGACTTGAAGCACACGGCGCCGGAGAAGGAACTCACGGTGACCAAGGGCACTGCGGTGGTTCAGGAGCCCAATCCTCTGTACGGTATCTGGCTGGCACACGATCAGCAAGTACTTAGTTTTCTGCTAACAACATTGTCTCGAGAAGTTGGACAGCAGGTGGTATCAAACACAAGCTCGGCGACCATGTGGGCGGCCATCGAAGGCATGTTTGCCTCGCAGAGCCGCGCCAAGACCGTAAACTTACGGATCAGCCTCGCCAACACCCAGAAGGGAACCCAGAGCATGGCAGAGTACTTCATCAAGGTCCGATCTCTTGCGGACGAGATGGAGGCCGCCGGCAAGAAGCTTGATGAGGAGGACATCATCTCCTATATCTTGGCGGGTCTGGACTCAGACTACAACGCCATCGTTGCGGCGATCTGTGCACGTGACGACCCGATCACGGTGTCCGATCTGTATGCGCAACTCCTTGCCTTTGAGATGAGGCTCGACCTGCTGCACGGCGGCTCACAGTCGTCGGTGAACGCGGCGGTCCGCGGTGGTCGCGGTGGCGTCCAAGGACGTGGAGGCTACGGCTACGGTGGAGGTCGTGGTGGCGGTGGAGCGCCACAACCAGGCCGCGGCAATGGTGGCCGCGGCAACTACGGTGGCAATTACGGGAACGGCAACAACAACTATGGTGGTGGCAACAATCACTATGGCGGCGGAGGTGGTCGCAACGACGGCAACGCAAAGCCTCGCTGCCAATTGTGTGGCAAACCCGGCCACATGGTGAACAAATGTTGGGAGAGGTTCAACCCCGAGTTCCAAGGTGTCCAAGAGAAGAGTGCTGGCTCGGCATCCACTTCATATGATGTCAACACCAACTGGCACATTGACTCCGGGGCAACCGACCACATCACAAGCGACCTCCACAAGCTGACGATACGGGACAAGTACAACGGCAACGAGCAGGTTCACGCTGCCAATGGATCAGGTATGGACATCGCCCATGTTGGTCATTCAGCTGTTTATACCCCCGATCGTAATCTCCATCTCAATAATATCCTCCATGTCCCACAAGCAAACAAAAGTTTACTTTCTGCTCATCGTCTTGCATATGATAACGATGTGTTTGTCGAAATTCACCCTTTCTCCTTTTTTATCAAGGACAAGGCAACGAGGAAAACTCTTCTTCAAGGCAAATGTAGAAGAGGTCTTTATCCACTTTCGTCCAAAGCACCCAGCTCAAACAAGCAAGTCCTCAGTGCCATCAAACCATCATCGGAGAGATGGCATGCTCGTTTAGGTCACCCTTCATCAGTCATAGTCAATAAAGTCATTAGTCAAAATAATCTTCCTCACTCTAGTGAGTCAAGTAGTGATTCGGTGTGTGATGCATGTCAAAAAGGCAAAAGTCACCAACTTCCCTATCCCAAGTCAATTAGTGAGTCAAGTGCTCCTTTAGAACTTGTTTTTTCAGATGTTTGGGGTCCTGCTATTGAGTCTGTTGGACGAAAGAAATATTATGTGAGTTTTATTGATGATTTCAGTAAATTCACTTGGATCTATTTGCTTAAGAACAAATCTGATGTGTTTCAGAAATTCCATGATTTTCAGAATTTTGTTGAGCGCCAATTTAATCGAAAGATCATTGCCATGCAAACTGATTGGGGTGGCGAATATGAGCGTCTCAATTCTTTCTTTACTAAAGTAGGGATATCTCATCATGTTTCATGTCCCTATGCGCATCAACAAAACGGTTCGGCCGAACGAAAGTATCGACACATTGTCGAAGTAGGGCTATCTATCCTTGCTCATTCCTCTATGCCACTAAAGTATTTGGATGAAGCATTTCTTTCAGCTACCTACCTTATCAATCGCACACCTAGTCGTCTCCTGAATTTTTCCACTCCTTTGGAACGTCTTTACAATGAAAAACCGAATTATCAATCCCTTAGGATTTTTGGGTGTGCATGTTGTCGAACCTTAGACCCTACAATTCTAGAAAACTCGAGTTTCGTTCGAAACAATGTGCTTTCCTTGGTTATAGTAATCTCCACAAGGGTTTTAAGTGCCTTGATATCCCTAATGGTAGGGTCTATATTTCTCGTGATGTCATATTTGATGAAAATATATTTCCTTTTGCCACTCTAAATCCAAATGCCGGAGCAAGATTGCGCTCCGAAATCCTTCTTTTGTCTGATCAAAGGGGGGAAAACACTGTTGATCATACTCTAGGTGATGCTCCAATTTTATCTGATGCTAATTGTGCAAAAAGCGTGCAAAATGTACCTGTTTGTGTGCAGGCAGAAACGACAAATGGAGCAGACGCAGGACACGGAGCGGATCCGCCTGCTGGGAGCAATCCCGAGAGATTCTGGCATGGAAGTCCGGGGCAATCATTGCCCGGATCAGCGCGTGGACCAGCGCACAGCGACGCGTGGCGCAGCGTCACGGGGGCGGGCGCAGAAGAAAACGCGTCCCCGCAGCGGTCCCCGTCCAGCGCGTGGAGAGTACGCGCCACCAACGAATCCGCGTCTGCCACGCGGAGACAGCCGACAGCCGGGTCAGATACTGACCCTGGCACCGGCACGGAACCTGGGGCGCCTTTCCACATGGCGTCTCCCGATTGGATGGCGGGAGGAGCAGATTCGCCTAATTCGCCTGGCTCTTTTGGCTCTTCTGCCGGCGCGGAAAGCAATGCAGATTCGGCTGGATCTTCTGCGCTGCATGCTCCTGAGGCCACAGCTGCACCAACCCGAGCACATACTCGTTCACAAAGCGGTATTTATCGGCCCTTTATTCCTAAGGATGGTACTGTTAGATATGCTGGTCTAGCTACAACAAATGAACCTGAAAACTTAGCTGAAGCATTAAGTAATATAGATTGGAAAAATGCTATGGATATTGAGTATGATGCATTAGTAAAAAATGAAACTTGGCATTTGGTAGAACCAACACAAGGGAGGAATATTATTGACTGTAAATGGGTATATAAAATAAAGAGAAAATCAGATGGAAGCATAGATAGATATAAGGCTAGACTAGTAGCAAAAGGCTTTAAGCAAAGGTTTGGGATTGATTATGAGGACACTTTTAGTCCAGTTGTTAAAGCAGCTACTGTCAGATTGGTGTTGTCTATTGCTGTTTCCAGGGGATGGAGTCTACGCCAATTGGATGTTCAGAATGCGTTCCTTCATGGCGTTCTTGAGGAAGAAGTGTATATGCAGCAACCTCCAGGATATGAGGATAAGAGGAAACCGCATCAAGTTTGCAGGTTGGATAAAGCTCTATATGGACTGAAACAGGCTCCTCGAGCGTGGTACTCTAGATTGAGTACTAAACTTCAGCAACTTGGGTTTGTACCATCTAAAGGAGATACGTCACTCTTCTTTTATCAAAAAGGGAAGGTCACAATTTTTATGCTTGTTTATGTTGATGATATAATTGTTGCAAGCTCATCTCAGGAGGCAACCATGGCACTATTAAGTGACTTAAGGAATGATTTTGCATTGAAGGATCTTGGTGATCTTCATTATTTTCTGGGGATTGAAGTTAAGAGAATTGGTACTGATATTTTGCTCACACAGGAAAAATATGCTAATGATATATTAGCTCGTGTAGGGATGAAGGAGTGTAAGCCTTCGAGTACACCTATCTCTACCACAGAAAAACTATCCTTGCATGAAGGAGAAGTGTTGAATCCTGAAGATTCAACTCGGTATAGAAGTATTGTTGGAGCTCTACAGTATCTCACATTGACTAGACCTGATATTTCCTTTTCTGTTAACAAAGTGTGTCAATTCTTGCATGCTCCTACTACCTTGCATTGGACAGCTGTTAAAAGAATTTTGAGATATCTTAGAGGCACCACAACTACTGGTCTTAAGATTAGTAAGACAGCATCAACACTTGTGAGTGCTTTTTCTGATGCTGATTGGGCAGGTTGTCCTGATGATAGACGCTCCACTGGTGGCTTTGCTGTGTATTTTGGCTCTAATTTGATATCTTGGGGAGCAAAGAAGCAAGCTACAGTGTCCAGATCAAGCACAGAGGCTGAGTATAAATCCTTAGCCAATGCTACAGCTGAGGTAATATGGGTGGAGTCATTGCTTGATGAACTTGGTATTAATCATCCTGAGACTGCATGCCTATGGTGTGATAATTTGGGTGCAACTTATTTGTCTGCAAATCCTGTGTTTCATGCAAGAACTAAACATATTGAGATTGACTATCACTTTGTGAGAGAAAGAGTTGCACAAAAATTGTTGGAGATACGGTTTATTCCAACAGGTGATCAAGTGGCAGATGGGTTTACTAAACCACTGCAATATCGACAACTACAAGCCTTCAAGAGCAACCTCAACTTGGAGACGTTAAGATTGAGGGAGGATGTTAAACGATAAACCTTATCGTTGTAGGCTTGTAGCGTGGCTAACACGTTTAGTCTGTTTTCTGTTGTAACTAGGATACGGTGTAGATAAACCGTTCCTATCTAGTTTTGCTTGGTACTCAAGTTTGGTACCGATTCTGTAAATCTCGTTGTAATCTGTTCGCCCAGTCTGGCGGTATATATTAACACGTAACCGGGCCGAGGTAAAGGCACCGTTCAAGCTAAACCAATCTACAAACGCAAACAAGGATGGCGTCCGCACGCAGGCCCTCTCCCGCCGGTGGCGCCCCCTCTGGCGCTCCCGCATGGCGCCGCTCAACCTCGTGGCCGACTCGAGCCTAGTCAAGGGGAGCAGCCAGAAAAGGCGCGTCGCCGTCATCTCCAAGATCCTCTCCGACCATCCTGGCCCCGCCCGACGCTTCTCGCTCCGGGACATCCGCATCCCGGACAGCTTATCCAAGATCGACGGCTGGCTTCGCTCAGAATCACTCGCCAACCTCCATGAGCTCGAGGTCACCTACGCCACAGACTTCGGAGACGCATCGTACCCGCTGCCGCCGTCCGCCCTCCGGTTCTCGCCGACGCTCCGTGTGGCCAAATTCGGCTGCTGCCGCTTTCCTGACTTGGCAGTGCCGGATTTTCCGCACGTCAAGATGCTCACCCTATTCAAAGTCGTCACCTCGGAGGATTCTCTCCACAGCCTGCTCTTAGCCTGCAATGCTTTGGAAAGTTTTTCGCTGCACTATCCCATCGGCATTGGTTGTCTCCGCATCAGGTCTCCGACTCTTAGGAGCATGAACTTCAGGAATGAAGAAGGTATCATCACTTTTCATGAGCTGATCATCGAGGACGCCCCATGCCTTGAAAGGTTAATACCACTTGATCCAAGCAATGGTCCGGTGACCATCCATATAACCGGGGCTCCTAAATTGAAGATATTGGGTTTGTTATCTGAAGGCATATCCACACTATGCATTGGAACCACTGTTTTTCAGGTCAGCTGCAACTGCAAGGCCAATTGCGCATTCACCATTCCTATATGCAGGACAATATTCTCATATCACACTTGGTTTTATTTTTCTGCAGAAAATGATTGCCGTCAGCTTGACAACTAAAATGCACTCAATGAATATTTTGGTTCTTGACTCTATTGGACCTAATCTGGATGCAGTCCTTGACTTCCTCAAGTGCTTCCCTTGCTTGGAGAAGTTGTATGTTATTGTGAGTACTCACAAAACTTTCTCAGGCTTTATGATCACTAGCGCTTTTGTTGCTAACCTCTTATCTGCCTTTATATTGTTTCCTTTTTCCATCCCTAGTTGCATCAACAAAAGGATATGACTAATGTGCGGAAGTACAAACACCTAGTGTTTGATACAATTGAATGCGTTGAACTCCATCTAAGAAAAGTGGTGTTGAAGAATTATGATGGTAACAATAGGGCAGCAGTTAACTTTGCCAAGTTCTTTATTTTGAATGCTAAAGTGCTAGAGGAGATGGAAATCGGACTCATCAACCACCGCAACGACAAGTGGATGCGCCATCAATATAGAACACGGCTAAAAGTGCAGAATAGAGCTTCCCAAGATGCACAAATTGAGCTAAAAAGAGATGTACAACACAGTTTCAAACACCACGTGCATACCCACGATTTTTCAGTGGCTGATCCCTTCTATATGCCGTGTGGACGCTTGCTCAACCGTGTTACATAGCCTGTCCGGAGATTGTGTCATTGGCTGTCCATGCGTGTCTCTCTGATGTTATCTTACCCAAGTGATGCTCCGCAAAACAACCTACTTCGTTCCACAATGTCATGCTTTGTTACCCATTCTGGAGCAAACCAGCATTCACGACATGGTGCCTAAGTCCAAGATCCAAATTCAAACTTAGGAAAGTACAAGACCCTTGGATGCTACTAGTAGTATGTATGTGTTTTATTTAGTTTGTATACTGGATTTTCTATCTCATGTTTGTCGTCCTATGTAAGCTTGTAGCACTTGCAGGCTGAAGCAAATACATTTTTGCTTCTAGTACTTGCTTTATTGAAGAAAAATGAGTCTTCTGTTTTTTTTTGGTCTAAAACTCTTTATTTAGTATGTAGTTTCTTTGCATGAAATTCGTTCAGCCTTTTCTGCAAGTCATCAAGATGTTGAAACAACCAATCATGATATTTTGCAACTTTGTTTCTGCTACTTCAGCCAGGAATTTATGCATGTTTGTTTTGTTGAAACCATTTCTTCCACAGACTTGAAATTGCTTTTATTGTTACCCATTCTTTCTCTTATAAAGAACATGAAGTATTGTTTAAATGCTGATATTTTCGTTGTACAGTTAGATGGCCTTAAAAGGTATAGTTCCGCCACTGTTTTGATTGCACGTCTATTGTGTGAAGGCTGGTTAATTTTCATACACTAGCTGATTCTGAGAGAGCAGCCTGAACGTACTAGCTGGGCGTCAGTCTCCAGGTAGTACTGACAAGAGCTGCTATTTGCCTATTAATCGATTAGTGTAGGGGGTTCCAAGCTCCAACTTTGTGTAGAATTCAGTTGAGAACTTGAGATTACATCTTGATGATTACTCTATATAATCTGTCATGCTGGCTTAGAGCATCCTGAATTTTGTTTTTTGAACATCTGAGGCACCGAGGTTCCAATTTTCATTAAGCTCATAGACATGTTAGAGAGGAGATTGTAACGCTCTGCATTCTCAAGGCCTCAGCCGCTTGAACAATTGGGCAAGTAGAGTTTCTATGAGCTATGTTCGTGCAAAAACTAGTGGGCAAGTAGAGGATCCAGCGGATTGTATTGCCTGATGAGCACAAGTATGAGCCATTACATTGTAGTCCTTGCTGATATGATGGACACTGGAGTTCAGAGGTGTAGTGGGCTTCCTAAAGTTCGCCATGATGTGAAGAATGCCCCAAAGGACAGCAGCATGAGATGCAGACGGTGCCGCCACAGCCCTTTGTCAGATTCTGGTTGTCGGTGAAGAAGGCGACCTGAAGAATTGTCGCCAGTTTTGCTGCAAGAAGGAAGCCTTCAGATTCCGCCAGGATACACGAGCTGACTGTGGGAATTTGGGCCTGCAAGAAAGCATCTGAGTGTCCGCCCTGCTATTGCCAATGAATATAGATTCCAATCCCTGGCGTAGGAGAGTGGTCGCCCTGATTTCCTTCCACACCGCATCGATGAAGATATGAGGACCACCGCATCGATGAGAGTGGTCGACCTGCAGGAGAAAGATTCGCTCAACCATTGTGGCCTGATGCAAGGATTTCTGTTCCCGCGTGGCTTCCTGGCTCGTCACATCCTTCGCCTGAGTAGGGGTTGTGGTCCTATGTGTCTCCATATCCTGCAACAGAGCTTTTGCAGCAATGAAAATTTGGTATGGCCGCCCTTATTTCCTACAAAACAAAGCATCGTTCCTAGACTTCCAAAGGGACCAAAGAAACGTAAAGATGTTATTGATATTCATATGTATGGGTGATCTAGGGAAAGGAGATTTTTGATGATGTGCGCAAAGGAAGTAGTGCCCTCTGTAAAAACATCAACTCATATATACCAAGGAGCTCAATCAAAAATCACGCAGCTCAAGCGAAGGGGCATGTAAAGAAGAGGTGGCGATCATCTTCCTGCAATCCACATATAGAGTAGAGACCTTCAATGTGCCTTGAAAATCATGCTGGGAGCGCCTTGCGAAGTAATCTACAGGCAAAAGTTTTTACTCTGGGGATCATGTTCTTCTGTTTCCATATACCTGGTTTAGAACCTGCACTGTTAGATCGTCCACCATGGCTGGAACGTGAGCTCCTGCAAGGCGAAAACTCTGCAAAGCAACATGGTAAGTGGATTTAAAGGTGCATTTTCCATTTGGAGTGGGCTTCCAGCAAATTATATTGTCCTCTTCCGAGTCAATAATGGGGGTTCTCTTAACAATCTAAGTGAGTCAATGAGAGAGGCATTCTAAGTTCTGCTACCTGTGGTCCAAAGTTGGTTAACAGTGGCTGGGTAAACAAATGGAGGCTGCTGAATGATGAGATCATCATACACACGAGTCGAGGCTTGACACACCAGGGAGTGCTCCAAATAGATATGTTAACTGCTGTGATCTGATAGAAGGAATTTTGTTGAAGCAGGGGAATGAATTTCAAAGACAGAGTCCCAAAAGGATGATTTCGGGATGTTTGTTCGAGCCTCCAAATTGAAGAATCTGAGAAATACTTTGATTGGAGAACTCTGTAAAGATGGCTATTGGGTTTTTCTGCAATCCTCCATGCGGCTGAAAGAATGAGCGCATAATTGTCAGCCTGCAGATTTCTAATTCCGAGCCCACCTTTTTTTGGCGCACAAACATTCTTCCATGCAACGAGACAAAGAAGGCTTCCTTTTTGCTCAGCAGAAACACCAGACCACCAGAAAGTACGGATGATGGCAGTGATCTTAGCAATGAACTTTCTTGAGAGAATGAAGTTTGACACCGCCCTTTATGACCAAATTCCCCACTCCATAACTACAGAGAACACACAGATATTAGAGCATCTCTAGCGACACACCAAAGCCCGCCGGCCCGTAATTCTTTTACGGGGCACGAGAAATCCCCCCACGAAACCTTTATTAAAGAGGGGCAGGAGGCCGACCCGAGTGCGCCCCGTATCCCTAATTTTCTTTGGCGGGAGAGAAAAATCAGCGCTTCCTTCTCTTTCCCATTTTCCGCCGTCGCTGGTGATCTCTTGTCTCCGACCCCGGTCGGCGCCCAAGGCCGTGCGACGCTGACATGGACGCCTCCGACCTGGCCTCCCTGGTCACCGTCTCCGTTGGGGTTGCGCCGCCAGCGCACCCAACCCGCACGCCCGCCCCGGCGGAGGCCGTCGCCTCGGTGGTTTGCCGAAGAGGCAAGGGAACGTCGTCATGCACGGTGGTGGCCCAGGTGTCCGTCCTGCAACCGGAGCTGCGTCCAAGGCAGGCCGTGGCGCAACCACCACCGATTCCAGTCACGTCGATCTCGACGCGCCCGCACCGAAGAAACCGCGACAGGCGGTGATAAGCGGAAGAAGAGCACCCAATCGAAGGGGAATGGGGCAGTGGCGACACCACCGGCCTCGACGGTAACACCCGTGCAAACCGCGACGGCAGCAGCGATGAAATCGTGTGTCACGTGTGTCCGATTCCACTAGTGCCCAATTTGTTGTTGTATAGTAGCGCGTATAATTTAGTTGCAAATTTGTAGTTCGTACGAGAAGGCCCTCGACGAGAAAGCCGTTGATGTCGACATTGTCCCGCTCGGCTCGTACAATGAGTTGGACGGTGGTGTAGACGGTGGAGACGACGACAATGAGTTGGAGAAGATTGACGCGGGGGCGTACACATTATCTTCTTTGATCCACAAGAGGTCGAAGAGCTACACCGTTTTGGAGGACGAGACTTTGAACAATGCATGGGAGAGCGTGACTATTGATGCCTCCACCAGTGCGGACCAAACCGGCAAAATGTATTAGCAACGAATTGAAGATAATTTTTTAAGTTGATAGCCGAGATACCGGGGGGTGGAGAAGACTCCCCGCAAGTTTAGATCTCTCTAAGGACGATGGGATACTCCCCACAAGTTTAGATCTGTCCAACTCGCCTCCTAGTGGAACCAATGAGGCCGATTAGGTGAGTTTCGTTGTTCATTTGAATTGGTGGACAATTTTTCGATGTGATGTACATTGACATGTTTTGTTGGGTGCAGGAAAAAATTGCTATGTATTTGCATGTCGTCCTCCAAAGACAAGGCATTTGTATATATGCATTGTTGGGAACTACTCAAGAAGAGTGAGAAGTGGAAGGTGAGGGACAATGAAGCTCCACCGAAGAGAGGTGCCTTCACCAAGATGGAGGATGAGGATGACGATGATGAGGCCATAGGAGAAAGAAACAAGAACAAAACAGATGGGACCAAAATGGCCAAGGAGAAGATCAAGAGCGACACCGATGCCTCTAGTTTGAAGGACCGGAATGACAACATGGTCAAGTCCAATGAGATGTGTGGCCAAAACTTTGGAGCAAAAGAAAGAATTGTAGGAGAAGAGGGCACAAAAGAAGTTTGCAAAGTGACAACACACGAAGGAGGAGGGGATGCGCAAGGTCGCCATTGAAGAGAATAAAGACCTTGCCGAGAAGAAAAAAGCCCTTGCTGAGGACAAGAGAGCCAATGCCGAGGAGACCAAGGCAATGACCAAGCTACTTGCAGAGGAGAACAAGACCATGTCGATGAATCATGATGAAATAGATGAAATGACCCGAGAGTGTCACGACATGACAATGATGGACATCTTGCACTAGTACAGAAATGCTTATATGTGGCGCACCATTTTTCAATTCTGTGGCGCACCGTGGCCGTGGGGTTCACGCTCCAGAATTTTTTTTTCCTGTGGCGCACGGCTGTGGCGCACCTCAGCCGTGCGCCACAAAAATTTGCAATTCTGTGGCGCACCAAGGGGTTATGCGCCACAATTTTTTTTTTTGAATTTTAAAAAAAAAGCCGGCGGAATTTCAGCCAAATTTCGAAATTTCGCCGGAGCTCGTCGGATGTCGTTGTGACCGTGGCCTTAGGTGGCTTGGTCGGTGGTGGGTGGAGGATGGGGGTCATCGGAGTTGGTGGAGGAGGAGAAACTCACCGGAGATGGTGGTGGAGGAGGAGGAGGATCTCGCCGGAGGTGGTGGGGGGAGGTCACCGGAGTTGATGGAGGAGGAGAAGCTGATGGAGGTGGTGGTGGAGGAGGAGGAGCTCGCCGGAGCTGGTGGTGGAAGAGGAGGAGGAGGAGAGGTGGTGGTGGTGGAGAAGGAGGAGGAGAGGTGGTGGTGGTGGAGGAGGAGGAGAAAGAGAGGTGATGGTGGTGGAGGAGGAGGAGGAGGAGAAGAGGTGGTGGTGGAGGAGGAGGAGAAGGAGAGGTGGTGATGGAGGAGGAGGAGTAGTAGTAGGTGGAGGAGAGAAGTTAAGAGAGAAGGGGAGATGAGAAGTGGAGAAGTGAAATGATAGAAAGGAGAGAAGGAGAAAGAAGAGGGAGAAAAGAAGGGTTGGTACAAAATTCAAAATTTCAAATCCTGCCCAATAATTCTATGGCGCACCAAGTAGGGTGCGCCACAGAAACAACAATTCTATGACACACCAAGTAGGGGTTCGGCACAGATTTTTTTTCCATTTTTATTATTTTGTAGTAAAAAATCTTCAAACGGCCATAATTTTTTTCCTTTAATTTGGCGATTCTAAAAAAACCTCACAGGCCGAAGGCGAGTGAGGTTGAGTTCCTTTTTCTCTCTAGTTTTTTTTTGATATCTTGATCATTTATTTTTCGACATCGTATGTAAAAGTTATGCCCGTTTTACTTTTTTTTTTAACGAACTTTTGCTCAGAAAGTCGAAATTCATATTTCAAAATTTGATTAAAAAATAGACCTTAAACTCTCCGTGCATCTATAAGGTATTTATTTTTTGATGTTTTTGTAGACCGTCAACTCTTCCGTCAAAAACTAGAAAAGGCATTCCGGGGGGGGGGGGTGGGGGGGGGTGGGGGCGGGGGTGGGTTTATGTGTTGTGTGTGTGGAGAGAAAAAAAAAATCTGTGGCTACATGTGTGGTTGCTGCGCCACAGAAATGTTGGATTCTGTGGCGCGCCAATGGCCGTGCGCCATAGAATATCACATAAATGCTCATCTGCAATGGTTGAGGCGGGCCCCATCCATGTTCTGTGGCGTACCCTTCCCCCGTGCGCCACAGAATCCAACATTTCTGTGGCGCATATTTTGGCTTGCGCCAAAAAATTTCTATGGCGCACCACTATCTGGTGCGCCACAGAAAGCCTTTTATAGAAAGACAATTTCCTACCAGTGTTGGAGCGAAGGAGGCGAGCAAGAGCCGGAAGAGGCCATGCTGTACTAAGGGTGGATGCCGATGGTGGTGCGGAGTGATGGTGTTGGGCATGCGTATATTGGGTGAACCATGACTATCCTAATATTAGGCTTAAGTTTGGATCTTCTATGTTTAATTGTTAAAATATCGCTCAAAATATGAGCTCTGTTTTTCTGTTTGAGGGTTCGTTCTGTCAGCCGCGGAATAGACACCGCATACTGAAGTTGCAAATCAGAAATCCACGCCGATTTGGGGTGTCTGTTTACCGCAGCCATTTTCAACCCATAAAAATGCGTTTTTTGCGCCCCCATCCACGTTTAAGGGTTCGCGAGATAAGGGGTCTGCTAGAGATCTCTTACACAACAGCTAGCCAATAGCTGAATTGATTAAATTGCCAATAGGTTCAAAATCTCCTTACTTTGTAAAGCTCTAGATTCTGCGGATGCATCCCTCGGGTAAATTGCTTGTTTGTATACGTGTCTGTTTGCTCCTCTCGGATGACTATTTACCAACTTGTAATTTGGTGATAAATGCCATCTCGATAAGAAGTCTGCAGCGCTGGCACTGTGCCAACTGAAGACGAGCTTCTGGACTAAATCCAGTGAGGAATAACGTGTGCTAGTAGACTGAACTTTCTGTGAAAGAGAGGTTATGTTGTATAGAGCTGGAATGATCTCTCTGGGACAGCTCAGAGTTCAACGCAGTCCGTTTTGCCATGTAATTTGATTATGCCAAACAAATAGTAAATCAGCTTGATGGAAATCCATGAACAAAAAGAATCCGTGCCCACATGTAAATTTAATCACAGAGGTCTGCCTGCTGCATGCTGATTTGACACAGCTTGTCGATCTATTTTTCTTGAACACCCTGTGGCAGCAAGCGCATGACTAACTCGGCGGTGGCTTCAAGATCAGTTAAATTGGCCTTGCGTACACATACCAACTAGTCTCACAAAAGCGAAGAAGAAAAAATCAACTACTGTACCTCTCGAAAAGAGAAAAGGAAATCCCACTACACTCACCGTACCTTCAGATAACTAAGACTCGTATCCAACCTAATTTCGTACCATGCATGTTCCTAAAATGTCCCCATTTCCACAATTCTGAGATAAGTTGCAATGTATAATTAAGCTCAAGTCAGCATCGTGCATAAAGCCCAGGTAATGGTAATTAGCTTGGAACCTGCAGAGAGGCTTCCTGCAGAGACGCCAGCTGCGGCGGCCAGGCGATCGCCTACCCGTTCTGGCTCGCCACCGGCGGGCCGAACTGCGGCTACCCTGGCCTGGGCGTCTCCTGCCAGGACAGCACCCCGGTCCTGGACCTCCAGTTCCACCAGTACAGGGTCCTGCGCATCGACTACGCCAACCACACCGTCGCCCTCGCCGACGTGGACGCGTGGAACACGACGTGCCCGCGGATCAGCTTCAACCTCTCCTCCGTCGACCCGGACTCCTGGCTGCAGCTCACGCCCTCCTACTCCAACCTCACCTTCCTCTACGGCTGCAACCCCAACGTCTCCCGGCCCTCCGCCTTGCGGCTCCATGGGTGCTCCGGGCAGGAGGAGCAGGACACAGCCTGGTACGTGCTCCGAGTCTGAGACGATGGCGGATCTCTCGGGTCCTCCTATGCGTGCGAGGAGGCGGCGGTGACACCGGTGCTGAGCTGGCGTCTTCGTGCCAACCAGTCGCTTCGTGAGGTGCTGAGCGAGGGGTTCGAGATGCATTACGGCGCCAAGTCCGAACAGTGCGGCGCGTGCGAGCGGTCCGGCGGACGGTGCAGCTACGGAGGCACCGAGGAGCACAGTGGGACGGACTTCGCTTGCCTCTGCGACGATGGCGCCAACGAGCGCCAGTGCGGTATGTATGCGCCCCTGTCCCATTACTTCATCCTTTTAAATATTTGAAATGAGTTTATCCACTTCCCTCCTTTCATATTAATTTTGTCTTAAAGTTGAACAAAAATAGATATATCTAGACATATTTTAGTGTTAGATATATATATCCATGTTTCTCCAACTTTAAAGCAATTATTATGACACGGAAAAAGTATTTTAGTGCTACACATACACTTGTTTTAATGCATCCAATATTAAACGGAGGGAATACTAGTGTATTGCTGCTGGACTCGCCGAGAAAACTTAGGCCTTATTTGGTACTAGAGTATTTTAGAGGATTAGTGCGGATAATCCCTCGAGGGTTTGGATGAAACCCCCATCTTCACCCAATCCTCTCAAATCCCTCTCCCCAATCCACTTGCTAGAGGGAGTGAATTTGATATGGACAAAAATACACTATAGGTTAGGTGAATTTTGGGAAAAAGTGGGAATAAACCTTGCTAATACACTTGTACCAAACAAGACCTTAGGGGACCAGGTAGGGAAATCAGGAGGCAGGGCTAATTGGATATGGACACGTCATGTCTGTATAGGTGTACTCCCTAACCAGTACTACATCCGTTCCTCAAAATAGGCGTATAAGTTTAGTCAAATGTCAACCTATAGTAAGTTTGACCAATGAATATAATTTCATAATGTCTTAGTTACATCTTGTAAATATTTATTATTTTGTCTAAAAGATTGATCAAAATTATACTATGTCGACTAGTGACTAAAAATGCACGCCTTACTTGTGAAATGGAGGCAGTATGTATATAAGTCTAGCTTTTCCGCAAGTCCAGGTCTCGCGCGCTGAAACAGTCAAGATATGTGTGTATACATCTTCTCACAAGACACACCAATCCAAATGCAATTAAGGAAGTGAGAATGATGGAGCTGGCATATTCAAAACTTCGCCTTCAGACAACGCTATAAGTCGGCGACCAATATGTGGCCACTGGCCAGCACCGTACCCGAGTTGATAGCGTCTCTTCACTGCCAGTGCCACGCTAGTCGTATATACACCGAAGCATGTTCTTCAGAGTTGATATCCATATTTTATTTTCTTCAGTAGTTATAGTACCATATGCATGTTGGTAAAAACTTATGTGACACTATATTTAATGATTTTAGTAACTTCCTACTGTATGGGGCATAATACCAAAAACATGCAGTCTCATCTTTTATGCACATTTTATATTAATTCTCTTCTAATTAGTGGGTAGTTGCCTCTCTTCGCCCATCTCAACCAATACATGTAATGTTTAAACTCCAATGAATTAATAACTAGGGACTAGAGAATTGATATATGTGACTTATACACCAGGACGGAGGGAGTAACATTTTTCAACACAAGATGAGTCTACGATCTAATAAATGAAGTATTAAATGATACCACAAACATGTTACTGCCCATTATAGAAGTAGTAATATAGACAAGAATGATATGCATGATACTAGTGTATTATACTCTCCATGGTGAGTAGTCATATAAAATCAGTATCGCGGGTTGTATTTGAACCTAGAATTCGGAAAGTGTTTTTTGGCTCCCGATCACAAGTGCTCTAGCCAATTTAAAATTTCGAAAACAATATTTATGTGTTCCAAAAAATTCTAAAAATAAATCTGGTTGTAGTTAATGCTATATCCCACAAACATGCAGCTACACAATAAATGAAAAATTAAGAAAATCTATAAATTTGAAAATAGCCGTCCCTAGGTCCATATTTTTATTTTTATGTAATTTATAATATAAAGTAAATTGTTTTTATCCCGTTTGTAGTATATACCACTCAATACTTACAGATTTTCTTTTCTAATATTGTTGAAACTCATAATATTTTTCTGATTTTTTTTGCCAACAAAGCAGAATAATGTGCTCAATTTTTGCACATCCACATATACATACACATCCTTGAGGTTAACAAACAAAATGATTATTTATTTTGTTTAGTATTGTTAACTACTACATGTTAAACTTTGGAAGGAACGGTCGTACCCGTTGGGGTCGCCGGCTACGTGTTATATGGCACAGGAAAAGCCCCTGTGGTGGCAATACAAGGAGAGTACGTATTGGGGTAGTGTACTACCCTATACCCAATCCGTACAGAGTACAACATATCTAATACCCCCCCTTAATCGAAACCTGGGAGAGGTTGAGATTACGTTTAAACTCATCTAATTTCTTTACACATAAAGTCTTGGTGAAGCCATCTGCAATCTGGTCTTTGCTTGAAATAAACCTGACGTCAAGTTGCTTACTAGCAACCCGTTCTCGAACAAAGCAAAAATCAATCTCAATATGTTTGGTGCGAGCATGGAAGACTGGATTTGCAGAAAGATACGTAGCACCAAGATTGTCACACCATAAGCATGGTTTCTCTTTTAGAGAAACACCAAGCTCTCGAACTAATGCTTCAACCCAAATCAATTCAGCAGTAGCATTTGCTAAGGACTTGTATTCAGCTTCTGTACTCGACCTTGACACAGTAGCCTGTTTTCTAGCACTCCAAGAAACAAGATTAGGACAAAAAAAGATAGCAAATCCACCTGTAGAGCGTCTATCATCCAGATCACCTGCCCAGTCAGCATCTGAATAGGCACTAAGAAGAGTAGAACTAGACTGCTGAAAAGTAAGGCCAACTCTTATTGTACCTTGAATATACCTCAGAATTCGTTTTACTGCAGTCCAATGTGCAGTAGTAGGAGCATGAAGATACTGACAAACTTTATTAACTGAGAAAGAAAGATCTGGTCTAGTCAAAGTTAAATACTGTAATCCTCCAACAATGCTCCTATAATGTGTAATATCCTCAGATCCAAGAGGAGATCCATCTGTCAGTCTGAGTGATTCAGTAGTGGAAAGGGGTGTAGGACATGGTGTACACGAGCTCATACCAACACGAGCCAATAAGTCTGTAGCATATTTTTCCTGACTTAAGATCAATCCAGTAGACTGTTTCTGAACCTCAATGCCTAAAAAATAGTGAAGATCACCAAGATCCTTGAGAGCAAAATCTGAGCTCAAATGATGTAGGAGAGCTGAAATAGCTGAGTCAGACGAACTACTGACAATAATATCATCAACATAGATTAAGAGAAACATAGTGAGTCCTGACTTGTTGTAAAGAAACAAGGATGTATCAGCTTTTGATGGAATAAAACCAAGAGTGTGCAATTTTGAGCTTAAGCGAGAGTACCATGCTCGAGGAGCCTGTTTCAAACCATATAGAGCTTTATCAAGTCTGCAAACATAATCTGGAGTAGCGGAAGACTGGAAACCTGGTGGTTGTTTCATATATACCTCCTCTTCCAGAACACCATGTAAGAACGCGTTCTTTACATCTAGCTGCCGTAAACTCCAACCTCGAGAAACTGAGATAGAAAGAACAATTCTGATAGTAGCAGCCTTGACAACTGGACTGAAAGTATCCTCATAGTCAATACCATATCTCTGTTTGAAACCTTTAGCAACAAGACGTGCTTTATATCTATCCACAGTGCCATCAGCATGTTTCTTGACACGATAAACCCACTTGCAATCAATAATGTTCTTATGAGCAGAAGGTGGTACCAAGTGCCAAGTATTATTACGAATAAGTGCATCATATTCATCATTCATTGCCTGTTTCCATTTGGAATCATTAAGAGCTTCGCGCAAATTCTTTGGTTCCCCTGTGGATGTTAACAAGCCATATTTAACAAGATTACCGCTGTAAATATTAGTTTTCTTACCATAGGGAACAGTGCCATCTGTAGGTAATTTGGGCTTGCGGATTCCTTGTTGTAAGCGTGTACGCGGAACTGTGACAGGAGGAGAAGCATCCCCGGGAACCGTGTCCACAGAAAAACCAATAGAAGTATCCTCGGAATCCGTTCCTGCAGAACCAGCAGAACCAGAAGCATTGCTGTTGTCCGCATCATTGGAAATAAGGTGATCATCATTAGCCACATGGTCATTATTGGCAATCATTGAGTCATTATTGGCAATCATTGAGTCATCATTAGCTGCAGGCATATCCGTATTGGCATGGACTGCAGACGCATCCATATTGGTTGCATGCTCATCATTGTGCAATGTCCCATCAGCAGTAGCAGTGTGCTGCGCGGGCCTGTCATCCGTCCCCGTCGACGAGAGAGACGGCGACACCTGGCGGTCTCTGTTGGGTGCGGAGCCAGGAGCCGACTGCACGCGCGACGAGAAGGGAGGTGGGTCGGGTGAGGCATCACGACTGCTGTCGGGTTGCGACGCCGACGCAGAAACCTGACGGAAATTCCGCTCGGAATCATTGCTGTCCTCCTCGGGAGCAGTGCTGGCCCCCTCTGTCCTTTGTGCATCATTAGGAGCATGATTGAAGGTGCTATTTGAGGCAGTGGCATCGGGATTTTCAGCAGATATTTCCGATGAACTTGAACAGCTATGATCAACATCAGCCTGGGGAATAATGTTAGTAGGAACAATATGCAAATAATGATCATTAGTATGCACACCCCTATCCGAACATGAAGGAGATGAATCATGTTGAGAGATGAGTAGAATTTCATCACGTAAGCGTCTACCCGCATTGGGATTAAGGGATGCAAAAGGAAAGATGTTTTCATCAAATACAACATCTCGTGAGATATAAACACGGCCCGTGGCGACATCAAGGCATTTTACTCCTTTATGACGCGGACTATACCCAAGAAAAACACATTGTTTGGACCGGAAAGAAAGTTTGTGTTTGTTATATGGACGAAGATTGGGCCAACAAGCACAACCAAAAATGCGAAGAGACTCATACTTTGGTGTAACTTGAAGTAATTTTTCCGTAGGAGTGGCAAAGTTTAGGACTTTTGTAGGAAGCATATTGATAAGAAAAGTGGCTGTAATGAAAGCATCATCCCAATATTTAAGAGGCATTGAGGCATTGGCAAGAAGGGCAAGACCTACTTCAACAATGTGACGGTGTTTGCGTTCAGCAGAACCGTTTTGTTGATGAGCATGAGGACATAAGACATGATGAACAATGCCTACACGTTGAAAGAAACTATTCAATTTCTCATATTCACCACCCCAATCAGTTTGCATGGTGAGAATTTTACGACCAAACTGTCTTTCAACATATTGTTGGAAATCAAGAAACACTTGATAAACCTCGGATCGTTTTTTGAGCAAATAAATCCAAGTAAATTTGCTAAAATCATCAATAAAGCTTACATAATATGCATGTTTGCTAATAGAAAGAGGAGCTGGACCCCATACATCAGAGAATATTTGTTCCAAGGGAACAGTGGAAACGCTACTGGATACAGGATAGGGTAGCTGATGACTCTTTGCTCGCTGGCATGGATCACATATGTAAGGATTTATTTCTGGGGAATGTAAAAGTTTATGCTTCCTAAGAATTTGCTGAACAATAAACGAAGATGGATGACCTAAACGACGATGCCACGTGGAGGATGAAGGCTGAGTGGTGACGAGTGCATGCTTGGGATCCGAAACTGGAACAAGGGGATAGAGACCACCATGACAGGGACCTCTAAAGATGATGCGGTGCGTTTCCTGATCCTTAATCAAGAAAAAGAAAGGGTGAATTTCCATATAACAATTATTGTCAAGACTGAGTTGATGAGCAGAAAGTAAACTCATGGATGCATCAGGAACATGTAAAATATCACGAAGATGTAGAGAGCTAGCAGGGGTGTGCAAAACAGAATGACCAATATTAGCAATGTCCATACCTTGTCCACTAGCATTATTAACTTGATCACCCCCATTATATGGTTCATGATCATTAAGCTTATTGAGTTGTCCCGTGACATGATTTGTGGCACCAGTGTCTACATACCAATTAGTATCAACTCCATACGCACCTTTTGTCTCCTTGGGTGGTTTGTCCTCATCATCATCATCACCATAGCGCCACCAACATTCATCCGCAGGATGTCCCTCCTTCTTGCAGATTTGACAGAATACACCATCTTGCCATGGAGAGGCACGACGATCTTTACGTGGCTGTTTTTGACGATTAGGAGTTGGACGTGGGCGTTGTTGTTGCTGCGGAGGTTGTGGAGGAGGGGGAGGTCGGTGTTGTGGAGGCATATATGGTGGTTGATACGGTGGAGCATAGGAAGCCGGAGGTGGATATGGTGAGGCATACGGGGGCATATATGGAGCGGGCTGGTATGGAGATGCATAAGGGGCCGGTGGCATATGAGACTGCTGCATATGAGGCTGGTATGAAGAGGCATAAGGAGCCGACGGCATGTATGCAGGGGCCGAGTACGGCTGCTGCGGCGAGTACGGCTGTGGAGCCGTAAACTGCTGCGGGTAGGGCAGGTGGGGCGGTCCCGAGTACTGCTGCGGGTATGACTGTTGCGGAGGCATATATGGACGATTTGCTCCATTGTAGGGAACCCGAGGAACGGCATTGACCGAAGACATGAACGAGCCACTAGCTGAGCCGGAGCCAATACTTGCAGTGGAGAGCATGGCGTCACGACTTTCATACGAGAGAAGCTGAGAGCACATGTTGTTGAGGGATGTAGAGGGAACCACCTTAAGAGCAGCAACGAAACCATTGTAAGAACTGTCAAGACCATTCATGATATAGTCCTTGAGTTCATCCTCATCCACAATTTTGCCGGCAGTAGCAAGCTCGGAGGCATAGCCTTTCATCTTGGTGATATACTGCTGAGCTGTCATGTCTTGTTTTTTTGTATTGGTGAGAGCGCCACGAAGTTTAGAGACCCGAGATTTTGATTGAGAGGAAAATAGGTTATGGATGGCACTCCAAACCTCAGCTGCGTGAACCAGACCATAGACATGCGAGAGAATATCCTCGGACAATGAATTTACAATGTAGCTAACCACAAGCTGATCACGGGTGATCCAAGCATCGTAGGCGGGATTTGGAACCTGGATTTTTTTCTGGGTATCATCCTCTTTCTCAATGAACTCGGGAGGTGGCGGATCCGTGCCCTCAAGGAGACGCATAGCACGCGCCCCGCGCAACGCGGGCAAAATCTGAGCTTGCCAAGATAAGAAATTGTCCCGCGTGAGTTGTGTGGTAGGAGGAGCACCAATTTGAGAAGCCCCGGTTGATGAGTGCATGTAAGCCATCGGTATTGGGGACCGTGACGAGCAGAACTGACAAAGGTGCCGGTGTCGTGGACGGGGCTCCGATCACAGAAGACAGCGATCGGTAGCTGATCGATTGGACTAGGAGCTGATCGGACAGAAGACAGCTAGCGATCGGTAGCTGATCGATCACACAGCCGAGCGATCGGGAGCCGAACGGTCGTAGTCGTACCCGAGCGAAGGAGAGCAGGCTCGAGAGGTGCCGATCGAGCGATCGGAACCTAGGTCATGGTCGTAGGCCCGTAGTAGATCGATCGTGAGGCGATCGAACGAGCAGTCGTAGACTAGGTCTTGGCGTAGGGATTGATCGGAAACAAGATCAACCGAAGTTGTAGTCGTAAGTTCGTAGAGGTGCGATGGTTGTTGGCCGGCGGCGGCGGAGAGAGCTCCGGGGCGGCGGCTAGATGGGTGGAAGGGAGGGGCCTGATACCATGTTAAACTTTGGAAGGAACGGTCGTACCCGTTGGGGTCGCCGGCTACGTGTTATATGGCACAGGAAAAGCCCCTGTGGTGGCAATACAAGGAGAGTACGTATTGGGGTAGGGTACTACCCTATACCCAATCCGTACAGAGTACAACATATCTAATACTACAATCACATGAGAAATCTTAGCAAGCTGCAGTTTTCACCAAGTCCAAACCGACTAAACATTTCTACAAACACCTTGTGAGTAAGATCGATATCTTGTAGCACAAAAATGTGAAGGAAAGGGAGGAGAGGGCGCACCTGTGGAGGAGTCCCTTGTCACCGCAAAGCATGCCATCCTCGTCCACGAAGCGCGTGATACCCTCGTCCATGGATCTGTTGTTGAAGCTTGTCATGGGGGTGGTGGGGCAGAGGGGACGGGCCTGGGGTGTGGGAGACAAGGCCGATGTGACGTGCCGGCGACGGGCGGGAGTAGGGCATGACAGCGGGCAGGCGGGGTAGGAAGGCGGCGAACATGAGTAGAGCGCGAGCAGTTTTGATGAATAGAGATTGGGGAGGAGAGGAAGAGGCATGCGCTCTGCCGTTTAAGTTCTCAGGTTACCCGTGGTGCACATCCACCTTGTGCCTAACGTTCCCTTGGCGCACAGCTCCAGTGGTGCGCCATGGGTAGCCTGGTAAGTTTTTATGGGTTTGGTGCTAAGAAAATGGTGACACGATATTGGTGGCCCACTATTGCGCCACTAGTAATAATTTAAGATGTGACGCACACTCGCAAACACCCGTGCGCCACCCGTAACTTTGCCCACTGAACCATACTTGTGGCCCATTTGTCTGATTGTGTGCCACTATATAACCTTACACAAAAAGATGTCGCTCCACAATATCGTGTGATATTTTTTTAATTCATATCATTATAAACTCTTGGAAGAGGATATTTGGAACACAGTTTTTGGTTTGAAAATGAGGATAAGAAGGCCATCGACCTCCGTTTGTCGCGTGGAGCTTTTCGCCAGCTTCCTCCGGTAGAGGCGGGTGGTTGGGAGAGGGGGTAGTTGGAGGCTGCGGCGGCTAGTGTTTCACCCGAGCCTGCCCCGGTTAGCGACACGAGGACCTTCCAAAACATATACTCCACAATCTACTCTTATAGTCTTATGCATGTATTATTTTTGTTGTAACTAGTCCCACTTTTAGGTATCAAAGTGCTATGTATGTCATGTGTCTATGCTCTATAATAACCTATGTTCGGATAATCGTATTCAATCAGAAAGAACCAGTCATTTCATGAAGACACTGTCCAATGGGATCAAATTTGCAAACTGGATCATATTTTGGAAGTAGCGAAAGTAGGGACTACAACTCGAAAAAGTGTCTTTACAATTCCACGTCTCCCTTGATACTATATGATTAACCTGTGTTATTACTATACGGCAATATACATAGCTTTCTTTTTGTACAAAGAATAATAATAAGATGCATAGCTTTTAGTAAATTTATAATTTATTGACTCGAGTTTGCGATTACATATTGCAGGGGATGCTCGCTCTTTGCGCCTGAAGAGACAAAAACTATGTAAGTGACATCTTCCATTCTCGACTTGATCATTTTCTTATTTGCATTCATATTTTTTTTGGGTTTCTGTGTTGGTCCCATCAATTGTTTAGTACTACTCAGTTTTTCAAATAGAGTTTCATTGTCCTCGCTTCTCCCTTGATTTTTCGAAACCATTGAAGCGACCACGATCCCACATTCTTTGACCCTTTGTGGTCTGGCATACTGACATGGGTAGGACCCAGTTAATGACTACAAGTGGCACCTACTATATGCTTATATGTACCATGCCAACATGTCATCTATCTCGCCTTGTGTCCATGCCACCCGCCTTACCCGAATTAGCACACACCTTCAATTACTCTAGCCAAAAAAAAGTTGCCGCACAGACTTGCCTGCCCGACATGACCACTCGTCTACCCCCACCTGCCAGCCACTTGCATAGTCTGCCCCGCTGCGTTCTTAGGATATCGAGTGAGGTGAATCAATGCCCTTCCCATCGCGCGAACGCTCCCCGGATGCCATGACAACGGGCCTAGACATGCGTGCATCTGTAAATCGTCCATTTTCCTCTCCCTTGCACCCACACATCCCACTTAACTCCTCTTCATCTTCTTTCCACAATGCCCTAGACACCTCCTTGCAACTTCCCATGGCTTGTGGCAGCCGCTCCAACCATGCTCACATGGCATTTCCAACCTCCACCACATTATAATGTCATGATTCCAAAAGGCGAGTGGAGAAGCGCATTCTTGAGTTCCTCTAGGATAGACCTAAACTCCCTCGAGCTCGATAAGGGGCCAAAATGCCGGCCTTTACTTCACACTCGATGTCATCCGCTCTAATCTGTGGACACCGATACTTAATAATAGTATAGATAAGTTGCTTAGGAGAAAAAACTCATCGAAACTCTATCCGCTTCCATGACCGACGCGGAATCCTTGTAGAAAGCAAGAAATGCAAAGTACAGGGAGGACCTGAATAAGGGTTTGACTTATGTCCTTTGCCGATACAACCTAGGACAATGCAACCAAGGGCAAGATCAAGGTCTCAATGGAGGTGGCGAAGACTATGCCTCCTTGGACCTCTGAGGCACTTCCATCTATGTCTAGTGTTTCAGATTTTGGTTACAGTTATGTTAGAAAAGACCGTCATAAAGCATTCTAGTTGTTTATTTTGTATAATTACGTTAAAGTTCAAGCTCGTTTATGTTGGTGCAAGTTTTGCGTTTCATTCTGTGCAATTATTTTAGTTTTTACTAATGTAGATCATGTGCGGGATATTTCTTTTCAACTTTGTTATGAAAAAACTATGCTTAACACCAAATAAGTCCACCTTGTGAAGTAACTTGGTTAAATTTTGGTACAAAATTACCCATCTTACCATGCTACTATTCTAATTAAATCATGTGTGCTGTTGTCCATGAGTTTCATATCTATTCAAACACTTTTAATATATTCCACACTTTAAACAATTATTATTTTTGTATTAATTGTGATTAATTCAACTTTTAACTACAAGTACCACATATTACACACCCTTGTGGATTTCCCACAGATTCCTACATGTTCACCAACATACTTTTCTATGATTTAGTAACATCCTATCACACACTTTTAGTTTAAATTTGAATTACTTTCATAAACTGAGAGAGATTCATTTAAGTGGTCCAAAGTAGCAAAAAAAAAAAAGATGAAATTCATAATATTTGGACATTAGCCGTCAAATATATTTTACTTTGTGTGATAATTGAAGACATGTCATTTTGCACCATATTTATTTTATTTAGTTTACAAGGCACACCTACAAGGCATTTATGAAATAGGAAGACTAGTTTTGCTAAATAAGAAGTGGAAATATTGTTTTGCGTTTTTTTTTTTACAATGGTAGGATCCCTATTTATACCAAAATGGGCACATTATCATGAAATATGGTAGAATGACCACGACCTTGGTCATTTGGGCTAAAAAAACACAAGATTTCATGCATAGAAAGGCACTTTGCGAAGCAAGTTCTCTTTTCCAAAGTTGTCAAAACTTAGTTTAATATTTTAGCTCGTAAGTAATACCAAAAGAGGAACATGCGAAGGCCTATTGTTTTTACATTTATCATATTATTTTTTCCAAAAAATGATTAAAATTGCGAGCACAACTTTCCATAGCAAGGAATTGAACTTATTAAAACACACGATTGGAAAAAAATACACAATAAACCACGGTAATTTAAAAGATACCTTTGGATGGTACATTTGACAAGGATAACATGACTGGGAGAGCGAGAGAGTTCAAAAGATATTTCATAATATTATCACCAATTTTTTAATTGTTTTTAGACATTGAAAATCCTATGAAGAAAACTTAGTATCTCGTTTGTTAACAAAAAAACAGGTTTTTCCAGTTCTTTGGCCTATGTCATCCATGTCATATATATGTTATGCTATGATTTTCCCATTCATCTACCTCTTTATCGCCTACAACCACCAGAAACAATGATTCATCGATACCACTAGCAGGAAAACCCATTATAGTAGCCAATCATTAGTGGTCTTCGCTGATATAATGTGCCACTGATAATAACAATGGTGTGCCAGTTTTCCACATGCCATCTTTAATCATGTACCATCACCGTGCACACATGATATACACACCACTGGCACATGGGACCCATATGTCCCTAGGGCTAAAGCATATCGGTAGTGTGGCGTATTCTTAGCGCGCCGATAACCATTCTGTATCGGTGGCATGCAAGCATGTGCGCCATTGGTAGCTTATTTGTGGGTGTGGCGTTTGCTTGGTGAGCATCTTTAACAAAGCTGACTGCTCGCCTAGCGAGAGGACGGAGTGGAAGTGGGATGGCCCATCTACCAGCCTCTTACCGCCATGTTGAGCGGACAAACTTTTTAGTGGCTTCACACTCAGCCTTATCGCCTTGCAGATGACCGTGTCAAGCGATGGTGCAGCTTCCCATGCTGCTTTTAATCAGCACAGCCACACCACTTCTTCCCGTCGTTAATGCTCGCACCTACCCCCATGAGTTCTTATAAACCAAGGTGCTTCAGTGTCGGTCCCAAAATACTGCCACCCACCCTCTAGATCCCCCCACCCCCCCACACACAATTTCTCGGAGCTTCTGCGAGATAGTGTTATAAACGATGGCACAAAAACGATGAACAAAACAGATCTAGCACGACAGGGGACTAGAGATTTTTAATGTGGAAAATCCTTCCAATGGGGAAGAGAAAAAAACTACGGGCGACAGCCAGCAAATCTTCACTATGATGGGGTGAGGTTAGAAACGCCGGTGATTTACAATGTATGACTTATCCCAACTGAGGGCTTACATGAGGTATATAAAGGGGACGAAACCCTAGACAAGGTGGTATTCGTTGCGCCTCCGGCTCCACTCGTCAGAAGTTCGGCCTTTATCAGTATATACTAATACGAATTTGGATCACACCAAAATAACAGATAGAGTGTATTCACGTGGTTCTCTGGCGGCATGTTCAAGTGCCACCCACCACCGTCGTATGCTGACGACCCGTGAGAAAATTGAACTCATGCGCACCAACAATCCTCCGCCGGTTCTAGAAAGCTGCTTGACAAACCTGGCCTGTAAGCCTCCTGTGGCACTGCCCCTCACCGGTCAGGCATGCCTGGACTACGTCAAGCTTTGCATGCTGGCAGGAGATTCCATTGGACCTCTGCCGCCGTCCCGAATGTGCCATCTCGGCACCCTATTGGGATCAAGCCACGAGGAGGGAACATGAGGGTTGGTGATGCAGCTTCTTCCCTAGCGGCGGCAATCGCTCATCACCTGTCTGGAACGAGCCTGCCTTGTAGTAGCCCGGTATGCAGAACGCCATCGAAGCGTCCATGTTACCGCTGTCTCCGCAACCACTGCCATTACAAAATATTAGGCCGATCAAGAGCATGCAAGTTCCTCAAGATGAGCTTGGCGTGATGCTTAATTAGACCAGGTTTAGGATTAATTGCAAATGTCTTTTAGATTTGTAAAATTTATCTAAGAAATGAATGCGAATATGTAGCTTTGCTAAAATCCATGGCTTTTCTCAAATATATTTTTCGAGAGTACAACCCTAATTTGTAGGTCGCCGCTGATGGCACAACAAATTTCAGGCGACGGTTTCACGACGGCGTGTTTCTACATTGTTATTCTTATTTACATGCCAGCGGCGTGTGGGCTGCATTTCTATATTTTAATTATTATTTACATAACAGCGGCACTTAGGATGCACGCCACATTGGCATGTCATATGCCGTTCACTGGAAAACTAATATCGGTGGCGGTGGCGAATTCAGCCCATTTGCTTAGGATGGGGCAGTCGTATATTGGGCTGGACATATTTTTTTTCCTTTTTATCTCTATTTTTTATAGGTTATATATGGCTTGGGCCAAATTTTAGAGTGGGGGCGTGCCGCTCCGCCACTGATCCGTGGGGTGCATAGGGGCACGCCACCGGTGGCCACTTCAAGTGATGCATAACTAGTGGTGTATCCAAAACACGCCACTAACAGCCATACTGCACACCACTAATAGGTTGTTTCTTACAAGTGTATGGTCATTGATCTATGTAGTATCCCAATAGTCAATGTCATGCATGTTTCTACATCTAAGAAATCCCATGCATGTTAATTCACTCATAGCATGTGACTTGACAACCGGCATTGTCGATGCATATTGCATACTATAAATTGCAAATAAATCTATTTAATTTCTACTTAGGCTTTCCATTACAGGTAGCATTTCATTTGTTTTTGTAGAACTATTATTCCTAGTTTAGCTATTTTGGGATTTATGTATGCAACGTAATTGGCCAATTTTTTATTTATAAAAATCTTGCATTGTTTATATTGCAGATTCCGTACACGGTTTTTATCAAATATAAATTTCTATTATTGTATTGTAGGTTATTCTGAACTTCATATAAATAAGTTTATTCCTTATTATTTGATACGGTTTGTGCTCATTATCGACATAATAATATTCAACTATACTGCTATCATCTGGACTCGTCGTGATACAAGATTGCGGGTAATTTTGTCTACGTGTGTGTGAGCGTGGCTGCTTTTTTTCCTGATTTTAAGAACTAGTTGCAAACAAAAAAACAGTTTCATAAATACTTTATAAGTGTTTCTGTATCCCCATCATTATCAAGAACACAATAAATAAGCTTACCAAAACATGCGATAAGTGATCATGGACTAAACACCCAAGCATGATAACGTATTAAACTGGCTTCAACTAAATTAGTATTGCATGAATGTACTTACAACAAATGGCACCACGATTGGTTTATCTTGTGTGAGAGCACGAAATATGTGGTGTGATGGCGCAACGAGCTTGCAGATCCAAGTGGTTCAACCTTTTATGCATGCATGCAATACCATACAACAGATGAATCCGCTAATGCATGTATGAATACTGCTTGTGTTGTTTTAGGATTGATATAAGCCAAACAATGTATTATGTTTGAAAAAAGGATTATTAAATCTTCTCCATCATGTGTACTTAAATATTTAACAGTTGGCACAACAAGTCCCCTAGAAAATTAAAACTTAAACATGAAACATTATCTTAACACCCCATACCCTTTGAGAAAACAGTAAATTTATGAATAAATATTGACTAATCTCATATGTTTCTCTCATAAAAACTCTACACCATTTCTACCATTTTGGTTTGCTAGATACATTATACTTAACAAATCAAATGCTATATCAATCTCTCTTAATGCATTTCTCCTTCTATATGCAGATATGATAGTAGTCCCTTTGAGCATAATTTTGCTATGCCTGCTATTCTTTGCATGTTTCTTGGGATATAAGAGATATGGGTCCAAAATTATATCACCGGTAAAATCAAGGATCATATCAAAGGTAAAATCGATGATTAAACTCATCAAAGAAAATTGGACCAGGAGGATATCAAAGCAAACACAAAGGATTGAGTCTTTCTTACAAAAGAATGGAACCCCATACCCGAAAAGGTTCAAGTATGCTCAGGTGAAACGAATCACAAAATCTTTTACTACAAAGCTAGGTCAAGGTGGTTTTGGTTCTGTTTACACAGGCAGCCTCTCCAATGGTCGACATGTAGCTGTCAAGATGCTACAGGCCTCAAAGGGTGATGGGGAGGAGTTCATCAATGAGGTTGCCAGTATTAGTAGAACTTCCCATGTCAACATCGTGTCTCTCTTAGGATTTTGCCTGGAAGGATCCAAAAGGGCTCTCATCTACGAGTACATGCCTAATGGTTCACTTGAAAGATATGTTTTCAACAGCAGCTCAAAAACCGCAATTTCTATTCCTTGGGAGAAATTATTTGATATAGCAGTTGGCATTGCCCGGGGATTTGAATATCTTCACCGTGGATGCAACACTCGCATCGTGCATTTCAATATCAAACCCCACAATATTCTACTGGATCAAGACTTCTGCCCTAGGATTTCTGATTTTGGAATGGCAAAGTTGTGTGTAAATAAAGAGAGTATTATCTCCATTGGTGGTGCAAGAGGAACAATAGGTTACATCGCCCCAGAGGTTTTTTCAAAGCAATTCGGGGCGGTAAGTAGTAAGTCTGATGTCTATAGCTATGGAATGATGGTCCTTGAGATGGTTGGAGCAAGGGAGAAGAATATCAATACTGACAGTGAATCTAGCAGCCAATATTTCCCGCAATGGATATATGAGCATCTAGATGATTATTGTGTGGGTGCTTCTGAGATAAATGACGGGATTACAGATATTGTGAGGAAGATGATAGTAGTTGGGTTGTGGTGTATACAAGTAAGCCCTATTAATCGACCAACAATGACTAGAGTCGTAGAGATGCTAGAAGGGACCACAGGTGGCTTGGAATTACCTCCTAAAGTTCTTTTGAGTTTTTTCGAAAATCAAGTGCTTAGTCTGACTTGATAAGAAGAAACGTTCAGCGGTATGATAGAAAACCTCCTACATTCAGTGTTGAATGGTCTGTAAACCATGATGGAATTAGGAATTAGTTCTTGTTTCATAATTTTGGCGTGTTCACATTATCTCGATGAAATTCACATCCAGTTTAGTGCCCCGCAGCCCAAAAAGTTGATTCGGAGCATAGACTCCGTTTAGCCCCTTTGCTTGAAATCTTGAAATCGATATTTTCAACTTTGAAAGAAAATTAAAAAAATTCTAGATGTCGAAAATGATGAATTATTCGGTCCTGCAAGATTCAACAGGAAAGTCTGTATTCCGATCCACACAAATATTAAGTTTTCGAGATCTGTACAATCTAGAATTTGTCATTTTTACACAGCCTAAAATACATAATATTTCATATTATGCACGTCCCGGATATTTTTAGAAAATTTTGAAACTTAGAGATATCATTTTTGTCCACAAAACGGGTTGGATGGAGCCTGTCCTCCAAAACGTATCCCTGCAATCCCACTTGGCAGCCGAGTAAGTGTACTAAAAGAAGATACTTGCAGTGGTCGGGTGAGCTAGCCTGCGGTGCTCGTTCTGTACAATGTTAAAAATCGGACTGATTAATCAACCGATTTATCGTGAATGGTGAGGTTCTGATGAGATTACAACATATTGCCTAATTTATGGTCGAAGCCGTTTTTCAGTCTCATGGCCAATTTTAGACCGATTTAGCTTGAATTTGGCAACTTATCGGGTATCTCATCTCGATTTGTCGGTCTCACGGCGGATGGTCCTGTAAAACTATATATTAGCTCATAGTTTTCCATTTTTATCGATTGGAACGCAAGAAATCAAAGTAGTATCACTTCCGTCCAATAATCTAATGTTTTTTGTGCATATCATATTTTAGTATATTTAGTGCAAAAACTTGGGATCTACAAAAAGAATAGCGAATTGATAAATGTGTAATCTAGCCGAGGAGCACTAAGCAATTGCCACGTCATCTATAGTCGACCATATAGCCGAGGGAGCTTGTCGTTTAGAGCAAGTTCAATAATAGAGCCAACAGATGGCTATAAAAAATTGCCATGTCATCTATAGTCGACCATATAGCCAACTTATACAATACTCCCTCCGTTTAGATTTACTTTGCGTTCTAGCCTTTTCAGTTTTTTCCCTTTTACTTTGCGTTCTAGACTTTGTATCAATTGAATTCCTAATTTGCCCCCTCTTTAGTCTTCCATCTGCATTAAATTCTGCATGCAAATGGTTCATATTTCTAGCGTAGACTCACGCGCGCGGAGAGCTGGCAAGCGCTGGAATTAAATAGATTACGAGATGAGGTGGCATAGCCAATGCATGCATGCCTTTTATGGGGATCCGCTTTACTATTTCCTGCCTAGCAAGCACTTTGTAAGACTAGCCATAGTGGGAGTATCATAAGTAGTATCATGCATGCCATGTTGGCAAAAATCTGATGTGGCACTGCAATTAATGATGAGAGAGGTCGTAGTGGTATCATAGGTAGATACCGTAACATAACGCATGCCAAGAAAAGATGTGTCTATGGCCTAATAAATGCACTAGTCTATAATACCACAAACATGTTACTACCCACTATAGAAGTAGTAACATAGACTAGTATCATATGCATGATACTACCATATGATACTCCCCACTATGAGTAGTCTAACGCTACTTGGGGGCACATTAGTCCATCCAGTACTTCATTTATCCCCTCCAAAGCTTTTCTTGGTATCTGTGTTTTGCCTAGAACGCAAAGTAAAAAAAAACCGGAGGGAGTAGTTAGCTATAAAACTATGCTACTTTATTGAACCATGGCCCACCTCCCAGTCTCACAAGGGGTCTAGGAGCACGTGTAAGAGCTGGCTCTTGCATGAGAGCCCACTCCCATTCTCTCTCCTCTCCTCTCTCCTCCATGTCATCATAAATATATTATTCTTTTCCTTATAGCCTGCTTACATAAGCCTATTGTAATTTCTCTAAACGACAAACTCGATATCTAGTACATTGGTTCCCGACATTGAGTCGGGCAATAACTCACGTACACCGACCACTCTAGCCACACTATATGGCCTGTCGGATATATACCGAATAGGGGTATATCAGATGGTAGTCTAAAGTGCCGGATTACCCGGGTGGCCCAAATGGTAGTGGGCTACGGTCCATTGGGCGGCCCAGTAAGCTGACGCACAGAAGCCGGATTCTAGAAGAACCCAGATCACGGCCTACGTGATCTGGCTTGGAGTTCCTTACTTTCCAAGCTAATAGTTGCCGTAGTCTTCTAGGTTTCCTACTCTGTATGCCCTAACCCGGCTATTATATAAAGCCGGACGGGAGATATGATAGATAGACAAGAAGCTACTAGCTAACTCG
This sequence comes from Alopecurus myosuroides, assembly GCA_028641055.1. Classification (NCBI taxonomy): domain Eukaryota; kingdom Viridiplantae; phylum Streptophyta; class Magnoliopsida; order Poales; family Poaceae; genus Alopecurus; species Alopecurus myosuroides. Next base: position 32,490,111 of record CM054061.1, read on the forward strand.
CCGAGAGGTTGATCCTCGACGAATAGCTAACTTAACCTCACATTGTACTTTGTATACACAGGCTTTAGTCCTGAATAGTGAGATTGCATGAGTAGGAACGCCGCATTACTGCGATGTACCGAACCTGGGTAAACCCTGTGTCTTTGTACTTCGCACAACCACGTCCCCCCACGTCTCTACCCGTAGTCTCATGGCACCCCCGTCTATGAATTCTACTACGATGTCTCGACAGTTGGCGCCCACCGTGGGGTCAGCGATGTCAGGCGTTAAGTTTCGATCTGGGATACTCGGCGGAATCGGCAGTTCCATAACTGTCGGAAGCCTGGAGTTCGACGACGATGTCGGACGCTTCCTCGACAATGGATCTTGCATACCGGCGCAAAATCATCTGGTAAGTGCCTGCGCGTTACCGATTGGATCTTCAAATATCTTTATCGGACTAACTGCAGAGGCCATGGGGTTTTGCGGTGGAAGCAATTTTTTCCCACCCGCCCTATACCCAATCGAAGATGACTACGATACCGGGTTTTGCTCAGATCGCCGATAAAAAAGTGATTCACACTTTATCGGTATGGTGCAATCCGAGGTCGCCGAAAACACGGGTTAAAGCAATCCCGTGCAAGAGGCAGAAAACAACAAACCCACTACAGAGGTGGAAGATCCGACATCCGTCAATATAAGGATGAACTCGGAAGCTGACTCTGTTTAAGCCGCCATTGAGGCGAGGTTAGAGTCAGAAACCGGATCAGATGACTTTGATTCCGAAGACAAAGACGAGGACGCCTTCGAAAGAAAGGTTAAATCTCTTCAAGAGGGATTCCATGAAGTACTAATGGCAAAACCGGCTGAAAACACGGATACCGGCAGTTAGGGAAGCCTACAACTCCTCCGCCAGAGGAAGAGAGAGAAGACGGAGAAACTTCTCTAATATTCCCCAACGTCAAAGAATTGACAGAGGATGAACCTATCAAAAAACCTCCCTCTTCCAAGAAAAAACACAAAGCCGCTAAAAAGCTCCAATACAAACTCCGGAAGAAGAAATCAGCTGATCCAGCAGATGAAAGCCCGGAAGTAGGAGATGCAAGCCGAATAAAGACCGCGGAGAAAAAAATCAAAGAAATCCTAGTTCTGCCAATGACAGAGCAAGAAGAACATGAATTGTTGCAAACACCAGTGGGACTGCATGAACCCCCTGAAGTGCTAGAAGCCAGGAGACGAGCTCTCCAAAGGCAACAACAACATCTATTCAGAACTCGTGAACACCTCCAAAAGAACCCAGGATGACATCAAGCTCATGAAGGAAGAAATCGAGGAGTACGAGAAAAAGAATAGATCCGCCACTAAACCTACAAGGTTACCCGGAATCGTAAGACCGGAAGTACTGCCGCCAAAAGAAAGGTTTCACAACCCATCTTGGCAAAAGCAGGTAAACAACAAAGATGCCAGAGACGAACCATACGTGGATTTCATCTCAAGATGGACGGCAATGAAGAATAGTTGCTCTGGAGTAACTGACGTACAAGCAATGCATGCTTTCGTCAATGGCCTAAAACCCGGACTTGTACCGTTCATGGTTGGTTCCAAACAGCACAAAGATCTCGGATCTATGCTTACAACCGCCAATGAACACACTGCAGCCGAAGACGACATCAGAGCTAGAGGAGGCAATATCGATACACTGATACAGGCCAAAAAGAATCCTCGCCCTGAGAAAAAAGGAACTCCAGACGCAACACAAAAGCCCAAAGAAGTTAACATAGCCTTTGGAAGTGAAAAAGGGAATAGGTGGAAAGGACGCAGTTCAGAACCAATCAATTACACCAAGGAAGAATGGGAAAAGATTAAGTCGGAACCCTGCGTCCACCATTCGCAATTCGGGAAACCCACCCACACTAACGCACAATGCCGGCTGAACAAGCATATGAAAGGCAGTGCAGGATCCGGAAACAAGGGGAAGAATTCCAAAAGGAAGTTTTCCAAGCAAAAGCCAGAAGCTGAGAAAGAAGACAGTGAATCGGACACTGACGAAAAAATCCAGGAACAACAGCGAAAAGGCGAGCCCAAGTTTCCAAGAGTTGATGGAGAGTGTGCCCTAACTTTCCTGGCAACTCCATCAGCAAAGGTGGCAAAAAGAACGCTTCGAGAAATAAACGCGGTTGTTCCGGCAACCCCGAAATTCTTGAAGTATTCAAACACACCAATCACCTGGGATCACTCTGATCATCCCGGGAACATCCCTGAACCCGGCACACAAGCTCTTGTTGTAAGCCCTATTGTCCAGAACACTAGGCTACAAAGAGTGCTGATGGATGGAGGATCCAGCATTAACATAATGTACCTGGATACACTGAGGCATCTGAAAATTTCCGAGACCCAGCTCAACCACAGCAACATACGTTTTCACGGCATTGTTCCTGGCAGGCAAGCACGATCCCTAGGAGAAATTTCCCTAGATGTCACTTGCGGAGAAAAAGATCACTTCCGTCAGGAGAAACTATCCTTCGAAGTGGTGCCGTTCGAAAGTGTGTATCACGCAATACTCGGACGTCCAGCTTTCGCCAAATTCATGGCAAGATCATGTTATATCTATAACAAGCTGAAGATGCCAGGGCCAAAAGGAGGAGTAATCACTTTATCTGGAGACTTCAAACTGGCAAACAAGCTGGAAAAATAAAATGCCCTTTGCGCCGAGAAGATCATAGCAAAAGAAGAGTTGAAGGAGCTGGCCAAAGAGGTATCACTGACAGAAATGCCGGCAGGAAAAGAAAGCCGGAAGCCAGCAGATAGCTTCAAGGCCTCCGAGAACACAAGACAGGTAATCCTCGATCCCAAAGATCCGACAAAATTTGTCGTAGTGGGAACCGGGATGACCGACAAATAGGAAAGCGAGCTCATCAAGTTCCTCCGTGAGAACTTGGATATTTTCGCCTGGTGTCCAGCTGACATGCCAGGCATACCGAGGGAACTTGCTGAGCACCAACTTAAGGTGATTCCAGGCTCCAAACCCGTCAAACAAGGTCTCCGTCGATTTGACGGAAGAAGACGGAAGGCTATTGGCAAGGAAATTATCCGGCTTTTAGCAGCAGATTTTATCCAGGAAGTTATACACACTAAATGGTCTGCAAATCTGGTATTAGTACCGAAGAAAGATACTACTGCCATCAGGATGTGTATAGATTACACCGGCTTGAACAAACTGTGTCCAAAAGATAGGTTCGCGTTACCGCGAATCGATCAAATAATAGATGCCACTGCAGGCTCTGAGCTTTTATGCTTTTTGGATGCATATTCCGGGTACCATCAAATACGCATGAAAAATGAAGATCAAATTAAGACTTCTTTTATAACACCTTATGGGACGTACTATTACATGACCATGCCATTCGGCCTGAAGAACGCAGGTGCCACTTACCAGCGTTGCATGAAACGTTGTTTGCATAGTCAGATTGGCAAAAATGTCCACGTTTACGTGGACGACATTGCTGTCGTAACCAAGGAAAAAGATACGCTCCTTGAGGATTTGCGAGAAACCTTCGAAAATTTGCGCACTTACAAGATGAAGTTAAATCCATCAAAGTGCGTATTCGGGGTTCCCTCAGGAAAACTTCTGGGTTTCATCGTTTCTCATAGAGGAATAGAAGTAAACCCAGAAAAGATCAAAGCAATCTTAAACATCTCCAAACCTACGTGTGTAAAAGATGTCCAAAGATTGACGGGTTCCGCTGCAGCCGTCAGCAGATTTATTAGTCGGCTAGGGGATAAAGCCTTACCACTCTACAAGTTGCTGAAAAAATCCGACAAATTCGAGTGGACAGAAGAGGCAGATGCAGCATTAACCCAGTTGAAGGAAACTTTGATGAAATCTCCGATTTTGGCATCCCCAAAAGACGAAGAACCTATGTTATTATACCTTACGGCTACAAATCGGGTTATTAGTGCAATAACTGTTGTGGAACGGAAGAAATACGAACAGAGCATACCAGACCAGCATCCGGTATATTATGTACGTGAAGTTTTTTCCGAGTCCAAACAAAGGTATCCACACTATCAAAAACTGGCATATGGCGTATTTTTCGCATCTAGAAAACTTCGCCATTACTTCCAAGGACATTCCATAACAGTGGTATGCAAAGCACCACTAGGGGATATAATAAAAAATGCGGAGGCGACTGACCGAGTAGCCAAATGGGGCATCGAGTTAGCAGCATTCGACATTAAGTATCAGCCCAGGACGGCAATAAAATCCTAGGTTTTGGCAGATTTTGTCGCCGACTGGACGGAAGCAATGGAGAAAACACCAATGCCGGAATCCGAGTACTAGATCATGCATTTTGACGGATCCAAGATGAAGGAGGGCGCTGGAGCTGGTGTAGTTTTAAAATCCCCTAAAGGAGACACAATGGACTATGTATTACAAATACACTTCAATGCCAGCAACAACATGGCAGAATACGAAGCTCTGCTTCATGGCTTGCATATTGCAAAAGAAATAGGCGTCAAGCGCATCTTGTGCTACGGCGACTCAGATTTGGTACAGCATCAGCTCAACCAAACTTGGGTGGACGAGTTTGCCATTTGTTTCTTCGGATTCGAAGTGCTCCATGTTAAAAGGGAAGAAAGTTGGAACGCGGATGCGTTAGCCCGCATGGGATCAGAAAGGGTAAAAATGCTACCAACAGGTGTATTCGTCCAACATTTGTACGAACCATCGATAAAAGGTGGAGACGTTGATTATCCTTTGGCTTCCGAGTCAATTGAAGTTATGCTCGTTAACCCGGATTGGAAAATCCCATATCTAAACTTCTTAGTTAATCAAAAGTACCCGGAAGGAGCAGATGAAGTCTTGCAAAGACAGATCCAGCGTCGATGCAAAGGATACACGGTAATTAACAACTGCCTGTATAAACACAGTACTTCCGGAATTTTTCTGCGATGTATTTCACCAGAGGAAGGACAAGAAATCCTGCAAGAAATCCATGCCGGAGATTGCGGACATCATGCTCAATCAAAAAGCATAGTCAAAAAAGCATTCCGCGCCGGGTTTTTCTGGCTAACAGCCAAGACAGATGCTGAGCACATAGTAAATACATGTGCAGGGTGTCAGTATTACGCCAAGCAGACTAATATGCCAGCCCAAGCACTCAAAACCATCCCATTACATGGCCCTTTGCGGTCTGGGGGCTAGATATGATGGGACCATTCAAAACTGCACGAGGCGGACTCACACATCTACTTGTAGCTGTGGACAAGTATACCAAGTGTAACTGCCAGAAATTTCATCATTGACGTAGTCATGAGATACGGCGTTCCACACAGCATAATAACCGACAACGGGACAAATTTCTCCATTGGAGAGTTGGCAAAATATTGCCGACAAACGGGAATTCGCCTAGATCTCGCATCTGTGGCACACCCGCAATCCAATGGACAAGTTGAAAGAATGAATAGCTCAATCCTGCAAGGAATACGTCCAAGACTCGAATCTCCTCTTCATAGAGCAGCTGGAGCATGGGTAGAAGAGCTACCTTCTGTGCTTTGGAGTATTCGAATGACACCAAACAGGTCAACTGGGCAAACCCCGTTTTTCCTAGTTTATGGTGCGGAAGCAATCCTTCCAACGAACATGATCCATGATAGCCCAAGAGTGCAGGATTTCGACGACCCGGATGCCAAAAAAGCACGACAGGATGCCGTCGATCTCTTAGAAGAGGAAAGAGAACTTGTGCTTCAAAGATCCACCATCTACCAGCAAGATTTACGACGTTATCATAGTCAGAAAATCAGGCATCGTTCTTTTAAAGAAGGTGACCTAGTGCTAAGATTGGTGCAGCAAAGAAAGCACAAACTGGCCCCAGTATGGGAAGGACCATTTGTCATTAGTAAAGCCATGAAGAATGGATCATATTATCTTGTCGACATTCGTGATACGGAAGATGATCTCGAGAAGCCGAATCGCAAAAGAAAGAGAAAGATAGATGATGAACTAGGAGAGACAAAGAGGCCCTGGACTATCCAGCGGTTACGTCCCTTCTATACTTAGTTCAATTTCTATGTAAACATCTTTGAGATCATGAAATAAAGTTGTCGGAATTCTTATATCCATGTTTTTTACAAGATTATTATAGTGCAAAACATGATTCCACCTTATCTATTTCCCAATGATCTTACAAAATACTCAATGTTAACCCGAATTGTGCCTGCGTGCTCGGCGTTTCAAAACTGAATGATTTTCAGCCTACTAAAGGCTAAAGGAAACTCGGATTGTGCCTGTGTGCCCAAGTTTCATTCAGAAAATTCCTTACTATTCTCTAAGCATTATCTGATTGTTTATGTGTTGGGTCACTGGAGCTAGTTAGTAAAAATGCCCTTAGTAAGATCCATGTTTCCGAGTTTAAACTGATTGGTTTTCCCAGTAGCTCGGCATGAAGATTCATAGTACTACTGAGCCATTTCAAACACTAAGGACAGTTAAAGCACATAAGCCAGAGAACTTAGAAGATAAAGGAATATCAAACCCGGAAAACTTGCAAAGAATTTCATAATTAACTGCAAAAGGCGGAGTACTTGTTTATACAAAAGAATAGAAGCATTACAATATAAGTTACATTGTAAAGTGCAGTAATGCTCCTATTTTCTACTTCCACCATCCAGGTTAAGAAGAATCCTTCAAGCATCCGAGTCTTCGTCGCTGCTGTCGTTCTCGGGGGCTTCGGGAATCTCCTCTTCCGGGTAGGTGATGGAGATGTTCACCATGGAGGCGATCTTGGTAGCGTGACCCTTGATCTCGTCGAAGATGGTGGTCCGCTGGGTCTCCGAGTATCCAAGGGTGATACCGAACGCCACGCGCCAAGATTTGGCACTAGGGTAATGCATACGCATAAGGCCTAAGGCCATGCATGCACCACCCCGTGATGCGGAGCGCAAGGTGGACTCCTTGGATTCCGCCACCTCCAGGATAGCTTCCGGAAGTTTCTCAACTTCCGAGAATTCCCTAGTTCTTGAGGGAAGGAACTTGTTGACCAGCTGCATACTTGCAGCTCTGATCGCAGTCCATACCTTCCCAAAAGCTCGGATTTTCTCAATCCGAGTAAGATCTGGGCTATCTCCTGTTTTTTCAGACAAACAACCAAAAGGTTAGTGAAAAAGCAGAGAAAGAAATCGAGTCATGGAAAAATCGGTAAATGTTGACAACTTACCGAGAATCTTATCCATCTCAGAGCCTTCCTCAAGGCGCAGGGTTAAGGCATTCTCCAAGTCTTGGATAGTGGCCTTGTCCTTCTCTGCCTGCTGAGAGGCCTTGGACTGAGCAATCCCAAGGGCCAGGTTGCTGGCCTCCAGATCCTTCTGAACCTTCATAAGCTCCTTATGAAGGTCCAAATTCTCCTGTCGGAGACTTGCGGCATTGCCAGCATCTTCAGCTGTTTCCTTGGCCTTAGCCAAAGCAGCTGGGAAGCAAGGAATAAAATTCCGAGTTTAGAAAAAACTTGGGAAAGTACTTGGACAAAAAACTGGATAAAGAGCTTCAGAGAATCAAAATATACCTGTTGTTTCTGACAGCTGTAGCTGAGATGATGCCAGCTCTTCTTCCTTAACATCGATAATAGATAGAAGGGTTTTCACCTCTTCGTTTTTGATGTTAAGCTTGTTAAAAATTTCCATGTTTATTGTATCAGCGGTTTGCTGAAACACGGAAATGAAAGCAAGACGCTTAAGTTAAAACAAGCGTGGTAAGAAGCATTAAGTGGATAGCATGCTTTCAACTTATTGCTTGGGGGCTAGAGATATTACCTGGCTCATTTCTTGCAAATCTGACAAGGTTTCGTTGAATTCCTTTACATATTCAGAGAAAAGGATTCCAACGTGGTGAAGGACGTCTTGCACGACCTGACGAGGTGAAAATACGAAGTCATTTCAGACAATTAGTCCGCCTTGTGGCCAAGGGCGGATTAGAGGGGCAGGAGCGAATAATTTTTTAGCTTATGGACGAATATATCCGAGTTCATCGAACGGTTCTTCCTTACCTGGAAATTCCTGTCAAAAGTGGGAATAGGTTCGTCCTTCCCAGATGCTCGAAGATTTCTACCCATCTCCGATCTCGCCCTTTCCCTCGCATCCATGTTAGATGCAATAGGCTGGCTAGATTGCTGAAATTGTGTGCCCGGGTTTGTGGTTTTCTCTTCCCTGCTAAATACAGCTAAAGGGGGAGAAACTGCAGCGGAAGATGGTTCTCCTTTGCTAGCAGCAGCCTTATGTTTCTTCAATTTATTTGTCTTTAGAGGAACTGGAGCAAGGCTGAAAGGGAAACATCCGAGAAGTAAATAGCTCAAATAACCGGAAGGGAATGATAAGTAAAAAGTTCCAGTAAAATACCCGGATACGGCGATGGGAATTTCGTCAAGATTTATCACTTCTTCGAAGGTCACTTGCCTCTTGCGTTTCCGGCCGCCATAAAAGCCGGCATGTAATTCGTCGAGCTCGGCGTCGGATGCAAGATCAGTTCCTTTAAGTTCGTCGAACTATGGAGATGGAAAAAGATTCGATTAAGTCAGGGAAGAGAGACAATCCGAGAGAAACCCAAAGCAAGGAAAATAAAAATACCTTAGGGACTGGGTTTTCCTCGTGACATATTTCCAAACTTTCTGTGTATTGGTCGCGAGTAGCAACCATCTGGTTGACTCGTTTCTTGAAATCTCTTTTGGAGTAGGATTTTTCCGTCCCTCTCATGCTATCTTCTGGCCCTTCGTACTCACAAAGGAGTCGGGAACGAAAAGAGAGAGGTTGAATACGGCGTCCAAACCAGCACAAAACAGTGTCTGTTCCAGTTAAGGGAGGCTGAGAAGAAGTAAGTTTAGCGATACGTCGTTTTATCTTCATCAGGTCTTCCGGCAAAGTTTGCACCGCTTCGACTGCCCAACTCTCCTGAGGAACGGCGGCGGAGTTGACGAATGGAGGAACCCCGTTTTCTTTCCCGGGAAACGGGATGTCATGATGATAAAAGAAAGAACCCATCCAAAACTTGACGGATTCCGATGTTTTTATCTTTGGGTAGCAATCTTCCCTGAATCTCCGAAGAGTGAAAGATATAGTACCGCAGATCGGAAGAATGCCCTCTGTAGGGTTACGCTTCACTCCAAAGCAATATTGCCAAAAATCTAGTATGGGAGCTATTCCTAAGTACCCTTCGAAAAGGGCTTGGAAGACGGCTAGGTAGAGAATGGAGTTTGGTGGAAGATTATGTGGCTGAATGCCGTAATGGTTAAGGACTTCCAAGAAAAAGGCGGAAGGTGGCAAACCCATACCTCTCGCAATATGAGAAGTAAGGAGGACGCGTTCCCCGTCTTTTGGCTTGGGCTCGGATTCGTCTTCCGGGCTCCGCCATTTATCTTTAACCAAAAGCCCCTCCTTCTCCATTGTCGGAAGGAGGGATGGCAGAATGCTGCTCGGACTCCAATTGCCGGCAGATTCCGCCTCTTCTTCGGCTCCGGCGGCGGCGGAAGCTGCGGCCTCCGCGGCCGCGAGCTCGTCGCCAACGAGCGCGATCTTTTCCTCCACCGTTTCGGGAGCGAACGGCAGAGTAGGCGCGGAGGAGGATTCCGCAAGATCTGCGGCGGCGGAAGGGTTTCCTTCGCCCGCCGCGGTGCCCGTGGTCTTCGCCGGCTCGTCGCCGGAGGCGTGCACCGGAGAATCCAATTGCGGATCCATTGTGTCGATAATCTCGTCAATATCCTTGGCGACGGCGCGGGCTGGGGAAGACGATAGTGAGGCCATCGAGTAGCGGCGCTCGGTCGTTTCCGGTGAGGTCTTGGACGCGATTGTGCGTTCGGGAGCTGCTCTGCTGTGAGCTTGGGCGCTGGGAATGGCGTGCGAAGTGAGAGCGGATGGTTTTCACAGAGGACGAAGACGGCTATTTATAGCCGGAATCTCGTCACGATGCGTGCTAACGGCTCTTTTGACCGTTGGATGTTCAACGCGTGTCACTCGCCGAAAAATCCGGGAAATGAAACGACGGGTGATTATTGCTATCTCCTCGTTTCCCGCGAGAATCTGTCAGAGATATGTTTCTGGGTTTCCCGCTTGAAACCCAAATGTCCCTTATGTCAGCATGATTATAGCGCTGACGTAGGAAGTTCCTTCTTCACGAAGGATCGTGCGAGAAAAGCTGGATTTCCTGGATTTCGAGTTTTGCTTTACAACATCATTCAAAAGGAGAAAAAGAAGAATCAAGACTACAGGCCGATATTTCTCGGAAATGATGCATTTGGCGAAAGGCGGCGAATTGAAGTCTTAATCCTTCTTGGGGGCTACTGTCGGATATATACCGAATAGGGGTATATCAGATGGTAGTCTAAAGTGCCGGATTACTCGGGTGGCCCAAATGGTAGTGGGCTACGGTCCATTGGGCGGCCCAGTAAGCTGACGCACAGAAGCCGGATTCTAGAAGAACCCGGATCACGGCCCACGTGATCTGGCTTGGAGTAGCAGGCGGATTCCTTACTTTCCAAGCTAATAGTTGCCGTAGTCTTCTAGGTTTCCTACTCTGTATGCCCTAACCCGACTATTATATAAAGCCAGACGGGAGATATGATAGATAGACAAGAAGCTACTAGCTAACTCGCCGAGAGGTTGATCCTCGACGAATAGCTAACTTAACCTCACATTGTACTTTGTATACATAGGCTTTAGTCCTGAATAGTGAGATTGCAGGAGTAGGAACGCCGCATTACTGCGACGTACCGAACCTGGGTAAACCATGTGTCTTTGTACTTCGCACAAACACGTCCCCCCCCGTCTCTACCCGTAGTCTCATGGCACCCCCGTCTATGAATTCTACTACGATGTCTCGACATTGCCCGACTATATTAAAACATTGTAACGCCCCATCCTGCACTACCTTTCCCACCCCTCGCACCCCCTTAGAGAGTCGTCAGTGAGCTCTCGGCTTGCTCCTCCTCCGTCTCCGGTGGTTCGACTGGCTAGCGTTTGACAGTCTAGTGATAGGGTTAGATTTAGGTTGATCTATAGTGTTTGGGCCATTCCCCTGTTATATTGATCTCCCGAGAGATTGGCCCAACAGCCAACTCTCGTCCCTAGTCTCACGCGTCCTGATCAGGGGCACCCAACCCTCTTATGGTTGGTGGGCCCTATGTCATCTCTATAAAGAGAGGCGAGGGGCCGGGGCACAACTAACGAGATTCGCCGCCACCACTTCCCACATCGACACAACCCACATCCGATCTATAGTTAGCGCTTGCGCACGAAAAGCTCCACCGTCGCCACCATGTCCTCCTCCACTCCATCGCCGCCCGAAGGTTCCGAAGGTGGTGCTCACTCCCCTCTATCTGTATCTCTCTCTCTCCCTCTATGTCTCTCTCTAAGTTACAATCACAGAGGTTCGTGTTTAGACCGTAGTCATCTAGCCTAGTCGATCTTATAAGGCAAAGAATGGTATCAGAGCTAAGTTTTCTGCTAGGCCCTAGATTGGATCTCGGTGGAAGAAAGAAAAACGAAAGGAAAAAGTCCCCACCGAAAGCAAAACCCTAACCCTAACAGAGATTAGAGGGGAGGGGAAAATAGACCTCATATGGCATTGTGCGCCGCTGATATGGCCACCCCGTTCCTCTCGTTTTCGGGCGCGCATCGGTAAGCCGAGGCGCCCGGGTCGAAGAACCGCCGGGCGGGGAAATAGTTTGCGCCGCGGTCAAGCCGCTCGATGGTGGCGCACCCACCGCTAATGGGACGCGCGAAGGGCGAGGGGGGTGACTACGGTGGTCCGAGGACGCCACGAGCTCACAGCAGCACGTGGAGGAGCAGCACCTACTCTCCCGTGTCTCCCTCTCTATCGCTTACAGAGTTGGAGACGGGAAATAGAAAAGAAGATCAAGAGGGGCGAGAGAGGCGCGCAGAGTGTCGGCGTTGTTCGCCGTCTCAGGCGGCGGAGCGCGCACGACGCGGTGGCGGCGGTTCTATTCCGCCGCTCGGGACAGAGAGCACCAGGGGTGAGAGAGGCGCGCGGGTGGGGGGATAAATGCGGCTAGGGTTCTCCTCGAGCGCGGCAGAATAGCCTTTTTGTGTCTGCAAATAGGCCGTTGTTGGCCAGGAGAGAGCGAGGCAAGCGGTAGCGGGCCGTTGGGCTTCGCTGCAAATAGGTTGTTGTTGGCGCAAGAGAGGAGACGATCAAAGCGGGCGCATAGCGGGCTGGGCCCGGCCACAACAGCGCGGGGACGTGTCACGCGTGCAGTGTACAGAAGAGCGGTCGATAATCAATGGGCCGTTGAGCCTAGGCCGCCTTCGGCCTATTCTGTTATGAGAAGAGGCCATGGGCGCCAGATAGTAAAAGGTCGCGCACTTGCGTGAAAAGCAGTAGGCCGTGCGCCGGACCAGAGGAAGAGAAGACTAGGCGAGGCCAAATTTTTTTTTGTGTTCTCTATTTTTTTTTTCTTTTCCAGAAGCAGATTTAATTGTTTTTGTCCATTTTTGGGCAAAATTGATCTATGTTTTCCTATTCAATTTTTCCAATGAAATTTTATTTAGGGAATATAAAAGCAAAAGAAATACTCGTATAAAATATAAAGTGCATGAGTTCTTATTCATGTTTTCCGCTGCAAAATTAATAAAAGTGTCCAATTAAAGGAAAATAGGCTAAAGTGAGAATTAAATGTTAAAAGCATGTTAAAGTAATAATTGTGATTTATGGTATTATATAACCAACGTTTTTAATAGCATTATCATGATTTACTGTTATAGTCTCATATATGTTTTTATTGCTATTTTCTGCCCAACAGTGATATAGTTTTAATTGCATAAATAGTTGTGTGTTCTAATTTTGACCAACGTTGATTATTACATGCAATTGTTGTTATTTTCTCACTTCATTGTGGTTTTCAGGAGGGTACTACTTGATGAGCTGCATCAAGGACGTCCAACCCTCAGAGGTGACAGCTACAGTGAATGGAGGAAGAAGGTGGATTTAGCCTTTGTGTGTGCTGAGGTTGACTCGGTTGTGGACACTCCACAGCCAGTCAAGCCAACTGAGCCAGTTAAAGAGGAAGATGATGATGATGCTGCATGTCAGAAAAAGAAAAGGGACTATGCTCCTTTTGTATTGTCATATTCCATTGAAAACAGAAAGTGGCTAACATCCAACAAAACATGTATGGAATTTATAAAGAATACAACTGTGAACACAATTGTGGGATCAATTGCAGAGTGTGCATACGTAACGGAGTACTTAGAAAAGATAAAGAGCCAGTTCACTGGCTCTTCAAAGGTATATTCCACCCAGCTGATCAAACAACGAGTAACAGAAAAGTACACCGGAGGTGCACATGGCATACGGGAGCACATCCTAAGGATGAGCAACATGGCAGCTAAACTTAAGGCCCATGGATGCTGATCTAGAGCTCAAGCCAGCACTTCTTGTACATCTGATCATGTCTTCATTGCCAAATCAGTTTGATAACTTTGTGATAAACTACAACATGGTCCCTGAAAAATGGGATGTTGAAAAGACTATAGCCATGTGCGTGCAAGAGGAGGACAGACTTAAATCCTATCACATGGTGGTTCCTTGAACTATGTGAAGGATAACAAGAAAAGGAACTATAATCAAAGTCATTCCGGTTCTCCTTCAAAATCACATGGGAAAGCTCCCTCACAGTATCAGCATCCACATCAACAGAGGTCTCTTCCAGTGGACAAAGACACTTGTCTCCATTGCAAAAAGAATGGGCATTACAAGACAGATTGCCCAGATTGGCTAAAGTATATAATGGAAAAGAAAGGTAACAATGTTGATTCCTTTGTAAATGAATCCCTGTATACACAATTTTCAAAACTACTTGGTGGATTGACTCAGGTGCAACTGTTCATGTTGCAAATTCTTTACAGGGATTCGATTCGACCCGGACTATGCAAAGAAGCAAAAGATGCATTGAGGTTGCTAATGGAGTTCAAGAAGATGTTGAAGCTGTTGGCAACATCTCCTTGGAGTTAGCTGATGGTTTCACCATTTTGCTTAAAGATGTCTTATATGTTCCTTCACTACACAGGAACTTCATTAGTGTATCACGTTTGGACAAACACAGTTATGAGTGTTATTTTGGACATGGCAAGTGTGCCATATGGTGTAATAATATTCATGTGGGGGTTGCTTTCCTCCATAATGAGTTTTATTATTATCCTTGCGTGAAAAAGTTTATTTTGTGTGCAAAGTGAATGAGCATGTTTTTGGCTCGAACAAAGAATAAAAGAAAAGAAAGAGAACTCATGACTCATCGAAATTACGACACTGTCGTTTGGGCCACATTTTGAGGGATAGAATAGAAAGACTAATAAAAAATGATATTCTTGCTCCACTAGAGTTCTCATACATAGAGAAATGCATAGACTACATTAAAGGAAATTATGTAAAGCAAATTTAAAAGGGTGCAAACCGAAGTACATCGACACTCGAAATCATTCACACTGATATTTGTGGACCATTTTCTGTGAAAAGTGTGGATGGTTATGACTCATTCATAACATTCATAGATGATTACTCCTCATATGGATACATCTATCGAATTAAAGAAAGATCTGAATCATTGGATAAATTTAACATATTCAAAGCTGAAGTTGAAAATCGACATGATAAAAGAATAAAGATAGTGAGATATGATCGTGGGGGAGTACTACGGCAGAAACACTCCATATGGCCAAGTCCCTAGACCTTTTGCAAGGTTCTTACAAGAAAACGGCATAGTAGCCCAATAATCAATGTCGGGCGAGCCTCAGCAAAACGGAGTAGCTCCAAGGCGTGACCGTACTCTTATGGATATGGTGCGCAGCATGCTGAGTTATCTCCACTTTGCCATTGGCATTATGGATGGAGGCACTTAAAACCGCCATTCACAATCTCAATAGATTACCAAGTAAGTCAGTGCCCAAAACACCGTACGAGTTGTGGACAGGAAAAGCTCCATCCCTACATCACCTCAGGGTGTGGGGGAGCCCTGTTGAGGCCAAAGTGTTTAATCCAAACATTGCAAAGTTAGATACCAAAACAGTGAGTTGCCACTTTATTGTCTATCCTGATAGATCAAAAGGTTATCTTTTCTACTGTCCAGATAGATACCCAAAGTTTGTAGAAACGAGACATGCGATCTTCTTAGAGGACAAAATGATGAGTGGGAGCATGGTAGCTCGAAAAATTGATCTTGAGGAGAAGAGGGTGTGTGTGCACCTAATCCAATGATTGAAGAGCCGTTTTTCTCACTACATGTTGTACCTGCATCGTCTACCCATGAGGTTGCGGTGCAAACACCTGTTGTAACTCCAACTTTGACAACTAGAGGTGAATATCCGGAACCTGACCATCAGGAGCCGACGGAACCCGAAGTTGAGCATGAAAGGGGGGGGTGCAACAACCTTTCACAGAGGATGTGCCAGAAGTTGAGGCACGACATGAGCCAGAGAAGAAGGCCTTAGAAGGTCTACAAGACGTAAAAAGTCAGCTATTTCTAGTGATTATAAAGTTTATAACACAGAAACGGATCATAAGGAAGGTGATCCCACCTCATATGAAGAATCCATGAGAAGCCGTCACTCATCTGAATGGATGGAGGCAATGGAAGACAAAATGAGATCTATGAGTTCCAACGATGTTTGGGACATAGAGGATATTCCTAAAGGAGCCAAAACAGTAGGCTATAAATGGGTCTACAAAACAAAATAGGACTCTAATGGGAACGTAGAAAAGTATAAAGCACGTCTTGTGGCAAAAGGTTTTACACAAAGCGAACGGGTAGGTTACAATGAGACATTTTCTCCAGTCTCATGTAAGGATTCCTTCAGGATCATAATGGCACTAGTTGCACATTTTTATTTAGAGTTACATCAAATGGATGTAAAGACGGGATTTTTGAATGGAGATCTAAAAGAAAAGGTTTACATGAAACAACCCAAGGGGTTTATCATGGAAGGCAAGGAAGATATGGGATGCCGTCTGAAGAAATCCATATATGGATTAAAGCAAGCTTTTGACAGTGGTATCTGAAATTTAATGATACAATAAAGAGTTTTGGATTTAAAGAGAATACTCAGGATAACTGCATTTATGCAGAGTTCAAAAGTGGGAAATACATTTTCCTAATGTTGTATGTGGATGATATCTTTCTTGCTAGCAGTGATGTCAGTCTTCTACGAGGAACAAAGAAGTTCTTATCCTCAAACGTTGATTCTAAGGATCTTGGTGAAGTCTCATATGTTTTGGGCATAGACATTCACCGAGATAGAAGGAATGGAGTCTTAGGACTATCACAGAAAGCATATTTTGAGAAGGTTCTCCAAAAGTATAATATGCATGTGAGTTCTTCCACACCTGCTCCTATAATCAAGGGCGACAGTTTTAGGAAATTCAATGTTCCAAGAACCAATACAAGATCGATCAAATGAAAGCAATACCATATGCTTCGGCTATTGGAAGTTGACAGTATGCACAAGTTTGCACTCGCCCCGACTTAGCTTTTATCACCGGGTTACTCTATAGATATCAAGAGAATCCAGGCCCAGAGCACTGGAAAATGGTAAAGAAAGCATTGTGTTATGCGCAAGGCACTGAGGACCTCATGCTAACATACATAAGATATGATTTCCTAGAAATAAGAAGGTATTCATATGCAAATTTTATGGGAGACAAAGATGACAGAAAATCAATGTCAAGATATGTGTTTACTCTCGCAGGAGGAGTTATTTCGTGGAGAAGCTCCAAACAGTCAATAGTTGCATCTTCTACGATGTATGCAAAATTTATAGCATGTTATGAGGCCATGGGGTAGGCGATATGGTTAAAGAAATTTATACCTGACTTGAATGTGGTAGATTGCATTAGCAAACTACTAAAGATCTACTGTCACAACCAGCCCATAGTATTCTATGCTCACCATAACAAGTCGAGTAATGCTAGAAAGCCAATAGAAATAAAGTATTATGTTGTGAACGATAAAATCTAGGATCAAACTATAATTCTCGAGTATATAAGGACAAAAGACACTAGTAGAAACATCGCATTTGGTTCAGAGCATTAGTCTTGGTTACATTACCAACCGGGACTAGTGCTCCGGTTCCATCGCCCTCGTTCGCGAGTAAAGGCACGGGAAACTAGTCCCGCACCTCTAGTCCCAGGTCGCAACATGACCTGGGACTAGAGGTTTTTCCTCCGGTTCTGACAGCGGCGAGGACTTCTAGTCCCGGTCCGTGCTACGACAATGGATGTACTGTTCTGACCGACGCTCTGGCGAGTTCATTAATGGCGTGAAAGATTTTTTTCATGTGGCTAATGCGAACAAGCAGAATGGTTTTGTATTCTATCCATGTAGTGACTGTAAGAATCAGAATGATTACTCTAACTCAAAGATCCTTCACATCCACCTGTTTCAGTTCGATTTCATGCCCAACTATAATTGTTGGACCAAACACGGTGAGAGAGGGGTTATAATTGAAGAGAATGAAGAAGAAGAGGGTGATGATAATTACCCCCTGAATACAGTGATAGTATTAGTTGTTTCTTCTAGAAAGGAGCCATGAATGGGTATAGTCAAGTAAATGATCTACAACCCCTTGTGATGGATCATGTGGCCAAGTAAATCACTGCACAAGATTGATTAAGACATAAAGTCCCACCATAGCCTTACGTTCTAAGGTCCCCTATATATATCCCCCAATAACTTAACTTTGTGGCTCGGTCTCAGGTTACTGTCACTCCCAATTCACCACCACTCCATTATGCTACCGGTGATCACCTTACATGCATTCCCCAACATATGCGTGCACTCATATATTGTACATAAAGACAATCATAGAAGATAACAAACTTGTATGCAACCAATCAACGAACTATTTCACCATTGCCAAGAACAATTCACTACTCAAACAAAGACGGGGAGACACAATACATCAAGGGAATATAGTATTGCATCATACATCGTGTTTTCCAAGAGATTAAAGTGGATAGATGGAGCTGATCTTGCTGTATATGTTGATGATGAACACGCCGGAGGGGGGTGGAGCCCTCCGGGGGTTATCCCGGCGGCGTTTCCCCCCTCCGATCTTCTCCGGCGGCAGCCTTCTGTCTCTCTGTTTCGTGGTTTCGTCTCTCGGCGCCGCCTCCTTCTCAAAAAGGCCAGGGGACCCTTTATATAGTCGTTTTTAGGTCACGAGACACTCGGGAGAAGAAAGATCGACGGCATCGGAGCCACGGGGGCAAAAAGGGGGCCCCACACGCGGCCAAGGAATCTGGCTGCGTGGAGGGTTCTCTTTTCCACCTGGTTGGCCTTTTGGCCCTATACTTTGGACCATGGTCTTCGTCTCAAAAATTCTGAACCGTGCTCTTTGGCCTTGCCCTTTTTGGAGTCCCGAAGCTCCCGGAAAGTCTGAAACACTAAAAAGTACGTTTTCTGGAAAAACAGGGTTAGAACCAAAAGAAGGGGGATTGTTTAGAAAATCCCCCAAATCATTATAAAACATGAATATAAGTTGCTAATATGTAGGAAAAACAAGTAATAACATGCAAAGTTCATGTATGCATTTTACATGCATCAACATCCCCAAGCTTAACCCATGCTCCTCCTCGAGTATGAAGGTGATAAAACTAACATGGACTTTGCATATTGAAACAATCATGGGATATCAAGGAGGATTATGCATGCTACATAGAATCAAATGATTAATACTAGAAATGAGTAGCAATATACAATTCATGTTGTAATAAATATCAAATATGCAAGCAAAGATGCTTCATGAAAGTTCACAAAGTGTATAATGAAATAAAAGCACTATCGACCAAATGCATACACAAAATGAAAAATAAAATCCTATATTGGTCAAAGAATAGCATAATGGAAAATAAAAAATATGGTGGACACTTTGGAGAAAATTGAGTAGAGGTAAAACATGATCAAGTCTTATTTAGCCTCTAAATTATTCAACTAAAATTACTAATTTAAATGTGGTATCCATTGTTCTAGGACTCTCATTGCCCCTTTATCACTAGCATCTTAAATGGTGAATGTTGAAGTAATGTGAATGACAAGGTGGTTGAAAGCCTCATGCCCCGTGAGTGTGAAAACCTACTCCATGATTACTCAACTTAAGATTCCTAATAAGCTTTTTACAATCATAATAAGTATTAATGACATCATAGAGAACCGCAAAGAGGTACCTCTTGCCCCATGACATGGAAACAAGCCCATGTCACAATGACAAGACAAACAAACGGAGTAGACTCATCATTATTTTTATTTTTATTCACTATTATGCATAGCTTCTTATTTTATTGTAGGATGTGTTGTAGAGTCACTCAAGCTGTAAGTAAATTTACACCATGATAAAGCATGGCTTGGGTTAGCGGCCCAATGCGTTTCTCTAGTAATATATATACTTACTCATCAAAACTTACTATTCCTCTATTTCATTTTGGTATGGCAGGAGTCCAAAAACAAAATTACATGATATCAACCAAATGTAAATTTTTGTGCAATGTTGAAAGCTTTTCGGTGATACACGTTTATAGCTAGCTCCCAACCACACACTTGTCAAACACAAAACTTGTGGCTCCCATTATTGGGTCATGTTTATTAGATGCATAAAAAGTAAAGTGTGCCTTCAAAAGTTTGTGAGAGTTCTATCCCAAGTTCAACCCATGACAATTAATAAAGTGAATATCTTAATTTAGAATATAAATAACACAATAACATGGTGAACATACTCGGAATAGAAATGAAGCTAATGGGAAGATATGGTGGACTCACTGGAAATACTTGGCTAAGGAGTGTTGGAAACACGTTTTTACTTGTTGGAATTTTTAAAATTTTGGCTAGCAAGAGGGAGATAGTTGACCAGCTACTATGCATGCATATGTCCATAGAACTACTCATTTCATGACAAACTAAATAAACCAGAAATTAACATCAAGGACATGAATAAGAGATAGCTCAAGACAACATTATTGCAAATTTCTACACATAAAAAGCCTATAAATCATGCAAACATATGTAGCTCTTCAAATCAATCATGGCATCCCTATTCCAAGTCATAATACTAGCATCCAATACATTCCAACCCCAAACTCCAGTAGCTCAATCTCATATAAAATGATGGGTGTGGTCTTATCAAAATAAAAATAAAAACAAAAACTAGACGCTTCAAGTCTCTACGATAAATGCTTTGCTTAGAAAAACAGAAAGTAGACGTGTGCTAACCAAAAGAGTGTAACATCCAGTGGGGTGTTCATAACATCCCCAAGCTTATGGCTTTCACCATTCTTGGATGTCTTGAGGCGCAGCTCCTCTATTCCCTGTGAAAAAACTTCACAAAACATGTTTCTCCCATTCTTTTTCTGTGGGGTGAGATTAGCAAGGACAAAAAAATCACATGCTTGCTGTGCAAAACTCCAAATCAAATGCTCCAGTAGATAGACAATAAGGTTCATTATGTTTTATGTTCACTCTCTTGCTTGAAAGAATCATGGAAATTCGATTCCCAAGCCCAAAGAGTGCATAAAACAAAAGAAGGCAGAATCTGTTCAGAAAAGCAACAACAGCAAAACGAACGTTTTTCCCTAAGCTAGACTCATCAAAAAATTAAGACAATTTTTGTGCTTACATAGGACGAAAAGTTGCAGAACATACTAAAAAATTAGCTCAATCGGACATACCAAGAAAAAAACGTAAAATCATACGGTGAGCAGACTCGTGCTTAAACAGAAATTTCATGCACTAGGATAGCAACTTATAAGTCCAAATGGGTTTGACTTGACTCTTTATTGAAAACTCCAGAATTAAAACAAAAAAAACTAATCTCTTGAGACAGAAAAAGGACACTAGGAAAATTCAAACAAAAACAACCGGGTTGCCTCCCGTAAAGCGCTTTCTTTATAGCCATATAGCTAGGCTTTACTTACTTAACATCATGATGGTTGAAGTGAGGTGGCTCGGCATCCCCAAGTTTGGATTCTTGTAGCCCAGGGGTACATCCCCAAGTTTTATTGGTTGTCCCTCTTGATGTTTGTTCATCTCACTCAACTCTTCCTCCTGAAAAATTCTTCTTACACAAATCTCAACATAAAACTTGATTAGAGGGGTTAGTGCCTCCATAAATAAAATCCAAATAGGTACAGAAAATACACATCATGAGTTGATTCTAAATATTAACTACTGTTACTACAGTTGTGCATTGCTCCTTGATCAAAAGAACCACACAAAACACAAGTAATGAGAGCGATGCAAAATAAAGACATAATCTGCCAAAAACTGAACAACCCGTAAAGAGTGAATTTTTAGAGGCACTTAAGTTGCTCAAATCAGAAAACTTAAAACTAATGAAATATTTAGTGATAACTAAATATTGCTTTCGTAAATTACCAGGTCAAAATTCCACTTCTGTGATTTTAAACATTTTTCGCAGTGAAGTTCAGGAATCTGTTTTCTGGACAGCTAATTACTATTGTTTAATCCTATCTCTCATATAAGATTATTCTTGCCATTTATGATGAGAAATAAGACATAAATGTGATGTTACAGTAGTGAACTAATATTTTTATTGTTTTTAGCTTTGGAAAAAGTTTTAATGATAGAGACTTTGCAGTGGTTTCATTGGCATGAACAACACATGTTCAAGGTCGACCCCAACTTCTCCATTACTCATCCTTCTCATTTACTTTCCTAAATTTTTTATAAAATGAAAATCTTAAACTAAATGATACATAACAGTAGGTAAAGTCATTTTACATGTTGTAAAGACATAAATGTGTGCTAAAACCGAATAGGAAATTAAAGCATAAGGAACACACCAAAAAATATTAAACAATTTATTTTTAAGTCTAACCCATTTCCTATGCATTGGCATTTTGTAATGAAACAAATAAAAGAAGCACATAATAGCAAGCATATAAAGGTAGATCAAGTGCAACTTCAATACTTTCAGCATAAAGAGGGGAAACTTAATATTGTTGAAATATGTGTAACCATGTTTCCCTCTCTCATAATAATTTTCAGTAGCATCATGAATAGATTTAACAATATGAATATCACATAAAACATTCTTATCATGAGCCACATGCATAGAAGAATCACTACTCTCCACATAAGTAAAATCCTCATTAGTGATAGTGGGAGTTAAACATTCATAATTTTCATTGCAATCATCATATATAGGAGGCATAGTATCATCAAAGTGAATTTTCTCCTCCAAGCTTGGGGAACTAGAAATATCGTGCTCATCAAAACCAACTTCCCCAAGCTTAAAACTTTCCATAGAATCAGCAAGTATATCATTTTTATCCTCAATAGTAGGGGGACTAAAAATATCATATTCATCAAGACAAACTTCCCCAAGCTCAAGGTTTTCCTTAGCAATAAAGGTGTTCAAAGAATTAGTACTACCACAAATATGATTGTTGTGCAAATAATTTTTCAATTTATCCTCAAACACTTCATTTCCTAATTCAAGGTAGATATTATACAGTTCTAAATTTTTTTTGGTTGTTTTCCATTTTATAATTTTTTTTTTGTGTTTTAGGTTTATATGTTAGTATGCAATGCAAACAAGAATAAAAGCTTAGCACAACGCTCCCCGGCAACGGCGCCAGAAAAGTGCTTGATGACTCCCAAGTGCAGGAGATCAATTGTAGTACCTTTCGATAACTATTTGAGTGTCGAACCCACGAGGGGATGAAGGTAAGCTATCTATTCTCTAAAGCCCTATAACCCTCTTATATGGCTGTTTATGCAAAGCAATAAGTTTGACTAAAAGGAACTAACTAATTAAAAGCAAGTGACGTGGAGTGTGGTTTGTCTAGTAACTAGTGAAGCAAGTTTAAAATGCAAGTAATCCTAAAGCAAGTTTCTAAGCAAGTTTCACAAGTAGCAAGCAGCAAATATCTCAAGTATCTCAAGGGAGCAAGTGTTCTAGCAATAGGTGTTTTGCTCGTGTGGTTGTCACAATTAGTGAAGCACATGTTTTAGTCTTAGTTGTTTCTTCTAGGAAGGAGCCATGAATAGGTATAGTCAAGTAAATGATCTACAACCCCTTATGATGGATCATGTGGCCAAGTAAATGACTGCACAAGATTGATTAAGACATAAAGTCCCACCATAGCCTTACGTTCTAAGGTCCCCTATATATATATATCCCCCGATAACTTAACTTTGTGGCTCGGTCTCAGGTTACTGTCACTCCCAAGTCACCACCACTCCATTATGCTACCGGTGATCACCTTACATGCATTCCCCAACATATGCATGCACTCATATATTGTACATAAATACAATCATAGAAGATGTAACAGCCCAAGTATGAAAACTACCCCATAGAATGTTTGATTTCCTGTTTAATTAAAGTATTGCATCATGTCATCATGTTGTTTGCATTTGTTTCTTAATTGTTGCATTTGTTTTCCACTGTTTTCACAACTCAAATTCAAACCTTACTCAAACAATGTTTTCATACTTGTTCTGTTACAACTTTTGGAATAAAAACCACAAATGAAAACAACCAAATTGTTCCATTTTATTCCATGTTAATAACTCCTTAATTTGTTGGTTTTAATCAAACCATTAATCAATCAATTAATCCAATCAAGTACTTCTAAAACATTTTTCAAATTCAAACCAATTCTCAAAATCAGTACCTTTTGAAATCCATGAGGTTCACCACTAATTTGTATTCTTAAATCACTTTTAAAACCCTAGGGGAAACCCTATTGAAAATGCCTTGTTTTTTTCATATTAATTAATATTGCAAATTTCAATTAATTTGGTTTAAATCTTAAACAGCAAGCAAACATTTAAAATTTTGTAAGCCAAGCTACCAAATGGTTGCATTTGGTCTAACAAACCTAACCAATTTTTTTTCCAGAAATTTTGCTAAGTTAAAACCTATGTTTTTCTTCCTAAAGCTAAGGCTACAAAAAAAAAACAGAAAAAAAAACGAAAAAAATAACAAAAGGGAGAGAGAGAGAGTGCAGCAGCCCAGCCCAACCCCTTCTTTCCAGCCCAGTACCCCCCCTCCTGTCCTTTTCTTCCACCTCTCGCTGTCATAACAGTACGATCCACGCAACAGCCACACGATCATCTCCATGCCCTCCAGATGCTTGCCGTACCAAGCACCTCGCCCCATATAGCTCACCTTCCCCCTCTCTGCTAACCTAGCAACCTAGACCCCTTCCCTCCAAGCGCCGCCGAGTCCTTTCTTCCCTCGCTTCCTTCTGATTCTCTGAAACTCGCCGCACCCGTCAGAGAACCACCTGCTCCCCCGTCAGAGGCTCGCCGTCGCAGCCACCCGTGAGCCACGATGGGAGGTGGAGCAGCACCACCCCACCTCCCTCTTCCTCCTCATCCTCGAGCACCAGCCGGAGAAGCATCCGATCATCCGCGCCGTCCTCGTTTTCGGTACGGGCGTTGCCGGAATTCTTCGAGCTCCCGTCGCCACGATCCTTCATCGACCTGATCGACTACTCCGCCACCACCAGGGTGAGTTACCGTTTCCATTTCCCCCCTCATACGTGCGTTTACCTCACCGAAACCCTCAGCTGCTGTCCGTGCCACCATGGGTGAGCAGAACGAGCTCGTGCTCGGATTTTTCTTCGATAGATTCCTTGTGCACCAGCCCAGCCACGCTGCACCGTATCCTGCACGCACCCAGAAACGCTCGACGACCACCTGCCCGATTGTCTCGAGATCGCACACGAGCCACTCCCCGTCGCTGCGACAGATCCCTACGCCGTCTGTTTCTGAACCGTGGAAACGAACGCTTGCTGCTAGGTGTTGCAAGGTTCAGAAACGATGCCGTGCTTGTAGGGTTTTCAGATCGCGTATACACCAAAAGCCAGCTAGCCACACCGTGGATCTACATCCGATCAGCACCCTGGAGATCCACGGCCTAACCTCCCCTCCGATTCGAAGATCTTTTCTTCTGATTCCTGTAAGATGCAAGTCTGCACTTTTGGTTTCTGTCAAAATTCAGTAATGCACTCGATGTCCACCTTATTTTTCGTCAGTCTTCCATTGTATCGCAAACACGCGAGCATCCCATCTGGTTCTGTCCGTTCCGCGCAGAGCCAGCGACCCGGGTTCGATACCCCGCGGGCGCACCACATTTTTGTGGTTTTTCTTCCACAGCAGCGCTGGCCCCCCCCCGTCATACACCCCACGGCCACATCACTTTCTACCCTCGCCACGCTGGCCACGGGGCCCCCTGGCAGCGTGTGGGTAAACCCAGTGGCGGTAGAAAAAGATTTCAACGAATCTGTTAAATTCCTATTTTCTTTTTAAATAGCAGATTAAGCAATAAAACTTCAAAATTTAATAACTTTTATTCTGTAAATCCAATAACTAAAAACTTTATATGTTTTCTGTTCAAAATTTAATAATCTTTCCAAATAACTTATTTGTGTTCTGTTTTGAGTTTTCAAAATACTTTTAAAATTCAAATTTGAATAATTCAGATGTAATTTGCAAAAATTCATAACTAATCCATACCTTTTCCAAATAAGTCAAATAAAATATGTTTTTCACACCATTTTGAATGTGCTATTCAAATATAATTTTTGTTTCCTGGTTTGAATAATTTAAAATGCCTAAACAATTTAATCTTGTTTAAATTCAATTAAAACTTGTTTAATAATGTTTAATTCATAATTAAATAATCTAAAGTCCAATTTCAAAATGTGAAACATGTAATCCAACTAAAATTTGATAACCTTTTCAATTATCAACTTGGTATTCTGTTTTGGACACTTTAACTTGTTGAAAACAACAAATTACTTGTGTGGCAAGTTTAAGTAACCAAACTTTCCAAACTTAATCAATGATTTCCAAACTTGTTTCATTCCTTTTCCTTTGCATCTATCATTGTTATTTGTTGTTATTTTTTGTTGTTATCATCATGCATGCATCATGCTAACTCACCTACACCTGATGCTTAGTGGTAGAACAACTAATTCAACCATAAGGCATGGGTTTGCCATATGCAATCTTTGCATATGGAATCCATTTAAACTTGTGTATCATATCCACTAGTTTACTTTGTTGCATCTATTAACATGACATGCATCATATTTGATTGTGCACTATGCCATGTTAATGATTGCTTATCTTTCTGCAATGTTTGTTTGCTTCTTCCCGGATAAACGACGACGTTGAGACCGACGATACTTACGACACCCCTTCTAAGGAGTTAGCTCAGTACCAGGCTACTGGGTTTTGCAGGCAAGTTATCACTCACATGAACCACTGTGTTCCTTTCAACATTGATTACCGATACTTTCCGTTGTTCTTTTCTGCTAGCCTTAGTAGTAGTTGTTTCTGTTACGAACCCATCACATGAATCCCTTAACCTTGATATTGCCTCACCTCCACTCCTATCACCCATTGCTTGAGCCTGTTCTTATCTAGCATGCTTAGGGTTGCTTTTGCTCGAGTCTGTTGTCGGTTACTTCTTTTACTATTATTGTTGTACCGGGGGCTCGAATGTTAATCAATCAAACATGTTAATTGCTAATGGTAATAATAATAATAATTTGATGATAAGGCACCGGCAGGAGGCCCATGAGAGGTTTTGGAGCCTGCTAGTGTCGACCCTAATAGGAAAAGGGTCTTGTCTACTGATCCATGATGAGCGCACTACCCGCATGTGGGAAGCGAGTATGGGCGCCCCCCTCAACTTGACCTGATTCGCATCTCGTCCAAATCGCCTCATTTAGTTCGTGTTTTCCATTTGCCGCATGCATGTTTTTGCGAGCCCAGCGCAGGGTGGAACTTTCGTAGTCGGCATATAGGGGGACACGGTCTTAGAGTGCTATGATGGTCCATTTTCTTCTGGGCTTGATTAGCCGTGCGCCCAAGGTGCTTTGGGCTTGATGCGAAGAATGGTTGGTTGTGTTGAGTGCCCCACTTGGTGGGGTGATCTCCCATCTGGCGGGCCATTCATACGTGTACGGCCAAATTGGTGCAACCCTGCAGGGATAATCTTCTCGAGAAGCCGTGTTTTCCGCGGTTATGGATTACTTGGTGAAAGTACTGGCTAACAAGTACTCAGGACAACTTAAACATAATAATCAAACATGTTACACCCCATGATTAATAACTTGACTAGTAATAGGCTTATTGCCACAATAATTTGAACCATCATTATTACAACTGTGTGAGTTAACCTCGGATTGCTTCTTTGGATAAGGGGCGAGATCCAGGATGGGTTTGGTTGAAGTTATCTTTCAGTTGGTTACAATCCTCGATCTTATCTCCTTTCTGTTAGCCGGAAGTGGTAGAATCTCTGTAGTTGGTTAGCGCAGCCAGTTGCAGCATCTTTTATATCCCCTCTTTTCCGTTGAACCCAAGGCATCTGTGCTTGGTGTTGACGGGTTACACTTTGGTGAACTGTGAGTCTTGCTTGCCAGTACGTTTATGTACTGACCCCTTTGGGGCTGTGGTTTCCGCAGACCTACGTTTCCGAAGATCTACATGGTGGCAATTACGTGGAGTATGACGAGACTGCTGACGAGTAGATAGCGGACCCGGGCAGGATCCGAGACTTCGTGGATGGGCTCCGTCTGTTTGTTCCCGGCCTCTTAGGCCTATTTGGTTCTTGTCTGTACTCAGACATGTTGAATGCTCCGCTGTATTGTAACGATGTATTGTTGGGGCATGTGCCCTCTGAATGATTGTATTTGCTATATCTGCTCTAATGAGAGCCTTTTGCAACTTATTTCAATCTTTTGTGTCGTAGAGATCTGTTGTGATATCACTTGTTAAACGCCGTTGACGTACCATGTGTGTATGGTTGAAGTACGTCGACGGAAGTGCCTTTGATCTCTAGTGGATAGTTTACATCGACGATGGAATAGCAGGGCTTGTGTTGTCGCGCATAAGCGGAGGCCTACCAGGAAGCTGGGACGTGGGAGCAGTTATGCCCCATAATCCAAGCATCTGCTATCCAGTTCGTACGGTGAGTATCCCCTAGAAATCAGGGTGCGACAAATGGTATCAGAGCCTGTCTGCCTGTAGGATCCCTTTTTACTGGTCGCAGTTGAGTCTAGAAACTATTTTGTAGCTATATAGGAAAAATGAAACGTGAGAGTAGGAATTCTGTTCTTTTTCTTCTTTTCCCCACCCTCCCTCCCTTTTTCTGGTAAGGAAGTGAAACGTTGATTTCTCCCTTCTCATCTAAACTTTCAAGTTAGGATTTCACGTGTTCTGGGTTTTCCGTAGTACCTCAGGAATCTTGTTCTCGTTTTCCCGGTGTTGCTTCAATATCATGTTCTTCTAAACATTTCCTTTTCGTCCGTTGAAATCTTGTTGTTGTTGTTTTCTACTTCATTTCTTCTACCGGCGTCAAGTTAACTTCCCAAATATCAAATCTATCTTTCAGAGAGGTTCTTGTTGTTGTTGTTTTCATTCCTCAAGCACCACATTCCAAATAGTCTATTCTCCATATGGATCAAGTTCTGTTTTAATCAAGTTTTCCCCGTTCATCTGCTAAACTCTATTCCAGCTAAAGTGTTCTTTGATACCGGAGCATCACATTCCTTTGTGTCAACAATCTTTTCCACAACATACAACCCAATTCTGGTTCCACTAAGCAATCAAATCACCGTTCACTCTCCGGGATCTCAAATGTTGACTTCCAAGATAAGTAAGAACAATCCAATTCTAATGGGAGGCCACATATTCCTCGTTACTCTCATGTTGCTGATTCTGACATTGATCTCATTCTTAGTGTTGGATTGATGTCAATAACTCTGTTCCACCCTTATTACAGATAGTCTATTCTCCAAATGAACCAAATTCTATCCAGCTATACACCATCCATACAAAACCTATAACTCTACTAATATTGTTCCGGTGGTTTCCAAATTCCCTGATACCTTTCCAGAAGAGTTGTCAGGAATTCCTATTGTTTTCAACTTCCAGTTAAACTATCCAATGTGCACGATGTGTTTCACGTGTCACAGCTCAAGTGGATCTTTCCAAGAAGTATCCGGACCCTTTCTTTTCTCAGTAGGAATCTCGGGGCGCGATTCCTTCAAGGTGGGCGTTTTGTAACAGCCCAAGTATGAAAACTACCCCATAGAATGTTTGATTTCCTGTTTAATTAAAGTATTGCATCATGTCATCATGTTGTTTGCATTTGTTTCTTAATTGTTGCATTTGTTTTCCACTGTTTTCACAACTCAAATTCAAACCTTACTCAAACAATGTTTTCATACTTGTTCTGTTACAACTTTTGGAATAAAAACCACAAATGAAAACAACCAAATTGTTCCATTTTATTCCATGTTAATAACTCCTTAATTTGTTGGTTTTAATCAAACCATTAATCAATCAATTAATCCAATCAAGTACTTCTAAAACATTTTTCAAATTCAAACCAATTCTCAAAATCAGTACCTTTTGAAATCCATGAGGTTCACCACTAATTTGTATTCTTAAATCACTTTTAAAACCCTAGGGGAAACCCTATTGAAAATGCCTTGTTTTTCTCATATTAATTAATATTGCAAATTTCAATTAATTTGGTTTAAATCTTAAACAGCAAGCAAACATTTAAAATTTTGTAAGCCAAGCTACCAAATGGTTGCATTTGGTCTAACAAACCTAACAAATTTTTTTTCCAGAAATTTTGCTAAGTTAAAACCTATGTTTTTCTTCCTAAAGCTAAGGCTACAAAAAAAAAACAGAAAAAAAAACGAAAAAAATAACAAAAGGGAGAGAGAGAGAGAGTGCAGCAGCCCAGCCCAACCCCTTCTTTCCAGCCCAGTACCCCCCCTCCTGTCCTTTTCTTCCACCTCTCGCTGTCATAACAGTACGATCCACGCAACAGCCACACGATCATCTCCATGCCCTCCAGATGCTTGCCGTACCAAGCACCTCGCCCCATATAGCTCACCTTCCCCCTCTCTGCTAACCTAGCAACCTAGACCCCTTCCCTCCAAGCGCCGCCGAGTCCTTTCTTCCCTCGCTTCCTTCTGATTCTCTGAAACTCGCCGCACCCGTCAGAGAACCACCTGCTCCCCCGTCAGAGGCTCGCCGTCGCAGCCACCCGTGAGCCACGATGGGAGGTGGAGCAGCACCACCCCACCTCCCTCTTCCTCCTCATCCTCGAGCACCAGCCGGAGAAGCATCCGATCATCCGCGCCGTCCTCGTTTTCGGTACGGGCGTTGCCGGAATTCTTCGAGCTCCCGTCGCCACGATCCTTCATCGACCTGATCGACTACTCCGCCACCACCAGGGTGAGTTACCGTTTCCATTTCCCCCCTCATACGTGCGTTTACCTCACCGAAACCCTCAGCTGCTGTCCGTGCCACCATGGGTGAGCAGAACGAGCTCGTGCTCGGATTTTTCTTCGATAGATGCCTTGTGCACCAGCCCAGCCACGCTGCACCGTATCCTGCACGCACCCAGAAACGCTCGACGACCACCTGCCCGATTGTCTCGAGATCGCACACGAGCCACTCCCCGTCGCTGCGACAGATCCCTACGCCGTCTGTTTCTGAACCGTGGAAACGAACGCTTGCTGCTAGGTGTTGCAAGGTTCAGAAACGATGCCGTGCTTGTAGGGTTTTCAGATCGCGTATACACCAAAAGCCAGCTAGCCACACCGTGGATCTACATCCGATCAGCACCCTGGAGATCCACGGCCTAACCTCCCCTCCGATTCGAAGATCTTTTCTTCTGATTCCTGTAAGATGCAAGTCTGCACTTTTGGTTTCTGTCAAAATTCAGTAATGCACTCGATGTCCACCTTATTTTTCGTCAGTCTTCCATTGTATCGCAAACACGCGAGCAGCCCATCTGGTTCTGTCCGTTCCGCGCAGAGCCAGCGACCCGGGTTCGATACCCCGCGGGCGCACCACATTTTTGTGGTTTTTCTTCCACAGCAGCGCTGGGCCCCCCCCCCCCCCCCCGTCATACACCCCACGGCCACATCACTTTCTACCCTCGCCACGCTGGCCACGGGGCCCCCTGGCAGCGTGTGGGTAAACCCAGTGGCGGTAGAAAAAGATTTCAACAAATCTGTTAAATTCCTATTTTCTTTTTAAATAGCAGATTAAGCAATAAAACTTCAAAATTTAATAACTTTTATTCTGTAAATCCAATAACTAAAAACTTTATATGTTTTCTGTTCAAAATTTAATAATCTTTCCAAATAACTTATTTGTGTTCTGTTTTGAGTTTTCAAAATACTTTTAAAATTCAAATTTGAATAATTCAAATGTAATTTGCAATAATTCATAACTAATCCATACCTTTTCCAAATAAGTCAAATAAAATATGTTTTTCACACCATTTTGAATGTGCTATTCAAATATAATTTTTGTTTCCTGGTTTGAATAATTTAAAATGCCTAAACAATTTAATCTTGTTTAAATTCAATTAAAACTTGTTTAATAATGTTTAATTCATAATTAAATAATCTAAAGTCCAATTTCAAAATGTGAAACATGTAATCCAACTAAAATTTGATAACCTTTTCAATTATCAACTTGGTATTCTGTTTTGGACACTTTAACTTGTTGAAAACAACAAATTACTTGTGTGGCAAGTTTAAGTAACCAAACTTTCCAAACTTAATCAATGATTTCCAAACTTGTTTCATTCCTTTTCCTTTGCATCTATCATTGTTATTTGTTGTTATTTTTTGTTGTTATCATCATGCATGCATCATGCTAACTCACCTACACCTGATGCTTAGTGGTAGAACAACTAATTCAACCATAAGGCATGGGTTTGCCATATGCAATCTTTGCATATGGAATCCATTTAAACTTGTGTATCATATCCACTAGTTTACTTTGTTGCATCTATTAACATGACATGCATCATATTTGATTGTGCACTATGCCATGTTAATGATTGCTTATCTTTCTGCAATGTTTGTTTGCTTCTTCCCGGATAAACGACGACGTTGAGACCGACGATACTTACGACACCCCTTCTAAGGAGTTAGCTCAGTACCAGGCTACTGGGTTTTGCAGGCAAGTTATCACTCACATGAACCACTGTGTTCCTTTCAACATTGATTACCGATACTTTCCGTTGTTCTTTTCTGCTAGCCTTAGTAGTAGTTGTTTCTGTTACGAACCCATCACATGAATCCCTTAACCTTGATATTGCCTCACCTCCACTCCTATCACCCATTGCTTGAGCCTGTTCTTATCTAGCATGCTTAGGGTTGCTTTTGCTCGAGTCTGTTGTCGGTTACTTCTTTTACTATTATTGTTGTACCGGGGGCTCGAATGTTAATCAATCAAACATGTTAATTGCTAATGGTAATAATAATAATAATTTGATGATAAGGCACCGGCAGGAGGCCCATGAGAGGTTTTGGAGCCTGCTAGTGTCGACCCTAATAGGAAAAGGGTCTTGTCTACTGATCCATGATGAGCGCACTACCCGCATGTGGGAAGCGAGTATGGGCGCCCCCCTCAACTTGACCTGATTCGCATCTCGTCCAAATCGCCTCATTTAGTTCGTGTTTTCCATTTGCCGCATGCATGTTTTTGCGAGCCCAGCGCAGGGTGGAACTTTCGTAGTCGGCATATAGGGGGCCACGGTCTTAGAGTGCTATGATGGTCCATTTTCTTCTGGGCTTGATTAGCCGTGCGCCCAAGGTGCTTTGGGCTTGATGCGAAGAATGGTTGGTTGTGTTGAGTGCCCCGCTTGGTGGGGTGATCTCCCATCTGGCGGGCCATTCATACGTGTACGGCCAAATTGGTGCAACCCTGCAGGGATAATCTTCTCGAGAAGCCGTGTTTTCCGCGGTTATGGATTACTTGGTGAAAGTACTGGCTAACAAGTACTCAGGACAACTTAAACATAATAATCAAACATGTTACACCCCATGATTAATAACTTGACTAGTAATAGGCTTATTGACACAATAATTTGAACCATCATTATTACAACTGTGTGAGTTATCCTCGGATTGCTTCTTTGGATAAGGGGCGAGATCCAGGATGGGTTTGGTTGAAGTTATCTTTCAGTTGGTTACAATCCTCGATCTTATCTCCTTTCTGTTAGCCGGAAGTGGTAGAATCTCTGTAGTTGGTTAGCGCAGCCAGTTGCAGCATCTTTTATATCCCCTCTTTTCCGTTGAACCCAAGGCATCTGTGCTTGGTGTTGACGGGTTACACTTTGGTGAACTGTGAGTCTTGCTTGCCAGTACGTTTATGTACTGACCCCTTTGGGGCTGTGGTTTCCGCAGACCTACGTTTCCGAAGATCTACATGGTGGCAATTACGTGGAGTATGACGAGACTGCTGACGAGTAGATAGCGGACCCGGGCAGGATCCGAGACTTCGTGGATGGGCTCCGTCTGTTTGTTCCCGGCCTCTTAGGCCTATTTGGTTCTTATCTGTACTCAGACATGTTGAATGCTCCGCTGTATTGTAACGATGTATTGTTGGGGCATGTGCCCTCTGAATGATTGTATTTGCTATATCTGCTCTAATGAGAGCCTTTTGCAACTTATTTCAATCTTTTGTGTCGTAGAGATCTGTTGTGATATCACTTGTTAAACGCCGTTGACGTACCATGTGTGTATGGTTG
The DNA here is from genome assembly GCA_028641055.1 of Alopecurus myosuroides. NCBI lineage: Eukaryota > Viridiplantae > Streptophyta > Magnoliopsida > Poales > Poaceae > Alopecurus > Alopecurus myosuroides. The sequence goes on from CM054061.1 coordinate 32,523,690, forward strand.
AAGTACGTCGACGGAAGTGCCTTTGATCTCTAGTGGATAGTTTACATCGACGATGGAATAGCAGGGCTTGTGTTGTCGCGCATAAGCGCAGGCCTACCAGGAAGCTGGGACGTGGGAGCAGTTATGCCCCATAATCCAAGCATCTGCTATCCAGTTCGTACGGTGAGTATCCCCTAGAAATCAGGGTGCGACAGAAGATAACAAACTTGTATGCGACCAATCAACGAACTATTTCACCATTGCCAGGAACAATTCACTACTCAAACATAGACGGGGAGACAAAATACATCAAGGGAATATAGTATTGCATCATACATCGTGTTTGCCAAGATATTACAGTGGAGAGATGGAGCTGATCTTGCTGTAGATGTTGATGATGAACACGCCGGAGGGGGGGTGAAGCCCTCCGGGGGTGATCCCGGTGGCGTTTCCCCCCTCCGATCTTCTCCGGCGGCAGCCTTCTGTCTCTTTGTTTTGTGGTTTCGTCTCTCGGCGCTGCCTCCTTCTCGAAAAGGAAAGGGGACCCTTTATATAGTCGTTTTTAGGTCACGAGACACTCGGGAGAAGAAAGATCGACGGCATCGGAGCCACGGGGGCAAAAAGGGGGCCCCACACGCTGCCAAGGAATCTGGCCGCGTGGAGGGTCCTCTTTTCCAGCTGGTTGTACTTTTGGCCCTCTACTTTGGCCCATGGTCTTCGTCTCGAAAATTCTGAACCATGCTCTTTGGCCTTGCCCTTTTTGGAGTCCCGAAGCTCCCGGAAAGTCTGAAACACTAAAAAATACGTTTTCTGGAAAAACAGGGTTAGAACCAAAAGAAGGGGGATTGTTTAGAAAATCCCCCAAATCATTATAAAACATGAATATAAGTTGCTAATATGTAGGAAAAACAAGTAATAACATGCAAAGTTCATGTATGCATTTTACATGCATCACATAGTAATCTTCATGTTATATTGTGCACTACGGTGCAACCTCTATTTGTAAATTGCCCAGCTGTAATTTGTTCACCTAGCATGTTATTTTTATGGAGAGACACCACTAGTGAACCTATGAACCCCGGTCCATTTTACACACTGTTAAACAAACCACAACAATTTTCTGCTCTCTTTACTTACTGCAAGCATACACTGTTTTTCCACACTATACGTCTAATCTTTGTTTTCAACAAGACCGGTGAGATTGACAACCTCACTCTACCGTTAGGGCAAAGTATTTTGGTTGTGTTGTGTGCAGGTTCCACGTTGTTGCTGACACCGGTGAAGCGCCAGCACCACCGTTAGTGGCATCAACCTTCTGAAGGTCCTACTTCTCCTACTGGATTGATAACCTTGGTTCTTAACTAAGGGGAAAACTCCTACCGCTGTGCTCATCACACCCTCCTCTTGGGGTATCCCAACGAGTGCAAGATATGCACCATCATGTACCCGAGGCCATTAGTTGATGAACTTTCACAGTTGTGGGCCGAACCTGGTTTACGTGTCTGGGTGTAGTGCAAACAAGAGCAGTTTGACCTACGAGTATTGTTGCTCGTAACAATCAACGATTAGCCTACTCTTAGTAACCTTACAGGTCAGTCAAACAAGGGATACAATGCATGCACACACTGTTTAGATGATACTGAAAGTATATATTTGACCAACAAGAATTTGTACATTGGACATCGTAGATTTCTTCCAAAACAGCATCCCGTAAGAAAGAAAAGCAAGAATTTCAACGGCCAGGAAGATCACCGGCCCAAGCCTCCAGAACATATGCTGACCCACAAGTATAGCGGATCGCAACAGTCTTCGAGGGAAGTAAAATCCAAATTTATTGATTTAACACAAGTGGAGCCAAAGAATATTTGTGAGGCTTAACAAGTGAGTTTCAATTCACCTGCACCTAAAAGTGGACTTGTTCGCAGTGGTTTATCAGTAGTAACATTTTTATAGTAGCAGCAATAGTGAAATAACAGCAGCAGTGGAATGAAAACATCAGCAATAGTGGTTGAAGTAAACAACGGGATTAAATACTGTAGGCATAGGGATAGATGAACGGGCGTTGCATGTATAAGACTGTTCATATAATAATTAAGACATGGGCATTGCACATAAATAATATAACTTGCACAACATCTATTGTCCTACCATCCCGTTTTCAGCGGGGCCTCAAGGGAACTACTAGTAATTAAGGTGTTCCTTTTAATAGAACACCGGAGCAAAGCATTAACACTCCATGAACACATGTGATCCTCACATCACATCCATCCCCTCTGAATGTCCCAATTTCTATCACTTCGGGGCCTCGGGTTCCGGACAACGATATGTGTAAACAACTTGCAGGCATGATCAAGAAACAATAATTATCATCTTGATTCATAACATGTTCAGATTTGAGATCATGGCACTCGGGCCCAAAGTGGCAAGAATTAAGCATAACAAGTTGCAAAAATGTGAATAACACTAACAGAAGATACTAGGCACTATGCCCTAACAATCACGACATTATTACATGAACGATCCCATCCAATCCCTACCATCCCCTTCAGCCTACAGCGGGGGAATTACTCACACATGGATGGTCGATGGAGAGGCGTTGGTGATGACGGTGGCGATGATCTCCTCCAATTCCCCATCCCGGCAGGGTGACGGAACGAAGTTTCTGAACCCCGAAAAAGGATTCGCGATGGCGGCGGAGCTACGGACTTCTTTTTGGAAAACTTCCGAACTCCCTCGGGTTTTAGGGTTGAAGAGCATATATAGTCGAAAGGAGAGCCCGAGGGGGGCTCTGGGTGGCCCACACCCATAGGTGGCACGGCCTAAGGGGGGCTCGCCAGGGGGTGGTGTGGGACCCCTCTGGCTCTTCTCCTAGCCTCCTTCTGGCTCCCGGTGTCTTCTGGTGTTTTAGGACCAATGGGGTCTTTTCTGGGAAATTTCCCGAAAGTTGATTTTTCTGCACAAAACGAGACACCAAGGTAATTCAGCTGAAAACAACGTTAGTCCGTGTTAGTTGCATTCAAAACACACAAGTTTAGAGGAAAACAATAAGAAAAGTGTTCGGAAAAGGAGATACGGTTTCGACGTATCAACTCCCACCAAGTTAAGCCTATTGCTTGTCCTCAAGAAATTCAGCGACAACTGAGTGCGATAAAAGACTTTGACGAACACATTTGTTTCATATGATGTAAATATATTTACTCTATGATAAAATACTTAGTTATGCTCATGATAAGATACATGCAAGATACCGTCATTTAATAGCTATGCAAACCATGAAGAGATAACAACATATTAATAATAAACAACATGAAGCATAACTATTTGCAAGATTGTAGAATTCATAATAGGATCTGATAAAGTGGTATCTCGCTTGCCCTTATGTGTGGGGAAAAACATAAATGCCAGGGCACCTCTGAAGTTCAAGGGAAGACTAGAAGTAAAGATATCAAACATGCAAGTATCAAGATTATACCACAATCAACCATACTTTGGGACAAACACACCACACTAATAATGATAATTATGCTCTCAAGAAAGTGCTCAAAGTATATGGCGGAGACTCAACATAAAAGTAAAATAAAGGCCCTTCGCGGAGGGAAGCAGATATTACTCATGTCCTAGAGATTTTATTTTTATTAAACAGAGGTATTGAAAACATTTTTAAGAGATGTGTATGCTTATGTCAACGAATGGTAAACAGACAATACAGTACGTCACGAGCCAACTAGATTCACAAGAGCAGCTCCCATTGTGAAGGACGCAACTGGTGTAGAAGGTCATCCCTCTTTCTCTTTTGTTTACACAATTATGCTTTGACTGATAAATCAGGGGCAAAAATAGTGAAGATAATTTGTGTTATTAATTTGGGTTTGGGCACCCCGCTGCCAGCTCTTCTATCAGTTGGATAAGCGGATGAAACCAATAGTCCAGGGTGTGAAATCCAGTCAACAAGAGAGATAAATATTCTCCATTTACGTCCTCATGAGCTAAAATAGGGGCACAAAACAGGAATAATTTTTAGAAAGTTTTAATGGTACCACATGAGCAATTTACTTGGAGTGGGAGTGAAATACCACATGTAGGTAGGTATGGTGTACACAATGGGAAACTTTGGTTTTTGGGAGTTGGATGCACGAGTAGAATTCCATACTCAGTACAGGTGAAGGCTAGCAATAGACAGGGATCGACAATCAAGAGAGCAACAACTGTCATAATCATGTTTGCGACAAAGTAAAATTAACTGAGGCATAAAACTGATACTAGAACTCTGAGACAAAATAAATCATCGAGGCTTATTGACTTTTTGTTTTCAGTCTTAGCATGCGTGAGAATGTGCCAAGTCGATTCAAATGAAACAGTCAGAGGAGGCTACCACAATGTCATACCCTTCTATGAATAGAACAATGCGAACAAATATTTATACGAGTGGTCATTTACTATTAATAAATTGGAACAAAACATGAGAGAGCACGAAATATTAAGCAGCCATTAAATCACATATATCAATACTAACAAACTAAGCATGCTCACATAGATGGATATATGTACAAAAATGAAAGAAAATAGATTTCATACCAGCCTCTCACCACACTTGAATTGTTGTAGATCGTCATTATTGCTCTTCCCTTGTGGCTTGAATAAAATATATAATGCAAACCAAGCTCCAATGGAATCACGGACGACTGTTGAACTCTGCAGCAAACTTTACAAAACAAGAGAAGAACAACAAATATTTTTGGGATTTTCAATGAAAGCACAAGCAAAAGAGAACAATCAAACAAGGCAAAATATTTTTGGTTTTTTCGAAATGAAACAAGAATAAAAGAAAGCAAGAAAACAAAAAAAAAAACAAAATGTTTTTGGGTTTTTGAATATTAAATTGCAACTAAAGGATAAAGCAAACCAACTAAAGAAACAAATAGAGAGAAACAACAGATATGTTTTTGGTCTTTTTGTGTTTTGGAAAGCGAAAAAAAACAATAAAAACAAAAGAGATGAAAGAAACGAAAACAGGCGAAAGAAACGAAAACATGGATATACAAAGAACCGACAAAACATGGTATATAAATGAGTGTGATGTCGGTATACCTCCCCCCAAGCTTAGGCTTTTGGCCTAAGTGGAGATCGATTACCAAGGGTACCATAGTATGCTGAGGAGGAATCCTCCTCCTGATATGTGCTCGAGGATGTGCCGGTGTACTACGTGTTGCGGTCCTCGGGAGGAGCGTCTCGCCTCTCCTGCTGCATGTGAAATTCCATGGTGCTCAGATGCTCGTCGGCCTGCTCCTTGGAGAGTGACCATGGTGACCTGTCAATCATAAACAAAAGAGGTTGCATCAAAGTAACTTTTTGCTCCTCTTCATCCATATATAAAACTCTATATACTAAACGATCAGTAGTAGAGTTAGAACTTAGAAGTGACAAACTGATGGGATTTCATGGCAGCAAGGTTAAGCCTATATGGAGTAATTATTTCATTATTAGGGTCAATGGAAACATGTAAAGCTGCTGCTACACGTGTAGCAATGATGCCACCAAAAATAGGCCCAGAAGCAGCAAGGCGGCGGGCAACAAGTGCACCAAGGTTCTACTTCATGCTATGGTTCAGCACAGCATCAATGAAAGCAAGGTGGTAACTAGAAACGTTGCTAGTGTTCTCCTTACAAAGGATACTAGTAGCAAGATAGAAAGTAAAGTATCTAAGCGCAGGAAGTTGAATGTTCCTTATCTTCCCACGCTGGGATGAGCGACCGTCATCGTTGGTGATTTCTCGGTAAATCCCCTGGAGGTCTACTGGATTATCTTGAATCTTGCTTGTTGTCCCGGTGGCTTTGATACCTATAATAGCAGAAAATTCTCCCAAGGACAAAGAAAAAGGACTATCATATAACTTGAAGGCAACAAATGGACCATAATGTGTGTTCTGAAATTTAAAGCTCTTAACAAAAAAAATTGTAAGTGCGGCATACTGAGTGCTTTCATCTTCCATAAAGTTGGTTAGACCAACTCTTTCAATAATCATACAAAAGTCATCTAATAAACCTGCACTTCTTAAAAATGTATTGCAAGGAAAGCTAGATGGGTTAACGATACCATCATCTCCCGCATCGTCAATAGTTGATGAAATAACGTCCTCATTGTACGATGTCCTCGCTGAAGTGGATGAGCGTGGGGGCCTTGTCCTTCTAGGAGCATCACTCCTAAATATATCTCCAAATTATAACTATCCATCTCTGAGATTTTTCAACAATCATCACAAAAATTAATTTCAAATAACTATAAGGTGGAGACTACAATAGGGACTTATATGAGAGCAAAACATACACCACAAATACATTATTTCTACTCACATAAAGCATGCAAACTCACATAAGCTGTCACCTACAGTACCAAAATACTCAAGAAATACTTCACTAAGAAAATTCTACTTGGATCATCGGAGGAGTCACATACCGGAGATCAAACACACCAAATATCAGTAGAAATGCTGGGCTGAAGAAGGAGATAAAAAATACAGAGGGAGAACAGCAAGAACACGGGTTCCAGGAAATGTCTTCAGTTTGTGAGGTGAGAGAGAAGACTTTGGCAGGGAGAGAGTTAGTGGAGGTCCAGGGGGCCCGCACCATGTGCTGGCGCCACCAGGGGGCTGGTCGCGCCACCCTTTGGTGTGCCTGACTGGAGGGTCCCCCTGGGCTCCCAGGTGGCTTTCTGCCTCATTTTTTACGTAAAAATTTATTATAATTTTTTTGGAATTTTTCGAGAAACTTTATTTTTCGGACTTTTTCAAAATTTTAATAAATAATATTTTGTTGGAAAACAAAAGTGAAAAGGTGGAAAAAAAAACCAAAACTAGCACTACAGAGGTTCTATGACACTCTAATGGAAGAATATCCAAAGAAAAAAAAGGTGGTAGTGGTGAAAACATGCATATCCTCACAAATCAGAGTGAAAATATCAGGAAAACATGGATCAGGATGGTGGAAAACATGATTGTACTCAAGTAGCAATGTTATAACAGAAGTAAACATGGTGAAAACATAATGGGGAAGGTGAAAACATTGTCCTCTTCAATCAAAATCATTTTGTTAACAAGGGTGATCAAGTCTTGTTACCAGAATAATTTTCATATGAAGAAAAACTTTGCTAATCACTAAATAATTATGTTACCTCAACCTTGATAGGCATAGTCCCAATCATGATAATTTCATATTCTTTTGGTGGTACTGGAATGGGACAATAAAATTCTCCAATCTTGATGGTTTCAATATTTTCAACTGAATTTAGACCATAGTTCTTATCAATCTTGTTGGGAAAATAAAAAGTGTGCTCTTTATCATTAACATTAAAAGTAACTTTCCCTTGATTGCAATCAATAACAGCCCCTGCAGTATTAAGAAAATTCTTCCAAGAATAATAGACACATTTTCATCTTCAGGCATTTCCAACACAACAAAGTCAGTTAATATCAGACAATTATTAGCAACTTGAACTGGAACATGCTCACATATACCCACATGAATAGCAGTAGACTTCAGCCATTTGCAAAGATATCTCAGTTGGTATTAACTTTTCTAGGAGGACTCTTTTATAGAAAATAAAAGGCATGACACTAACTCCAGCTCCCAAATCACACAAAGCAATTCTAACATAATTATTTTTAATAGAACAGGGAATAGTTGGTATACCAGGATCTCCATGTTTCTTAGGAACCTTGCCATTAAAAGAGTAATTAGCAAGCATAGTGGAAATTTCCTCATTATGAATCTTCCTTTTGTTAGAGACAATATCTTTAATATTTTTTTCATAAGGAGGTAATTTAATAGCATCAGTTAAAGAAATTGGTAAGAACAAAGGTTTCATCCATTCACAAAACTTGTTATAGTGTTCTTCTTCTTTTGATTTGTGTTTCTTATTAGGATAAGGCATTGTTTTTTTCTACCCAAGGTTCTCTTTCATTACCATGTTTATTAGCAATAAAATTATCCTTAGTGTACTTTGTATTTTTAGTTTGCTTTTGAGGTTCCTTTTCGATTTCTTCTTTATCAGAAGCATCATTATTTTCATTACCACTTTCTGTTTCAGCATCAGAGATAGATATACTATTAGGATCTTTAGCAAGTTCATAGGATTCTACATCACTTTTATGTTTCTTCTTCTTTTTTCTTCTTGGTATGAATAACATCATTATTAGTTTGCTGATAATCTTGTTCAATTCTTTTAGGATGTCCCCCAGGATATAAAGGATCTTGTGTAGCAATACCACTTCTAGTTCTTATTTCACAAGCATGTTTTTCTTTAGAAGAATTAACTAGCAAATCTTTTTGCACTTTAGAAAGTTAATTTATTTGAGTTTAAACCATTTGAAAATGTTTAACAAGCATTTTAACATCATTAGAGGTTCTTTCTATAATACCATGCAATCAATAGCTCTAGACTTTTCCATTAGGTGATTTTGCACTCTCATATTAAAATTATCTTGCTTAATAACATAATTATCAAATTCATCTAAGCATTGGTCAGGAGGTTTATTATAGGGAATATCTCTACTATCAAAATATTGGAGATACTGTACATCAATGGGTGATGAGTGAGGGGTTGGCTTACATAATTCTTCTATAGGTGGAAGATTCTTCACATCTTAAGATTTAATAACCCTCTCTTTAAGAGATTTCTTGGCTTCTCTCATCACTTCATCGTTTAATTCAATCATTCCCCTCTTCTTGGGTGTTAATGTTGGTGTTGATACTGGAGTAGGGGTCGGTTCAGGTTCAACCATAGTCCAATCATCATGATTTTGGATCATTTTAGCCATTAATTCCTCAACTTCTTCTGGAGTTCTTTGCCTGAAAACACAACCAGCACAACTATCCAGGTATGTCCCAGATTCAACAGTTAGTCCAGTATAGAATATATCAAGAAGTTTATTATCTTCTAGCTTATGCCCAGGTGTAGCCCTAACTAAAGAACAGAACCTTGCCCAAGATACATGCAATTTCTCTCCTTCCAGTTGCTTGAAATTAAATATACTTTGTAAAGAAGCATGTTGAGCACTAGCAGAAAAATATTTCTGAAAGAAAGCATTAACAAAACCAATAGGACTATCAATAGATCCCGGAGACAAATTATTAAACCAAGTTTTAGCTTCATCTTTTACTGAGAAAGGGAATATTTTAGTAACAAAGTAGCTATGTTTCTTAAGATCATCAGAGAATAAACTACTCAAAGAGGAGAGCTCATTCATATGTTTCATAGCACTTTCATTTTCAGTACCACAAAAAGGTTCTTTTTCAACTATAGATATATAAGATAAATCAAGAGAGAAATCAAGAGCGTATCAATTTTATTCCTCAGTTAATTTTACTTTGTCGCAAACATGATTATGATAGTTGTTGCTCTCTTGATTGTCGCTCCCTATCTATTGCTAGCCTTCATCTATATTGAGTATGGAATTCTACTCGCGTATCCAACTCTCAAAAACCAAACTGTCCCATTATGTACACCATACCTACCTACATGTGGTATTTCACTGCAACTCCAAGTAAATTGCTCATCTGCTACCTTTAAAACTTTCTAAAAATTATTCCTGTTTTGTGCCCCTGTTTTATCTCATGAGGACGTAAATAGAGAATCTTTATCTCACTTGTTGACTGGATTTCACACCCTGGACTAGTGGCTTCATTCGCTTATCCAACTGATAGAAGAGCTGGCAGCGGGGTGCCCAGCCCCAAATTAATAACACAAATTCTCTTCACTATTTTTGCCCCTGATTTATCAGTCAAAGCATAATTGTGTAAACAAAAGAGAAAGAGGGATGACCTTCTACACCAGTTGCGTCCTTCACAATGGGAGCCGCTCTTGTGAATCCATTTGGCTTGTGACGTACTGTATTGTCTGTTTACCATTCGTTGACATAAGCATACACCTCTCTAAAAAATGTTTTCAATACCTCTATTTAATAAACTAAAAGCTCTAGCACATGAATAATCTTTGCTTCCCTCCGCGAAGGGCCTTTCTATTACTTTTATGTTGAGTCTCCACCATATTATTTGAGCACTTTATTGAGAGAATAATTATCATTCTTAGTGTGATGTGTTTGTCCCAAAGCACGGTTGATTGTGGTATAATCTTGATACTTTCATCTTTGATATCTTTAATTCTAGTCTTCCCTTGAACTTCAGAGGTGCCCTGGCATTTATGTTTTGCCCCACACATAAGGGCAAGCGAGATACCACTTTATCAGATCCTATTATGAATACTACAATCTTGTAGATAGTTATGCTTCATGTTGGTTATTATTAATATGTTGTTATCTCTTCACGGTTTGCATAGCTATTAAGTGACCGTATCTTGCATGTATCTTATCATGAGCATAACTAAGTATTTGATCATAGAGTAAATATGTTTACATCATATGAAAAAAATGTGTTCGTAAAAGTCTTTTATCACACTCAGTTGTCACTAAATTGCTTGAGGAGAAGCAATAAGCTAAGGTTGGGGGGAGTTGATACGTCGAAAACGTATCTCCTTTTCCGAACACTTTTCCTATTGTTTTCCTCTAAACTTGTGGGTTTTGAATGCAAATAACACGGACTAACGCTGTTTTCAGCAGAATTACCTTGGTGTCTCGTTTTTGTGCAGAAAAATCAACTTTCGGGAAATTGCCTAGAAAAGACCTCATTGGTCTTAAAACACCAGAAGACACCGGGAGCCAGAAGGAGGCTAGGAGAAGAGCCAGAGGGGCCCACACCACCCCCTGGCGTGCCCCCCTTAGGCCGCGCCACCTAGGGGTGTGGGCCACCCAGAGCCCCCCTCAGGCTCTCCTTTCGACTATATATGCCCTTCAATCGTAAAACCCGAGGGGGTTCGAAAGTTTTCCAAAAGAAGTCCGTAGCTCCGCCGCCATCGCGAATCCTTTTTCGGGGTTCAGAAACTCCGTTTTGGCACCCTGCTGGGACGGGGAATTGGAGGAGATCATTGCCACCGTCATCACCAACGCCTCTCCATCGACCATCCATGTGTGAGTAATTCCCCAGCTGTAGGATGAAGGGGGTGGTAGAGATTGGATGAGATCGTTCATGTAGTAATGCCGTGATTGTTAGGGCATAGTGCCTAGTATCTTCTATTAGTGCTATTGACATTGTTGCAGCTTGTTATGCTTAATGCTTTCCACTTTGGGCCCGAGTGCCATGATCTCAGATCTGAACATGTTATGTATCAAGAAGATAATTATTGTTTTTTTATCATACCTGCAAGTTGTTTACACATATCGTTGTCTGGAATCCGAGGCCCTGAAGTGAAAGAAATTGGGATATTCGGAGGGGATGGTTGCGATGTGAGGATCACATGTGTTCACGGAGTGTTAATGATTTTCTCCGGTGTTCTATTAAAAGGAACACCTTAATTACCAGTAGTTCCCTTGAGGCCCCGCTGAAAACGGGCTGGTAGGACAATATATGGTGTGGAAGTCCTCATTGCGAACACGTAGGACAATTTCTTGATCTTAAAAATACGACGTGGGCCACTAATGAGCTACTTTTGTTTTTCAGAACACCCACGGGTGGCCGTTTTATAAACCTTTTTAGTTACTACCCCTCGGTATTAAAATATAAGATGTTTTAGCATTTTCAGACAAAACGCATCTAGACATGTTTTTGCGTGTAGATTCATATGCATCTTGTACTAAAACATGTCTACACACGTATTGTATAGGAAATGCTACAACATTTTACATTTTTATATGGAGTAAGTATTTTTTTGAGGGATTTTCATATAGCTACCGATGACAACAATAACTATTATGGGCCAAGTTCTCCAGCCAATCTAAAAATGCTGGGCCGGACTGGACTGCATCCTGCCGTGGCCCATGGCAGCCATCCACTCGCTGTACAGCGATCCCCCATCTCCCACACTCTCTTCCAAACCCCCGACCAAACTCTCGCCGCCAGCCATGGAAGGCGCGGCTGCGGCGGATGCCGCAATGCAAGATTCCGAGAGGCGCCGAGTCGACGACCAGCAAGTACAACCGGGAAGTGGCAGCAGGAAGGAGCAGGGACGCGTCGAGGACCTCGTCGATCGCGGCGTCGACGGCCGCATTGCCAGCCGTCTACATGACGACGCTCTGCGCGCCATCGCCTTCCTCTTCCGCACTAAGGACGGCGGCCGATGCACGCACGAAAACGCTGCAGATTTCATCAGCCACCTCCCCGACGACGTCCTCGACGCCATCATCTCCCTTCTCCCCACCAAGGACGGCGTCCGCACGCAGACCCTCTCCCGCTGGTGGCGCCCGCTCTGGCTCTTTCACACGGCGCCGCTCAACTTCTTGGCCGACTCGAGCCTAGACAAGGGGAACAACATGAAAAGGCACGTCGCCGTCATCTCCAAGATCCTCTCCGACCATCCTGGCCCGCCCAACGCTTCTCGCTCCAGGACATCTGTCGAAGCTCTGGCTCCGCAAATCCCTCAGGTGACCCTATCGGGTTTCGACTAGGAGACGTCATAGGCGCTGGTGAAATCGTCGGCTTGACAGGGGGGCGAGATTTACCCAGGTTCGGGGCCCTCGAGGAGGTAAAACCCTTACTCCTGCCTTCTGCTGATCTGTATTGGATGATTAGATCGATTACAGGATGCTCGAATCGAGAGTAGATCTCGAGTTTCAAGGCTTTTGTGGTCGTGCGGTAATACTTGGTTCTCTCCTTGGGGGCTCTCCTGGCTTTATATAGATAGCCAGGTCTCGAGTTCTACCCGGAGAGGATCCAAACCCTAGCTTAGGTCGGTTACAAGTTTCCTAACTTAACCCGCAAGATTAATGCGGGTGGGCTTCAGGTGGGCCTTCTGGAGTCTTCCGAGGGCGCCTCTTCTTGGGCCTTAACTTTGGGCCTGAGAGGGGGTGTCCTTACCCGCAGGGTCGAAGATCTATGTCTTCGTCAGTAGCCCCCGAGCGTGTGCTCGACTGGGATTTTCCAGTCGGGTAGACGGTCAAACCTTTCTTGATCTTCTCTTGAAGGTTCAACTCGATAGTTGTCGTTTTTTGGAGGGTGTGTTCCCTGCATTGTGAGTCATAAATCTCGAGTATCGAGCAGCATAAGTGCCTGTTGTTAACGGATTTTTACACAGAAGGATGTGGCACAGTAGCTTGGCTCTCCCGAGAGATCAGGGCCAATTAATTGCGACTAGGGCAAAAACACTCCTGGCCTACGCAGATTCGAGACCTCCGACTCAAACCCGATGAGGTGATTGTTGCGACTGGGCCGTTGTGGACTTATCGAGTCGAACTTAACCTAAGAGGGTACCCTGCGCGTCCGCTAGGATTTTTCTTCGTGTTGTTGACACGGAACTATGCCGGAAGACGCAGCTTTCGAGTGCGATTCCAGGCCCAAAAGAAAGATCTTTTTGGGTCTTACCTTCATATTCGAAGAATATGGCATCCGGATGTGCCTAGTCGGCTGTACAATCCAGGTTTTTTATGATGTAAGAATTATCATGAGTAGGTGAGGCAGGTTATTTCTACCCGACTAAATCGTCTGAGTCCCATACGAAGAAAGTTTCGTGTTCAGGAAAAAATTGATTCCGTATGAAAGAGCTTTCATGTTTGGAATGTTGTGCCCATACGAGAAAGTTTTTCGTGTGTAGGGTATTTTTCTCTTGTTCGAAGAGGTTTTGATCCATAAATTTCTTCATGGAAAAGTCGTTGCTACCCGAAGGAATTGATATTCATGCGAAGATAGTTTCGCGTTTTGAATCTCCACTCAGCAAGATTTTGGTTTTGAATGACGAGTGTCATGACGTCATGACGCACTCCTCTCCTCCCGATGGGACGTGACGGAGTGGTAGCAGAAGGTGGCCCACCTCGTCAGCTTTTTGACCGGGAAACGAGACGGCGTTCCCGTTTTTTACGCGAAACGCGCAGTAAATGTGCACGATCTCCTGTTAAGATCGTGGCACGAAACAGCACTGGGCCGCCGCTTCGCCTCATCTTCACGCGTGGCGGCCGTGATGAGCGCCACGTAGCGCATCGTACGGCAGAGATGGCTTTGCCCCGTGTATAAATAGGGGTGTTAGCGCTGCGGTAAAACTTTCTCAGCTCTCTGTCCACATCTTCCTCCTCGCGCTCGTCTTCGTCTTCCTCGCGCTCAAGCTCTCGCTGTGAACCATGGCTGGCGGAAAGAAGCGTGGCGCTGGTACTCTGGCGTCCGGCGAGCCCTCCGCGCCACCCGCCCCTCGCGCCGGCGATTGGCGCACTCCCAACACCACCGCAAAAAGCATCAAAGAGATGCAGCGGGAGGGATTGCTACCGGCGGAGGCGGAGAAACGCGTCCGCCTCGGGAAAAGAGAAGAGGTACCCAATCCTCAGTCGAACGAGAGCGTGGTCTTCGTGGACCACGTGACTCGGGGCCTTTCTTTCCCCCTTCATCCTTTCTTCATCGGGCTGCTGTGTGCCTACGGCATACAGCTGCACGACCTTCCTCCGAACGCGATGCAGCACATTTCGTGCTTCATCGTGCTTTGCGAGTGCTACCTCGGTATTCGCCCGCATTGGGCGCTCTGGAAGGCGCTGTTCAAGATCCGAATCTTCCGCGAGAAGCCGCGGGTGGAGTCCGAGCCTGGCGAGCCACTTCGCACGGGTGGTTTCGGGATCCAGGCGCGCCAGGAGAACGCGTACTTCAACATGCACTTCATCGACTCTGCCCAAGGCTGGCGGAAGAAGTGGTTCTACGTCGTCGACAATAGCTCGGGTGGGCTCGTAGAGTTTCACCCATTCGCAGTTTTGTCGAGGCGCAAGTCTTGGAGCCACAAGATGTCAGCCGAGGAAATCCAGGCGGTCACGCCCTTACTCGCAAGAGTAGCCGCTCTTCGAGACCAAACCTCGGGAGTAGTGCTCAACGGGCTCCATCGGGCGAGCCTCTTCTTGAAGCGCAGGATCCAGCCTCTGCAGCAAAGGCCTTCCACTATGTGGGAGTATCAAGGCGCAGAAGATCCCAGCCGAGTGAGTCGCGAAGAGCTTTCGAATGTGGAATTCGAGAAGAAAATCGCGGTTATCACTCGATTGAAGGTAGGGGAGCAATTCCCCGATTGCTCAGTCGAAGCTTTTTCTGCTTCAAATCCTCCTCCGGCTGAGGTTAGTTTCTTGTCTTTAAGTTACTCTCATCTTTCTATATTCCTTGGTCGATAAAATATCTCTTGTCTCCTTGTTTTCGTAGAGTTTAGCCACGGCGGACTGCTATCCGCCGGTTACGGGGGGAGCTGCTTCGGAGCAAGTGTCTAGTCACCAGGACGGCGCGGTTGACACCAGCGTCGCCAACGCTTCCTCGAGCTCGGAGCACGATTCTTCGGATGACGTCGAAGACTCGAGTGGCGCCCCCCCGAAACGTCGTCGGGTAGATGAAGACGAAGCTACTTCAAAGGACAAATCCTTGGAAGCATCGCCTAGTCAAGCTCCCGTCCATGCGACTCCACTCCAATCTCTTCCTCCTTCGGCTTCGTTTCCAGTGATAGCAACCGCTTGGAACGCGGATGCTCTGGACGATGATGAAGAAGATGATGAGTAAGTGTTTTCTTCCTTGCCCTTTTGCAATGCCAATCGATCAACTTCTAAGTTCCGATGTTGATGTTTTTTTTTATCTTTCACTGCAGTCTGCAGGCGATCAGCCCGCGTGTGTTCGCTGCTAACGTTCCTCCCGACAAGAGGAACAAAGCAAAAGATGCGGGTGAAACCCCCACTGCAGGCACCGTCCAGAACTCTCCCAGGGCAACGCCTGATGCTGCGACTGTGGAGCGGGAAGTCCCCAGCTCCGCCGCTAGGACTTCGGTCTCGAGGGAGGCGACGGACATTTCTGCGGATCCTCTCTCCCGTGCCAGCGGACAGGTAAACTTTTATCTCTTGGCCTTCAAGAATTTTTTATCGGGTGCACGGCAGTGCTCCCGATGGGAGTAGCCCCCGAGGCTGTAGTCGATCGCGTGCGATCGGGTACAGGCTCAAAGTTTTGTTCATCTTTTCTTCATAGTTTTGCTTTCCTCGGGTGCACGGCAGTGCTCCCGATGGGAGTAGCCCCCGAGGCTGTATTCGATTGTAAATAATCGGGTACAAGCTCCAATTTAATCCTGCGAATTCTTCTATCTTCGTGTTTTTTGCAGGCGCTCATTGATTCTCTTGCGGCGATTGGTCGCCGCGTCGTTGTCGCCGAATCGGATCGCAAGTCGCTTCGAGCGGACTGTAACCGGCTTAAAACTGAGAACGACCTTCTCAGGGGTAAGTTTTTTGTTTATTTTTCCGACTTCAGCGTCCTGTCTATTCTTGATTTTTGATGATCATCTTCTTTGTAGCTCGACTTGAATTCGCGGAGACCGACAAGACCAGCCTTTCTGAGCAGGTAACCGCTCGGGAGGCTGACCTGACGGCCATTCGCCAAGAGCTAGAGACTTCCCGCATGCAGTCAGAGGACTTCAGTCGACAGCTCGCAGATGCGCGGAAGTCCTTGAAGGAGTTAGAGAAAACTGGCAGTAAGGCCGACAACGAGCTGGTCGGGTTCCTCCGTCCCCTTGCTGAACGTTTCGCGGGTAAGTGTGTTGGAAATTCGCGACTTTGATTCTCCATTTTGCTGCATTTCGCTAAGTATTCTTTTCTTCCTTCGCAGGTATTCTGGATGTTCCTCTAGAAATCCCTGGACTCCGGCGGGTGGATGCGGTAACCGATACACTAGCACAGCTTAGGAGGCATTCTGAGGGAGTTATTTCCCTGATTAACGGAGCCTCCCAAGCGTTGCAACGAGTGCATGGCCGCCTTGTTGCCAGCGATACTCCTGCGCCTGCACTGGGTGAACTGTTGAAGATCTTCTCGGAAGGCAGTCTTCTAGAGGCCTTTGCAGTTGCTCAATCAGAGGCTGGTGCAAAGACCGCGATTCAATTCGCCCTGGCGAACGGAGTCGAAGGTCTGGAGGATGCTTACTCGTCCATGCCAGTCGACCCCTCCTCGGGCAAAAAGGTACGTCTATCTCGTTTTTCCGAGCGAGCCACCATTCTTGCTCGGAAATTATCTGAGATGTTTGCTCGGAAGAAAGGAGGGTCGACTGCCGCTAGTGGCAGCACCAACGTAGCCTCGTAGGCTTTTCTTTATTTCTTTTCCTTGAATGTAATGAATCTTGGGATGTATTCCCGTACCTTTGTTGGTCTTAATCGAAGTATTGTGCTTTTGGAATTTATTCCCTTTGTTTGTACTCTGTCTCCCGATGGGAGTAGCCCCCAAGCGTTTAGTCAAATGCTCGACTAGAAACGACTCGAATAGGGCATCTCACTCCTTTCCTTGTACTTCTTCTAGGCGACTGTGTCTGCCGCGGAGTCATCGGGTGGACGTGGTAACCCAGTAAATCCACTTGTGGCTGCCGTGGGCACTTTTGCTGGCCTTCGTGGTAAGGTTCAAGAGGGTGAGCGTAGGCTGAAAGCGCTGCGCGGGGTAGCTGATGTGGCGATATCCAAACAGAGATTGGCAGCTGAGCGCGAGCAATTTCTGATGGATGAACTGTCTTCGATTGCAAGGGAGTTGCTATGTAAGTAGTGTAGCCCCCATGCTATTTTTCTCCCCTCTGCTTCTTATCTAACTAAGTGCGTTTGCTCTTTAGTTGTGAGACCAGATGACAGAGAGGAGAAGCAGTGGGTGGAAAACCTCATTCATCAAGAAGCTAACAGCACTAAACCTCATGCGAGTAATTTCTGGTCTGATCGCAGTCGAGGTTTTGTGATGGCTACCTTGAAATTTCGAGTCCGCCAGGCGAGAATTCTCGTGAGTTCTTTCCACGAAGTCCTGGTTGCGGTGAATGCTGCTTTCTATCCACTCGAGAGGGGTCCCGAAGACTGGAGTTATCTTCTCAGGTTGTTTGGACGAGAAGGGGAGATTCGCACGTGCGTACGC
Organism: Alopecurus myosuroides; assembly: GCA_028641055.1. Classification (NCBI taxonomy): domain Eukaryota; kingdom Viridiplantae; phylum Streptophyta; class Magnoliopsida; order Poales; family Poaceae; genus Alopecurus; species Alopecurus myosuroides. The sequence continues at coordinate 32,541,574 of CM054061.1, forward strand.
AAACAAATGATGTGCGGCGCGGTTGTGGCACTCTCGTTTGTCCGAATATGGCATCCTGAGATAGATGTAAACTCCGTAGCTCGGCGCCCAGATTATGCAATCGAAGACATCACACCGTTTTATGACGATGTACGCCCTGCAGCCGAGAAGATTATCCAAATGACCTCTGAAGAGGTAGATAGGGTTTTAGCGACTGAGAATGCTCAGCGGTTTGACTGATTTACGGATGTGAATATCCTGTAAACTGTGTATAGTTTGTAAAAACTGTTTGTAAGGTGTGTAACCTTGTTTTTGATGATATTTCTTTGTGATGCTTAGTTTTAGGTGTAGCCCCCGTGTATCTTATGGGGTGTGTACCTGTAACTTTTTAGCATGTAATCGACTGGAAATCTGTCGGGTAAATATGATGAGGAAATCATGTATTTTATTGCTATGACTGAGAAGTCCTGTGTTCGAGCTACAAGATTGGCTAGTATAGCCTTATTGTTGCAAAACAAGTAAACCTAGGGGTAGAATTTGCGCAGTTGCGCGATATTCCATGGATTGGAATAGATGCCTCCAGTCTCTGGATTCTTCAATCGATAGGCTCCTCCTGGGATCACTTCGTGTACGATGAAGGGTCCTTCCCAAGGTGGTTCGAGCTTGTGTCCTTCCTTTTGCTTCAGCCGCAACACCAAGTCGCCTACCACGAATGACCTGTGGCGTATGCGTCGACTGTGGTAATTGCGTAGTGATTGTTGATAGACCGCGGATCTCTCGAGTGCAATGTCGCGAATTTTGTCGAGTGCATCCATATCTTCTGCAAGTGCTTTGTTGGAGGTTTCTTCGCTGTAGGCTACAACCCGTGGGGCGCTGAATCGAACCTCCTCGGGAAGGACGGCTTCTGCCCCGTATACCATGAAAAATGGTGTGTATTGCGTTGATCGATTGGGAGTTGTGCGGAGGCTCCAAAGTACGGAGGGTAACTCCTCTGCCCAATGTCCTGCAGCGGGATGCAGACGATCTAGCAATCTCTTTTTGATGCCAGCCGAAACTAAGCCGTTGGATCTTTCGACTTGGCCGTTTGTTTGCGGATGGGCAACCGAAGCAAACTTGAAATTGATTCCTTTCTCCTCGCAGAACTGTTGTGTTTCCTTTGCGGTGAAGTTTGTACCATTGTCTGTAATGATGTCATGTGGTACACCGAATCTGCATATTATGGAGTCGAGGAACTTGATGGCGCATTGGGCGCTAGCCGAAGTCACTGGCATAGCTTCGATCCATTTGGTAAATTTGTCGACTGCGACCAGCAAATGTGTGTATCCTCCTGGTGTGGATTTGCGTAGTGGCCCAACCATGTCTAGCCCCCATTGCGCAAAGGGCCAGGCGATGGGTATCATATGCAACTCTGTGGCGGGTGCGTGCGGCTTTGGTGAGAATCGCTGGCAGGCGTCGCATCTATCGACCAGGTTTTTTGCATCGTTGGCTGCTGTTAGCCAGTAGAATCCTGCTCGATAGGCTTTTCCCAGTATTGCTCTCCAGCTAGCATGATGTCCGCAATCACCGTGGTGTATGTCCCTGAGTAATTCCTTGCCGTCTTCGGGCGCGATGCAGCGCTGGAGTATGCCCGAGATGCTTTGTTTGTATAATTCTCCATTAACCACCCGGAAGGATTTGCTACGCCTGATTAGCTGTCGAGCCTCACGTGGATCGGCCGGGGGCTGTTTGTTGAGCAGGTAGTCGAGATATTTTTGCGTCCAGATTGGCTCGACCAGAAAAACCTGCCGTGATATGTTATGACTTAGCTCGAGAAGCGCGATTTGTGGGCTGACCTCTGTTTCTTGTGCTGCGGGTGTCTCTACGGCTTTCTTCACTTTGACTGATCTCTTAATCATCCGCTCGAAATATATCCCTGGCGGTATGGGTGTATTCGTGGAACCCATGTAGGCCAGTCTATCCGCCTCTTCGTTACTGGATCTTGCGATATGCTTCAACTCACATCCTTTGAAGCTTCCTTCGAGTAGATTATACATGTCGCGATACGCGATCATGTTTTCAGCAACGGCATCACATTCTTTCATTGTTTGTTGTACTATGAGATTGGAATCGCCATAAATCATCAATCGGGTAGCTCCACAAGCAATCGCCATCTTCATCCCGTGCAACAGTGCTTCATATTCTGCGTCGTTGTTCGATGCTGGATCATCTGGTGGAAAGTCTAGTCGCAGGACGTATTGCAGTTTGTCTCCACGAGGTGAAATAAGAACGACTCCAGCTCCTGCTCCTTCGTTTCTTTTGGACCCGTCAAAGTACATAATCCAATTGCTCGTATACTCGGGTGGCCCGGGTGTTTGTAGCTCTGTCCATTCGCTGATGAATTCCACGAGAACTTGGGATTTGACTGCATTGCGTCCTGCATAGGTGATGTCCCAAGCGCCTAACTCGATGCTCCACTTCGCTATTCTTCCGGATGCCATAGGGTTGTTCATGATTGTCCCGAGTGACGCATCATTAACCACTGTGATGGCGTGTTCCTGGAAGTAATGTTTGAGCTTTCGGGCTGTGAGGACAACTCCATATGCAAGCTTCTGGTAATGAGGATATCGCTGCTTGCATGGCGAGAGCACTTCGCTGATGTAATATATTGGGCGCTGGACTCCGTATGCCTTGCCATCTTCAGGTCGTTCGACTACGATTGCAGTGCTGATGATCTGGTTTGTGGCGGCTAAGTAGAGAAAAAGTGGCTCCCTTTCTCGTGGTGTTGCGAGGATGCGCCTGCTTTGCAACGACCGTTTCAAGTCTGCGAACGCTTGTTTGGCTTCGGGTGTCCACTCGAATTTGTCTGTCTTCTTCAGTAGTTTGTAGAAGGGTAACGCCTGCTCTCCCAATCGCGCGATGAACCTGCTTAGGGCGGCTAATCGCCCTGCGAGCTGTTGGACTCCGCGTAGATTGGTGGGCTCCTTCATGGTGAGGATGGCTTGTATTTTCTCCGGGTTGGCTTCAATGCCTCTGGCGGATACCAGGTACCCGAGGAGTTTTCCTGCAGGGACGCCGAAAACGCATTTGGTCGGGTTGAGTTTGATCCGATATGCATTAAGGGCGTCGAACGTTTCTCTGATGTCTTCGAGGAGTGTGTCCTCTACTCGAGTTTTAATGACGATGTCGTCGACGTACACTTGTACGTTTTTGCCAATGAGGTTGGCGAGGCATCTTTGCATGCAGCGCTGGTATGTTGCGCCTGCGTTCTTCAGCCCGAAGGGCATTGTCGTGTAGCAGTAGACACCGTGGGGTGTGATGAATGCCGTCTTCTCTTCGTCTTCCTTTTTCATTCGGATCTGATTGTATCCCGAATAGGCATCCAGGAAGGAGAGGCGTTGGCAGCCTGCCGTAGAGTCCACGATCTGGTCGATCCGTGGGAGAGGAAAATTGTCCTTTGGGCAGTGCTTATTCAACGATGTGTAGTCGATGCACACCCGTAGGATGTCCGTGTTCTTCTTGGGGACCAGCACCGGGTTTGCCAACCAGGTGGATATCTTGATCTCCCTAATAAATTTGGCGGCTAGCAGCCTGTTTATTTCTTCTCCAAGCGCCTTCTGCTTGGGTTCGGAGAATCCTCGAGTCGTCTATTTGATGGGTTTGGCGTTAGGAAAGACTTCGAGTGAGTGCTCGGCAAACTCCCTGGGTATTCCTGGCATATCTGAGGGTTGCCAGGCGAAAATTTCCCAGTACTCACGGAGGAGTTTGACGAGCGCGCTTTCCTATGAGGGCGAGAGGGTTGTGGAAACCATCGCGGTCTTGGCGGAATCCGTCGGGTGCACTTGGTGCTTGCGAGTGTTGCTGTTGGCGCTGAATTCCAGTTCGGGCGCGTTTTTCTTCGTGAGGGGCATGACGGAGTGGTCCGTGGTTTTTGCCAGCTCTTGAAGTTCTTCTTGCATCCCGAAAGATTTCGCGATCTCATTGAATTCTATGTCGCACTTGTCCGATTTCTGGAAGTCTCCGTCGATGGTGATCACACCGTATTCGCCGGGTAGCTTGAGCTTCAAGTATGCGTAATGCGGTACGGCCATGAATCTGGCGAACGCTGTTCGACCAAGAATGGCGTGGTACTGCGAGGGCCAGTCGACGACTTCGAAGTCCAGGAATTCCCTTCTGTAGTTGCGTGGGGAGCCCAGTACAACTTCAAGGTTTATTGTTCCGAGTGGACGTACTGCCTTGCCCGGAACTATCCCGTGAAAGGATGTTTCTGATTCCGTTAGGCCGTCCAGATTTTTGTTCATTCGACGGAGTGTATCCGCGTAGATGATGTTGATGCCGCTGCCACCGTCCATGAATACGCGGGCCAGGTCGTAGTTGCCAATTTGAGCTTGAATGACAAGTGCGGCGTGTCCTGGCCGATAGACTTGTGGCGGGTGATCTTCTTTCGAGAACGTGATTGGCTGCTCGGCCATCTTCAGGTACTCGGGCTTCGTTGGTGGCGTCTGCACTGCCATGCATATTTGTCTCGAGTTAGTCTTTTGAGCTCTGCGAGAGGGGCATACCTTCTGTATCATGCCGAGGAGTTGTCCATGCGGAGTCGGGTATGTATTTGCTCCCGCGTTTTGTTGTTGTGGTGCTGGAAATGCGGCGAGCGCCATGTTTGGGTTGGCTGGTAGAGGTGGAGGTGGTGGTAGCTGGAATTGTTGTCCCCCTCCTGGCAGTGGCGGGTAGTTTTGGGTGGAAGCGGATCTTTTCCTGGCGAGTGCGTCCGAGATTTCGATGAACTTTCGGCAATCCTTGAGAAGGTGCGTTGCCTTAGTTTTGCCCGTGCGCTTATCTGTGAACAGATGTAGCGAGCAGTATGCATCGAGGTCTTCCTCGGGTGATTTTTCTTCTGCCTTTGGTTTCCACTCGCGACTACCGCGACGACCGGGGTCGCGACTTCGCGTGAATTCTGCTGCCACAAGCTCCTCTCTATCCTCGTGGTCGTAATATTTTCTCCTTTTTCTTCGCCCATGACGGTCTTCGTCGTGCGTGGGCGATGATGTTCTTTCATTGCGTACTGCGTCTTCTCCATTGGCCCATTTTTCGGCTATGACCATGAGCTCCCCTATGGTTTTGGGTGCAGCTCTACCGAGTTCTTCTCGAAACGCGGTTCTTCTTGCTCCTTTGGCGAAGGCCTCAATCGCCACTTCTTCAGAGATTGTCCCTGCGGTGTTCCTGAGCGTGTTCCACCGCTGGATGTATTCTCGTGTGGATTCGCCACTCTTCTGTTTGCAGGCTCGTAGTTCTTCGATTGTAGCCGGCCTCTTGTAGGCCGACTGGAAGTTTTTGCAGAAATCACGGTGCAGGTCGTCCCACGATGCGTAGCAAGACCGTGGTCTCCTCTCCAGCCAACTGCGGGCCGCTCTCCAGCTAGGTGCAAATTGAGGTATTGCATGGCCGTGTTCTTGTTACCACGTTGGCATTTTACTGCCGTGAGGTAGTCGCTCAACCACTGAGAGGGCTCGAGCGAGCCGTCGTACTTTGTCACTTCCGTGCTGAGCTTGAATCGCTTGGGTAGGGGCGCCTCGCGGATGCTACGGGCGAAACATAGCGCGCCGCAGGTTTCGTCGTCCGAAGAGCCGGATGATGATCGGTCGCGATACCTTGACGCCCTTGCTTTATCCACTTTGTTTTGCGCGATGTCTGATCGTGCGTCTCGCGCGGGTTGATCGCGATCAGCGTTCTTCCGCGGTTCCTTGCTTCGTTTGCGTGAGCGGCTGCCGTGATGTCGCGGGCTTTTTTCTCTCGGGCTGTCGTCGCCGCTGCTTCGACTGTCATCACGGCGGCGGGCCTCTTTCCCTCGACCACGACGTGGCGATTTGTCCTTTCTTGGGGAGGAGCTTCTATGCCTGCGGGGCGTTTCTTTGTCCTTATCCTTTTCCAGTCGCTCCTTCTCCAATTGTTCCTTGCGATCATGAGAGGCGAGCCTTGCGGCTGCCAACCCCAGACCTTTGCGGATATGCTTGTATTGTTCCACCCGGGGGTCGCTATCCGTTGGCTGGTTCATCTGCATGTAAGTTGCTGCGGCTAGGATCGCGGCGGCTGGGGTTTGCGGGTAGACGTTTCCATCGTCTTCGACCCTCATGAAAGAAGATGTGGTAGATCTGTTGGTCCCAGTCTTGGATTCGTGGTCCCTCATCGACGCTGCGGGTCCCTTTCCCCCGGGTCGGGTACCGACCGAGGGTGCAAGGGATAGCTCGGCTCGACGTAGACTTGATTCATCCGCCGCTCTCCTGCGGCGAGCTAGATCTGCTCGGGCATCCTTGATGTTCGAGGCCGCTCTCACTAGGTGATAGTGGTAGGCGGTTAGGTCTTCCTGCGTGGCTCCCGCCGCGGGTGGCTGACTCTTTCGCATGGATTCCTTGGCTTTTTTCCAGGCTTCCCGCGAAACGCCGATTAGATCGCGCTCGGTTGCGCTGTATTCAGTTTCCGAGGGCTGTTCCGACCCTGCCATGCAGACTTGGGCCAGTTTTGGTCCGTGCGTCCTAGGCGCAGATCGGGAAGCTCTTTGCACTCGAGAGGGTTCCTCTGTCGAGAGTGCGTGGTAGTCGATTGCGTTGAAGCGGATGGACTCGCCGCTTTTCTCCATAGGGAAGCGTGAGTTGACGGTTCCAGATTCATGTTCAGATTCATCCGAGAAGTGGAGGATTCCGTCTCTGTTCGCCATGAAATTGAAGCTTCCGAACGTCAGGGTGACGCTCTTCTCCAGATCCTCGAACACCGGGCGTGATTCCGGCGAGTGAGGCGTGACTATGACGGATCCGATCCGTACGGGATTGTTCGGAGCCGTAGTCGATGGTTTCCAACGAGAGTTGGATGTCGATGAAGCCGAAGATGCCGGTGCTCCAGCGCCCGCGATCCCCACGGTCGGCGCCAATTGTCGAAGCTCTGGCTCCGCAAATCCCTCAGGTGACCCTATCGGGTTTCGACTAGGAGACGTCATAGGCGCTGGTGAAATCGTCGGCTTGACAGGGGGCGAGATTTACCCAGGTTCGGGGCCCTCGAGGAGGTAAAACCCTTACTCCTGCCTTCTGCTGATCTGTATTGGATGATTAGATCGATTACAGGCTGCTCGAATCGAGAGTAGATCTCGAGTTTCAAGGCTTTTGTGGTCGTGCGGTAATACTTGGTCCTCTCCTTGGGGGCTCTCCTGGCTTTATATAGATAGCCAGGTCTCGAGTTCTACCCGGAGAGGATCCAAACCCTATCTTAGGTCGGTTACAAGTTTCCTAACTTAACCCGCAAGATTAATGCGGGTGGGCTTCAGGTGGGCCTTCTGGAGTCTTCCGAGGGCGCCTCTTCTTGGGCCTTAACTTTGGGCCTGAGAGGGGGTGTCCTTACCCGCAGGGTCAAAGATCTATGTCTTCGTCAACATCTACATCCCTGAGGTCGCAGAAACCCGTTCCCTCCTGGGTCGCCCCCGCGCGATCGGGAGCGGAACCCTAGCTCCCGGCGCCCTTCCTCCCCCTTCCCCCCCCCCCAGCCGCCGTCGGCGCACGTCGCCGGGAAAAGTCCCATGCGGTGCCGGCGGCGGCTGGTCCTTTCTCTACCCGACGCTAAGGGTTCAGGCGGGGCGGAGTTCCTCTTGGAGGCGGTGCTCTTCGGCGATGGCGGCGGTGCTTGGTGCGGCGTCGGCGGTCGATCCGTGGCGCCAGTTATCCGCGCGGGCGGAGATCGTGGTGGCCATGGCGGCAGCAGCTGGTTTCCCTTCCCTCCTGGATCTTGTCCGACGGAGGTGATGGGAACCAGCGATGGCTCGCCTCGACGGAGCTTTCGACGGTGGGAATGGAGCAGCTCGGCTCCTGGACTGGCTATGGGTGGAGCTGGCCGACGACGGCGGCGCGCCCGATCTGGGCCTGGATTGGGTTGGGTGGGGCCCACGGGTGCTTGGTTTCAGGGGCCTCCGGTGTGAGGCCCGTCCCCTGACCTGAGGGTTGGGGCGCTGGATCCGGGCCGATCGGGCCTAGATCTGGCAGCCGCCAAGCAGCCCCAGTGGCCTCTGAGGGTCTCACAGGCTGATTTGTCCTACTAGTTACACCTTCACGGTCCGGGGGCCGATTGGCTGGTCCGTCCTCTCATGTCCGCTGCTTGAGTTTGGTCGCGGTGGTACTCGGTCGTATATTGGGCGGGTGATCATGGACGCCGGGGCGGCGGCCCTGGAAGGTGGACTGCACGGGCGTCTCTACGGCGAGCGGCGTGGCGGTGGCGATGGCCTTGCTCCTTGGTCGTGTGGACGGGGATGAGAGGGCGGAGGGGGTTCCTGGCGTTGGTGGCGACAACTCCCAGATCCTGGTGTGGAGGCCATTCTCGAGGATTCTCGACGACCCGAGTGTGCGGACGATGTGCGATGGTTTCTCCGAGTGAAAGCTCTGCGCTCCGGCGTCAATGGCGGCGATGCCTGCTGGTATCATACTCCTCTTGAGGACGCTGATGTGGATACCTTCGATGTGTTAGGCTCCGGGTGAAATCCCTAGACCCTTTGGTGTCTCGGCGTTTGCGACGTGTACGTCGTGACCCTCCTGCGGGCATCGTCGGGGAGTTTCGCCTCTCGGGTTGGTTCCGGTATCCTCGGTGGCAAGTTTGGCCATGTTTGTTCTTTTTTTTATCTTTGATCTACTTTGTAAGAGGTTCCCCTTATCACGTTGTATCGGTTCGGTCGTTGAGCTTTATTTATAAAACGGGACGAAAGCTTGTTTCGAGACATCTGCCTCCCGGACAGCTCGGCCAAGATCGACGGCTGGCTTCGCTCAGAATCACTCTCCAACCTCCATGTGCTCGAGGTCACCTACGCCACAAACTTCGGAGACGCATCGTATCCGCCGCCGCCGTCCGCCCTCTGCTTCTCGCCGACGCTCCGTGTGGCCAAAGTCGGCTGCTGCCGTTTTCCCGACTTGGCGGTGCCCAATTTTCCGCACGTCAAGATGCTCACCTTGTTCAAAGTCGTCACCTCGGAGGATTCTCTGCACAGCCTGCTCTCAGTCTGCACTGCCTTGGAAAGTTTTTCGCTGCACTATATCCCATCGGCATTGGTTGTCTCCGCATCAGCTCCCCGACTCTTGGGAGCATGGACTTCAGGAATGAAGAAGGTATCATCTCTTTTCATGAGCAAATCATCGAGGACGCCCCATGCATTGAAAGATTAATACCACTTGATCCAAACAATGGGGTGACCATCCATGTCGCCGGGGCTCCTAATTTGAAGATATTGGGTTTGTTATCTGAAGGCATATCCACTCTAAGCATTGGAACCACCGTTTTTCAGGTCAGCTGCAAGGCCAAGTGCGCATTCACCATTCCTATATGCAGGACAATATTTTCATACCGCGCACTTGTTTTATTTTTCTGCAAAAAATGATTGCGGTCAGCTTGAGATTTTTTTTTTAAATGGGAGATAGCTTGACAACGAAAATGCACTCAATGAATATTTTGGTTCTTGACTCTATTGGACCTAATCTCGATGCAGTCCTTGACTTCCTCAAGTGCTTCCCTTGCTTGGAGAAGTTGTATGTTATTGTGAGTATTCACAAAACTTTCTCAGGCTTTATGATCACTAGTGCTTTTGTTGCTAACCTCTTATCTGCCTTTATATTGTTTCCTTTTTCCATCCCTAGAGTCATCAACAAAAGGATATGACAAATGTGCGGAAGTACAAACACCTAGTGTTTGATACAATTGAATACGTTGAACTCCATCTAAGAAAAGTGGTGTTGAAGAATTTATGATGGTAACAAGAGGTCTGCAGTTAACTTTGCCAAGTTCTTTATTTTGAATGCTAAAGTGCTAGAGGAGATGGAAATCGGAGTCATCAACCACCGCAACGACAAGTGGATGCGCCATCAATATAGAACACGGCTAAAAGTGCAGAATAGAGCTTCCCAAGATGCACAAATTGAGCTAAAAAGAGATGTTCAACACAGTTTCAGACACCGTGTGCATACCCACGATTTTTCAGTGGCTGATCCCTTCTATATGCCGTGCGGACGCTTGCTCAACCGTGTTACATAGCCTGTCCGAGATTGTGTCAGTGGCTTAGCTTGTGTGTCTCTCTGATGTTACCTCACCCAAGTGAAACAACCTACTTCGTTCCGCAATGGCATGCTTAGTTACTCATTCTGGAGCAAACGACATGGTGCCTTAGTCCAAGATCCAAATTCAAGCTTGGGAAAGTACAATACCCTTGGATGTTACTAGTAGTATGTATGTGTTATATTTAGTTGTATACTAGGTTGTTTATCTCATATGTTTGGCGTCCTATGTAAGCTGGTAGCACTTGCAGGCTGAAGCAAATACATTTTTGCATATATTACTTGCTTTAATGAAGAAAAATGAGTCTTATGTTTATTTTTATTTTGGTCTAAAACTATTTATTTGGTATAAATTCTCTTTGCATGAAATTCGTTCAGCTTTTTCTTCCAGTCATCAAGATCTTGAAACAGCCAATCATGATATTTTGCAACCTTGTTTCTGCTAGTTTAGCTAGGAATTTATGCATGTTTATTTTGTGGAAACCATTTCTTCCACACATTTGAAATTGCTTTTATCGTTGCTCATTCTTTCTCTTATAGCCGCCGCTAGGAGCTTGGCGACTAGGGAGAGGACCTTCTATCCCCGATCTCCGCCGGCCATGGCGTTGGTCCCCTCTCTCTCCGATTGCCGCTCCGGCGGCAGGAGGAAGGGGGGACCTCGTTCCTCCGTTCTTTGTAGGTTGTGGTGCGTCGTTGGGGTGGTGGGAGCGGCGCTTCGACGAATAGATCTGTCTCAACTCAACTCCCACACCGGCGGCGTCCTTCATGGCGGGGTCTCGGAGTTGATGGCATCGTGTGTTCGCCGATTTTTCAGATCGGTGGCGTTAGGGTTCATGGATGGTATCGGCGAGGCGGTGGCGGCGATCCCATCGGGTGTGTCTCTCCTTCTGTTCTGTCCCTGTTGGTGCGGCGTTGCCTCCGACGTTATAGTGGAGCAGGGAGAATTTGTCATCCGGGAGTACGCGCTGCGCAGTTAATAGCTGGAAAATGGTGCATCTTGTGCTGGGTTTATGGATGGAGGCTGGCAGTTCTGGTTTCTTCCTTGGACGTTGTAGTCGTGCGGGGATGTCAGTTCTGGAGTTCGATGGCGTGTCCGGGGACACGTTGCCCTAGTCTGATTCGTTCAACGATAATGGTTTTGCTTTTGGTAAACTATTTTGGAGATTCGTAAAGCTGCAGATTAGCGATGGAGCCGCGCCGAGCTCAGATGAAGAGGTGATTTGTCTTCTCTCTTGGTGGTCACTTCGGTGGTGCCGAAGGAGATTGACATGCATTGGTCTTTTGCATATGATTATACTATCATTTCAATACTGTAATGTCGGTATTTACGTGTCTTGTAGCCGGATATTTATCTTACGAACGAGAACGTATTACCTTAAAAAAAGTATTGTTTAAATGCTGATGTTTTCATTGTACTTTTAAGTGGCCTTAAAAGGTATAGTTCCACCACTTATTTTAGTGGACGTCTATTACGCGAACGCTGGTTAATCTGCATACACTAGCTGCTTCTATAAGAGCAGTCTGATCGTACTAGCCGGGCATTCCAACTTTGGGTGGTGATTAGTACGGACAGTATAAAAGTATGAGTTGAACCGTGCCTTGACCTTGGCCGCCCTCCATGTTAATATAGAGGATCAAACTAGATCTGTATAGTACAAGGACATACAAGACTTGCCGTCTAAGTTAGCCTAATCTAAACCGACTAAGATACAAACTATACAACGCTAGAACCTTCTGTTTTACATCCTTCCTCAATCACAACTTTAGCTAAGTTGAGATTGCATCTAAAAGCCTCTAACTGTCGAACTGGCAAAGGCTTAGTAAAACCATCAGCTATTTGATCTCCAGTGGGAACAAATTTGATATTCAATAATTTGTTGGCAACTCTCTCTCGAACAAAATGATAATCCACTTCAATGTGTTTGGTTCTGGCATGAAACACAGGATTAGCTGACAAATAAGTAGCACCAAGATTGTCACACCAAAGTGTTGCTGCTTTAGACTGTCCAATACCAAGTTCTGTCAATAGTGTTTGCACCCAGATAATCTCTGCTGTAGCATTAGCCAAAGATTTATACTCTGCTTCTGTACTGGATCTAGAGACAGTAGGTTGCTTACGTGCACTCCAAGCTATAAGATTGCAACCAAGAAAAACAGCATATCCTCCTGTTGATCTCCTATCATCTGGGCATCCAGCCCAATCTGCATCTGAGAACGCACTAATCATCATGGAGTCAGACTTTACAAGCTTCAGACCATGAGTCAGAGTATACTGCAAATATCGAAGAATTCGCTTGACTGTTGTCCAATGCTCAGATGTTGGAGCATGTAAGAACTGGCAAACTTTATTCACCGAAAAAGATATATCTGGCCGAGTTAATGTCACATACTGAAGTGCACCAACTATACTTCTGTACCATGTAGCATCATCATCATTGAGAGGTATTCCTTTAGAAATAGTCAATTTTTCTGATGTAGAAAGCGGTGTGGTAACTGGTTTACATCCTCCCATACCAACACGCTTGAGAATATCAGAAATATATTGAGTTTGAGACAAGGAAATACCATTAGAACTCTTCTGAACTTCAATCCCTAGGAAATAATGGAGAGAGCCAAGATCCTTGAGAGCAAAATCCATACGTAGATCAGCTAGAACTGCATCCACGACTTTCATGGAGGAACTAGTGACAATAATGTCATCCACATAGATAAGCATAAAAATTGTAACTCCATGTTTATGATAGAAGAACAGAGAAGTATCAGCTTGAGAAGCAATAAAGCCAAGAGCATGTAATTTAGCTGATAACCGAGAATACCATGCACGGGGAGCTTGTTTGAGACCATATAATGCTTTATCAAGTTTGCACACATAGCCAGGAGTAACTGAATTTTCATAGCCAGGAGGTTGTCTCATATATACCTCTTCTTCCAGAACGCCATGAAGAAACGCATTCTTCACATCCAATTGACGCATATCCCAATTTTTAGACACTGCAATAGACAGGACAATGTGAATAGTGGCAGCTTTAACCACAGGACTAAATGTATCCTCATAGTCAACACCAAATCGTTGCTTGAATCCCTTAGCTACAAGTCTTGCTTTATATCGATCAATTGTTCCATCAGATTTCCTCTTGATCTTGTAAACCCACTTGCAATCAATTATATTGCCATTAGAAGGACGAGGAACTAAATTCCACGTACCATTATGCATTAATGCCGAATACTCTTCATCCATAGCTGCTCTCCACTTATCATGTCCAAGTGCCTCATCAAGACAATCAGGTTCACCTGTAGAGCAAAAATTCGACCACCGAATAAAACCAGCGGGCACCGGAGTTTTTTTGATAATACCACTTTGAGAACGAGTTTGTACGCGCGGAATTATCGCATGATCATCCACAGGAGCTGAATGCACAGAAGATCCGGAGGACGCAGGACCTGCTGACACAGATCTCTCGGGATCAATCCCCGCAGATGGTTGACTGGCTCTTGTCGTGTTGCTGTCACGTGTCGGCGCAGGTGAAGACAACGTGGGCTGCGCAGAGGACGACGCGGGCCTGGACGAAAATGTGGCGGAGCTGGAACCACGTGTCGGCGTGGCGTTGGGTTGCGCGGAATCCTGCGCGGCGGTGGAACCACGTGTTGGCGTGGCAGTGGGCGGCGCGGAATCCTGCGACCGAGCCTGCTGTTCCGCCGATACCAAGGAAGATTGCGCCGAATCTGCACCCAAATCTGCTTCGGGATTGCTGCTGTCTCTGTTTCCTGCAACAGAAATCTCCTGGGTGCTGTTTTCATCCGAAAAGTTAGCAGAAACTGACATATCATCATGACGTAATTCATGCTCCTGATCAAGAATAGATGGGTTTCTTAAAACCGAAGGTAAAAGTGAAATTTCTGCCCGTAATAAAGCACCAGCATTTGGTCTGAGTTGGGAAAAAGGAAAGATCGACTCATCAAAAACAACATCTCTGGAAATATAGATACGGCCAGTAGATATGTCCAGGCATTTATACCCTTTGTGAAGACCACTATAGCCAAGAAACACACATTGTTTGGACCGGAATTGGAGCTTATGTTGATTATATGGTCTAAGATTTGGCCATACGGCACACCCAAAAATTCGTAAGAACGAATAATTTGGTGGAGTTTTGAACAAAAGTTCTGTAGGAGTTTTATGATCAATAACCTTACTAGGGAGACGATTGATAAGATAAACAGCCGTAAGGAAAGCTTCATCCCAATATTTGAGTGGCATGGAAGCATGAGCTAAGAGGCAAAGACCAACTTCGACAATATGACGGTGCTTACGTTCAGCAGAACCGTTCTGTTGATGAGCATGAGGACAAGAAACATGATGAGCTATGCCAATGCGGGAAAAGAAAGAGTTTAACTTTTGATACTCTCCACCCCAATCTGATTGAAGAGCTAGGATTTTACGATCAAAGAGACGTTCAACATGTTGTTGAAAATCACGAAATTTCTAAAAAACATCAGATTTGTATTTAAGCAAAGATATCCAAGTAAATTTGCTATAATCATCAATAAAGCTCACATAATATTTGTAGCGACCAACAGAATCAGAGGCAGGGCCCCAAACATCAGAGAAAATAAGCTCCAAAGGAGCACTGGAGACAGTAGTAGATCTAGGGTAAGGTAATTGATGACCTTTTCCCTTTTGACATGCATCACAAACTAACTCATCATGTTTACTTGAGACAGAAATTTTTTTTCGACTAAGAATTTCCTGAACTATTGAGGATGATGGATGACCAAGACGTGCATGCCACCGAGATGATGAAGGAGTGCTTGCACTAAGAGCTTGCTTATCGGAGTATGGGGTGACACCATTAAGTGGATAGAGACCGTTCCTACTCGCGCCGTGAAGAAGAGTTTTCCCCGTAGCCTGATCCTTAACAGCAAAGAATTTAGGGTGAATCTCAATATAGGATTTGTTATCAGAAACAAGTTTAGAAGCAGAAACTAAACTCTTGGTGGCTTGAGGAACATGCAAGATGTGATTAAGATGAATAGGACGATCAAGAGTATGAATAACATTATGACCAATATGCTGTATTGCCATACCTTGACCACTTGCCGTGTGGATTTGTTCATTACCATGATAACGGTCACGAATATCTAGCTTCTCCAATTCTCCTGTAACATGATCAGTCGCCCCGGTGTCAATATACCACTGAGGATCCACAGCTTGTGATGTTGTTGCTACATGCACCTGTGCTTCTGGAGTAACAAACGATCTGTTGAACCTCTTGAAGCACTTGTAGGCAGGATGCCCTACTTTGGTGCAAATTTGACAAGGAGGTCCATTGTAACGTGCACGGTTGCCTCCATCTTGTTGGTTGCTATTTCCACGGCCTCCATTGCCTCCATTATAGGAATTGCCATTGTTGTTATTTCCATATGAATTGTATGAATTATTGTTCCCACTGTTTCGGCCATCATAGCCACCTCCACGGCCAGCATTGTAATTGCCACCTCCGCCTCCACGGTTTCCGTAACCGCCACGGTTTCCTCCATTGCCCCGGCCAGAATTATAGCCACGCGAAGCAAGATTAGCAGAAAAACCTCCGCCTGCATCCGCACTTTGAGCTTGGAGACGAGCATCTGCTGCCAATAACATGGCATATACTTCACCGAGGGTAATTCCTTGATCAATACGTGCTGACACGGCTTCACCGAGAGGATTGAATTCTGCATCGAGGCCATTAAGAACAGCGTTGATAATATCATCATCATCCATCTTTTTCCCCGCAGTAGCAAGTTCATTAGCTAGAGTCTTGACTTTGTTGAAATAAACAACAGCTGTCATGTCTCTTTTCTTCAGATCATTGAGAGAGCGACGAAGGTACATGACCCGAGCGCGTGACTGAGATGCCTGCATTGTCTGAATTGCATCCCATACTTCGTGTGCAGTATTCAGATCGGTAACCTGCACTAGAATCTCCCGAGACAAGGATCCAACGAGATAAGAGAGGACTTGCTGATCTTTCTCAATCCAAGTGATGAACTCGGGATTATCCACTTCTGTAATCACCTTCTTTCCACCGACCTCGCTTTCAACGAGGAGTTTCTCCGCAGGCGCCTTCTTCGATCCATCAAGATACCCAAGCAGACGAGCACCTCGGATTGCTGGGAGCACCACAGCCTTCCATACCAGGAAGTTTTCGCTGGTTAACTTCTCATGTACCGTAGCCGAGAGAGGATTCGCGCGCGGGAGCAGATTCCGACGAGGAAGATGCCATGGCTAGATCAATCTAGGGTTTCGGATGTGAGCAAGAAGATTGGGCTCTGATACCATATAGAAGTATGAGTTGAAGCGTGCCTTGACCTTGGCCGCCCTCCATGTTAATATAGAGGATCAAACTAGATCCGTATAGTACAAGGACATACAAGACTTGCCGTCTAAGTTAGCCTAATCTAAACCGACTAAGATACAAACTATACAACGCTAGAACCTTCTGTTACGGACAGGAGTTGTCATTTGCCTTAATTGATTAGTGTCGGGGGTTCCAACTTTGAGTAGAATTCAGTTGAGGTTACATCATCCATTCATCCTTACTCTATATAGCCTGTCATGCTATGCTGGCTTAGAGCACCCTGGCCTGAATAAACCACCCTTTATTCCAGATTCACAACTCGATAACTACACTACACAACGCTGGCTTACAGCATTCTTAAGCAGATACTGAATAAACGCAAATCAAAACGCAGAGATGTTACAGAACATAGTATATACAAGCTCAATCTTGTTTTGTTCAAATCAGATGCAAACAATTACATGTTTTTGCTACGAAATTCGGGGCTGATGCTACTCAAGCAACAACAACAAAAAAAGAAAAGCAAATTTGAACAATTGTCGTCAAAGCGACCAAATGGGAAGGAAGTCTGGCGAGTAGCAGCTCAAACTAGGAGTACATCCAAAAGCTTACTGCAAATTCAAAACATCGCACGTCAGAAACAGAAACAGCATCACGCACGGCCTGCAGTCTCCCGACCCGAAACTTTCTCAGCCCGGAGTCCTAACCACCCCCGCCGGCCCGTGCCTGATTCAAACACGCACGCGCGGATATCAATGTCAAATGTTGTCCGGCTCCGGCAGCAGCTCCCCACGTCCCCGTCGCCGAGTTCGAGTTCGACCCGTCAGGCATCAGTCAACGGCCCGCCTCGCCGACCTGCCAGCCGCCGTACATCGGCCGGACATGGAGAAGACCATCGTCGTGGACGACGGGAAGAACCGGCACGGGCTGCCGCAGGGATACCGCTTCGTCCCGCGCGACGACGAGCTCATGCGCCTCCTCGACATGCGGCTCGACCGCCGCCGTCTCCCCGATCCCCTCCCCAACATCTTCTGCGACAACGTCAAGATCTACGACTCCCACCCCGCCGACCTCTACGGTACGGATTCCTTCTTCTTCCTCCACTTCTCGTTCTTCATCCTCAATCCGTGACAACTAACGGAGCGCCTTTGTTTTAACCCGTGGTTTGTGTCATTGTGTGGTGATCGATCCATGGACGCGAACGAACCGGAACCGGGAGCAGAGCAGCACAAGGCGCAGGAGGAGGCCGGCCGCATCTACTTCTTCGACCACCGGGAGTACCCGACGAGGGGGCGGAGGCCCAAGCGGAAGCTCGCCACTAACGACGGCAGCCACTGGAAGGCCACGGGGGGCAGCAAGGAGCTGTGGCGCGGCGGCGTCCTGGTCGGCCTCAAGCTCACTATGGTCTTCTACCAGACCGAGGAGCCCTGCAAGACCGACTGGGCCATCCACGAGTACACCAGGATCGAGGGAGATCCACGCCACAGGAAGGTAGCAATTCGTCATTCAGATGGCCCCGTGTCTTGAGATTTTACATTGAGCCTCGCCATGGATTCTACATTGTGTTCTCCGCAGGTCAAGAGCTTGGCCTTGTACCGCCTCTACAAGAAACCGAGCCGGCGCGCCGACCAGGCGATGGTGGCGGCCTCGACCCCGCCCCAGGCACACCAACAGGACGCGCAGGGTGCCGCGGCGGCGTCGGTGCCGGGGCCAAGCAACTGGGTGACGCCGGCCGCCCCCGTGAACCCATACGCTGGTGGCTACATGGGGCAAACAGGTTTGCCGACATCGCCGGGGCAGGAGGCCGTAAATCACTTTGGGTACGCAGCCGGGCTTGCGGCCTGGGACAATATGGTGCCGCTGTCTCTGCCTCCGCCGATATCACCCTCGCCGGAGTGGGGGCACTCTAGCTATCCAGACATTATAGACTCCCACAATGAGCCGTCGCCGCCACCTCTACCCCTGCCAGCGCCATTGCCGGTTGCCGATGGGTACTTGGCCGATGAGTTCAACATGTGTTGCGAGACGACGAAGCACGAACATGATGAGCTGCCGGCTGCGAGTCCCTGCAGCAGCTGGCAATACGACGACCTGCCAATGCTCATGGACGAGAGCGAGCTCTACTCGTGCACGTTCGAGGAGCTCCTCCTGGCCTCAATAGTGCAAGACGACCTGCTTATGGGCCTGCCGATGTTGGACACCAACCAGGACAACACGGCGGCACCAGCGACGACAATGCCGGACACCAACCAGGACGACACGGCGGCACCAGCGATGACATCGGCGCCGGATGCCATCCAGGACGACACGTCGGCACCAGCGCGGCCGTCGATGCCAGACGAACGCCAGCCATCAGATTTTATTTAGAGCAGCACGCAGTGCAAGAACAATGGCAGCTAACAGCTAAGAGTACGTCGCAGACTGGCACTGTTCAGATTCATTTAATTTGTTCTTCAAAATCTTCTATAGATCACTTGCACTTGCTGCGCTGTAATAAGAGATGAATATCTCCTCATGGTGCTGTAATAAGAGATTCTAGTGCAACGTATGGATGTAAACCGACTTGACAATAGTGTTGAACTCTTTGTACCGTATACAATACAAGTCATGGTGTAGTACACCACGTTGTATTGATACAACTCATGTATGCCACGGTGGAGGCATTTTTCCACCTCCTATATAACACGCAATCCAACGACCCAAGGGCACCGTTGATTCACCCAAAACCCTAACAACTTCGACATGGTATCAGAGCGGGTCTCTTCCGCGACGATCTAGCCGCCGTTGTGCCGCCGTGTAACATCCCAAGTATGAAAATACCTCTAGAATGTTTGTTTTCCTGTTTAATTAAAGTATTTCATCATGTCATCATGTTTATTTCATTGTTTGCATTTGTTTACTATTTGGTTTGCATCCGTTTTATCTTGTTTTCATAATGAAACTCAAACATTTTCAAATGGTTATTTCATACTTGCTCTGTTACAGCATTTCAAATAAAAATCTAGAATAAAAACAACCCATTTGTTTTCATATTATTCCATATCGATCAACTAATAAAATGGTGCTTTTTATTTTCACTAATTAATTCCAAATTGGTTTCAAATTCAAATCAAATCATCAACATCACATAATTTGAAAGTTATAAAAGTACCACACAAATTATAATCATAATTGTTCAATTTAATCAATAGGGGTCACCCTAATAGAAACCTTGTTTTCATTACTAATTCATTAATTATCAAATTATGCAAATTCAAACCAAAAACATTCAAACAGAACCCAATTTGAAATTATAAAAATAATAACCAAAACATTTTATGCTCTTTGTTTCCAATCAAATCATTTGGGTCACTCTATTAAAGTGTTGGTTTTAATAATCATTTTAAATATTCAAAACCATCTAAATTTGGTTTATTTCCAAACAGCACAACAATTTAAATAATTTTGAAATCCAAACTTGGTAATTGGTTGTAACTAACACAATGAGCTCACCCTAATTTTCTATGAATTTTGCTAACACTAAGGCCCTGTTTGTTTGGGCTTCTGCTTCTGCTTTTAACCTCTAAAAGCAGAAGCCCAAACAAACACCTACATATTGAAAAGCGCTGGGGAGAAGTGCGGTACCAAAATGCACTACGCGCGCCCGCGATGGCAAAAGCTAGGGAAGAGGTGCTTCCCGTAGCTTTGTGCTGCTTCCCGAGTGGCCCAGACTCGACTACCCTCCCTAGTTGGAAACAATTACTAGAAAACTGCCACACCGAACAAACGCCCACTAGACCCGCTTTCCTCTTCCCTGTGTCCCGCAGCCATGGTGGGCTAGGGTCAGAGATTTGCCGCCGCCGCCATTCCCCGTCGCCCTCACTGCCGCTCCGCTCGCCCCCTAGATCCTCCTCCTCCGCCCCGTTCCCAGGATCCTCTAACCGCCCGTCCACTCGCCGCACAAGGGGGCGACCTTGTCCCCACCGACCGCCGGCCACAGGAGGCCATCGATCCGCCGCACCAGGGGCCGCCCTTATCCCCATCAGCCGTGGCCACAGGAGCTCGCCGATCCGCCGCTGCCTTGCCGTGCCTCGTCCGCCGCCGTTACCGTCCATGTTCGCCGCCCACCGACGCTCTGTTCGCCACCCTGCCCCGTCGCCGCTCAGTTCCTGGCTTCGTCGGACACCCGTCGTCCCGAATACATGGGGAGCGTATCCACAGGGGATCGTGTGAGGTCGCGGCCGTGGAGATGCGCGCTTGGGAGATGCTTGACGTGCAGCTCCGTCGCGCTGTGCTTGAGGCGCCCAGCTCCTTCACCGATCCTCTGTCCCTTCGATGGGTCCGTAGCAGCGAGCTAGCCTGGTGTTCTGTGACTGCTACCTAGTTAATTTGATCTATGAACTTGCACGTCGAACTAGCTCGCTCTCTCCGTCACATGAATTTTCCCCATATGTGCCATCTAGGTGTTCGGTGTAATGCATATGAGAGCTAATTCCCCAAGTAGTTTGATATGTGAGAGCTACGGCTTATACATTTCTTCACATATAATTTTTTTTTACAAGACTTCACAAATAAATTTGGTTATGTGTAATACAAAATGTAGCGCATACTTGCACATTTTCTTCTATGTATCAATTTGATGTGGAAAAGGACCTAGAAATTAACAGAATTTTTTTAAGGGGTATTTGTAAATAATAGTCATCTAGTGACCAATCTTCTTATTCGCACCAACTATTTTCCGGTGACCAACCTCCTGAGAGTTTTATTATGTATATTTCATCATATGTAAAAAATTCTTGTAATATATTGTCGCAATTTTTTTGGCTTACAAGCCAAAAGCCAAAAGCAAAAAGCCAAAAAAATAAATCCAAATTTATTTTTATAAATTTATTTTTGTAAATTCATGTAATTCAGCCCTTAAACATGGCATTTATGTTAGAAAACAGTCAGAATTAGCTAATCCGTGGTGAATCGCCGTTTATACAACTTCTTCAGCATTTAGGGGTATTTCAGAGATTTTATCTTTCAGACCAGCAGCAGCAGTCATCAAAAACACTCTTGCCAAACATCAAAACTCAGCTTCCAACATCTGCTTCCCACAGCTGATTTCTAACAGCTCACCAGCTACAGCTGATTCTAAACAGCAGAAGCCCAAACAAACAGACCCTAAAACCCTCCAATCTCTTCCCTTTTCTATTGCTACAAAAAAAACAGAAAAGCAAAAAAAAAAAAGAAGAAAAGCGCGCGCGCGGCAGCTAGCAGCCTACCCGGCCCACTTTTCTCTTTACCTCCCGCGCAGCCCAGCATCCCGGCCCGAAAACGCTTCGCCCCTCTCTTTTCTGCCTTCGTCATCCTGTACGGCGACGATCTGGTGGTGCCACGGCGGCAACGCCGCGCGCAGACGGCTGATCCGACGCCCGCACCCCTATAAAGACCCCCCTAGGGCACAACGCCCAACCCTAGCCCCTAGGTATCCTCTCCCCTCTCTCACGCCGCCAATCCCTCTCTCCCGGCGCGTTCTACCCTCTCTGAATCCCTCGCCGGAGGCCACCCGCTCTGAAACTCCGACCACCGTCTCCGCCATGGCCCTCCTCCACCCCACGTAGGCACAGAAACAGAACCACCGTCACCTCCTCTCTACGTTGGACACCACAGTTGGGCCGTGCGCGACGTGGATCTTCGCGGCCATCTTCGTCACCGCTGCGGCAACCACCTCGCCGTCGTTCGTCTACTGAAACCCCACGGTGATCACCGCCATCTCCTCCCTCTCCCACCTCTGTATCTGCTCCACTCTCTGCATCACGGATTCGTGCGCGCATCCAACATCACAGCAGCACCGCAGCACGAGCACGTCGTCGTAGCACGCCGCCGGCAGGATCTCTGTCAGAGTTCAGGCAGGGTTTTGTCGTCAGTTAATTTCAGTTAACAAGCAACACCATATCCTCCCTGCGTCGCGGTACGTGACAACGAACGTGAAACAGCTGCACTGGTTCAGTAGCGCGCACGCTAGCGAGAGGTGCAGGGATCGAGTCCTGCTCCTCGCACGGGAAATTCCCCAACTTTTTTCACGCCACGCTGACAGGGAGGGCCCCCTGTCAGCCACTTGCTAGCCACGCAAGCGCAGGGTCCCCCTGGGCCCCCCTGGCAGTGACTGGGGTAGGCTCCAGTACGGTATAAAACGTTTTAACAGTTTCTGTTTTCAATCCAGGTCCAATAAAATTGCAGATTGGTCCCTGAAAGTATTTTGACCATAACTTTAATTTTATAAGTCCAAATTACAAAAATAAAATAGGTGCACATATCTAAATTAAATATTCTATCTTTTGGTGTCATTTGTTTTCTGTTTTGAAATTTCAAAATGCAATTCAAATTTGAATTCAAATAATTCAAATGCAAATTTCTAAATTCAATAACTAATTCATTATTAATCCAATAAATGCAAATAAAATATGCTTTCCATGCTATTTTGAATAACCTTTTCAAATATAAATTTTGTTTCATGGTTTGAATAATTTAAATTGCCTAAATAATTTAATCCTTGTTTAATTCATTTAAATTTGATAAAATCATAACTTGCTCAAAATAAAATATTTTTGAACATGCAAAACATGTTTTCAAACCATCAAAGCCTAAACTTTTCAAATGTGAATTTGAATTTATGTTTTGAACAAATAAAATTCAAGTAATATTCAAACTTGTTTTAAATTCATTTAAAACTTGTTTAATATTGTTTAAGTCCTAATAAATTAATCCTAATTCCTATTTCAATAATTGAAACATGTAATCCAACTAAAATTTGATGTTCTTTTCAAATATAAATTTTGTTAATTGTTTTGAACACTTTAACTTGATGAAAACAACAATTGCTTGTGTGACATGTTTAAGTAACCAAACTTTCCAAACTTAACCAATATTTTCCAAACTTGTTTTATTCTTTACCACTTGCATCTATTGTTGTTATTTTGTTGTTATCATCATGCATGCATCATGGTAATCAATTTTCACATGGTAACTAAATTGTAGATCATTTGTTTCCACTTAATCCATGGACCTTTGCCATGTGCAATCCAATTGCATATGGGTCCATTTAAATTGTGTTACCATGCTAGCTAGTTTATTTTGATGCAACCATTAACTTGACATGCATCATCCCATGATTGTGCACTATGCCATGATATTGATTGTCTATCTTTCTGCATTGTTTGTTTGCTTCTTCTCGGATAGACGACGACGTTGATACCGACGATCTTTACGACACCCCTTCTGAGGATCTAGCTCAGTACCCGGCTACTGGGTTTGCAGGCAAGTTATCACTCACATGAACCACTGTGTTCCTTTCAACATTTGTTACCGATACTTTCCGTTGTTCTTTTCTGCTAGCCTTAGTAGTTGTTGTTCTGTTACGAACCTATCACATGAATCCTTTAACCCTGATATTGCCTCACCTCCAATCCTACACCCCATTGTTTGAGCCAGTGTCTTACTAGCATGCTTAGGTTGCCTTGCTCGAGTCTGTTACCCGTTACTTTCTGTTATTATTATTTTATCATGTTCTGGGGGCTCGATGTTAATCAATCAACCTGCTATTAATAATATGCTGATAAGGCACCGGCAGGAGGCCCTGTGTGGTTTTGAGGCCTGCTAGTGTTGACCCTAATAGGAAAAAGGGTCTTGTCTACTGATCCATGATGAGCGCACTACCCGCATGTGGGAAGCGAGTATGGGCGCCCCCCTCAATTTGATTCGATTCGCATCTCGTCCAAATCATCTCATTTATTTCGTGTTTTCCATTTGCCGCATGCATGTTTTTGCGAGCCCAGCGCAGGGTGGAACTTTTGTAGTCGGCATATAGGGGGACACGTTCTTAGAGTGCTATGATGGTCCATTTTCTTCTGGGCTCGATTAGCCGTGCGCCCAAGGTGCTTTGGGCTTGATGCGAAGAAGAGTTGAGTTGTGTTGAGTGCCACGCTTGGTGGGAGGCATCCCATCTGGCGGGGTATTCTTACGTGTACGGCCAAATTGGTGCAACCCTGCAGGGATAATCTTCTCGAGAAGCCGTGTTTTCCGCGGTTATGGTTAACTTGGTGAAAGTACTGGCTAACAAGTACTCAGAACAACTTACACCTAACTATTGATAACTTGACTAGTAATAGACTTATTGACATAACAATTTGATCCATCATTCATTAATCCAACTGTGTGAGTTATCCTCGGATTGCTTCTTCGGATAAGGGGCGAGGTCCAGGATGGGTTTGTTTGATGTTATCTTTCAGTTGGTTACTATACGCTATCTTATCCCCTTTCTGATAGCTGGAAGTTGTAGTTTTCTGTAGTTGGTTAGCGCAGCCAGTTGCAGCATCTTTCATATCCCCTTTCTTCCGTTGAACCCAAGGCATCTGTACTTGGTGTTGACGGGTTACACTTTGGTGAACTGTGAGTCTTGCTTGCCAGTACTTGGATGTACTGACCCCTTTTGGGTTGTGGTTTACGCAGACTACGCTTACGAGGATCCAGGTGACGGCTACTACGTGGAGTTTGACGAGGCTGCTGACGAGTAGTTAGCGGACCCGGGCAGGATCCGAGACATCGTGGATGGGCTCCGTCTTTCTTTCTTTCCCGGCTTCTTAAGCCTATTTGCTTTTGTCTGTACTCAGACCCTTTGAATGCTTCCGCTGAGATGTAATGATGTTATGTTGGGACATGTGTCCTCTGGATGATTGTATTTGCTATTCTCCGCCCTAGTGAGGGCCAGTTGCAACTTATTTCAATCTTTTGTGTCTTAGAGATATGTTGTGTTATCAGTTTGTTCAAAGCCGTTGACGTACCATGTGTGTATGGTATGAAGTACGTCAATGGTAGTGTCCTGATTTCTACGGGATAGTTTACATCGACGGTGAACAGTAGCGATGGATTGTCACACATAAGTGTTGGCCTACTCGTAAGAGGACGCGGGTGCCGGTAAGCCCCGTAATCCCATCAGAATACTGTTCAGTTCGTACGGTGAGTATCCTCTAGAAGTCCGGGTGCGACAAATGGTATCAGAGCCTGTCTGCCTGTAGGATCCCTTTTACTGGTCGCAGTTGAGTCTAGAAACTATTTTGTAGCTATATAGGAAAAAATGAACGTGAGAGTAGGAATTCTGCCATTTTTCTTCTTTCCCCACCCACCCACCCTTTTCTGGTAAGGAAGTGCAACGTTGTTTTCTGTTCTCACCTAAAATTTCAAGTTAGGTTTTCACGTGTTTTGGGTTCTCCGTAGTACCTCAGGATTTTTGGTCTCGTTTTCCCGATGTTGCTTCGATATCCTGTTCTTCTAAAGAACCTTTCGTCCGTTGAAATCTTGTTGTTGTTTTCAACTTCAATTCTTCTACCGGCGGCTAATCAAAACCTCCCAAATCATCTGTAGATGGATCTCAGGTTCTACCCGCAGGTGGTTCGGATGACTCGCTGTGAGAGCACCGCCGGTTATCCGGAGATGCTGAGAGACATGGTTACCTATCTGGGGTTCCATTGGGCACCAGAGTACCAGGTCTACGAGCAGCAGCGAGAGTTTGACCAGACCTACTACCGGGCTATCGTCTACATTCTGTCAGATGATGGCATGAGCGTTGTCCACCGCTACGAGGCAGTAGGTTCCACAGTGGATATGGCCGTGCAGCAGGCAGCTTACGTGACTCTCACCGTCCTTCGTGCTGACTACTGGGGGTTTGACGATTCTATCTATCGCCACATCCCCCGTGGTTACATCACTTCAGCGGGAGCTCACTTCACTCTCTACGACAACCTGGATGTCTACGAGCATGATAGTTCCAGGCTGCACACCACTGCTCAGTTTGTGAGGCACAGTGACGCCGTTGCCACCACACTTTCTCAGGAGTTGGCTTCAGTCAGGGAGCAGCTCTACCTTGCTCTGACTCGTCTGCCGACGTACACCACAGACTTTGTTGGAGATGAGCGCTTTGCACGTTTCCATCAGACAGTTGGACGTAGTTTGCCAGATGCTGGAGGTTACGAGCCGATCAGAGGTCCACTCCTCGACCTTGGTCCTGGCTACACTGGGATTCCCCGCTTTGGAGCACAGGGAGACGACGCTTTCTACTTCACCACACCGAGAGTTGCTCTCAGAGCAATCCCGCTCTATGTGGATCGTCGTTCTACTTACTTCCGTGGGATTCCTCCTCACCGTATCTCTCGTCGTACTACTCGCCGCCGTCCTGCGTGATGAGCATGGGAGTACCGAGGTATCTGTTCCTAGCTATGTTTAGTTATCCTTTGGCATTCGAACCATGTATTGGTCTGTTGGATATTCTGATGTATTTGAACATGTGATGATGGACCTGTTGGTTATCTATTCATGCGTCGGAATAATCTATCTTTCGGTTACCAAGTTTATCCTTTTCTGTTGTTGTGCTAAATTGCATGTGTATTCAGGATGCCGCCAACAAGGAGCAACCCGCCTGAACCACCTCCGCTCACGGAGCTGTTGACTCAGATGACTCAGGTCGTGGGTCAGATGGCCCAAATCCAGGCTAACCAGCACAACAACCAGAATGCTCCACGGGTCAACATCAAGGAGTTCCTCAGCCTGGGCCCAAAAGCTTTCGTGGCAACACGCGAGCCACTGGATGTTGATGACTGGATCCGTGACATAGCCAGGACTCTGGAGATTGTACATGTTGCTGAGGAAGATAAGCTCAAGTATGCCACCTACCTACTGAAGGGTCAGGCAGCTTCCTGGTGGGAGAACTACCAGACCATGAGAGCTGGCTATCCTATCACCTGGGGTTGTTTCAAGGATGCCTTCCTGAAGCACCACATCCCAGATGGTCTCATGGAGAGGATGCCTGAAGAGTTCTGCTCTTTCAAGCAGGGCAAGCTGGACGTTATCAGCTATCAGACTGAGTTCAATCGCCTCGCTCGATACGCTGGTGACGAAGTGTCCACTGAGGCCAAGAAGATGGCAAGGTTCCGCCGAGGTTTTAACCCGGAACTGAAGTACACTCTCACAAATGTCAAGTGCAAGGACTTCGAGGAGCTCGTGAACACCGCGCTCAATGAGGAAAATGGGCGCAAGGCGTTCGAAGAGTCCCGCAAGCACTCGCGTGAGGGTGGTTCCTCCTCCAACATGACCACCCCTCCGCAGAAGCGCCGCATCTGGGTGCTAAATGCTGCTGTCACTCGGGCTCCATATGCCCAAGCTTCTCCAGGCTTCGCTCCCCGCCCACCCAACCCATCTCAGATGCAGGGTCAGAGGGTTCCAATGGGACAGCCAAGGCCAGGCACTCCTCGTGTCGTCACTTGCTACAAGTGCAAGGAGACTGGACACTACGCTGATAAGTGCACTCAGAGGCAGCTACCTCCACCTCCTCGCCCCAACACCAACCAGGCAATGGTTCGTGCTCCTCCGGCTAAAGCCTTCAACTCCAACAACAGGCCTGTCGGGAGGACCGCGAGGGTGAATCATATCAAGGCCGACAAAGCTGAGGAAGCTGCTGACGTTGTTCTCGGTATATTACCCGTAAACTCTTTTCCAGCTAAAGTGTTGTTTGATACTGGAGCATCGCGTTCTTTTGTGTCAAAGATTTTTGCAAAAGCATACAACCTACTTCTGGTTCCGGTAAGCAATCAAATGACTGTTCACTCTCCGGGACCGCAAATGTTGACTTCCAAGATAAGTATGGACAATCAGATCCTAATTGGAGGTCGCATATTCCTTGCTTCACTCATGTTGCTGGGAAATTCTGACATTGATGTCATTCTGGGTATGGATTGGTTGAAGACCCACAAAGCAAAAATTGACTGTGCTCAAAAGTCAATAACTCTCTCTCACCCTTCTGGCCAGATAGTCTATTCTCCATATGGATCAAGTTCTGTTCAGCTGTTCAACCTCGATGCAAAACCTCTTCCTGCAATTGAAAATGTTTCGGTGGTTTGTGAATTCCCTGACGTCTTTCCAGAAGAGTTGCCAGGGATGCCTCCGGACAGAGCAGTTGAGTTCGTGATCGAGCTTGAACCAGGTACTGCTCCAATCTCTAAGCATCCATATAAGATATCTCCTCCTGAACTGAAATTGTTGAAGGAGCAAATCGATATGTACATGGAGAAAGGTTACATTCAGCCTAGTTCCTCCGCTTGGGGTTGCCCAACTCTGTTTGTTGCCAAAAAGGATCAAACAAAAAGAATCGTGGTTGACTATCGTCCTCTCAACGAGAAAACCATCAAAAACAAGTATCCAATTCCCCGTATCGATGATCTTTTTGATCAACTTGCTGGAGCCTCAATATTCTCAAAGTTGGACTTGAGGATGGGTTACCATCAGATAAAGATCAGAAAGGAAGATATTCCTAAGACAGCTTTCACCACTCGGTACGGTCTATATGAATACACCGTCATGTCCTTTGGTCTCACCAATGCACTGGCAACCTTCTCTAGACTCATGAATTCTGTCTTCCATGAATACCTCGACAAGTTCGTTGTGGTATATCTCGATGATATTCTAGTCTACTCCAAATCCGAGGAAGAGCATGGAGAACATCTTCGTCTCACTCTCATGAAACTTCGCGAGCATCGTCTGTATGCCAAGTTCTCCAAATGTGAGTTCTGGATTCCAGAAGTTGCTTACCTTGGTCATATCATCTCTGCCAAGGGCATAGCCATTGACCCGGAAAAGGTTAAGGCAATTGTTGATTGGAAACACCCTAAGACGGTGAAGCAAGTCAGAAGTTTTCTTGGCTTGGCTAGCTATTGCCGTCGTTTCGTCCAAAACTTTTCCAAGATTGCCAAACCTCTCACTGATCTCACAAAGAAGGACAAGAAGTTCGTTTGGACTCCACAATGTGATGAAAGTTTCAATCTCCTCAAGACTAAACTCACTTCCACCCCAGTTCTGGTTGGCCCAGATACTACCAAACCTTTCCAGATATTCTGCGATGCATCTCTCCAAGGTCTAGGTGCAGTTCTTATGCAAGAACGTCAAGTTGTGGCTTATGCTTCACGTCAGTTGAACCCACATGAGCAAAACTATCCCACTCATGATCTTGAACTTGCAGCAGTTGTGTTTGCCCTCAAGAAATGGAGACAATACTTGTTGGGTAACAAAACTGAAATCTTTTCCGATCATAAGAGTCTGAAATACATCTTCACTCAGCCAGATCTAAACCTCAGGCAAAGGAGATGGATTGAGAAGATTAAAGACTTTGATCTCACCATTTCTTACACTCCAGGCAAGGCTAATGTTATGGCCGACGCTCTCAGTCGCAAATCATATTGCAATAATCTCATGATCATGGAAAGCCAACCTCCACTTCATGAAGAATTCCAGAAGCTGAACCTTGGTCTTGTTCCACAAGGTTACATTGCTAGCTTGACAGCCAGTCCAACTCTCGAGGACAAGATTCGTTCTGAACAACTTCGTGATGCTGAAATCAAGAAGATTGTAGAGCACATCAAAGAAGGCAATGATAAATTCAAGTCCTTCTCAATTGATGACAAGGGAACTGTGTTCTTCGAAGGACGCATTGCAGTTCCTCAGATTCAAAGTCTCAAAGATGTCATTCTCAAGGAGGCTCATGAAACTCCTCTCTCCATCCACCCTGGAAGTACAAAGATGTACCAGGATCTCAAGACTCTGTATTGGTGGCCTGGCATGAAACGTGAAATTGCTCAATACGTTTCTGAATGCGACGTTTGTCAACGTGTTAAGGCAGTCCATCAGAAAACAGCAGGTCTTCTCCAACCTCTGAAAATTCCTGAGTGGAAGTGGGACATGATTGAAATGGACTTCGTTACTGGGTTTCCAAAGAACAAGAAGGGCAACGATGCAATCTTCGTTGTTATTGATCGTCTCACTAAGGTAGCTCACTTCTTTGCTGTCAAGGAAACTATCTCAGCTAGCCAGTTAGCAGAGCTCTACACAGCAAAGATTGTTCCTCTTCATGGTGTTCCATTGGAAATAAGCTCAGACCGTGGAAGTATCTTCACTTCTCATTTCTGGAAGAGTTTTCAAGAAGCATTGGGCACCCAACTTCTGTTCAGCACAGCTTATCACCCTCAGTCTCAGGGGCAAGTCGAAAGAGTCAATCAGATTCTCGAGGATATGCTCAGAGCATGTGGTCTCTCCTTTGGCATGAAATGGGAGGATTGCCTTCCATATGCTGAATTCTCCTACAACAACAGCTACCAGGCAAGCCTAGGCATGGCACCATTTGAGGCATTGTATGGCCGCAGATGCAGGAGTCCAATCAATTGGTCTGGAGATGGTGAACGTTCACTCTTAGGCCCTGACATTGTTAAGGAAGCCGAGGAGAAAGTTCGTATCATTCGTGACAATCTCAAGATTGCTCAGTCTCGTCAGAAGAGTTACTATGACAGCAAGCACCGGGACATGGTCTATGCACCTGGTGACAAAGCATATCTCCGTGTAACTCCCCTCAGAGGCACTCATCGTTTTGGTGTGAAAGGAAATCTGGCACCAAGATACATTGGTCCTTTCAACATTCTCTCAAGGCGGGCAGAAAATGCTTATCGTCTTGAACTTCCAGAAAAACTATCAAAGGTGCACGATGTGTTCCACGTGTCACAACTCAAGAAGTGTTTCAAAGATCCAGATCGTGCAGTTGATCATGATTCCATTGAACTGCAAGATGATCTATCTTATGAGGAGCACCCTATTCGTATTCTCGATGAGACCGAGCGTAAGACTCGCAACAAGAGCACCAAGTTCTTGAAAGTGCAGTGGTCGCATCATTCCGATAAAGAGGCAACGTGGGAAACCGAAGAGGATCTTCGCAAGAAGTATCCGGACCTTTTCACTTCTCAGTAAGGAATCTCGGGGCGCGATTCCTTCAAGGGGGGCGTTTTGTAACATCCCAAGTATGAAAATACCTCTAGAATGTTTGTTTTACTGTTTAATTAAAGTATTGCATCATGTCATCATGTTTATTTCATTGTTTGCATTTGTTTACTATTTGGTTTGCATCCGTTTTATCTTGTTTTCATAATGAAACTCAAACATTTTCAAATGGTTATTTCATACTTGCTCTGTTACAGCATTTCAAATAAAAATCTAGAATAAAAACAACCCATTTGTTTTCATATTATTCCATATCGATCAACTAATAAAATGGTGCTTTTTATTTTCACTAATTAATTCCAAATTGGTTTCAAATTCAAATCAAATCATCAACAGCACATAATTTGAAAGTTATAAAAGTACCACACAAATTATAATCATAATTGTTCAATTTAATCAATAGGGGTCACCCTAATAAAAACCTTGTTTTCATTACTAATTCATTAATTATCAAATTATGCAAATTCAAACCAAAAACATTCAAACAGAACCCAATTTGAAATTATAAAAATAATAACCAAAACATTTTATGCTCTTTGTTTCCAATCAAATCATTTGGGTCACTCTATTAAAGTGTTGGTTTTAATAATCATTTTAAATATTCAAAACCATCTAAATTTGGTTTATTTCCAAACAGCACAACAATTTAAATAATTTTGAAATCCAAACTTGGTAATTGGTTGTAACTAACACAATGAGCTCACCCTAATTTTCTATGAATTTTGCTAACACTAAAACCCTCCAATCTCTTCCCTTTTCTATTGCTACAAAAAAAACAGAAAAGCAAAAAAAAAAAAAGAAGAAGAAAAGCGCGCGCGCGGCAGCTAGCAGCCTACCCGGCCCACTTTTCTCTTTACCTCCCGCGCAGCCCAGCATCCCGGCCCGAAAACGCTTCGCCCCTCTCTTTTCTGCCTTCGTCATCCTGTACGGCGACGATCTGGTGGTGCCACGGCGGCAACGCCGCGCGCAGACGGCTGATCCGACGCCCGCACCCCTATAAAGACCCCCCTAGGGCACAACGCCCAACCCTAGCCCCTAGGTATCCTCTCCCCTCTCTCACGCCGCCAATCCCTCTCTCCCGGCGCGTTCTACCCTCTCTGAATCCCTCGCCGGAGGCCACCCGCTCTGAAACTCCGACCACCGTCTCCGCCATGGCCCTCCTCCACCCCACGTAGACACAGAAACAGAACCACCGTCACCTCCTCTCTACGTTGGACACCACAGTTGGGCCGTGCGCGACGTGGATCTTCGCGGCCATCTTCGTCACCGCTGCGGCAACCACCTCGCCGTCGTTCGTCTACTGAAACCCCACGGTGATCACCGCCATCTCCTCCCTCTCCCACCTCTGTATCTGCTCCACCCTCTGCATCACGGATTCGTGCGCGCATCCAACATCACAGCAGCACCGCAGCACGAGCACGTCGTCGTAGCACGCCGCCGGCAGGATCTCTGTCAGAGTTCAGGCAGGGTTTTGTCGTCAGTTAATTTCATTTAACAAGCAACACCATATCCTCCCTGCGTCGCGGTACCTGACAACGAACGTGAAACAGCTGCACTGGTTCAGTAGCGCGCACGCTAGCGAGAGGTGCAGGGATCGAGTCCTGCTCCTCGCACGGGAAATTCCCCAACTTTTTTTCACGCCACGCTGACAGGGAGGGCCCCCTGTCAGCCACTTGCTAGCCACGCAAGCGCAGGGTCCCCCTGGGCCCCCCTGGCAGTGACTGGGGTAGGCTCCAGTACGGTATAAAACGTTTTAACAGTTTCTGTTTTCAATCCAGGTCCAATAAAATTGCAGATTGGTCCCTGAAAGTATTTTGACCATAACTTTAATTTTATAAGTCCAAATTACAAAAATAAAATAGGTGCACATATCTAAATTAAATATTCTATCTTTTGGTGTCATTTGTTTTCTGTTTTGAAATTTCAAAATGCAATTCAAATTTGAATTCAAATAATTCAAATGCAAATTTCTAAATTCAATAACTAATTCATTATTAATCCAATAAATGCAAATAAAATATGCTTTCCATGCTATTTTGAATAACCTTTTCAAATATAAATTTTGTTTCATGGTTTGAATAATTTAAATTGCCTAAATAATTTAATACTTGTTTAATTCATTTAAATTTGATAAAATCATAACTTGCTCAAAATAAAATATTTTTGAACATGCAAAACATGTTTTCAAACCATCAAAGCCTAAACTTTTCAAATGTGAATTTGAATTTATGTTTTGAACAAATAAAATTCAAGTAATATTCAAACTTGTTTTAAATTCATTTAAAACTTGTTTAATATTGTTTAAGTCCTAATAAATTAATCCTAATTCCTATTTCAATAATTGAAACATGTAATCCAACTAAAATTTGATGTTCTTTTCAAATATAAATTTTGTTAATTGTTTTGAACACTTTAACTTGATGAAAACAACAATTGCTTGTGTGACATGTTTAAGTAACCAAACTTTCCAAACTTAACCAATATTTTCCAAACTTGTTTTATTCTTTACCACTTGCATCTATTGTTGTTATTTTGTTGTTATCATCATGCATGCATCATGGTAATCAATTTTCACATGGTAACTAAATTGTAGATCATTTGTTTCCACTTAATCCATGGACCTTTGCCATGTGCAATCCAATTGCATATGGGTCCATTTAAATTGTGTTACCATGCTAGCTAGTTTATTTTGATGCAACCATTAACTTGACATGCATCATCCCATGATTGTGCACTATGCCATGATATTGATTGTCTATCTTTCTGCATTGTTTGTTTGCTTCTTCTCGGATAGACGACGACGTTGATACCGACGATCTTTACGACACCCCTTCTGAGGATCTAGCTCAGTACCCGGCTACTGGGTTTGCAGGCAAGTTATCACTCACATGAACCACTGTGTTCCTTTCAACATTTGTTACCGATACTTTCCGTTGTTCTTTTCTGCTAGCCTTAGTAGTAGTTGTTCTGTTACGAACCTATCACATGAATCCTTTAACCCTGATATTGCCTCACCTCCAATCCTACACCCCATTGTTTGAGCCAGTGTCTTACTACCATGCTTAGGTTGCCTTGCTCGAGTCTGTTACCCGTTACTTTCTGTTATTATTATTTTATCATGTTCTGGGGGCTCGATGTTAATCAATCAACCTGCTATTAATAATATGCTGATAAGGCACCGGCAGGAGGCCCTGTGTGGTTTTGAGGCCTGCTAGTGTCGACCCTAATAGGAAAAAGGGTCTTGTCTACTGATCCATGATGAGCGCACTACCCGCATGTGGGAAGCGAGTATGGGCGCCCCCCTCAATTTGATTCGATTCGCATCTCGTCCAAATCATCTCATTTAGTTCGTGTTTTCCATTTGACGCATGCATGTTTTTGCGAGCCCAGCGCAGGGTGGAACTTTTGTAGTCGGCATATAGGGGGACACGTTCTTAGAGTGCTATGAGGGTCCATTTTCTTCTGGGCTCGATTAGCCGTGCGCCCAAGGTGCTTTGGGCTTGATGCGAAGAAGAGTTGAGTTGTGTTGAGTGCCACGCTTGGTGGGAGGCATCCCATCTGGCGGGGTATTCTTACGTGTACGGCCAAATTGGTGCAACCCTGCAGGGATAATCTTCTCGAGAAGCCGTGTTTTCCGCGGTTATGGTTAACTTGGTGAAAGTACTGGCTAACAAGTACTCAGAACAACTTACACCTAACTATTGATAACTTGACTAGTAATAGACTTATTGACATAACAATTTGATCCATCATTCATTAATCCAACTGTGTGAGTTATCCTCGGATTGCTTCTTCGGATAAGGGGCGAGGTCCAGGATGGGTTTGTTTGATGTTATCTTTCAGTTGGTTACTATACGCTATCTTATCCCCTTTCTGATAGCTGGAAGTTGTAGTTTTCTGTAGTTGGTTAGCGCAGCCAGTTGCAGCATCTTTCATATCCCCTTTCTTCCGTTGAACCCAAGGCATCTGTACTTGGTGTTGACGGGTTACACTTTGGTGAACTGTGAGTCTTGCTTGCCAGTACTTGGATGTACTGACCCCTTTGGGGCTGTGGTTTACGCAGACTACGCTTACGAGGATCCAGGTGACGGCTACTACGTGGAGTTTGACGAGGCTGCTGACGAGTAGTTAGCGGACCCGGGCAGGATTCGAGACATCGTGGATGGGCTCCGTCTTTCTTTCTTTCCCGGCTTCTTAAGCCTATTTGCTTTTGTCTGTACTCAGACCCTTTGAATGCTTCCGCTGAGATGTAATGATGTTATGTTGGGACATGTGTCCTCTGGATGATTGTATTTGCTATTCTCCGCCCTAGTGAGGGCCAGTTGCAACTTATTTCAATCTTTTGTGTCTTAGAGATATGTTGTGTTATCAGTTTGTTCAAAGCCGTTGACGTACCATGTGTGTATGGTATGAAGTACGTCAATGGTAGTGTCCTGATTTCTACGGGATAGTTTACATCGACGGTGAACAGTAGCGATGGGTTGTCACACATAAGTGTTGGCCTACTCGTAAGAGGACGCGGGTGCCGGTAAGCCCCGTAATCCCATCAGAATACTGTTCAGTTCGTACGGTGAGTATCCTCTAGAAGTCCGGGTGCGACACGCCGCCGCCGCCGTCCTCTGGCCGCCGCCGCCGCATCAGCTCAATACCCCAAAAACCACAACACCTGCCGCCGTAGATCCTCTGTGACTGCCGCCGCCATACACCCAAAACCTGCCGCCGTAGATCCCAATCTGCCGCCGCCCAGAAAAACCTGCCGCCGTCATCCTCTGACCGCCGCATACAACAAAGCCAAAAACCCTGCCGCCGTAGATTCCCATCTGCCGCCGCCCAGAAACCAACAACCAAACCCCTAGATCGTGAAGATGAGTTCCTCGACATCAAGCTCTTCGCTGTCTGCAGCACTCGGTGCACCGCCAACTCAGCTCCTCACCCGAGGGAATTTCTTGCTCTGGAAGGCGCTTGTCTTCCCCGCGTTTCGAGGTGCCAATGTGATGGGACTGCTTGAGGGTACGGATCGTGCTCCTCCCAAAACCATCGAGAGCAAGGACAGCGACAACAAGGTGATCATGGTGGAAAACTCAGCCTATCTGGCTTGGATCGCTCGGGACCAACAGGTCCTCCGTTTCCTGCTGAACTCTCTCTCCCCTGACATCCTTCCTCATGTCATCGGGATGGAATCGACTGCAGAGGTATGGGCATGCATCAATCTCATGTTCTCGTCAGCATCTAGATCCAAGGTTCAGCTTCTGCGTTCAGCTCTCAATGACACCAAAAAGAAAGACCTTACTGCCGATCAATATGTTACAAAGATGAAGAGTCTTGCCGCAGAACTAGCTGCAGCCGGGAAGCCCCTCGAAGATGATGAACTCATCGGATACATTCTCCATGGTCTAGACGGTTCATACAATGCTCTTGTTACCACTGTTAATGGAAACCCAAATACGACCCTCGATGATCTGTTCAGTCAGCTTGCCGCATATGATATGCGCAATGACATGCTAGGTGACTCCTCTGCCACCTTTACGTCTTCGGCCAATGCAGTTCAAAGAGGAGGCAGGGACTCCCGTGGCCCTCGTGACGAGCGACGCGGTGATCGTCGTGATGGAGGGGGCCGAGACCGCGGTGACTATCGTGGTCGCACCGATCACGGTGACCGCGGTGATCACCGTGGGCGCACTGACTTCCGTGACGAGAGGCGTGGTGATCGCCGTGACGGAGATGGACAGGACAGGCGCCGTGACAGTGGAGGGCGTCGCGATGATACACGTGACACTCGACGTCGTGATGATGGAAACCGAGGACGACGTCGCTTCCGGCGTGATCGTACACCCACCCCCTTTGTTGATGTCACATGCCAGATCTGCAAGAAACATGGCCACCCTGCTGCAGATTGCTGGTGGCGCTACGGGGATGATACTGATGATGATGATGAGCGTGACAACAACAAGTCTGCACATGTTGCTTCCTATGGGGTGGATACAAACTGGTATTCTGATACTGGTGCTACTGACCACATCACTGGGGAATTAAGCAAGTTATCTGCTCGTGAGAAGTATGATGGACGTGAACGAGTTCACACAGCCGATGGAAAAGGTATGGTTATAAGTCATATTGGTCATTCTATGTTGCACACACCCCATGCTTCCTTGCACTTAAATAACATACTTCATGTTCCTAGTGCCTCAAAGAATCTCCTATCCATTCATAAGCTTACCCTTGATAATGATGTTTTTCTTGAATTTCACCCATTCTTTTTCTTGATAAAGGATCAGGCCACCAGAAGAATTCTGTTTAAGGGCCCGTGTCATGGTGGACTCTATCCTCTAGTGCCAGTCTCTACGGGGTCATCGTCCAAGCGTGCTTTTCTTTCAATAAAGCCTTCATCATCCACATGGCATCGTCGTTTAGGGCATCCCTCTTCATTTATAGTTCAACAGGTTCTTAGAAAAAATAAAATAGCTCATACTCCAGAAATAAATCCTTATGTATGTGATTCTTGCCAACTAGCCAAAAGTCATCAACTTCCATATCTTGTCTCCACTAGTGTTTCCACTGTTCCATTGGAACAAGTGTTTTCTGATGTTTGGGTTCCTGCTCCAGCCTCTGTTGGCAAACATACATATTATGTGAGTTTTATTGATGATTTCAGCAAATTTACTTGGATTTATCTTCTTAAGAAAAAGTCTGATGTTTATCAAGTTTTTCTTAATTTCCAACAACTTGTTGAGCGCAAGTTTGATAGAAAAATTATCACCATGCAAACTGATTGGGGAGGTGAATATGAAAAAATCAATAGCTTCTTTCAGAAAATTGGTATTACTCATCATGTGTCTTGTCCTCATGCCCACCAACAAAATGGCTCAGCTGAGCGCAAACATCGTCATATAGTTGAAG
Organism: Alopecurus myosuroides; assembly: GCA_028641055.1. Classification (NCBI taxonomy): domain Eukaryota; kingdom Viridiplantae; phylum Streptophyta; class Magnoliopsida; order Poales; family Poaceae; genus Alopecurus; species Alopecurus myosuroides. Next base: position 32,579,663 of record CM054061.1, read on the forward strand.
TGAGTCTTGCCTTGCTAGCAAATGCATCAATGCCCTTAAAATTCTGGGACGAAGCATTTCTTACTGCCACTTTTCTCATAAACTTGCTTCCAAGTAAAGTCATAAACTCAGAAACACCTGTTGAACGTTTGCTCCATACTACTCCCAACTATGACTCCCTTCGTGTTTTTGGTTGCGCCTGTTGGCCCAATCTTCGTCCCTATAACACTCGTAAACTATCCTTCCGCTCAACACGTTGTGTGTTTCTAGGGTATAGCCCTCGTCACAAGGGAGTCAAGTGTCTCGATGTTTCCACAGGCCGTGTATATATATCCAGAGATGTTGTGTTTGATGAACAAGTATTTCCTTTTGCCTCGTTACATCCAAATGCGGGCAAACGTCTCCGTGACGATATACTCCTCCTTCCTCAAACCTCCACGCATGCGGGTGAAAACATAGATGACTTTATGCCTTTACCAGTTATTCCTGTCACTAACCTTGGCCAGGAACCGGAAGATTTATCCTCAGAAGATTTGGCACAAAACGCTGAAGAAATGACTCAAAACCATGCAGAAAATAATGTACATGAAGATACACAAGAACACAGAACGTACACTGATTTTGATACAGATTCTGCAGCTGATTCCGATGCTGATTCTGCTGCCACCTCGGATCAGGAGCCCAGCAATCATGAGGAACATGTGCATGCAGACGCGCATGCCACTGGAGGCGCAGGTGCGGGCACGGACTCCGTGGCAGATTCGCCCCGGTCGCCTCCCTCGCATGCCGACAGTGACAGCGCTCGCACGTCCATCCACCAGAGTGGGACCCCCGAGTGGTCCCTCTCCTCTCCTTCCGCATCGCCCCTGCATGCACGCGCAGCTGACAGTCACCTGGGCGCCTCGGAGTCAGCGCGCGGGGGAGACAACGACAACAGCCCAGGTGGTGCATCGTTTTCAGCGCCGCTGACGAATTCCTCCGCGGAAAATTCACCTGATTCTCCTGTGATCGAACGGAGAACAACACGTCTACAAAAAGGTATACAAAAGCCCAGAAAATATGAGGATGGTACTATTCGTTACTGTAGACAACCAAAAATATATGGGGAACGTTCCTCTCGCCATGGGTTGCTAACCTCTACAGGTGAGCCCTCTTCTTTGCATGAGTCTCTAGATGATGAAAAATGGAGGAGTGCAATGGAGGAGGAGTATAATGCGCTGCTTCAAAACAAAACATGGCATCTTGTTCCACCAAGCACAGGCAAAAATTTAATTGATTGTAAGTGGGTCTATCGAATGAAGAAAAATGCAGATGGTACAGTTGACAGGTACAAGGCTCGCTTGGTAGCAAAAGTGTTCAAGCAAAGGTATGGCATAGACTATGAAGATACTTTCAGTCCAGTAGTAAAAGCTGCAACTATTAGAATTGTTCTAGCAACTGCAGTCTCTCGAGGTTGGAGTTTACGGCAGCTAGACGTCAAGAAAGCGTTTTTACATGGTGTTCTGGAAGAGGAGGTCTATATGAGACAACCTCCAGGTTTTGAAAATGCAGATGTTCCTCATTTTGTTTGCAGACTTGACAAGGCTCTATATGGTCTGAAACAAGCCCCCCGAGCTTGGTATTCTAAACTCAGCTCCAAACTACATGATCTTGGATTCATAGCATCAAAGGCTGACACCTCATTGTTTCTGTATCAACAGTCAGGTATCACAATGTTTGTTCTTATTTATGTTGATGATATTATAGTTGCAAGTTCTTCTCATGAGGCCACATCAGATTTACTTCGAGATTTAAATCAACACTTTGCTATTAAAGACCTTGGTGATCTGCATTTCTTTCTGGGTATTGAAGTTAAAAGAGTTCGGGATGGATTAATTCTAACACAAGAAAATTATGCCATGGATTTGTTAGAAAGGGTAGGTATGAAAGACTGTAAGCCAGCACCTACCCCACTGTCACCAACCGAACCATTGTCACTTCATGAAGGTACAATTCTTGGTCCTGAAGACAGTACTCAGTTTAGAAGCATTGTTGGGGCATTACAGTATTTAACTCTCACACGTCCAGATTTATCCTTCTCAGTTAACAAAGTTTGCCAGTTTTTGCATGCTCCAACAACATCACATTGGACAGCAGCAAAAAGGATATTGAGATATGTTCAGAGTACATTGGGAGTTGGCCTTACATTCACACGTTCTTCTCATACTCTTTTGAGTGCTTTTTCTGATGCAGACTGGGCTGGATGTCTTGATGATCGACGATCCACTGGAGGTTTTGCAATCTTTCTTGGCCCAAATTTGGTTTCCTGGAGTTCTCGCAAGCAAGCCACAGTCTCACGTTCAAGCACTGAAGCAGAATATAAGGCAGTTGCCAATGCCACAGCAGAACTGATTTGGGTAGAAGCACTTCTTCATGAGCTTGGTGTAAAGCTAAAGGAAAAACCATGCTTATGGTGTGATAACTTAGGTGCAACCTACTTATCAGCAAATCCTGTGTTTCATGCCCGTACAAAGCACATAGAGATTGATTATCATTTTGTTCGAGAGAGGGTGGCAAGCAAAAATCTTGAGATTAAGTTCATCTCCAGCAAAGACCAGGTAGCTGATGGATTTACTAAGCCTTTGCCTGTAAAACAGCTAGATGAATTTAAGCGTAATCTAAACCTTTGTAAGAGTTTAGATTAAGGGGGGTTGTTGAACTCTTTGTACCGTATACAATACAAGTCATGGTGTAGTACACCACGTTGTATTGATACAACTCATGTATGCCACGGTGGAGGCCTTTTTCCACCTCCTATATAACACGCAATCCAACGACCCAAGGGCAACGTTGGTTCACCCAAAACCCTAACAACTTCGACAAATAGCCGGTAGTGCGGGGAATCGCCTCGATCGTGATAAACTGACAATTCAACCTGGAGCTGATTCTAATTATACAAGTTTTTAAAGGTTCTTCCGTGGTAAGGGAGGGCTGATTTTGCTTCGACGCCCAACATCTCATCCTCGATCATGGTCGAAGTTACATCTTTCAGTATTCCCTGCAAATTAGAACACCAAAACTGCATCAGACGCACTTTATCATACCATTGTTTACATTGGCTCGAACGCAAAAAAATAAAAAATAAATGTCAAGCTGTCCTTGGTGATATGCACAGGATCAGCTGACTGTATAGTTACATGAGAATTTACAGGCGTTTCAAAAAGCGAAGATCGTAAATCCACATACTGTGGCAGCCAAGATAGGCATGCCGCCTTCATACTAACGTTATTCTTGCCAGGGGGTTCTTGCAACTCTTACCTGGGAATGATCTTTGAAACCAGGAGAGATTTCCAATGGTGAGTTGAGCCACTACCGCTGCTGAAAAAAAGGTATAAGACCAATTTAAGTACAAAATGGCAACACAATGTCATAGAACCGTCACAACAATAGGCCTTTGTGTATGCATCAGCAAAATGGCATGTGGTATATCAGCCCTATGAGCGGTTTGTAACCTGTATAGTTAGACTAGGTACCAACTTCAGCATAAAACTGGCACAAACATTGCACGGAGATGACAACGTTTACCACCCAGGGCCATTGATGCAGAACCATTTGCATAAAATTTGAAGACCAATATTGAAAAAAAAAATTCAAATCTAATTTTTGTGCATGCACAAAATGGCCTTACTGTGTGCTCGCGCGTTGATTCACGTTCTGCAGGGCAGGGCCGATCGACCATGCCATGGAGGATGATGTCCATGTACGTATAGATCTCGATCTGACATTTTATTCCTAGGATGCACTGCTAAGGCCACTTGGTGGAAATCAAGATGTTGTTTCAGAAGTGTTGTTTTTTTTATTTCCTGAATTTATGTTTTTAAGGTGTAGTTCCTGCCCTTCTTCTAACCAAAATTCACTTGTTTTGTAATAGAAACCAAAGGCATATGACAAGGGTGGCTTGTTGTATCTTGTTTTGCCATTGAAGCAAGCCCTTATTTTTATTAGTTCAGTAGCATGAAGCAGGAAGCTATATGCAGTAGTTTTTGATCTAGAGTGTTTTGTGTGATGGAGCAGGGTGGACGGCTAGATCCCCAAAATCTCATTCATGCCGTTCTGGCTATGACAGTCAAGGAGAAGGGGAAGTAAGATGCCAGCTGAGAGATTTCGTGTATAATTGGGTTGTCACTGGATGACAAAAAACACGGACGATTACCAGCGCGCCCTCGAGGTTCCCTTTTAAGAAAAACGTGGAAGCCGCAGACTTTACTAATCTAGTCACCGAAGGATGTCAGAAAGTGAGCACCTCGTAATGCAAACGCATATCCGAGCACCGTAAAGACATCCCGTTGAAAAACAAGGAAGTTATTAGTGCTGATTGCTTTCAAAATTATACCAATAGTGCTTAATCAAATGAAGAGAAATTAGCATAAAACTACCACTTTTGAACTCGAATTTACCAAATGGTACCACTTTACCGATATAGCACAAAAATCTACCACATTTTGCTCTGATGTGGTAGATTTTTGTGCTATATCAGTAAAGTGGTACCATTTAGTAAATTTGAATTCAAAAGTGGTAGTTTTATGCTAATTTCTCATCAAATGACTAAACGGAACAATAGGTAGTTCATAAGTACTCGAATTGTCCCACATGAAGCTCCTTAGCCAAAGTCACATCCAATTCAATTAGGAGTACCTCGAAAGGTAAACACATGATACATGGAAAAGTTAACGTTGATGGCATTATATGTATCGTGAAGAAATAAAACCTTATATGCTCGATATAAGTTGGTGCGCACAAGCTAGCAGTAGAAGCTGGAATCACAAAATTATACAGTCATTAGATGTGTCCACAATCAGGCCTTACTATATGGATATTCTAATAAGATTACCACACGTGAATTATGGTGTATGGTGTTTTAGTGGTTGGAATATGTTCTAGAAAGTACCATGCCAAAGATGATGACATGAATAAATAGTTCAATTACCAGCATGAGCAAACAGATTGCACTTTACTCATTTTCCAAACACCCTAAGTGCTAGTGCATAGACATCTTTCTTCTTTGCTGATGTAGCTTCAGCCACCAATTTCACCGTCTATAATTGAAAACACTAGCTCAGAAGAAACGAAAAAAGATGATGACATGGTCATTTTCTTATTAGATATTATAAATGCAGGCAGAACTACATATTTAAAAAAAATATTGAAAGCTTGAAATCTATCAATGAATTGAGTGGAATATGCACCGTTGAAAGAGCATGCCCCTCTGCCATCAATTCTTTGAGTTCATGCTCAAGGAAATCATTGGAGGGAGTTTAATCAACTGAAATCGAGATCCCCTCTATGAGCACGGTGAATTCTCCCTTTGGCTGTCGAGTTGCGAAGGCTGCATTTGCTTCACCTAGAGTTCCTCGCCAAAACTGTAAGATTTATATAAATTTCAGGGCTGCAAACTAAAAAGAAAGTACATGTAATGCCATGAACCCATATTTGGGAAATGTGAGGTTATTTCAATTTATTATTTCATCAACTTAAATAAATATACATGCAATTTAAATGTGCGAGTGAGTGTGGATATGTTCTTATTGCTTTTATTAAACAAGTACTACCATGGAGTAGCCAGTGAGGTGGCACTTGGAAGCATATCAAGTAATTAAGCTCTGTAAATCAGAGCACTTCAAGTCAAAAGTGCCTCACTACAGTGATGCGATGTTGTAACTATCCACAGGAATATTTTATTCAAGATTGTACAACAAGAACGATAATATAGGAAATAAGGGATGGATAGACTATAAATTAAGAACTGCAGAGATTACCTCTTAATGCAATTTTGTTATTTCCCTTGCAACAACACATGGCCTGTAACTCAACACACAAATGAAACAGCAAATCAAACATATTTGACATATGGCTTGCACACTACTTAAATATAAACAAAGCTGCTCATACAGCGATTACTGATTTTTTAGGAGAAAAAACAACTACTTATTTGCAATACAAATATATCATATCTGAAGTGTGTGATATTGCAACGGATAGAGTTGTGGTACTACTGTGGTTTACTGGTTTCCACTGGCCATTTTATATCAAAAGTATTTGTAGACCATTTAACAGCAGGAAGGGAAACATCTGTTACCTTGAATCACCAAAAGACGAAGCGGCGTAAAAAAGAAACCGATGAATTCCATGAGGAGGAACACAGAATATTTGCGTAGAAGCTTCACGAGCAGATAGAGGTTGAAGAGTTAAATGAGCAAGTTTATTTTCCAGTTCGATGCCAGGGTCTGTTAGAGTACTTGATGGGCCTGAGCCCGTTAGTCTTAGATTTTCTTAGGGGTCAAGTAAGCCTTGCTTGGGAGTCAAGTAAACCTCTCTATATATGGAGAGGAGATGTATCAATCTAATCAAGCAAGAATTAAGAAGGAAAACCCTTCCCATCTTGCCCGGCCGTGGGAAAGGATCCCCACGGCCGGCTCTCCCGCGCCCTCGCAGCTCTCTCTCTCCCGTTCAAACTCTAGCAGCCATAACATTTGGTATCAGATTCCTCGGTTGCGATGTCTTCGGGACTGTCCACCGCCTCCGCTGCGATCGCCTCGTCGGGCGCACCCACCACCATGGCGCCGCCGCCGGCGTCTGCGGCCCCGGCCGCGCCGGCTCGGGAGCCCGCCCCCATCCTCTCGAACCAGGAGCTCTCCACGCGCCTCCGCGACCTGACCGAGTCCGTCTCCGACATCAAGCACACCATCGCCGTGCTCCTCCAGCGGACGGAGCCACTCGACGCCAGGCTGCTGTCGTCGCAGCCACTCGACGCCAAGCTGCAGCAGCCCCCGCTGCCGCTGTCCTTCTCCGGGCCGATCTATACGGCAGCTTGGGCGCCACCCCAACAGTACGGCGGGCCCTCCCGCTTCGCCGGTACTTACGCCGCTCCCGACGGTGCGCCATTCCACGGGGGGTCCTCCATGGTCAGAACACCGGCGCCGACCCCTGCAGGGCTGCCGCCGCCGCCCTCGGCCGCGACCACGGCGCTGGTCATCACGTTCCAACATGGGATGCCCTACGACGGGACTGCGACGACCTCGTTCCCAGCAGCGCCACCGCCGTCCCATGACAATCCCATCCAACCGATCAAGTTCCGGCCGTCGCCTTCACCGCGTCCGACTTGGATCGCTACAGACCACGTGTCAGCGGCGATGAGGCTGCAGGCTGCTGCGCGCGGCCTCCTAGCGTGTCGGCATGTGCGGGAGATGCGTGATTTGCAGCTGCAGCTCCTCCAAGTTGCGCTTCGTGGTGCAACGGACCTCGATCTTGTCCGCTGCGTGGCGGAGCTTGGGCATGAGGTTTCCCCCACGGTCGGCGGGCATGCTGTTTTTCCAACGAGCGGCGACCTCCAAGTCTGCAACATCGACAGTCAGCCGGCGGGGAGAAGACATGGTGTCAGGAGCGCACTGCGTAGCACCACTGCATTCCGCCGTCGGCCGCCGCGAGGGCTCCCTTGGTCCCGATGGCGTCCTTGGGATCCAGGGGGCTGCAAACGCACAAGTTCGGCGCGCGGAGGATTCTCTTATCGTTCGGAGTCAGAAATAAAGAGTCGGAGTCTCATTCGGGTTAGCTTATTCAGGTCAATACAATAGGCCGAGATGTAAAAGGCTTGTTTTTTTTATGCGTTAGGTTTGTGTGGGGTCGAATCGTCGTTAGGTTGCAGCTCGAGGACGAGCTGCATGTCCAGGTGGGGTGTAGTGTTAGAGTACTTGATGGGCCTGGGCCCGTTAGTCTTAGATTTGCTTAGGGGTCAAGTAAGCCTTGCTTGGGAGTCAACTAAACCTCTCTATATATGGAGAGGAGATGTATGAATCTAATCAAGCAAGAATTAAGAAGGAAAACCCTTCCCATCTTGCCCGGCCGTGGGAAAGGATCCCCACATCCCCACGGCCGGCTCTCCCGCGCCCTCGCAGCTCTCTCTCTCCCGTTCAAACTCTAGCAGCCATAACAGGGTCACTGATGCCTGGAGTACCAGGGTCACTTATCACTGCAACTGCTTCCCCTTCATGGAGCCTCTTCAAGATACTGGGCTCTCTCATGCTCGTTGAACTTATGGAAGCTGAGCTGCATACTTAGAATTTAAGTTCGACTGTAGACATCCACAGCATGGTCGAATGTGCAGCTACTCAGTAACTCTTGCATTCGAAAACTAGGTACGCTATAAGCTCACAAGAGGTGTCTTGATGTTGTAATGTTGAAGCAACTTTCCGGATGCCTCGTGTCTTCAGAGAATATTGATTGAGCACATTTAAGAACACGCAATGCCTTGCAAAAAAAATCATCAGCTCATTGTTAGGAGTATGTTTCAGGATATGAGAAATAATATGATGATTTTCATATATAGCATGTAACAAGCCATTTGTACACTCTAAAGAAGGAGGCTAACCAAAAATATGTTTTGGTATATCAATCCTAGTCTCCTCCTTCACACTAGAAGTTTAAGAGGCTTGCAAAGTCGATTGATGTATGATACTTCTATATATAAGAATTTGTGTAGAACATTTGCTCATTGCTGTACTCTCCTTTTCAGACTCTATAATTACATCATCACAAGCTGCAATTTATTACGAACACATAACTGAACATCATAAATGTTCAACCAAAATAAGCTGCCAGTGAGAAAGATGACCTCCTCTACGAGGGGGATATGTACAAATAATCTAGGTCCGAAGGTCCTTCTCTAGGGAATTAAAATTAATCCTCAATAGGAAAAACCACAAGGTTTCGCCATTGCACTTTCAAGCTTATTTGTAGCCACGTACTACTGGTGAGGAAGTATGCAGGAAGTAAACGGCCTACCCTGCGAAAAAAGAGGAAAGTATACCTTGCTAGCTTTATGAGCAGAACTTGTCCTAGATGACAAGCAAGTGCTACCAATGCCATTCACACATCATTCATGTTGCTACTAGAAAATTTTGTGGTATACAGATGATCTAGCCTTCTTAATGCATCCACTTTTCCAAGCATCTCATTTGGTTTGAATCACGTTTTTTCATGCTAATAAAGGCCCTGATTGAATATTTGTCACCATGTTGTTTTGCAATGACTCGGAGGAGTCCTAGGATTTGGAGTCGCACAAATTCACATTCCACAGAACAGACATAAAACATGAAGGAGGAGGAGGAATGCGCGGTGTCGAACGGGAGAGAGGATGAGTACCGTTTCTGAGGCCCGCTGCTCAGGGAGAGGGCCTGGAGGTGGAACGGATGCTGAAAGTTATCACCTGATATTGAGAGTTATCATAATAGCTGAAGCAAATAAATACCTGAAGGTGTTATCCTCGAGATTTCCGATGGGTGTTGCCACTAGATACAATCCTGACCCCAAATCATGCATATCAAATTGGAGGAACAAGCGAGTTAAACTAATAAATATGCCATTTCTTATTGTATTTTTTTTTTAATCCAAGCTTTTATGAGAAAATTGTGAAGTTAAATATTGAAACGCACTACTCTGAAACTACTAAGTGCCAATACAGAAAGATAGAACTTTCCGCACATTTTAACTGCAGTGATGCACTCGGGAGACCCTATGCCCACACAAATGTCAGATCCCACAGAACACTAGTGGCACAAATATTAAAAAGAAGTGGCGTTAAATGGGAGACCGGATTACCATTTCCGAGGCCTACGGCTCTGGCGAGCCGTCGGCAGAGAGGCAGATTGTTGTTTTTGAAGATACGTTACAAAATATGCACCGCCTGGCTAGTGAGAAAGATGACCTTCTCTACGGGGGATATCTAAAAATTATCTAAGTCTGAATGTCTTTCTCTATGGGGAAATCTAAAAATAATCCTCAAAGGAAAATGGTCGAAGAAGATAAACCTGAGAGAAGTCGGAAACATCACTACATCAGTGTGCTTCTTCGTTATCAAAAGCAAGTATTCCATTCCCAGGTATTTCATTCTGTGTACCAGACTACTGACATACTGCACTTTGATAACTTAGACCGCATACTTCTTCTACTATAGAGAAAATCAAAATAAAGGTTACTTGTAAACTTGACCAAATATGTTCCTTGATTACAAGGAACATATTTCCTTGACCAAATAAAGGTTCATTTTAATATAGGCCTGGTTGAATATCCGTCACCATGCTGAATTCACGTTCTACAGAAGAGAAATAAAACATGAAGGAGGAGGCCCGCTGCTCCAGGGACGCCGGGGACGCGGAACGGATGATGTGGGAGCGGAGGTTGTGGGGAGAGGTTAGCGACAGGGAGAGGGCCTGGAGGCGGAGCAGCGACTCCATGGGCGGCGGCGGCAGCGCGGAGGTCAGAGTGTTCAGCAGATAGCGTTCTGTTCTGTGTTGGAAGTCGTTTCCTTTTTCCCTTTGACGGGAAGATCCCCCTCGCCTCAAACCGCCGCCGGCCGCCGTGACGCCATGTTCCACCTCCGAAAGCTCATCTCCCCCTGCACAGGCCCGTTCGCTGCTGCCCGCCTCTCCCGCATCCCCTCTCTCTACCGCCTACTCTCCACCGCCGCACCCGCAGAACCTTTCGCCGTCGAGGACTACCTCGTCACCACCTGCGGCCTCACCCAAGCCCAGGCACTCAAGGCATCCAAGGGGCTCTCCCACCCCCGGTCCCCCTCCAACAGCCATGCTGTCCTCGCGTTCCTCTCGGGCGTCGGCCTCTCCAGCGCCGACATCGCCACCGCCGTCTCCGCCGACCCCAAGCTCCTCTGCGGCAACATGGAGAAGAACCTGTCTAAACGCCGATTGTTACCCCGACATTGCTTGCTCAAGGTCCTCGGTGCCAAGGGATTGGTGGATGCTCAGCTGAGTTTTTTTTTTCTGCGGTAATGGCAACTAAGGAGAAGTTCATGGAAAGGTTTGTGCTCCCTTACAAGGACGCCGTTTCAGGTCTCGCTAGCACGTACGCGTCTAGCTGTGCCGGGAAGGTACCAAAATGATGTGTTTTGTGAGAAGATAAAAGGGAACTTTAGAAAATTCTGCTCATGGTTGTGCTGGGAATTTATAACAATGGCGTTGTTCTAGTGTACTGGATGGAAGATTTTAAGGTTTGCATCCCATTGCTGACTAATTGATTAATGCATACCTACGTACGTGGCTCACATGTATGAACTTGCAATTGCATTCGTGTGAGCAAACCTACTTGATTTGACATTTTGGCACGATTGAGTTTTTCTTAGGTTACAATTGTCGGATGTAGTGTATGCTGAGTGAACGTTTATCCTCTTCTACCATGCAGTTACACATACATCTTCACTTCAAGCATGTGCCTTCTCGGGGATAATAGTCTGTTCCAAATGATCCTGGGGTAGAGATGAGTGTTTTCTCTTAAAAAAAATTATGTAAAATAACTATTGAATTAATTCGGTATGAGTTGAGCAACCATAATTGAATGGAGTGACTGCTTCAGCTTATATATTTGAAAATAAAGATTGAACCACATTTGGATTGGGCTGACGGAAGTTGTGATCATTAGCGTGGCACATTTGAAACCATTGTGCCTCGACTTGATATATTTGTTTTGCACTTATTGATGCCTTCTTCGTTATTCTTAACAGGAGGATAGGGCTATTGAGAATTTGAGATACGTGTAGTTCATTCCTTCTCCTTGCCTCCTTTGTATAGCAAATAAGCGTAAAATTTATGTATTTTCGCAATATGAACTCCCTTTGGAAGACCAGATTTGTTACACTCATGTTGGTTTTATCATATAACATCATAAGGCATCATGTGTCCAGTAGAAACTTTTTACTGTTCGCATCTTCAAGCTGCCACACTGGATTCATTGCCTATGCAAGTTTGTTTGCTACATCCATCAGCATGTCATGTTTCTGCCGTAGGCTGGTGGTCTAGGATGTTTGCTATAAATTTTTTGTGCTAAGTTTTTTTTTTATGAATGAAACCATTGGATGCTTATTTAATTTTGTTTCTTCTTCTGTGCTTTTCTTTTGGGCACACAGTTTGTCGAGAGCTCCTGACCTCAAGGTGCTACCTACGATATTACAGTTGGAACATCCTAGGTCTGCTCCTCCTAGGTCTTTGACGATTGATCTCGCCAGATGTTATTTCCTATCCTCGTCCATTTTATCTGATAGCATGTGCGAGAGAAATCCTCCTTTTTACCCCCAAAGAGTAGCGCAGAATAGCATATGCGACTATGGTGAACTTCCCGCGAAAGAGATGTTCATGCTGTATGGAGCTTGAATGATCTCTCAGAGATAGCTCAGAGTTGTATGTACTTTGGTTTGGCCTGCACCCTTGGTTATGCCCAGCAATGTATTTGTAATCCATATGGATGTGAATCTACACTTGTCTGGTAATGTTGTTTTGCGTAAACTCTGTCTGATAGCAAGGGCTCTTATTGGTTTCTGTACACCTGTGGTAACCAGCTGTTTAACTGAGCGCGGTCATACGACACAAGTGCATGAGCAACTCAGCTCTCGCTTGAGTATCAGTATAATCCCGGCGAGCCAGGTCATTTGGTCTTTATGAGTTTCCTGAATCTCTTCTTATGAGTTATTTTCTCCGTTTTGTAATCCATTTTTCTTGTAAAAAGTCAGTGTGCTGAGTGTTATTTATCAAGAGAAAAGTTGGGGTAATTACTGATGTCCACGCAAGCTGGACCCGAACACAGTTATACAGCACTAAAATTTGTGGCACGCTGCTTACACAACGCAGAAAACCACAGGCGACACCTTGACTCTACGTGACTGGACACTGGTGACTGGAGCCTGGAGGAAGCATCTGCTTGTTTCATGACTAGAAGAAGCACCAGCGGCTGGGCGTCAGTCTCCAACTAGAGATGGTTGCTGTTGTAGATAATGCAGCACCTCCCCAAATTTAATTAGCGGCTAGGGGTCACCTTAGTTTGTAAGCTCAAGCACGTTACGTTAGCACCACCTCCCTCTTATGCAACAGGCCAGAACTCCATATCAAGCCTTTTTCCACATTCATACATGTCTACATGTATCTAGATAACTTTTAGTGTATATGTTCACTCATATTAGTCCGCATCTAGACAACATGACCAATAGCTAGAACATCTTATATTCAGAAACAGAGGGACTGAGGGAGTAGTATATATATAGTCTAGGTGCATTGCTCAAAATTACAGAATATATATTAAATGGAGTAATACATATAGCTCAATCTGGGTGTTTTTTCAAATCACATTCAAACATGGACAGAGTTTCGCCTGATAAAGTTCGGGGATGGTGTTACACAACCAAAGCAGCAAAAAGTGACAAATAGCTACATACAGGGAAAACCTGCGCCCAGTTGCAGCAAACAGCAGGTTTGGCTTGGACGACCGTGTAGCTCTCCACATGCATGGCTTGGGACCTACGTACAACATGAACACAGAAATAATCAGCACAGCGCGATGAATGAATGCAGGACATAATGTAGATAATTGTTTCCTGTTCGGAGGGAGTAAAAAACACGTAACTGGATTAGCAGGCCTTGGCTCTCATTCTTCATTCCACGCTTTCCGCGGTTACCAGGCCTTGGCCCATTCTTTCTTTGGCGATGGCCTCTTCCCACTCCTCGTCATCCTTATACATGTTAAATTCAAGGAATCTGCTGACACGGATTTCACGGTTGGGGTGCAGGAGGGTTGCTCTTTCAATGCAAGACTCCATAGCCTTCACCCGGCCTGGAGCTGCTCGGTGACAATTAATTTCGACCTGGAGGTGTGCAGGGCCTGGCAAATGCTCGACGCCCAGTTCTGCAATAAAATTGGACGCCACCGCCAATGGGCTCAATACAAGATGGAGCTGTCGGAGTGCTGGTACGGAACCTGCTGCAAATGTTACGCACGGTCCATCTGTTGCATCCACTTCACTATAAACCCAGTATCTGTAGTGGAACACCTTCAGGAGTCTGAATCCGTTGCTACAGACTATCAACTTTTCTTTGATCGGCCCTACTATACCTAGTTCAAGATGGGCCAGAGAAGGCATGCCCATGAGGAGACGGAGACCCTCCTTATCAAATTCACTGACCGATATGCATAGTTTGACGAGATCATTGAGGAAAGCCATTCCCTTGGGAACCATGTATGGCTGGATCGTAAGATATTGGAGATAGGGATAGGTGCAGCATGGGTCCCCGAACAGACGCCGGCCCATCTCGCCATTGTTGATTCTAAGAAAACGAAGCTTGCCCAACTTACTTACAGATGCCACCAAAATTCCCGTTAATCTTTCTTGTGTTGTATAGTCCTCCAGAGATTCCATATGCAGTTTTCTCAAGTTTTTTAGATACCCAAGCTCTTCGGCCAATCTCGTTGGGTTGTCGGTATTCCAGATGTTTAAAATACCCAAGGATTCCAAGGCTTTCATACTCCCAAACTCGACTACAGGCAACCTTGTTTCAGGGCTGACAAATAGGTGCACCAATTTCTGCAACCGCACCAAAGTTGATGGCAGTCTTAGAACTGAATGACAACCTCTCAAATCGAGTGTCTCCAAGTGTTGCAACTTTCCAATTTCCCCAGGAATCTCACTAATTTGGTCAGAGATAATTCGTAAATACCTCAACTGACGTAAACTTCCTATATTCTTTACATGTTTATTTTTCAACCAACCATAACCATAGAGATCCAACACCCGCAAAGCATGGAAGTCCACAAGACATGGTATCTGCTTACATGACCTGAACGCAGTCAGCGAGCGAACATGTAACTTGTTTTCTGCAATTGCTCCTACAAGCCCATTGCCACTAAAGTGCAGGGACAATCGACGAATCTTGCTTGGAAAAGAACTGCAGATACGTCCATTTGAAACAGTGGCAAAATTCTCTTTATCAGATAAAAATATGATAAGGTCAAGCACCATATCATGGACCCGACAATATTCCACAGAACCATCTAACTGAATAAGTGGTTGGATCATATTTCTGTTAACAAGATCGTTGAAACAGTTATGTGCTACTTGGTCCAAACGTCCCCACTGTGTAGCAAGGAATCCTTCGGCCATCCATTTCAATTTTAGCTCTTCACAGTGGATTTTATAGTCCTCTGGATATATACACAAATACAACAAACAAGTCTTCAAGTAGTATGGAAGATCCCAGTAACTAAGTAACAATATATCGTTCATCTCTTTTAAGTTCCCATCATTTTCAAGCAAAGAACCAGTACCAATGGAATCTTGCAGCCTCTCCCATTCATCCTTGTTTTGTGTCCTACTGGCAAGCAAACTTGCAAATGTAATTATAGCCAGTGGCAGACCTCCGCATTTTTGTAAGATCTTAATAGAAACGTCTTCCAGTTCAGCAGGACAAGTATCATCTATGCGGAATATTCTCTTAAAGAACAATCTTCGAGAATCAACATCATTTAGAGATGGCATTTGGTACGGTTGACCACCCGAGTTGGAACAACACAACTTAGCTACACCGGTAATACGGGTAGTAGCAATTATTCTGCTACCATTATTATTATTGGGAAATGCAACCTTGATCACATTCCAATCTTGTTCTTTCCATATGTCATCAATAACAATGAGGTACCTACATTCAGTAGCAATTAATTTGATATTGGCAAACATATACTTATAGGTTTCCTAAGAAATTTGCAGTATGTTTTTTTGCATCAATCGAACTATTAAAATTAATTCATTGCATCCCCACGATAAGTGAAATAAGTATTTGAAGCATATGGAGGGACAGGGGTCAAGAAACAATTACACCTTACCCCTCTAAACTACATAAGGCTGGTCACAATGGGGAGTAAAACATACGCTAGTAACCTACACACTTTCCTATACTATGTTCCTGTCTCCACAATGGGGAGTATCATGTATGTAGTGTCATGCAACGATGCATTTATTAGGCCATAGACTCATTGTTTCTTGGAGTGTGTGATGTTCCGGTAACTTAGCTAGTAGTTACCACAAGCACCTCTCTCTTCATTAAATACGTGCCACATAAGCAAAGTTGTATTGAAATGTGTGATGTTACTCCTAAGTTCCTCCCCATTGTGACCAGCCTAAGGCTAGCTATTTCAAAAGTTAATTCTTCCATATCGTCTAAGTATATGCATGAATTAATTAGTGCGAGATACTGCATGCATGGGGAATAAACAACAAAAGTGCTAAATAAAATAAAAATATAACTATGTAGGAAATATGAATACCTCTTTCCCGTCAAGATCAGTTTGGTTTTTCGGATCAGTTGCTTTATTTCCCAACCCTCTAACTTGCATTTGCTATATGCATCTTCATCGATTTGAGACAGGATATCTTTCAAGAGCGTCTCCAGGTCCAAAGTGCGTGACACCGACACAAAGCCTCGGCACTCGAAGTCTCCTCCAATCTTGCGATACACTTCCATGGTGAGGGTCGTCTTCCCCAACCCTCCGGATCCCACAATCGCCACCACTTTCAGTTCCATTTCCTTCTCATCAGTTAGCATGGCAGTTATGTGCTTCATTGGGCCATCCATGGCCACCAAACCCCTAACCTCCTCGTGGAGTGCGGCTATCCGTGGGTCAATTTCCACGGTCCTTGTCGGAGCATAGTACATCTCTTCAAGCCTGTAACTATCACGCCGCTGGCTCTCCTCGATGACACGAGCTTTGAGCTCCTTGATCTGGGTCGCGATGCCATGGCGTGCCCACAATGTCCTTAGACGACGCGCGGTTCTCTTCATGAACTTTGGTTTGGCATCTCCGCTGTCAAGGCGGTCCATGAAGCGGTCGATACAATCTTCAATATCGTAGCTGAGGTCGCGCACCTTGCCTCTCCACTCCTTGGCCATGCCGTCGAGATTTTCCTCCATGTTCGCCATTTTTTCTAGCAAGACGTGCATGGTGCTAAGCTCTCGCTCCAGGAACTCGATCTGCTTCCGGACCCCGGTGAGCAGCTTGTACTCGCCGTTGATCAAGACGGCTAACTTGACTAGGAGAGAGGCCATCGCTCCCATCCCAGCGCTCACCCCCGTCATCTATAGAGCTGTCCCCCACCCGGAAAGGTAGGTGTTCCCTCGACCGGGTCTTTGATGAAGAGGAATGGACGGCCTGCCGGCTGCCGGCCTCTTTCTCCCCGCCCCCGCGCCGTCGGCCAGGGTCTTGTCTTCACCGGGGCCTCTGTTCCCGTGCTCCCCTGCCACCGGATCCGGAGGGAAGGGGAGGATGGAGGCTGCGCTGGATCAGGCTCTCCGCGGTCGTCGGGCAGGAGAGACACGGTCTTGGTTACCACCGAAGAGAGGTGGCGTCGCCGGCGTGGTGAGACCGTGAGAGAGTGGAGGAATAAGATGGAGGTGACCTGGGAGGTTGAGGGAGGGGGCGGTGGCGCTCAGCGAGAGAGAATAGAGGACGGCTGAGAGTTGACCTGGAACCAACTTGTCGGGGCCGCTGCACTCGTGCGTCGTTGGAGAAGGAGCTCGGTGGTGTGCCGACACCGTCGCCGGAGAGGAGAAACCGAGAGAGGAAGTCTCGGGTACTGGAGACGGGTGGCGTCGCCGGCGTGGTGAGAGAGTGGAGTTGGTGGCCTGGGAGGTTGTGGGAGGGAGAGAGAGAGGGAGTAGACGCCGGAGATTTGAGGCGAGAGGGATAGAGAGAGAGCTGACCTTCAACAGCCAATGCTACACGTTACGCGGTACGCGCTGGTTGCCTTTTTTTTATGATGAGATGCTCATCGTTTCATTGGACGCCCGACACTTGACCTGCAAGATGCAATGATCCCGCGTCCCGATACGCGGTACAGCATGTGGTTCAATGTTAAACGCCTCGTCTGGCCCGCCCATCACAATCGCTCTTCAACACCGTACGTGCGGTCAAATTACTTTTCTTTTTGCCCCTGTATGTACCCTAATGTTCTTCGTGGATGAGTTGATCGATCCATGGAGCAACGAAGGTGTGTTGGTTTTTCATTGCCTCATGTACCGAATTTTCTTAAACATAATTTCATGTCGTTTTTTTTCTAAAAATGAAAACAACACAAATTAAGATGGAAATGGACAATGCTTCAAGAAAAAACGATGGAAACGTATGCATAGACTTCAGCGTCCAGACCCAAAATCGTCATTTTGTTCGAACATTAAATAAAAAAGAAAACAATACAAATTAAGATGAGTAGCGTCCATCCATCTGTCCCAATATTTATTTTATTCGTGACGATGTCCCTAGTATATATTTATATGCCAGAAAAGATCAACTCAAACTACAATTAATGACCATTGGACCATACCTATATAGGTCAATAATGCCCGACATCGTCACCGACGGGTATAATAACATTATATCTCATTACACCAGCAATGATGGACCAATCTTGCTCGGCAATGCCATGCCGATACTTTTCACTTTGGTGTGGGTGAGAGTTTTCTCCTTGCTGATTGTGGGGTCATTTTTTGGGGCGACTGTGGTCCCCAGCTGGAGCAGATTGAGACTATTAGGGCTAGAGAGATTTACGAGGGTTCTCTTGCGGCTGCTCGAGCTCAGGCTGAGCAAGAGTGGCTGGTACCCTCGACGTCTGCTGGACCTACACGGGTAACACCGGGGTCCGGCGATGACGGTTCTCCTCGGCCCTTCGGGGAGGCTGCCCCAAATGCTCCCCCAAGTGATGCGGAAGCGGGGGCGGCCCCCTAAGGCGAAGTCTAGGCCCTCGAGCAGTGGTAGGGCCCCCTCAGTCCCCCGTATGGGGATCTCCCCCGCAGATGTTGCCCAATGAGTGTCTCCACATTTATTTGGAACATGCAGGGGTTCGGGGCGGACGACCGCCAGCTTCAGCTCTCCGATTATATGCGTCAGGAAAAAGTTGATATTGTGGGTTTGCAAGAAACGATTAGGCAAGATTTTTCCATCGCTGAGTTACAGCGACCGAGCCGGCACAAGTTTGCATGGCATTGGCTTCCGTCCTCAGGTCACTTAGGGGGAATCCTCCTTAGCGCTAAGGAGGATACCTTTCAGGTCGACGGCATGGACTGCGGAAGTTCTTTGTGAGTATGTCGCTCACCCATAGACGATCTAATCTCCGGTGGGAGACGATTATTGTCTATGGCCCTGCAGACCATAGAAGGTCTGCTGAGTTCCTGGCCAAGCTGACGTCAAAAGTGGAGCAGAGTCCCATCCCGGTGGTTATAGCTGGTGACTTCAATCCGATCCGCTCCCCTGGCGACAAAAGCTTGGATATTGTGGACTTCCCAAGGATGCGGATGTTCAATGACTTCATCGCAGACCTCGCTCTACGGGGTATAGATCAGGTGGGAGCCCGATATACATGGACGAATAATCAAGTGGACCCAATCCGGAGCGCCCTAGATCGGGTCCTAGTATCGGTGGAGTGGGAAGTTTCCTTCCCACTGCGCTCTCTTCGAGCGCTCACGAGAGTAGGCTCTGATCATACCTCCCTCCTATTCTCGTCTGGAGGGGGGTAGCCCCGAGGCCTAATCGGTTCCGCTTTGAGGATTTCTGGCTAGACCAGCTAGGTTTTGTGGAATCGGTGGGCCTCAAATGGGCGGAGGCTTCTGCCTCCCCTCCTCAGGTATATAATGCGGTGGATGTCTGGCATCACTATGCCAAGATGATCCGCCAATTTATAAGAGGATGGGGGCGAATGTGCACTAGTAGAGAAGTGCCTTTCTATGGAACAGATTCTGTGGCGCATGGCTTCTTGGTGCGCCACAGAAATATATTTCTGTGGCGCACGGGTGGGCATGCGCCACAGAAAAGAGACATTCTGTGGCGCACGGGACCGTGGTGCGCCACAGAAAAGAGGAATTCTGTGGCGCACGGGATGGGGGTGCGCCACAGAAATTAGCTGGGGGCCACACCAATGATTGTCACACTCCCTTTCTGTGGCGCATGGTAGTTAGTGCGCCACAGAAATATGACATTTCTGTGGCGCACCACTGCCAGGTGCGCCACAGAATTCCCATCCGAAAAAATTATGCCCTCACGCACCAACTCCACCCCCCCCCCCCCCCCCCCGGGAACGCCTTTTCTAGTTTTTGACGGAAGAGTTGGAGGTCTAAAAAGCATCAAAAAATAAATCCCTTATAGATGCACGGAGAGTTTAATGTCTACTTTTTAATGATATTTTGAAATATGAATTTCGACTTTCTGAGCAAAAGTTTTATAAAAAAAGTAAAATGGCCATAACTTTTGCATACGATGTCGAAAAAAAATGATCAAGATATTAAAAAAAACTAGAGAGAAAAAGGAACCCAACCTCACTAGCCTTCGGCCTGTGAGCTTTTTTTAGAATCGCCAAATTCCAAAAGGAACAAAAGTTATGGCCATTTTAAGATTTTGACTAGAAAATAAAAAAAAATAAAAAAAAAATTCTGTGGCGCACCAAGGGGGGGTGCGCCACAGAATTTTGAGGCAGAATTCGAAATTTCTTCCTCTTCTTCCCTCTCCCCTCCACTTCTTCCCTTCTCTCCTCCACTTCTCCTCCACTTCTCATCTTCTATCTCTCCTCTCCTCTCCTCCTCCATCACCACCACCACCACCACCACCACCACCACCACCTCTCCTCCTCCTCCTCCTCCTCCACCACCACCACCCCTCCTCCTCCACCACCACCACCCTCCTCCTCCTCCTCCACCACCTCCGGCGAGCTCCTCCTCCTCCACCACCTCCGGCGAGCTCCTCCTCCTCCTCCACCACCACCACCACCACCACCTCCGGCGAGCTCCTTCTCCTCCTCCTCCTCCACCACCACCTCTCCTCCTCCTCCTCCTCCTCCTACTCCTCCTCCTCCTCCTCCTCCTCCTCCTCCACCACCACCACCACCACCACCACCTCCGGCGAGCTTCTCCTTCTCCTCGCCACCAACTCCGGTGACCCCCATCCTCCACCGACCAACTCCGGCGAGCATCCGACGAAATCCGGCGAAATTTCGAAATTTCGAAAATTTCCCGCGGCCAGATCTGGCCGCCTTTTTTTTTTGAAATTCAAAAAAAAATTCTGTGGCGCACCCCCCCTTGGTGCGCCACAGAATTGCAAATTTCTGTGGCGCACGGCTGAGGTGCGCCACAGAATTGACATTTCTGTGGCGCACGGCCTCGGTGCGCCACAGAAAAAAATTCTGTGGCGTGAATTCTGTGGCGCACCCCTCTGGCCCCTAGGTGCGCCACAGAATCCCATTTTGGTGCGCCACAGAAAGGCCTTTTCCTAGTAGTGGTGGGGGCGGATATCCGCAGACAGAAGGTTGCGCTTCTGCTGCAGATCCATACCCTGGATTCCGCGTTGGATTCGGTGGGTCTGTCCCCAGATGAGTGGTTACAGAGATACTCCCTAGAGGCGTCTCTAATGACTATTTACAAGTGAGAGGAAATTTTCTGGCGACAGCGTTGCCGTTAGAAATGGTTGCTGTTGGGAGAGGCTAGTACGACGTATTTCCATGCCATTGCTAATGGGAGACGCCGGAAGTGCTCTATCCCATGTATTTGGGCGGATGGCCGACTTCTTGAGGAGGCACAAGAGCTGTCCACCCACGTCTACTCCTTCTACAAGGAGCTCTTCTCGGCGGGCCCCCGCTCCAGGCCGACGAGAGGCGGTGGCAGGGCGC
Source organism: Alopecurus myosuroides (assembly GCA_028641055.1). Taxonomy (NCBI): domain Eukaryota; kingdom Viridiplantae; phylum Streptophyta; class Magnoliopsida; order Poales; family Poaceae; genus Alopecurus; species Alopecurus myosuroides. Next base: position 32,601,150 of record CM054061.1, read on the forward strand.
CTAGGGCCCACCAGGCCCGGCCTAGGCTGGGGCCGCGCTTGGTACCCCCTAGGGGCCGCCTGGCTCCCCTCTGTGTCTACTTTGGACTCCATCTTTGTTTCGGGTAAAAATTGATCTCCGTGGATTTTCAGCCCATTCCGAGAATATTTCTTTAAGAATTTTCTAAAATACAAATAACAACAACTGGCCTGGGGAATCATGTTAATAGGTCAGTGCATGAAAACATCTGGAAAACGAAGGAAAACATGTGAAAACATGTGGAAAATATAAATGCATTGGACAGAAAACAAGCATGAAGCATTAAAAATTATAGATACGTTTGCAACGTATCAGCATCCCCAAGCTTAACTCCTGCTCACCCTCAAGTAGGTAAGTGATAACAAAAACAAGGTTTGAGGTGACATGAAGCCAACACAATATTGATCAAAATTATGTAAAAGCATTGTAAGCTGAGTTCAAAGTACTTTAACAAAGGCAAGATAAATATTATTTGAACCAATGTAAACTTAGAAACTATGTTGCACATCAAAAGTAACACAAATAATTGACAATGAGAAATAATGCATCGAAGGTAATACGTTTGTTTCAATCATAAAAAAACATAATAAAGTGGTATCCCTCTTTTCCTTCGTGGAGTAGAAAAACATAAATACTAGGACACCTTCAAAGTTCAAATGGTGACTAGATACAAATAATTTGAGAGCAAGCAATACCATAATCATGAATCAATCAATAATAAATTTTAGGACTATGCACATTATACTTAGAATGAAGACTCAACATAAAAGTAAAAGAAAGGCCCTTTGCAGAGGGAAGGAGGGATTACTCATGTGGTAGGGATATTTATTTAATAAACAGAGGTACTAAAAATATAATTTTGAGAGAGGTGTATGTCTACATCAACAAATGATAATGAAACACTTATCATAACCCATGTCAAGCAAAGTGTTTAGACTTTTGAGAGTGGTTTCCATTAGCACTTTTCCCTTTTGTTTGCCACTTCCCCCCACCTTGTCTTACACAAACCATGGCTAGCCGTATTCACGGGTGCCTACCAACAATCATCAATCCATGGGGAAGTTCCTTTTTATATTATATTATTTGGCACCAGCTCTCGGCAAATTTAGATGAGCACATATTCCATACACACCGAACGAAATAAGGGAGAAGAACCTTGCTTGACATAAGCCATGATAAATTTTAAACTACTTCCTCGTGAGCTAAAACAAGAACACAAAAACAAGATTAATAATTTGAAGGTTTAAAGGTAGAACACAAGAAATTTACTTGGATTGGCGGTGAAATAGTCATAACATGGTGTGAGAATGCGCCAAGTCAACCCAAATAAATCATCATAGGAGAATACCACAATACCATGCTTCAATATGAGGAAACAACACATGATTTAATTTTAGTGGCATATTAAGCACTCTCAGTTATTTAAGACTAGTCATCATACATCATATACTACTAAGAACACAATTAAAATAACATCTAACATGACATGCCAAAGTTTAAGCCACTCTCAAAACAAACTTCCTATTGCACCACTATAAGCATGAAATATTTTACTCTTCTCCAACACCAATCAACTTATTTGAAACAACTCCCAAAAAATCATTAAATATCAGAGAGGTAATCATATATAACTTAAGCAAACCAACACGATCTAAAAAAATACGAGTGGAAAAAAAGAGCTAAACGCGGTACTAACAAAAATTGAACACTCACAGAACAATAAGAGTGAAAACTAGAGTGTTCAAGACAATCAAAATGGAGTGTGTGTCTCTCAATCTAAAATTTTGAGGATCCAACTAATTATTGCAGCATGAAAACAAAACAAAACCGAAAGAAAAATAAAATTACGCTCCAATAATAACACATATTATGTGAAGGAATAAAAATATAGGGTTTTGAAAAAAAAACTGATAGTTTTGTTGATGAAGAAGGGGATTCCTTGGGCATTGATATGTCCATTTTACATCACTGTTTTATATTGTTATTTTATATTATTCATCGATATATTTCATGTTATGATGCATCACTTATGTTATTTTATATTATTTTGCATGTTTCATAATATTTGGAGAATAAACACCGGGACCAGAAATCTGATGGAAAAGGCACTGTCGAGATACCCTATTTCAGAAGTTCTGAAGAAGAGCGGGGACACCGGAGATTTCTTAGAAGTTCATAGGAGGAGGCTAGCCAGAAGGGGAGCCAGAGGGGGGCCACCAGGGGCCCACACCATGAGGTGGCGCCCCCCTTGGCCGCGCTGACTGATGGTGTGGCCACCCTGGCCCACCTCCGGTCGACCCCTATCGCGTACTTGACCCCCAGGGAATCCTAAGCCCTAGACTATCATTGAAGAATTATTCCACCACCGCCTCAGGGCGGAAAACACCAGATAGTGAAAAGCTCTCTGTCAGGGAGAAATCTGCCGGGGAAATTCCTCTCCAGAGAGGGGAAATCATCGCCATCGTCACCGTCATCGTCACCGTCATCGCTCTAGGCATAATCAAGATCGTCATCGTCATCATCATCACCCCCAGCACCGTCACCCTCATCATCCACCGCCACCCCTCTGTAACAATTAGGAGCCTCTATCGTTATTTTACATTAGATCTCTCTCCCAGTGTGGATTACTTGTTAGTAGTTGATGCTTGTGAGATTTATCGGTGTTAGCACTTTATGACCAGATTGTTATTATCCATTATATCACCTATGATTATGATCCATATGATGTCTTGTGAGTAGTTCCTTTAGTTCTTGAGGACATGGGAAAAGTAATGATGTTAGTAGTGAAGTTATGTTGAAATAATATCTCGTGGTTCGGTATTTAAGTTGTGGTGCTATTCTTCTAGTGGTGTCATGTGAAAGTTGACTACATGGTACTTCACCTTTATGGGCCCAGGAGGATGCATTGTGTTTTTGGCTACTAATTGTGGGGTTTCCGGAGTGACAGAAACCTAAACCCCCATTAGGAAACCAATGCACGAGGGAGCGTAGAATTCCGGAGTTTTAAGGATGTGGTTAGATTTATCTTAATTACTTTCTTGTATTTGCGGATGCTTACGAGGGGTATAATCACAAGTATGTATTATTCCTAGTTGGGCGGTGATTAGCATAGGTTCACCCACAAAACACTTCACGAACCAATGGATATTAATCAACCGTAATGAAACTAAAGCACTTGACAAAATTCCCATGTCTCCTCGAGAATGTTTGGTAGTCATAAGTAACACAACCGGATTTTCCTTTGCTCTCAAAAGGATTGGGCCACTCGCTGCAATATTATTTACTTCACTTTATTTATCTGCTATATCAAAACCTCCAAAACCCCGTTTGCTAGTGTTTACAGTGAATCCTCTATCCAACCTGCTTGTCAACACCTTCTGCTCCTCGTTGGGTTCTACATTCTTATTTATCGAAAGTACTACGATACACCCCCTATACTTGTGGGTCATCAAGACTATTTTTTGGCGCTTTTTCCGGGGAGTGAAGCTCTATTGGTAAGTGGAATTGGTAAGAGAAAATTTTACTATGAGTGCCGTTTTTATTTATGTCTGCTGTTTTATTTCATTATGGAGAATACTTTTGGTTCTTTGTTTAGGGGTACTTCTACTGTTACTACTAGGGTAGTAGGTAACCCGTTATCTGCTGAATTAGATCCTTATAAAATACCTATGAAAATTGTTGGACGTGTTATGGATAACTGCTATTACGGTGATGGAACTGTCCATCCCGGTGATCATTTGCTCTTTATACATGAATTATGCGAGTTATTCAGGTGTGCATGTATCACAATGGATCAATTTAAAAGGAAAATGTTTTCTTTATCGGTGAAAGAAAGATCCGGTGAATGGTTCAAATTACTGAAGAATGGTGAATCTATTGGATGGGAGGAAATTGTTCCTCTCTTTTTTCTAAATTTTCTCCTAGTGAGATTCATAAAGACCGGAATCAAATCTGTAATTTCTGGCCTCATGATGGAGAGATTATTGCCCAAGCGTGGGGGAGAATGAAATTATTAATGCTCACATGTCCCGTTCATGAACTCCCGAGTAATATTGTTATAAATAATGTTTATGCAAGGCTTTCTCTTCATGATAAGGATCTATTGGATACTTCTTGTTCTGGATCATTCACACGTATGAAGGAAGAAGCTAAATGGGATCTTCTTTACTGTATTCAAGAAAACACTAAAGGATGGGACAATTACAATGGCAGAAAGTCAGGTATAAATTATGATTACGAATGCATTAAATCTTTTATGGGAACCAATGATCAAGAAAACATTGAAGGATGGGAATAACATTGTTTGATTTTGAATGATTCTTCTATAAAGAAAAGGGAATATTGAAAATACAATCACAAAAATATATATGCCGGAAAAGAAGGTAACTGGAATAGTCCAACTCGGGTGTATACGTTTTATATACAAGTTATAGATGTATTACTAGTTAACAAAGTATTTTTTGGGTATTTTGATACCAGATTGGTTGGCATGAATTGTCATACAAAGCAACACAATGCAATAAATACAAGGGCCTAAAAGGAACTAGTAGTAGATGTGAAATCGATCATGACAAGAACAGAAATAAAGTGTTATTGTGTTCATCGTCGTATCAAACCAAACATTCAAGATTTATTTTAAGAACTTAATAAGTTCTTATTTTGTTCCGGTCTTTTGTGAGAACAAATGAGATTTTTCAAAATATGACCATATTCCATAATTGATGGATGAGTTAATATAAATTGTGTTGGTAAAGTATACATCTATAAGACTTAAGGCTAAATGTTGCAAGACGTAAAAGAATTTCACTTAAATTGTGACACTACATTTTAGTTCATATAGGAAAGGAAAACATGAAGGAACTCCATGTTAATGGACTTACGGAGTCATTTTCTTTTGAAAAAATTGACGCTTGTGAGACCTCTTCCAAAAGATGACTAGAATTCCGTTCATATGCCAAAGTAGAACGAACGACTAATTTAGTGGATATTATACATATTGATGTATATAATCCATTATGTGTAGTCATGTGTGGTGGATTAATTTTTCCTTCATAAAATGCAGTCGATGATTTGAGTAGATATATGAGTATATCTATTTATAGAGAATGGAGTTTGACATTTTTTAATTGGTTCAAATTATTGTTAGTATAAAGTAAAAATCATTGTAACAAGATAATCAAGTATTTATGATTGGATCATAAAGGATAAAGTTTGAGTTACAAGTTTAGCGAAACATCTGAGGAGTTGCAGAATTATTCTACAACTCATACTTCTCGAATACCCCACATTAGTTTGGAGTATTCAAGAGACAAAATCAAACCTTGTTGGACATGGTAAGATTAATAAAAAATACCATTATAATTTTGTAGTTTATACACGGGTAACAACTGCTTTTACACTGAAAAGAGCGCCATCATGATCCGTTGAAATTGACACCATATAAGATATGGTTTGGGTAGTGACCCAAATTGTCTTTTTCTTTAGTTTTGGTATGCATAGCATATGTAAAATGTTTACAACCAAAATAGGATACATATATGTTTATAAGGTTATCCCAACAAATCCATTGGGTATTTCTCCTATCACCGAACCAAAAGACAAATGTTGTTTGTCAGAAAAGGTTGATTTCTCGACAAAATAGTTCTTGCGAAACAAGTGAGTGGGAGGACAGTACAAACTTAACGGTATTAGAGAATCTTTGTTATCATCTCAAGAGTAGCGCATCACTGGAAGTTGTTCCGGAGTTTCCTATTTTGACAAAGTAGAAGTCACTACATGTGTTGTAGATACTTCGAATGAGGTTGCAAACTGAACCACAAAATTCCTAAAAATTTGTTCTTAGACCAACTTGTGGTGTAAGAGTAAAGTGTTTTTTGACAATAAAGGACCTGGAACTAATAAAGGAAGCAAATGATGTGCGCTGACTTCGTAAAATTGGCTATGAGCCATTAGATCCGCGATAATATCCCTGTATGAATATAAAGTATGTGACTTGGTAGCCTTTCTATAGGCATGATGCGCAACGATAGAAAATGGGTCTATATAGCAACAAAGACATGGATTTTACATCCATTGAAAGTTGTACTTGTCGAAAACATGTTTTTCGACGAAGTTCAAAGAGTTGACTACTACAAGATTTTGATCTTCCGTAGTGATGCTTTAGTCTTTGCGGATAGTTATAGCAAAAGTTGCATATTACGATATGGTAATTGAATAAAAAAACCCAACTTTCCTCTCAAGGAAGTTTGATTGAGGATGTGTACTTGACACAATCCTAAATTTTTGTAAAATTCAAAAGGTTGCTGAAAAGATATGCACACTTCAATTGTTGAAGTGAGCATAACGAAGTTGGAATATTTACCTTAATGAAGTTATAAAAATAGTTTGATTCCATCATGAATGATAAAGATGCTTGTAGCGTTACAATAAATTAAGTGGGAGCGCTAAGACATACTTCCAATGCTTTGTGTAGATGACATATGGTTGATTAGAAACTATGTATTTTAAATTAACAAGGTTAATATTTTCATATTGATGAAAGGCTTAGGAGATATTGGGCATCGATATCTATAAGAGATGGATTGAAGCGCCTGATATGGTTGAGCCAAATTACATAGATGAAGTATTGAAGTAAGGCAATATCGAAATGACAAGAAGAAGTTCTTGCCACAGGGAAAAGAATTAAGAAAGATTGAAGTGTTTTGACACATGATGAGCATAATTGAAATTAAGATTTCTATGTCATGTGTTCCATGCTATGTACACAACCAGATGAATCCTATGCTAAAGAATGTTATAGCAGGATAATTCATATGATGATTAGACAACAGTTGGAGAGATCCTAGTGTCATTTTAGAAATGCTAAGGATATGTTTTCCTATGTAGTAATGACAAATTATTCGTTGTAATATGTTACACTAATAGTCTTGTCATTTATTCAAGTAATTTTATCTCAATTAAAATATGTGATGAAAGGTAGCATAATAGGCTATAAGAAAGTTCCATGCTGGATTTGAATGAGTTTCAAAATTAAAGTATTTTGACGGGTACTACAACAAAGCTAAGTATATTGTTGTGTTGACAACAAATAATATGAGTATTTTGTGTCAAGGAGTTTTTTATTGAAATTGGTGAATTTCCAAGAATGATGACACTATGAAGCTACATTTTCACAATGTTAGTAACATTAGTTTAAGCTGAGCAATTAAGGTCTCGCCACTTGACGAAATATATACAAAGCCATCTCATTAGAGAATGAGTGGTGCGTGTAGACGCAAAGAACATGCAAATACAATAGGACCTGAATTCATATATTTTTGATGATGTTTACCACATGCAAAGCATGGTAATAACACTGGAACGCCATATGTGTTAAGTGCTTATAGACTAGATTATTGACTCTAGCGCAAGTGGGAGACTGAAGGGAATATACCCGAGAGGCAATAATAAAGTGGTTAATATCTTATTCCTTGTTTATGATAAATGTTTATTTCTCATGCTAGAATTGTATTAACCGGAAAAATTTAAACATGTGTGTTTAATAAATAAACAATGGTTCCTAGTAAACCCTCTCTTTTAACTAGCTCGTTAATTAATAGATGATCAAGGTTTCCTGATCATGAACATTGGATGTTGTTAATAACGGGGTCATGTCATTAGAAGAATGATGTGATGAACATAGACCCAAATTAAGTATAACAATATGATCAGGTCATTTAGTTTATATTGTTATATCTTGCATACGAAGTAACTTATTCCTTAGACCATGAGATCATGTCAATCACTAATACCGGAAGGGTGGTTTGATGTCATCAAACGTCACACCTTAACAGGGTGACTATTAAGGTCTCGTTGGGTATTCGGAAAGTATTAGTTGAGGCTCATGGATCAAGAGTGGGATTTTTCCATCCAAATGACGGAGATATACTCTGGACCCTCTCGGTGATATCACATTGACACCACTTGCAAGCACGCGACTAGGTCACAAGGATGTGATATCACAGAACGAGTAAACGAGTACTTGTCGGTAATGGGATCGAACTAGTTATGGTTGATACCAATGATCAGATCTCGTACAATTAAGATATCGCAAGACAAAGGGAATTAGTCACGACGTTGATGGTTCACACGATCACGAGAGGCATCGTTGAATATATAGGAGTCATCACGGATCTCCAGATCCCGTTGTTTATTATTGATCGGAGAGGTGTCTCCATCATGTCTATGTTATTCGTGAACCGTAGGGTGACACACTTAAGGTTCGATGAAGCGTTTGAGAGGATACGGAATATCGGAGAAAAGTTTGGACAACACTGAAATCGTTTCGGGTAAATTTGAAATAGTTCAAGGGGTTTTTCATCGAATGGTTGTTAATAGAATTAAAAAATGATTCGAGGTGCTATATGAAAATGTTTGTGTGAAATAAAAATGTTTGTGTGAAATAGAATTAACAAATATAAATAAAAGAAATAAAAATGTTTTATTTATTTATTAAAGAAAAATCTTTGGATTTTCTAAATGGGAAATTATGGGAGCATGAGTGGCTGTGAGTGCAGTGTCCACTCAAATTATGAGGGAAGAGGTGGGGGCACCACCATGGCTGGCCGCACCCCCCTTGGGCTTCCTCCCCCTCCCCTATAAAAGGAGGGTGAGGGCTCCTCCTCCACACACACTTGTCCCACCTCCCTTCCTCTCCACCCGCTGCTCCATTCCATGGTCTCCGGCTTGACGAAGTTCTGACCGTGGGTTTCTTCACCACCACCAAGCCTTCATGCTGCTGGAGTTCCAAGGTATCCTCTACTTCCGCTGCCCCGCTGGATCGAGAGAACGGAGGTCTTCATCAAGTCGTACGTGTGACCGATCATGAAGGCACCGCCATATTGCGGTGCACATCTTCTCGCTCTCGGGATCGGTGTGAGTACGACTACGCCAACAACGAGATTCGATCTCGTAACGCTTAGAGTCTTCAAGGGTATGTTTTCTTAAGTCTCTCTATGCCCGTTGCTTTCATCTCCTAGATTAAATCTTGGCCTTTCGGGTATCTCTCGCGTAGGAATTTTTTTGTTTTCTATGCAACGAACCCTTCAGTGGTATCAGAGCCGGATCTATGTGTAGATGTTTTGTACGGGTAGAACACATAGGTATATGTGGGTGTTGATGATCATGTTATTGCCTCTTTGAGTATTTTATTATCTTAGTGGCATGCTAGGATGAAGCTGCCCTAGACAAACTCTACGTGTACTTCGTACGCGAGACCTGTCTCACTTGTGGCTGAGGGGGTGTCCGTTTCTCCTACTATAGTTAAGATCTAATCTACGAAGGGTTGTTAAAAATATGTTTATCAATGTTGTGGTTGATGTTCGTAGGTATGAACGGTTCTATTCTCGAAAGCCCTAAGCCATGTAAAATATGCAAAAATAAATAAATTAGAGACGTCTAACTAGTTTTTGCAGGGCATGTGATATGATATGGTCAATGTTACAATTTTTTTAATGAGATAATCTCTTTTGTATATTCTTGATATACTGGCAGGAGCCATATGGTTGTCTTATTATTTATGGCCATCGTGCTACATATCATATCCATGTGATATGTTGTAATGGACAATCAAGATGGAGGTGCCATGGACCTTGTGCCACGTCGGTGGAATGACAGAGATCATACCACGATGCACAAGATGGATACCAAGTGCAAGAAGGACCATATCATATCACATTATTAATGCATGTGATGTTAATCCTTTTATGCATCTTATTTTGCTTAGATCGTGACGGTAGCATTATAAGATGATCCCTCTCACTTAATATCAAGATAATAATGTGTTCTTCCTTAGTATGCACAATTAAGAAAGTTTGTCGTTTCGAGACACGACATGATGATCGGGTGTGATAGACTCAACGTTCGCATACAACGGGTGCTGACGAGCCTAGCATGTACATATATAGGCTCAGAACACACACAATACTACGGTTCTACTTGGCGAGCCTAACATGTACAGACATGGCCTCAGAAGTCAGAACACGTAACCGAAAGGTAAAGTATGAGTCATATGGATGATATGATGAACATGTCGATGTTCTCCTTTGCAGCTACATCATCTCACGTGATGATTGGTTTTGGTGTAGTGAATTTTGTTTGTGTAATCACTAAAAACGACTAGATGGATGTTGTTTTCGAGTGGGAGTTCATGTAGTAATTTTGAATTAACTTGAACTTATTTTATCACGAACAATCAATCAAAGTGAATTTGCACAAATTGTAGTATTCATTGGTATCAACAAACTACCTTACACTTAGATTGTTAATTGAGATATAATTGTTATGATCTGGTAAAACCATTTAAGATTGGTATCGTATTAGCAAAATTTTAATCGAGTCCTATTGTACATTTTTTTTGTATTTCCTACCTAGATCCATATGGTTAATGATTTATTGATCTAGAGAGCAAATAATTCCTACTTAGAATCCAGTGTCATGCTTACTTCCATAATACTTTATCTTCAAAAGAATGTTTTGTTGATCAAGGTATTTTAGGAACTGAAAAGAATTGTTTTTAGAAACAATCAAGTGAAATATATATTGATATCTAGAAACTTATTTGTGGCAACATGGCTGAGTATAATTTAGCGTGATAATGTGTGCTTATATTATTTGAATATATGCGATGATATTGAAGACGCTAGGCGTTTGAATATTCCAAGAACTTGGGCGCTGAAATTTATCCTCTAAATTCCTTCCTTCGAGCTATAGTAGCTTAATCACAAAATTGTTATGATAGGATGGATAAAAGTTTGGGTAAAAATCGTTTACCTTTCTTGGAGATTTCTAAGAGTGGAATCTAGAAGAATGCTATTAATATGGTGATATTAGTAGAACAATCAAACTCAAAGTATGACTAAATGGGTGATACTATATGACTAACACGCCAAGAAAAATGTGCTAGTACGACTAGCATTGTTTGATTTTGAATGATTCTTCTGTAAAGAAAAGGGAATATTGAAAATACAATTACAAAAAGATATATGGCAGAAAAGAAGGTAACTGGAAAGTCCATCTCGGGTGTATATGTTTGATATACAAGTTATAGATGTATTAATAGTTAAAAAAGTATTTTTTTTTGGGTATTTTGATACTAGATTGGTTGGTATGAATTGTCATACAAAGCAACACGATGCAAGAAATACAAGGGCCTAAAAGGAACTAGTAGTAGATGTGAAATCGATCATGACAAGAACAGAAATAAAGTGTTATTGTGTTCATCATCGTATCAAACCAAACATTCAAGATTTATTTTAAGAACTTAATAAGTTGTTATTTTGTTCCGGTATTTTGTGAGAACTGATGACCCACAAGTATAGGGGGTCGCATCAGTCTTCGAGGGAAGCAAAACCCAAATTTATTGATTCGACACAAGGGGAGCCAAATAATATTTGTGAGCCTTACCAATTGAGTTGTCAATTCACCTGCACCTAAAAGTACTTTTGTTCGCAGTGGTTTCTCAGTAGTAACATTTTTATAGTAGCAGCATTAGTGAAATAATAGCAGCAGTGGAATGAAAACAACAGCAGCAGTGTTTGAAGTAAACAACGGGATTAAATACTGTAGGCATAGGGATAGATGAACGGGCATTGCATGGATAAGATAGTTCATATAATAATCAATACATGGGCATTGCAGATAAATAAGATAAAGCATCCAAGCACTAAGTAACCATAGGCATGTGTTCCGTAAATAGTCGTATATGCTCAGAATGAGAACTTGCACAACATCTTTTGTCCTACCAACCCGTTTTCAGCGGGGCCTCAAGGGAACTACTGGTAATTAAGGTGTTCATTTTAATAGAAAACCGGAGCAAAGCATTAACACTCCATGAACACATGTGATCCTCACATCACAGCCATCCCCTCCGGTTGTCCCAATTTATGTCACTTCGAGGCCTCGAGTTCCGGACAATGATATGTCTAAACCACTTGTAGGTATGATCAAGAAATATAATTATCATCGTGATTCAATAACATGTTCAGATATGAGATCATGGCACTCGGGCCCAAAGTGGTAAGCATTAAGCATAAGAAGTTATAACAATGTCAATAGAACTAATAGAGGATACTAGGCAGTATGCCCTAACAATCACGGCATTATTACATGAACGATCTCATCCAATCCCTACCATCCCCTTCAGCCTACAGCAGGGGAATTACTCACACATGGATGGGGGAAACATGAATGGTCGATGGATAGGCGTTGGTTATGACGATGGCGATGATCTTCTTCAATTCCCTCGTCTCGGCAGGGTGCCAGAATAGGAACTTCTGATCCCCGAATCGAGGTTCGGGGTGGCGGCGGAGCTACAAACTTCTTTCTTAAAAACTATCGAACCCCCTCGGGTTTTAAGGTTGAAGTCTACTTGTAGTCAAAAGGGGAGCCCGAGGGTGTGTGGGAGTGGCCCACACCACCTGGTGGTGCGGCCTAGGGGGGCGCGCCGGGGGTGGTTTGGCCACCTCCTGGCCCTTCTCCGGGTCTCCTTCTGGCTCCCGGGGTCTTCTGGTGTTCTAGGGCCAATGGGCTCTTTTCTGGGAAATTTTCCAAAAGTTGATTTTTCTGCGCAAAAACGAGAAACCAAAGTAATTCTGCTGAAAACAGCGTTAGTCCGTGTTAGTTGCATTCAAAACACACAAGTTTAGAGCTAAACAATAGGAAACATGTTCGGAAAAGGAGATACGTTTTTGACGTATCAACTCCCCCCAAGCTTAGCTTATTGCTTGTCCTGAAGCAATTCAGTGACAAATGAGTGTGATAAAAGACTTTTACGAACACATTTGTTTCATATGATGTAAACATACTCACTATATGATCAAATGCTTAAATATGCTCATGATAAGATGCATGCAAGATACTTTCACTTAATAGCTATGCAAACCATGAAGAGATAACAACATATTAATAATAAACAACATGAAGCATAACTTTTTACAATACTGTAATATTCATAAAATGATCTAATAAAGTGGTATCTCGCTTGCCCTTATGTGTGGGGCAAAACATAAATGCCTGGGCACCTCTGAGGTTCAAGGGAAGACTAGAAGTAAAGATAACAAAGATACAGGTGTCAAAATAATACCACAATCAACTGTGCTTTGGGACAAACACATCACACTAAGAATGACCATTGTGCTCTCAAGAAAGTGCTCAAAGAATATGGTGGAGACTCAACATAAAAGTAAAATAAAGGCCCTTCATAGAGGGAAGCAGGGATCAACTCATGTGCTAGAGCTTTTATTTTATTAAACATAGGTATTGAAAAAGTTTTGAGAGAGGTGTATGCTTATGTCAACAAATGGTAAACAAACAATACACTGCGTCACAAGCCAACTGGATTCACAAGAGCGGCTCCCATGTGAAGGACGCATCTGGGTAGAAGGTCATCCCTCTTTCTCTTTTGTTTACACAATTATGCTTTGACTGATAAATTAGGGGGAAAATCGTGAAGATATTTTGTGTGTATTAATTTGGGGCTGGGCACCCCGCTGCCAGCTCTTCTATCATTTGGATAAGCGGATGAAGGAACTAGTCCAGGGTGTGAAAACAAATCAAAAAGTGAGATAAAGGTTCTCTATGTACGTCCTCATGAGCTAAAACAGGGGCACAAAACCGGAATAATTTTTTAGCAGGTTTTAAAGGTAGCACATGAGCAATTTACTTTGGAGTGGCAGTTAAATACCACATATAGGTAGGTATGGTGGACACATTTGGCAAACATTGGTTTTTTGGGAGTTGGATGCACGAGTAGAGCTCATACTCACTACAGGTGAAGGCTAGCAAATAGATAGGGAGCGACAATCAAGAGAGCAACAACTATCATAATCATGTTTGCGACAAAGTAAAATTAACTGAGGCATAAAAATTGATACTACAACTCTGAGGCAAAATAAATCATCGAGGCTTATTGACTATTTGTTTTCAGTCTTAGCATGCGTGAGCATGTGCCAAGTCGATTCAAATGAAACATTCAGAGGAGGCTACCACAATGTCATACCCTTGTACGAATAGAACAATGCAAACAAATATTTATACGACGGGCCATTTACCATTAATAAATTGGAATAAAACATGATAGAGAACGAACTATGAAGCAGCCATTAATTCACATAAATCTTATACGAACAAACCAAGCATGCTCACACCTAGATGGATATATGTACAAAATGAAAGCAAATAGAGTTCATACCAGCCTCTCACCACAACTTGAATTGTCATAGATCGTCATTATTGCTCTTCACTTGTGGCTCGAATAATATATAATGAAAACCAAGCTCCAACGGAGTCACGGACGACTGTTGAACTCTGCAGCAAACTTTACAAAACCAAAGAAGAACAACAAATATTTTTGGCTTTTTCAATTAAAGCACGAACGGAAAGAGAACAAGCAAACGAAGCAAAATATTTTTGGATTTTTGAATATTAAACTACAACTTAAAGGATAAAGCAAACCAACTAAAGAAACAAACAAAGAAAAACAATAGAAATATTTTTGGTCTTTTTGTGTTTTGGAAAGCGAAAACAAAACAATAAAACGAAAAGAAACGAAAGAAAATGAAAACAAACGGAAGATACAAAAAGAAACGAAAATATGGATATACAAAGAACCGACCGAACATGATATATAAATGAGTGCGATGTCGGTATACCTCCCCCCAAGCTTAGCATTTTGTCCTAAGTGCAGATCAATCACGAAGGGGACCATGAGCTGGCGCCCCCGTAGTATGCTAAGGAGGAACCCTCCTCCTGATATGTGCTCGAGGATGTGCCGGTGTACTGCGTGTTGTGGTCCTCGGGAGGCGCGTCTCGCCTCTCCTGTAGCTTGTGAAACTCCATGGCGCTCAGATACTCGTACACTTGCTCCTTAGAGAGCGACCATGGTGACCTGTCAATCTTAAACAAAACAGGCTGCAACAAAGTAACTTTTCTCTCCTCTCCATCTATATATAAAACTCTATATACTAAACGTTCATTAGTAGAGTTAGTAGTGACAAATTGATGGGACTTCATGGCAGCAAGGTTAAGCCTACATGGAGCAATTATTTCATCATTGGGGTCAATGGAAACATTTAAAGCATCCACTACACGTGTAGCAATAATACCCCAAAAAATAGGCCCAGAAGCAGCAAGGCGGAGTGCAACAAGTGCACCAAGGTTATACTTCATGCTATGGTTCAGTGAGCATCAATAAAAGCAAGATGTTAACTAGAAATGTTGCTAGTGTTCTCCCTACCAAGGATACTAGTAGAAAGGTAGTAAGCAAAGTATCTAAGAGGAGGAAGTTGAATGTTCCTTATCTTCCCACGCTGGGATGAGCGACCGTCATCTTTGGTGATCTCTCGGTAGAGCCCCTGGAGGTCTGCTGGTCTATCTTGAATCCTGCTCGCTGTCCCGGTGGCACTGATACCTGTAATAACACAAAAATCTACCAAGGACAAAGAAATAGGACTACTATATAACTTGAATGCGACAGTTGGACCAAATTGTATGTTCTGAAATTTAAAACTCTTAGCAAAAGTTTTTGTGAGAGTGGCATACTCGGGGCTTTCATCCTCCATAAAGGTGGTTAGACCAACTCTTTCAATAAGCATACGAAAGTCATCTAATAAACCAACACTTCTTTAAAATGTACTGCAAGGAAAGCTAGATGGGTTAACGATACCATCATCTCCTGCATCGTTAATAGTCGGTGCAATAACGTCTTCATTATACGATGGTCTCGCTGAAGTGGATGAGCATGAGGACTTTATCCTTCTAGGAGCATCACTCCTAAATATCTCTCCAAAATTATAACTATCATCCTCTGAAATTTTTCAACAATCATCACAAAAATTAATTTCAAGCAACTATAAGGTGGAAATTACCATAGGGACTTATATGAGAGCTACACATACATCAAAACTACATTATTTATACTCAAATCAAGCATGCACACTCACATAATCTATCACCTACAGTACCAAAATACTCAAGAAATACTTCACTAAAAAATATTCTACTTGGATCATCGGAGGAGTCACATACCGGAGATCAAACACACCAAATATTAGCACAAATGATGGGCTGGAGAAGGAGATCAAAAATCCAGAGGAAGAACAACAAGAACACGGGTTCCAGGAAATGTTTTCAGTTTGGGAGGTGAGAGAGAAGACTTTGGCAGTAGAGATAGTAAGTGGAGGGCCAGGGGTCCCCACACCATGTGCTGGCGCCAGCAGGGGCTGGCCGCGCAACCCTATGGTGTGCCTGACTGGTGGGTCCCCCTGGGGTCTCCCAGGTGGCTTTCTGCCACATTTTTTATGTAAACATTTATTATAATTTTTCTGGAATTTTTCGAGAAACTTTATTTTTTAGGTATTTCCATAATTTAATAATTAATAAAAACGAGGAAAACGAAAGTGAAAAGGTGAAAAAAAAAACAAAACTAGTACTACAGAGGTTCTATGACACTCCTATGAAAGAATATCCAAAGAAAACAAAGGTGGTAGTTGTGAAAACAAAATTATGGGTGTTGAAAACATGCATAACCTCAGTAATCAGGGTGAAAACATTAGGAAAACATGTATAACGTTGGTGGAAAACATGATTGTACTCAAGTAGAAATGTGATAACAGAAGTAAACATGGTGAAAACATAATGGGGAAGGTGAAAACATAGTGAAAACATTTTCTCTTTATTTAAAATCATTTTGTTAAGAAGGGTGATCAAGTCTTGCTACCAAAATAATTTTATACGAAACAAAACTTTGTTTCTCACTAAATACTCATATTACCTCAACCTTGATAGACATAGTCCCAATCATAATAATTTCATATTCTTTGGGTGGCTTTGGAATAGGACAATAAAATTCTCCAATTTTGATGGTCTCAATATTTTGAATGGAATTTAGACCATATTTTCTATCAATCTTGGGAAAATAAATAGTGTGCTCTTTATCATTAACATTAAAAGTAACTTTTACTTGATTGAAATCAATAACAGCCCCTGCAGTATTAAGAAAAGGTCTTCCAAGAATAATAGACATATCATCATCTTCAGGCATTTCCAACACAACAAAGTCAGTTAATATCAAACAATTATTAGCAACTTGAACATGAACATCCTCACATATTCCCATAGGAATAGTAGTGGATTTATCATCCATTTGCAAAGATATATCAGTTTGTATCAATTTTTCTAGGAGGAGTCTTTTATAGAGCGTAAAAGGCATGACACTAACTCTAGCTCCTAAATCACACAAAGCAGTTCTAACATAATTATTTTTAATAGAACATGGAATAGTTGGTATACCAGGATCTCCAAGCTTCTCAGGAGCCTTGCCATTAAAAGATTAATTAGCAAGCATAGTGGAAATTTGCTCATTAGGAATCTTCCTTTTGTTAGAGACAATATCTTTCATATATTTTGCATAAGGAGGCAATTTAATAGCATCAGTTAAAGGAATTTGCAAGAACAAAGGTTTCATCCATTCACAAAACTTGTTATAATGTTCTTCTTCCTTAGATGTGTGTTTCTTATTAGGAAAATTCCATGGTTTTTTTACCCAAGGTTCTCTCTCATTACCACGTTTATTAGCAATGAAATCCTCTCGAGTATACTTTGCAGTTTTAGTTTGCTTTTCAGGTTCAGCTAAAGGTTCTTCTTTATCATAAGGATCATTCTTTTCATTACCACTTTGAATTTCAGCATTAGAGATAGATATACTCTTAGGATCTTTAGCAAGTTCAGATGATTCTACAACAGTTTTATGTTTCTTCTTCTTTTTCTTCTTAGTATGAATAACATTATCATTAGTTTGCTTAGAATCTTGTTAAATTCTTTTGGGATGTCCCTCGGGATATAAAGGATCTTGTGTAGAAATACCACTTCTAGTTCTTATTTCATAAGCATGTTTTTCTTTAGAAGCATTAACTAGCAAATCTTTTTGCACTTTAGCAAGTTGATCAATTTGAGGTTGAACCATTTGAAAGTGTTTAACAAGCATTTTAACATCATTAGAGGTTCTTTCTATAATACCATGCAAATTATCAATAGCTCTAGAGTTTTCCATAAGGTGATTTTAGACTCTCATATTAAAATTATCTTGTTTAATAACATAATTATCAAATTCATCTAAACATTGATCAGGAGGTTTATTATAGGGAATATCTCTACTATCAAAATATTGGAGAGAGTGTACCTCAATAGTGGATGAGTGAGGGATTGCCTTACATAATTCTTCTATATGTGGAAGATTCTTCACATCTTCAGATTTAATACCCCTCTCTTTAAGAGATTTCTTGGCTTCTCTCATCACTTCATCATTTAATTCAATCATTCCCCTCTTCTTGGGTGTTGGTGTGGATATTGGAGTAGGGGTCGTCTTAGGCACAACCATAGTCCAGTCATCATGATTTTGGATTATTTTAGCCGTTAATTCCTCAGCTTCTTCTGGAGTTCTTTGCCTGAAAACACAACCAGCACAACTATCTAGTTATGTCCTAGATTCAACAGTTAATCCATTATAGAATATATCAAGAAGTTTATTATTTTCTAGCTTATGCCCAGGTGTAGTCCTAACTAAAGAACAGAACCTTGCCCAAGATACAGGCAATTTCTCTCCTTCCAATTGCTTGAAATTAAATATATTTTGCAAAGCAGCGTCTTGAGCACTAGCAGGAAAGTATTTCTGAAAGAAAGAATTAACCAATAGGACTATCAATAGATCCCAGGGACAAATTATTAAACCAAGTTTTAGCTCCAACTTTTAATGAGAAAGGGAATATTTTAGCAACAAAGTAGCTACGTTTCTTAAGATCATCAGAGAATAAACTACTCAAAGAGGAGAGATCATTCATATGTTTCATAGCACTTTCATTTTCAGTACCAAGAAAAGGTTCTTTGTCAACAATAGATATATAAGATAAATCAAGAGATAAATCATAATCTGTATCCCTAATATTAATGGGAGAAGTGGCAAACTTAGCATCAGGAGATAATTTATATTTAACAACACGAATTTCAATAAGACTCACAACAACATATTTATCCTTCATAGCATGTATTTCATCAATAAGATCATCATTAAGTTCAATATAGGAATCATCAAAATCATCACTAGGATTCTCTATAAGCTCAGATGAAACAACAGGACTAACATGATTTTTATCAGGAGTTTGAGTGTTTGCAATATTTATAGCTTTAGCAATAGTAGCATCTAAGAAAGGACCGAGAGAACTACTCTCATCAAGCACAGTAGAAGCATCATCAAAAGTATTTTCAGATTCAACAGAAGTAGCATGTGTAGTATGTGTATGTCGTGGTGTAAGCAGCTTACTCATAAAAGACGGTGAATCAAGAGCAACAGAGGTGTTCAAAGTTGTACCTCTTCTTGTAGCGGATGGTAATATAGGAAACTTCCCATCACGAGTCATACCCATGATGAATAATTGGTAGTAGATAAAATTACTCTCCGGTGAGCTTGCAAATAAATCTATTCTCCCAGGCAACAGCGCCAGAAAATAGTCTTGATGACCCACAAGTATAGGGGACCGCAACAGTCTTCGAGGGAAGTAAAACCCAAATTTATTTATTCGATACCAGGGGAGCCAAAGAATATTTGTGAGACTTAACAAGTGAGTTGTCAATTCACCTGCACCTAAAAGTACTTTTGTTTGTAGTGGTTTATCAGTAGTAACAGTTTTATAGTAGCAGCAGTAGTGAAATAATAGCAGAAGAGGAATGAAAACAGCAGCAACAGTGTTTGAAGTAAACAACGGGATTAAATACTGTAGGCATAGGGATAGATGAACGAGCGTTGCATGGATAAGATAGTTCATATAATAATCAAGACATGGGCATTGCAGATAAATAAGATAAAGCACCCAAGCACTAAGTAACCATAGGCATGTGTTCCTTAAATAGTCGTACGTGCTCGCAATGAGAACTTGCACAACATCTTTTGTCCTACCAGCCCGTTTTCAGCGGGGCCTCAAGAGAACTACTGGTAATTAAGGTGTTCCTTTTAATAGAACACCGGAGCAAAGCATTATCACTCCGTGAACACATGTGATCCTCACATCACAGCCATCTCCTCCGGTTGTCCCAATTTATGTCACTTTGGGCCCTCGGGTTCCGGACAACGATATGTGTAAACAACTTGCAGGTATGATCAAGAAACAATAATTATCATCGTGATTCAATAACATGTTCATATCTGAGATCATGGCACTCGGGCCCAAAGTGGCAAGCATTAAGCATAACAAGTTGCAACAATGTCAGTAGCACTAATAGAGGATACTTGGCACTATGCCCTAACAATCACGACATTATTACATGAACGATCTCATCCAATCCCTACCATCCCCTTCAGCCTACAGCGGTGGAATTACTCCCACATGGATGGGGGAAACATGGATGGTCGATGGAGAGGCGTTGGTGATGACGATGGCGATGATCTCCTCCAATTTCCCCGTCCCGGCAGGGTGCCAGAACAGGAACTTCTGATCCCCGAATCGAGGTTTGGGGTGGCGGTGGAGCTACGGACTTCTTTCTGAAAAACTATCGAACCCCCTCGGTTTTTAGGGTTGAAGGCTACTTGTAGTAAAAAGGGGATCCCGAGGGAGTGTGGGAGTGGCCCACGCCACCTGGTGGCGCGGCCTAGGGGGGTGCCGGGGGTGGTTTGGCCACCTCCTGGCCCCTCTCTGGGTCTCCTTCTGGCTCCCGGGATCTTCTGGTGTTTTAGGGCCAATGGGGTCTTTTCTGGGCAATTTCCGGAAAGTTGATTTTTCTGCACAAAAACGAGACACCAAAGTAATTCTGCGAAAAAAAAACGTTAGTCCGTGTTAGTTGCATTCAAAACACACAAGTTTAGAGGCAAATAATAGGAAAAGTGTTCGTAAAAGGAGATACGGTTTCAACGTATCAAGAACAAATGAGATTTTTCAAACTATGACCATATTCCATAATTGATGGATGTGTTCATATAAATCGTGTTGGTAAAGTATACATCTATAAGACTAAATGCTAAACGTTGCAAGACGTAAAATAATTTCACGTGAATTCTGACACCACATTTTAGTTCATATCGGAAAGGAAAACATGAAGGAACTCCATGTTAATCGACTTCCAGAGTCATTTTATTTTGAATAAATTGACGCTTGTGAGATCGCTTCCAAAAGATGACTAGAATTCCGTTGATAGGCCAAAGTAGAATGGACGACTAATTTAGTGGATATTATACATATTGATGTATATAGTTCATTATGTGTAGTCATGTGTGTTCGATTAATTTATCCTTCATAAAATTCAGTCGATGATTTGATTAGATATATGAGTATATCTATTTAAAGAGAATGGAGTTTGACATTTTTGAATTGGTTCAAATTATTGTTAGTATAAAGTAAAAATCACGGTAACAAGATAATCAAGTATTTATGACTGGATCATAAAGGATAAAGTTTGAGTTACAAGTTCAGCGAAACATCCAAGGAGTTGCAGAATTGTTCTACAACTCATACTTCTCGAATACCCCAGATTAGTTTGGAGTATTCAAGAGACAAAATCAAACCTTGTTGGACATGGTAAGATTAATAAAAAATGCCATTATAATTTTGTAGTTTATACATTAGTGACAACCGCTTTTACACTGAAAAGAGCACCATCATGATCCATTGAAATTGACACCATATAAGATATGGTTTGGGTAGTGACCCAAATTGTCTTTTTCTTAAGTTTTGGTATGCATAGCATATGTAAAATGTTTACAACCAAAATAGGATACATATATGTTTATAAGGTTATCCCAACGAATCCATTGGGTAATTCTCCTATCACTAAACCAAAAGACAAATGTTATTTGTCAGAAAAGGTTGATTTCTCGACAAAGTAATTCTTGCGAAACAAGTGAGTGGGAGGAGAGTACAAACTCAACAAGATTAGAGAATCTTTGTTATCATGTCAAGAGTAGCGGAGCACTGGAAGTTGTTCCGGAGTTTCCTATTTTGACAAAGTAGAAGACACTACATGTGTTGTAGATACTTCGAACGAGTTTGCGAACTGAACCACAAAAGTCCTAAAACTTTGTACTTAGACCAACTTGTGGTTTAAGAGTAAAGTGTTGTTTTGACAATAAAGGACCTGGAACTTATAAAGGAAGCAAATGATGTGCCCTGACTTCATAAAATTGGCTATGAGCCATTATATCCGTGATAGTATCCATGTATGAATATCAAGTATGTTACTTGGTAGTCCTTTCTGTAGGAATGATGCCTAACGATAGCAAATGGGTCTATATAGCAACAAAGACATGGATTTTACATCCGTTGAAAGTTGTACTTGTCAAAAAGATGTTTTCGACGAAGATCAAAGAGTTGACTACTACAAGATTTTGACCTTCCGTAGTGATGCTTTAGTCTTTGCGGATAGTTATAGCAAAAGTTGCATACTATGATATGGCAGTTGAATAACAAAACCAAATTTCCTCTCAAGGAAGTTTGATCGAGGATGTGTAATTAATACAATATGAGAGTTTTTTAAAATTCAAAAGGTTGCTGGAAAGGTATGCACACTTCAATGGTTGAACTTAGCATAACGAAGTTGGAATCTTTACCTTATTGAAGTTATCAAAAGAGTTTGATTCCAACATGAACGATAAAGATGCTTGTAGCATTACACGAAATTAAGTGGGAGCGCTAAGACATATTTACAATTCTTTGTGTAGATGACATATGGTTGATTGGAAAATATGTATTTTAAATTTACACGGTTAAATTTTCATATTGATGAAAGGCTTAGGGGATATTGGGCATCAATATATATAAGAGATGGATTGAAGCGCCTGATATGGTTGAGCCAAATTACATAGATGATGTATTGAAGGAAATATAGAAATGACAAGAAGGAGTTCTTGCCACATGGAAAACAATTGAGCAAGATTCAAGTGTTTTGACACATGATGAGGATAATTGAAATTAAGATTTCTATGTCATGTGTTCAGTGCTATGTACACAACCAGATGAATCATGTGCTATAGAATGTTATAGCAGGATAATTCATATGATGATTAGACAACAGTGGGAGAGATTCCTGTGTCATTTTAGAAATGCTAAGGATATGTTTTCCTATGTAGTAATGACAAAATATTCGTTGTAATACGTTACACTAATAGTCTTGTCATATATTCAAGTAATTTTATCTCAATTAAAATATGTGATGAAAGGTAGCACAATAGGCTAGAAGAAAGTTCCATGCTGGATTTGAATGAGTTTCAAAATTAATGTATTGTGACGGGTACTACAACCAAGGCTAAGTATATTGTTATGTTGACAACAAATAATATGAGTATTTTGTGTCAAAGAGTTATTTATTCAACTTGGTGAATTTCCAAGAATGCTGACACTATGAAGCTACATTTTCACAATGTTAGTAACATTAGTTTAAGCTGAGGAATTAAGGTCTCACCAGTTGACCAAATATATACAAAGCCATCTCACTAGAGAATGAGTGATGCGTGTAGACGCAAAGAACGTGAAAATACAATAGGACCTGAACAGTTCAGATGTTTTTGATGATGTTTACCACATGCAAAGCATGGTAATAACAGTGGAACGCCATATGTGTTAAGTGCTTACAGACTATATTATTGACTCTAGTGCAAGTGGGAGACTGAAGGGAATATGCCCGAGAGGCAATAATAAAGTGGTTATTATCTTATTCCTTGTTTATGATAAATGTTTATTTCTCATGCTAGAATTGTATTAACCGGAAACGTTGATACATGTGTGTTTAATAAACAAACAATGGTTCCTAGTAAAGCCTCTCTTTTAACTAGCTCGTTGATTAATAGATGATCAAGGTTTCCTGATCATGAACATTGGATGTTGTTAATAACAGGGTCATGTCATTAGAAGAATGATGTGATGAACATAGACCCAAATTAAGTATAACAATACGATCAATTCATTTAGTTTATATTATTATATCTTCCATATGAAGTAACTTATTCCTTAGACCATGAGATCATGTCAATCACTAGTACCGGAAGGGTGCTTTGATGTCATCAAACGTCACGCCGTAACAGGGTGAATATAAAGGTGTCGTTGGGTATTAGGAAAGTATTAGTTGAGGCTCATGGATCAAGAGTGGGATTTGTCCATCCAAATGACGGATAGATATACTCTGGGCCCTCTCGGTGATATCACATTGACACCGCTTGCAAGCACGTGACTAGGTCACAAGGATTTCATGCACAGAACGATTAAAAGAGTACTTGTCGGTAACGAGATCGACCAAGGTATGGTTGAATGATCGGATCTCGGACAAGTAAAATATCGTCAGACAAAGGGAATTAGTCACGACGTTGATGGTTCACACGATCACGAGAGTCATCATTGAATATATAGGAGTCATCACGGATCTCCAGATCCCGTTGTTGATTATTGATTGGAGAGGTGTCTCGATCATGTCTATGTTATTCGTGAACCGGATGACACACTTAAGATTCGATGACGCATTTGAGAGGATACGGAATATTGGAGAAAAGTTTAGACAACACCGAAATCGTTTCGGGTAAATTTGAAATAGTTCAAGGGGTTTTTCATCGAATGGTTGTTAATAGAATTAACAAATGATTCGAGGTGATATATTCAAATGTTTGTTAATATAATTAACAAATATAAAATAAAGAAATAAAAATGTTTTATTTATTTATTAAAGAAAAACCTTTGGATTTGCTAAGTGGGAAATTATGGGAGCATGAGTGGCTGTGAGTGGAGTGTCCACTTACATGATGATGGAAGAGGTGGGGGCACCACCATGGCTTGCCGCACCCCCTTGGGCTGCCTCCCCCTCCCCTATAAAAGGAGGGTGAGGGCTCCTCCTCCACACACACTTGTCCCACCTCCCTTCCTATCCACCCGCTGCTCCATTCCATGGTCTCCGGCTTGGCGAAGCCCTGACCGTGGGTTTCTTCACCACCACCACTCTGTCGTGCTGCTAGAGTTCCAAGGGATCCTCTACTTCCGCTGCCCCGCTGGATCGAGAGATCGGGGGTCTTCATCAAGCCGTACGTGTGACCGATCACGGAGGCACCGCCGGATTGCGGTGCACATCTTCTCGCTCTCGGGATCGGTGTGAGTACGACTACGCCAACAAAGAGATTCAATCTTGTAACGCTTAGAGTCTTCGAGGTATGGTTTCTTAAATCTCTCTATGCACGTTGCTTTCATCTCCTAGATTAGATCTTGGCCTTTCGGGTATCTCTCGCATAGGAAATTTTTTGTTTTCTATGCAACAAACCCTTCAGAAATGTAGAAGATGAACACATTGTCTTCTACAAGGATTCTTCTAATATTGTTTCCCATCCTCATAGACCTAAGAAAACTAGTGATTTTGTGCTTTCTGTTAATATTGGTGATCATTGCTATTATGGTTTATGTGATATTGATGCTAGTTCTAGTGCTATACCTTATGAGCGTTATAGAGAAATTATGCATGAAATTGGTTCTTGTGAGCTGGAAGATATTGATATGGTTATTCAGCTTGCTAATAGAGAAACTGTTTTTCCAATTGGTATTGTTAGAGATGTGGAAGTTTTATGTAGTAAGACTATATATCCCACTGATTTTCTAGTACTTGGTAAGGCTGCTAGTAAAACTTGTCCTATTATTTTTGGTAGACCTTTCTTGAACACTTGTGGAGCTATTATGGATTGTAAGAGGGAGAAGATATTGACTAAATTTGATGGAAAATCTTATGAGTTCAATTTCTCCAAATTTTCTAGAGCACCTTATGAATATAAATTGCCTCATGAGAATTTTAAAGTTGATAACTGTTTGCACAACCTTCATAAAGTTTTGCAGAGATGTGAGGAAACTAATCTTGTTCTTAATTGGGAGAAATGCCACTTTATGACGAATGAAGGAATTTATTGGACATAAAATTTCTGATAGAGGTATTGAAGTTGACAGAGCTAAAGTGGAAGCGATAGAGAAAATGCCATGTCCTAGGGATGTTAAAGGTATCCGTAGTGTTCTTGGTAATGCTTGTTTTTATAGGAGATTTATTAAAGATTTCTCTAAAATATCAAAGCCTCTTACTAATCTTCTTCAAAAAGATGTACCATTTGTTTTTGATGATGATTATAAGGATGCTTTTGAAACTTTAAAGAAGGCTTTAACTACTGCTTCTATTGTTCAACCACCTGATTGGAATTTACCTTTTGAAATTATGTGTGATGCTAGTGATTTTGTTGTAGGTGCTGTTCTTGGACATCGCGTAGATAAGAAGTTGAATGTTATTGATTATGCTAGTAAGACTCTTGATGCTGCTCAAAATAATTATGCTACTACCGAAAAAGAGTTCTTAGTTGTAGTTTTTGCATGTGATGAGTTTAGACCTTATATCGTTGATTCAAAGGTTACTATTCATATTGATCATGCTTCTATTAGATACCTTATGGAAAAGAAAGATGCTAAGCCTTGGCTTATTAGATGGGTGTTGCTTTTACAAGAGTTTGATTTGCATATTGTGGATAGGAGGGTGCTGAAAATCATGTTGCTTACAGGGGCGAAGCCAGGAAATTTGGTCGCCGGTGTCAACACAAACAAAAAAGAGAAACTGTGTCTAAAATATACCACTAATGTATATAGCTGGTATTGCTAAAGGCACAACGGTATATTTTAACATTCATACAATGTATTTATTAAATAAACTAACACAATAAGAAACAATAACTGTCAATATATCATATCAAAATAAAGGTCCAACTACTAAAATAATTACCTCTCTATTTCTTTTGGCCTCTACGATCTTTCATCTTGAGAAATCGGTCTATCACATCCTTACGTGGAGTTGAGTATAAAAGTCTTTGCTCCAAGAAGCAAATGATGCAATGGTTCATGAAATCATCACCAATGCGATTACGTAGCACTGTCTTCACCATCTTCATTGCTGAAAAGCACCTCTCAACAGATGCAGTGGCCACGGGCAAAACTAACACTAGCTTGAGGAGTTGATACACCAAAGGAAATGCCAAATTCTTGTTTGTACTAACCATCAGCTTAGCAAGTTCAGAAATAGTTTTCAAACTCACAAATCTTTCATCTTCTCGCACATTATCAATGTAGAATGGAAGCTCGTGGGCAAGATCCTTCAGTTCAATGGAACTGAAATCATCTGAATAGGACTTAGCTAAATCCACTAAGGTCTGAATATTGAAAGAACCAAATGAATCCTTGGGACTAAATGCAGCCATTTGGGTAAGCAGAGTTGAGTTTACCTCAGTAAAACGATCATTGAACTCTCCAAGCTGCAAGTCAATAACAGGGTTCAAGCAATCATATTTGTAGTGCTCGTAATTAGTGCGGTTGGTCTTCTTCCTTGGATTATGACGGTCTATATACTGTTCTTCCATATCCAACTTTGGAATACCATGCTCCTCACAAAACGATTAACTTTTCTCCAATGAAGAGTCCCAACCGTCATCTCTGATTTGCTGAAATTTCTTCTTTGTCAACTTCACCTCTTCCATAGCCTGCAAAATGTCCTTATCTTTCTTTGTCTGAAACATCAGCAGACTCATCAACCAACAAACAAAATACACCACCTCCAATTTCATCAACAATAGATTTGACTATGATCTGCACAAAACAAAACAAAGATCAATTTTATGACTAGGAAATCATGCCATATGTAAGATGTAAATAAAAAATAAAGTAATGACAACAAAACTAATTTATTACCTCGGCATAACATTCAGCAATGTCCCTTTGAATTTCTGGAGCTACCATTTGATTATTTTTCGGAGTATCAATCAACACAACTCTCTTTGTGTTCTCATTTTGCTCCGCCAAAAGATGTGCCAACTCTTTAAAATTTCCTTTGTTCTTAGACTCTTTTGATTCATCATGGCCACGGAATGCTAAACCTTGATGCAGCAAATAACGAGCAGCACTAATGGAATTATTCAAACGAATCATATACTCCTCTTGAGTGACTTTATTTTGTTTGTCGAGAGCAACAACAACTGATTGGTTATGTTTCAGCAAATCATTACATCTTTTGACAGCCGTGTTATGAAAACTATTAGGAGATTTACCCACGTGGTCTTTTAGTCTATCAGACTTGTTCCAACAATCAAAACCATCAACTACAAATGCATCATTGCCCCCTTGGCCTTCAATAGAATCTCTGAACAAGTAGCAATATAAACAAAACACCGCATCTTTCTTCTCACTGTACTCTAGCGAGTCATACTTCTTAAACCATTTAGTACTAAACCGGCGTGAGTAACCTGATATAATTTTCTGTGGATAATTGAAACCCTTTTGTGGCCTATAGGGACCTCTAATCAAATATTTTCGTCTCATCTTATCCTGTAGCTTTGGTCCTATATATTCAGATATTCTCATCCTGTCGGCAGGGTCATAAGGAATCTCAGTTACATGTACCTCTCTTGGAGCTGGAGGCACCGACAAAGGACGCGGGCGAGTAGCACGTGTAATATTTGATGGACCATCATCATGATCAGGAGCACTCGTGCTTGGTGGTGGTGATTTTCTTTTCAGATTCAAGAAACGCTCCATAAAATTTTTACTACCTGCTAAATTAAATTAGCAAGTCTGTCAGTAGTAAAAATACATATGAACTGATATATACGAAAAGTTTAAGTACACATCTTGTATTGTATCCTACTTATTGGCAACTTACCTGACATTGTGACTGGAAGCAATGAATGAGTAAATACAATCCAGGGAAGACAATAGGAGTGGATCGCTCACCCAAACCTTCAAACAATTTAGAAAATTAAACACATCTGAGAAACCCTAAGACAACACGAAAATTGATGATCCATCATCCATGGAATTAAATCTCTCCATGTAAAGGGCCTTGATCAGTTTAAGTCTCACTTACGGTTGGGATCAATGGAGAATCTTCAATTTTCGTTGAGATGGAGAGGATCCGGCGACCCGCGATAGGCGACTGCGGCGATGGTTCACGGAAACAGAGAGTCGGGCTCGGGCGTTGTTTTCGCAGGAAGACGAGCTTACAGCTGCAGGGAAAAAACTTCCCAGCGAACAGGATGTGATCGATCGATCAGCTGTGTCGTGGGCTGCTAGTGCTAGGCTTCAGGTTTTGGGCCTGCCAAAACAATGCGTCTTCCACTATGCCATAAATGGGCTGGGGTCAAATACATTTTTCACTGGGGTCATTTTCCTAGACTGGGTACACGTACATGGGGATTAGGCCAAGGTCATCGGTGTCAATTGACACCAGCCAGAACACTGTAGCTCCGCCCCTTGCTGATAACTTGTATAGATTGGAAAACATTACTTTTGACCCTATTCCTATTAATGGTAGGTTTCCAAATGAACAGTTGGCTGCAATAAAGGTAAAATCCCAAGATAGTCCATGGTATGATGATTATGCTAACTTTACTGTTTCAAAGTATTTGCCTCCAACATTTACAACTCAGCAAAGAACAAAATTCCTCTATGATTTGAGACATTATTTTTGGGATGACCCACATTTAAATAAAGAAGGAGTAGATGGTACTATGAGAAGATGTGTTCCAGGTCATGAACAACATGAAATATTGAAGAAGTTTCATAGTAGTGCTTATGGAGGACATCACGCTGGAGATAGAACCGCACAGAAGGTTCTACAATCATGTTTCTATTGGCCTACTCTCTTTAAACATGCACGCAAATTTGTTTTATCTTGTGATGAATGTCAAAGAGTAGGAAATATTTCTAGACGTAATGAAATTCCTATGAGTTATTCTCTTGTTATTGAACCTTTTGATTGTTGGAGATTTGACTTTATGGGTCCTTTTCTCCTTCGAATGGTTACACTCACATTCTTGTTGTTATTGAATATGTTACTAAGTGGGTAGAAGCTATACCTACAAAAAGTGCTGATTGTGAGACCTCTCTAAAAATGCTTAAAGATGTTATTTTCCCTAGGTTTGGTGTGCCTAGATATCTTATCACTGATGGAGGTTCTCATTTTATTCATGGTGGTTTTAGACAGACCCTTGCTAAATATGATGTTAATCATAGAATTGCCTCAGCTTATCATCCTCAAACCAGTGGAAAAGTAGAATTATCAAATTGAGGAATTAAATCTATCTTGCAAAAGATTGTTAATAAATCTAGGAAGAATTGGTTTGATAAGTTGAATGATGCTTTATGGGCTTATAGAACTGCTTATAAAAACCCGATGGGTATGTCTCCCTATAAAATGGTTTACGGAAAAGCTTGTCACTTGCCTTTAGAATTAGAACACAAAGCTTGTTGGGCAATGAAAGAATTAAATAAAGATTTTAAACTTGCTGGTAAGAAAAGAATGCTTGATTTGAATCATTTAGATGAATGGAGATGTGAAGCTTATGAAAATGCTAACTTCTTCAAAGAAAAATTTAAATAATGGCATGATTAAAGAATCCTTAAAAGAGTTTTTCATGTTGGTGAGAAAGTTCTATTGTATTGGTCTCGTCTTAGATTTTTTGCAGGAAAATTACACTCCAGATGGGAAGGACCTTATATTATTGAAGAAGTGTATCGTTCGGGTGCAATCAAATTGCTTCCCTCAAAGATAACACTACACAAGTGGTAAATGGGCAAAGACTCAAACATTATTTTTCTGGGTATCCCTATGATGAAGGTGTTGATGCTATTCAAGTAATGACTCCAAAGAAGTTCATTAGAGGGAAGATTCGAGAATCTGCAGAGTCTGTTTTGGAATAGGTAACAATTCCTGTTAAGAAAAAGTTATCGGAATACTTTCCAAGTTATAATTTATTGGGTTTTGGAAAATATGAAAAATACCGAGCTGAAGAGGAGTTAAAGAAGGTTCCCGGACGCACCACACCACCTGGGGAGCGGGCCCACCCCTAGCCGCGCCACCCTATGGTGTGGGAGCCTCGGAGCCCCTCTCCGACTCTCTTTCGACCCGGACTTTCCTTTCGTTACGCATATTTTTTTCTATATAACCCCCCGGACCCCCCGAGGTCCGTATATCGTTTTCTCGTCGTGTTTCTGTTTCGAGCTGTTTCTGCCAGGAACTGTTTTCAGTTTTAGAAGCATCATGGTCTCCGCCAACAACAACAAAGGGAAGGGGCCGAAGGAAGATGATCTCCATGACCGGAAGCCGGAGGAGGAGATCGATAGTGGAGCTTAAGGAGATGTTGAAGAAAACCCATGAGTGCCTCCAAGCCCCACCATCGCAAGCATTGGAGTGATTGCAAAACCTTCCAAGCAAACGGCAAGGATGAGCACCGGAGGGAAGGCCCCACGTCACTGCTTAGCTTCAGGGACACCACTTTCAGGCGTAAAGAAACCTTTCCTTACTTTAATTCATGAGTATCAATCTAGGAGGGTAAAGGCAAAGTTGCCTTCTTGCTGGGATATGGATCGTTCTAACCGTGCAGATAGAGATAGCTCTCAACCTAAGGAAGTGTGGGGGGAAATTTTGATGGCTGGAATTCACCGTCTGACAAGCATGCAAATAGTGTTGATCACAATACGAAGATGATGCGTATGCTTATGTTCGCAATTGAAGATCTAAAGAAATCAATTGATAAGCTCATTGAAAAGGATTCACCACCACCACCGAATAATTTATTTTTCATTGGTATTGGCATCCCCTTGGCTTGGTCCAAGCTTGGGGGAGTGCCGCGGTATCACACCTTTATCTTTCACCCTTTTACCTTTCAGCAGAGTCATATCGTTAGTAGAGAAAATGTCAAATAGGATGGTTTGCAGCATGGAAGTGTCACTCCTTAGTTGGTTATCGTTGTATCCCTTGGTTTGAGTTGCTGTAATTAAATATTCATGAGAAGTTTCATCATCTACCTGTTCTACTTTATTTTAGTTTGCAATTTTTGTTATGTGGTTGATCTTGTTATTAGTATTGGTATCAATGTTGGAGTTTCAAGTTAATCTAGTTGGTTTTGGCAAACTTAGCATTGTTCAGTAGCAACATTACGTTGAGACTTAAGTAGAAAAGAGGGAGTTGCATGTAGATATATTATTCCATGATCTTTCTTTATTGTTAGCTCATAACCTTAATATTCTCAAATAAGTTTGTTTGCACCTTCAAGGAAGATTGCATGATTGGCTTTATCATATATGTTTTTGTTTGTTTTACTTCAATTCTTATGCTTGGTACCCAACCATGCTAGTCAAAACCCTGTACTGAGAGGGAACGCTTCTCGTGCATCCAAACCTTGAGCCCCAAAACCTTGCCATTTGTGTCCACCATGCCTAACTATATGTGGTATTTCACCGCCACTCCAAGTAAATTTCTTGTGTGCTACCTTTAAACCTTCAAAATTACACATGTTTTGTGCTCCTGTTTTAGCTATTGAGGGCGCAAATAGAGAATCTTTATCTGACTTGTTGATTGGATTTCACAACCTGGACTAGTGGCTTCATCCGCTTATCCAAATGCTAGAAGAGCTGGCAGCGGGGTTCCCAGCCCCAAATAATAATACAAATTCCCTTCACTATTTTTGCCCCTGATTTATCAATCAAAGCATAATTGTGTAAACAAAAGAAAACGAGGGATGACCTTCTATACCAGTTGTGTCCTTCTATGGTAGCCTCTCTTGTGAAGTCTAGTTGGCTTGTGACGTATTGTATTCTATGTTTGCCATTCGTTGACATAAACATACACCTCTCAAAATTTAGACACTCCTCCATGGTTTGTGATTGTTGGCATGCACCTGAGGATTCGGTTAGCCATGATTTGTGTAAGAAAGGTTGGGAGGAGTGTCAACCATTTTATACCTCTGTTCTACAAAATAAAAGCTCTAGCACATGAGTGATCCATGCTTCCCTTTGCAAAGGGCCTATCTTTTACATTTCTGTTGAGTTAGTAAACCTACTTCTTTCTGTCTTAAGCAAGCATTTGAGTGGTTGTGATTCATCCAGCTATATGTTGATTTACTCAATCATGTTCTTTATTCTTCCTTGTTTCTACAAATACTTTTATCTGTCTGAATACCACTTTGAAAGTTACCAATGTATCCAAAGAGACCGTTATAATTGAGCAGGATAAACTCTTCAATATAAGCTCTAGTATAAAGAATCCCATCGAAAGATAAGTACACTGTTAATTATTCTCTGACCAAGAACGAAGTTTTCCTTTACAAATTTTGATTTAATTTTTGCACCTTTCTTGTTCCTCTACTTTTTTCAAGTTTGATTATATGATAGGAAGTTGTTGTATCAAATGACTTGTTCCTTGTTAGATGTGATGCCTCTTGTCCCAGTTTATTTTATCGACACCTCACTCCATAAACCCATGGTCATGTTTACAGAGTTCAGTTTCGCTTGGGGACAAGCGAGGTCTAAGCTTGGGGGAGTTGATACGTCCATTTTGCATCACTGTTTTATATTTCTATTTTCTATTATTCATCGATATATTTCATGTTATGATGCATCACTTATGTTATTTTATATTATTTTGCATGTTTCATAATTTTTGGAGAATAAACACCGGGACCAGAGATCTGATGGAAAAAACACCATCGAGATACCCTATTTCATAAGTTCAGAAGAAGAGGGGGGACACCGGAGATGTCTTAGAAGTTCATAGGAGGAGGCTAGCCCGAAGGGGAGCCAGAGGGGAGCCACCAGGGGCCCACACCATGAGGTGGCACCCCCTTGGCCGCGCGGCCTGATGGTGTGGCCACCCAGGCCCACCTCTGGTCGGCCCCTTTCGCGTACTTGACCCCCAGGAAACCCTAAGCCCCAGACTATCATCGAAGAATTATTCCGCCGCCGCCTCGGGGCGGAAAACACCAGAGAGAGAAAAGCTCTTTGGCAGGGAGATCTGTCGGGAAAATTCCTCTCCATAGAGGGGAAATCATCGCCATTGTCATTGTCATCGCTCCGGACATAATCAAGATCGTCATCATCATCACCCCCAGCACCGTCACCCTCATCATCCACCGTCATCCCGCTGTAACAATTAGGGGCCTCTATCGTTGTTTTACATTAGATCTCTCTCCCGGTGTGGATTACTTGTTAGTAGTTGATGCTTGTGAGATTTATCGGTGTTAGCACTTTATGACCAGATTGTTATTATCCATTATATCACCTTATTATGATCCATATGATGTCTTTTGAGTAGTTTGTTTAGTTCTTGAGGACATGGGAGAAGTCATGATGTTAGTAGTGAAGTTATGTTGAAGTAATATCTCGTGGTTCGGTATTTAAGTTGTGGTGCTATTCTTCTAGTGCTGTCATGTGAACGTCGACTACATGGTACTTCAACTTTATGGGCCTAGGAGGATGCATTGTGTATTTGTATACTAATTGTGGGGTTTCCGGACTGACAGAAACCTAAACCCCCATTAGGAAACTAATGCACGAGGGAGCATAGAATCCCGAAGTTTTAAGCTTGTGGTTAGATTTATCTTAATTAATTTCTTGTAATTGCGGATGCTTACGAGGGGTATAATCACAAGTATGTATTAGTCCTAGGTGGAAGGTACATTGGCATAGGTTCACCCACACAACACTTCACGAACCAATGGATATTAATCAACCGTAATGAATCGAAAGCACTTGACGAAATTCTCATGTGTCCTCGAGAATGTTTGGTAGTCATAAGTAACACAACTGGCTTGTCCTTTTCTCTCAAAAGGATTGGGCCACTCGCTGCAATATTATTTACTCCACTTCATTTACTTGCCCTTTATTTAACTGCTATATTAAAAAAAACCCAAAAAAACCCGTTTGCTAGTGTTTACAGTGTATCCTCTATCCAACCTGCTTGTCAACACCTTGTGCCCCTCGTTAGGTTCGACACTCTTATTTATCGAAAGTACTACGATACGCCCCTATACTTGTGGGTCATCAGGCATCGCCGAGCTTTGATGCTTATACTTTATACGTCTCCAATGTATCTATAATTTCTGATGTTCCATGTTCATATTGTGCCAATTCCTACATGTTTTCTATACACTTCATAGCAGTTTTATGCATTTTTTGGGACTAAACTATTTAGAGATGCCATAGTGCTAGTTCCTGTTTTCTGTTTTTTTTGTACTTCAGAAAAGTTGTTTTAGAAATATTCTCGGAATTGGACGAAACAAAAGCCAAAATCTCGATTTTTCTGTCACGTACACGGAGAACGAAGGGGCTCGAAGGTGGCCAGGGAGGCATCCCTTGGCCGCGCGGCCACGTGGTGTAGGCCCCCCTGGTCGCCCACCGACATTGCCTTTCCTCCTATATATTACCTTCCTCGGGAAAACCCTAAGTACCTAAGCCTCCATCCACGAAAAGTTTCGTAGCCTCCGCCGTCATCAACCCTAGTTCGGGAGGGTTCTAAAGCTCTCCCTGTACCATTCCGGAGAGAGAGGATCATCACGGGAGGTCTCTTCATCACCATGCCTACCTCCGGAGGGATGCGTGAGTAGTTCATCCTTGTACTACGGGTCAATAATAGTAGCTAGATGGTTTTATTCTCCTATTTGTTCCATCATGTTTAGAACTTGTGAGGTGCCTAACATGATCAAGATCATCTTATTGTAATGCTACATGTTGTGTTTGCTAGGATCTGACGTATATTGAATACTATTTCAAGTTGATTATATATCTAGCATATTTGTTATTTATGATCTTGCATTCTCTCCACTGCTAGTGGATGATTTGGCCAAGTAGATACTTTTGACTCCAAGAGGGAGTATTTATGCTAGATAGTGGGTTCATGCCTCCAGTAATCTGCGAGAGTGACAATAACTTCTAAGATTGTGGATGTGATGTTGCCACTAGGGGCAAAACAACAATGCTTTGTCTAAGGATAATTGTGTTGTTTACATTACACACTTTACTTAATGCAATAATCTGTTGCTTGCAACTTAATACCCAAAGTTCGCTCGGATTACGTCCCGAGGGTGGATTATTAGTCATAGATGCAGTTGGATAATGGTCTATGTATCATGTTGTAATGCCCAAATGCATATCATAGTATTCATCATGTCATGTATATGCATTACATTGCATTCTCTATTTTTCAATTTCCCATCTCTAATTTGCTCACCCAACATGTTATTTATCTGTTATGGAGAGACACCACTAGTGAACTGTGGACCCTGGTCTATTCTTTTGCACTGATAATACAACCTACTGCAACACACTGTTCTTTTTTTTCTTTGCAAAACTGTTCTCATTTCATCCACTGCAAACAACATCATTTTCCACACCATACGTCTAATTCTTTGTTTTCAGCAATATCAGTGAGATTGACAAATTCACTGTTTCGTTGGGGCAAAGTATATTTGTTGTGTTGTGTGTAGATTCCATGTTGCTGCTGAGCCGTGTAGCGCGCTCTGCCAACATCAGTTGTCAACAACCTTCAGAAGTGATTTCTTTCTCCTACGGGTCCGATTAAAACTTGGTTTCTTATGGAGGGAAAAACTTGTTGCTGTACTCAGAGTACCTTCCTCTTGGGGTCCCCTAACGAACGTGTGTTCTCATGCCATCAAGCTCTTTTCTGGCGACGTTGCCGGGGAGGAAGAGGATTTATGCAAGGGGAGTCTCTCACGTCCAATATATTTTACTTTTTATTGTTTTATTAGTTTATTTTATTTTGTCTTGTTTGCTTTTGTATATATCAAAAACACAAAAAATTAGTTCCTATTATAGTTGTTATTTTTGTTATCCCGTTTTAATATCGCTAAAATGAGTAACCCTGAGAACACTAAGTTGTGTGACTTTACTAGCACAAACAACAATGATTTTATTTGTACACCTATTGCTCCACCTGCTCCTAATGCATATTTTTATGAAATTAATCCCGCCCTGTTAAATATTGTTATGATAGAGCAATTTTCTGGTGTTAGTACTGATGATGCTGCTGCTCACCTTAATAATTTTGTTGAACTTTGTGAGATGCAAAAGTATAAGTATATAGATGGAGATATTATTAAACTGGAATTGTTTCCTTTCTCTTTGAGAGGAAGAGCTAAAGAATGGTTGCTATCTTTGCCTAAAAATATTATTGATTCTTGGACTAAATGTAAAGGTGCTTTCATTGGAAAATATTATCCTCCTGCTTAGATTATATCTCTGAGAAGTTATATTATGAATTTGAAACAGCTTGATAATAAGCATGTTGCTCAAGCTTGGGAAAGAATGAAATCTTTGGTAATGAATTGACCCACACATGGACTTGCTACTTGGATGATCATCCGAACCTTTTATGCACGTCTGAATTTTTCTTCAAGAAACCCTCTGGGTTCAGCTGCTGGACGTAACTTTATGTCCATCAATTTCGGTGCTGCAGCAAAGCTTCTTGATGATATGATGATAAATTATTCTGAATGGCACACTAAGAGAGCTCCACAAGGTAAGAAGGTAAATTCTGTTGAAGAAACCTCTTCCTTGAGTGATAGGCTTGATACTATTATGTCTATTCTTGTTAATGGTAAAACTCATGTTGTTCCAAATAATGTTCCTTTATCCTCTTTGGTTTCTCAAGAAGAGCATGTTGATGTGAACCTCATTAGTAACAATAATTTCAACAACAATGGTTATAGAAATAATTTTGGTAATAACAATTATAAGCCCTATCATTCTAATAGTGGCAATAGTTATTCTTGTGGTAGATCTGGAATGCCTAGTGAGGAAAGGATTTTAGAAGTTGAAAGAGCCACTAAGAACTTTATGCAAATGCAATATTAGCAGAATAAATTATTCACTAAAACCATGGAGGAACAATCTACTATGTTGAAAAATATTAGTCATCAAATTGAAAATTTAAATAAGGAAATTTCTGGTTTGGAAGTTAAAATTTTGAATGGTGAAACCTGTATTTCATCCATGTCTGAAGCACAATCTTCTTTGATTAATAGCTGCTACTAATAGCATTCAAGTTAGAATTGATGACAATGTTAGGATGTTGGCCGAATTGCATTCTAGGTAGGAAAGAGATAATAGATAGCTCGAAAAAATAATATAACTAGAGTTTGTACTATTACCACCACTAGTAATGTTGAAGTTTCAAATGCTAGTAAACCTCCTATTCCCTCCGGTACGAAAAAAGTTTCGCCAGGATAGCTAAGATTTTGTACGTGCGAAGTAGTTTTTTCACGCCACTTTTTTTTGGATTGGAGGGAGTTCTATTTGAGGTAAAGTAATTGGTGTTGTAAATGTCTCCACTTCTTCTGTTAAACGTTTAAAATTTCCTAAAACCACTGAAACCGTTTCTGATAAAAGTGCAGAATTTTTTTGAAATATGGGAGCCAATGGTCCCATTACCTTTGATAATAATCATTCTGATTTTGATGGTTGAAATATTTTTGAACTAGTTATTTTCCAAAAAAATCTTGCTAGAAGTCCTAATGCTAGTGCTATAAATATGGATTTTACAAAACATATTACAAATGCTCTCATTCAAGTTAGAGAAGAAAAGTTAAAACGTGAAGCCTCTATCCCTAGGAAGTTAGAAGATGGTTGGGAGCCCATCATTAAAATCGAAGATGGATGATTTTAGTTGTAATGCTTTATGTGCTCTTGGTTCTATTATCTCTGTTATGCCTAAGAAACTCTATGATATGCTTGATTTATCACCTTTGGAACACTGTTATTTGGATGTTCATCTTGCTGATAATGCTAAGAAGAAATCTTTGCGAGAGTTGATGATATTGTTATCATGGTTAACAATAACCTTGTCCCCGTTGATTTTGTTGTTATGAATATTGAATGCAATGCTTTTTGTCTTATTATTTTGGGAAGACCTTGTGTTAGAACTGTTGGTGATGTTATTGACATGAAAGAGGGGAATATTAAATATCAATTCCCACTCAAGAAAGGTATGGAACACTTTCCTAGAAATAGAATGAAGATACCTTTTGATTCTATTATTAGAACAAATTATGATGTTGATGCTTCTCCACTTGAAAATATTTGATTCTTGCTTTCTGTGCCTAGCTGAAAGGCGTTAAATAAAAGCACTCTTGGGAGATAACCCATGTTTATTTCTTTAATTTTTCTTTTGTTTTATTTCATACAAGGTGTTGTTTACTTCAACAACTCCTTTGTATCTTTACTTTTTCGAATGGTTGTGCCAAATAAAGTCTCTAGTGGAAAGTTGATGCTAGATTCGGATTTCTGCGCAGGAACAGATTTTGGCTGTCCACCATTTAATTCAAAATAAATTCCAGAAAAATAGAAACATCCTGAAATATTTTTTGCGTGATCTCTAGATATGTATGCAACTTTTCTTAGTTCCGGGTTTTCATATCTGAGCAATGTAAGTGCCTCGAAACAATTCGCCTTTACAGACTGTTCTGGTTTTGACAGATTCTGCCTTTAATTTTGCATTCTATCTTTTCCTATGTTGAGTGGATTTATTTTCTCCACAAAACATCACTGGCTGTAGCTAATGTTTAGAAAGTGTTGGTAATGCTTGTGTCCATGCAGAACATGCGAGTTTTTCATTATGAACTAACCCTCTAATGAGAATTACTTTGAGTTTGGTGTGAAGGAAGTAATCAAGGATCGAGAGAAGAGGATGATATAATGTGATCAAGAAGAGTGAAAAGCCTAATCTTGGGGATGTCCACGTGGATCTTCCCACCAAATTTCAAGAATACTCAAGTGTATAAGCTTGGGGATGTCCAAGGCATCCCCGTCTTCTCAACAACTTATCAGGTCATTTCTAGTGAAACTATATTTTTATTCGTTCACATCTTATGTACTTTACTTGGAGCGCCTTTTTGTTTTTATATTCTGTAATAAACTTGGTTGAATCCTAGAATTTTTGTGTGGAGAGAGACACGCTCCGCTTTTTCATATGAATACTCGCATTCATCATTTATTGTCTAGCCGCTGCAATTCTTTTAACTCATGTTTTTCATGCATCTCTTATTCAGATCTGTTAGTTCTTGTAGAGTAGTACTCTCTTGTTTCATTGATAAATTATTTGGAGAGTCTGTGTTGAAATAAATTGATTGGTGTTGGAGAAGAATAAAATATTTCATGCTTATAATGGTGCAATAGGAAGCTTGTTTAGACTGTGGCTTAGACTTTAACATGTCATGTTAGATATTATTTTAATTGTATGCTTAGTAGATGTAGTATGACTTGTCTCAAATATATGAGAGTGCTTAATGTGCCATTGAAAGAAATCATGAGTTGTTTTTACCATCTCGAAGCATAATAATATTCTCCTCTGATGCTTTATTTGGGTTGACTTGGCACATGCTCACACCATGTTTTGACTACAATATAGTCACCTCTAGCCTCTATGATCATTTATTTTTTGAATTGTAATATCAGTTATGCTTTGATTAATAATGTTTTTTCACTATGCATGATTATGGCCGTTATTGCTCTCTTAGTTTGTCGCTCCCAGTCTCTTGCTAGCCTGCTCCTGTACTAAGCATGAGCTCTACTCATGCAACTGATACGTAATAAACGTATCCTTAATTTCTGATGTTCCATGTTGTTTTCATGCCATATGCTACATGTTTTCCTTAAACTTTATGTCATTTTAATCGATTTCCCGGTACTAACCTATTGACAAGATGCCACGGAGCCAGTTCTTGTTTTCTGTTGTTTTTAGTTTCAAAAAAGTTATTTTGGAAATATTCTAGGAATTGGATGATTCAAAACCTAAAAGTCCTAGAAGTCCTGGTGGGTCAACAAAGTCTAAAGGAGACCCGGAGGGGGGCCCCGGAGCCCCCACACCATGCCTGGGTGTTGGTGGCCCCCTGGTCGCGCCTGGGGGTGGTGTGGGCCCCTTGGGCTCCCAGCGCCATCGCCCTTTCGCCTATATATGCCCCCGATGCATCAACCCTAAAGAAACCGGCCCCCTTCCATGAAAAGTTCCATAGCTCCGCCGCCACCGCGGACAAGTTTTGGGGGACATAATTCTCTGTTCCGCCACCCTGCCGAGACGGGGAAGTGCCCCCGGATCCATCTCCATCGACTCCACCGCCATCTTCATCGCCGTTCCTGTCTCCTATGATGAGGAGGGAGTAGTTCTCCCCCGGGGCTGAGGGCTCTACCGGTAGCTATGTGTTTCATCTCTTTCTCCCATGGTGTGATCTTTATGTGATCATGAGCTTTGTAATCTAGTTAAATAAGTAGATGCTATTCTTCACCGATTATGCTACTCAAGTGGTTTTTTTATGAGATCTCCATAGACACTTTGATCACGGTGTAAAGGTGACAGTGTGTGCACCGTGTGGTTTAGCATGATATTTATATCTTGTGTTGGATGACCCTGTGAAATTGTGGTGTTTGTCTAGAACCTTCTAGGGCGCTCATAGTGACAGCATGGGGTTAACTAGACATGGGAATGCGACTTTGAGGAGTGTTGTTACAGCCCTACGCAATGAATTGGTTTGTTATTCGACCGGAGAGTGGTTCGGAGTAGCATAGTGAAGAGAGATATTTATTCATTCAATTATGTTATCATTGTTGAGAGTGTTCACTAGTGAAAGTATGATCCCCAGGCCTTGTTTCTAAGCATTGAAACACCGTTTACAATCAGTTCTGCTACGTGTTTGCTTGCTTCCATTTTTATTTCAGATTGCTATTATCACTTACAATCATCCATATTACTTGTATTTCACTCTCTCTTCTCCGAACTAGTGCACCTATACAACTGACAATTGTATTAGGTGTGTTGGGGACAGAAGAGACTTCTTGTATCGTGATTGCAGGGTTGCTTGAGAGGGATACCTTTGACCTCTACCTCCCTGAGTTCGATAAACCTTGGGTAATCCACTTAAGGGAAACTTGTTGATGTTCTACAAACCTTTGCACTTAGAGGCCCAACACTGTCTACAGGAATAGAAGCGTGCGTAGACATCAAGCTCTTTTCTGGCGCCGTTGCCGGGGAGGTTAGGTAAAAGGTAATCACATCCTGTATGAGTGCTCGAAGTTATTTCCTTTAGATTATGCAATTTTATATTTTTATTTCTTTTTTTCACTAGTTAGGCTTATTTTTACTTGTTCCTTGTTTTTATTTTCACTAGTTAGGCTTAATGGAAAACAACAAAAATATGAGAGATCTTTATAATATTTATCTCGAGTTAGGACATGAAGTGTTTGAAGAGAAAATTAAAAAACCTATGGAGCAATGTTATTAGTATGAATTCTTTGAACACCATTATTGCAAATGCTATGGAAAAGTCTAAGCTTGGGGAAGCTAATTTTGATGAATATGATATTTTTAGTCCCCCAAGTTTTGAGGAGGAAATTTTCTTTGATGATACTTTTCCTCCAATATATGATACTTATAATGATTGCAGTATTCTAGTTCCACCTACTATTGATGATAAATTTTATTGTGATCATGATATGCCTTCTATATATGATGTTTACAATGATGAACATGCTATTTTCAGTCCACCTACTATTGAGGAAAAAATTAATTATGATTATAATATACCTGCTATACTTGATGATTATGGTGATGAGAATAATAATGATAGCTATATTTTTGAATTTGCTCCCACTACTATTAAGAGAATGACTATGCTTATGTGGAGAGTAATAATTCTTTTATGCATGAGGCTCATGATAAAAATATTTTATGTGATAGTTATATTGTTAATTTTATTCATGATGCTACTGAAAGTTATTATGAGAGAGGGAAACATTGTTTTATGCATCTCAACAATATCAAGTTTCCCCTCTTTATGTTGAAATTTTTGAAGTTGCACTTGTTTTGCTTTCCTATGGTTGTTGCTTTGTGCTTTCATGACTTGTTTTTCTACAAGATTCTTTTTCATGGGAAGTTGGTTAGACTTAAACTTGTTTTACATTTGCTTCTTGATGCTCTCTTTTTCTTCAATTTTTCTCATATGAGCATCTTCTCAAATTATCATGCCTAGCTAAAGGCTTTAAAGAAAAGAACTTCTTGTGAGATAACCCATGGTTTTAATTCTTCTTTGTTTTTCTCTGTTTTCTTTAAGTCAATGTGTTTTATACTTCTGTAGCAACTCCTTTGTATCTTTATTTTTCATGTTTTAGTTGTGCCAAGTAAAGTTCCTGACAAGAGTTAGAGTTGGTTTTGGATTTCTGCGCAGGAAACAGATTTCTGCTATCCACCGTAAAAAATCGTATAAATCACAGAAAGAACAAATGGGCCTGAATTTTGTGTGTGATTATTCCCCAGGTAATTACGAAACTTTTTCGTTCTTTAAGGTTTTCGATCTGAGCAACGTAAGTGCCCCGAAAAAATTCGTCTCTACAGACTGTTCTGGTTTTGGAAGATTCTGCCGTTTTTCTTGCATTTGCTCTTTTACGATGTCAAGTGGATTTCTTTGCTTCAGAAACATCAGTGGATCTAGCTAATGTTTAAAAGTATCAATATCACTTGTGCCCTTACAGAACCCATGAATTTTTTATTGTTGCACTAACCCTCTAATGCGAATTACCCTTTGAGTGTGGTGTGAAGGAAGTTCTCAAGGGTCAAGAGAAGAGGGTGATATAATGTGATGAAGAAGAGTGCAAGGTCAAATCTTGGGGATGTCCCTGTGGTTCATCCCATTAAATTATAAGAAGACTCAAGCATCTAAGCTTGGGGATGCCCAAGGCATCCCCTTGTTCATCAATAATTTATCACGTCACTTCTAGTGAAACTATATTTTTATTCGGTCACATCATATGAATTTTACTTGGAGCGTCAGTTATTTCTGTTTTCAGTTTTTTATTTTTCTTTGCTCTAGCTTATGGTTGGATCCTATCATACTTGTTTTGGAGAGATACACGCTCTGTTTTCATTGCTTAGAACACTCTAGTTTTCATTCTTATTGTTCTGTGAGTGTTCACTTTTTGCTATTACTGTGTTTAGCCCTTGTTTTTATGCATCTCTTTTTCAGAGTTGTTAGTTTCAGTAAAGTTATGTGAGTACTCTCTTGCTTTCTTGCTGTATCATTTAGATAGTTTTTGTTAAAACATATTTTGTATGGTGCTTGTTGGAAAAAGAAACTGCTACGTGTGGTAGATG
The DNA here is from genome assembly GCA_028641055.1 of Alopecurus myosuroides. Classification (NCBI taxonomy): domain Eukaryota; kingdom Viridiplantae; phylum Streptophyta; class Magnoliopsida; order Poales; family Poaceae; genus Alopecurus; species Alopecurus myosuroides. The sequence goes on from CM054061.1 coordinate 32,645,160, forward strand.
GTATAACGAAAAAGCTTGCATATTCTTGTAGATCACTAAAATGTTTCACTTGATTATTTGCTGTTGTTTTGAGATATTAATATGCTTAATGGTAAACGTGTTGGTCTATTAGAGTAAAAACAGTTAATGGTTGGTGTAAAAGCTTGAAACTATGCCACACTCAAATAATTAGTTGATAGGATAATGGTATATGACTTCCTTTTCTGATAGCAATCGTAATGGATTTTTGTTACGCGCTACGGTCGGGGTAGCTAACAGTGACTTGTCACTGCCAAGGACCCTCTTGGAGTGATTTTCATAATGCCTTGTGAGATCATCATTTTATTTGGAATCTTTTAACTTGTGAGTTCTATGTTGCGGTTTTCTGGCACTTCCACCATCCATATTTTCTAGCCTCTTCGGTACTGGGCATTGCTCATTTTCACATTTAGAGTTGGTGCAAACTTTGCCAGTACATCCAAACCCCGTGGGAGAACTTTGTTCTTCTACACATAAGCCAAAAATTATCTTCCTCAAAACAGCCACCATACCTACCTACCATGGCATTCCCATAGCCATTCCGAGATATATTTCCATACAACATCCATCATCATTATGTTACTTGGCATGCTTCATTGTTGTTTTGCATACTGCTACACTGGCAGGAGCATTTAGTTTTATTCATCACAGATATTTCAGTTTGAGTTATGAGTACTAAAAGTGTGTTGATTCATTGTAAAATAGAGTGTTTCCCCTACCAGTGAGGTTATATATCAAAAAATAAAAATAAAGAGAAAAAGCCCAAAAGGAGAAAAATATAAAAATAAAGAAAGAGGCAAAAGAGAGAAAATAAAGAGAGAGGGGGCAGCATTACTATCATTTATTCCACACTTTTGCTTTGTTTAGCATCATTACTTCAGTTTGGAGATAGTTTTCATATTATGACTTGCATAACTATGTGGGGAATTTACATTATATAACTTGGCTTGTATATTCCAATGATGAGCCTCCTCAAAAGAGCTCTAGGTCTTCGTGAGCAAGCAGGTTGGATGCACCCCCCCTCTAGTTCCATCGGAGAGCTTTCATACACAATAGCTCTATGTGCATCCGTTGTGTGGCAATCACTACTCCTTGCATAATTTCGATTATAAGACTTCCTCTTGTCCAATGATCACTTTCAGTTTTGTGAGACTTTCATCCATTGACCATCCAAACCCCCCATAATGTTCTTTTAGCCACAACATCCTGGTGCCATGAACCAATAAAGAACGCTTGCTTGGTTTGAGTGCACAATTAATTGAATGGTTTTCCTACGTGCATATTGTTGTCACTTGACTTGATCCTAACAGGAGTTGTTGTGAGAGTTTGATGCCTTGGATTATTATATTGTTGTTCTTGAAGCTTAAATCATCTTTAATAAACCATTGCATGGTTGATTGTGTTTTAGTATTGATTCATTGAAAGGTTTTACTTTGTTATTCCTAATGATTTTACATTACTCTTTCATATCAACTATAAACCACAACCTTTATTCATTTGATCCTATTTTACATGCTTTACATTACTATGATGATTAAGTTTATGTTGGTAGCATTTTACCTCATAAATTATTTGTTTTGTCGTTTACCTACTCGAGGACGGGATGTTGATACGTCATAAACTTATCCTTAATTTTTGATGTTCCATGTTGTTTTCATGCCATATGCTACATGTTTTCCTTACACTTTATGTCATTTTTATCGATTTCTCGGGACTAACCTATTGACAAGATGCCATAGAGCCAGTGCCTGTTTTCTAATGTTTTGAGTTTCAGAAAAGTTGTTTTGGAAATATTCTCGAAATTGGACGATTGAAAAGCCAGAAGTCTTAGAAGTCCCAGAGTGTCAAGGAAGTCCAAAGGAGACCCGGAGGGGGCCCTGGAGCCCCCACACCATTCTTGGGCACGGGTGGGCCTTGCTCACGTCTAGGGGTGGTGTGAGCCCCTCGGGCGCCCACCGCCATCGCCCTTTCGCCTATATATGCACCCGATGCATCAACCCTAAAGAAATTGCCCCCCTTCCACGAAAAATTCCGCAGCTCCGCCACCGCTGACAAGTTTTGAGGGACATAATTCTCTGTTACGGCACCCTGCCGGGACGGGGAAGTGCCCCCGGTTTCATCTCCATCGACTCCACCGCCATCTTCATCACAGTTCCTGTCTTCGATGATGAGGAGGGAGTAGTTCTCCCCCGGGGTTGAAGGTTCTACCGGTACCTATGTGTTTCATCTCTCTCTCCCATGGTGTGATCTTTATGTGATCATGAGCTTTGTAATCTAGATGAATAAGTAGATGTTATTCTTCATTTGTTATGCTACTCAACTGGTTTTGTTATGAGATCTCAGTAGACACTTTGATCATGGTGTAAAGGTGACAGTGTGTGCACCGTGTGGTTTAGCTAGATATAAATATCTCTCTTCACTTTGTTATGAGATCTCCGTAAACACTTTGATCCGTGGTGTTTGTCTAGTACCTTCTAGGGAGCTCATAGTGACAGCATGGGGTTAACTAGACATGGGAATGCGACTTTGAGGAGTGCGGTTACAGACCTGCGCAATGAATTGGTGTTTGTTATTCGGCCGGAGAGTGGTTCAGAGTAGCATAGTGAAGAGAGATATTTATGCATTCAATTATGTTATCATCGTTGAGAGTGCTCACTAGTGAAAGTATGATTCACAGGCCTTGTTTCTATGCATTAAAACACCGTTTACAATCAGTTCTGCTACATGTTTGATTGCTTCCATTTTTATTTCAGATTGCTATTATCATTTACAATCATCCATATTACTTGTATTTCACTCTCTCTTCGCCGAACTAGTGCACCTATACAACTGACAATTGTATTAGGTGTGTTGGGGACACAAGAGACTTCTTGTATCGTGATTGCAGGGTTGCTTGAGAGGTATACCTTTGACCTCTACCTCCCTGAGTTCGATAAACCTTGGTTAATCCACTTAAGGGAAACTTGTTGCTGTTCTACAAACCTCTGCACTTGGAGGCCCAACAATTTGTACAAGAATAGAAGTGTGCGTAGACATCAGTATCCAACTCACAAAAATCAAAGTTTGCCAAATGTTTCCACCATACCTACCTATACGTTGTATTTTACCGCCACTCCAAAGTAAATTGCTTGTGTGCTACATATAAAACCTTCAAAATCTACTACCTGTTTTGTGCTCCTGTTTTAGCTCATGAGGAAGTAGTTTAAAGTTTATTTTGTATTATGTAAACAAAAGTTCTTCTTCCTTATTTCACCCGATGAGTATGGAATCTGTGTGATACGTTCCCAACGTATCTATAATTTCTGATGCTCCATGATGATATTATGCCAATTGCTACATGTTTTTTCCCTTCCTTATGTCATTTTAATTGATTTTCCGGACTAACCTATTGACAAGATGCCACAGAGCCAGTTCCCTGTTTTGTGCTGTTTTTAGTTTCAGAAAAGTTGTACTGGAAATATTCTCGGAATTGGAAAATTCGAAGCCCGGAAGTCTTAGAATTCCCGGAAGCATCCAGAAGTCCCAAAGAGCCCCGGAGGGGAGCACACCATAGGGTGGCGCGGGTCCCCCTGGTGGCGCCACCTGGTGGTGTGGGCCCCCTGGACACCCCCCGGCATCGCCCTTTAGCCTATTTATACTCCCTCGAGGGAAAAACCTAAAAGAATCGACCTTTTCCACAAAATACATCCGTAAATCCGCCGTCGCCGCCGACAAGTTTCGAGGGACATATCTCTGTTCTGGCACACTGTCGGGACGAGGAAGTGCCCCCGTAAGCCATCTCCATCGAGTCCACCGCCATCTACATCGTTGTTGTTGTCTCCTATGATGAGGAGGGAGTAGTTCTCCCCCAAGGCTGAGGGCTCTACCGGTAGCTATGTGGCTCATCTCTCTCTCCCATGGTGTGATATATATGTGATCGTGAGCTTTGTAATCTAGTTGAATAAGTAGATGTTACTCTTTATCTTGTGCTACTCAAGTGTTTTATTAATATGAACTTTGGAGTCACCTTGTCCCGCGGTGTGAAGGTGACAGTGTGCACATCGTGTGTGTCTCCTCTATGAATTGTGGGGTTTGTCTAGTACCTTCTAGGGCGCTCATAGTGACAGCGTGGGGTCAACTAGACATGATAATGCTTACTTTAAGGAATGTTTTTTGCAACCCTACGCAATGATTAGTGTTCGTTATCCAACCAGAGAGGGTTAAGACTAGCATAGTGAAGAGAAGATATTTAGTTATTAAATTGTGTGATCATTCTTGAGAGTGTCCACTAGTGAAAGTAGGATCCCTAGGCCTTGTTTCCAAGCATTGAAACACCGTTTTATGCATGTTCTGCTACATGTTTGCTTGCTGCCATATTTATTTCAGATTACTATTATTACTTATAACCCTCCATATTACTCGCATTTCACTATCTCTTCGCTGAACTAGTGCACCTACCTGACAAGTATATATTGGGTGTGTTGGGGACACAAGAGACTTCTTGTATCTTAATTGCAGGGTTGCTTGAGAGAGATATCATTGACCTCTACCTCCCTGATTTCGATAAACCTTGGGTGATCCACTTAAGGGAACTTGCTGCTATTCTACAAACCTCTGCACTTGGAGGCCCAACATTGTCTACAATAATAGAAGCGTGCGTAGACATCACTATGCTCATCTAAATCTGGAGAGAGTCGGTGCCAATTAATATAACAAAAAGGCACTTCCCCATGGTTTGATGAAACCTTGTGGGTACACGTGAACACGGCTAGTCCTGGTTTGTGAAAGATATGTGGGGGGAAGTGCCAACTAATAAAACAACGAAAACCGCTCTCAAAAGTCTAAACACCTTGCTTGACACGAGTTATGATAAGTGTTTCATTACCATATGTTGACATAGACATACACCTCTCTCAAAATTGTTTTCTATACCTATGTTTAATAAAATAAAAAAACTCTAGCACATGAGTAATCCTTGCTTCCCACAGCGAAGGGTCTTTTTTGTACTTTTATGTTGAGTCTTCATTTTCTAACTTTATGCACCAATTAAGAGAGCATAGTTGTCATTCTGAGTATAATGTGCATAGTCCCAAAATTTATTATTGATTGATTCATGATTATGTTATTACTTGTTCTCAAATTATTTGTATCTAGTCACCACTTGAACTTTGAAGATGTCTTGGTATTTATGTTTTTCTATTCCATGAAGGACAAGCTGAATACACTTTTGCTATGTTTTCTCTATGCTCGAAACAAACGTGTAAATTTCAATGCATTATTATTCTTGATCTTTTGTTTGTGTTATTTTTCATGTTGCAACATAGTTTCTAAGTTACATTGTTGAAATTATATCTATCATGCCTATGTTTAGAGTACTTTGATCTTAGCTTGCAATTCTTTTACAATAATGTTGATCAAGATTGTGTTGGTAGCATGTCACCTCAGAAAGTATTTTGTTGTTGTCGTTTTACATACTTGAGGACGAGTAGAACTAAGCTTGGGTATGTGATGTCTACACACGCTTCTATTCTTGTAAAAAGTGTTGGTCCTTCAAGTGCAGAGGTTTGTAGTACAACATCAAATTTCCCTTAAGTGGATCACCCAAGGTTTATCGAACTCAGGGAGGTAGAGGTCAAAGATATCCCTCTCAAGCAACCTTGCAACTACGATACAAGAAGTCTCTTATATCCCCAACACACCTAATACTATTGTTAGTTGTATAGTTGCACTAGTTCGCGAAGAGATAGTAAAATACAAGTAATATGGATGATTATAAGTGATAATTCCAATCTGAAATAAAAATGGCAGCAAGCAAACATGTAGCAGAACAGATTGTAAACGGTGTTACAATTCATACTTTCTTCCAGACCTTAAGTCGATTGGTGTTCCCGAATCGCGGCATGAGGGAAGAATGAGTGGAAAAGGCACGCTAGGAAGGAAAGCAAAGATATTTATGGACGTACATTCTTTCACTGAAGCACACTACACAGTTCTACAAATGTCCACCTTGGTGGCTCCTTATATCGAGGAACACAAGAATATTCTACGGTCCAAAAACCCGGGGCTGTCTGAATCCTTGATTAATGATGAACACATGGATAGTTTCAGCGCCTGATTGCAGAAAAAACACATGAATAACAACATAGTTGGAGATCAGCTCTACTTGTTGGCTAGGTCACCATATTCGACTGTACTGACTTTCCAAGGGTACGAGACAAATGAGAATACATTTCACGACCGCACAAGATAAAAAGAGCACCAACCAGAATAGTGGTGCCCGTTTCGATGCAACCGGATACAATGGGAAAAAGGACACATATTATGGTTAGATAGAGGAGATATGGGAACTTCACTATGGACCTAATTTTAAGGTCCCTCTGTTTCGGTGCAAATGGGTCAAGATGACAGGAGTAAAGGTAGACCAGAAGTACGGAATGACAACAGTGGATCTCAATAATCGTGGGCTCTGTTAAGGATATCGGCCGATATTCTGATAAATCGGCCGATTTATCGCTTACCGGTGTCTGGCCGATAAGATAAATTGACCGATACTTCGGCCGATATTCCGATATTTCGGCCGATATCCCGATAAATCGGCCGATTTAGCACTTATCGGGGGTCGACCGGTAAGTTCCCGATAAGCGATATCTTGAACATTGATCGTGGGTATAGAAATGAACCATTCGTCCTAGCCAAAGATGTGGCTCAAGTTTTCTATGTGAAGGACATGTCTACCCAACCGAGGAAAAGAAAAAAAAAATCTAGTACATCATGTGGTGAGCCGAAGCGGCACATAGTTCTTTCAGGAAAAAGAAACATTGTGGGAGTGGAGGACAGGACAGACATGTCAGAAGATTATAATAACTTTGAAGAAATTCCGCCCTTGAGAGTGAAAACTGACCAAGCATCGCGTTAAATAAGGAAGATGCTCCATGGCTACGGCAGAAAAGTAAACAATGGCGGCACTAGTTGGTGATAATGTATTAAACCTTCATGGCTCATGTAATATTGCTAGACTATTTTGTAATAATGTATACAACATTGCAGATTATCCATATCTTGTGTGAAAACATTACATATATCTTCCTCTTCTTCTTCCTGCTCTAGATGGCGTTTTAAAAATTGTTACTTGTTTAAATAGTTAGAATAATTATTTTTTAAAATAGAAAATGTATTTTAAATGATTATGCAATTTTAAACACTTTTCATATTGAAAGTTTCTCCAAATTCAAAACCATTCATAAACTAGGTTTTTTAAAATGTTTGAAAATTCAAAAATTGTTACTACTTTAAATAGTTAGAATAATTATTTTTTTAAACAGAAAATGTATTTGAAATGTTTATGCAATTTTTAACAATTTTCATATTGAAAGTTTCACCAAATTCAAAACCATTCATAAACTAGGTTTTTTAAAATGTTTGAAAATTAGAAAATTGTTACTAGTTTAAATAGTTAGAATAATTATTTTCTAAAACAGAAATTGTATTCGAAATGTTTATGCAATTTTGAACATATTTCATATTGAAAGTTTCTCCTATTTCAAAATCATTTGTAATGTATTTTAAAAAATATTTGAAACGAGGCAGGGAAAAAATGCCGGCAGCACAGAAGAAACGAAAATTTGGGCCTTTTGCCCCGGTTCGTGTTACCAACCGGGGCAAAAGGTGGGGAGACGGGCGGGCAAGCGAGGGCCCACCTCCCCCCCTTTTGCCCCGGTTGGTAACACGAACCGGGGCAAAAGAAAACCTTTTGCCCCGGTTCGTCTTACCAACCGGGGCAAAAGACCCCCGCCTATATAACCCCGGGCGGAGCAACCGCCCAGGGCGAAGGCGCAAAATTCCTAAGTCCGCGACGACGAAAACCAGAATGACGCTGTTAGGCTGCCCGATTTTCTCCGTCGGGGATCCTCGCCGCCGCTCCTCTACGCAAGCGCCTGTGCTCCTTCGCGCATGCGCCGCCCGTCCTCCTCCGCCGGTGTAACATCCCAGTGTTTGGGAGGTTATAAGGATCTAAATTTAATATGTGCATTTGCATAGCATGCATCTAAAAATACTGGAAATTTTGGCGCGAAAGTTTAAACGAATCAAAGTGACCAATGTTTCACTTGACATGATGAAATAGGTCTACATCATCTAGTCATGAGTACATTTGGAGTGATCTTTATAATAGGTATCTTAAGAAACTAAATCACCTGATAACACAAACCATGATTGGTTGTGACCAACACAAACCCTCAACAACCTTAACCACAAGTCTATATGTGACTTGGGATAATCCACTAGGTATCTAGAACTCAAAGAGGGGTGAGTATCCAAATCCCATATCTGATGATCATACTTCCACAATTCAGTAATACCTAATTGAACCATCTCATTAACAGAGATGTTATCTTCTATAAAACAACAACTCTTAAGTTATCAACCATTCAAACCACATACGTCCAAATTATTAAGTAACCACTAAGTGAACCTGCACAAGTAAATAGCAAAGGTTCAACAGAAAACAAGTGATACAAACAAGTGTTAACCCAAGTCCCACAAGTGGGAAGTAACTAAATTATCATTAACAATATATTTATCGAATATGTACATATCTCCTCAATCATAATAGAAGTATCAACAAGAAGAAATGAATCTTCTTCAACTAATAATAAACCTTGATCATTACATATGATATTCCCAAATCTCTATATCTGCATTAAGAATAACAAATTTAATAAAGTGATGAATATAAAGTAGATCATGACACATGGGAGAATAAATAACAACTTTGACATAAGTTCTTCAACCTCAATAACTATCACATTCTCATTGTTTCAATCATCTTATACAAGTGAGCATATGAAATCTCAACACCTCAATAAACCATTTGATAAGCTTACTATTAAGTCATCATTCCAAACTTCTATTCAAATCAATCTTCAACAAATAAAGTATCTTTGGATACAAGTATTGAGTAACAACAAATTATAACCTCTAATAGAGTGGTAGTAAATTGAAACTTAAGTAAACCAATCATGTATGATATAAGAACATATCTTATGGGAAATAAAATAAGAAGTTTATGGAAGGATAATAAAAGCTTGAGCTAACTCTTAATCTAGATCTTGATATGTTGTCTAGACCATTCTATCTTGTTCCCAATCTTCTCTAAATCATTCTGCAAGAGAAGCAACTCACAAGAAAGGAGGAACTACCACAGGAAGATCTTCAAGAAGATTATTTAGAGTGTTCTAGAAGTGCTACTCTAACCTATTATAAGAGTACTTGGAAAACTCTTATATATTGATCTGATCTTATTAACACTCTTGAAACAATGTGATACTCCAATGTTAGTGCTATATAGAAGTAGTTTGGTAACAAGCCTGTACACCTTGTTAACAGATCACTTTTGTATACTCAAACAAGTGAGTGTCATATACAAACAAACAGAAGGTTGAATAACCTAGTACATCTCAGTCTCTTGTATATGAAAAGTAATTTGGGGGCAAGCCTTGCAAACTTGTCAACAAACTCTTCTTATATGCATAAGGCTAACTGATGTCATAAATTACACCTACATTTCTTCTATCATTAACAATTAGAAAGAATAACACCAAGGAAACAAGAAACCACAATATAATCATCTAAGTAAAATCTTTGCTTGGAATAACTGTTTGTTCTCACCACAAGGGTGAGATAGTGGAAGATTGAATCCAAGAGATGATATTACTTGCAATTGATACAAGGTGAAAACAGAAGACTAGTGGCAACTAGAGAGAAGAACATCAAGCAACAGAAGAGCACAGGAATCAACACTGCCTCAGTAAGGGAGCATAAGTATTTATCCAGTGAATCATTAGGATATTAGAGAACCATTAACCTCTGACAAACTCATCAGTGATGAGGAGCTCATAATAATATCTATAATGGAAACAATTATCAAGTATGAAATAATAACCAACCATTTCATCCACATGTCTTGATATGTGGAGTTTAATGGTAACAAGCTTAATATCTTGTTTTTCATATCCTTCTCATCCAGAAAACAAATGGTTAATAACAAGAATTAAACCATACACCCGCATGTAAATGATTACATGTTCTAAATAAAATATTGGATGAAATCCCTATTGAAACCTATGTGGAAAACAAGAAAATAAGATCCCAAAACCATACACGTTTTCCACTTGATCAAGTGTTAAAAAAAATAGCAAACATAGAATATACATACCTCAGTGAATTATCAACCAAACTTTCTAAGAGTTTCAAATATGAACATAACAAAGTTACACAAAGGAAAGCAAGTCCATTTGATATCCAACAACATTTGGTATGTCATGAAATAACATTTCCTATTTGTTGATTTTGCTACTATGCATAAAAAATAAATCAAACACTATGAAGTAGTTTTACCAATTGTTTCCTAATGACTTATACCTAAAAAGTATCAATGGAAAACATACCATGATACCCATAACATGTTAGTGGTGCTGTTTTCATGACATAGTGTACACCAAGTATATTTTATTTCATACGACATTTAAATAGAGAGAAAATAACTAATATCACTTAAAATTGAGCACCTAAGAGAAAATACAAGTATTCTCCAAATTCACCAAAACAAAATATGGTGAGTTGTGAAATTCGATAAGGAATCCAAATATATTTTTTATTAATTTTTAGGATTACAAATAAGCCCTGAAAACAATGTTTCTTCTCGGTTTTCATCAACAGAAGGACCAATTTACAAAATCTGGAAAACTCAGGGGGTTATCGTAAACTGCCATTTCTTTTTCCTTCTTCTTCTTCCTCTGCCAGAAGGCAGAGGAGAACGCTGCCGTGGCGTGGCCACTGCCACGTTCTCGCGGCCGCCCTTCCGCGCAGATAAGGAGGAGGAGAAGCCTCCAACTTGCCCTCTGTCTCTCCTCTCTCTCCCATCTCGCTCACTATCCCTCTGTCTCTCAAACTGGAGAAGAAATCGAAACCCTAACCTCACTGCCGCCGGCCATTGCCGTCGTCTCCGTCCACGGCAACCCTCCCCGAGACCACCTTTGGATGCGCCATGGCCTACTACTCGTCCTCAACCACGCACGTGAGCTAGGAAGATCGAGATCGACGGAATCGGGACGATTTCTACCCCACGGCCATCGCCGGAAAATGCTCATCGCCGGCGACCACGACCTCCAAGCACTTCCTAGACCTGACCACGACATTCCTGGTGAGCTCAGGCATCTTGCGGCGCTTTTAATCTTGAATATGGTCGACGAATTCGCACCGCCACCATGCGCTGCCGTGCGCCGCCGCGCCACTGCTCGTCGCCGGTACTCCGGTGACCATTGGGTCATTCCGCCTCCACCAAATGGCTCTATGTGACTTCCTCTAACTCACCGACTCATGGAATTGGCCCAATTTAGACTAAATCGCGGGATTGGGATCTCACAGTGAGGATCTGTGTGCTGCTGACGCCGCCCTGACGTCATGGTGACGTCAGGCAGGATTTCTTTTTTGTTTTGATTTATTTTAAACCAAATATGACAGGTGGACCCCACCTGTCAATTTAAAATAAGGCAGTAATTAATTAAAACTATTAATTCAATAACTTTAATTCTGTAAATAAGAAAAATATAAATAATATATCATATTAATCATAAAAATAAAATCTATTTGATTATGACATTTTCAAATGAATTTGATAAAGTTTAAAATTAAACATTTTCCTTAATTAATTAAATCATTTAAAATAAAGAAAAATAATAAATAATTCATAAAATCAGAAAAATACAAGTTATATACCAAAGTGCTTAAAATGACAAATGCAACTCATCTATGATGTTTGCAAAGCCATTTGACCAAGATTTCATGAGTGCAATATTTGCTTAGTCATTTAATTCATTTAAAATTAATAAATTAATCATTTATTCAAATATTTTCAAAAGGCATTGAATGATATATCAAATCAAAGAGAAAAGCATTACCAATTCAAATATGTCAAACATAAAACGTTTTGATTAAATTATAAACTTGTTTCCAAATATCTACCGGAACTCTATTATATTTCATTATGACAAAAAGTAGCTGCCACAAATTATTTTCTTTATTAATAAAACCCTCAAATGTTCCCAAACATAATAAACCTATTATCACCAAGCATTAGCAAGTTAGGTGATGATAGATTGATTATAATCGTTCATCGTTTTCAATAAAACTCCTTGGCACTAGCTCTACACTTTTTAAATATAAAATGAAATGTGACTATTATCTTTTCACTAGTTGTTTTCCATGTGCTATTATCTTGTTACCTCACCAAGTAATCAACACTTCTACTTAAACAGGATAACAAGTGTTTGTTCAATAAAAGTGAAACACACTTAAGCCTAAAAGAAATAACAACATCACCACAAGTAATGAAACAACTCTAAGTCACCTAACAATTGTGTGAATACGATATCGTTTCAAACGTGGCTTACACTTGTAAGCTGGGGTGTTTTCCAGGGGATTTCACGATGCATCTCATTACTATGCATGTATCATCTTGCCAGTGTTTCTATAGTCCTTACCGGGACTACTTTGCTATCTTTCAGATGTTTGGATTTCTCTACGTGACCCTCGAACCCCGAAGACCTGGATTATTATTGTCATTATTTCAATCTCAGGCAAGTTCATCACTTGTTCATATCCTTTGCAGTACTTCATAACAAACTACTTGCAAAAAACCTATCGTATTATCACCTATTCTCAAAAGAATGCATGATCCTATTTTTATAATAATATGACTAATTGAATGACTACCCGAGTGGTAGTGTTCTGTTTGGTGGGCGGATGGAACCATGGTAAGATGAATAGGTCAAAGGAAGGTTCCATCTGCATGGGAACGTATTACCTAGGAATTAACAACAACTGCCGTCAGGATTCTTGCGCCGTAAATTCGCGTTGACCATGGATCTTTTGTGGGGGGAGTAAGTCAGCCGTGATACTTTTCTCGTTCGCATGTCAACGGACTGGCCAGAGACGTACGCTGTAGGTCTTGCGAGACTACATGCACATGGGTGGGAGCCCTTACGTCCCACGGGCTCTGGGGTCTATGAGTGTCTGCCAGGGGCGCGTAGATCTCCATCGTGAGGGGTGGAATCAGGCGTTCAACCTGCTGGCAGAAATGGGTGGGCATGCGTTGTGCGGAGAAGCACGGTTTGGCTTGGACCAACTACCGGGCCCCACACCTGAGTGGGAGTGGACAGGATCTCGAGCCTGGTTGTGCAACATGGTCTTGGTCGTCCATGGGTAAAGTAACGCACCTCTGCAGAGTGTAAAAGGATGTGGCATGTTACCCCTTGTTCCGGGAAGGAGCTGCGAACGCCGCAGGAAAGGCAACTCCATGAAAGTTCTAAACCTGTGAAGATCTGGCGGGCATAGTTTTCAGAATTAAAAGCAACCTCTTGAAGAAAGTTTTACAAAACCTTGCATTAGCTTATGACTCTTTCGAGTCTAAAGCTGTAGTTAGTGCATCAACCACCCACTATATATCATGAACTTGCTGAGTAACACTCGTTACTCATTCTATCCCGTTTGACCCCCTGCTTAGAGTTGAAGCCCTATTGAAGTCGTCATCGAGAAGCCATCGCTGCCTAAAGAAGCTGCGTGGAATGATTTACTACTTAGTCGATAAAGTATCATCATCAACAACACTGGTGGAGGACAAGATATCAAGGTGTAGGTAGAGTCCATTCTTGGTTTTAGCATTTACAAGCCATAGATTAGGGCTGACATCAGCCGTAGTGGCTTAGTTCTGAGCTAGAGTTCTTCTCCGGCTCGGAGCTTCGAATTGCTTCTTCTGATTTTTCTTTTGCAGGAGATCTTCTTGATTCGTTAAGGAGATCCTCAAGACTTTGTAATGAGGTTTGTATCCTATAGTTTTACATGGTCCCGCTGTGTTTCTGTTGTACTACTCTGAGGGATGTAATATTCACGGATAAGTCCTTCTGTGAGTATTATGTCATCGACTTGCGCACTACACATGCAGTGGTGTGCTGGGTCACCACAGCCGGCCTCCTCCCGCGCCGCCCGTCCTCTCCTCCGCGTCGCCCGAGATCGCTGCCGGCCCTCCTCGCCTCCTCCCGCGCCCAAGCCCTCCTCCTTGCCGTCGTTCCCTCCTCCTCGGTGTGAGATCACCTCCTTGCCGTCGTGCCCTCATCCTCCACAATTGTAATTTATTTAGTTAATTAATTTAATTACATGTTAGTATTAGTGTTAGATTAATATTATCATTGTTAGTAATATGTGGTGATGTTAGTATTAGGTATTGTTAGTACCATTAGCTCACTTAGAGATAGAAAAAATTAGTTTAGGTATTACATCATTTAGAGAGAGAAAAAATAGTTAGAGGTTTAGAAGAAAAAATTTAGGTCTTGGACTTAGAATTTTTTTAGGTTTTGGACTTAGCTATTTTTTTAGTACCATTTTTTCTTTTTCTTAGTACAGTTATAGCTATTAGCTATTTATTTCTTAGTACCATTAGATGAATTATATAATATAGGAATTTTAGTTTAGAAATTTACTTAGTGAATGTTTATAATTAGTAGAATTTTTACTTAGTGAATTTTTACTTAATTAGGAATATTTACTTAGTCCATATATCAATCATGTGTTTTTAGTTTATTTTTCTTAGCGACGATGTCTCTGTTGGACCCGACGGGCGATGTCCGGGACTAGGCCCCGCCGGACTGGCACTGGGAGGTCCTTACTACCGGGACACGCGGCTTGGTGAGAAATCCGGGTGACGTGGTCGACCCGGATATTCTTTGGTGGTGATTGCGTGGGCCACGGTCGGTGCGTAGAGATCCGACCCCTGAGGAGGTGGTACATAAGCATATAAATGAGGAGGACGAGCACGTCCGTCGCTACATGTACTTGCTCGATAGGGAGTATAGCAGCGGTTGGTCGATTATTCGGATAGTTCGTTACCACGTGAGCTATGACCCTGTGAGGATTCCTTACCTATGCATGCGTAACACCCGCGACTCAGCACCCCGCAGCTTAGGACCCGGTCGGAGTTAATTAGTTTGAGAGGTGTTTCATGAATATGTATAAGTGATATTATTCGATCGTGATGTATTAGGGTTAAATAAAATGAACCCGAGCTATGTATAAGTGATATTATTCGATCGTGTTGTATTAGATAGAGGCATATTTTAGTACCATTCGCTATTTTATTAGTACATTAGCTATTTTAGTACATTCGCTATTTTATTAAGTATGAGGCACACAGACCGATGACCATCTTGTTCCTGTTAAGAGGAGGTACAGGCTGTGCTGATGTGGGGAAAGGAATGCGAGCGTTTTTGGACTTCTTTGAAACTAAATAACGTCAAATATGTAATATTATATGGTTGGTGAGATCCAAACGAAGTTGAACCCTTTGGTGCACATTCGTAATGGTGATATTCCTCAGAAATCACGTCCGGGGTTATGAAGAATATCACGGTTATGGATGTGCACAAAAGGGTCCAAATCTTTTCGGATCTCACTATATTACATATATGATTTTGTTTAGTTTTAAAGATGTCCAGAAACGCTTCCTTCCCCCGCATCGCCATCACGTGTACTACCTCGTAACAAGCATAAAATGTGAAGGTCCAACTTCACACAAAAAAATATTTAGAGGTTTGGAGGAAATTGATGAAATTTGCAGCAAATTTTGATGAAATGGATGTTATTAGCTATATTTTTATTGGATTATAAGCAATTGTTGCGAACTGATGAAATGGATGCTATTAGTTAGTGCGACTATGACAATTACTTATGATGTTATACATTTTTGTAGCCATGGCGAGAGCTCCACGACGCAGTGCGCGTGTTGCCGGTGGGCTCGGCGTCGTCTGCGTCGAAGAAAACATAGTCGTGCGATGTGGTGGACGTCGACGTGGACGTCCACTTGGATCGCGTACAGCGCGTGGACGTGGTGGCATCTTAGCCATCAAGGAGGAGGAAGCGGCGCTTCCATCTCGTGGACATGGACGCGGAGCATGGGGGCAGCACGCGCAGCACGGGGGGCATCACGCGGTGCACGGCGCGGCGCTAGCTGTTGCTGCAACGGAGGAGGCTGCGGAGGAGGAGGAGGAGGAGGAGGAGGAGGATGACGGTCTCCGACTATCGGAGTTCTACGTCCACCTGTTCCACCCACTGCGGAACAAGCTTCGTCTGCCGCAGAAGATATCAAAAATCCTGCTCAAGCGGGGCGGGCCCTTTAGGTTCAGCCTCCAGTTCGAGGGCTGCCACAACGGGCCCTTTCACGTGGTCCTGCAGCGACGTGACGATGACCTCTACCTGCGCCATGGGTGGGGGCAGTTCACGCGCATGTACAACCTGGATGCGGGCAACATGCTCACATTCAGGTACATCAACGACGACACGGAGGACAACGTGCTGGAGGTGAAGATCTTTGACGGCACCATAGTCCGCCCCCGTTGCTGTCAGGATAGCTCGTCTGACAGCAGCTCCGCCTCCGAGGCTGAGAAGTCTGACTCCGACGAGTCTAACTCGGGCAAGGCTGCCTCCGACGCCGAGGCATAGTATGTTTGTGTCGCTCTATTTATATGTCGTACTATGTTTGTGTCGAACTATGTTTAATTATGTCATCGTGTCCAACAATATTTGTATTCGTAGCAGACTATATGTTTATGATATTGTTCGTTTTCATCTGTGTTTTTGTTCGATAATTTTTTCATCTTTCTTACTATAAATATTTAGTGCAGAGAACAGAAAAACAGAAAATAAAATAAATTTTCTAATCTACTGCAGAGAACAGGAAAACAAACTAAAAAAACAGAGAACCTTTTGCCCCGGTTGGTAAGCCCACCGGGACATAAGGACGGCCTTTACCCCGGGTTTGGCAAACCCGGTTGGAAAGCCGGGACATAAGTCCCTTCCCAACCGGGGCTAATGCCCTGTTTTGCACTAGTGTTAGCTGCTTAGGGAGAGAAGCAATGGCGCTGAACAAGTCCCGTGCATGGTTGGAGGAGCATTGGCGCTGGGCACCAATCAATACTTGATAGACTTGTTCACGAGGATAGATTTTAGAGGTGTCTATTTGGCATGCATGTATATTAAAAATGGAGGAAATTTGGAACGAGTGTAGCTCCGGTTTCAAAAAAAAAATTAAATCCGCATTTTTTTAAAAAAAATACTCAAGAAAAAACCCTAGATTTAGATAAAATGGGATCCACAACTGTTTTAATTTTGAAGGCAGGATTCATATTATTCTACACTACATAAAAATGACAAATGTGGCAAGATTATGAATTTTCTAGCATGTGCACTGTTCTGTTCACAAATCCATATATGTAAATTTGTCTTTTTTACCTCGACCAAGATACAAATAGTTTTTTATTGAAATGCTTCATAGTGGTAGATATCAATATTATTTGTAGGTGAAATTTTTTCTGAATTTTTTTAATACAAAAATATAAATTTAATCATTTTTGGAGTACCGAGCTATACGTAGACCTTCCCAAAAATGGAAAATTTCGTGCTTTTATGTAAAGTTAGACTAAGGGATAAAAACTTCTCTTATTTCAAAGATTTAATTAGGAACATATCTATCGGACACTACTAGGAAAATGGGCATCAGTGGCGCACCATTTTGGGAATCAGTGGCGCACCATGGTGCGCCACTACTATTGCGCCACTAATTCCCCAGGGAATCAGTGGCGCACCACATTGGTGCGCCACTGATTCTCCAGGGAATCAGTGGCGCACCAATGTGATGCGCCACTGATTCCTCAATGCTGCGCCACTGATTCTATGGGGAATCAGTGGCGCATGACTTTGGTGCGCCACTGATTCTCTAGAGTATGGATGCACTTTAGGGAATCAGTGGCTCACCAGACTGATGCGCCACTCATGCTCTGTGTCACTGATTCCTTTTTGATGCGCCACTGATTCCTTTGGGGATGCGCCACTGATTCTTGCATACGTTTACGTAGTTTTGTCTATACACATATTTATATGGGTATGAATACATGTATTTATACAGGTTATACAATTCAGATAGCAGATTGCAAAGTAGTATAAATAGACAAAGATGATCATTGTCGCAATCTAGTTCATCATCTCACTCATAGCTAAAACCCGAAATAGTGACAAGGTTGGAAATATTACAAGTTCATCAACACATACTCTAGCTAGCTAGTAGCAAGTCGTCCATCACAAGTTCATCGATCTCATCATATTACATATTAAGGAGGGGACAGTCACCTACACTACCAACAAAAATAGATCAGAACCGTAGTCACCATGGCGAGAAAGACGGCAACGGTCTTCATCCGGTTCCTGTTCCTCTGATCCGTTCCTCTAGCAAGTGATTAATCCGCCGAGCCTCCGCCTCCGATATAGTACTGAAATAGAACATCCCCAAATTTCTCAGATTACACACATGACACAATATCTTGTTGTAGCTTTTCACCATCAATTTTCTCAGATTACTCAAACAGAGGACGACCTGGAACATGAACCTGTTTATTATTATGTTACTGCAGCTGCACTTAAACTCGGGAGGGCTGAGACCTTGATTATACAAAACAAAACAAAAATGCAGTGAAATATTCATCCAATTAATTTACTTAGTGGATTCCTTGCATATTTAAAAGTTTTAGCATACAGAAATATTTATTCAGAGACCTGGAGCTTTCTTGCATTTACATTAGTATAGTGATTCATACACCAGGTTGAAGCTCATCACGAGCACTACTGGAAGTAGTATTCACAGTATACTGCTGTTTGGACTGTTCAGAAAACGATAATCAAGTTGTGATCTATCTGCTTTCTCTAAGAAAAAACTAGCACAAGCACAAACAGTTCTCTACCAAATACATTGTTAGTTAACTACGATACACTGTTTTCAAAAGAAATCTCTACTGAATATCGACTGCTTTATTCAAAGATAAACATGAACATTACTTGCAGGTAATGGTATTTAGTTGTTGCTATAGGTTGATAACGTGGAGACACATCCCTGAAATGGATTTCTAATATGATGATTTTACCAGAAACGGATTTCTAATATGATTTTACCTGAAATAGATTTCTTGCTGGTGTGTGCTTGAATCAGATAAAGTGGTATGGAATTGATTATTTTCAAGCAAAAGTGGTTGTATTATATCTTGATATATACAATGGGAGCAGAACCGTCCAAATTACAAAACTAATTCATTTAAAATACTTGCAAACATATGTATATAGCATTCACATGGCACACCAGGAAACATGGTCAGAAGTTTTTCTTTCTTTCTAAGCCGGACTCCAGTAAGACTAACTGACGAACAAAATGCGCTCTGTAGATCAGAGAAGAACACAGTTGCGCGTCGTGCATACCTCAAGCATGTAGGTGACGGTCTCGAAGCCTCTGTGCGGATGGTCGGGGAACCCAGCCGGAGCAGAAACTGCAACGAATATATGCGGACGATAAATCAACCAGCTGATGAAATTCGCTGCAATCCAACTGAGACGTACATCCGAGAATGACCAATTATTAAGGAAGAAACAGAACCAAAACGCTGGTGGTGATGCTGACCCGAGAACTCGTCGAGGACGAGGAACAGATCGAAGTAGCGCAGCTCGAACCTGCCGATGCTGCGGCGGACGACGGCGCCGACGCCCTCGTGCTGCAGCCACGCCAGGAACTTCCTCGCCACCTGCCGGGGCTTCTCCACCGCCGCCGTCGACATACGTACCAAGCAGTGCCGCAGCAGGCGCGCGACGAACGGATCGATCGATGTCTGTGTGTCAACCGAAAGTACAGAGTGTGTGTACCACTATCCTACCTCGGAGGACGACCACGGCGGCGTGATGCGAAAAAACAGGAGGCGCTGGAGGTGGGGTCGTCTGCCGAGCTGCGGGTGCAGGAGGGCAAGGTTGACGCGCGGGCGAGGGACGGCTTGGGGCGGCGCCTTGGCTCCCCGGCCTCGACCTAGGAGGGAGGCGCGGCTCGTGCGGCCGTGGCCCAGTGCAGACAGGAGGAGGGCGACGTCCTGTAGGCGCAAATGGCCACAGCGGCAACACGACCTGGAGCTTGAGGGCGATGGGAGGAGGCCGGCGGGAGCCCGTGGCGGCGGCGCTGTGAGGGAGGGTAGGAGGAGGAAGAAAGGGAAAGGGGATCGAGTGAGGGCGGGTGGGTTTGTGCGACTGTGCGTGGGGACGCGCGATATATCCTCCAGGAGACCAGGACGAATCCGTGGCGCAGGTCGGATGAATCCGTGGCGCACCGTGCTAACGGTGCCCGTGGCCTAAAGAGAGAAATTAAATAGTCTAAACATCCGAAGAAGATATGAAATGTTGTCTACCCTTCTAGTTGATGCTTTGCTCTGTACAAAACAAATCACTGCAATTTAACAAAATGCGTTGATTAATTTAGAACAAAATGTTAATTAATTTTGTGCATTCTTCAGCAGATAAACCATCATTTTTTTATTAATATTATTTCACTTAGCAAACAAATCAATATAATCCACAAATCTATGGAGAATACATGGGTGCCAGGAATCAGTGGCGCACCACTAGCGGTGCGCCACTGATTCTATCAGTGGCGCACCGCTAGTGGTGCGCCACTGATGCTACTGGGCATACGTGGTACATAGAATCAGTGGCGCACCACTAGGCGATGCGCCACTGATGCTCCGTAGCATCATTACGTATACATGGGTGTCGGGTATCAGTGGCGCACGAACAATGGTGCGCCACTGATGCTTGGACCATCAGTGGCACACGGTTACATGATGCGCCACTGATGCCTGTACATGTATGCTCCCAGCCACATCAGTGGCGCACGGCTACATGGTGCGCCACTGATGCTAAGTCACCTATAGCCATTTTCCTAGTAGTGGGAGATATGCCAAATAGGGGTATAACCGGCATTGGCCGAATGACGAACTGCCCAGGTGGCCCACACGTGATGAAGCGATAAGGTCCATTGGGCAGCTCAGTACGCCGATGCACGGGAAGACAGATTCTAGAAGAACCTAAATTGCGGCCCAATACGTAATCATGTTTGGAGAAGAAGCCGAACATTTTGTTTACCGAGAATAGGAATAGTTTCCTTAGACTCTACGATTTCCTTCATGTAAACCCTAGCCTGACTGCCTATATAAAGTCGAACGGAAGCCGCCTCAGGGCAAGAAAGAAAGAAACACATCCTAAACTCACCTTATACTTTGTATACTACAGGTTTTAGCCCTGATTTAGTGAAATTGCAGGAGTAGAAAGCCACCATTGCCAGGACATACCGAACCTGGGTAAATTCGTGTCCCCGCTACCAGAAACTTCCCTACGCTTCCACCCACGCTCTACCACGTGGCTTATGGAACCCGCTGCCATGAACCAAGCTACGAACACTCGACAGTTAGCGCCCACCGTGGGGTCAGCGGCGTCTGGGGTTACATTATGAGCGGGAATACTCGGCAGGATCGGCGCACAATTATGGTCAGAAGCCTCGAGTTCGACGGAAACGTCGGACGCTTCATTGGCAACGGTTCCTATATGCCGACACAGAATCACCTGGTAAGTGCTTTCGTCCTTCCTATCAGATCTGCTAATGTTTTCATAGGTTTGACAGCAGAAGCAACTGGTTTCCGTGGTGGAACCAAATTTATCCCACCCGCCCTATCCCTAGTAGAAGATGGCTTCGACGTCGGGTTCAGGACAGATCTTCCAATATTCATACATTGGGGCACACCAATATCTATTAACCGCATATCGCCAAAGTATGACTGGGTACAATGCCTCTCTGGAGATGCCTATCCCTAGATCGCACTTTGTAGGTATGGTGCAAGCAGAACCTGCCAAAAAACTGGAAGACGAACAACCCGTTGAAAAGGCAAAAGACGGCAAACCCACATAAAACGTGGATGACCCTAAACCTGCCAGTCATGTGGAAAACTCGGAAGCTGAATCTATTCTCACTGCGATCGATGCAAAGTTAGATTCAGAAACCGGATCTACACCCTGTGACACAGATTCCTACGATGATGAAGATGATTTTGAGAGAAAAATCAAATCCATGCAGGGATATTTCCCCGAAGTTCTCATGGCTAAACCTGCTGAAAAGGCGGATAGTGAGGAGAAGGAGGAAACAGATCGCAAAACGCCTCCACCAGTAGATAATACAAAAGGAGAATAAGAGGGAGAGGAAAACCCGGAATTTTCTGATGTTCAGGAATTAACGGAAGACGAAGCCTTAAGGAAACCCCCATCCTCCAAGAAAAATAAAAAATTCCGCCAAGATACGCCGAAGCCTAGAAGAAAAAAACGGACAAATTGGTACAGATAGCCAACCAAAGCCTAGAGATTGGTATAAGCAGTGGCTTAAAAGCGGTTGAGAAGAAAAATCAGAAGTAGATTGTTGAAGTTCCGGTCCCCCAGATGTCAGAATAAGATGAAGTCGACTGCTGCAAACCCCTGTTGGGAGGCATGAACTACCAGAAGTGCTGGAAGCCAGGAGACAAGCTATAATGCAGCAACAACAACAACTTTATCGGCCTCGAGAAAACCTCATAAAGCCCAAGCTTCCGTCTAAGTGCAGCAGGAAGAAATCGAGGAATTTGAATGCCAAAATCGCCTAGTAATTAAACCTACAAGGTTGCCCGGAATTGGAGTCCTGGAAGACCTGTCAGTCAGAAGACAGTTGCAAAACCCGTCCTGGCAGAAACAGGTGAACAACGTAAACGCTAAGTGAGAACACATTTACAAGACCGCTGCCGAAAACGCGGAAACTGCGTTCGCCATCCTCGATGAAGACATGTACTCCAAAGACGAAAATCTTCAGGGAGTGTATGCCTTTTTAGGAAAAGCAATATAGCAGCAGCAGCGAGGCCAAACGCGTCCCGACAAATTGTATGAAAGTTCATCCTTACGCAAAACTGCCACAGGCGCAGCCGTAGTTGCAGCGCCCGAGCCAAGGGAGCCTAGAGTTTTCGGAAACTCAAAGAGAAAGAATGTAGACCCCCAAAAAGGACAAAATGGATCCACGTGATAAAGATGCAGCATCCAGAACCGGGTCTCATCCGCCAATTCGCGATAATAACCCAAATCCCTGAATAAGCGATAATCGAGAAGTTAAAAACCGGAAGGAAGGCAACATCGCTCTCCGCCAATATCGCGCAGAGAAAGACGGAAAAGCAATGCCGCCCCCGAGAAACCCGGCTGATAAATCCGGAAGATATGAACATCCTCATAGGCGTGAGAGATGGCAGCCGGCCTGAGCGCAACCAGCCGCGCCGGTGGTTCGAGGAGTTCTCCGCCCTCCGGATCACTATTCCCCATGGCAGAAACTCCGAGGTCGCAGTCGAGGTTCTCGCTGGACTTCACCGAGGCCGGCGGGTACGCCTACGGGAACAATAACCTCGGGGGCTTCGACCCCAACGCCGTCTTCCGCCAGCCCATGCCCGACCTCGACCTCAACAAGGCTTACGAGGCGTCGTCGGGCATGCACAGGGGGGCATCAACACCGAGCACTAGACCGGCCGCAACATTTCCTTCGACACCCGCACCCACAACCTGCTCGATGGCGGCGCCCGAAACCAAATCAGCATGCCTCCGTCGCCCGACATCTCTAACGGCAGTCGCCCGGAACAAATATCTCTCGACGATGACCAAGATGAAGAACGTGAGGTGGAGGGCAGTGACGACACAAGGTCATGCTGAGGGCGCCGAAGAAGAACAAGATGGTGAGGACATCGAGGTTGGTACCAAGAATGGCAAGGGGATGAGGGGAGGATACCCGTGGCGCTACTTGGACTGGCAAGGAGGGTGAATGCTTGATCGACTCGCGGAGCGTCATCACACAAGATGTCACTACGAGTTCAATTCAAACGGGCGATTCCTATTTGAAGCGCATCAAATCCGAGTGGGATGAGCGTCGCTACCACAAAGACTACTCGGCGTACAAGATGGATTGCAATCAAAACGCCTTGTCTGATAGGTGGGGAGTCATTCAAAAGTTGGCGAACAAGTTCCATGGGTGCTGGGAGCAAATTGTCGCAAAACTGGAGAGCGGCAAAACACAAAGGGCCAAATGAGTTTCTTCTCAAATGTTCATCTTGTCCAATCTTTGGTCACCGTGTAGTTCTTGATGTTGTGCTAGATCATTTATGCCCTCACTTTGTACAAACAAACCAACAAGGAGGAGAAAGAGTATGTCTTGATGATGTTGTTGCATCCGAGGGAAGGACAACCGGAAAGAAGAAGGGAAAGGCGGCGACGGTGAGGGAGGCAAACTCGGAGAAAGTACACCCGACCATTGACAAGGTGCTCACCGACGTGTGCAAGAACTCGTCCGAGAGGCATCCCTCTTGCGATGTCAAGTGGCCAGTCTCTCCGAGAAGGCGCACAAAAAGTTGGAGCTCACATTGTCCAATGCCGCGGGGAAGAGGTGGAACGACTTCAAGATCCTCACCACGGACACGTCCAACCTCGACCCACTTGCTCGAGCGGCATGTGAGCGCCTCCGTGGCGACATCTACGTCGAGATGGGACTCGCCCCGGCATCGTTGGTGTCCTCGGTTCCAACAATGTGATCGATCTCGCGTGATGCGACATTCCGCACCTCACATGATTCTCAAACTCGTTTTGTAGTAACAGGCTAGATAATAAATTTGTGGCCTAGGATTTAAAGTATGTGCCAAGAATTTGAATCAATGAATGTGTTAAGTTATTTTCATCTGGACAATTTGTGGCCTAGGATCTCGCGTGATGCGACTGAGCAAGGACCCCATGAGTGGAGTAGTGGTAGTGTAGGATGGGTATGTTTTGCTCTTTTTTACAGCCAGCAGATAACACAAAGGATATGACATGATTATAAAATATTTCTACGAAAAACCTAATGCTTATCACGTCATCTGTTACAGGTGCCGTAACATTAAAATTGAGGAGGCATGGCAAGAAACCTAATGAATGCTCTGAATCTAGACCTATCATCCTAAGTGCAATGATGCTCCTGGCACCTGAAAGCCTCACCGTGACCCTTCCTCTCTTGCAACACGCACTCGCAGTTTACGTCCCTTCCAGACCTGCAAAACTCAAAACCAACACATTAAAAAAAGATCAAAAGGTGCAACAAAATTAGCATCATCCCACTGACAGACAAGCATCCAAAAATCTCCATTAAAACCAAGGCAGCTCCATCCGGCCAGCTATCGTGGTACACGGACTGACCTGGTTGTCGAGATCCCAAATTGCGTCCTCCGATCCCTCATGCGTTGCCATCGTGACGAAACGAAATCCCCGGGAGCGCCTTGGAGCTCCTAATCCGTGGTTGTAAACGACTTTGGCATGGACCACTTCACCGTACTCGCTGAACAGCTGCTTCAGCTCATAGCCGTCCACCTCCCAGGGCAGGTTGCCCACGTAGAGCTTGAAGGTAGAGGACTGTATGGATCGACGGGGAGAGGGTGTTTCTTCTGCTCGGGCTACTCTAGGACTAGCAGCAGCTGCTTCCATGGTGACACTGACAAGCCTACCGTATAGCTCCTGAATTCTCCACAAAGAAGGTCAGTCAGCAAAGCATGGAATTTTCTAGTCTCCAGTGTAGAGTTACACGTGACAGTGGCCTCGAGAAGTAATAACAGCTAAAAGAAAAGAATCTTGTTGAAGAACACTCATATATGTAGATAGCATATCAATGACAAGCAAGTAACATAAGTTAGCAGAATGCGGGGACTCATTAGGTTGGCTTTAGTTCAGTACTTCAGATTATAGTGATCCTTGAATCAGACACTAATACAGGAGAAGTTGGGAACTTAATACAGGAGAACTGTCGGTAAAATGATTAGCATAGGAAGTTGGGAACCTAATACAGGAGAAGTACTATGAAAATGGAAACTGGGGGAAGAAACATTCCGTATACATGCTCAACTATGTGCAATCGAGCTGCAGATAAGATTTAGAATGAGAACTAGTCCGCATCAAGTTATTGTTATTAAATGCACTCACAGCCTCCTCCACAGTACTATGTCCTGTTTCCCTGTCGTACATGAACTGCAAAATACAAAGTAGAAACTGTGTTTTAGAACAAAGAAAAAACTCATATATGTCAGACCAACTATGTTGTCTAGCTGCCTCCCAATAGCACTGAAAAAACAGATATATTAGATAAATGGTAACTATATAGCATATGGATGAATAAGCTAGTAAGAACAAAGGAAGAGGCCGATTAGGTTGGCTTCAGATTAAGGTGTTCCTCAAATCAGAGCTAGGCGCTGTCATGATTTTTATTTAGCAAAGCAATCTTTCATGACGATGATTTAGAATGAGAAACCAATACCATATCACGTTACCATAGAAACCTATTACAGGAAACGTATGCAAATGCAAACTGGGGGGCAGACATCAAAGGTACCGCAAGCATATAGATTTGCGTTCTCAAGTTAAGGAGACTAGACGCATCAAGTTATCATTTATCAAATATACTCACCCGGCGATGGTATAACTCCACAGCCATCTCAGCCTCCTGAACAGTACTCATGGTGACAAACCCATATCCACAGCTCTGGCCTGTTTCCCTGTCGTAGATGATCTGCACCGACAGAAAACAGAAACTGCATTTAGATCAAAGAGAACACCCATACATGTCCTAATAACTGCGTTGTCGAAGTGCAAAAATTCAACAACACTTACGAAACAGACATCGCATGAATAGCTACCAAATGCAATCTAAACATGGCACATGGGCTCACAAAGTAGCAAATTAGATTTCGGCACCTTATACAACAGGGGAAGTCATGGAACAGTGTGACGTTGCTACAACAGTTGCATGACTATTTTTAGTTTTGCATACAACGAATAAAGAATTTGAGGAAGTATTGCCATATATAGATGACATGACAAGGACAATTAAAAAGGCTCACCTTGGAGAACACGACGATGCCAGCATCGTCGAAGAGCTCTGCAAGGTCTTCACTGTCAATGTCATTGGGTAGGTTCCTTACACATACCGTGGCCTCCTCGTCCGGTTCGAAGTAATCCCCCTCATCCTTGCCTCTGTACTCCTCCGGCGTGTACTCCTCGTAATATTCCTGGTGTCTCGGTGATGGCGTTGTTGGGTACAGAACATTCGTGTATTGTTCCGGATAAGGTGCTGGCAGAGTTTTGGGCTTGAATACTTGCCTAAGTGTTTTCCACTTTGTTTCCTTTTCAGTAGCATGACAATGATCCTCATACAAGAGCCCTTTCCACCAATACTTGCATGGGGCTGGAGCATCACAGACAAAACAGTAGCACTGCGTTTGTAGAACAGCAAACAAAAAATTAAACTGTTTACTCTGCTACGATCATCAATGTAGTCATATTGCCAACAGCATCTAGGACAGGGAGCGAACATGCTTGTTACTTACCATGTTACAATGCTTCACGTGAGGGGTAGTGCTGAAGGGAAAGTCAGAACACAAGTGGCGCGAGTGAGGGAAGTCCTTGCATGCTATCTGCGGAAACATGCCATCTAACTGTAGTTTAACTGACAAAATGATTGATACAACAGGAAAATGCAGCTGTACAAGTTGTACTAAACAGGTCCATTTTAACTGATGAAGGAATTCTATGAAAACTGCAGATATCATATACAGTAGGGACAAAGTAGGCAATAACCCATATACATGTACTTAAGCACACCACTTCCTGTTACAAGTTGAATAATGATTTTTTTTTGTGTGTGTGGAAACACCACTGATAACCAATTACACATCATTTTAATCAGAAACTATGTCTGAAGCAGTGAGCGCGATATCACAATTGACTTATGGTCATCTTTAACAAGTTAGATACTATTTGAGTCAGAAAGTATGTTCTGCGGCAGTGAACGTGCGCTAGCTGACTGAATTAGCGTGTGCTCCCTAAACCAACATTTCAGCTCTCGATTCCATTTGAAAGTCGCAAACGCAAGTGTCCGATGAAACCAAATCGCTGGTATCATGCCCCAAATGCAAGGCAATGCTCTCGACCTCGCCTTTGCAAGTACGGATCATCAATTTGGAAGGAAAACAGTAGGGTGCATACCTCGCCTTTCACGGCAACAATCTCGACCTCGTCGTCCGATGCGCCACCCATCGCGCTCATCCCCTTCGCACCCGCGACGGCGACCGGCCTGTGAGGATCGCCGTCAAGAATCACGCAGTCGTCGTCCTCGTCAACCTTGCCGACGCGAACGCCGGCGGACCTTCCCTTCTTCTTCCCCCGCGGCGGCGGCGGCGGCCGCACCGGCGAGTCGCGGATCCTCACGGCGCTGTCGAAAACCTTCGCGAACTGATCCCCCCACGGCCCACGCCCCACCCGCACAACCCAGACGGACGAACGCAGTGCTGCTGCGGCGGATTGGATTTGGATCGCTCGTGGGCACCGCCGTGGGTTTGGGTTTTGGTTTCGCCACTGGGAGAGTTCGGCTGCGAATGGAGGCTGCTCAGGCCAAGGCTGTGCCGGAGAAGGCAGCGCCGTATCCGTTGCTGACGACTGCTACTATGTGGGGCTCGCTGGCAATTCGGGGGCGGCTGCTTCCTCTCCCGCCCGAGTTTTTGAAATTTTGGAATTTTCGTACGGAGCAGCAACGCGGCGCCACCGAGCACGTGCACGTATACTCTTTTTTTTTTCTCTTCTTTCGAGAAAGTTTGATCTAAACGGAATATTATTGTTCATTCTTCATTTCGATCATCTTTTTACATCATACGGTGCAAAGAGACACAGACCATCTTGACCCTAGATAAACTTTCGGAACCTGATTTTCGGGTGGGCAAACACAGTGGCCGTCCTAAATAGGACCAACTTCGTTTCTTTTTTATCTGTTTAGAGTGGTCCGCGGATTGAATGTGGCCGGACCACCGATTTAGGAGTGAGTCATCCCAACCAACCACCCCTCCCCGAAGAAAAACAATTTTACCCGAATGTAACATAAGTTGACTGAATTTAACTGATATTCAATCAAATTTGGCGCATATAGGCGCAATTTACAAAACCGGGGCAAAAGATTACACATAATATATATATATAAAATGCCCAACCCACTGGGGGCTTCGCCATTCGTTCCTCGCCGCGCCGCCGCCATCCTAGTCGAGGATGATGTAGTCCGGCGCCGTGTACAGGTGCGCCGGTGGCCTTCCAACTTGCGGTGGCAGTGGCACCTGCTGCGAAGGCGCACTGGATTCTGTCGTGCTGTCCGCAGACTGTGGTTTGGCGGCGTGGGCGACGGTGCGGGCGGTTTGGCCGGAGGCTTGGAGGGCGGGTGCTAGGCCCTCCCACTGCCTGAACTCGTGCAACTCGGACTCCTCCATGGCCCATCCTCCGTCTGCAGCGCCAGGAGGGCATGCTCCTCCTCCGCCTCTAGTTCGCCTCCTCCTCTTGGCTCCGGGTTGTGCACCTCCCACATCCCCTCATCGGGCGCTGTAGGTGGTTCCCCGCGAACGGTGAAGAAGGAAAGGAGCCCCGATGGGACCTCCTCGGGGATAAACCAACGGTCCTAGAGGCCGTTGTCGAGCGCGAACCAGGTGTCTGCGCGGAGGTCCTCTAGAAGGAAGGAGCGCCTTGGAACGATTTCCCCCGCCGTGCCACGCCGTAGCCGGCACCGGAGGCACGGGGACTCGTCGCAGGCTCAGATTCCATTGGTCCAGCAGCTTGATATCCGGCCATGGCACCGTCTTGTCGCGCTTCCACGGGTACTAGACATAGGCCCAGCTGATGCATACAAGTGCACATGGTTGTTGTAGAGTATCGAACCACGGTGGAGGTATGGAAATGGTTCTCTAGACTTAGCTTTGATCACCTACTCTCATTGGTGCTCTGCAAACTTATCTAAAGGATATAACAAATAGTAAAAAGTGACTGAAATAAGGAGTGTAAATGACTGTAAATAAAACAGTAAATAAACTAAATAGCAAAGTAAATAAATCAGACTAATGGATGGTTGAACGATTGGAATTGCAATAGGGATAAAAGTGTTCTTGGGAAGGGTGGTTGTACCACTAGCATACTTCTGAATTGATTAAGCGTGCGTAATGTGTACATTCAAATAATTTGGGAGGATGGAGCTTCGTGTATTAATGTGCCCCGATGCCTCGGTTAACACACTAAACACAACCACCATGGAGCCCAGATGATAAGCGATATGCCTACTGGCTCTAGTCATTAAGGGTCTCCCCGTGGAGGTGGTATTGGTACGGTGAGTTCTCCGTTGATCCCACGTTGGAGATTGGCGCGAAAGGAGGAGCGAATTTCTGTCCTTCATAATAGTACTAGGGTTTTCCCATCTCCCAAAGAACCGATGGAACTACTCACACATGATTGTATTGAAAATGGGGGGTGAATGTATGAACGAATACACGTGCAAATCCATAATTAGATGTTCTAGAATTACAGTGAGATGGGATGGAGATGATATCACGTAGATGTAGACTATGGTGATGGCGATGGAGACTGATGCGGAGGAATTCACGATGACGGAGTTGATGTAGATGGATTCCCTTCTATGAATTCCCCCTTTGGACACCTTCCGGAGGCTAGGGTTTGGTGGACTTCCGTGGTTTTGTGTATGGTGTGTCTCTAGTCTGCCTCGCTTCTCGAATATGGAAGAACGGGGTTAATATGCTGGCTAAAACGGGATAAACGCGCCTTTTATGGTGAGTGGTACGGTCGGTACTCACTTTACCGAGGCTGTTTTGAGTTACCGCCTACTTTTGTTCGGGAGGGTTCTGAACCTCTCCCTGGCACCCGGTCGAGAGGGGAAATCATCACCGGAGGGCTCTACATCACCATGTCTGTCTCTGGATTGATGCATGACTAGTTCATCCTTGAACTACGGGCCCTTAGTAGTAGCTAGATGTTTGTCTTATCCTCCTTATGCCACCATGTTTAGATTTTGTGAGCTCCCTAACATGATCAAGATCATCTATCTGTAATGCTACATGTTGAGTTTGCTGGGATCCGTTGAATATTGAATGTTATGTCAAGTTGATTATCAATCTATCATGTTTATTTTATTTATGATCTTGCATGCTCTCCGTTACTAGTAGATGCTCTGGCCAAGTTGATGCTTGTAACTCCAAGAGGGAGTATTTATGCTCGATAGTGGGTTCATGCCTCCCTTTCATCTGTGCTCGAGTGACAGAAATGTGACGGAAGGGGGATATGCTATTGCCATTAGGGAGAAAACAACAATGCGTTGTCTAAGTATAAATTCTATTGTTTACATTACACACTTTACTTAATGCAATAATCTGTTGCTTGCAACTTAATACCCAAAGTCTGCTTGGATTATGTTCTGAGGGTGGATTATTAGTCATAGATGCAGTTCTATTACGGTCTATGTATCATGTTTAATGGCCGCATGAATCTCATAGTAATCATCATGTCTTGCATATGAACTATGGTGCATACTTTATTTCTGTCAATTACCCAGATGTAACTTATTTACCCAACATGTTATCTATCTTTTATGGAGAGACACCATTAGTGAACTATGGACCCCGGTCCATTCCTTTACACTGATAATACAAGCTACTGCAAGCACTGTTCTTTTTACTGCAATCATTGTTCTCTTTTCACTTATTGAAAACAAACACCGTTTTTCACACTATACGTCTAATCCTTTGTTTTCAATAAAACCGGTGAGATTGACAACCTCATTGTTTCGTTGGGGCAAGGTATCTTGGTTGTGTTGTGTCCAGATTCCACGTTGCTGTTGAGCCTGGCAGTGCGCCCTGCCAACATCATCTGTCAGCAACTTTTAGAAGTGATTTCTTTCTCCTACTGGTCGATTCAATCTTGGTTTCTTTCTGAGGGAAAACTTGCTGCTGCACTCTTCATACCTTCCTCTTGGGGTCTCCCAACGAACGTTTGTCCACACGCATCAATCAAGCTTTTTCTAGTGCCATTGCCGGGGAGGAAGAGGATTTATGCAAGGGGAGTCTCTCACCTCCAATCTTTTTACTTTTTTTTTCTTAGTTTATTTTATTTTGTCTTGTTTGCTTCTTTATATCAAAAACACTAAAAATTTGGTTCTTATTATAGTTGTTACTTTTGTTATCCTGTTTTTAATCTTGCTAAAAATGAGTAATCCCGAGAACACTAAGTTGTGTGACTTTACTAGCACAAACAACAATGATTTTATTTGCACACCTATTGCTCCACTTGCTCCTAGTGCTGATTTTTATGAAATTAAGCCTACCATGTTAAATCTTGTTATGAGAGAGCGATTTTGTGGTGTTAGTACTGATGATGCTGCTGCCCACCTTAATATTTTTTTTGAACTTTGTGAGATGCAAAAGTATAAGGATATAAATCGATGGAGATATTATTAAACTGAAATTGTTTCCTTTCTCTTTGAGAGGAAGAGCTAAAGAATGGTTGCTATCTTTGCCTAGAAATAGTATTGATTCTTGGACTAAACGTAAAGATGCTTTCAATGGAAAATATTATCCTCCTGCTAAGATTATATTTCTAAAAACTAGCATTATGAATTTTAAAAAATTTGATAATGAGCATGTTGCTCAAGTTTGGGAAAGAATGACATATTTGCTGAATAATTGTCCCACTCTTGGACTGACTAGTTGGATTTAGCTGCTGGAGGAACCTTTATGTCCATCACTTTGGGTGCTGCAACAAAACTTCTTGATGATATGATGATAAATTATTCTAAATGGCATACTGAGAGAACTCCACAAGGTAAGAAGGTAAATTCTTTTGAACAAACCTCTCCCTTGAGTTATAGACTTGATGCTATTATGTCTATGCTTGTGAATGGTAAAGCTCATGTTGATCCAAATAATGTTCTTTTAGCCTCTTTGGTTGCTCAAGAAGAGCATGTTGATGTGAACTTCATTAAAAACAATAATTTCAACGACAATGCTTATAGGAATAATTTTTGTAGCAACAATTATAGGCCATATCCTTATAATAATGGCAATGGTTATGTTAATTCATATGGTAATTCCTACAACAACAATAGAAGTGTACCATCTAATCTTGTAAACATGCTCAAGGACTTTATTAGTAAACAAACTGCTTTAAATAAATCTGTTGAGGAAAAGTTTGGCAAAATTGATGTTGTTGCTTCTAAAGTTGATAGTCTTTCTCTTGATGTTGATCTTCCAAAAATAAAATTTATATCTCATGGTGTTAAAGAAAGTAAATCTCTGAATGCCATTCAAGTTAGAATTGATAACAATGTTAGGATGTTAGCTGAATTACATGCTAGGTGGGAAAGAGAAGATGAAATTGCTAGAAACAATAATATATCTAGAATTTGTACTATTACCACCACTAGTAATGTTGAAGTTTCTAATGCTAGTAAACCTCCTACTATCAATGGTAAATTAATTGGTGTTGGCAATGTCTCCACTTCTTCAGCTAAACATTTAAAATTTCCTGAAACCACTAAAAGGGTTCATGATAAAAGTGTTGAAAATTTTCTAGGTATGGGAGACAATGGTCCCATTACCTTTGATAATAATGATTTTGATTTTGATGGTCGCAACATTTCTGAAGTAATTATGTTCCTACAAAAGCTAGCTAGAAGTCCTAATGCTAGTGCTATAAATATGGATTTCACAAAACATATTACAAATGCTCTCATGAAAGTTGGAGAAGAAAAGTTAAAACTTGAAGCTTCTATCCCTACAAAGCTAGAAGATGTTTGGGATCCCATAATTAAAATGATGGTGAATGATTTTGATTTTAATGATTTATGTGATCTTGGTGCTAGTATCTCTGTTATGCCTAATAAACTCTATGATATGCTTGATTTAACACCTTTGGAACACTGTTATTTGGATGTTCATCTTGCTGATAATTCTAAAAAAAATCTTTCGGAGAGATTTGATGATGTTCTTAATATGGTTAAAAATAACCTTGTACCCATTGATTTTGTTGTTATGAATATTGAATGCAATGCTTCTTGTCCTATTGTTTGGCAAGACCTTTTCTTAGAACTATTGGTGCTGTTATTGATATCAGAGAAGGGATTATTAAATATCAATTCCAACTCAAGAAAGGTATGGAAAACTTTCCTAGAAAGAGAATGAAGTTTCCTTTTGATTCTATCATTAGAATAAGTTATGATTTGAATTCTTCTTTATTTGAAAACACTTGATTCTTTCTTTCTGTGCCTAGCTGAAAGGCGTTAAAGAAAAGCACTTCTTGGGAGATAACCCATGTTTTATTTTTGCAATATTTTCTTCTGTTTTCTTTGAGTCAAGGTGTTGTTAATTCTATAGCAACTCTTTTATATCTTTACTATTTCGAAACATTGTGCCAAGTAAATTCTCTAGTGAAACGTTGGTGCTAGATTTGGATTTCTGCGCAGGAACAATTTTTTTGTCCACTGTTTAATTCGCATAAAATTCCAGAAGAATCAAAACGGCCTAAAATGTTTTGTGCATTGTCATCAGCTATTTTAAAAAAATTATAGTTTTGAGTTATCTGATTTGAGCAACGTAAGTTCCTCGAAAAAATTCGTCTTTACAGACTGTTCTGGTTTTGACAAATTCTGCCTTTTTTACTTTGCATTCTCTCTTTTACTATGTTGAGTGGATTTCTTTGCTCTATAAAACAAAAGTGGTAGAAAATGTTTAGAAAGTATTGATAATTCTTGTGTCCATGCAGAACATGTGAGTTGTTATTGTGCACTAACCCTCTAATAAGAACTAGTTCGAGTTTGGTGTGAAGGAAGTTTTCAACGGTAGAAGAGGATGTTATAATGTGACCAAGAAGAGTGAAAAGCCAAAGATTGGGGATGCCCCCGTTGTTCAACCCAGCAAATTCCAAGAAGACTCAAGCATCTAAGCTTGGGGATGCCCAAGGCATCCCCTTCTATATCAGCAACTTATCAGGTCACTTCTAGTGAAACTATATTTTTATTCAGTCACATCATATGCACCTTACTTGGAGTGTCTGTTTTCTTTTATTTTCTTTTCTTCTCTGTAATAAACTTGGTTGGATCCTAGCATTCTTGTGTGGGAGAGAGACACGCTCCGCTTTTTTATATGAATACTCGTATTCTTAATTTATTGTCTAGCTACTGCAACTCCTTTTAGCTCCTGTTTTTCATGCATCTCTTTTTTTTTTTGAAACATTTTCTACTGCAGGGGAGTCCCCCACAGCCCTTTATTACCAACCACAAGCGTTACAGTTACAAATATGTACAAATAAACATGGAAATAGACTAAGACAGTCTATCCCAGGCTAAATTAAGGAGTTAATCCATAAAGCTAAGTCAGCAGCCACAGAAGCACTCAACCTATGCTTAAGCATAAGGAGATCAAACATGAAGCCCACTTTCCATCCCATAAAGGAATGTATTTCCGATTTAAAAATGACTCCATTCCTCTGCTTCCAAATATTCCAACAAGCAAGAATCACAACCTCAGTGAAGCATGGTCCATTGAAAGACTTTTTGGCAGAAACAAGATTCTGCACAAGTGTGTTATCACTCCAACTGATTTGCAAGTAATTCCAAATCCGAGAGCTAAAAACACATTGAAAGAACAGATGTATCCAGTCCTCATTGCACTGTGTGCAACAAAGAACACAATGATATGTACCTTCAATCTTCCAGTTTCTCCTTTTGATCATATCCTTTGTATTAATCCTATCCTTGAGAATCAGCCAAGCAAAGAATTTATGTTTTGACATACATTTGGACTTCCATATCCACTTTGCTGGCCCATCAGGATTTAAATGACCAAATTGCATCTGATAGAATTTACTGGAGGTATATACCCCTTTACTGAAATTACATCTCCAACTGTCCTCACTTTCAGTCAACTGAACATTATTCATAAGGACACTTAGATCATTGAACTCCTGGAAAGCTTCAATTGAAAACGGCAAGTGAAAAGCATCCGAGAGGTTTGCCATCAAAAGAATGTCTCTTATTGAGGACAGAGGATCCTTGGCGAAAGAAAATAATCTCGGGAATTTTATAGCCCAGGGTTGACCCATCCACGAATCCTTCCAGAAAAGCCCAGTAAAACCATTTCCCAAAACACAAGACGACAAGGAACACCAAGTTTCTGCCAATTGCATAAGACCTCTCCACCAGAAAGACCCACAAGAGGTGACAGCATGCGGTACTGTTTGAAAATAATAAGCATTCCTGACTAAGTGGACCCAAGGAATATCCACAGAATTATAGAATTTAGCCAGGAACTTCAGTAACAGAGCTCTGTTTTGAATTTGGATATTGATGATCCCTAAACCTCCTTTGTTTTTGGGTCTACATATCATATCCCAGGCAGCTAAAGAATTCACTCTTTGTTTATTCTTGTCCTTCCTCCATAAACATCTCCTTCTTGCTTTATCAATAATATCAATGACACCTTTAGGAATAACCAGAGTGCACATCTAATAAGAAGGCAATGAGGAAAGAACCGAATTAACAAGAACCAAACTATCCCCATAAGAAAGGAAAGAGACAGTAGCCGAAAGCCTCCTCTCAATTCTGTCAATTAATGGAGCAAAATCCTTGATAGTTGGCTTTGTGGTTCCCATAGGCAGGCCTAAATATGTAAAGGGCATTGAAGCCACAGTGCAATCTAGGACAGAAGCCAAGTCAAAAGTTTCCTGCTGCGATAAATTAATCGGAACCATCGACGATTTGTTATAATTCACCTTCAACCCAGTGAGACGAGCATAAAGGTTAAGCAAGTCCTTGAAAACCAATAACTGCGCCGGTTCAGCAGGAAGAATGACTAAAGTGTCATCAGCATATTGCACAATAGGAAAGTCTCCACCAATTGGAATTGGCAACCTGAGTCTTCCTTCTCTTAGTGCCAGATTTACAATACTTTGCAACAAATCCCCCCCCCCCCCAACACATAAAGAATTGGGGACAAAGGATCCCCCTGCCTGACACCTCTTTTACAGACAAAAGGTTTACCTAGAACCCCATTCAAGAGAACCGATGAAGAACCAGAAGCTAGGATTTCCTTAACCCACTTGATTACTAAAGGAGGGAAACCCTTAAATCTCAAAATTTGCAGAATAGTAGAGTGCTCAATGGTATCAAAAGCTTTCTCAAAATCAATCTTGAAGATCACCACTTTCTGCTTAGATTGCTTACATTGGTGAATGTATTCAAAACACCACGCCAAACAATCTTGAATAGTTCTGGATTTGATGAAGCCATATTGATTAGCATGGATGCATCCAAATATTTTGTCCTGAAAACGATTAGCCAGAATCTTGGTGATAAATTTCAGACATGTATTAGTCAGTGAAATAGGTCTGAAATCGTTCACTGTCTCAGGAGAATTAGTCTTTGGGATCAGAGTGATGAAAGATCCATTAATGCTCTCCAAAGAGATCTTAGCACTATGAAAATCATTGCAAAGCTTGACAAAATCCTCTTTTATTATATTCCAGCAGTGCTTAATAAAAAGCCCTGTAAAACCATCTGGTCCAGGCGCACGGTCAGGTTTTAGGTGCTTGACAACACCCTCAATCTCTTCAATAGTGAAAGGATTAGCCAGGGTCTCTAAACCATTTACCACAGGCAGGAAAACAGACAAATCAAAATCAGACAAGGGTGGGCAGGAAACACCCATTCTGTTCTTAAACCAGGACCAGAAAGCAGCAGCTTTATCCATATGGTCCACCAACAAATTTCCAGAAGTATCCGAGATGGAGGGAATTGAATTTCTCCTAAATCTCTCAGTGGCTCTGGCATGAAAGTATTTAGTATTCTCCCCAGAAAGCCTAGCCCAACGAATAGTACATCTTTGCTTCCAGTGATCAGATTGTAAAGCAAGCAAATACTTGATATGCTTCTTAACTATAAGTCTGAAATTAAATTCAGGAACACTCAACTGCCGCATATCTTCCATTTGATCAAAAAACAAGATCACCTTACTACTCATATCAATGAGAATCTTTAAATGTGATAAATTCCTTCCCCAATCCTTCAAAGCATATCTTAGATTCTTTAATTTAGCAGTGATTTTGGAAGTGATTGATTTGGCCAGAACAGGAGTATTCCAAATCTTAGTCACAAGGTCCATGAAACCAGGTTGCCTAACCCAATGATTTTCAAACCGAAAGATCTTTGCCTTTGGGATGTTGGTTCCAATTTTAACCATACAAGGCAAGTGGTCAGAGGTTATCTTAGACATGGGTAACACCATGGTATTAGGGAAGTCTAGTGTCCACTGGCAAGAAGTAAAGAACCAATCTAATTGAACCAAAAGTGGATCACTTTGCATATTTGACCAAGTGAAATTCCTTCCCTTAACTGGCAGCTCCAGAAGGCCCAGATGGCTAATAACATCATTAAATATAAACATATCATTTAGATCAGCCCCCGGCTTATTTCGATTATCCAACGATCTAATGAAATTAAAATCACCAAGAATCATCCAGTTCTGATGAATTGGAATGGAAAGATTATATAACCAATTAACAAAATCTTCTCTTTCCACCCCCTTGCAGGGACCATAAACATTAATCAAATTCCAAGAAATAGAATTGTGAATAGAAGTGAATTTAATGTGTATGGCTGAGCGATGAACTTCTAACAATTCTCCACTGAAAATGGAACTGTTCCATAGTACAATTAAACCTCCAGAAGCTCCAACAGAGGGAGAGAAGACAAATTGATCAAAACGTTTAGGGCAGAACGACCTAATAAAGGAATGATCAAAGTCTTGGCATTTTGTCTCTTGTAGGCACATGATAGAAGCCTGACTTTCCTCAATTTTATTATAAACTGCATCTCTTTTAGATTTATCATTGAGTCCTCTCACATTCCAGTAAAAAACAATCCAATCCAAGATTAAATGGGCCTTATTATCCATGGAAATAATATAAGATAGAATTGCTGATAATCATAAAAAACCAGCACAGTAGATAACCAAAAGGATAAATCCTTAATGCAGTACATTTGCCATGTATCATAACAAAATGTAACAAGGAAACCCAGCAACAACTCCAGGGACCAAAACAGGCCCAAAAGATAGAAAGAAGGCCCACTAATCATCAGAACTTGATGGAGTGGTGGGCTTCTTTGGAGCAGCTTCAAGCTTCTCCACCGTTAATTCCGAATCGTCTATCTGGAGCATGGTTCCCGCTCTCCGTAGAACAGCAACAGGAGTGAAAGATGGTACTCCCCCTGTAGAGTCTTGAGGACGAGCAGACTTGGCCTTTTTCCTAGGTTCTGGTTTGTATGATGCAGGCAAGACCCTGAACCCAGCATTCTTGGCAAGACTACGCGTCACCCTGCGCTCCTCAATGACGAGTGGAGTAGACACCTTCCTGGTCCTCTTCTTGGTAACCGGAGTCATTGGTTCAGCAGTAGGGCATGAATCCAGCAGCATAGGAACTGGAGCAGCAGAGGAAACTGGCAATTCACAAGGCAGCAGAGTCGACAGAAATTCAAATGTTCTGTCAAAAATAATCCGAGCTTTGTGCTCCAGAAAGTATCTGGACCACTCCACCACAAGGTCAGGCAGCAGTACTTGAAGAATCTGCACTTCATTGTTCTGATCTGCACCAATTACAGGAGGTGGTGGAACAAAAGGAACCATAGCCAGTTGGTTATGTTCCACCTGTTGCTGCATCTCCACGAACTGTTCCGGGCCCTCAGCTCGTGCAACATTCATGGAGTCAATGGAGGCACCAGAAAACTGAATAGATACAGAGGACTGCACCTGCTCAGGTTCCTGTGCCTGATCAGCAGGCTCCTCTGGCGCAGCATTTTCTCCCTGCTCCTCATTGTTCCACCACCCCCAACCACCTTGTTGTGGTTCAGGTTGAGCAGGTGGAACCCAAGCCGCTGCAAATGGGGCCTCAGGAGCACCAAAAGCTGGGTGCGGGTTGTCCCCAGGAGGGAGAATATCTTCATCCCCCGGCAAAGCATCAGCAGCATCGTTGTTCAGAATAAAAACAGGGCAGGTCCAGGAAACGACATGGCCGCCATAACGCTGTACCTCCCTAATGACAAGCGAGCGGGGAACATCAGCACCGCCACCGTAGGTAACCTTGAGCATGGTGCGAACAGGAGAAGCGTCCTCCCTCCACCAGGTCCGAATCTTGCCAAATTTGGACACAAACTCCCGAAGGAACTCATCAGTGCGGTAGTCCATATGCAGATTCAGAATCATTATCCACCCAGTCCTTGTGTAAGTTGTTGATCTAACATTATCTCCTTCATCATGCATAACGAAGGATAGCATCCTACCATCAGGAAAGATAAAGGGAGGAGAGTGTACCAAGCAATCTCTGGCAACTTGATCCGCCATGCGGAACATGCCCACTCCCACAGCGCTCTCCGAGAAGGAGACAACTTGCAGATGTAGTTCCTGAAAGATGTAATCGACGATTTGCTGCAGGATATCGTCGAGCTCTTCCACTGGTGGCCGCGGAACCAGCTGAGCAATGGCCCAGGATTCATGGCGGCGAGGCGGAGCCGCAGAGGAGGTGATGAAGAGGCGAGCAGGTTGCTTCTCGCCCTCCCATGGCTCCTCAACATGCATCCCCGCCGGGACGAACCTGGTTGGATCACAGGGGAAGTTCGCCATTGCAGAAGGAGGTTGCGATTCGAGCGGTGAATTCGGCGAGGGTTTTCCAGGAACAGTGGCAGGGGCAGGGGATAGAATTAAGGCAGGGGACTCCTCGGTTCCAAAAGTCGACGATTTAACTACCCAGCGCAGAGTTCCATTAATTCCCGGGCAGTTTCTGCGGATATCGCCCGAACGTGAACAAGACCAGCACCGAATCCGGCCTGTACACTGTTCTGTTGCATGTTTAGCTGAGAGGCAGTTAGAGCAAGGCCAAACCTGGGCCGCCATTTTATCAATTAATTTAGCAAAGCCATCATCAGCAGGCACAAAGGCCACGGTAGGGGATACAGGGATTGGATCCGTAACAAACTTAGTAACAATAGAATCAGGATTAAAAGATCCAAACTTAATAGGCAGTTCACGATCAATATCAGAACCAATTTTGTTAGGAATAGGAGCAGCTGGTGCACGAGTAGCAGGAGGTTTTAATAAAGGCTTGAACCGTTTAGGTTTTACCTTCTTTTTCCTCGTGAAAACAGTCCATTCATTAGTCTGATCGTAATTCCACCTTCTCCATTCAGACATCCAATTTGGACCACCGAAACTCCAGAGATGAAAGAAGCATTTGAAGTGGAAGCAAGAAAACCATTTAATCTTCATAATATGAAATCCAACCTCCTTAGAAGCGACATCAAAAGAGAAAACCCGATCATGAAGACATGTAACATTCAAAGATCCACAATACCCTCCAATCGCCGCCTCAAGGGCCAAAGCAACAGTATTAACGTCAATTTTGAAAGAAGCACGGCCAAAAGATACCACCATTTTGAAAGCGCCGTAATTTTTAGTAACATGAACGTCCGATCCGAAGAGAATGCGGACTTCCTTAGCAAGAGCTAGACCTCTAGAGAAATCCAGGTCTAGAACTTTAGCTGCATGGACTAAACCCACCGCAGGATCAATGGGAGTCCAATCCAAAAGCGGTACCAAAGGATCCACGTCCAGAATGGGAACGATGGCATTGTTATGATCAAGAAGAGACCCCTTTCGTGGAACCAGATGATCCTGAACCCTGGCACGATGACAAGCAAATTGGATCTCAGATCCAGGATGGATGCTTTCACGTACCTTAAGAAAACGCTGATCAAGCACAAAGCCCGCTTGATCTATGAGTTGGATCCGTTTGTCCTTCGGATCTAACAGGACAAAACCCACGTAAATGGGATTGAACCTGAGATCCACCTCGGTGGAGAAGATCGCCCTCCACCGCCAACAAGAGCGATCAAAGAGAGATTTTGCCTTGGACATTGCAGAGAAAAAGGGGTGGACGACACTGCCGGAGTGACAGATGTCGTGTGAGAGGAGGCCGACAGCGCCGGAGTGACGATTGTCGGAGAAGGAGTGCTAAAACCCTAGATCTCTTCGGAGTCGCCATGGGCGCCGCCTAGAGGGGGAGTCGCCATCCTCGGAACCCACCCTCACCTTTTTATGCATATATTATTCAGAGCTGTTAGTTCTTGTAGAGTAGTAGTACTCTATTCTTTCATTTATATATTTTATGGAGAGTTTTTTTAAAACAAAGTGCTAGTGTTGGAAAGCAATAAAATATTTCATGCTTATAAAGGTGCAAAAAGAATCTTCATTAGACTGTGGCTTAGACTTTATCATGCCATGTTAGATGTTATTTTAATGCTTAGTACTTATTGATGTAGCATGAGCTGTATCAAACATCTGAGAGTGCTTAATGTGCCATTGAAAGAAATCATGAGTTGTTTTTATCATATCAAAGCATAATATTTTGGTATTCTCTTTTGAATACTTTATTTGGTAGACTTGGCACATGATTACACCATGTTATGACTACAAACCAGTCACCTTTAGCCTCTATAATCATTTATTTTTGACATGTAATACCATTTATGCTTTGATCAATAAGCTTTTGTCGCTATGCATGATTATGGACATTATTGCTCTCTTAATTTGTCGCTCACAGTCTTTTGCTAGCCTTCACATGTATTGAGTATGAGCTCTACTAGTGCATCCAACTCCCCAAAACCAAAAGTTTGCCAAATATGTCCACCAAACCAACCTACATGTGATATGTAACCGTCACTCCAAAGTAAATTTTTCACGTGCTACCTATAAAACCTTCAAAATTATACCTGTTTTGTGCCCCTGTTTTAGCTCATGAGGACGCAGGTAGATGATCTTTATCTCACTTGTTGATTGGACTTTACACACCTGGACTAGTGACACATCCCCTTATACAAATTGATAGAAGAGCTGGCAACAGGGTGCCCAGACCCAGACTTGGTTACTATAAATTCTCTTCACTATTTTTGCCCCTGATTTATCAGTTAAAGCATAATTGTGTAAACAAATGAGAAGAGGGATGATCTACTGACCCCAATAGAAAGAACGTCCTTCAAGGGAGCCGCTCTTACAAAGTCTAGTTAACTTGTGACGTACTGTATTGTCTGTTTGCCTTCATTGACATAAACATACACCTCTCTCAAAATTATTTTCAATACCTCTGTTTTAATAAAATAAAAATCTCTAACACATGAGTTAATCCCTGCTTCCCTCTGTGAAGGGTCTTTATTTTACTTTTATGTTGAATCTTCATCTTCTAACTTTATGTATAATTAAGAGAGGATAGTTGTCATTCTGAGTATAATGTGCATAAGCCTCCGTGACGACATTTGCAGCTAGGTTAAGAAAATGCCCCAACTTTATTGTTAGGATTTAAAAAAAAAACCACCGGTTCAGTGCTAACGCGCAGCATATAGCACATATTCGTATTTGACACTCGTCTAACCACGTAACTGACGAGTGGGGCTGTAATAAATTGCAATTATAGGATTCACGAGGATAGATTTTAGAGGTGTCTATTTGGCATGCATGTATATAAAAAATGGAGGAAATTTGGAACGAGTGTAGCTCCGGTTAAAAAAAATTAAATCCCTATTTTTGTTTTTTAAAAAGACCCGGGAAAAAACCTAGATTTAGATAAAATTGGGATCTACAACTGTTTTAGTTTTAGAGCCAGGATTCATATTATTCTACACTACATAAAAATGACAAATGTGGCAAGATTTTTGAATTTTCTAGCATGTGCACTATTCACAAATCCAGATATGTAAATTTGTCTTTTTTTACCTCGGTGAAGATACAAATAGTTTTTCATTGAAATGCTTCATAGTGGTAGATCTCAATATTATCTGTAGGTGACAATTTTTCTGAATTTTTTTAATACAAACATATAAATTTAATTATTTTTGGAGTACCGAGCTATACGTAGCTCGGCCTCCGTTTTGATTTTCCGGAAAATGGAAAATTTTGTGCTTTTATGTAAAGTTAGACTAAGGGATAAAAACTTCTCTTATTTCAAAGATTTGAGAACATATCTATCGGAGATATGCCGAATAGGGGTATAACCGGCATTGGCCGAATGTCGGACTGCCCGGGTGGCCCACAGGTGATGGAGCGATAAGGTCCATTGGACGACTTAGTAGGACGACCCACGGGAAGACAGATTCTAGAAGAACCTCGATTACAGCCCAATATGTAATCCTGTTTGGAGAAGAAGCCGAACATCTTGTTAACCGAGAATAGGAATACTTTCCTTAGACTCTACGATTTCCTTCCTATAAGCCCTAGTACGGCTGCCTATATAAAGCTGGACGGGAGCCGCCTCAGAGCAAGAAAGAGAATTCCTTATTTGACCCTTACTTAAAATTTTGTTCCCTATTTGGTCATGCAAAAAAAACTTCCTTATTTGACACCTTAACTTCATTTTCTTCCTAACATGACCCTATAGTGCAATCTAAACACAAATGGGTATGTAAAAAGACTCTTTTGCCACTGATGAACTGTGTGATCACAAATTACTCTCTAATGTTTGTGACATGTTTGAATGTTGTGGACTGCCCGAGTAGACGCAGCACATGCCACGTAGTGATGTGGACTACCCTTTTTTTTTTTTACATACGCCTCCCCAAGGGGAGTCGGGTTCCATTATTGACATAACAGAACAAAACACCAACCTTTTTTTTACAAAGAAGCAAAAGCAACCAAAGCATAAAAAGGAAAGATAGATCAGGCTTAGAGAGGACGCAAGTTTAAATTTTTAGCGACCTATTACAGATTATGGGGAAGAAACACCCCATGCACGATACCCGAAATTTTTCCACCAACAAAACGAGCTCAGGACTGACATGGTTTCAACTCCTTTCTCCAACTTGACTTCAGAAACATCAAAACGACGATGTAGTTTTTGTCT
Organism: Alopecurus myosuroides; assembly: GCA_028641055.1. NCBI lineage: Eukaryota > Viridiplantae > Streptophyta > Magnoliopsida > Poales > Poaceae > Alopecurus > Alopecurus myosuroides. Next base: position 32,689,932 of record CM054061.1, read on the forward strand.
CTTTGCCAGCACTCGTAGGATGCTGATCAAATGGAATCACCTTCCTCTTCATAGACAACTTGATTCACCGTTGTCTGACTCGAAGATCTCGACGAGGTCGCCGCATACGCCCTGACAGCCACCTCTTGAATGCGGTCAGCACCATCGTTCATCACCTTCTTGTCAGCTTCAGCCTGCAGCCCTGCCCAGTAACGAAGAAACACATTCATATAGCAAACCATCTCAACGCGAGGCGATATTAATTTTCCTTCAAAACAAGCGCGATTACGCAGCTTCCAGATTGCCCAGCACAATGCAGCAAACCCAACCACATGCAAATTTGTATTGTTTGGAAAAAATCTCCCAATCCTCCAAAAATAGTGAGAAAAACCCACAGGTCTAGCACTCGAATCTACAGACATGACTCCCTGACCAATTTCTCTTAAGCATATTGTATTTTGTCACTATTGCATTATGCCAAATCAACCATAACTAAATTTTGATTTTAAGTGGTATTTAAGCTTTACAGAGATGTCTAAAAGATATATCAGGTCCAGCAGAAGAGAGCTTATTATAAAGAGATTTCATAGAAAACAACCCACTTTTAGTAAATTTCCACTATGGAATATCTCTCCCATCACCCAAAGCCACAGTACTGAGAGCACTCCTTGGATTATTCATCTGAACCTGCAATTCAGGAGTGAGCCATCTTCTAAAGGAAAATGCCCAGCCAGAAGCATGCATTTCTTTCACAGAATAGTCTTGAAGATTGCAAATGTCAAATAGTCCAGGAAGTATCTCACACAAAGGGGAGTCCCCTAACCAGGCATCATACCAGAAACTAGTTTCATTTGCACTCTAGACACACATCTTCCTGCCCATCAAGTAAAATTTTCTAACCTTCAACAAATCCTTCCACACAGGGGAATCATTTTGCCTAGGTTTTATGAACCAAATACCCTGATCTATTTTATATTTGTTTCTCACCAGATGTTGCCATAATCCATCCTCCTTTTCCAATCTCCACCACTGTCGAATCTGCATCTCAACAAGTCCCTCGGGTGAACCCATAGGGTTTCGATTAGGAGAACGTGTAGGCGCTCGTGACAATCATCGACTAGACAGGGGGCACGATTTACCCAGGTTCGGGGCCCTCGTAGAGGTAAAACCCTTTGGCAAATTCTCCCATGGTTTTGGGTGCGAGTCGTCCCAGTTTTTCTCTGAAAGAGGTTCGCCGTGCTCCTTTGGCAAATGCTTCAACCGCGACTTCCTCTGATATATTTCCCGCTGTATTCCTGAGTGTGGTCCATCGTTGAATATATTCGTGAGTAGACTCGCCGCTTTTCTGCTTGCAAGCTCTTAGCTCCTCGATGGTCGCCGGTCTTTTGTATGTTGCCTGGAAAATTTTGCAGAAATCGAGGTTTAGATCGTCCCAAGACCTGTAGCATGCCTTCGGCCTTCCTTCGAGCCAGCTGCGGGCAGCGCCGACTAGGTGTAAGTTGAGGTACTGCATAGCTGTGTTTTTGTTCCCACGTTGGCATTTTACTGTCGTGAGGTAATCTGACAACCAGTCTTGAGGCTCTTGCGAACCATCGTATTTTTGTACTCCCGTGGATAGCTTAAATCTGTTGGGTAGCGGCGCCTCGCGGATGCTGCAGGCAAAGCATAGGGCTCCGCAGACTTCGTCGTCGGAGGATGTAGATGGGGAGCGCGCACGGTTTCTGGCCGCCCGACCTTTATCAACCTTGCGCTAGGCGATGTCCGATCGCGCGTTGTACCCGGGTTCGTCGCGATTGACGTCTCCTCTTGGCTCCTTGATGCGATGTCGCGAGCGGGTGCTGTCTCGATCTCTTCGCGGGCTGCGATCTCGATCCCTCCGCGGGCTGCGATCCCGACCTCTTCGCGGGCTGCGGCTACGGTCTCGACCCCTCAGGCTGCTATCGCTGCCGCTCGGGCTATCTCCACGTCGTCGAGCTTCTTTCCCTCGTGCCCGACGAGGTGATTTTTCCTTGCCAGGTGATGTGCCCCTATGTCCACGGGGTGCTTCTTTGTCCTTCTGTGCGGCTGCTTTCCTGCGATCGTAGGAGGCGAGTTTTGCGGCCGCCATGCCTAATCCTTTCTGCAGTTCCTTGTATTGTTCCGCGCGGGGGTCGTTTTCCTCTGGTTGATTTATTTTCATGTAGGTGGCAGCGGCTAGTACCGCGGCTGCGGGAGTTTGCGGATGAATGTTTCCATCCTCGTCGACGCGCATGAGTGATTTGCTGATTCTGCTCAAGGACTCACCGTCCATGGTCGCAGTTTTTGAAACGTATCCTTTCTTCGGGGGGCGATTCTCGACAGAGGGTGTCATGGATAATGCGGCCCGGCGCTGGCTTGACGCATCCGCTAGCTTCTTTCGCTCGGCTAGGTCTATCCGAGCTTCCTTTATTGTAGTGGCTGCTCTCACTAGATGATAGTGGTAGGCGGTCATGTCTTCGTGAGGAGCTCCTTGTTCTAGTGGCGTGCTTGTGCGGATGGCCTCCTTTGCCCGATTCGAGGCAGCTCGAGAGATGCCGATGGTAGTGCGCTCTTTTGCATTGTCTTCAGTTTCTTCGGGTAGGGCTCCTGACCCTGCCATGCAGACCTGAGCCAGACATGGCTCGCGAGTCCTAGGCGCGGTTAGGCAGACTTTCCTGACCCGAGAAGGTTCCTCTATAGAGAGGGTATGGAAGTTTCCTGTGTTAAGGCGGACGGACTCGCCACTTTTCGCCAAATCACGATCCGCGTAGCGGGGTCGTGAGTCGACAGCTTCCGGGCTAGAGATTGACCCAGATTCCGATCCCTCAAGATCGATTTTCTCGGGGAAGCGTAGAATTCCGTCTTTGTTGGTGTAGAACTGGAAGCTTCCGAACGTCAGCGTGATGCTCTTCTCCAATTCGCTAAATATCGGGCATGATTTCTGCGACTGAGGGGCGACGATGACTGACCCAATTCGGATCGGATTGGATGAATTCGAAGTCCTGGGGTTCCAGCGTGAGTTGGTTGTCGATGAGGCCGAAGATGCCGGAGACTCAGCGCCCGCCGTTCGCACAGACGTCGCCAATTGTCGAATCTGCATCTCAACAAGTCCCTCGGGTGAACCCATAGGGTTTCGATTAGGAGAACGTGTAGGCGCTGGTGACAATCGTCGGCTAGACAAGGGGCACGATTTACCCAGGTTCGGGGCCCTCGTAGAGGTAAAACCCTTACTCCTGCCTCTGCCGATTTGTATTAACGAATAGATCGGTTACAATGGTGGTTGCTCAAGTCGAGAGTATGATCTCGATCTCAAGGCTTGGTGGTGCGGTATTGCTTGGTCCCTCTCATGTGGTTCTCCTGGCCTTATATAGGTGGCCAGGTCTCAAACCGTACCCGGAGAGGACTCGAACCCTAACCTAGAGTCGGTTACAAGTTTCCTAACTTGACCCGCAAGGCTTCGCGGGTGGGCTCCAATTGGGCCTTCTAGAGTAATCCATGACGCCTCCTTTAGAGCTTGGGCCATGGGCCTGAGACCGGGTAGGCTCATCCGACAGGCCTAGGATCCATCCCTTCGTCAACCACCACTTGCAAAGTAAACAGACTGTATTTTCAGATTTTTAATACCCAGGCCCCCTTTCTTTCTTGCCTACAAATTAGTTGTCACTTAACCATGTAGTATTTTTTTCTTAACACCAGTCCCCTGCCAAAAAATCTCCTGATGATTTTAGTCATACTCTCTAAGTTGGATAAAGGCAGCAGATACATAGACATAATATAGATAGCAGTCCCCCCCCCCAGGGAGGACTGTATAAGAGTCAATCTGCCACCTAAGGAGGAATTATTCCCCACCAAACCATCCAGTTTCTTCTTAAGTTTGTCAGAAACCCCAACCAACTCATCCACATGAAGCCTAGAGCCACTCACAGGGACTCCCAGGTATTTAATGGGCCACTCTCCCAGTTGGCACCCAAACATCTCAGCATACTGCAAGCACTTAATATCATCTTTAAGTATCATCATCACTTCACTCTTCTCAAAGTTGATTTTCAAACCTGACATTGCTTCAAATAGAAAAAAGATAAGTTTCAAATGGTTGCTTGCTCCATCACATCCTGAATTAACAAGATGGTATCATCAGCATATTGTAAAATGGCCACACCATTAGTAACTAAATGGGGTACCAGACCAACTATCAACCCAGCCTGTTGTGCCTGTAGGATCATCTTTGATAAATTCTCAGCAGCAAGATTAAAAAGGAAGGGTGAAAGGGGATCCCCGTGTCTCACCCCTCGGTGGCTAGCAAAATCTTTACCTGTCATGTTGTTAATCTTAACACAGAGAGTCCCATCATGAACAATGCTCTAGATAATGTCCCTCCATCTTTCATTGAAACCTTTCTGGGTAATGGACCTTAACAAGAATCCCCAATCTATCTTGTCATAGGCCTTTTCAAAATCCAACTTTAGAACCAGACCCTATTGTTTCTTTTTCTTAGCCTTATGCACTATTTCATGAAGAGAAACCACTCCATCCATAATATTCCTACCCTTAATGAAAGAATTTTGGCAAGGTGAAATTAACTTGGACATAAAAGTTTCTAACCTACATGTTACTACTTTAGTCAAAATTTTATACAACACCTGTAGCAGGCAAATAGGTCTGTATTTCTGGATTGTTTCTGCATGAGGAGTTTTCTGCAACAGGATAATCACCCCAAAATTCAGTATGAATAAGAGTAGTTTCCCCTCAAACCAGTCATAGAACAACCTCGTTATATCCTTTTTGATCCACAACCAGCAGGCCGGATAAAACTCAACATGAATCCCATAATGAAAGAATTTTGGCAAGGTGAAATTAACTTGGACATAAAAGGTTCTAACCTACATGTTACTACTTTAGTCAAAATTTTATACAACACCTGTAGCAGGCAAATAGGTCTGTATTTCTGGATTGTTTCTGCATCAGGAGTTTTCTGCAACAGGATAATCACCCCAAAATTCAGTATGAATCAGGGTAGTTTCCCCTCAAACCAGTCATAGAACAACCTCATTATATCCTTTTTGATCCACAACCAGCACGCCGGATAAAACTCAAAAGGAATCCCATCAGGTCCTGGTGCCTTGTTACACACCATTGATCTAAAGCATTCTTAACTTCATTCTCCTTAAAAGGCACATCCAGTGCAGCCAAGTCACATACAGATAACTTCTTAGCCTCTCTCCAAACACTATCCTCTAGCATGATTTCACATTTTGGACCATGTCCAAACATTCCCTAAAACGTTCTCCTGTTCCTCTATTTCCACAGGTTCCAGGCGACATAAGCGGCATAACCAAACTCACGCAATCTAACCTCCTTTGGCGACACAGCACAAGATGAGCACCACCATCCGCGAGGCGAGGAACTGCCAGCAGCTACACTTGCTAGGCGAGGCTGATCAGAGGCCACCAGAACCCAAAGCTCCTTAGCAAACGGGCAATCAAGCAAAATAAAATATGTCTAACGTGTTCCACTTTACGAGAAAATGGCTCTACCATTTGTCACTTCTGTTGTCACACCCCATTTTTTGGATTCTTGGACTATGCTCAAGAAGACAAAAATTAGGGCCAACAAAATTTTTTTATAACAGCATGATTCTTTGAACTAACATATGTTTGTGATATAAAACATATTTGCAACACAAGTTTTGTTTCTATATAAAACCAATACCATATGTCTCTGAAAAATATTCCTATTTATTTTTCCCTGATGTTTTTCCTATTATTACTTGAGTGGATTTTTATTCCAAGACTTTGATCATTCTTGTTTGCATCTTAAAACAAACTTTTAACATTGTTGGATCCAAGCAAACAAGTTTTCAAAATGAATTATGAAAGCTTTCTTTTAAGTTTTCTATGGAAAACAATCTCTGAAAAATAATCCAAGTACCTGATTTCTACCATTGTTTTCACCAAGCTATAAATTATTATTTTATGATTTATTGACATTTAATTAATCCTTGATATATGTACTACAAACCCATAAGCTCACTATTATTTTTGGGGAAATAAAAACTATCTTTTGCTTGTTATTTTTGTGGTATAAAATTAAGGCAGAATAAGGCAGTTTTGAGAAACAGATAAAAACAATAAGTATACCTTTTTCCACATTGTTTCCATGGCCTTAAATTATTTCAAAATTATTGTTAGAAGTTGTTTATGATAGTATATAACATGGTTGACAAATCCAAACTTTGAAAACCAATTTTGGAAAGCAATGGAACCTTCAAAACAAACTCAACTTTTTCAAATTTCTGTCTGTTTTCAGCACTTAGAAAATTTATGTGTCCTAAAGACTGAATTTTCTGAATTTTTCAGTGAACAGTCTAGGATACACTTTTGCATTTTAGTTTTCTTGATGTTTCTTTGAATTTTTGGAAGCATGGCCAAGCCTAGTGTGTTGACCATAGTATCTACTCGAACCAGAGCCCTTGACCCTGCTTCTAGAAGCCTTGGATGCTAAGAAAAAGGAGAGAGAAGAATGATGACTAGGACAGATATGGGCATCACATGTGTTGACCTTTTTAACCTTGCCACTTGCCCCACTTGCTCTCTATGGCCTGGATAAACCTTGCCCACTCGTGGCCTTGACCAAGGGCACCATTGCTCACAAGTGGAAATGACTAAAACCCCCTGGGCACCCCAATGCCAATGGTTGGCATCTACCCAAAGTGACCACCTTGCCCTCAACTTTTTCCCCTCAGCTATAAAAGTCCAGAGGACCTCTCCTTGTGCCCTGCACCTCCCACACTCCCTCTCTAGCTCTTCCAATCGAGATCCATCCCCTGCCCTAGCCCTAAAGCCCCCCCGAGCTCGAGCTCTAGCCGCTGGTGACCGCCACGGCCACGGCGAAGCCCTGCCCGAGCCACTCCATACCAGCCCCTCCCACCGCCCTGGAACGAACCCCCATGTTCCCCTGAGCCTCCCAGACACGTTCCCGAGCCCCCTAACCACCGGAGACGCCGCCGTCCACGGGCGCCGCCGCGGACGTCTGCCGCGTTCCACCGCGTGGGGCCACGCCGCGTGTCGCCGTCGCCGCCCCTCAGCGCCCCTGCACCCCTACAACACCACCGAGGGCCTGCATCCCTTCCCCGAGCTTCCCACGGTGAGATACGGCCGCCACCATTTTCCTCCTATTCGGATAGAGAGAGAGAAGGTCGGGGGGAGGAAGACGCGCCAGCGTCGTTCGATCTGAGATCGACGGCCGCACTTAAACGGCCCCTTTACCCGCGCCCGCGCGCTCGCCTGGCTGCGCTGGGCCGCGCTCGCGCCTAGCTGGGCCGCAGCTGCAGTGAAACCGGCCCCCGTGCTGTTTCTTCTTAATCTTTTCACGATTAACAAAACTGCTGCTTTTACTTTGGACTTGGTAAAAATACTAAAACTGTGAAATAAAATCTGCAAATATTCATGGATCCTAAGATATAAAACCTAAACCATACAAAATTTGTGTCGGGGAGTAACCCCCGAGTAGGGTAAAGGCAAGTGATAAAGGCAGAAGTCAGAATGGAAGTTTGCCCGAATAGCGATTCTACCCGGTAGTTGGCTACCCGGTCGAGTGCTACTCGGTCTTGAGGAAGAATGACCAGAAGGAAGAATCAGTCAAGTTACGTCCGTGCGAGTAGAAGAGTTGGCCCGAGTAGAATTGGCGGGAACCTACTCGGGCGGAAAGTCAAAGGAGCCGTTCTGACACAGGATCCCGCGTATCCTGGGTCCGTACTTGGCAGCATTCGAACTACTGTTCATCTGGGGCCGGTCTCCCTGACAGTGACAGCATGGAAGCAGTCGGTGGCAGGATAAGGGGGTCCCACTCTGTGTTTGGCACAGTGATACCAGTCTGTCCCCTAGTTTTGCCCAACGACTTTACAGAAGCAGCCAAGGTTAGCAACCAAAGCTGTCAGGTCGTACTCGGAGAAAGGACATGTGAACACTATGTCGACACTTGTTTAGATTTGGACGTATCCGGCTGGGCACCGTGTATATAAGGTGCCCCGCCGCCTCCTGCACGAGGCATGCTCATAGACGCTCAGTTGAAACCCTAGAAGTCCCAAGGTCTTGACCTAGTTCTACTCGGAAGGATAGAGGGGCTAGTCGGTGAACACCATTCCTTGTACTGTGAGCTACTCGGTGACAGATAGTAATACATAGAGAAAGGCAGGAGTAGGGGTTTTACCTCCTCACGAGGGCCCTGAACCTGGGTATATCGTGTTGTTTGTGTTGTGTGGATCTTACCTCACGCGGCTACTCGTCGCGTGATCCCTCCCCGGATACCTCCAGCGTCCATCGTCCCCACATCTTTAGCCATCCCATGGCATCTGCCGTGACACCACCACGACAGTTGGCGCCCACCGTGGGGCTACCAGCGGCGCTGGCTGGAGTTTCTGTTCGGACGGGATCTACTTCGTCGGGGCGCGTGGTCTGTGGTCTTGTCCACAGGTTCGGCTCCTTCGACTTCGTCATCGACAATGCAGGTGATTTCGGCGGCAAGGCCATGCCGGAGGGCGGCACGGTGATCTCCTTCGGCTCCCACCTCGTCTACGTCGCCGTCGCCGTCGTCAACGGGTTCCCGGAGGAGGTGCTGGTGGCTGAAGACCCTCCTGCCATCATCGCTGCCCGCGGGAGGCCTACACGCTTCTCCGCGGACAGCGTTGAGGTGATGGTGGCTGGCCAGACCGTGAACGCTGGCAAGGGTGCTACGGGCGCTTCCGCCGTCGTCAACGACCCTGCTGGCTCGAGCGCTGCCGGGAAGCAGCACAAGCCCTACGAAAAGGAGAGCAACCGCATCCCTCCTCTCTCTACTACTCCGACCATACCTGCGTCCGCGGGAAGGCTTGGTATGCTGCCCCCCACTGACCTCGAGCTTTTGAGCATGAAGGAGGAGCTTGAGAGGGAGCGCCAGGCGCTTCTTGCCGAGCAGGCGGAGTTTGAGAAGATTAGGCTAGAGCTTAGTCTGGATCAGCTCGAGTACAACAAGGCACATGGCTTCACGCCAATTGTTAGGCCAACTAGCAAAGTAGGTCCTACTCGCCGCAACTTAGGCGCCGAGATGGCAACAGTTGTAGAACCGCCTAGCCAGTCAGCCACCGCAACACTTCCAGCAGGCCCAGATACAGCACACCCGCCAAAACGCTTAGGGCTGCAGAGGCCGTAGCTGCTGAGTTGCCTCGTCTTGAGGGCGACGCGCGCATTAGGCAGCAAGAACGCCTCAATGAGTTGGTGTTGGAGGCTGCAAGGCAGAACGAGGAGTTCCGGAAGGCAAACCCGGGTGCTGGCGGCTCGCAGGTGGTGCATTCGGGTGTGGCTAGATCTACGGATCAGGCCTCATCCCCGCACCCCAGTCGCGAGAAGGACCGCAGTCGCGCCTCGGGTGGAAACAGGCAAATGCAGGTGTATGACCCGACTGACGCCGCGAAACAGTTAGCTGTGCAGCGTCGGTCCGGCCGAGAACACAACTCTGCTGGAGCAGGCTTTCAAGCCCAAAGAGCTCAAAGCCGAACGCGAGGAGGAGATCGTCCGAGTACTTCTCGGCAACAGGCTGCTCAGCCTACTCGGCCGAGACCTCAACAGGCAGCTCCTGCTCGGCCGCGTGCGGCTGACCGAGTAGCCAACCCGGTGGAGCAGCCTGAAGCCATGGAGGAGGACAGATATGATGACGGCAACTCGGCTATGGGCCTAGCCGGGTATGACATCCAAGACCGAGTAGGAGAGCGCATGCTGGAGCCTGCAGATGTTCGTCACAAGCTGGATCGGATCAACCTGTCAGCGCGGCTAGAGAGCACGGGGCCTCCCGGTCCTGCGTGTTTTGGCCCGCGCATCATGAACGAGCCTTCCGTGAAGAACTTCCAGCTCGCGAGGGGCACCAAGTGTTACAATGGCAGCACCAAGCCGGAAGATTGGCTGAACGACTACGTCACTGCGGTTCACATCGCGAGTGGCAACAGAAGGTGGGCTGTGCGCTATGTGCCACAGATGCTAGAGGGACCGGCCCGCACTTGGCTCAACAACTTGCCCAAGAACAGCATTAACTGCTGGCTGGATTTCTCGGAGGCGTTCATCAGCAACTTCACCAGCACGTACAAGAGGCCGAATAGGCCGCAGCAACTGTCGGCTTGCCGACAACGAGAAGACGAGACGGATCGTGAGTATCTTACTCGGTGGAGCACACTGAGGAACACCTGTGAAGGTGTGAATGAGGCGCAGGCCATTACTTGGTTTGCGCAGGGTTGCCGACATGGCAGCATGCTGTGGCAGAGATTGCAGAGGGAAATGCCGAACACTCTGGCGGAGACTATCAAGATTGCGGATCAGTACGCACTCGGTGATCCTACTCAGCCACTGATGGACTCCTCTGAGCCGAGAAGGAATTTCAACAACAACAAGCGCAATGAGTTCCGCAACAAGCGCCGAGTAGATACTCGGTATGATGCTGAGGAGGTCAATGCAGTGAATGTTGGAGGCAGTGGAGGCCAAAGGCAAAAACCTGCTGGAGCCTACGGGCAGAACCAGAACCAGGGCCAAGGCAACAAGAAGCCTTTTCGTACTTCTCAGCCGAGTAGCAGTAACACCGAGCAGCCGAAGAAATTTGTCTTTGATGACATGAAGGATGGTCCATGCAGCTTTCACACTCATCATCCCTCGAGGCCTGCGAACCATACTACTCGGCAGTGCGAATGGTGGGACTTAGTCAAGAGTGATGGCTTGCCTCCTCCTCCTCCTCTGCCAGCCGCAACTGCTCCTGTTCAGCCTACTCGCGCACCCGCAGCTCGGCCTCCAGTGTATCCGAGAAGAGAAAATGTGAACCAGGTGGCTTTAGGAGCCAACCAGAACTTCAACAATGAGAGGTACCGCAACAACAACAACAACTACAACCGCAACTTCAACAACAGAGGCAACAACAACAACTATCAGGGCAACAACAACAATGGCAACAATGGGGGCAATGGCTCCAATCAGTACCAAGAGCACCATGAGAGCTATATGATCTTCACTTCTGAGGCAGTCGACAAGCAGTCGCAGCACAGGCGCGCCATGGAGGTCAATGCAGTGGTTCCTGCCGTTCCTCATTACATGTACTGGTGCGACCAGGAGATCAGGTGGTCCCGAGTGGATCATCCCAAGGTGATGCCCAACCCAGGTACTTATGCTTTGGTGCTAGATCCTACCTTCCTGGGGCCCGAGAAGAATGTGAGGTTCAGCAAGGTGCTGATCGACAACGGCAGCAGCATCAACATTGTGTACAAGGATACACTCGAGAAGCTTGGGATAACCGAGAACGCGATGCTGCCTAGCAAGACCACCTTCCATGGCATTGTGCCCGGAACCTCATGCAGCCCGATTGGCCGAGTGTGGATTGATGTGCTATTCGGTACCCAGGAGAACTGCCGCACAGAGCGCCTGCAGTTTGAGGTGGTTGACCACCAGAGCCCCTACCATGCTCTACTCGGCAGGCCTGCTCTGAGCAAGTTCATGGCTTCCACTCATGTTGCATATCTGAAGATGAAGATCCCCGGTCCCAATGGCATCATCACGATTGCTGGCGATTACAAGAAGTCCATAGAGTGTGCTTCAGCTAGCTCCAAGCTGGCAGAGAGCATGGTGATTGAGGCCGAGAAGAAGAAGATCTATGAGGTGGTGGCTTTGGCTCAGTCCGCTCAGGCCAGTGCACAGGGTGTGCCGAGTACTCAGCACGGCACTGCTTTCCAAGCTGCCAAGGAGACAAAGAAGGTTCAGGTTGACCCCGAGTTCCCCGACCGCCTGGCCATCATTGGTTCCGGGTTGGAGGAGAAATAGGAAAGCGCGCTCATCCACTTCCTCCGTGAGAATCGGGATGTGTTTGCCTGGACCAATGAAGATCTACCAGGAGTCCCGAGGGAGTTGGTTGAGCACTCTTTGCATGTGCGTTCTGACGCCAAGCCCGTGAAGCAGGCTATGCGCCGTTTCGGGGATGAGAGAAGGAAGGCCATCGGTGATCAGATCACCAAGCTGCTGATCAGTAATTTCATCGTGGAGGTGCTGCATCCGGATTGGCTAGCCAACCCGGTCATGGTCGAGAAGAAGAAGGAGGATCCCAAGGCTGCTACCGCATGGCGTATGTGCGTCGACTACACCGACCTGAACAAAGCATGCCCCAAGGATCCTTTCCCGTTGCCTCGCATCGATCAGGTGATCGACTCCACTGCAGGTTGTGAACTGTTGTCTTTCATTGATGCCTACTCTGGTTTCCACCAGATTGCACTCAACCCTGCTGATCAAATAAAGACTGCTTTCATTACCCCGTACGGGGCTTATTGCTATCGTGTCATGTGTTTTGGCTTGAGGAATGCGGGTGCAACCTATCAGAGATGCATGCAGAAATGCTTGCATGATCAGCTCGGCAAGAATGTGCAGGTGTACGTAGATGACATTGTCATCAAAACGAATAAAACACATACTCTGCTTGCCGATCTTGAGGAAACCTTTGCTAACCTACGCAAGTACAAAATGAAACTGAATCCGAGTAAGTGCACCTTTGGTGTGCCAGCTGGAAAGCTACTCGGCTTCCTAGTTTCTAGTCGGGGCATTGAAGCCAATCCTTCAAAGATAAAAGCTATTGAGAGCATGTCTTTGCCAAGATCACTGAAAGACGTGCAGAAGTTCACAGGTTGCTTGGCATCTCTGAGCCGTTTTCTCGGCCGAATGGGCGAGAAGGCTTTGCCTCTGTACCAGCTGATGAAGAAAAGTGACAAGTTTGTCTGGACTACGCAAGCGGACGTGGCATTCAATGAGCTGAAGGCTATGCTGGGAAGCGCTCCCATCTTGGCTAGTCCGCTACCCAAGGAGCCTATGCTGTTGTATATTACTGCGACTAACCGAGTAGTCAGCGTGGTGATTGTGGTGGAGCGAGAAGAAGAAGGCAAGAGTGTGCAGCGCCCTGTGTACTATCTGAGTGAGGTGTTGTCGAGCTCCAAGCAGAACTACCCGCATTACCAGAAGATGACCTATGGTGTGTACCTGGGCGCCAGGAAGCTGAAGCATTATTTCCAGGAGCACCCAATCACAGTTGTGAGCTCTGCTCCCATCTCGGACATCATGGGCAACAAGGAGGCGAGTGGCCGAGTAGCAAAGTGGGCAATTGAGCTAGCCGCGTATGCTCCCACATACACGAGAAGAGAAGCCATCAAGTCTCAGGTGCTGGCGGAATTTCTTGTCGACTGGGCCGAGATGCAGTACGAACCTCCTGCACCAGTCTCAAATTACTGGAAGATGCATTTTGATGGCTCGAAGGTGAAAGAAGGCCTTGGTGCTGGCGTCGTGCTCACGTCACCTAAGCGAGATCAACTCAAGTATGTGCTGCAAATTCATTTCAAGGCCTCCAATAATGTTGCCGAGTACGAAGCCGTGGTGCACGGCCTGCGAGTAGCCAAGGAGGTGGGCGTACAGCGCATCATATGCTATGGTGATTCCGATCTGGTGGTGCAGCAAGTCTCAGGCACTTGGGATGCTTTGGACGCCAACATGGCATCATATCGCTTCCTGGTGCAGTCTATGACTGGATTCTTCGAGGGCTGCGAGTTCCAGCACATCCATCGAGCAGAAAACGAGGCAGCCGACGAGCTGTCCAAGTTGGGATCTTCTCGGCAGTACATCCCGGCAGGGATTGCCTTGGAGCATTTGAGGAAACCATCTATCAAGCCGTCCCCCAACTCGGAGTCTATCTTCGTTCCCTCTCTGCCAAGTGAAGAAGCTGAGCCCATGGAGATCGACTGGGAGAGTGCAGCACAGAACCCGGGGACTGCCGTTCCCTACTCGGGGACTGCCACTCCCTACTCGGGGACTGCCACTCCACACTCGGGGACTGCCGTTCCCTACTCGGGGACTGCCACTTCATACTCGGGGACTGCTGCCCTTAATCCAGAAGCTGTGGCATTCATTGAAGAGGTTCTCGCTAATCGGTCAGGGCTTCAAAGAGCCGCACCCAATCCTGCTGCTCCTCCCATACAGCAGCAAGCGCCTGTCCCAATGGAATTGGACGAACCAGTGTTTCCTGCACGGGAGACACCGAGTTGGGCTTTGCCCATATTATCCTTTCTAAGGGACGGTACTTTGCCAGAAGAGGAAGTCACTGCAAGGCAAATTCAAAGGAGATCCAAAGGCTATGCAATAGTCCGAGATGCGCTGCACAAGAGGAGTGCCACGGGCGTGTTGCAGCGGTGTGTGAGTCCAGAGGAAGGAGAAGAGATCCTGCTAGAAATACATCAAGGAGAATGCGGGCACCACGCCTCTTCTCGGGCGTTGGTCAAGAAAGCTTTTCGGCATGGATTCTATTGGCTCACAGCCTTGCAGCAGGCTGAGGACATCGTGAGGAAGTGCAATGGCTGCCAAATGTTTGCAAGTAAGATTCACGTGCCTGCTTCCGAGTTGAAAACAATCCCTATCACATGGCCATTTGCTGTTTGGTGCTTGGATATGGTTGGCCCCTTCAAGCCAGCTAAGGGCAACATGACACATATCTTGGTCATGGTGGACAAGTTCACCAAGTGGATCGAGGTGAAGCCTATTCGGAAGTGCGATGGGGTCACAGCTGTGAGGTTTGTGAAGGATGTGATCATGAGATATGGCTACCCGCACAGCATCATCACCGACAACGGAACCAACTTCGCTGAGGGAGCCATGGTGCGATTCTGCAGAGATAAGCATATCCGACTAGACGTTGCGTCAGTCGCGCATCCGGCATCAAATGGGCAAGTGGAAAGAGCAAACGGCATGGTGCTAGCCGGAATCAAGCCAAGGCTGATTGAGCCGTTGCTGAAAACACCTGGGTGTTGGCTAGAAGAGTTGCCAGCGGTGTTGTGGAGTCTAAGGACTACCCCTAATCGGTCAACCGGCTACACGCCATTCTTCTTGGTATACGGGGCTGAGGCCGTGTTGCCAATTGACTTAGAGCATGACTCCCCCCGAGTAACCCTCTACACTGAGGTGGAGGCGAGAGAAGCTCGAGAAGACGACGTTGACCTGCTAGAAGAAGCAAGAGAGCTAACTCTGTCACGTTCGGCTGTTTACCAGCAAAACCTGCGGCGTTATCATAGCCGAAAGGTGAACCCAAGGGTTTTCCGAGAAGGAGACATGGTCCTTAGGCTTGTGCAACGCACGGCCGGGATGCACAAGTTGTCTCCTCCATGGGAAGGACCTTTCATTGTGAGCAAAGCGCTGCACAATGATGCGTACTATCTTGTAGATGTGCGCCCATCACAAGCGAACAGGGCCGACAAGGCTGGAGAGGAAACCAAGCGTCCCTGGAATGTAGCTCTACTTCGTCGGTTTCATGCGTGAGCAAAGATGTGTATGTACTCTCTTAACCGAGTTGAAACTCTACTCTGCAATCTAAAATTGTTCTCGGGGGCTGCCCTCGCCCAAGTTGGTTCTAAGTGTTTTTACTCGGCCTTCCTGTTTTCTTACTCGGTTGCTTCACTTCGAAACTCTTAAGCATGTTGAGTACTGTGGTTAAACCTATATGCCAACTCTTCGACTTTGCTGCTGTCCGAAACCCGGCTTCATGGCAAGCAAGAGAACAAGCAAAAGGTCAATGAGCACAGGAAAAATCGCTAAGGAAGAAAGAGTGCGGGAACCGAGTAGAGTATTAGTTACTTTTGTTCTCTGTCTTGTCTGTGCGGCTGAGTGGTGGGCGGCGTTACTATGTTTGTTTCTAAGCGGCTAAGTATTTGCAACTCTACTTTTCAAATCTTGTGACTCGAAAACCAACAAAGCAACAAGTTGCAGGTAGAGCAGAGACGAGAAGGGAGAGTGAATAAGAAAGGTTACTCGGGGACTCGCATGGAAACGCAACTCGACATTGAGTCAGAGTTGCTCAAAATGACTAATATCAAATAAAACTGAGTGGGCATAAAAACTGAGTAGCAAGCGAAAACAAATATTGTTTGATACATATGCTCCCGGCATCCCGGGGATCTGATAAATGTTCAAGATTGAAAAAAGATTGCAGGTTGCACTAAATTGCTGAGGCAATGTTCTCGGTGTCGTCCTTAGCTGCAGCTTCCTCGGTGGCGATGGTGGCAATTGTTGCTTCTGTGCTGGCCTGGGTGGTGTCCGCCTCCGTCTGGACGGTGGCGGAATCTCCCATCTCGGCATCTCGCTGGGTGGCCGTCTGCTCGGATGTAGCTGTGGCCACCGAGATGGGGCATGGAGCCGAAGAGGAGCCAGCGGCGTGGCTAGGAGGTGGCACCGTATCGTCAAGAGCAGCACCTGAGGAGGTGCCAAAGTTGAGGGTGTCGGTGTCGATATGGGCGCGCTCTTCCTCATCGCTACCCGAGACAGCGGCGCTCTTCCCCTTCCCGGCCTTGCCCCTGGGAGATGTGAAGTATTTGTCCAAGTCGTCCTCGTCGTCTTCGTCGTCCTCAATATCGGCTTCCTCCTCTTCTTCATAATCAGTGTCCGGTTCGGGGGGGCCATCAATGTAGACCTCCGTCTCGGCACACTCGGCAACTTCATAGGCGACCTGTTTGCGCAAGGCCACGCTGGCGGCATCCTTTTCCCACTTGGAGTCATTACGCTTCCCGCGGATGCGCTGCATGTCAAGGTTCTCATACCAAGACGCCATGCAGAGAAGCATCACATCCGCACCGGCACGGGCTGCAGAGGCTCGCCACTTCTTCAGCTCGGCCTTCGCGTCTTCCAGTTTGAAGGCGAGATCCCGCATGGATTTTGGCTTAGGGGCATGGGGCCAGAACAGCCTGTGGAGCTCAAAGCCCACGTGCACCAAGTCGGTTCCGACACCGACTAGCTGCTCGAAGAAACTTTTGAGCACCAGCAAGACGTCCTCGATCTCAGCCCTAGTATCTGCTGCCTCGCCCTTCGAAAGGCGAATTGCTCGGGTCGTGGCCAGAGTAGGTGCAGACGTGGAATCAAGAGCAGGCCAGATATCTGAAATAGCAAGTGGCAAGATCGGAAACCGAGAAGAGAGAGACCGAGAAGAGACAGACCGAGAAGAAAAGATGCAGGGAAGAAGAAAACTTACCGATCAGTTGGCGGCGCAGCTGCTGCAGCTTGGATTTCTAGGCCTCCTCGTTGCCAATGTGTTTCTCTTGGATTCCGCGAAGAGTGTTCATCTGAGCGAAAAGATCAGAGTTGGCCTTCTTCAAAGTTTCGCACTCAGATTCAAGGGCCCTCTCCCGGGCTCGGAAGGTGGTCTCGGCCTTGGCCTTCTCGGCGATCGCACTGTCCCTCTCGGCACCAATCTTGATGGCATCCTGGAGTGCATTTTGCAATTGGAGCTGCAGGGTCTCCATCTCGGTGGTGTGGTCCTTCATCAGAGCAATGGCCTGGTCAGACAGCTGCTTCTCCACCTCTGCTGGCTTGACGCAGTCCTGATGTGCCTCCATAAATGATTTATGATCTTCTGCGGAAAGATAGATAAGGTCAGCAGATATGCAGAGAAGAAACAGATTCAAGACAGAACCGAGAAAACAACAAGCTCACCTTCAAGTCTCTTTATGGTGGCCTCGGAGTCTGCCACAAAAGCACGGCACTTCTCGTGCTCGTCGACTAGGGCCTTCAGATTAGCTGCAGAGAAGGAAGGGTTAGTGCCAAAGAAAGCAGGAGCGGGCGTAAAAATAAAACGCAGAAACCGCGTAGCTAAAAGGCCTACCTTGCACTTCAGCCAACTGCTGGCTGCTGGTGTTGGCGTCCTTGCTGGCAGCTTCCGCAGCTGCCTTCTCTTTCTCCAGTACGACGATTCGCCTCCTGGCGATGGAATGGTTCCAGAGAAGGATGCGGTATAGATGGGTCCGCTTAAGGACGCTATCCTGAGAAGTGAGAAGAAACAAGTCAGAAAAAGCAGAGTAGATTCAGCCCGAGTAGGAGGCTACTCGGAGAGTATCCGCCTACTCGGCCTGAATCTCGGGGACTGGGGGTGATGGTAAGAAAGAAGAAAGGCGACTAGAAGAGAAGAAAATTCAACTCGGAAAGAGCAAAAAAGACTTACTGCGTAGCTCTGCTCGATATCTTCGGCGTTCTTGCGGTGCAAGAACATCTTGGCTGCGAGGGTTGCGGTATCGGTGGAGACGGACATGGGCTGGTGTCCCAGATCGATCTTGTTCCAATCCACGCGCATGTGGTCGATACCGCCAAGGGTCAGGCCGTGCCACTTCTCTTCTCCGAGAATCCTGCTGTCCCACTTGGCGCTGATGTGGCCGACAGTGTCCAGTACCTGCTCAAGACCCTTGGAGGTTATTGGCCTGTCTTGGGCTCCCCGAGAAGCAATATTGACGGGTCTGTTTTGAGCTGGATCGAAGGGAGGAGTATTCCTGGCTACAACTTTCCTTCCCTTCTGAATAGCTAAGGCTTTATCTTGGGGAGGGAAGCCAATGGTGTGTTGTTTGCTAACCTCGATCATATATTCCGGGTAGCAGGGCTGGCCAGCAGCGAGAGCAGCAGCGGAGAGTGCAGCAGGAATGGGGCCGGACTCGCGGATCACGAGCGCTCCACCTGTGGATGCACCTTGGTCTCTGGCCCTCTTCTTTGTTCGCTCCTTCTCGATTCGCTGCTTCTCGAGATCCTCGGGCTTCTTCCCGTCGGACTTGGCCTTCGCCTTCTCGGCGGCTGCCTTCTCGGCAGCCTGTTTCTCGGCCTTCCTCTGCTCAGCCCTGGCTCTTCTCTGCTCAGCCTTGGCCTCCTCAGCAGCCTCCTTATCGGCAGTTTCCTTCTCGGAAAGGCCTTTTTCGGAACAGTAATCCTTCAGAGCCTCAAGGGCTCGTTGCCTGGTTACTCGCCCAGGAGGGCTGGATGTGTCCCTGCTCGACGGCGACAAGGAGGAGGTTGGTGGTGTAGGGCCTTGCGCAGTTGGTGGCGTAGGGCCTTGCGCAGTCGGTGGCGCCGCAGATCCATCGCCTGGCGCAGCTCCTGGCTGGACACTACTCGGTGTGCCGCCTGGCAATGGGTAAACATCCGTGACGGTGGCGTCCGCAGCGGTGTTGTCTCCTACTTGCTGCTCGGCAGCAAGATCGTCTTGTGCAGCAGCCTCTGTGCTGGGCTGCTCTTGTTCTACTTCAGGCCGCTCAGGGGCGGCAGTGTCTTGCATATCCTGTTCTTGGTTCTCCTCGGCATTGCTAGCCGGAGGAGAAGGTGGTCTTTCGGGGTGGACGGCAGCGTCCTGGGCTGCCGCTTCTGATTCTGCTCCCTGAGCGGAGGTGATTGGTGTTTCGGCGGCAGCAGCATGGGCAGTGTTGTCCTCCTCGTCGTCATCGACGTTGATCAGAGGAATTGGGGTGTCCTTGGTTTGCTCGGAGGCGAAAGCTGCGTTCGCATCCATGGGAGGTCTGCAGAGAAGAAGAAATCAGAAATTGGAAGAGGATGGGGAAAACAGTACTACGCGAGAAGCAGGGAAAACGAGAAGAGAACTCACGCTGTGGTGGATTTAAGTTGTCGGCGAGGTTTCTTCACAGTAACCTTCTTCTTCTTCTCGGCGGCCTCTTCCTTCTCGGCGGCTTTCCTCTTCTTGGCTGGAGGTACCTGTGCTCCACTGCCGGTCCGCTTGCGGGGTTCGGGAGGGGCAGCAGCCAGAGGTTGGACGACAAGGGGCGCATCGCCCTCATTCTCGTCCTCATCCTCGTCATCCTTCTCAGCAGCGGCCTCATCTGAGAAATTCAAAAGAGAAGAGGGAAGAATCAGAAAAAGCAAAGCAAGGAATTGGTACTTCTCGGAAATGAGCAAGATGAAAGTAACAATACCATGAGAGCCTTCATCTGACCAAGTGCGGAGAGCATCGCGCTTGTCAGGAGCGGGACTGCTCTGCTCCGCATCATCAGAGGGGGGTACATCATCCTCCTCGCGATCCTTGGACCAGTTGTCCTCGAAGACTTCGCTGCTTTCAGTTAGCTGGCGAGTAAGAGTCTGAAAGGCAGAGAAGGATCACAAGTTAGCCGAGTACCAGAATGGAATTCTACTCGGATAGGCGTGCACCCACGAAGCACACTAAGCCTAGGCTTTTTTCTAAGTTTCCTACTCGACGAGGCGTGCAGACACAAAGCACACTAAGCCTAAGGCGATTTAGCTAAGTGTCCTACTCGGTGCACGAGGCAATTGCTAGTCGAGGCGGAGAAGGAAGCTATCTACTCGGAAGGCAGAGGCGGAAACAGAGTAAAGGAGACGTACCCGTAAAATTGGAGTCCTACGGCTGAACGGAAGGAACCCGTACCGCCATTTCTCGTTGAGGCTGGTCTTCAGGATGTTCCTGGCAAGCCGGGGAACGTCAGCATCGTCGATCTCGATGGTAGTGGTCCTGGTGCAATCGCGAGGCCCTCCCATGTAACACATGAGGTGGCATCGCTCCTGCAGAGGGAGTACCCGGCGTTTGATCCAGCACGCCACTGGATCATCATTCCTGAGGCCGTTCGCCTTCAGCCAGCCGAGTTGCGCCTCTATCTCGGTGGCGATCTCGTCGTTGACGGGCTTCTCCTTCCAATTCGACCCGAGTGGAGCACGCTTGCTCCAGGGGGGCAGGTTGATCCGGTCGTCGACTGGGGCTCCATCAGCGGCGACAACGTTCTTCACGTAGAAGAACGTTTGCTGCCACATTCGGCAGGAATCCAGCCCCTGGATGCGGGGGTGGTTCGTCCCGTTCCGCTGCACCATCATGGCGCAGCCGACGTCGGTGGCGCGAGGAACGCCCGCGCCTTCCTTCCTCCCGATGGATTGTTGGCGAAGATGGAAGTAGTGGAGCCACGTCTCCACCGTGGGCCTGATGCCGAGAAAAGCCTCGCACACCACGGCGTGGTATGCGAGGAAGACAACTGCATTGGGCGGCAGATGGTGCATCTGCAGCCCGAAGTGATTCAGGAACTTACGCATGAAATCCGACGCTGGCAGTCCGAACCCGCGCTCGAAGTGGGACATGAACACCACGCGCTCTCCGTCCCTGGGCTCTGGCACAATCTCGTCGTCGGGTGCCCGGCACTCCACGTCGGGGGGAACCCTTCTCTCGTTCACGAGCCAGGCGAGATTGGCCTGGGTGATGGAGGAACCAGCCCAGCAGGACTTGGCCATGGTTGCGAGTGGAAGAATCGGAAATCGAACGGAGTAGGTGGTGGAGTGAGTTCGCGGCGGCGCAGAGGCTAGCGCGGCGGCGGAGCGCTCGGTGGCGGAGAAGAACGGGAGGAAGAAGAGGAAATGAGCAGGGAAGGGGAAAAGGAAGTTACCGCGGGGGTATTTATACCTCCTCGGCGAGATTACCGTTACCACTACGGAAGTGGGATCGATTGTGGCGTGTGGTGGGTCCTGTGGCCGGCTAGAAACGCACACACGCGCGAGTCGCGCGCGTAACGGCCACATTGGATCCCACTACAAGATCGTGGCCAGTAAATGTACTTGATGGGACACGACGGCTGGTGGGCCCGCAGCGTGAAAACTGGGCACGTGGCACGTCGTGTCCTGGGCAACCAAACGACGAGGTCGTGGATGCTTGACACGTGGGCAGTGCCTGCGTGAAGGGCTGGATGTTGCTCTGCGCTGCAGAGGCTCAGTTGGCGAAATTTCGCTAAGTCTTTTACTCGGGTGCAGAGTAGAAAGCAACCGCTACTCGGAAGAGAGGAAACTTAAGGTATTTTTCCAGAGAGATACTCGGAGGTTCTACTTGGCTCCTTGATGATTCAAGGGCTATTCGGCAAGATTGGTTTTAAAGCTGGCAGAGCCTAGTGAACAAGTTCGCAAGATTCTACCTGCTTCGAGGACTAGTGTCGGGGAGTAACCCCCGAGTAGGGTAAAGGCAAGTGATAAAGGCAGAAGTCAGAATGGAAGTTTGCCCGAATAGCGATTCTACCCGGTAGTTGGCTACCCGGTCGAGTGCTACTCGGTCTTGAGGAAGAATGACCAGAAGGAAGAATCAGTCAAGTTACGTCCGTGCGAGTAGAAGAGTTGGCCCGAGTAGAATTGGCGGGAACCTACTCGGGCGGAAAGTCAAAGGAGCCGTTCTGACACAGGATCCCGCGTATCCTGGGTCCGTACTTGGCAGCATTCGAACTACTGTTCATCTGGGGCCGGTCTCCCTGACAGTGACAGCATGGAAGCAGTCGGTGGCAGGATAAGGGGGTCCCACTCTGTGTTTGGCACAGTGATACCAGTCTGTCCCCTAGTTTTGCCCAACGACTTTACAGAAGCAGCCAAGGTTAGCAACCAAAGCTGTCAGGCCGTACTCGGAGAAAGGACATGTGAACACTATGTCGACACTTGTTTAGATTTGGACGTATCCGGCTGGGCACCGTGTATATAAGGTGCCCCGCCGCCTCCTGCGCGAGGCATGCTCATAGACGCTCAGTTGAAACCCTAGAAGTCCCAAGGTCTTGACCTAGTTCTACTCGGAAGGATAGAGGGGCTAGTCGGTGAACACCATTCCTTGTACTGTGAGCTACTCGGTGACAGATAGTAATACATAGAGAAAGGCAGGAGTAGGGGTTTTACCTCCTCACGAGGGCCCTGAACCTGGGTATATCGTGTTGTTTGTGTTGTGTGGATCTTACCTCACGCGGCTACTCGTCGCGTGATCCCTCCCCGGATACCTCCAGCGTCCATCGTCCCCACATCTTTAGCCATCCCATGGCATCTGCCGTGACACCACCACGACAATTTGCAGATCTACTTTTGGACCCATATTTTGGGCACAAGAATTTTTTTTCCTCAGACTGTCAGTGAGAATGTTTTGACCATAACTTTTGAAATATATAACCAAATGGAACAAACTAACCTGTTCTGGATAGGTATTGAAAATATATATCCAATGCAGTTGACCTCACATCAAGGTGAGTTATATAATGGAAATGCCATCCAGATTACTAAAAGACCAGTAGGCTCTTCTATGATTTTATAGGGAGTTTAAAAATGATTTTTGGAGCAAATCCAATTGGATCAGTTTGGTATTGACTAGATCTATCTTATCCTAGCTTAGGTTAATTTTTTAGGCCCTAGATTATTTTTGGTGGACAGATCTAGAAACAGCAGCTTTTCTGTTTTGTTTTCTTTGTTTGTTTTTGTTTGAAATGAAATGTTTGGTTGTTTTAATCTTGCTTCCTAACTTTTATAGAGTTGTTAGGACTTTTTATTAAGTTGTTTTCTTGCAGTACATCTACCTTAGAAAGTGTGTGCATGTTTGGAAACTGAAATAAAAATGAAATAGCATTTGTTACCTTCTAAGTTTTATTATTTGAAATTATTGTGTGAGCTAGATCTTTGTGTAAATGATTTATTAAATTTTGTACTATGATTGCTATGGATCCAGTACCATTTTGGTACTGTTATTTTGAAGTTAATACCTCTGTTAGATTGCATGTCTTTTTATAGTGGAGCATGTGTAGGTTTTGTTATCCTTATGCACTAGTATTGTTTTCACTAGAATAAATGGCTTTGTATTATTTTATCTTGCATACTAATGTTTGTAATGAGTAACCAGAGGCTTAGTACCTCTTTTGCACTAAAATAAATTCCTTATAATTGATAGATTGTTTTTGAATGATTTTAAATTGAGTGTTTGGATTTTTGAAAGATTTAGATTACTTTCCTTTAAGTGCATAGCTACTGGTTGTGTAAGCTATACCTTGCTTGCTTGCTAGTAATTGATTAAAGAAAACAAAAATTGCTAGAATTCATTTATGCATGCTTAATAGTTGATTCATGGGATTATTCTGATGTTGTGCTTACTAGCATGAGTAAGATTTGTGTACTGTTATTTAGGTACATTTATGATCATGGCATTCTTGTTTAGATTTAAGCATCATGGTAGCCTTGTTTGCTTCTATAGTGTTGAACTAGTGTCACCACTAGAAAATGGTGAGTTTTGCTATAGTATTGTCATCTTTTATTTTATGAGTGTATGAGTTTATTATGGCATGTTTAGGAAGTAATTACTTCTGTTATGATGCCATGAATTATTTAGTTGCATGTTCTATGGTTGTAGATTAATAATTATCTCTTATAGCATGCTTGTGTAGAAATTCCCATACTAGTATGCTATTAGTGCAGTCCTGTTTCTATGCTTTTGATATGAGTATTATCTTGAGTGATGATTGTGTTTTAGATTATTTTTATGACTTGATCCTTTGGGTATTAGCTACTGGTTGTTTTCTAAATTTTCATGATTGATGGACTCCATAACTTCAAGTAAACATTAAGGTAGTAAATAAATAGTTTATTCATCTGTGGTGTGTTTACCTGCTGTTTGGAAAATTGCCGGAGTATGTACCTTAGCATGAGTGTCATACTTGTGTTATTTGTTGTGCTAGTATTGTCATTGTGTTTAGGAGTACCTTGTGAACTAAGCATCCAACCAAAATCATAAACTTATTAAGTAATTATTGTTTGTGTGTTGCTAATACCCACTGCCATGGGTATTGTCATGTCTGTTTGTTTTACCTTAGTAACCTAACCTTTTGCACCCACAAGCTATACTTTTAGCTTCTTGTATATCTTATTATGAGAGTGGTACACCACTCCATATGTGGTATGTAAGATGTGGGATATGGTTTTATCAACCATATGTTTGTCTGACGATAGTTTTGTACCCTGAGAGTTATGTGCGGCAGTTTTTCTCGATAATGTTTGTGAGTTTGCGCTATTATGCTTTTGCTCGCTGTATGTGTTGTTTAGCTTAGTTGTGTGTCTTTTAGACCTGACTGTGTGTCTTGTATTCTTTTACGACGCTAGAAAACGAAGAAGAAGAAGAAGAAGAAGCAGTTGTGGAGCTATGCGTCAAGTTCAAGTTACTTCAAGGCCAGGGACATTAAGAGATTTAAGGCAAGCCATCCTGATGCTTGCTGTTATAATACATTTAGCATTATCTATCATGCATGTTATACTTCTGAGAAGTTTTACAAAACTTTGTTTTCCAAAAACTATTTTTGGGTGAAAACTACTTCTATATATATACTATGTCATTAGTTGATACTTGGTGTTACCAAGCCCATAAGCCACCATATGGTATTTATTACCATCACAAATATTAGTCCCTAAGTGGACACCTTAAAATTGTGTTTTTACAAAACAAAGGCTTTATGGAAAACCCGGAGAAAAGGCGTATCCTTATTCTCCGGAGGAATGTGGAAGTGGTCATTTTTGGGAAAATGGTGTTTTCAAAAATGACACATAACCTAGTCTTCGCCGGACAACCTTTACCGTACTGCCACCCTACCCCAACATGGGCACTGGGCTTAACTGGAAGTTTGTTCTTGTTAGTGTGTGTTCTATCTCAATTGCTATAAGGGACGTCGTACCCTCGAACCGAATGTCGTCAAAACTCCCAATGTTGAGACATAAAGAGTGAGGGATTAAGTTCTCCTCCGGTCGCATCGGTTGAGTCTCCTGTCTAGGCGGGGAGCCGGGGAGATTAAACTCGACTGAAGAGATAGGCATATTCTAGCTTGAACATAGTGGAAAGTTATGATCAGTTATCTGATGTTCTACATACTGTTGTTACAGTCCGTGGTTGTTCACGGCAGGTGTACTGTATCTGGTGGATGTGTACACCTCTGCAGAGTACAACTTTTTCGAAGAAGCCGCGTCCTCGGATATGGACAGTTGAATGGCCATGTAGCTAGCATTGTGTCAATGTTTTCAAAAAGATGTTTTCAAAAGGTGTTGAACTCGGGAAGTTCGGAAAGGAAGAAAATCTTGTACCGTGGAGGTACCGATGATGAAAAGCCATAGTTGTTTTACAAACCAAAAATGTTTTGTAAACAAAATCTTTCTTCTTTAAGCAAACATCTGGAAACCGATTTCAAGAAGTTTTGCAAAGAGAAAACTTTCTCTTAACAAAGATTTACAAAACCTCTTGTACATGTGATATCTACAAGAGAAAGAAAAAACTATATTATTTAATTCTGAAGTATCTTCTTCAAGGAAGATACAGATTAACCTGACTGCAACTATGGTGTCACCCTATATGAACACCATTGATAGTGAACCCTATTTATAGCCTACCTATTACACCATATAAGCATACTTGCATTTGGTAAGTTACATGATGGATGTCTTGCTGAGTACATTCAAATGTACTCATATTGGTTTCGCCCCTGGTATCAACTTGCCAGATTTTGAGAAGGATTCCCAGAAGAAGATCAACGAAGAGGAGTACTGAGTTGATGGCTTTGCGAACTAGGATCGTCTTCGGGTCAGCAGCCTGTAGGTTAAGGCGTGACTTGGGCTCTACCGCGTTTTGTGTTGTGTTTAGTCTTCCGCTGTGTGTGTTGGGTGTTGTCCTGCGTGAGAACCGTGTAGTCTTGTTCATGTGACCATGTTTTATTGTAAGTGTTTGTGCAACCGTGTAATGGATATTGTATCTTTGTACCAGCTTGATATGTTGTTCACGACTGAATTTCCTGGGATCGTGAATGTATGCATATCGAGGGCGTCCTTGAACAGTGGTTCGAAGGGCGGGCCCTACAGTGTTGGTATCAGAGCTATCCTGGCCTTAGGAGACCTTAGTTAGCATGGACGTTAGCTTGTACTCTACTAATTAAAGTTAACAACCCCAGGTCACTAAGATGACTATTTTTCAAAAGAGAATTCTATACTCCATCCCCTCTGTGTTTCGAAAAACTCTATTTACACTAAGGTTAAAAAGGAGCATCTTAAAATTTTGCACACTGTTACCTAACTTAATCCACTTTAAAATCTTGTGTAGATGGCAGTTGTCTTCACCAAGTCCTTCCGGCTGGGATCGCATGCACCTTGCTACCACCGCTTTGAGGAGGATTTGATCAAGATGACTCATCTTATCGGTCGTCCCACACCTGAGTTGAAGGGAGCCCAGATTCACCATGATGGACGAGAATTGTCCTGGTTGGTGGTCTGCACCATCCGTGCACCTTTGCTAGCACCGTCAACCTCAGAAATCATTTAGGATGTTGTGGAGAACAGTTGGGAAGATGGTATCCTTAGAGTGATGCAGCTGACCATTGCCAAGCTCGCGAACTTCTTTCGCGGCAAGTTTGCCGGCACCCCTTATAGATACTTTGGAAGACGCGACGAGGATGACATGCCAGTACAATTCACTAGAGACTTTGTGTTTGCTCGTCACTTCCAGCACTTGGAGGGACAGCTGTACAACACCCAACTCTCCCTTGGTAAAGTTAGGGCAGATTATGACCTCCGAGGCAGAGAGATAGACCAACTAGAAGCCAGTATTGGTGCATCTTCGGCTACCGAGCGTCGTCTCAAGGTACTGAAGAAGACCATGAAGTACACTGACTCCCAGCACCGCACACAAGTGAGAGCCCTTTAGCTTCAGCTTGCAGCCAGCAAGACCAGAGTTGAAGAGTTGGAGGAATAGCTACGCACTTCCTCAAGCACTTAGGATTGCCGCAGAATGTTAAGAGTTGTGTTATTTCCACCCAGACGCTTGTTTGTCTGTATTGTGTGAACTTTGTTAGAACTTTGTGTGTGCTAGTTGTGTTGTAAGCCTTATGCTTTAGCCTTGTGAACCTTTAAGTTAAGTTATGCTTGTTAAGACTCTGTTTCATGCGTAGATTAATGTTGTTTCGAGTTGGCGTTTGTTTCTTCGACGTTTGCTTGTTGTTGTGGTATCTACCGTTCTCATCTCCGTTATGAGCCGGTATGTGTCACAATTTTTCAAAACCAAAACCACC
Source organism: Alopecurus myosuroides (assembly GCA_028641055.1). Lineage (NCBI taxonomy): Eukaryota > Viridiplantae > Streptophyta > Magnoliopsida > Poales > Poaceae > Alopecurus > Alopecurus myosuroides. The sequence goes on from CM054061.1 coordinate 32,717,563, forward strand.
CTTAGTTGCTCTCGCCTTACACCGTTCTTTGTCTTCAGCATGGCCAGCGATCTACCTCCATCACCTGAGCCGACGGTTGCTCAACTGTTTGCTCTGTTGAGGGAAGAAAGTGAAGTCGCTCGTGCTGAACACATTGCCACTCATGCTGCCCTGGAACGGTTGACTCAGCTTGTCATCACCAACGCTGAGAATACTGCGTTCCTTATGAGAAGATACCAGCAACTTCTTGCTGGAGAGAGCCGCAAATGGAAGATAGTGACGCCAGGAGAAACTAGTTCATGGGTGACTCGCAGCGTTTTGCCTGCGATGTCACAATCTTCAAGGAGACGTGTGAAGGTCAAGCCTAGAACCACGAGTTGCTTTACCTGTGGACAGGAAGGACACTTTGCTCGTGATTGTCCCAAGAAGAACCATATTCTAGCTCATCCTGATGAACCCCAAGAAAATCAAGGTCCATCCCAGAAGAAACGCAAGAGCCTGATGAGTGGACCACGAGACCAAGATGATGTTGCAGAAGCATCTGCGTCTCATGCCATAGCCAATGGTACGTTCTCGAACCAAACCTGTGAACCCCTTGTTTGTGTGTCGTCGTACACTGAAAAACCCGACGTAAATGGAACACTAGAAGTGTCACGTCGGACTAAATAAAATCTTAAATAATTAACGATACTAACAAAATCTCATCTATTTTTTTGGTATAACACCCTACAGAGTAAATTAAATTTTTGCCACATAAAATTGTTGCCACCCTACAGGGTTGATAAAATGGCTTGCTCTAATTCTAATTGGAGACCTTACAAAATTGGTAATATAACCTCATCTAATCTTAAGCTTAAAACCCTACAGTTTTGGCTCCTCAAATTTTTCGTTTTAATACCCTACAGAGTGGTATCTAAAACCAAATACCTTACAGAGTAACTTACAGAGTTGATATGTTACAGAGTTTTTATCACCCTTTTAAAAGAAAACGTACAATCAACTTTTTCCAAAAGCAAAGAGAAAGGTGCCTTAGGATGATTCTATAGATGTTTTGAAAGAAGTAAAAGGTTGGAAAAAAATATTGGATGGATAAAACTATGATCGTTACTAGGCAACAAGATCTCTCGTATGTATGTATTGGAGGAACCAGATCTTAAAATATGAGATGGTGGAAAACTCATTGAGGTTTAGCTTAGGAAGGAAAGTTTGAGGATCATATGATTTTTAGTGGAGTTGAATTATGATATAAAATCCGGGGATAACCAGTTGTGGACCCTAAAGATTTGGTAGTTATCAGCAACTAAGATTTGTAGTTTTTGAAAAAAATGGTTGAGGTTTAGAAAGATTTGTGGATACGAAATGATGATTTTGGATTTTAGGAAAAATCAATATGACTTGGATTTAGTAGATGATTATTCTCGATGGTTTATTCTCGGAGCTTGTCACGCTATGTTGAGATTGTTGGAGGAAAATGATTTAGCTTCGATCATGAGAAAAGGGTTTGGAGATTTTGAAAGGACCTTAGAGAATTGGTAGTATACATTGTTGGTATATCTTGATGATCTTGATAAAATACCCTTGAGGGAAACAAATGATTTGAGATATCAATTATATTAGATTAAGAGGAAGATAGTGGCCTTTCCTGGATTTTGGATATGAGTAATGGAGATCTCATCCTAAATAAATGTTGGTGGATGTCCATTAAATTGAACATTTGAGATTTGGAAAAATAGGTTTTTATATACAAAATAAACCCTAGTTTGATAGCATGGTTTTGTGGAACAATAAGTTCGAGGTTTAGAACATGGCACTCTAACCTTTGAACACAAAACAAATTTACCGGTGAATTCTGGTAAGATTAATCAAAGGGGGGAAGCCCCTATAAATAATGTTGCAAATCCCCAACACTTGTTTTGTAAACAAATCATCTAACATTGTTGTTTTGACCATAGCCTCTTTTCTCTTGCCTGCGAATCTCGGGACGAGATTCTTTTAAGGGGGGAAGGTCTGTCACACCCCAGTTTTTGGATTCTGTGACTGTGCTCAAGAAGACAAAAATTAGGGCCAACAATTTTTTTTTATAACAGCATGATTGTTTGAACTAACATATGTTTGTGATCTAAAACATATTTGCAACACAAGTTTTGTTTCTATATAAAACCAATACCATATGTCTCTGAAAAATATTCCTATTTATTTTTCCCTAATGTTTTTCCTATTAATACTTGAGTGGATTTTTATTCCAAGACTTTGATCATTCTTGTTTGCATCTTAAAACAAACTTTTAACATTGTTGGATCCAAGCAAACAAGTTTTCAAAATGAGTTATGAAAGCTTTCTTTTAAGTTTTCTTTGGAAAACAATCTCTGAAAAATAATCCAAGTACCTGTTTTCTACCATTGTTTTCACAAAGCTATAAATTGTTATTTTATGATTTCTTGACATTTAATTAATCCTTGATATATGTACTACAAACCCATAAGCTCACTTTTATTTTTGGGGAAATAAAAACTATCTTTTGCTTGTTGTTTTTGTGGTATAAAATTAAGGCAGAATAAGGCAGTTTTGAGAAACAGATAAAAACAATAAGTATACCTTTTTCCACATTGTTTTCATGGCCTTAAATTATTTCAAAATTATTTTTAAAAGTTGTTTATGATAGTATATAACATGGTTGACAAATCCATACTTTGAAAACCAATTTTGGAAAGCAATGGAACCTTGAAAACAAACTCAACCTTTTCAACTTTCTGTCTGTTTTCAGCACTTAGAAAATTTCTAAGTCCTAAAGAATGAATTTTCTGAATTTTTCAGTGAACAGTCTAGGATACACTTTTGCATTTTAGTTTTCTTGATGTTTCTTTGCATTTTTGGAAGCATGGCCAAGCCTAGTGTGTTGACCATAGTCTCTACTCGAACCAGAGCCCTTGACCCTGCTTCTAGAAGCCTTGGATGCTAAGAAAAAGGAGAGAGAAGAATGATGACTAGGACAGATATGGGCATCACATGTGTTGACCTTTTTAACCTTGCCACTTGCCCCACTTGCTCTCCATGGCCTGGATAAACCTTGCCCACTCGTGGCCTTCACCTAGGGCACCATTGCTCACAAGTGGAAATGACTAAAACCCCCTAGGCACCCCAATGCCAATGGTTGGCATCCACCCGAAGTGACCACCTTGCCCTCAACTTTTTCCCCTCAGCTATAAAAGTCCAGAGGGCCTCTCCTTGTGACCTGCACCTCCCACACTCCCTCTCTAGCTCTTCCAATCGAGATCCATCCCCTGTCCTAGCCCTAGAGACCCCCCGAGCTCGAGCTCTAGCCGCCGGTGACCGCCACGGCCACGGCGAAGCCCTGCCCGAGCCAGTCCATACCAGCCCCTCCCATCGCCCTGGGACGAACCCCCATGTTCCCCTGAGCCTCCCACACATGTTCCCGAGCCCCCTAACCACCGGAGACGCCGCCGCCGTCCACGGGCACCGCCGCGGACGCCTTCCACGTTCCACCGCGTGGGGCCACGCCGCGCGTCGCTGTCGCCGCCCCTCAGCGCCCCTGCACCCCTACAACACCATCGAGCACCCGCAGCCCTTCCCCGAGCTTCCCACGGTGAGATACGGCCGCCACCATTTTCCTCCTGTTCGGATAGAGAGAGAGAAGGTCGGGGAGAGGAAGACGCGCCAGCGCCGTTCGATCTAAGATCGACGGCCACGCTTAAACGACCCCTTTTGCCGCGCTCGCCTGGCTGCGTTGGGCCGCGCTCGCGCCTAGCTGGGCCGCAGCAGCAGTGAAACCGGCCCACGTGATGTTTCTTCTTAATCTTTTCACGATTAACAGAACTGATGCTTTTACTTTGGACTTGGTAAAAATACTAAAACTGTGAAATAAAATCTGGACATATTCATGGACCCTAAGATATAAAATCTAAACCATACAAAATTTAAAGATCTACTTTTGGACCCATATTTTGGGCACAAGAAATATTTTGCCTCAGACAGTCAGTGGGAACGTTTTGACTATAACTTTTGAAATATGTGACCAAATGGAACAAACTAAACTGTTCTGTATAGGTATTGAAAATATATATCCAATGCAGTTGACCTCACATCAAGGTGAGTTATAGAATGGAAATGCCATCCAGATTACTAAAAGACCAGTAGGCTCTTCTATGATTTTTATAGGGAGTTTAAAAATGATTTTTGGAGCAAATCCAATTGGATGAGTTTGGTATTGACTAGATCTATCTTATCCTAGCTTAGGTTAATTTTTTAGGCTCCAGATTATTTTTGGTGGACAGATCTAGAAACAACAGCTTTTCTGTTTTGTTTTCTTTGTTTGTTTTTGTTTGAAATGAAATGTTTGGTTGTTTTAATCTTGCTTCCTAACTTTTATAGAGTTGTTAGGACTTGTTATTAAGTTGTTTTCTTGTAGTACATCTACCTTACAAAGTGTGTGCATGTTTGGAAACTGAAATAAAAATGAAATAGCATTTGTTACCTTCTAAGTTTAATTATTTGAAATTATTGTGTGAGCTAGATATTTGTGTAAATGCTTTATTAAATTTTGTACTATGATTGCTATGGATCCAGTACCATTTTGGTGCTGTTATTTTGAAGTTAATACCTCTGTTAGCTTGCATGTCTTTTTATAGTGGAGCATGTGTAGGTTTTGTTATCCTTATGCACTAGTATTGTTTTCACTAGAATAAATGGCTTTGTATTATTTTATCTTGCATACTAATGTTTGTCATGTGTAACCAGAGGCTTAGTACCTCTTTTGCCTTGGTATTAGTGGGCCCATAACCCACTGGTCCCATTGCCTTTTGGTTGAGGATGAAAATCCCAACCATGCACATGTGAGAAATTAACATCATTAATTATATGATTGATTGCTATTTTTCCATCATGGAAAGTATATTTGTTTGTTTTCACTTATGCAAGTGAGAATTTTATTCCTTATCAGAGGATACTAGTATGTTAGATGTGATCCATTTGTTAGCATAATATTCCTTAGGAGTATCATGTTAAGAAATGATTCACTATTAAGTGCTAAATTAAATTGTTTGCAATAAACTAAATTCCTTATGATTGATAGATTGTTTTTGAATGATTTTAAACTGAGTGTTTGGATTTTTGAAAGATTTAGATGAGTTTCCTTTAAGTGTATAGCTACTGGTTGTGTAAGCTATACCTTGCTTGCTTGCTAGTAATTGATTAAAGAAATTTTTTTTTTGCTAGAATTCATTTATGCATGCTTAATAGTTGATTCATGGGATTATTCTGATGTTGTGCTTACTAGCATGAGTAAGATTTGTGTGCTGTTATTTAGGTACATTTATGATCATGGCATGATTGTTTAGATTTAAGCATCATGGTAGCCTTGTTTGCTTCTATAGTGTTGAACTAGTGTCACCACTAGAAAATGGTGACTTTGCTATAGTATTGTCATCTTTTATTTTATGAGTGTATGAGTTTATTATGGCAGGTTTAGGAAGTTATTACTTCTGTTATGATGCCGTGAATTATTTAGTTGCATGTGCTATGGTTGTAGATTAATAATTATCTCTAATAGCATGCTTGTGTAGAAATTCCCATACTAGTATGCTATTAGTGCAGTCCTGTTGCTATGCTTTTGATAGGAGTATTATCTTGAGTGATGATTGTGTTTTAGATTATTTTTATGACTTGATCCTTTTTTTATTAGCTACTGGTTGTTTTCTAAATTTTCATTATTGATGGACTCCATAACTTCAAGTAAACATTAAGGTAGTAAATAAATAGTTTATTCATCTGTGGTGTGTTTACCTGCTGTTTGGAAAATTGTCTGAGTATGTACCTTAGCATGAGTGTCATACTTGTGTTATTTGTTGTGCTAGTATTGTCATTGTGTTTAGGAGTAACTTGTGAACTAAGCATCCAACCAAAATCATAAACTTATTAAGTAACTATTGTTTGTGTGTTGCTAATACCCACTGCCATGGGTATTGTCCTGTCTGTTTGTTTTACCTTAGTAACATAACATTTTGCACCCACAAGCTATACTTTTAGCTTCTTGTATATCTTATTATGAGAGTGGTACACCACTCCATATGTGGTATGTAAGATGTGGGATATGGTTTTCTCAACCATATGTTTGTCTGACGATAGTTTTGTACCCTGAGAGTTATGCGAGGCAGTTTTTCTCGATAACGTTTGTGAGTTTGCGCTATTATTCTTTTGCTCGCTGTATGTGTTGTTTAGCTTAGTTGTGTGTCTTTTAGACCTGAGTGTGTGTCTTGTATTCTTTTACGACGCTAGAAAACGAAGAAGAAGAAGAAGAAGCAGTTGTGGAGCTGTGCGTCAAGTTCAAGTTACTTCAAGGCCAGGGACATTAAAAGATTTAAGGCAAGCCATCCCGATGCTTGCTGTTATAATACATTTATCATTATCTATCATGCATGTTTTACTTCTGAGAAGTTTTACAAAACTTTGTTTTCCAAAAACTATTTTTGGGTGAAAACTACTTCTATATATATACTATGTCATTAGTTGATACTTGGTGTTACCAAGCCCATAAGACACCATATGGTATTTATTACCATCACAAATATTAGTCCCTAAGTGGACACCTTAAAATTGTGTTTTTACAAAACAAAGGCTTTATGGAAAACCCGGAGAAAAGGCGGATCCTTATTCTCCGGAGGAATGTGGAAGTGGTCATTTTTGGGAAAATGGTGTTTTCAAAAATGACACATAACCTAGTCTTCGCCGGACAACCTTTACCGTACTGCCACCCTACCCTAACATGGGCACGGGGCTTAACTGGAAGTTTGTTCTTGTTAGTGTGTGTTCTATCTCAATTGCTATAAGGGATGTCGTACCCTCGAACCGAATGTCGTCAAAACTCCCAATGTTGAGACATAAAGAGTGAGGGATTAAGTTCTCCTCCGGTCGCATCGGTTGAGTCTCCTGTCTAGGCGGGGAGCCGGGGAGATTAAACTCGACTGAAGAGATAGGCATATTCTAGCTTGAACATAGTGGAAAGTTATGATCAGTTATCTGATGTTCTACATACTGTTGTTACAGTCTGTGGTTGTTCACGGCAGGTGTACTGTATCTGGTGGATGTGTACACCTATGCAGAGTACAACTTTTTCGAAGAAGCCGCGTCCTCGGATATGGACAGTTGAATGGCCATGTAGCTAGCATTGTGTCAATGTTTTCAAAAAGATGTTTTCAAAAGGTGTTGAACTCGGGAAGTTCGGAAAGGAAGAAAATCTTGTACCGTGGAGGTACCGATGATGAAAAGCCAGAAGTTGTTTTAAAAATGTTTTGTAAACAAAATCTTTCTTCTTTAAGAAAACATCTGGAAACTGATTCCAAGAAGTTTTGCAAAGAGAAAACTTTCTTTTAACAAAGATTTACAAAACCTCTTGTACATGTGATATCTACAAGAGAAAGAAAAAACTATATTATTTTCTTCTGAAGTATCTTCTTCAACGAAGATACAGATTAACCTGACTGCAACTGTGGTGTCACCCTATATGAACACCATTGATAGTGAACCCTATTTACAGCCTACCTATTACACCATATAAGCATACTTGCATTTGGTAAGTTACATGATGGATGTCTTGATGAGTACATTCAAATGTACTCATATTGGTTTCGCCCCTGGTATCAACTTGCCAGATTTTAAGAAGGAGTCCCAGAAGAAGATCAACAAAGAGGAGTACTGAGTTGATGGCTTTGTGAACTAGGATCGTCTCCGGGTCAGCAGCCTGTAGGTTAAGGCGTGACTTGGGCTCTACCGCGGTTTCTGTTGTGTTTAGTCTTCCGCTGTGTGTGTTGGGTGTTGTCCTGCGTGACAACCGTGTAGTCTTGTTCATGTGACCATGTTTTATTGTAAGTGTTTGTGCAACCGTGTAATGGATATTGTATCTTTGTACCAGCTTGATATGTTGTTCACGACTGAATTTCCTGGGATCGTGAATGTATGCATATCGAGGGCGTCCTTGAACAGTGGTTCGAAGGGCGGGCCCTACAGTGTTGGTATCAGAGCTATCCTGACCTTAGTGTTGGAACGCGTAGAGAGAAACAAAAACATTTCCTACGCGGTACTTCCAAGATCTAGCCGAGGTAGAAGGCCACGATGATTACCACTAGACGCGCGGTTGCGGATTATCGATGAAGCGCGTCGGGGCAGTGCAGTCCCACGATCCGGTCCGGCCGATCCAATCCCTCGAATGTCGAAGTGCTGAACGTACAACACCTCTGCCGGTATCCACACGTACGAGGAGGAGCTCCGACGGCGGACTGCTAGGTCCGGTGCGACGGCTGGACTGAGTGGGGCTAGGGTTCCCAACGCATGGGAGAGTGGACTAACGTGCCCGCTGGGCAACCTGCGCCCCTCTTTATATAGCATATGGTAATGGGCTTCACAACACTTGTGACCCATTCCCTCTGTGAGTCCGACTCACAAAACGAGTCCATTTCCGGTTCGGGTCCAACCCGACCAGTACTTGCTCCCACTCTTAAGTGTGCGACCCTGCAGGCTCATGGCGACTTGGACACGATTGGAGTCCGACTCTCAATCGATCAATCGGTAGAGGCTCCTAGCAGAACGTGCCGACTCCCAAGTCCCATTGAGTCATGACGACATACATTTCAATGTGATATTCATCTTAGTCCCTTTTGCCTCACGATATACCTTGTCAAGCTATAGGCGATTTATCGTCATCCCTTAAATAGCTCAACTCTCTTCTCGATCTGTGACATGTGATTCATCTGACTAACTCTTAGTCAACTGACACAGTTAACACTTAACTGAGTCGCGCATGGCCATGCTTCCTGAATCATATCACTCGAGAGGGCCCAGAGAATATCTCTCCATTCGGAGGGGCAAAATCCCATCTTGATAATCCATATCACGCAGCTTGCTTCTCATTCGACCCGAACTCTGCCTTTATAGTTGCCTTGTCACAGAACAACTTTTGACAGAACCTAAGTCGGTGATCAACAACTCGGATTGTGCGACAACCTCAGGTCTAAGGATGACATTGATTGAGACATGCAAATGACGACTTGATCGTTGCATCTCAGTGTGGGTCAGTCCGACTTGCTAAACTCTTTAGCCAAGTCCGTGATCGTTGGAATGGCATCACCATGCCCATGACAAGTGGAACCGTGTCATCAGCCAACTCTCACATTAGTCTAGGGTGTGTGTCCAGCACAACCTTAATGACTAAGGACAATTTAGTATGAACAACATGAATACATAGTTCCACAATCGAATCACATATTCAATGATATATATCAGATGTTCAAAACAGGGACAACTTAATAACATTATGAATACAGTGGGAATTAATCATACATGATTGCCTCTAGGGCATATTCCCAACAGTCTCCCACTTGCACTAGAGTCAATCATCTTGGCATCATATGCCTAGGCATCGAATGCCCATGCCTCTCGTGTGCGCCTCATGCTTAGGCTGTGATAGCGCCTTTGTCAACGGATCTGCAATGTTTGCATCCGTGTGTACTTTGCATAACTTGATATCACCTTGTTCGACAAACTGGCGAATGAGGTGGTACCGCATGAGTATATGTTTGTTCTTCTGGTGTTGTCTAGGTTCCTTGGCCTGTGCGATAGCACCATTGTTGTCACAATATACGTCCAAAGGATTGGACGCGCCCTGAACCACACCAAGATCAATCAGGAGGTTCCTGATCCAAACAGCTTCCTTTGCCGCCTCTGAGGCAGCAATATACTCAGCCTCTGTTGTAGATGCAGACACCGTATCTTGCTTGGAACTCTTCTAGCTCACAGCTCCTCCGTTCATTACGAACACGTATCCCGATTGCGAACGAGAATCATCTGAGTCGGTGAGATAACTCGCATTCGTGTAACCCTTTACACTGAATTCCTCATCACCTCCATAAACTAGGAACATTTACTTAGTATTTCTCAAATACTTAAGGATGTTTTTAACCGCTGCCCAGTGGGCTTCGCCAGGGTCAGCCTGGTATCTGCTCGTAACACTTAGAGCATAGGTAACATCTGGCCTAGTACAAATCATGGCATACATGATGGATCCGATTGCCGAAGCATACGGGATCACACTCATCCGACTTCGCTCATCAGTTGTCGAAGGACACTGAGTCTTGCTAAGTTTTATGCCATGGGACGTCGGTAAGAATCCCTTCTTGGACTCTTCCATTTTGAATTTCTTCAAAACCTTGTCCATATAAGTACTCTGACTCAATCCAATGAGCCGCCTTGATCTATCTCTATAGATCCTGATTCCTAATATGTAAGTCGCCTCACCCAAATCCTTCATTGAGAAACTCCTTTCCAATGACTCTTTGTTTTCTTGCAACATCATGACATTATTTCCAATCAGTAATATGTCATCCACATATAAGATTAGAAAGTTTACTTTGCTCCCACTAAACTTCTTGTATAAACAAGAATCATGATCACTCTTGATGAAGCCAAACGATTTGACTACCTCATCAAAGCGAATGTTCCAACTCCGAGATGCTTGCTTCAACCCATAAATGGATTTCTGAAGTTTGCAGACCTTGTCAGCATTAGCTGGATCGACAAAACCTTCGGGCTGTATCATATACACGTCCTCAGTTAAATTACCATTAAGGAAAACTGTCTTGACATCCATCTGCCATATCTCATAGTCGAAATAGGCTGCTATGGCTAACATGATCCGAATTGATTTAAGCATCGCTACGGGCGAGAAGGTCTCGTCGTAGTCAACTCCTTGAACCTGTCGGAACCCCTTCGCGACAAGTCGTGCTTTATAGATGGAAATATTTCCATCCATATCAATTTTCTTCTTAAAGACCCATTTTCACTCGACGGGTCTTGCACCGTCAGGCAGATCAATCAAATTCCAAACTTGGTTTTCATCCATGGACTTTAACTCGGATCTCATGGCTCCAAGCCATGACTCAGAATCAGATCCCACCATCGCTTCCGAATAAGTTGCCGGCTCATTACTGTCTAACAGTAAAACATCTCGAGCACTCTGTAATCTGGCAGATCTCCGTGGTTCTGGTGCTGTAACCGGTGTAGGTACCACGACCGGCTCAGCCTCCAAGGCACTCGCCGACTCGCCCCTAACTGGTTCCTCTCGAATTTCTTCGAGTTGCACAGTGCTCCCACTGACTTCCCGACTTAGAAACTCTTTCTCAAGGAAGACACCATTCCGAGCGACAAACACTTTGCCCTCTTCCCGGTTGTAGAAGTAGTACCCCAAGGTTTCCCTCGGATACCCCACAAAAATACACTTATCCGAATTGGGCGTGAGCTTGTCCGACTGAAGTCGCTTGACAAATACCTCACAACCCCAAATCTTAAGAAAAGACAAACTTGGCTTTTTACCAGTCCACATCTCATGTGGTGTCTTCTCTACTGTCTTTGATGGTACTCTGTTTAGTGTGAAAGCTGCAGTTTCTAGACAATAACCCCAAAATGATAAAGGTAGATCTGTCCGACTCATCATTGATCGTACCATGTCCAACAAGGTCCGATTTCTCCGTTCCGATACACCGTTTCTCTGTGGTGTACCCGGCGGAGTGAGTTGAGGAACTATTCCACAACTCTTTAGATGGTCATCAAACTAATGGCTCATGTACTCGCCTCCACGGTCCGACCGTAGAAACTTTATTTTCTTGCCGAGCTGATTTTGTACCTCACTCTGGAATTCCTTGAATTTTTCAAAGGCTTCCGACTTGTGTTTCATTAAATAGATATATCCATACCTACTCAAATCATCAGTGAAGGTAATGAAGTACTCATAACCACCTCTGGTTGTCGTGCTCATTGGACCACATACATCACTATGTATTAGTTCCAACAAGTCGGACGCCCTTTCACAACTCCTTGCAAAAGGTGTCTTGGTCATTTTGCCTAGTAGGCATGATTCACATGTCTCGAACGACTCTAAGTCGAACGAAGTTAGAAGTCCATCATCATGGAGCTTTTTCATGCGTTTCCAACTTATATGACCAAGCCGACAGTGCAAAAAGTAAGTCATATTCAAATCATTTGGTTTCAACCTTTTAACATTTATGTTATAGACTGATTCACTATCAAGATTTAAAATAAATAACTCGTTCTGAACGGGTGCAAAGCCATGAAACATATCTTTCAATTATAAAGAACAACCATTATTCTTAATATTCGGCTCATAACCTTGTCTCATCAAACATGAGGCGGAAATAATGTTTCGACTAAGCGCTGGAACATAATAACAATTATTTAGTTCCAAAATAAATCCTGAAGGTAAATGAAGTTGCATCGTGCCGACTTCCAACGCAGCGACTCTCGCCTTGTTGCCGACCCGAATGTCAACCTCTCCTCTTGCCACGCTCCTAGTTCTTACCAGTCCCTGCAACGAGTTGCATATGTGAATAACTGATCCGGTATCATATACCCAAGAACTATTAGGCGCATCAGCAAGATAAATGTCTATAACATTGCACACAAGCGTACCTGAGTTGGAAGTCACACCTCCACTCTTGGCTCTGTCAGCCAAATACTTGGTGCAGTTCCTCTTCCAGTAGCCATCTTGCTTGCAATAGAAGCAGTTGGCTCCGGCTGTAGGAGAAGGTTTAGTCTTTGAGGGAGCACTCTGGACAGGGCCATGGGTGCTACCTCCTGACTTATCATTCTTCTTCTTAGTCCAAGAACTCTTTTTGAACTTAGCCTTATTCTGCACCATCAACACTTGACTGGCACCTTTCTTGATATCAGCCTCTGCCGTTTTGAGCATCCCATGTAATTCAGTGATACTCTTATCCATACCATGCATATGGTAGTTTGAGATGAACGAACCATACGCACTAGGAAGAGAGTTCATAATTATATCAGTAGCGAACTCTTCGTTAATTGGGAAGCCCAGCCGATCCAGAGACTGTATGTAACCAATCATCTTGATTACATGCGGACTCAGTGGATCACTGTATTTCAGCTTACAGCCACGCAAAGCTTGAGAGACTTGATACCTCTCAGTCTTTGCTTGAGCCTGGAACATACTTTTGAGCCTTTCGATCATATCGTAGGCCTCAACATTCTCGAACTGCTGCTGCAAGTCCGGTTCCATGTGTGCAAGCATAAGAAAGCTAATTTCCGTAGACTCATCTCTAGTCTTACGGTAGGCATTTGTGACAGCGACAGTCGCATCATCATCAGGCTCTTCTGGAAGTGGAGTTTCTAGAACATGTTCTTTCTTGTCATGCTTGAGGACTATCCTCAGATTACGGTACGAGTTGGTGAAATTAGTTTCATTAAGCTTATCTTTCTCTAGGATTGACCTCAACGCAAAAGTGGACAACTGAGTAAGTTTGCTAGGTGCCATTGATCTACAACAGAAAATACGCAAAAACACTTAAGACATGTATTCATAAAAGAGCAGGCATATTAAACGCTTTAATACTTATGCTCCCACTAGAACCAACATCCCTCCGATGGTTGCTAAGTGATTCAAGATCCTAAATAAGCAAGCCGACTAGTGAGTTTTAGCATCACCGCTAGCCGTCAAGTGATCTAGGTAGGCAACACCTTGCCAATCGTATCCAATACGACTCCTGTTAGTTGGGTGACATCACATGCCCCGGCTCCCAACCTACATCGCCCCGAGCCCCACAACCGTTGTGATGGACTCGTCTAGATTACAAAGTGCTTCTGCTTGTAAGAGTCCGACTCAAACCCACCTAACCGGAAAGAATTGGTAGCACCTCAATTTTATGAGCCCACTACCAAGAATGTCCGACTTGTGATGGTGCAGCACTGGCGGGGCGACCGACTAGACCTTCTTTGAGGGATTAAAGAATCTACCAACTATCTAAATAGAGGTAAATAGAGACATAACAATAACACAAATAAAGCAATTATAATGTGAAATGGTATGGCTCTCTTAATGGTGATCTCCATCTCCACAAAGCTTGTAAGTCGACTCGTGCCAACTCTTGTCATGTGCCATCTTACTCCATGTAGCCGACTTGTACATCGACTTGCATGCCTTCCGGGTTCTCCAACAAGCTACACTAGCTAGTAAATGAAAATTTACATAGAGAATCCGACACGCAGGCCGGTATACAATAAAATGACAGCACCTAGGCTCCAGCCGGCTGACAAGAACATGATACGCAGATCATGTATGGATTACACACATCACATGCACATAAGCCATACCATTCACAACTTCCTGCAAAAACAAGTTATGCATAGACGCGATATCTACCGGCGTTGTGAAACTCGTAACGACATCTAAGGCGCTACGACAGGGCGAATCTCATCTGCATTCCGATCATGGATTTCTTCATCGGATAAAACGATTTTACCCGAATCTGATTCGTATTCCGATTCGACCAAACTCTTTGATCTTCGAGCACCGCAACTGGATTTATGTGTCACGGTATACCCCGATGGCGGAAACCGACCGGTAGGGGTAAGTTGTTCCACGACCTTAGCAGTATGATCACGGAAACCTGATCATCCATTAACCCCGAGTACGATTGATCCAATAAACCTTGTACAAAACCGATCTATCTCATAGAACGACCACCAAAACAGCAATTAGATCACATCTAACGCTAACTACATATCACATATGTACGGATCTCGGGCCTAATACCAGAAGCTACCGCTCTGATACCACTGTTGGAACGCGTAGAGAGAAACAAAAACTTTTCCTACGCGGTACATCCAAGATCTAGCCGAGGTAGAAGGCCACGATGATTACCAGTAGACGCGCGGTTGCGGATTATCGATGAAGCGCGTCGGGGCAGTGCAGTCCCACGATCCGGTCCGGCCGATCCAATCCCTCGAACTTCGAAGTGCTGAACGTGCAGCACCTCTGCCGGTATCCACACGTACGAGGAGGAGCTCCGACGGCGGACTGCTAGGTCTGGTGCGACGGCTGGACTGAGTGGGGCTAGGGTTCCCAACGCATGGGAGAGTGGACTAACGTGCCCGCTGGGCAACCTGCGCCCCTCTTTATATAGCGTATGGTAATGGGCTTCACAACACTTGTGGCCCATTCCCTCTGTGAGTCCGACTCACAAAACCAGTCCATTTCCGGTTCGGGTCCAACCCGACCAGTACTTTCTCCCGCTCTTAAGTGTGCGACCCTGCGGGCTCATGGCGACTTGGACACGATTGGAGTCCGACTCTCAATCGATCAATCGGTAGCGGCTCCTAGCAGAACGTGCCGACTCCCAAGTCCCATTGAGTCATGACGACATACCTTTCAATGTGATATTCATCTTAGTCTCTTTTGCCTCACGATATACCTTGTCGAGCTATAGGCGATTTATCGTCATCCCTTAAATAGCTCAACTCTCTTCTCGATCTGTGACATATGATTCATCTGACTAACTCTTAGTCAACTGACACAGTTAACACTTAACTGAGTCGCGCATGGCCATGCTTCCTGAATCATATCACTCGAGAGGGCCCAGAGAATATCTCTCCATTCGGAGGGGAAAAATCCCATCTTGATAATCCACATCACACAGCTTGCTTCTCATTCGACCCGAACTCTGCCTTTATAGTTGCCTTGTCACAGAACAACGTTTGACAGAACCTAAGTCGGTAATCCACAACTCGGATTATGCGACAACCTCAGGTCTAAGGATTACATTGATTGAGACATGCAAATGACGACTTGATCGTTGCATCTCAATGTGGGTCAGTCCGACTTGCTAAACTCTTTATCCAAGTCCGTGATCGTTGGAATGGCATCATCATGCCCATGACAAGTGGAACCGTGTCATCAGCCAACTCTCACATTAGTCTAGGGTGTGTGTCCAGCACAACCTTAATGACTAAGGACAATTTAGTATGAACAACATGAATACATAGTTCCACAATCGAATCACATATTCAATGATATATATCAGATGTTCAAAACAGGGACAACTTAATAACTTTATGAATACAGTGGGAATCACATCAGACATGATTGCCTCTAGGGCATATTCCCAACACTTAGGAGACCTTAGTTAGCATGGACGTTAGCTAGTACTCTACTAATTAAAGTTAACAACCCCAGGTCACTAAGATGACTATTTTTCATAACGGAATTCTATACTCCATCCCCTCTGTGTTTCGAAAAACTCTATTTACACTAAGGTTAAAAAGGAGCATCTTAAAATTTTGCACACTGTTACCTAACTTAATCCACTTTAAAATCTTGTGTAGATAGCAGTTGTCTTCACCAAGTCCTTCCGGCTGGGATCGCATGCACCCTGCTATCGCCGCTTTGAGGAGGATTTGATCAAGATGACTCATCTTATCGGTCGTCCCACACCTGAGTTGAAGGGAGCCCAGATTCACCATGATGGACGAGAATTGTCCTGGTTGGTGGTCTGCACCATCCGTGCACCTTTGCTAGCACCGTCAACCCCAGAAATCATTTAGGATGTTGTGGAGAACAGTTGGGAAGATGGTATCCTTAGAGTGATGCAGCTGACCATTGCCAAGCTCGCGAACTTCTTTCGCGGCAAGTTTGCCGGCACCCCTTATAGATACTTTGGAAGACGCGACGAGGATGGCAGGCCAGTAGAAGTCACTGGAGACTTTGTGTTTGCTCGTCACTTCCAGCACTTGGAGGGACAGCTGTACAACACCCAACTCTCCCTTGATAAAGTTAGAGCAGATTATGACCTCCGAGGCAGAGAGATAGACCAACTAGAAGCCAGTCTTGGTGCAACTTCGGCTACCGAGCGTCGTCTCAAAGTACTGAAGAAGACCATGAAGTACACTGACTCCCAGCACCGCACACAAGTGAGAGCCCTTCAGCTTCAGCTTGCAGCCAGCAAGACCAGAGTTGAAGAGTTGGAGGAACAGCTACGCGCTTCCTCAAGCACTTAGGATTGCCGCAGGATGTTAGGAGTTGTGTTATTTACACCCATACGCTTGTTTGTCTGTATTGTGTGAACTTTGTTAGAACTTTGTTAGGACAGTATTCTAAAATTACGAAGTACCAATACAGAAAAAAGAAATGCCCTCCTCCTATGAAACTGCAGTAATGCCTATGCCCACACAAATGTCACACCCTCTGAAACACTAGTGGCACAAGTATTAAGGAGAAGCGTTGTCAAATGGAAGACACGATTACCGTTTTCGACCACCCCCCCCCCCCCCCCGCGTGGCTCCACCGAGCCTTTGACGGGTAGTGGTTCTAGGGGACAAGCTACGAAAAAGGTACTCCCTAGCCAGTGAGAAAGATAAACTCCTCTACGCGGGGGTTATCTAAAAATAATCTAGGTCTGAAGGTCCTTCTCAACGGGGGGAATTAAAATTAATCCTCGGTAGGAAAATGGTAGAAGAAGATAAACCCAAGAGAGTCAGAAGCATCAGTGTGCCTCTTCGTTACCAAATATGAGTATTCCATTCCCAAATATATTATTCATGTACCAAACTACTGACATACTCCGGTCTGATAACTTAAACTGAACATTTCTACTGTAGTAAAAGTAAAGTTTGCTTGTAACCTTGACCAAATATGTTTCTTAACCACAAGCTTTCGCCATTGCACTTTCAAGCTTATTTGCAGCCGCATAATACTGGTGAGGAAATATGCAGGAAGTAAACGGCCTACCCCGCAAAAAAGAGGAAAATATACCTTGCTCGATTTGTGAGCAGAACTTGTCCTAGATGACAAGCAAGTGCTACCAATGCCATTCACACATCATCCATGTTGCTACTAGAAAATTTTGTGGTATACAGATGATCTAGCCTTCTTAATGCATCCACTTTTCCAAGCATCTCATTTGGTTTGAATCACGGTTTTTCATGCTAATAAAGACCCTGATTGAATATTTGTCACCATGTTGTTTTGCAATGACTCGGAGGAGTCCTAGGATTTGGAGTCGCAAAAATTCACATTCCACATAACAGAAATAAAACATGAAGGAGGAGGAGGAATGCGCGGTGTCGAATAGGAGAGATGATGCGTACCGTTTCGGAGGCTCGCTGCTCAGGGAGAGGGCCTGGAGGTGGAACGGATGCTGAAAGTTGTCACCTGATATTGAGAGTTATCATAATAGCTGAAGCAAATAAATACCTCAAGGTGTTATCTTCGAGATTTCCGATGGGTGTTGCCACTAGATACAATCCTAACTCCAAATCCTGCATATCAAATTGGAGCAACAAGCGAGTTAAACTAATAAACATGCCATTTCTTATTGTAATTTTTTTTATCCAAGCTTTTATGAGAAAATTGTGAAGTTAAATATTGAAACACACTACTCTGAAACTACTAAGTGCCAATACAGAAAGATAAGAACTTTCCGCACATTTCAACTGTAGTGATGCACTCGGGAGACCCTATTCCCACACAAATGTCAGATCCCACAGAACACTAGCGGCACAAATATTAAAAAGAATCGGCGCTAAATGGGAGACCGGATTACCATTTTCGAGGCCCACGGCTCTAGCATACTGACATACTGCACTTTGATAACTTAGACCGCAGACTTCTTCTACTATAGAGAAGAATAAAATAAAGGTTACTTGTAAACTTGACCAAATATGTTCCTTGATTACAAGGAACATATTTCCTTGACCAAATAAAGGTTCATTTTAATATAGGCCTGATTGAATATCCGTCAGCATGCTGAATTCACATTCCACAGAAGAGAAATAAAACATGAAGGAGGAGGAGCGTACGGTGTCAAACGGGAGAGAGGATAAGTACCGTTTCCGAGGCCCGCTGCTCCAGCCTCCAGGGACGCCGGGGACGCGAACGGATGATGCGGGAGCGGAGGTTGTGGGGAGAGGTTAGCGACAGGGAGAGGGCCTGGAGGCGGAGCAGCGACTCCATGGGCGGCGGCGGCAGCGCGGAGGTCAGAGTGTTCAGCAGATAGCGTTCTGTTCTGTGTTGGAAGTCGTTTCCTTTTTCCCTTTGACGGGAAGATCCCCCTCGCCTCAAACCGCCGCCGGCCGCCGTGACGCCATGTTCCACCTCCGAAAGCTCATCTCCCCCCTGCACAGGCCCGTTCGCTGCTGCCCGCCTCTCCCGCATCCCCTCTCTCTACCGCCTACTCTCCACCGCCGCACCCGCAGAACCTTTCGCCGTCGAGGACTACCTCGTCACCACCTGCGGCCTCACCCAAGCCCAGGCACTCAAGGCATCCAAGGGGCTCTCCCACCTCCGGTCCCCCTCCAACAGCGACGCCGTCCTCGCCTTCCTCTCTGGCCTCGGTTTCTCCAGCGCCGACATCGCCACCGCCGTCTCCGCCGACCCTAAGCTCCTCTGCGGCAACATGGAGAAGAACCTGTCTAAACGCCGATTGTTACCTCGACATTGCTTGCTCAAGGTCCTCGGTGCCAAGGGATTGGTGGATGCTCAGCTGAGTTTTTTTTTCTGCGGTAATGGCGACTGAGGAGAAGTTCCTGGAAAGGTTTGTGCTCTCTTACAAGGACGCCGTTCCAGGCCTCGCTAGCACGTACGCATCTAGCTGTGCCGGGAATGTACCAAAATGATGTGCTTTGTGAGAAGATAAAAGAGAACCTTAGAAAATTCTTTTTTCGCGAAAACGCAAAAGCTTTGCGTTTCGATGCATTGATAGAAAAAGAGAGTTAATTTGTACAAGCCCAAGAAAGGGCACACCACACATTACAACTCAACACCAAACTAGGTACCCTGCGGGATGATCTGGCGTAGGCCGCGTGCCCCCGCCCTAGACCAATCGTTAGCCTCCGCTTTGATGGTGTCGAGGAGTAGTGCCACCGAGGGGCGCAAGTCGTCGAAGACTGCCGCATTCCGGTGCTTCCAGATCCACCAGGCCGTGAGCATAATCAACGACGAGGTGCCCTTGCGAAGCGCACGGGGGGTGGCGCGCAAAGCGAGCGCCCACCACTCAACGAATGCCCCATCACCCAAGGGGGGAGGGGCCGTGGATCGAATCCAAGATAGGACTTCATGCCACAGCGTCCGCGAGAAGGGGCAGGCCACCAGTAGGTGTGACATGGTCTCTTCCGATTGGTCGCACAACGGGCATCGCTCCGCATGGGGCAGCCCCCGGCGCGCCAACCTCTCGCCCGTCCAACATCTGTCCAAGCAAGCGAGCCAGATGAAGAACTTCACCCTAGGGGGGGCCCACGAGCGCCAAGTCAACCTCCAAGGTTCCGACACGATCGAGCCTAGGAAGAGGCTGTTGTAGCAGGAACTAGAGGAGTATTGCTCGTCCGTGGTCCAACGCCAAGACATCCTATCGGGCACGTCCGTCAGGTGGACGTCCCGCACCCTGATCCAGAGCTGGACGTACTGCCAGAGAGCCAGGGGGCTAAGGGCACCCCCGATATCCGTGATCCAGCAGCGCTCAACCAGCGCTTGTCGCACCGTTCGCCGTTTCCGGGGCCGCCTGGGGACCAGCGCGTGGAGGTCCGGCGCTAGTTCCCTGATCGTCTTCCCATCTATCCAGCGGTCCTCCCAGAAGAGCGCCGAGTCACCGTCGCCAACGACCATGAATGTAGACGCATCAAAGATGCCTCGCTCCTCTGCCGAGAAGTTCATGTCCAGTCCGCGCCATGGGCGAAGCGGGTCCGTACGCATCCTCCATAGCCAGCGCACCCTAAGGCTGATAGAGGTGCGGGCCAGGTCAGGTATTCCCAAGCCCCCGTACTGCAGCGGGCGACATACCCTAGACCAGTTTACATGGCATTGACCACCGTTAGCGTCCCGGCGCCCTGCCCAAAGGAAACCTCTGAGTATCTTGTTCACCTGTTTTAGCACCCTTTTGTTAAGACTTAACACGATCAGCTGGTGTAGTGGGATTGCCGCCAACACCGACCGAACCAACGTGAGGCGTCCGGCCTTCGGCATCATGGCTGCCTTCCATGTCGGTAGCTTGTCCGCAAGGCGATCCACCAAGGGCTGAAGAGCCTCAGCCGAGAGGCGCCTGACGGAGAGGGGGATGCCCAGGTATCTGATCGGCAGGGGGGCCAGTGTGCAGCCCATGGAAGCCGCCGCACCCGCAGCCTCCTCCTCGGAGCATGCAATCGGGGACACCGAACACTTGGAGAAGTTGGTGTGAAGGCCCGAGGCTTGTCCAAAGAGTCCCAGAATGTCGCGCACTGCGCGTATTTCGGGTTCATCCGGATGGCAGAAAATCACCACGTCGTCCGCGTAAAGCGAGACCGATGTCACCAGATCGCGGCGCGCAAGTCGCCGCAGGATCCCCAACTCAATGGCTTTCGCCAGCATCCTGTTGAGCATGTTCATCACAAGCACAAACAGTGTTGGCGACAGGGGGTCTCCCTGTCTCAGGCCCCTCCGGTGCCAGATGGGTGGGCCTGGCTCGCCATTGAGCAACACCCTGGTGCTAGCCGTCGACAGGAGGATCGCAACCAGCTCTCGGAACCTCGGGCCGAATCCCAGCCTTTGGAGGACCTCAAAGAGGAACCCCCAGGATACGGAGTCGAAAGCCCGCGCGATATCCAACTTGAGCATTACGCGCGGCTCCTTCAGACTATGGAGTAGTCTAGCCGTCTGCTGCACAAGCATGAAGTTGTCGTGGATGCAGCGCTTCTGTATGAAGGCGCACTGGTTGCTGTCAACGAGCAATCCCGCCCTAGGCGCCAGTCTCGCAGCCAAAGTCTTCGCAACCAACTTCGCGAAGATGTGGATCAAGCTGATGGGACGATAGTCCCCTAGGGCAGCCGCATCTGGTCGCTTAGGCAAGAGAATCAACAGGGCCTGGTTCAGACCCTGGAAGCCGCGCCCGTTCAACGTGAAAAGCTTCCCGAAGGCCGCCATGAAGTCCCCCTTGACCGTGCCCCAACAGCTCTGTAGAAACTCTGCTGTGAAGCCGTCTGGCCCCGGCGCCTTCCCATGAGGGAGTCGCCGCACCACCTCACTAACTTCCTCCTCGGAGAATGCGGCCTCCAGCTCCCTAAGATCCTCCGTCTGAGCTCCCAGGAATTCGAGGTCGAGCGAGAGCTGACGGTCATCCGAGGTGCCCAAGAGCTCCTGAAAGTGCGTGAAGGTGGCTTCTGCCATGGCCGCATGGTCAGAGACAACCGCACCGTCCACCGTAAAACTGTGCACCACGTTCTTCTGCCGGCGGTAGGAGGCATGCTGGTGGAAGAAGGCTGTGTTCGCGTCTCCCTCACTGAGCCATGCAATCTTGGCCCGCTGCCGAGCCATCGTGCGCTCCAGAGAGGCCAACCCTAGGTAGGTCCGCTTTAACTTAGCCCGTAGTAAGCGCTCATCCGAGGAGAGTCGGCGAGACTCCATCGCAATGTCCAGTCTAAGGACGACCTCCCGCGCTATCATGAGCTGCAGTTTGATGCACCCCACCTTCTTGTCGCTCCAGCTCATCAGGCTGCGGGCCGTGCGCTTAAGCTTAGCGGTCAGCCGACGGAAAGGATCCGGGTCGCCATCAATCGCGCCCCAGGCCGACTCCACCACCTCGCTGAATCCATCGAGCTTCATCCAGAAGCGTTCAAACTGGAAACGCTTGCGTCCGATGGTTTGTGCCGTACAGTCGAGGACCAGGGGACAGTGGTCCGCGATCACCGTGGCAAGACACCTGAGGGAGCAAAAATCGTGCATTTCCTCCCAAGATGTCGTCACAAACACCCTATCAAGTCTCACAAGAGTCGGGGATCGACGCTCGTTCGACCACGTATAGCGTCGCCCATGGAGATAGATCTCCTTGAGCTCGCTGTCATTTAGGAAACGCCTGAAGCGTCCCATCATCCGTCGGTTCAGGTTGCCGTTATTCTTGTCCTCGTCCCGGTAGATTAGGTTAAAATCCCCGCAGAGGGCCCAGGGGCCAGCATGAGTGGCACGGACCGTTCGCAACTCCTCCAAGAAGGCGATCTTATCCGCCTCCTCCTGCGGTCCGTAGACGCACGTCAGCCACCACCCGGGCGCATCTCCAGGAGGGGATACCTTAGCCGTGACACTGTTGGTGTCAACGTGGGCGTCAACTAGTTGGACAAGCCTACTGATCCATGCCACAATGATCCCTCCCCTCGTCCCAGTCGCCGGCAAGAAGAAGTAAGCGTCAAAATCCGCGCCTAGGGTTTCCATTACGATAGAGGGGGATACAACCGCAAGCTTAGTCTCTTGCAGGCACACAATAGACGCACCCGTCGTTCCTACTACGCTACAAACACCCGTGCGACGTGCGCGGTCGTTCAGGCCTCGCACGTTACACACCATCACCTTGGGTTCGTAAGACATCGTAACATCTTTACACCCTTGGTGAGGATCACCTCTAGATCAAGTCTCGACGAGGCGTCCACCCGACGTGTCCATCAGCGGCGGGGAGCAGCCCCGCAACGACGAGATGGACCACCCATACAGCTCAGCCACCGCCCCGATCATCTCCTCCGTTAGTGGCAGCTCGAACATCCTGTGATAGGCGTCCAGAGCCGCCTGCGAGGGTGCCTCGTCCTTCTTGAGGATCCCCAGCTTCCTCATGAGGTTCCGAACCGCTCGCGTCTCCGAACTCATGCCACCTGGCTGTCCAGCGATCCGTGGGCTGCGGCGAGGCCTGAAGTCCATGGCCATCAGCCGGCGGTGAATAGCCGGGGCGTGGAGTAGGGCGTCAGGGCGTGTCCCTGCCGCAGTCAGGAACTCCCCGAGCGTGCTCGGCCTCGTCACCTCCGACGGACGCGTGGACGTCCGCTGCGTGACTCTCGGGCGTGCGAACACGACCGGCGGCGTCGCGAACCTGTGCGCACCCGTGGGCGTCAACCGTGCCACAGGTGGTGGTGGCGCCTCCATCTCGATTTCCTCGTCAACCGGCTCGTCGTCCGAGAGGTCCTGTGGCAGCGGCCCCCTCATGGGCGGCACCACGACACCCAACCCGTGGTCCGACCGGCCCGCCAAGCGGAGGACAGGGCTGGCCTCCACGCCACCATCCTCGCACTGCGAATACTCCAGCTGGTCCACAGCCAAGGCCCGAAAGGCATCAAGGCCCAAAGGGCGGGTCCCACCCATGGAGTTGTTGACAGAAGGGAGGGAGCATCCCGAGGTGGCGACAGGCTCGTCCAGCCTTGGATCGGGAGCCAGCACTGGCCCCGCGGGCCCCCCCTGCGCGGAGGCAACATCCAGCGGTTCCAACCCGCCTTCCACGTGCTGCGCGGCGTCGGAGACCACTTCCTGCGCGGTCCTTGGAGAGGAAGCCACCAGAA
The DNA here is from genome assembly GCA_028641055.1 of Alopecurus myosuroides. Taxonomy (NCBI): domain Eukaryota; kingdom Viridiplantae; phylum Streptophyta; class Magnoliopsida; order Poales; family Poaceae; genus Alopecurus; species Alopecurus myosuroides. The sequence continues at coordinate 32,741,695 of CM054061.1, forward strand.
CTCCTGTGGGCCCCTCCGACCCAGCGCTACCAACCAGCGCGCCGTGAGCGTTTGGAATAGCCCCTGTCGCTACCTGCGCGTCACCTGCGGGGGAAGCAGAGTGCGGGCCCCCTCCACCCCTTCTTTTTGCCTTTTGACCGGGTCCGCGACGCTTTTTCCTGCGGCGGTTGCGCCCAGCGACCGGTCCACCCACGACTACGCCCGAAAGGAGGATCCTGGTGGGCTCCGCCTCCCTTTGCCGGGCCCCGCCACGTGGGCCGTTGGAGGAGGAGCGTCCCCCAGCATCGGTGCCCGTACGATCCGGAGCGGCGGCGCCGCCACCAGGCAGCGAATCCGGCATGCCAGGGTCGTAGGTGTATTGCCTCGACAGCGGCCACCTTGGGGTCGGCCCAGCGCCGCCACCAGCGCCGCCGCCAGCGTCACCCCCCGGCGATGGCCTGCGGTAGTCCGTGAAGCTCGTTACGTGCACGATCAGCGGGTACATCAACGTTCCGACGAGTGGCGGCGTGACCGCCTCGCCCGGAGCCGCTAGCGTCTGCGCCGATGGAGGGTCGCCTGGTTCTATCACATGGAAGTCCACCTCGCGCGGGATGAGCGCCGGATCCAAGCACCAGGCGGAGAGACGAAACGTGTCCATGTCCGCCCGGGAGCGCGTGAGCGGATCAAGCCGCTCCACCCACGAGTTCGGGGACAGCACCGCCTCCGCCGCCGCGATGCTCCAGGTGTTGGCCGGGATGCCCTCGATCTCCAGATTGACATGGACACCCAGAGCACCCACCGTGGCGCCGGTGCGCCGCGACCAAGGTTCTACTCGCAGGCGGAAGAACGGAGTCTGGATGAGGCCGTTCCTCAAGATCATTGCCCTGTCCTGGTCCGCGCGGAAGTAGACGAGGAGACTCCCGCCGTGGTGACGGTGCACGGAGAAGACCTCCGTCGGGAGGTCGTAGATGGCCGTGATCGCCTCCGCGAGGTTGTCCGGCGAGACCTGCCGATTCTCCCCAACCGGCGTGGCGACCAGCGCGCACTGCAGGGCGCTTTCGGCCTCCTCCACCTCGGGCGAGCGGGCGAAGATGCACGCCGTCTTCGCCGGGCGGCGCGCCAGCTCACCGCCTAGCGAGACCTGCCGGGAGCCACCTGGGGATAGCACGCCGCCGGCCCGGTCGTCTCTGCGCTGTAGGGGAAGCGGCGCGATCACCGCGCGCTCATCGACACGCGCCGGCGCGGGGCGCCCAACCACCTGGCGCCCCATAGGTGCAGCCGTCCTACGGGCATCCACCTCCGACACAGGCGTCGGCGACGGCGCCGCCTGGCGGGGGCCCTGCGCAGATCTCCGCGCGTCCGCCATGAAGGACGAACCAGCCGGGCGCACCGAGGGGGGCGCCACCACGCGCGCAGATGGCGTGGTCGCCTGCCGCGCCGTCGAGACACCTTGCCGCGCTGACGAGACACCGTGCTGTGGGGGAACCACCGTGCCGCGCGAAGAACGCGGCGGCGCCACCGTGCGCGACGAGGACCCCGAGCGCGCCTCCATGCGCGACGAAGAGCCCGTCCGCGCCCTCGAGGAAGACTGGGCATGTATCCGCGCGTCGCGGCGCCCATCTTCACCACCAGCGGGGCCGCCCCGGGACGAGCCCCCCGCTGTCCTCTTCTGCGCAGGCTCATCGCCGGCGTCGGGAGGCGTGCGCGGTCGGGGCTCGGTGCAGGCCCTCGACATGTGGCCCTCCTTACCACAGCGGATGCACACCGGCCCGGTGGTGCAGTCGCGGGCGCGGTGGCCGGGCTTGGTGCACAGCAGGCACAGCCCGTCGTAGGCGCTGTAGGCGCCGACGTCGCGCCCGGGGCGCGCCATCTTCGCCGTCGCCTTCTTCCCACCGCGGCGTCCACGAGCCCTCTTCTTCTTGGGCTGTTCCCAGGGCGCGGGATTGGGGTCGACCTCTTCCAAGGAGTCGCCGGAGTCGTCCAGGGCGTCGATGGCCGTCACGGCGTGGGCCTCCCGGACCACCTCCGACCTCAGCTCCAGGCGCGCGCGCGGGGAATCGCGGTCGTCGCCATCCTCAGAGGGCCCAGCCAGGGCGTCGCGGTAGGAGCGTGGGGAGCTGTCGGAGTCGCTCCTCCCGCCGCGCCAGCGCTCATCCCGGCCGCGGTGGCCTCCTTCATCGTCCGACAGGGTGGGGGAGAAGGGAGAGGGGAGGGGAGACGGGGAGGGTGAGCGAGAGGCGGGCATGGCCGCGGAGGTGGGCGCCGCGGTCGGAGCGACCAGCGGCGGAGGGGGTTGGTGGCCGTCGGCGCCGGAGCGGCGGCCGACGGTGGGAGCAGGTGGGGATGGGAGTAGGTGGGGATGGGAGTGTACGGCGTGTTTTGAAAGGAAGGTGCTAAACAACTGGATATCAAGAATTCATTATCACCCCTTAGAAAATTCTGCTCATGGTTGTGCTGGGAGTTTATAACAGTGGCGTTGTTCTAGTGTACTGGATGGAAGATTTTAAGGTTCGCATCCCCTTGCTGACTTGATTCACTGTTGTTAAATTTTGACATAGGTGATCGATTGTGGTGTCACTAATTGATTAATGCATACCTACGTGGCTCACATGTATGAACTTGCAATTGCATTCGTGTGAGCAAACCTAGTTGATTTGACATTTTGGCACGATTGAGTTTTTCTTAGGTTACAATTGTCGGATGTAGTGTATGCTGAGTGAACGTTTATGCTCTTCTACCATGTAGTTACTTATACATACATCTTCAATTCAAGCATGTGTCTTCTCGGGGATAATAGTCTGTTCCAAATGATGCTGGAGTAGAGATGGGTGTTTTCTCTTTAAAAAAATCATGTATAAATAACTATTGAATTAATTCGGTATGAGTTGAGCAACCATAATTTAATGGAGTGACTGCTTCAGCTTATATATTTTAAAATGAAGATGGAACCACATTTGGATTAGGCTGATGGAAGTTGTGATCATTAGCGTGGCACATTTGAAACCATTGTGCCTCAACTTGATATATTTGTTTGGCACTTATTGATGCCTTCTTTGTTATCCTTGACAGGAGGATAGGGCTATTGAGAATTTGAGATACGTCTAGTGCATTCCTTCTCCTTGACTCTTTTGTATAGCATATAAGCGTATAATTTATGTATTTTCCCATTGTGAACTCCCTTTGGAACACCAGATTTGTTAGGTTTATGTTTGTTTAATCATATAACATCATAAGGCATTATGTGGCCACTAGAAGCTCTTTAATGTTCGCATCTTCAAGCTGCCACACTGGATTAATTGCTATGCAAGTTTGTTTGCTACATCCATCAGCATGGCGTGTTTCTGCCGTAGGCTGGTGGTCTAGGATGTTTGCTATAATTTTTTTGTGCTAAGTTTATTTTCTATGAATGAAACCATTGGATGCTTATTTATTTTTGTTTCTTCTTCTGTGCTTTTCTTTTGGGCACACAGTTTGTCGAGAGCTCCTGACCTCAAGGTGCTACCTATGATATTACAGTTAGAACTTCCTATCCTCCTAGGTCTGCTCCTCGTATGTGTTTGACGATTGATCTCGCCGGATGTTATTTCCTATCCTCGTCCATTTTATCTGGTAGCATGTGCGAGTGAAATCCTCCTTTTTACCCCCAAAGAGTAGCGCAGAATAGTATATGCGACTATGGTGAACTTCCTGCAAAAGAGATGTTCATGTTCTATACAGCTTGAATGATCTCTCAGAGATTTTTTTTTTTTTTTTGAGAGCGCAACGGGGGGCCAAAAAAGGCCCACCTGAACATTTTTTATTAATGGCCCCCGAGAAGGGGGGGAAGCACATTACATGGGATTTTTACAAAAGATTTTACAAGAGGGACTCACACCAGGCGCGCAGGCCGGAGAGGTCGATCCTACGGGGAGCACGAACCAACCAAAGTTTCAAGTGGTCTGAGACCAGGGCGGCAATACTTGCGCCGGAAAGCCGGTCGGAGTCAAACACCATGCGGTTTCGCGACTTCCAGACCGACCAAACGACGGAAAGTATGACCGTACGGAGAGCGCGGGGATGGAAGGGGGGGAGGCAGCCCGTGAGTTCGCACACCAGGTCCTCCAGCCCGGCCCCCTGGCTGAGGCGAATACCTGGGGCGAGACGCAACCAGACCTCGGCCAGCCGCGGGCAACGGACAAACAGGTGATCCCGATCCTCCACGTGTCCGGGGCAGAAGGGGCAGTGCGGCGAGGAGAGGCAGCCGAGGTGAAAGAGATGGGCGCGCGTCCTGGTTCGACCCAGGCGGAGGATCCAAAAGAAGACGCGCACTTTTGGGGGCGCGAAGTTGTCCCAGTTAAGTTCTTGCAATGGGACGCCGACGCCGGAAGACCGGAGAGCCCGGTAGATCTCGCCAGTCCGGAAATCCCGCGAGCGCCCAAGGGAGACAATCCGACGATCCGGAGCGTCCACGAGACGGGTAGCCTGTATCCGGGCACGAAGGAAAGCCATCTCAGCATCGGCCTGGTGAGAAAGGCGGGCGCGGAGGCCCAGGTGCGTATCCCCTCCGGCCGAGACGCCGGCGAGCGTCACGCCAGAAGCGGTGCAATGTGAGAACGCAGCGGGGAGCACAGTCGCAAGAGGGCCCAGCGGCGTCCAAGCGTCATGCCACAACGAAGTCGTGGCGCCGTCACCGGGCTCAACTCGTGTGATGGAGCGATACAGAGGAAGCAGGGCCTCAAAGTGGCGCCAAGAGGGGGTGGACGGCTGTGGATGTGCACAGAGGTAACTCCGCCGAACCCATCGAGTCCAGGGGGTGTCCTTCCCGGAGAGGAGCCCGTGAATGTTCTTGAGGAGCAGACATGTGTTCTGAAGCTCAAGGTCCACGACGCCCAACCCTCCTTCCGACCTAAGCCGGCATACCAGGTCCCAGGCGACCTGACAATCGCCCCCGGAACAGACCGCAGCAGCCTTCCACAACATGGCTCGTCTTGGTCTATCCATCTTTGCGATAACCCCTTTCGGCAGGGGGAGGACCGACATGGCAAGGATGGGTAGGGCCGAGAGAACGGCAGTGGCAAGAGTAAGGCGACCACCAATGGGGACAAGGGGGGTGCGCCATCCCGGGATCCTGCCGGCGATCTTGGCGGCAAGGAACTCCAGGGCCGAGGCAGGGAGCTTCTGGTCGGACAGGGGGAGACCCAGATATGTCTGCGGGAACGACGAGACAGGGCAGCCGAGGAGCCCAGCCAGGAGCGAGGCACGATCAGCCGACAGGCGCACGGGAACGAACGTGCTTTTGTGGAAGTTAATGTGCAACCCGGTCGCCCGGGAGAAGGACTCCAGGACGCCCCGCAGCCGCAGAACCTGCTCGGGGATGGCTCGGAGCACGATGAGGGTGTCGTCGGCGTATTGGATGACGGGCACGGGGAGGTCGTCGGCGAGTGGGTGGCGAAGTCGGTCGTCCCCAACATCCTCAACGAGCAAGGCCCGAAGAAGCTCAGCAACAATCAGGAAGAGGTAGGGAGAAAGGGGGTCACCCTGCCGCAGGCCGTTCCTGCAAGTGATCCAACGCCCGGGCACTCCATTTAGCAAGACCGCCGTTTTGCCGGAGGAGAGAATGGACGACACCCACCCACGGAAGGTGGCGCCAAACCCACGAGCGAGCAGGATCCGATCAAGCGCGTCCCAGCTGACAGAGTCAAAGGCTTTCCGGAAATCAAGTTTGAGGACCACGGCTCCCACCTTGCGGACATGACAGCTCTGGACTAAGTCGATGGCGTAGAGAAAGTTGTCGGTGAGGACCCGCCCTTTGACGAAGCCGGATTGCTCGAAGGAGACCAAGCGCTCAATGAAGGATTGGAGCCGCGTGGTAAGGACACGCGTGACGAGCTTCATGACGCAATTCTGAAGGGAGATGGGACGGAAACCGTCGGCAGTGACCACATCCGGCTTTTTAGGCAGCAGAGCGATGAAGGCGCGGTTGATACCATCGAGGCGCGCGGTCCCGGAATGGAAGGCGGAAAGGAAGTCCAGGACGTCGGGTTTGACAAGGGACCAAAAGGCACGAAAGAACGCGGGGCCGAAGCCGTCGGGGCCCGGGCTGCTGTCCAACCGCATGGCCCAAAGGGCTTCCCGAGCTTCCTGCTCGGAGAAGGGGGCCTCCAGGGAGTGAAGCCCCGCCACATGCGAAAGCACCCGACGGGGGTCGAAGTCCCATACGGACGGCTGGGTGTCCCCAAGGAGGCGTGAGTAGAAGCGGTGCAGCACCGCGGCCTTATCGGAGTGATTGACAAGGACCCGCCCGTCGTCATGAAGGATCCGAATTTGGTTGCCACGAAGACGCGCGGACGCGCAGGCATGGAAGAACCGAGTGTTGTCCTCCCCCAGACGGCAAAGGCGGAAGGTGAACCGCTGACGCCAGTAAAGGTGCAGGCGCCGATATTCCCCGGCCAGGTGGGATCGAACGAGATCCCGGAGGAGGCTCTCCGGGGCGTACAACGTGCGCGACTCCTCGACCCCGTCCAAAATACCGATAACCCGTCTGCAGTTCGAGATCACCTCAGCAGGTCGACGGCGGGCCCGGGCCCATTTCTTGGAGACGGCCCGAGCCCACTTAAGCAGATTGGTCAGACGCCCGGCCACGCAAGAGCGCGCGCGATTCTGATGACGGGCCCAAAGAGAGGCGACCAACGCCCGATACTCGGGCAGGGAGGCCCAAGAGCGTTCGAACCTGAAGACCTGGGTGGAAGGCGCGCTCGAGGACGCGCTGACCAATAAAGGGACGTGGTCGGAAGTGGTGCGCAGCAGGGAGGTGAGCGTGGTGTTGAACAGCCGCTCCCCCCAGGCCAGGTTGATGAGAGCACGGTCCAAGCGAACCAGGGTGGGAGAGGCACGCCCGTTGGTCCACGTGAAGCGCCGGTCGAGCAGGGGGAGGTCCTGGAGCTCCAGGTCATCGACAAGGCTGTTGAAGTCGAACGCGACGCCGGCGTCGAAGGCGTCGTTGTTGCGGTCCTCGGGACAACTCGCAATGTTGAAGTCCCCGATCACGAGCCACGGGCAGTCGATGGAGCGGGCGAGGGATCGCAGCTCCTCAAAGAAAGTGGCCCGCCGTGCGCGGTCACACGGGGCGTACACGTTCGACACGGCGAACTGCGTCCCATCCGAGGCGAGCTGGAAGTGGGTGGTGAGGGAGAACTCTCGCGGGCTGTCGGAGACGAGGAGGACAACGCGGGCATCCCAGGCGGTGAATATCCCCCCAGACGCCCCGATCGACGGCCGCGACGAGAAGGTCGAGAATCCGGGGGGGAGAAAGGACGAGGCCTTAGAGTGGCTGACCTCGCGCAACTTGGTCTCCTGGAGGCAAATGATGTGTAGGGGCTGCGCCGCCAAGTTCATCTTCACGTCCGTGCACTTATCCGGGTCGTTCAGGCCCCGCGTATTCCACGAGGAGGTAAGCAACTGCCTGAGATTTACAGCCATGGCACACCCAAGACGCACCGGGGAGACACGGGCACACACGAGGCGCAGCTCGGACGGAAACACACACCTAATATACATAGGCACATAGCAGCAACAGCTAACACAACTAGGGCGACATAAGGTCTAGTAGGGGGGGCGAGGGCGACGCCGCGGGCATGCGTACGGGGAAAATAGCCACGGCTCGCCTCGCACGAACTCCACGATCGGCGTGTCTTCATGGGGCACCCGCCTGCGCCGGAGACTCCGCCATCAGCTGGCGGATATCATCAGGGGGAAGCTGGCACGCGTTAGCCATGGCGAGAAGATCATCACGTCCAAACGGCGGCGGAATGGCGGGGGACCGGAGCGGCGCGTCGCCGGCCTTCTCGGCACGGAGGCGCACGGCGCGGTCAAGAGCACTCTCAAACATGTCGCCGGCCTTGCTCCTTAGCCGGGCGCTGGTGCGGGGCGGCAGGGCAGCGGCGCGCCCGCGGCCACGCTTCTGCGGACGGGGGATGGGCGGCGGGGTCGGGGCGGGCGCGGGCACCACCGGTGTCGCGGCGCGTCCAGCCGGGGCGGATGGAGGCGACACCACCGGTGCCGAGTCGCAGCCGACGGGGAGGAAGGCGAGGGGATTGTCGCACTCGATGGCCGCGGCAAGGACGCGCGCGGACACGGACGCGGCGACGCCACGCACAACCTCGATGTCCTTGATCACCCCAACAGAGCCAGTGTCGAGGTTGATGTGGGGCAGGCCGCGCGGACCGGGCTCGCCGGCGCCGGCCAGGGAGCGCGGCACCCGGAAGTAGCCAACCTCTCCCGCGTCGCCGCGCAGGAGGACGTGGAAGAAGAGAGGGCATGCGGCGACCTGTGTGAGAGATGGGCACGGCACGCCCCCTGGAGTGACCGCGGCGAAGGCGTGCGGGACCTCGCCGGGCGCGGATGCAGCGGGGCACACCTCCAGAGCAAATACGGAGCCCTCGACGGCCGCGGGGGCGGCATCGGGCACGCCGGCGGCGGGAAGCTCGAACGGCATGGAGCGAAATTCACGGGAGAGACGACGGACCAGGGACGGATGGCGAGAGGGGCCGGGATCACCGCCGCCTGCGAACGGACCACCGCTTGGGCCACCACTGGAGGGGCCGCCGCCGCCGTGCGGGCCGCCACCAGGGCCGCCGCCACCGGGACCGCCTGGGCCTCCGAGGCCGCCGCCGCCAGGCCCGAACGGAGGAGGCGGGGGCACGGCGCCGAACAGCGGCCAGTGACGGACGCGTCGGACTTCAACAAGCGTGGCGAGCCCATCCGCATTCTTCACCTCGAGCTCGGCGGGGATATGCGCAGCCGTCTCATACTTGCAAACCACGAGCACGGAGATGAAGGAGCGGCCGGACATGCAGATGTTGGCCACCTCCATCGGGTTGCCCATCCCGCCAACGGAGGTACGGATGAGCGGGCGCGTCCAATGCTCGAAGGGGAAGCGGACGAGAGAAAGCGCGGCGTAGCCCGTGTGAACGAAGCGCCGCCGGTTCGCCGCCTCCTCGTGGCGCTCGAAGTAGACGGAGTGCTCCTCCACCGCGAAGGGGCTCTCGTCGACTGCGAACTCGCGGCTCGCGGCGGTGCGGAAGATAACGAGGTGAGAGCCATCGGGGCCAGCGAGCGGGAGAGCCTCCATGCCGTCGGGAACCTGGTCGAAGAGGGCAGCTTGGACAATGGGGCCGGGCGACGTGGCTTCGGGGTCCACGTAAGCGAACCCTAGGTGCGCGAACTGAGCCAAGTTAACAGGCGGCATGTAGACGGAGAGCTGAGACCGGCATGCGGGCGGCTCGGAGTCCGTCGCGCTGCTGTCGTGGCCGCCAAGATCGAACGGCGTGACAGGGGAGGTGGGGGGGAACGGCGGTGGTTGGGCGGGAGCGGCGGGCGGGGCGGCGGGGCGGACGGGGAAGGTGGGGAAGGGGTGCGGGGTCACTGGGAAGGTGACGTTGGAGGGATGGCGGCGGGGTGGCGGTGGGATGTGAGGGTGGGCGGCGGGGCGGCGAGACGCCATGGAGGTGCACTCGTGAGCGCGGTGGCCGGGGGCGGAGCAGGTGAGACAGGCGATTCGGTCTCGGCAGTCACGCACTCGATGCCATCGAGAGAAACATTTATAGCAGAGCCCGCGCCGTTTAAGGGAGGCGAAGGAGCGAGGCTGCGTGGCGGGACCGGGAGGGGCCGATCTGGAGGGACCCAGGCGCGGGGAGGGGGTTGACTTGGGGGGAGTCCTGGCGATGTCCGCCCAGGTAGGGACGTTCCGATCAAGATCGGACGGCTGAGGGGTGGAGGGTTCGTTTGGGGGCGGCGAAACTGGCGGTGAAAAAACGACCGGTGGGACCTGGCTGCAGTCGGGAGGGGCGGGGCGTTGACACGATTGAGGGCGCGTGCCACGTACAGCATTCTCATCCGACACGCAGGACCCAGCGGGAAGCGTCTCGACTGGCCCAGGGGCGGGGGCCACAGTGGGCCGGGCCAAGCCAGCAGAGCAGGCCGAACGCGCGGGCGGCAAAAAGGAGAAAGGTGCCGGGAGGACCAAATCGGCGAGCCGGACAGGCGGCCCCACAAACGTCCCGAAAGTCAACGACAGGGACTCTCTCTCAGAGCGGGGGGAATCTGCCCGTTGGATGGAGGAGGGGTCCACGAGATGGAAACGGAAGACCTCACCGGCGAATGCGAAGGCGACACGGCGGCGCAGCGCGCGCGCAACGGCGGGGCAGGAAACCTGGGTGACGAACTCGCCGGGGGAGAGCTCCCTAACACGAAAACGGTCGGAGAAGGAGGAGAAGATGAACGTAAGGCCATTGGCCACCACGAAGTGGTTCACCCGCCGCGCCGACGGCAACTGCGAGACCCAGACGGTGGCGGGAGGGAGCCCGCGGCTGCAGGCGGCGGAGCGCTCGCAGACGGAGACGTGAAACTTGGAACGGATACGACCGGCGAAGATCTCCCCAGGACGACGCGGGCGGCGAGCGGAGGGACGGGGATCGGCACGCCGGGGCGGAGCACCGCGCGCGCAAGTGCGGGGAGCTGAGCCCAGCAGCGTCGCGGGCAACCGGCGCGGCGACCGAGCCACGGCGAAGGGGGAGGAGGGTTCGGGGAGAGCCCCGACCGCACTCGGCAGGGAGGTGGTGGGCGGGGTGAGCGACCGGCTCGGCGAGCGCGAAGGCGAGCCCCTGGCGGGCGCGGGCGCAGAGCGGGCGCGGGGAACGCCGGGAGGGGAAACGAACCTGACAGGGGCTGCACGGGAGGGCGTGCCCAGATGAGGCGAGGCGCCCCGGCCGCGGGAGACGGCGGGGACGGGCGGTGGCGGGCTAGCGAGGCGGCTGGCAGCGCCCTCCCTTCCGTCTCATTTCTTATTCGAGCATTTTCTTTCTTGCCATTTCGTCGATAGCTCAGAGTTGTATGTAGTTTGGTTTGGCCTGCACCCTTGGTTATGCCCAGCAATGTATTTGTAATCCATATGGATGTGAATCTACACTTGTCTGGTAATATTGTTTCGTGTAAACTCTGTCTGATAGCAAGGACTCTTATTGGTTTCTGTACACCTGTGGTAACCAGCTGTTTAACTGAGTCCGGTCATACGACACAAGTGCATGAGCAACTCAGCTCTCGCTTGAGTATCAGTATAATCCCGGCGAGCCAGGTCATTTGGTCTTTATGAAATTCCTGATTCTCTTCTTATGAGTTATTTTCTCCGTTTTGTAATCCATTTTTCTTGTAAAAAGTCAGTGTGCTGAGTGTTATTTATCAAGAGAAAAGTTGGGGTAATTACTGATATCCACGCAAGCTGGGCCCGAACACAGTTATACAGCACTAAAATTTGTGGCACGCTGCTTACACAACGCAGAAAACCACATGCGACACCTTGACTCTACGTGACTGGACACTGGAGCCTGGAGCCTGGAGGAAGCATCTGCTTGTTTCATGACTAGAAGAAGCACCAGCGGCTGGGCGTCAGTCTCCAACTAGAGATGGTTGCTGTTGTAGAGAATGCAGCCCTAAACCCGCATTTGACGTACGGGGCTAGGGGTCACCTTAGTTTGTAAGCTCAAGCACGTTACGTTAGCACCACCTCCCTCTTATGCAACAGGCCAGAACTCCATATGAACAGAGCAGAGAACTATTAGTAGGCATTGCTCAAAATTACAGAATAGATATTAAATGGAGTAATACATATAGCTCAATCTGGGTGTTTTTTTCAAATCACATTCAAACATGAACAGAGTTTCGCCTGATAAAGTTCGGGGATGGTGTTACACAACCAAAGCAGCAAAAAGTGACAAATAGCTATATACATGGAAAACCTGCGCCTTGAACGCATCTACGGCCGTGGACGACCGTGTAGCTCTCCACATGCGTAGGCTTGGGACCTACGTACTGCATGAACACAGAAATAATCAGCACAGCGCGATGAATGAATGCAGGACATAATGTAGATAATTGTTTTCTGTTCGGAGGGAGTAAAAACACGTAACTGGATTACCAGGCCTTGGCTCTCATTCTTCCTCCACGCTTTCCGCGATTACCAGGCCTTGGCCCATTCTTTCTTTGGCGACGGCCTCTTCCCATGCCTTGTCATCCTTGTACATTTCACTTTCACAGAATCTTCTGACACGGATTTCACGGTTGGGGTGCAGGAGGGTTGCTTTTTCAATGCAAGACTCCATAGCCTCCACCCGGCCTGGAGCTGCTTTGTCACAATCAATTACGACCTCAAGGTGTGCAGGGCCTGGCAAATGCTCGACGCCCAGTTCTGCAATAAAATTGGACGCCACCGCCATTGGGCTCAATATAAGATGGAGCAGTCGGAGTGCTGGCACCGAACCTGCTGCAAATGTTACGCACGGTCCATCTGTTGCACCCATTTCAAAATAAAAGTATTTGTACTGGAACACCTTCAGGAGCCTGAATCCATTGCTACAGACTGTCAGCTTTTCTTTGATCGGCTCTGCTATAGCTAGATCAAGATGGGCGAGAGAAGGCATGCCCATGAGGAGACGGAGACCCTCCTTATCAAATTCACTCACATCTATGCATAGTTTCACGAGATCATTGAGGGAGGCCATTCCCTTGGGAACCCTGCCTGCCCAGATTGCAAGTTCTTGGAGATATGGATAGGTGCAGCATGGGTCCCCGAACAGACGCCGGGGCATCTCTACATCATAGATCCTAAGAGAACGAAGGTTGCCCAACTTACTTACAGATGCCGCCAAAATTCCCCTTAATCTTTCGCGTGTTGTATAATCCGCCCGAGATTCAGCTCCATGGAATACTATATGCAGTTTTCTCAAGTTTTTTAGATACCCAAGCTCTTCGGCCAATCTCGTTGGGTTGTCGGTATTCCAGATGTTTAAGTTATCCAAGGATTCCAAGGCTTGCATACTCCCAAACTCGACAGCAGGCAACCTTGTATCATGCGTAACAAATAGGTGCACCAATTTCTGCAACCGCACCACAGATGATGGCAGTCTTAGAACTGAATAACAGTATCTCAAATCCAGAGTCTCCAAGTGTTGCAACTTTCCGATTTCCCCAGGAATCTCACTAATTTCTTTAGAGGTAATTCGTAAATACCTCAACTGGCGGAAACTTCCTATATTCTTTACATGTTTATTTTCCAACCAATCAAAACCGTTGAGATGCAACACCCGCAAAGCATGGAAGTCCACAAGACATGGTATCTGATTACATGACCTGAACATAGTCAGTGAGCGAAGATGTAACTTGTTTTCTGCAATTGCTCCTACAAGCCCATCGTCACTAAAGTGCAGGGACAACCGACGGATCTTGCTTGGAAAAGAACTGCAGATACGTCCATTTGAAACAGTGGCAAAATTCTCTTTATCCGATAAAAATATGATAAGGTCAAGCACCATATCGTGGACCTGACAATATTCCACAGAACCATCAAACTCAATAAGTGGTTGGATCATATTTCTGTTAACAAGATCGTTGAAACAGTTATCTGCTACTTGGTCCAAACGTCCCCACTGTGTAGCAAGGAATCCTTCAGCCATCCATTTCAATTTTAGCTCTTCACAGTTGATTTTGTAGTCCTCTGGATATATACACAAGTACAACAAACAAGTCTTCAAGTAGTGTGGAAGATCCCAGTAACTAAGTAACAATATATCGTTCATCTCTTTTAAATTCCCATCATTTTCAAGCGAAAAACCAGTACCAATGGAATCTTGCAGCCTATCCCATTCATCCTTGTTATGTGTTCTACTAGCAAGCAAACTTGCAAATGTAATTATAGCCAGTGGCAGACCTCCGCATTTTTTTAAGATTCTAATAGAAACTTCTTCCAGTTCAGCAGGACATGGATCATCTGAGCGGAAAATTCTCTTAAAAAACAATCTTCGAGAATCAACATCATCTAGAGATGGCATCTGGTAGGGTTGACCACCAGAGTTGGAACAACATAGCTTAGCTACACCGGTAATGCGGGTAGTAGCAATTATTCTGCTCCCGTTATTATCGGGAAATGCTTTCTTGATGAAATTCCAATCTTGTTCTTTCCATACGTCATCAATAACAATGAGGTACCTACACATGCAGTAGCAATTAATTTGATATTGACAAACAAATACTTAGGTTTCCTAACTAATTTTCCAGTATGTTCTTTTGCATCAATCGAAATATTAAAATTAATTCATTACATCCCCACGATAAGTGAAATAAGTATTTGAAGCATATAGAGGGACATGGGTCAAGAAACAATTCCACCTTACCCCTCTAAACTACTGCCTAATTTTAAGTTTCAACCCGGAACTTTAACTCCCTTATGAACATACTCAATGCAACTAGTTAAGGCTAGCTATTTCAAAAGTTAATTCTTCCCTATCGTCTAAGTATATGCAGGAATTAATTAGTGCTAGATGATACATAAACGGGGAATAAACAACAAAAGTGGTAAATAAAATAAAGACATAAATATGTAGGGATACCTCTTTCTTGTCAAGATCTCTTTGATTTTGGGGATTAGTTGTTCAATTCCCCAACTTTGTGACTGGCATTCTCGGTACGCATCTTTGTCGATCTGAGACAAGATATCCTTCAAGAGCTTCTCCAAATCAGGAGTGCGTGACACAGATACAGAGCCTCGACACTCGAAGTCTTCTCCAATCTTGCGATACACTTCCATGGCGAGGGTCGTCTTCCCCAACCCCCCTGATCCCACAATCGCCACCACTTTCAGTTCCATTTCCTTCTCATCCATTAGCATTGCAGTGATGTGCTTCATTGGGCCATCCATGGCCACCAAGCCCCTAACCTCCTCGTGAAGCGCGGTTATCCGTGGGTCGATTTCCACCGTCCTCGTAGGAGCAGACCTCATGGGAGCACGGTACATCTCATCAAGCTTGTACCTATCACACCGCTGGCTCTCCTCTACGACACGAGCTTCGAGCTCCTTGATCTGTGTCGCGATGCCATGGCGTGCCCATAGGGTCCTTATCCTGCGTGCGGTTCTCTTCATAAACTTTGGTTTGGCGTCTCCGCTGCCAAGCCTGTCCATGAACCGGTCGATACAGTCTTCCATATCGTAGCTGAGGTCACGCACCTTGCCTTTCCAGTCCTTGGCCATCTTGTCGAGCTTCTCCTCCATGTCCGACATGCTCTCGAGCAAGACTTGCATGGTGCTGAGCTCGCGCTGGAGGAATTCGATCTGCTTCCGGACACTCGTCAGCAGCTTGTACTCATCGGTGAGCAAGGTGGCCAGCTTGCCAAGGAGGGAGCCCATCGCCCCCGTCGCAGCGCTCACCCCTGGCCCTGCCATCTCTACCACTGCCTCCCTCCCGAAAGAGGTAGGTGTTCACTCGATCGGGTCTTTGATGACGGGGAATGGACGGCCTGCCGGCCTCTTCCTCCCCGTGCAGTCGGCCGCTGTCTTGTCTTCTGTCTTCACCGGGGCCGCTGTTCCCGTGCTCCCCTGCCACCGGATCCGGAGGGAAGGGGAGGATGGAGGCTGCGCTGGATCAGGCTCTCCGCGGTCGCCGGGCAGGAGAGACACGGTGTTGGTTACCGAAGAGAGGTGGCGTCGCCGGCGTGGTGAGACCGTGAGAGAGTGGAGGAATAATAAGATGGAGGTGACCTGGGAGGTTGAGGGAGGGGGCGGTGGCGCTCAGCGAGAGAGAATAGAGGACGGCTGAGAGTTGACCTGGAACCGACTTGTCGGGGCCGCTGCACTCGTGCGTCGTTGGAGAAGGAGCTCGGTGGTGTGCCGACACCGTCGACGGAGAGAAGAAACCGAGAGAGGAAGTCTCGGGTACTGGAGACGGTTGGCGTCGCCGGCGTGGTGAGAGAGTGGAGTTGGTGGCCTGGGAGGTTGTGGGAGGGAGAGAGAGAGAGGGAGTAGACGCCGGAGACCTTCAACAGCCAATGCTACACGCTACGCGGTACGCGCTGGTTGCATTTTTTTATGATGAGATGCTCATCGACATCGTTTCATTGGACGCCCGACACTTGACCTGCAAGATGCAATGATACCGCGTCCCGATACGCGGTACAGCATGTGGTTCAATGTTTTTTTATCGGACAGCCTTGTGGTTCAATGTTACACGCCTCGTCTGGCCCGCTCATCACAATCGCTCTTGAACACCGTGCGGTCAAATTACTTTTCTTTTTGCCCCTGTATGTACCCTAATGTTCTTCGTGGATGAGTTGATCGATCCATGGAGCAACCAAGGTGTGTTGGTTTTTCATTGCCTCATGTACCGAATTTTCTTAAACATAATTTCATGCCGTTTTTTTCTAAAAATGAAAACAACACAAATTAAGATGGAAATGGACAATGCTTCAAGAAAAAACGATGGAAACGTATGCATAGACTTCAGCGTCCAGACCCAAAATCATCATTTTGTTCGAACATTAAATAAAAAAGAAAACAATACAAATTAAGATGAGTACGTCCATCCATCTGTCCCAATATTTATTTTATTCGTGACGATGTCCCTAGTATATATTTATATGCCAGAAAAGATCAACTCAAACTACAATTAATGACCGTTGGACCATACCTATATAGGTCAATAATGCCCGACACCGACGGGTATAATAACATTATATCTCATTACACCGGCAATGATGGATCAATCTAGCTTGGCAATGCCATGCCCATACTTTTCACTGTGGTGTGGGTGAGAGTTTTCTCCTTGCTGATTGTGGGGTCATTTTTTGGGGCGACGGTGGTCCCAGCTGGAGCAGATCGAGACTATTAGGGCTAAGGAGATTTACGAGGGTTCTCTTGCGGCTGCTCGAGCTCGGGCTGAGCAAGAGCGGCTGGTACCCTTGACGTCTGTTGGACCTACACGGGTAACACCGGGGTCCGGCGATGACGGTTCTCCTCGGCCCTTCGGGGCGGTTGCCCCCAATGCTCCCCCAAGTGGTGCAGAAGCGGGGGCGCCCCCCTAAGGCGACGTCTAGGCCCTCGAGAAGTGGTAGGCCCCCCTCGGTACCCCGTATGGGGATCTCCCCCTGCAGATGTTGCCCAATGAGTGTCTCGACATTTATTTGGAACATGCAGGGGTTCGGGGCGGACGGCCGCCAGCTTCAGCTCTCCAATTATATGCGTCAGGAAAATGTTGATATTGTGGGTTTGCAAGAAACGATTAGGCAAGATTTTTCCATCGTTGAGTTACAGCGACCGAGCCGGCACAAGTTTGCATGGCATTGGCTTCCGTCCTCAGGTCACTCAGGGGGAATCCTCCTTGGCGCTAAGGAGGATACCTTTCAGGTCGATGGCATGGACCGCGGAAGTTCTTTGTGAGTATGTCGCTCACCCATAGACGATCTAATCTCCGGTGGGAGACGATTATTGTCTATGGCCCCGCGGACCATAGAAGGTCTGCTGAGTTCCTGGCCGAGCTGACGTCAAAAGTGGAGCAGAGTCCCATCCCGGTGGTTATAGCTGGTGACTTTAATCCGATCCGCTCCCCTGGCGACAAAAGCTCGGATAATGTGGACTTCCCAAGGATGCGGATGTTCAATGACTTCATCGCAGACCTGGATCTGCAGGATATAGATCGGGTGGGAGCCCGATATACGTGGACGAATAATCAAGTGGACCCAATCCAGAGCGCCCTCGATCGGGTCCTAGTATCGGTGGAGTGGGAAGTTTCCTTCCCACTACGCTCTCTTAGAGCGCTCACTAGAGTAGGCTCTGATCATACCCCCCCCCCCTATTCTCGTCTGGAGGGGGTAGCCCTGAGGCCTAATCGGTTCCACTTTGAGGGTTTCTGGATAGACCAGCTACGTTTTGTGGAATCGGTGGGCCTCAAATGGGCGGAGGATTCTGCCTCCCCTCCTCAGGTATTTTATGCGGTGGATGTCTGGCATCACTGTGCCAAGATGATCCGCCAATTTATAAGAGGATGGGGGCGAATGTGGGGGCGGATATCCGCAGACAGAAGGTTGCGCTTCTGCTGCAGATCCATACCCTGGATTCCGTGTTGGATTCGGTGGGTCTGTCCCAGATGAGTGGTTAGAGAGATACTCCCTGGAGGCGTCTCTAATGATTATTTACAAGTGAGAGGAGATTTTCTGGTGATAGCGTAGCCGTCAGAAATGGTTGCTGTTGGGAGAGGCTAATACGACGCATTTCCATGCCATTGCTAATGGGAGACGCCGGAAGTGCTCTATCCCATGTCTTTGGGCGGATGGCCGACTTCTTGAGGAGGCACAAGAGCTGTCCGTCCACGTCTACTCCTTCTACAAGGAGCTCTTCTCGGCAGGCCCCCACTCCGAGGTGGCGTTATCGCGACAGCTTTGGCGCGCTGGTGCTTTAGTCTCGGATAGCGAGAATGTGGACCTCACCCTCCCATTCCTGCAGAAAGAGGTTAGGCAGGTCATTATGGACATGAAGGCCAACTCGGCTCCCGTCCCGGATGGCCTTCTGATCTCCTTTTTCCGGAAATTTTGGGTTCCTCTTCAGTCGGTGATTATGTCAATGTTCCAAGAATTCTACGTTGGGACATTGGATATGTATTGTCTGAACTTTGGCGTGATTACTTTGATCCCCAAACTGACTGGTGCTTCGGATATCCGTCAGTTTTGGCCGATCATAGTGATTAATGTCATACAACGGATCTTTGCCAAAGTTTGAGGGATTCGATTGGCTCCGGTAGTACAACGCCTTACACACCCTCAACAATTCGCCTTTACCAAGGGACGGCATATCCATGATGGGATTCTGGCGCTTCATGAGATCGTTCATGAAGTGAAGGCTCATCACCTTATGGGTGTGTTCCTCAAGCTGGATTTCTAGAAAGCGTATGATCGTCTGGACTAGACGTTTTTACGACAAGTCCTTGAACATCGGGGGTTTGATAACCGAGTCATTACCTGGATTCTGCAGATCGTCTCGAGCGGTAACACGGAAATAAACATTAATGAGGAGATAGGCTCATATTTTAGATCCTCATGCGGGGTTAGACAGGGGGATCCTATATCCCCCATTTTGTTTAACCTAGCAGTATACTCCCTGGCAACTATGTTGGACTTGGCCAAAGAGGCTAGCCACATTTCAGGTGTGGTCGGGCACTTGATCCCAGGAGGAGGGGCGACTCACCTCCAATATGCGGACGATACGATGATAATGATGGAGGGCTCAGAGTTGAATATATGCAATCTCAAATTCCTCCTTCTCTGCTTTGAGGCTATGTCAGGCCTCAAAATAATCTTTGACAAAAGTGAGGTGGTGGTCTTAGGGTTCCCCCAGATGATAAGCAACGGATTGCGGATAACTTCAATTGTAAGTTATCCACCTTCCCGGTTGAATATTTGGGGGTCCCGCTTGGGGTCTCTAGGATCCTGATGCGGGACCTCGAGCCTCTGGTGGAGCGAGTACGGGAGAAGGCTGAACCATGGCCCGGTAGGTTCACTTCTAAGGGGAGCAAGTCTGTGCTTATTGATTCTTGCCTCTCCAGTCTGCCCATGTATATGATGGGTCCCTACCTATTGCCTGAAGGGTCCCATAAGGCCTTTGAAAAAGAGCTCTCGCATTTTTCCTGCTCGGCGTCCAATGGCCAGCAAAGGTACCACATGGTCAAGTGGGCTCATGTATGCGCCCCGAAGACTTTGGGGGCATAGGGATTCTGGCCTCCCGGAAGATGAACATTGCTCTAATGCTTCCATGGATATGGCGTATCTTGAAGGATGATGGAGGGCGGTGACTTCAACATATTAAAGCTAAGTACCTTAGAGGTTGCTCTCTGTTGTCCTGCGATCGCCGGGAGGGATCCCAATTCTTGCGATCCATCCAATCCATAAAGCATTACATCAGAAAGGGGGCGCGGTTTATCGTTGGGAATGGCAGATCCACCCTGTTCTAGGTAGACGCGTGGTTGGAGGAGAGGGCGCTTCAACTTGTCTACCCGAGTCTCTTTGCGATATGTTCTCATCCCATGCTGTTAGTAGCGGACGCCGCGCCGGATGGAGTTTGGAACATCTCGTTTCGAAGGACATTTGGTGCGGCGGAAGCGGCAGCTTGGCTTCAGCTACGGGCTGCGTTACCGGGCTCCTTAGACGGAGCTCCAGAGAGTGTCACGTGGAGGCTAACGCCATCTGGGTTGTTCTCGATGAAGTCGGCTTACCGAAGCCTCTTTCTAGGACAGTGGAAGGCGTGGTCGGCTAAACTTTGGAAGGCCCCTTTACCTTTGAAGATTAAGATTTTTGTGTGGCAGCTGTTGCTCGACCGCCTTCCTTCGGGGGTGGAAGTCCGAACGTGTCAAGGGATGGGTGATGGCAAGTGTCCATTATGTGGAGTTCCAGAGAGGGAAACCCATGTTTTTTTCACATGCCCCGCGGCTCGGTTCCTATGGAATTTCGTATTAGAAGGTCTAGGCCCTGACTGACGGGCCTCGGACCTTGGCGAATTCTTCGAAATCTAGGCGAGGAAGACCGGGAGGGGGCGACGCCTCTTCTAGGTTGTCTTTGCTGGGATGACATGGACCCTTTGGACGATTAGGAATAAAATGGTGATAGAACGGATCTTTCTTCGACGTGCGGCTGATTCGATGTTTAAATGTCTTGCTTTCTTGCAGCAGTGGCACCCGCTATGTAGACAACGGGACCGGGCGCAGCTGAATGACATTATCGGCCGTTTGGTGTCGGCTGCGTGACGGATCTCCACCCACTCTACGAGCTGAGCCCCACGGGCGAAGGGGCTCCTCTCCTTGCACCCCTCTCCGCCCCCTCTATTAGTGCTCCTTTTTGGTTTTTCCTGGATCTTTGGGCTTACATGTGCTGATGCCCTAGCAACTTACTATCTTTTTCTCTCCCTTTGCTGTTGGTACTGTTGTATGAACTAATTGTGGTGGTTGCTTTATTTATAAAGCGGGGCGATAACCCTTTTTTGGTAGAGTTTTATCGTTCTATAAGGACGGGTTGCATGCGGTCTCTTATCGCAACTGCCCCCGTTAGAGTGCACCAACGGCCCCGTCGCCTGGATCCTCTTGCCCCATCCTCCGATGGCGCTGCCATGGTAAGCGAGCTCGGTAGAGGTGTCCAAGTTCCCCTCCTGTGCATTACACTAGTAGGAAAAATCTTATAGGGGCAAACTTACTAGGAGCATGCCCTACCGGGCCAAGGCCCCCGCTAATTTGTGGCAGCGTGTCTATACGTGGGATTGCTTCTAGTAAAGTTTACCCGCAACATGTGCTTTGACGCGCACTGATGCTCGCCGACGTGATCACACGCTCGTTGGGTTACCCCAAGCGGAAGGGTGTGATGTACTCTAGGAGAAATTCCCCCCAATTGTGGAACCAGGGTTTATCGACTAGTAGGACTTCGAAAACTTGGAGAAGGCTGCTTGTTGTCTGGCGCGTCACAAGCGGCGGAGCTACGGACTTCTTTCTGAAAAACTATCGAACACCCTCGGGTTTTAGGGTTGAAGGCTACTTGTAGTAGAAAGGGGAGCCCGAGGGGGTGTGGGAGTGGCCCACACCACCTGGTGGCGCGGCCTAGGGGGCGCTGGGGGGTGGTTTGGCCACCTCCTGGCCCCTCTCCAGGTCTCCTTCTGGCTCCCGGGGTCTTCTGGTGTTTTAGGGCCAATGGGGTCTTTTCTGGGCAATTTCCCGAAAGTTGATTTTTCTGCACAAAAACGAGACACCAAAGTAATTCTGCAGAAAACAACGTTACTCCGTGTTAGTTGCATTCAAAACACACAAGTTTAGAGGCAAACAATAGGAAAAGTGTTCGGAAAAGGAGATACGTTTTCGACGTATCAAGAACAAATGAGATTTTTCAAACTATGACCATATACCATTATTGATGGATGAGTTCATACAAATCGTGTTGGTAAAGTATACATCTATAAGACTAAATGCTAAACGTTGCAAGACGTAAAAGAATTTGACTTAAATTGTGACATCACATTTTAGTTCATATCAGAAAGGAAAACATGAAGGAACTCCATGTTAATGGACTTCCGGAGTCATTTTATTTTGAATAAATTGACGCTTGTGAGACCGCTTCCAAAATATGACTAGAATTCCGTTCATAGGCCAAAGTAGAATGGACGACTAATTTAGTGGATATTATACATATTGATGTATATAGTCCATTATGTGTAGTCATGTGTGTTGGATTAAATTTTCCTTCATAAAATTCAGTCAATGATTTGAGTAGATATATGAGTATATCTATTTAAAGAGAATGAAGTTTGGCATTTTTGAATTGGTTCAGATTATTGGATCATAAAGGATAAAGTTTTTATGATTGGATCATAAAGGATAAAGTTTGAGTTACAAGTTCAGCGAAACATCCGAGGAGTTGCAGAATTGTTCTTCAACTCATACTTCTCGAATACCCCACATTAGTTTGGAGTATTCAAGAGACAAAATCAAACCTTGTTGGACATGGTAAGATTAATAGAAAATGCCATTATAATTTTGTAGTTTATACATTAGTGACAACCGCTTTTACACTGAAAAGAGCACAGTCATGATTCGTTGAAATTGACACCATATAAGATATGGTTTGGGTAGTGACCCGAATTGTATTTTTATTAAGTTTTAGTATGCATAGCATAGGTAAAATGTTTACAACGAAAATAGGATACATATATGTTTATAAGTTTATCCCAACGAATCCATTGGGTATTTCTCCTATCACCAAACCAAAAGAGAAATGTTGTTTGTCAAAAAAGGTTGATTTCTCGAGAAAGTAGTTCTTGCAAAAAAAGTGAGTGGGAGGACAGTACAAACTCAACCAGATTAGAGAATCTATGTTATGATGTCAAGAGTAGCGGAGCACTGGAAGTTGTTCCGGTGTTTCCTATTTTTACAAAGTAGAAGACACTACATGTGTTGTAGATACTTCGAACGAGTTTTTTAACTGAACCACAGAAGTCCTAAAACTTTGTACTTAGACCAACTTGTGGTTTAAGAGTAAAGTGTTGTTTTGACAATAAAGGACATGGAACTTATAAAGGAAGCAAATGATGTGCCCTGACTTCGTAAAATTGGCTATGAGTCATTATATCCGCGATAGTATCCCTGTATGAATATCAAGTATGTGACATGGTAGTCCTTTCTATAGGCATGATGCCTAACGTTAGCAAATGGGTCTATATAGCAACAAAGACATGGATTTTACATCAAAGTTGTACTTGTGAAAAATATGTTTTCGACGAAGCTCAAAGAGTTGACTACTACAAGATTTTGATCTTCCGTAGTGATGCTTTAGTCTTTGCGGATAGTTATAGCAAAAGTTGCATATTATGATATGGAAGTTGAATAACAAAACCAACTTTCCTCTCAAGGAAGTTTGATCGAGGATGTGTACTTGACACAATCTGAGAGTTTTGTAAAATTCAAAAGGTTGCTGGAAAGGTATGCACACTTCAATGGTTGAAGTTAGCATAACGAAGTTGGAATCTTTACCTTAATGTAGTTATCAAAAGAGTTTGATTCCATCATGAATGATAAAGATGCTTGTAGCGTTACAAAAAATCATGTGGGAGCGCTAAGACATATTTCCAATGCTTTGTGTAGATGACATATGGTTGATTGGAAAATATGTATTTTAAATTAACACCGTTAAGATTTTCATATTGATGAAAGGCTTAGGGGATATTGGGCATCGATATCTATAAGAGATGGATTGAAGCGCCTGATATGGTTGAGCCAAATTACATAGATGATGTATTTAAGTAAGGAACTATCGAAATGACAAGAAGGAGTTCTTGCCACATGGAAAAGAATTGAGAAACATTCAAATGTTTTGACACATGATGAGGATAAATGAAATTAAGATTTCTATGTCATGTGTTCCGTGCTATGTACACAACCAGATGAATCATGTGCTATAGAATGTTATAGCAGGATAATTCATATGATGATTAGACAACAGTGGGAGAGATCCCTGTGTCATTTTAGAAATGCTAAGGATATGTTTTCCTATGTAGTAATGAAAAAATATTCGTTGTAATACGTTACACTAATAGTTTTGTCATTTATTCAAGTAATTTTATCTCAAATAAAATATGTGATGAAAGGTAGCACAATAGGCTGGAAGAAAGTTCCATGCTAGATTTGAATGAGTTTCAAAATTAAAGTATTGTGACGGGTACTACAACAAAGGCTAAGTATATTGTTGTGTTGACAACAAATAATATGAGTATTTTGTGTCAAAGAGTTTTTTATTCAACTTGGTGAATTTACAAGAATGCTGACACTATGAAGCTACATTTTCACAATGTCAGTAGCATTAGTTTAAGCTGAGGAATTAAGGTCTCACCAGTTGAACAAATATATACAAAGCCATCTCATTAGAGAATGAGTGATGCGTGCAGACGCAAAGAACGTGAAAATACAATAGGACCTGAACAGTTCAGATCTTTTTGATGATGTTTACCACATGAAAAGCATGGTAAAAACACTGGAACGTCATATGTGTTGAGTATCATGGATCAAGATTGGGATTTGTCCATCCAAAATGACGGAGAGATATACTATGGGCCCTCTCGGTGATATCACATTGACACCGCTTGCAAGCACGTGACTAGGTCACAAGGATGTCATATCACAGAACGAGTAAAAGAGTACTTGTCGGTAACGAGATCGAACAAGGTATGGTTGAATGATCGGATCTCGGACAAGTAAAATATCGAGAGACAAAGGGAATTAGTCACGACGTTGATGGTTCACACAATCACGAGAGTCATTGTTGAATATATAGGAGTCATCACGGATCTCCAGATCCCGTTGTTGATTATTGATCGGAGAGGTGTCTCGATCATGTCTATGTTATTCGTGAACCGGGTGACACACTTAAGTTTCGATGATGCATTTGAGAGGATATGGAATATCGAAGAAAAGTTTGGACAACACCGAAATCGTTTCGGGTAAATTTGAAATAGTTCAAGGGTTTTTCATTGAATGGTTGTTAATAGAATTAATAAATGATTCGAGGTGCTATATGCAAATGTTTGTTAATAAAATTAACAAATATAAAATAAAGAAATAATTTTTATTTATTTTTTTATTAAAGAAAAACCTTTGGATTTTCTAAGTGGGAAATTATGGGAGCATGAGTGGTTGTGAGTGGAGTGTCCACTTACATGATGAGGGAAGAGGTGGGGGCACCACCATGGCTAGCCGTACCCCCTTGTCCCACCTCCCTTCCTCTCCACCCGCTGCTCCATTCCATGGTCTCCGGCTTGGCGAAGCCCTGACCATGGGTTTCTTCACCACCACCACTCCGTCGTGCTGCTAGAGTTCCGAGGGATCCTCTACTTCCGCTACCCCGCTGGATCGAGGGAACATAGGTCTTCATCAAGTTGTACGTGTGACCGATCACGGAGGCACCGCCAGATTGCGGTGCACAACTTCTCGCACTCGGGATCGGTGTGAGTACGACTATGCCAATAACATGATTCGATCCTATAACGCTTAGATTCTTCGAGGGTATGTTTTCTTAAGTCTCTCTATGCCAGTTGCTTTCATCTCCTAGATTAGATCTTTGTCTTTCGGGTATCTCTCGCATAGGAATTTTTTTCTTTTCAATGCAACAAACCCTTCAGAAATGCAGAAGATGAACACATTGTCTTCTACAAGGATTCTTCTAATATTGCTTCCCATCCTCATATACCTAAGAAAACTAGTGTTTCTATGCTTTCTGTTAGGATTGGTGATCATTGTTATTTTGGTTTATATGATATTGGTGCTAGTTCTAGTGCTATACCTTATGAGTGTTATAGAGAAATTATGCATGAAATTGGTTCTTGTGAGCTTGAAGATATTGATGTGGTTATTCAGCCTGCTAATAGAGAAACTGTTTTTCCAATTGGTATTGTTAGAGATGTGGAAGTTTTATGTGGTAAGACTAAATATCCCACTGATTTTGTAGTACTCGGTAAGGCTGCTAGTAAAACTTGTCGAATTATTTTTGGTAGACCTTTCTTGAACACTTGTGGTGCTATTATCGATTGTAAGAGGGAGAAGATATTGACTAAATTTGATGGAAAATCTTATGAGTTCAATTTCTCCAAATTTTCTAGAGCACCTTATGAATATAAATTGCCTGATGAGAATTTTAAAGTTGATAACTGTTTGCACAACCTTCATAAAGATTTGCAGAGATGTGAGGAAACTAATCTTGTTCTTAATTCGAAGAAATGCCACTTTATGGTGAATGAAGGAATTTTTATTGGACATAAAATTTCTGATAGAGGTATGGAAGTTGACAAAGCTGAAGTGGAAGCGATAGAGAAAATGCCATGTCCTAGGGATGTTAAAGGTATTCGTAGTGTTCTTGGTAATGCTTGTTTTTATAGGAGATTTATTAAAGATTTCTCAAAAATATCAAAGCCTCTTACTAATCTTCTTCAAAAAGATGTACCATTTGTTTTTTATGATGATTATAAGGATGCTTTTGAAACTTTAAAGAAGGCTTTAACTACTGCTCGTATTGTTCAACCACCTGATTGGAATTTACCTTTTGAAATTATGTGTGATGCTTGTGATTTTGCTGTAGGTGTTGTTCTTGGACAGCGCGTAGATAAGAAGTTGAATGTTATTCATTATGCTAGTAAGACTCTTGATGCTGCTCAAAAGAATTATGCTACTATCAAAAAAGAGTTCTTAGCTGTAGTTTTTGCATGTGATAAGTTTAGACCTTATATCATTGATTCAAAGGTTACTATTCATACTGATCATGATGTTATTAGATACCTTATGGAAAAGAAAGATGCTAAGCCTTGGCTTATTAGATGGGTGTTGCTTTTACATGAGTTTGATTTGCATATTGTGGATAGGAAGGGTGCTGAAAATCATGTTGCTGATAATTTGTCTAGATTGGAAAACATGACTTTTGACCCTATTCCTATTACTGGTAGTTTTCCAAATGAACATTTGGCTGCAATAAAGGTAAAATCCCAAGATAGTCCATGGTATGTTGATTATGCTAACTTTATTGTTTCAAAGTATTTTCCTCCAACATTTACAGCTCAACAAAGAAGAAAATTCCTCTATGATTTGAGGCATTATTTTTGGGATGACCCACATTTAAATAAAGAAGGAGTAGATGGTATTATGAGAAGATGTGTTCCAGATCATGAACAACATGAAATATTGAAGAAGTGTCATAGTAGTGCTTATGGAGGACATCACGCTGGAGATAGAACCGCACAGAAGGTTCTACAATCAGGTTTGTATTGGCCTACTCTCTTTAAAGATGCACGTAAATTTGTTTTATCTTGTGATGAATGTCAAAGAGTAGGAAATATTTCTAGACGTAATGAAATTCCTATGAGTTATTCTCTTGTTATTGAACCTTTTGATTGTTGGAGATTTGACTTTATGGGTCATTTTCCTCCTTCGAATGGTTACACTCACATTCTTGTTGTTGTTGATTTTGTTACTAAGTGGGTAGAAGCTATACCTACAAAAAGTGCTGATGGTGAGACCTCTCTAAAAATGCTTAAAGATGTTATTTTCACTAGGTTTGGTGTGCCTAGATATCTTATGACTGATGGAGGTTCTCATTTTATTCATGGTGGTTTTAGACAGACCCTTGCTAAATATGATGTTAATCATAGAATTGCCTCGGATTATCATCCTCAAACCAGTGGGCAAGTAGAATTATCAAATAGAGAAATTAAACCTATCTTGCAAAAGACTGTTAATAAATCTAGGAAGAATTGGTCTGATAAGTTGAATGATGCTTTATGGGCTTATAGAACTGCTTATAAAAACCCGATGGGTATGTCTCCCTATAAAATGGTTTACGGAAAAGCTTGTCACTTGCCTTTATAATTAGAACACAAAGCTTATAGGGCAGTGAAAGAATTAAATAAAGATTTTAAACTTGCTGGTAAGAAAAGAATGCTTGATTTGAATCATTTAGATGAGTGGAGATGTGAAGCTTATGAAAATGCTAAGTTCTTCAAAGAGAAAGTTAAATAATGTCATTATTAAAGAATCCTTAAAAGATATTTTCATGTTGTGAGAAAGTTCTATTTTATCGGTCTCGTTTTAGATTTTTTGCAGGAAAATTACTCTCCAGATGGGAAGGACCTTATATTATTGAAGAAGTGTATTGTTCGGGTGCAACCAAAATTGCTTCCCTCGAAGATAACACTACACAAGTGGTAAATGGGCAAAGACTCAAACATTATATTTCTGGGGATTCCTATGATGAAGATGTTGATGTTATTCAAGTAATGACTCCGAAGAAGTTCATTAGAGGGAAGATTCCAGATTCTGCAGAGTCTGTTTTGGAATAGGTAACAATTCTGTTAAGAAAAAGTTCGCGGAATACTTTCCAAGTTATAATTTATTGATTTTTGGAAAATATGAAAAATACCAATCTGAAGAGGAGTTAAAGAAGGTTCCCGGAGGCACCACACCCCCTGGGGGAGCGGGCCCACCGCTAGCCGCGCCACCCTATGGTGTGGGAGCCGAGCCCCTTTCTAACCGGACTTTCCTTTCGTTACGCATACTTTTTGCTATATAACCCCCCGGACCCCCCGAGGTCCGTATATCGTTTTCTCGTTGAGTTTCTGTTTCGAGTTGTTTCTGCCAGGATCTGTTTTCAGTTTAGAAGCATCATGGTATCCGCCAACAACAACAAAGGGACGTGACCGAAGGAAGATGATCTCCATGACCGAAAGCCGGAGGAGGAGACCGAGAGTGGAGCTGAAGGAGATGTTGAAGAAAACCGATGAGTGCGTCCACGCGCCACCATCGCAAGCATTGGAGTGATTGCAAAACCTTCCAAGCAAACGGCAAGGATGAGCACCAGAGGGAATGCCCCATGTCACTGCTTAGCTTCAGGGACACCACTTTCAGGCGTAAAGAAACCTTTCCTTACTTTAATTCATGAATATCAATCTAGGAGGGTAGAGGCAAAGTTGCCTTCTTGCTGGGATATGGATCGTTCTAACCATGCGATAGAGATAGCTCTCAACCTAAGGAAGTGTGTGGGGAATTTTTGATGGCTGGAATTCACCGTCTGACAAGCATGCAAACAGTATTGATCACAATACGAAGATGATGCATATGCTTCTGTTCGCAATTGAAGATCTGAAGAAATCTATTGATAAGCTCATTGAGAAGGATTCACCACCACCACCTAAGAATTGATTTGTCATTGGTATTGGCATCCCCTTGGCTTGGTCCAAGCTTGGAGGAGTGTCGCGGTATCACACCTTTATCTTTCACCCGTTTACCTTTTAGTAGAGTCATATCAAGAGAAAATGCCATATAGGATGGTTTGCAGTATGGAAGTGTCACCCCTTAGATGGTTATCGTTGTATCCCTTGGTTTGAGTTGCCGTAATGAAATATTCATGAGAAGTTTTATCATCTACCTGTTCTACTTTATTTTAGTTTGCAATTTTTGTTATGTGGTTGATCTTGTTATTAGTATTGGTATCAATGTTGGAGTTTCAAGTTAATCTAGTTGGTTTTGGCAAACTTAGCATTGGTCAGTAACAACATTACGTTGAGACTTAAGTAGAAAAGAGGGAGTTGCATGTAGATATATTATTCCATGATCTTTCTTTATTGTTAGCTTATAAGCTTAGTATTCTCAAATAATTTTGTTTCCACCTTCAAGGAATATTGCATGATTCGCTTTATCATATATGTTTTTGTTTGTTTTACTTCAATTATTATGCTTGGTACCCAACCTTGCTAGCGAAAATCCTGTACTGAGAGGGAATGCTTCTCGTGCATCCAAACCTTGATCCCCAAAACCTTGCCATTTGTGTCCACCATGCCTATCTATATGTGGTATTTCACTGCCACTCCAAATAAATTGATTGTGTGCTACCTTTAAACCTTCAAAATTACACATGTTTTGTGCTCCTGTTTTAGCTCATGAGGGTGCAAATAGAGAATCCTTATCTCACTTGTTGATTGGATTTCACACCCTGGACTAGTGGCTTCATCCGCTTATCCAAATGCTAGAATAGCTGACAGCGGGGTTCCCAGCCCCAAATAATAATAAAAATTATCTTCACTATTTTTGCCCCTGATTTATCAGTCAAAGCATAATTGTGTAAACAAAAGAAAATGAGGGATGACCTTCTATACCAGTTGCGTCCTTCTATGGTATCCGCTCTTGTGAAGTCTAGTTGGCTTGTGACATACTGTATTTTCTGTTTGCCATTCATTGACATAAACATACACCTCTCAAAATTTAGACACTCCTCCATGGTTTGTGATTGTTGGCAGGCACCCGAGGATTCGGTTAGCCATGATTTGTGTAATAAAGGTTGGAAGGAGTGTCAACCATTTTATACCTTTGTTTTACAAAATAAAAGCTCTAGCACATGAGTGATCCATGTTTCCCTCTGCGAAGGGCCTATCTTTTACATTTATGTTGAGTTAGTAAACCTACTTATTTCTGTCTTAAGAAAGCATTTGAGTTGTTGTGATTCATCCAGCTATATGTTGATTTACTCAATCATGTTCTTTATTCTTCCTTGTTTCTACAAATACTTTTATCTGTCTGAATACCACTTTGAAAGTTACCAATGTCTGCAAAGTGACCGTTATAATTGAGCAGGATAAACTCTGCAATATAAGCTCTAGTATAAAGACTCTGATCGAAAGATAAGTACACTGTTAATTGTTCTCTGACCAAGAACGAAGTTTGCCTTTACCAATTACTGATTTAATTTTTTCACCTTTCTTGTTCCTCTACTTGTTTCAAGTTTGATTATATGAGAGGAAGTTGTTGTATCAAATGACTTGTTCCTTGTTAGATGTGATGCCTCTTGTCCCAGTTTATTTTATCGACACCTCACTCCATAAACCCGTGGTCATGTTTACTGGGTTCAGTTTCGCTTGGGGACAAGCGGGGTCTAAGCTTGGGGGGAGTTGATACGTCCATTTTGCATCACTATTTTATATTGTTATTTTCTATTATTCATCGATATATTTCATGTTATGATGCATCACTTATGTTATTTTATATTATTTTGCATGTTTCATAATTCTTGGAGAATAAACACTGGGACCAGAGATCTGATGGAAAAAAGCACCGTCGAGATACCCTATTTCAAGTTCAGTAGAAGAGGGGGGACACCTTAGATGTCTTAGAAGTTCAGAGAAGGAGGCTAGCCATAAGGGGAGCCAGAGGGGAGCCACCAGGGGACCACACCGTGAGGTGGCGCCCCCCCCCCCCCCTTGGCCGCACCGCCTGATTGTGTGGCCACCCTGGCCCTCCTCTGGTCGACCCCTTTCGCGTACTTGACCCCCAGGGAACCCTAAGCCCCAGGCTATCCTCGAAGAATTATTCCGCTGCCGCCTCGGGGCGGAAAACACTAGAGAGAGAAAAGCTCTTCGGCAGGGAGAAATCCGTCGGAAAAATTCCTCTCCGGAGAGGGGAAATCATCGCCATCGTCAGTGTCATCGCTTCGGGCATAATCAAGATCGTCATCATCATCATCATCACCCCCAGCGCCGTCACCCTCATCATCCACCGTCATCCCACTGTAACAATTAGGGGCCTCTATCGTTGTTTTACATTAGATCTCTCTCGCGGTGTGGATTACTTGTTAGTAGTTGATGCTTGTGAGATTTATCGGTGTTAGCACTTTATGACCAGATTGTTTTTATCCATTATATCAACTCTGATTATGATCCATATGATGTCTTGTGAGTAGTTTGTTTAGTTCTTGAGGACATGGGAGAAGTCATGATGTTAGTAGTGAAGCTATGTTGAAGTAATATCTCGTGGTTCGGTATTTAAGTTGTGGTGCTATTCTTCTAGTGGTGTCATGTGAACGTCGACTACATGGTACTTCACCTTTATGGGCCTAGGACGATGAATTGTGTATTTGGCTACTAATTGTGGGGTTGCCGGACTGCCAGAAACCTAAACCCCCATTAGGAAACTAATGCACGAGGGAGCTTAGAATCCCGGAGTTTTAAGGTTGTGGTTAGATTTATCTTAATTACTTTCTTGTAATTGCGGATGCTTACGAGGGGTATAATCACAAGTATGTATTAGTCCTAGGTGGGTGGTACATTAGCATAGGTTCACCCACACAACACTTCACGAACCAATGGATATTAATCAACCGTAATGAATCGAAAGCACTTGACGAAATTCCCATGTGTCCTCAAGAATTTTTGGTAGTTATAAGTAACACAATCGGCTTGTCCTTTGCTCTCAAAAGGATTGGGCCACTCGCTGCAATATTATTTACTGCACTTTATTTACTTGCACTTTATTTATCTGCTATATTAACCCCCCCCCCCCCCCCAAAAAAAACTCGTTTGCTAGTGTTTACAGTGAATCCTCTATCCAACCTGCTTGTCAACACCTTCTGCCCCTCGTTGCGTTCGACACTCTTATTTATCGAAAGTACTACGATACGCCCATATACTTTTGGGTCATCAGGCATCGCCGAGCTTTGATGCTTATACTTTATACGTCTCCAATGTATCTATAATTTCTGATGTTCCATGTTGATATTGTGCCAATTCCTACATGTTTTCTATACACTTCATAGCATTTTTATGCATTTTTTGGGACTAACCTATTGAGAAGATGCCACAGTGCCAGTTCATGTTTTCTGGGTTTTTTTTTGTACTTCAGAAAAGTCGTTCTAGAAATATTCTCGGAATTGGACGAAACAAAAGCCAAAGTCTCTATTTTTCTGTTACGTACATGGAGAACAAAGGGGCTCGAAGGTGGCTAGGGAGGCAGCCACCCCCTAGGGCGGCGTGCCCCCCTTGGCCGCGCGGCCACGTGGCGTGGGCCCCCCTGGTCGCTCACGGACATTGCCTTTCCTCCTATATATTACCTTCCTCGGGAAAACCCTAAGTACCCAAGCCTCCATCCATGAAAAGTTTTGTAGCCTCCGCCGTCATCAACCCTAGTTCGGGAGGGTTCTGAAGCTCTCCCTGGTACCCTTCTGGAGAGAGAGGATCATCACCGGAGGGCTCTTCATCACCATGCCTACCTCCGGAGGGATGCATGACTAGTTCATCCTTGTACTATGGGTCCATAATAGTAGCTAGATGGTTTTATTCTCCTATTTGTTCCATCATGTTTAGATCTTGTGAGGTGCCTAACATGATCAAGATTATCTTATTGTAATGCTACATGTTGTGTTTGTTAGTGTAACACCCGGGGGTTTTCTCCCAATTAGATTTGGTTGTTTTTCTTTTTTGCTTTGCCTCACATGCATCATATACATTGCACCTTGTTTTCAAATCCAAATTCAAATTCAAATGCAAACACATGAGCACAATTTAAAATTCTGAAAACAAACTATCATGCAATTGGGCATTACCATTCCTAAATACAAATAAAATTATTTCATAAATTTTGGACAAATAAAACTCTCCCAAAATTCCATTCTTC
Organism: Alopecurus myosuroides; assembly: GCA_028641055.1. Classification (NCBI taxonomy): domain Eukaryota; kingdom Viridiplantae; phylum Streptophyta; class Magnoliopsida; order Poales; family Poaceae; genus Alopecurus; species Alopecurus myosuroides. Next base: position 32,774,967 of record CM054061.1, read on the forward strand.
TTCTCACCTTTCTCTTACAAAAAAAAGGGGAAAAGAAAGAAAAACGAGCAGCAGCCCATCTCACCTCTTGGTTCAGCCCAGCCCATCTCCCCCTCGAGCCCACCTTCTGTCTTTCTTCCTTCCGTACGGTGGTGATGCAGCGGAGGGGGAAAAGCGAGCAACCACCACTGCACCCTCCTCTCCCCCCTCCTTTTTCTACCAAGACACACCTCTGCCTCTCCCCAAACCCTAGCCCACTCCGTCTCCTTCCTCCATCGCCGCCGCCTTTCTTCTTCCCCCTCTGCTCCTCAACCCCTCTCTCTGAATTTCTGAAAAACCAGAAAATAGATGACATGGCCGGAAGTTGAGGCTCCCACCGCCGGCGATCGAGTCGTCTTCGAGGTTGTCCAAGCACAAAAATGGAAACCCCTCTACGTCCTCTACCTCCCAGCTGAAGATCGGGAGTCAACGCTGCCCGGGACATCGTCGGCGACATCTTCTTCCTCCTCTGTTCCGCCCAAGCTGGCGTCATCTACGACCTCACCTGTATGCTGTAGACGTTCCCGAGTCCCTCTGCTTCGACCCTAGCCCCTCGGTAAGCACTTCGTCCTTCTTGGACTCGTTTCCCCCCTCTCTCCCTATGCTCTGGATCGGTGCCTTCGAGCATCGCTGTCTGCAGGTCCTCATCGGAGTTGTTCTGTCTCCGTCGTAATCTTTGATCGTGTCTGTCAAAGTTCAGTAAACCGAGCCGAGATACCTCTTTTTGTCTTAGATCCGTATTCTATCACAACCGAGCCAGCCAGCCCAGTGGCACAAGCCCTCTCGCGCGCACACAACAGTCGCGGGTTCGAGCCCCCCCCCCCCCCCCCCCGCGCATCTTTTTCTTTTTGGTTTTTATTTTTCCTGCAGCTCAGCCCCAAAACAGAGCTGAATCTTTATTTGTAAAATCCATAACAAATTGAAAAATGCTCCAATTTCAATGATTCAAATTGCTATGGATTCAGCATCTTGTGCTCTTTCTGTTAGTAACAAAGACAGAGCTGAATCTTTATTTGTAAAATCCATAACAAATTGAAAAATGCTCCAATTTCAATGATTCAAATTGCTATGGATTCAGCATCTTGTGCTCTTTCTGTTAGTAACAAATTTGCAACATGTTTCTGTAATAAATTTTGCACCAAATAATTAAATATAGAAATGGATATTAAAATTTGAAACTTTGGGAATTCATAACTTGAGTTCTGTTCATCCAAGTTGAGCAAACTTGGGCTCTAAAAAATTGTCTTAACAAACTCTACACAGTGGTATTTTATTTGGTCACAATTGAATTAAACTCGAACATGTTTTCTTCTGTTTACTAAAAAGGGCAGAATAAAAATGCTTATGAAAAATTGCATAATAAATTCAATAATGATCCAAAAATTATGTTTAATAGCTCAAAATGTTCAGTGAAACATTTGCTACATGTTTTCAACCTTTTCAATACAATTTGTTTACTGTTTTCCTAATTAAAAGTGGTGCAATAATTCAATGCTTTAATTAAACCTTTTAAATTGCAAAAATTCATAATTAAATATTTAAAATTCCAAATTTGGCAAATGAGGTATGAAATTGAAGCTAATGTTGTTTACCTTCTGTTTTCATCAATTATGTTGCATATAATCCACTTTAACTCAATGTTTATTTGTAGTTCAATTAATCAACTATTAATGCATATGGGATTTTCCATATGCAATCCAAATTGCATATGGGCCCATTTAAATATGTTTACCATGTCAACTAGTTTATCTCTTATGCATCCTTAAACTTGTCATGCATATAAAATAGGATCATGCTGGATCTTTTGCCGTAGTAGTAATTGTTGCATCCGGTGTTTGTTCTAGTTCGTTGCTTCTTCCCGGATAGGACGTTGAGATGATGTGAGCAACGACAAGTTCTGCGGATGTACCTCTACTTGCTAGATTCCAGGCAAGTATACTCACTTTCTACCTATGTTGCCTTTCCTCACTTGTTACCGATTCTTTCCGTTATCTTTATGCTAGCCTTATGATTCGATGCTTGTGTCTCGATCCTATCATATGTTTACCTTGCAACCATGATATAGCCTTCCTCCCACTTCCTATTAACTGTTGTTTGTTTACCTTGTTGGCCCTCATGTCGTAGTTGCATGCTTAGTGTTGTTTGCGCTCAAGTCTTGTTGTCCGTCTTATCACCTGTTTAGTTTGATAGTTGGGTTTCAAGTTAATCAACAACATGTTAATGTTTGGGATAATAATAATTTGATGATAAGGCACCGGCAGGAGGCCAGGCGTGGTTTTGAGGCCTGCTAGTGTCGAACTTAATTAGGAAAAGGGTCTTGTCCTCCGATCCCTGATGAGCGCACTAACCGCATGTGGGAAGCGAGTATGGGCGCCCCCCCCCCCCCGCAATTCTGATTCGAGTCGTATCTCGTCCAAATCGCCACACTTAGTTCGGGCTTTCCATTTGATGCATGCATATGCAGGTGCGAGCCCTTGGCACCAGGGTGGAACTTTTGTAGTCGGCATTTAGGGCGGCGTGGTCTTCCAGTGCTATGAGGGTCCCCCTTTTCTTCGTGGGGGCTCGACTAGCCGCGCACGCACATCACGTGGTTCTTTGGGCTTGATGCGAAGAAGAGTTGGGTTGTGTTGAGTGGCCTGCTTGGTGGGTTTGCTCCCCGCCTGGCAGGTTATTCTTACGTGTACGGCCAAATTGGTGCATCCCTGCAGGGTTAAATCTTCTCGAGAAGCCGTGTTGTCCGCGGTTATGGATGACTTGGTGAAAGTGCTGGCTAACAAGTACTCAGACAACTTACACTTAACGATAATAACTTGACTAGTAATATAGATTACCTCCACCATAAGAATAAATGTCACCTTAATCAACAGTGTGAGTTTCCTTGGGTTGCTTCCTTAGTAGGGGGTAACATTGGATGGGTATTGTTTGGTGAGTAGTTATAGTTGGTTTTGTCGCGCTATCTTATCCCTTTCTTTTAGCCGGATGTTGTAGCACGTCTCTATAGTTAGTTAGTGCAGCCCGTTGCCGCCTCTTTGCAATAATCCCTTCTTTTCCGTTGTACCCAAAGTATTTGTATCTTGTGATGATTGGTTACGCTGGTATCTTGTGAGTGTGGTTTATCCACTTGCCAGTACTTAATAGTACTGACCCACGAATCCATTTCGTGGCTGCATATTCCACATTGCAGTCAACAGGTTTTAAGTCTGACGATGTTAGGTTGGGAATCCCTCCGGCTTGGCCTGGGCAGGGATTGGACGCCATCGGTTATCTTCAGGACACTTAGTCCAATTTGTATCTTGTCCGTAGTCGGACACTATGTTGTTTCTTCCGCTGTCATTTGGATCTTTGTATTATATCAGTTGTATCCTTGACTCGTTTGAGTCGTCTTGTATATCTCTTCTGTTGTTGTTGCGGAATATTCGTGAACTGTTGTAATGTTATCACAAGTGGCAACCTGGAATCGGTTATTATGTGGATTTTGGCGGAAATGCTGAAATCTGCATAGTTCCCGATCCCGGGGCGTCACAGTTAGGATCTGACGTATATTGAATACTATTTCAAGTTTATTATATATCTAGCATATATGTTATTTGTGATTTTGCATGCTCTCCATTGCTAGTAGATGATTTGGCCAAGTAGATGCTTGTGAATCCAAGAGGGAGTATTTATGCTAGATAGTGGGTTCATGCCTCTAGTAATCTGGGAGAGTGACAACAATTTCTATGATTGTGGATGTGATGTTGCCACTAGGGGTAAAACAACAATGCTTTGTCTAAGGATATATGTGTTGTTTACATTACGCACTTTACATAATGCAATAATATGTTGCTTGCAACTTAATACCCAATGTTTGCTGAGATTACGTCCCGAGGGTGGATTATTAGTCATAGATGCAGTTGGATAATGGTATATGTATCATGTTGTAATGCCCAAATGCATATCATAGTATTCATCCTGTCATGTATATGCATTACATTGCATTCTCTATTTGTCAATTGCCCAGCTGTAATTTGCTCACCCAACATGTTATTTATCTGCTATGGAGAGACAGCACTAGTGAGCTGTGGACCCTGATCTATTCTTTTACACTGATAATACAACCTACTGCAAACACTATTCTTTTTTTTCACTACAAACACTGTTCTCATTTCATCCAATGCAAACAACATCATTTTCCACACCATATGTCTAATTCTTTGTTTTCAGCAATACCAGTGATATTGACAAACTCACAGTTTCGTTGGGGAAAAGTATCTTTGTTGTATTGTGTGTAGATTCCACGTTGCTGCTGAGCCTGGTAGTGCGCCCTGCCAACATCAGTTGTCAACAACCTTCCGAAGTGATTTGTTTCTCCTACGGGTCCGATTAAAACTTGGTTTCTTATGGAGGGAAAAACTTGTTGCTGTACTCAGAGTACCTTCCTCTTGGGGTCTCCCAACGAACGTGTGTTCTCACGCCATCAAGCTCTTTTCTGGCGCGGTTGCCGGGGAGGAAGAGGATTTCTGCAAGGGGAGTCTCTCACCTCCAATTTTTTTACCTTTTTATTGTTTTGCTTAGTTTATTTTATTTTGTCTTGTTTGCTTTTTTATATCAAAAACACAAAAAAGTTAGTTCCTATTATAGTTGTTATTTTTGTTATCCCGTTTTAATATCGCTAAAATGAGTAACCCTGAGAACACTAAGTTGTGTGACTTTACTAGCACAAACAACAATGATTTTATTTGTACACCTATTGCTCCACCTGCTCCTAATGCAGATTTTTATGAAATTAATCCTGCCCTGTTAAATCTTGTTATGATAGAGCAATTTTTTGGTGTTAGTACTGATGATGTTGTTGCTCACCTTAATAATTTTGTTGAACTTTGTGAGATGAAAAAGTATAAGTATATAGATGGACATATTATTAAACTGGAATTGTTTCCTTTCTCTTTGAGAGTAAGAGCTAAAGAATGGTTGCTATCTTTGCCTAGAAATAGTATTGATTCTTGGACTAAATGTAAAGGTGCTTTCATTGGAAAATATTATCCTCCTGCTAAGATTATATCTCTGAGAAGTCATATTATGAATTTGAAACAAATTGATAATAAGCATGTTGCTCAAGCTTGGGAAAGAATGAAATCTTTGGTAATGAATTGACCCACACATGGACTGACTACTTGGATGATCATCCAAACCTTTTATGCAGGTCTGAATTTTCCTTCAAGAAAACCTCTGGGTTAAGCTGCTGGACGTACCTTTATGTCCATCAATTTCGGTGCTGCAGCAAAGCTTCTTGATGATATGATGATAAATTATTCTGAATGGCACACTAAGAGAGCTCCACAAGGTAAGAAGGTAAATTCTGTTGAAGAAACCTCTTCCTTGAGTGATAGGCTTGATACTATTATGTCTATGCTTGTGAATGGTAAAAATCATGTTGTTCCAAATAATGTTCCTTTATCCTCTTTGGTTTCTCAAGAAGAGCATGTTGATGTGAACTTCATTAGAAACAATAATTTCAACAACAATGGTTATAGAAATAATTTTGGTAATAACAATTATAAGCCCTATCCTTCTAATAGTGGCAATAGTTATTCTTATGGTAGATCTGGAATGCCTAGTGAGGAAAGGATTTTAGAAGTTGCAAGAGCCACTAAGAACTTTATGCAAATGCAATATGAGCAGAATAAATTATTCACTAAAACCATGGAGGAACAATCTGCTATGTTGAAAAATATTAGTCATCAAATTGAGAATTTAAATAGGGAAGTTACTGGTTTGGAAGTTAAAATTTTGAATTCTTAAACCTGTATTTCATCCATGTCTGAAGCACAATCTTCTTTGATTAATAAAATGGATGCTAACCCTGAAACTATGGACACCAATCCCTTTGCTGCTACTAATGGCATTCAAGTTAGAATTGATGACAATGTTAGGATGTTGGCCGAATTGCATTCTACGTGGGAAAGAGAAGATGAAATAGCTCGAAAAAATAATATAACTAGAGTTTGTACTATTACCACCACTAGTAATGTTGAACTTTCAAATGCTAGTAAACCTCCTATTCCCTCCGGTACGAAAAAAGTTTCGCCATCATACTATGAGTTTGTACGTGCGAAGTAGTTTTTTCACGCCACTTTTTTTTGGATTGGAGGGAGTTCTATTGATGGTAAAGTAATTGGTGTTGTAAATGTCTCTACTTCTTCTGTTAAACGTTTAAAATTTCCTAAAACCACCTAAACAGTTCCTGATAAAAGTGCAGAAATTGTTCGAAATATGGGAGACAATGGTCTCATTACCTAATGATTTTGATTTTTATGGTTGAAATATTTCTAAACTAATTATGTTCCTACAAAAGATTGCTAGAAGTCCTAATGCTAGTGCTATAAATATGGCTTTTACAAAACATATTACAAATGTTCTCATTCAAGTTAGAGAAGAAAAGTTAAAACGTGAAGCCTCTATCCCTAGGAAGTTAGTAGATGGTTGGGAGCCCATCATTAAAATGAAGATGAGTGATTTTGATTGTAATGCCTTATGTGATCTTGGTGCTATTATCTCTGTTATGCCTAAGAAACTCTATGATATGCTTGATTTATCACCTTTGGAACACTGTTATTTGGATGTTCATCTTGCTGATAATGCTAAGAAAAAATCTTTGGGAGAGTTGATGATATTTTTATCATGGTTAACAATAACCTTGTCCCCGTTGATTTTTGTTGTTATGAATATTGAATGCAATGCTTTTTATCGTATTGTTTTGGAAGACCTTGTCTTAGAACTGTTGGTGATGTTATTGATATGAAAGAGGGGAATATTAAATATCAATTCCCACTCAATAAAGGTATGGAACACTTTCCTATAAATAGAATGAAGCTACCTTTTGATTCTATTATTAGAACAAATTATGATGTTGATGCTTCTTCACTTGAATATATTTGATTCTTGCTTTATGTGCCTAGCTGAAAGGCGTTAAATAAAAGCACTCTTGGGAGATAACCCATGTTTATTTCTGTAATTTTTCTTTTGTTTTATTTGAGTCAAGGTGTTGTTTACTTCTGTAACAACTCCTTTGTATCTTTACTTTTTCGAATAGTTGTGCCAAGTAAAGTCTCTAGTGGAAAGTTGATGCTAGATTCAGATTTCTGCACAGGAACAGATTTTGGCTGTCCACCATTTAATTCAAAATAAATTCCAGAAAAATATAAACATCCTGAAATAATTTGTGCGTGATCCTTAGATATGTACTCAACTTTTCTTAGTTCTGGGTTTTCATATCTGAGCAACGTAAGTGCCTTGAAACAATTCTCCTTTACAGACTGTTCTGGTTTTGATAGATTCTGCCTTTAATTTTGCTTTCTATCTTTTCCTATGTTGAGTGGATTTATTTTCTCCACAAAAAATCACTGGCTGTAGCTAATGTTTAGAAAGTGTTGGTAATGCTTGTGTCCATGCAGAACATGTGAGTTTTTGATTATGCACTAACCCTCTAATAAGAATTACTTTGAGTTTGGTGTGAAGGAAGTAATCAAGGATCGAGAGAAGAGGATGATATAATGTGATCCAGAAGAGTGAAAAGCCTAAGCTTGGGGATGCCCACGTGGATCATCCCACCAAATTTCAAGAATACTCAAGCGTCTAAGCTTGGGGATGTCCAAGGCATCCCCGTCTTCATCAACAACTTATCATGTCATTTCTAGTGAAACTATATTTTTATTCGTTCACATCTTATGTACTTTACTTGGAGCGTATTTTTGTTTTTATTTTCTATAATAAACTTGGTTGGATCCTAGAATTCTTGTGTGGAGAGAGACACGCTCCGCTTTTTCATATGAATACTCGCATTCATCATTTATCGTCTAGCCGCTGCAATTCTTTTAACTCATGTTTTCCATGCATCTCTTATTCAGAACAGTTAGTTCTTGTAGATTAGTACTCTCTTGTTTCATTGATAAATTATTTGGAGAGTCTGTGTTGTAATAAAATTGATTGGTGTTGGAGAAGAATAAAATATTTCATGCTTATATGGTGCAATACGAAGCTTGTTTAGACTGTGGCTTAGTCTTTAGTATGTCATGTTAGATATTATCTTAATTATATGCTTTGTAGATGTAGTATGACTTGTCTCAAATATATGAGAGTGCTTAATGTGCCATTAAAAGAAATCATGAGTTGTTTTTACCATATCGAATCATAATATTGTGATATTCTCCTCTGATGCTTTATTTGGGTTGACTTGGCACATGCGCACACCATGTTTTGACTACAATACAGTCACCTGGATCATTTTTTTTGAATTATAATATCATTTATGCTTTGATTAATAATGTTTTTTTTTCACTATGCATGATTATGGCCGTTATTGCTCTCTTAGTTTGTCGCTCCCAGTCTCTTGCTAGCCTTCACCTGTACTGAGCATGAGCTCTACTCATGCAACTAATACGTACGTAATAAACGTATCCTTAATTTCTGATGTTCCATGTTGTTTTCATGCCATATGCTACATGTTTTCCTTAAACTTTATGTCATTTTTATCGATTTCCCGGGACTAACCTATTGACAAGATGCCACAGAGCCAGTTCCTGTATTCTGTTGATTTAGTCTCATAAAATTTATTTTGGAAATATTCTTGGAATTGGATGATTCAAAACCCAGAAGTCTTAGAAGTCCCGGTGGGTCAACAAAGTCTAAAGGATACCCGGAGGGGAGCTCCGGAGCCCCCACACCATACCTAGGCGTGGGTGGCCCCTGGTCGCGCCTGGGGGTGATGTGGGCCCCTCGGGCTCCCAGCGCCATCACCCTTTCGCCTATATATGCCCCTCGATGCATCAACCCTAAACAAACCGGGCCCCTTCCACGAAAAGTTCTGTAGCTCCGCCGCCACCGCCGACATGGTTCGGGGGACGGAATTCTCTGTTCCGCCACCCTGCCGAGATGGGGAAGTGCCCCCTGATCCATCTCCATCGACTCCACCGCCATCTTCATCGCCGCTCCTGTCTCCTATGATGAGGAGGGAGTAGTTCTCCCCCGGGGCTGAGGGCTCTACCGGTAGCTATGTGTTTCATCTCTTTCTCCCATGGTGTGATCTTTATGTGATCATGATTTTTGTAATCTAGTTGAATAAGTAGATGTTATTCTTCACATGTTATGCTACTCAAGTGGTTTTGCTATGAGATCTCCATATACACTTTGATCACGGTGTACAGGTGATAGTGTGTGCACCGTGTGGTTTAGCATGATATTTATATCTTGTGTTGGATGACCCTATGAAATTGTGGTGTTTGTCTAGTACCTTCTAGGGCGCTCATAGTGACAGCGTGGGGTTAACTAGACATGGGAATGCGACTTTGAGGAGTGTTGTTACATCCCTACGCAATGAATTGGTGTTTGTTATTCGACCGGAGAGTGGTGCAGAGTAGCATAGTGAAGTGAGATATTCATGCGTTCAATTATGTTATCATTGTTGAGAGTGTTCACTAGTGAAAGTATGATCCCCATGCCTTGTTTCTAAGCATTGAAACACCGTTTACAATCAGTTCTGGTACATGTTTGCTTGCTGCCATTTTTATTTCAGATTGCTATTATCACTTACAATCATACATATTACTTGTATTTCACTCTCTCTTCGCCGAACTAGTGCACCTATACAACTGACAATTGTATTAGGTGTGTTGGGGACAGAAGAGACTTCTTGTATCGTGATTGCAGGGTTGCTTGAGAGGGATACATTTGACCTCTACCTCCCTGAGTTCGATAAACCTTGGGTAATCCACTTAAGGGAAACTTGTTGATGTTCTACAAACCTTTTCACTTGGAGGCCCAACACTTTCTACAAGAATTGAAGCGTGCGTAGACATCAAGCTCTTTTCTGGCGCCGTTGCCGGGGAGTTTAGGTAAAAGGTACTCACATCCTGTGTGAGTGCTCGAAGTTATTTCCTTTAGATTATGCAATTATATCTTTTTTTTCTTTTTTTCACTAGTTAGGCTTATTTTTACTTGTTCCTTGTTTTTATTTTCACTAGTTAGGCTTAATGGAAAACAACAAAAATATGAGAGATCTTTATAATATTTATCTCGAGTTAGGACATGAAGTGTTTGAAGAGAAAATTAAAAAACCTATGGAGCTTTATTGGCATGCTAGTAGCAATGTTATTAGTATGAATTCTTTGAACACCGTTATTGCAAATGCTATGGAAAAGTCTAAGCTTGGGGAAGCTAGTTTTGATGAATATGATATTTTTAGTCCCCCAAGTTTTGAGGAGTAAATTTTCTTTGATGATACTTTTCCTCCAATATATGATAATTATAATGATTGCAGTATTCTAGTTCCACCTACTATTGATGATAAATTTTATTGTGATCATGATATGCCTTCTATATATGATATTTACAATGATGAACATGCTATTTTCAGTCCACCTACTATTGAGGAGAAAATTAATTATGATTAAAATATGCCAGCTATACTTTATGATTATGGTGATGAGAATAATAATGATAGCTATTTTTTTGAATTTGCTCCCACTACTATTAAGAGAATGACTATGATTATGTGGAGAGTAATAATTCTTTAATGCATGAGGCTCATGATCAGAATGTTTTATGTGATAGTTACATTGTTAATTTTATTCATGATGCTACTTAAAGTTATTATGAGAGAGGTAAACATTGTTTTATGCATCTCACCAATATCAAGTTTCCCCTCTTTATGTTGAAATTTTTGAAGTTGCACTTGTTTTGCTTTCCTATGGTTGTTGCTTTGTGCTTTCAGGACTTGTTTTTCTACAAGATTATTTTTCATGGGAAGTGGGTTAGACTTAAACTTGTTTTACATTTGCTTCTTGATGATATCTTTTTCTTCAGTTTTTAATATTTCTCATATGAGCATCTACTCAAATTATCAAGCCTAGCTAAAGGCTTTAAAGAAAGAACTTCTTGGGAGATAACCCATGGTTTTAATTCTTCTTTGTTTTTCTCTGTTTTCTTTAATTCAAGGTGTTGTATACTTCTGTAGCAACTCCTTTGTATCTTTATTTTTATGTTTTAGTTGTGCCAAGTAAAGTTTCTGACGAGAGTTAGAGTTGGTTTTGTATTTCTGCGCAGGAAACAAATTTCTGCTGTCCACCATAAAAAATCGTATAAATCACAGAAAAAACAAATGGACCTGAATTTTGCGTGTGCTTATTCCTCAGCTAATTATGAAACTTTTTCGTTCTTTAAGGTTTTCGATCTGAGAAACGTAAGTGCCCTGAATTTTTTTGTCTCTACAGACTGTTCTGGTTTTGGAAGATTCTGCCATGTTTCTTGCATTTGCTCTTTTGCGATGTCAAGTGGATTTCTTTGCTTTACGAAACATTAGTGGATGTAGCTAATGTTTAAAAGTATCAATAGCACTTGTGCACTTACAGAACCCATGAATTTTTTATTGTTGCACTAACCCTCTAATGCGAATTACCCTTTGAGTGTGGTGTGAAGGAAGTTTTCAAGGGTCAAGAGAAGAGGGTGATATAATGTGATCAAGAAGAGTGCAAGGTCAAATCTTGGGGATGTCCCCGTGATTCATCCCAGCAAATTATAAGAAGACCCAAGCATCTAAGCTTGGGTATGCCCAAGGAATCCCCTTCTTCATCAACAATTTATCACGTCACTTCTAGTGAAACTATATTTTTATTCGGTCACATCATATGAATTTTACTTGGAGCGTCAGTTATTTCTGCTTTTAGTTTGTTTATTTTTATTTCCTCTATCTTATGGTTGGATCCTATCATACTAGTTTTGGAGAGATACACGCTCCGTTTTCATTGCTTAGAACACTCTAGTTTTCATTCTTATTGTTCTGTGAGTGTTCACTTTTTGCTAGTACTGTGTTTAGCCCTTGTTTTTATGCATCTCTTTTTCAGAGCTGTTAGTTTCAGTAGAGTTATGTGAGTACTCTCTTTCTTTCTTGTTGTATCATTTAGAGAGTTTTTGTTAAAACATATTTTGTTGGTGCTTGTTGGAAAAAGAAACTGCTACGTGTGGTAGATGGTATAACGAAAAAGCTTGCATATTCTTGTAGATCACTAAAATGTTTCACTTGATTATTTGCTGTTGTTTTGAGATATTAATATGATTAATGGTAAACGTGTTGGTCTAGTAGAGTAAAAACAATTAATGGTTGGTCTAAAAGCTTGAAACTGTGCCACACTCAAATAACTAGTTGATAGGATAATGGTATATGACTTCCTTTGCTGATAGCAATCGTAATGGCTTTTTGTTACGCGCTACGGTCGGGGTAGCTAATAGTGACTTGTCACTGCCAAGGACCCTCTTGGAGTGATTTTCATAATGCCTTCTGAGATCATCATTTTATTTGGAATCTTTTAACTTGTGAGTTCTATGTTGCGGTTTTATGGCACTTCCACCATCCATATTTTTTAGCCTCTTCGGTACTGTGCATTGCTCATTCTCACATTTAGAGTTGGTGCAAACTTCGCCAGTACATCCAAACCCCGTGGGAGACCTTTGTTCTTCTACACATAAGCCAAAAATTATCTTCCTCAAAACAGCCACCATACCTACCTACCATGGCATTTCCATAGTCATTCCGAGATATATTGCCATACAACATCCATCATCATTATGTTACTTGTCATGCTTCATTGTTATTTTGCATACTTCTACACTTGCAGGAGCATTTAGTTTGATTCATCAGAGATATTTCAGTTTGAGTTATGAGTACTAAAAGCGTGTTGATTCATTGTAAAATAGAGTGTTTCCCCTACCAGTGAGGTTATATATCAAAACATAAAAATAAAGAGAAAAGGCCCAAAAGGAGAAAAATAAAAAAGAAAGAAAGAGGCAAAAGAGAGAAAATAAAGAGAGAGGGGGCAACATTACTATTATTTATTCCACACTTGTGCTTTGTTTAGCATCATTACTTCAGTTTGGAGAGAGTTTTCATATTATGACTTGCATAACTATGTGGGGAACTTAAATTATAGAACTTGGCTTGTATATTCCAATGACGAGCCTCCTCAAAAGAGCTCTAGGTCTTCGTGAGAAAGCAGGTTGGATGCACCCCCCCCCTCTAGTTCCATCAGAGAGCTTTCATACACAATAGCTCTATGTGCATCCGTTGTGTGGCAATCACTACTCCTTGCATAACTTCGATTATAAGACTTCCTCTTGTCGAATGATCACTTTCAGTTGTGTGAGACTTTCTTCCATTGACCATCCAAACCCCCCATAATTTTATTTTAGCCACAACATCCTGGTGCCATGAACCAATAAAGAACGCTTTCTTGTTTTGAGTGCACAATTAATTGAATGGTTTTCCTACGTGCATATTGTTGTCACTTGACTTGATCCTAACAGGATGATTATATTGTTGTTCTTGAAGCTTAAATCATTTTTAATAAACCATTTCACGGTTGATTGTATTTTAGTATTGATTCATTGAAAGGTTTTACTTTGTTATTCCTAATGGTTTTACATTACTCTTTGATATCAACTATAAACCACAACCTTTATTCATTTGATCCAATTTTACATGCTTTACATTATATGATGATCAAGTTTATGTTGGTAGCATGTCACCTAAAAAATTATTCGTTTTGTCGTTTACCTACTCGAGGACGAGTAGGAACTAAGCTTGGGGATGTTGATTCGTCATAAACGTATCCTTAATTTTTTATGTTCCATGTTGTTTTCATGCCATATGCTACATGTTTTCCTTACACTTTATGTCATTTTTATCGATTTCTCGGGACTAACCTATTGACAAGATGCCACAGAGCCAGTGCATGTTTTCTAATGTTTTTAGTTTCAGAAAATTGTTCTGGAAATATTCTCGGAATTGGACGATTCAAAAGCCAGAAGTCTTAGAAGTCCCGGAGGGTCAAGGAAGTCCAAAAGAGACTCGGAGGAGGCCCTGGATCCCCCACACCATGCTTGGGCGCAGGTGGGCCCCTGGCCACGTCTAGGGGTGGTGTGAGCCCCTCGGTCGCCCACCGCCATCGCCCTTTCGCCTATATATGCCCCCCGATGCATCAACCCTAAAGAAATCGGCCCCCTTCCACGAAAACTTCTGTAGCTCCGTGATATGTGCATTTTATATCATCATTTATACCCTCCATATATGCATTATTGGGATGTTTTATCAATGTTATGTCATTGTTTTGCATGTTTTAGATGATTTTATGGGACTTTCCTACAAAGTCCCTATTTTTGGTATTTAATTTCTGGGTGTCAGAAAACACCTGTTTTCATGTTTTTGCTGTTTCAGGAGCTACAGGTATCCAAATTGCGAAAGGAAAGAAACCCAGTCAGTTTTTCTTAGGGAGAAAGGCCGTGGGCACAAGACACAAAGGAGGAGGGCCAGGAGGCCCAAAAGGGGGTAGCCCACGCGGCCATATTGCCTGGCCGCGTGTGGGGCCCCCAAATGGGCCCACAGCACCTCCTCCCCGAGGTCTTTTTGCTGACGACTCCGTCTTCCCCGAAAACCAACACCCTAATTTTTCCGAGACGAGACGGAGCCGCCAGGGCGGCGAAACTCTCGAAACTCTCCGCGGGGGAGACAGATCCTGCTGCTCCGGAGCTCCGGAGAAGGGGGAAATCATCCCCATCTCCTCCTTGGCGTGGGAGGAGGCATCTCCATCACCATCCTCACCAGCACCTGCATCTCCACCATCACCATCACCGTGATCCACTCCATTTCCCTCATAGTTTGATCATTGCTACACCCTAGATACGTGTTATTGTATTCCGTTGCATGTTTGGGATTGAGTACTTGTCATTATTTGGTGGTGGATCCATTGTTTAAGATTGTGTTGTACCACATATGTCACCATACATGATCATGTTTGCACGTCGTGAGTAGTTCCCGCATGTTCCTGAGGGCATAGGATGAATTGGCAATGATTTATTACATGAGATGAGTTGTTATTTGGTCTAGTATTTATCTTTTATATGATTCTATGATGGTGTTGTACGAACGTCGAGTGTACAACACTTCACCTACATGGGCTCATAGGAGAACACCGTAGTGTAGTGACGTGATGATGTCTTTAGGTGACAGGAACTTGAGACAGAGTCATTGAATTGCATTACGAGGGTACTTGTATCGGGGACCTTAGAGCATAAGGCTATGGTGGGACATCATGTCTTAATAATTCTCGTGCTGTCATTTAATTGGCCACGTGATCCATCATAAAAGGTGATAGTTTATTTATTTAGCTATTCCTATTTGTGGCTCCGTCCGAAGAAGATTAAAACTAGAAAATATATACAAACATGTTATGCAATGAATCACTATGCCAGCTAAATCCGTGCAGCCCTCGGGAACGTTTCCACATATAAGACACAAACACACACTTGAGCTTGTCCTCTTGCGCATTAGAGGATTGGGCTTTGTCTCTCATTGAGACCTACTACTTGCTGCAATTTACTTTCCGCATTTTACTTTACTTGCACTACACAATTAAAACACAAAAACACCTGTTGCTTTTATTATTCCTTTGCTTTTCTACTTACCAGTTCCTTCTGCTCCTCGTGTGTTTGACAACCTTTCTAATTCGAAAAGTACTACAATTGATCTCCTGCACTTGGGAGCCATCAAGACACTTTTCGGGCGCCGTTGCCGGGGAGCGTAGCGCTATTGGTAAGAAGTTTGGTAAGTAAACTTGAAAGCTGAATTTTACTTGCTGTTGCATCCTGTTATTATTATGGCTTTTATGAGAGATGCTTCGCTGAAACTTGCTTTATATGAGAGTGCTTATGCTATTAAACCTAAAGTTGTTGAAAAAGCACCTCATGATGATGGTTATATTATTCCCCTTGAATTTGTTAAAGCTGTTAGGAATGAGTATTTTGAAGGGGATGGAACAAAGGCTGCAAGTGATCACATACGGGCTATTGAGGATATATGTGGGCTAATTAGGCTCAAGGCTATTTCTGAGGAGGAGGTAAAATGCAAGTTATTGTACCAGTCTTTAACTGGTGATGCTCGAAAATTTTATATGTCCCTAGATGAAGAAATTACACATAATTGGGATACTTTTATGAAGGTTTTCTTTCTTAAATATTTTACTCCTAAAGAGGCTTACGAGAACCGTTGCTTTATATTTAATTTTTGGCCACACCTTGGAGAGAGTATTACTCAAGCTTGGGGGAGGCTTAAGGACCTCCTTCGTAAGAATACTTGTCATGATCTCACAAATAAACTTATATTGATAAACTTTTATGTGAGACTACCTGATAGGCTAAAGAGATATTTGGATGGTTCATCTGGTGGAAGCTTTACAAATAATACTGAAGAAGAAGCTTGGAATTTATTGGAAATTATTTCGAAGAACTCTGAATATTGAGACCTAGACAAAGGTAATGAAGCTTATTTTGATTATGGATATTCATGTGTAGAAAGTTTCTCTAGTTCTATTTTGTTCAAGAATGTTATTAAAGATTTTGGTCTTGATCCATATGTTGCAATTGAAATAGCTAAGAAATTTGCTGAGAACATTTGAATTCCTAAAAGTGGCTTTGATTATTATGTTGAACCTATTAAATCTTCTATTTTTGTCCCTAAATTTATTAAAGAAACACCAGTGTCATCTGTAGTAATAGAAGAATATATTGAACCACCTCCCTATCCTGAAAAAGTTAAAGAGAATTTGCTTATTACTGTTGCTGACAAAAGTAGAAAGAAATGTTCTCAACCTAAAGAACAGGTGGAAGTCAAGAACCAAGTCTCTATTATTAAGCAATTAAATGAAGAAGATCATGTTGATGTTTATTTATGTGAAGATGCTACCAAAGTTATTAAAGGGAATTCATCCAAAGTTGGTAAGCCAATTATATCATGCTCTATTGGGACTTCTTGTTATCATGGTTTATGTGATATTGGAGCAAGCATTAGTGTCATTCCATATTCTCTCTATCAAGAAATTGAGCCTGATATTGATCCTATCACCATGGAAGAAACAGGTATGACCATTCAGCTTGCTAATCAAGATTATATTAGTCCCTTTGGAATTGTTAGAGATGTTGAAGTATTGGTAGGGAAAATAAATTATCCTACTGATTTTATTGTGCTTGGTTGTCCACAAGATTCTTTCTGTCCTATTATATTTGGTAGACCTTTCTTACATACTGTTGGTGCTGAAATTGATTTGCCTAGAGAAAGGGTGTTTATTGAATGTGCTGGAGAGAAACTTGAATTTAATTTTTCTAAATTTGCTGATAAACCTGCTAAGAAAGAACCAAAATCTAAAGATATAATTGAAACTCTTGCTCATATAGCTGTAGCTTCATCAGACGTGGTGGAACGTTATATGCTTAATCAGGAAGAGCCATTTAATGATGCAGAAAAAGAAGCTTTAGAACAAATATTATGGCATCAACCTCCACAATTACAATTGCATATCCCACCTGATAATCTAGGAGTACTCCCACCTCCTAAAGGAGATCCTAGTTTTGAATTAAAGCCTTTGCCTGAAAATCTGAAATATGCATACTTGGATAAGAAAAATATATATCCTGTTATTATTAGTGCTAACCTTTCAGCCGAGGAAGAAGAGAAATTACTTGATGTGCTTAAAGCCCACCGTAAGGCTATTGGTTATTCTCTTGATGATCTTAAGGGCATAAGTCCAGCTCTATGTATGCATAAAATTAATTTGGAAGAAGATGCTAAACCTGTTGTTGATTTCCAACGCCGTCTACATCCAAAAATGAAGGAAGTGGTAAGAAAGGAGGTAATTCGACTCATAGAGGCTGGTATTATTTATCCTATAGCTGATAGTAAATGGGTTAGTCATGTTCATTGTGTTCCTAAGAAAGGTGGAATTACTGTGGTTCCTAATAAAGATGATGAACTTGTTGCTCAACGTACTGTTGTTGGTTATAGAATGTGCATTGATTATAGAAAATTAAATAAAGCAACTCGTAAGGACCATTATTCATTGCCCTTTATTGATCAAATGCTAGAGAGATTATCTAAACATTCTCACTTTTGTTATTTAGATGGGTATTCAGGCTTCTCTCAAATTCCAGTTCATAGTGATGATCAGGAAAAGACCACTTTTACTTGCCCATATGGTACATTTGCTTATAGGAGAATGCCTTTTGGTTTATGTAATGCGCCTGCAACTTTTCAGAGATGCATGAATGCTATATTTGCTGATTATATTGAAAAGATAGTGTAAGTCTTTATGGATGATTTTTCGGTGTATGGTACTTCTTTCGATAATTGCTTGTTCAACCTTAACAAAGTTTTGCAGCGTTGTGAAGACCAACACCTTGTTCTTAATTGGGAGAAGTGTCACTTTATGGTAACAGAGGGAATTGTTCTTGGGCATCGTATTTCTGGAAGAGGAATAGAAGTTGACCCAGCAAAAATTGAAGCTATTGAGAAATTACCACATCCAAGAGACATAAAGGTATAAGAAGTTTTCTCGGTCATGCAGGTTTTTATCGTAGGTTCATTAAAGATTTCTCTAAAATATCAAAGCCTCTAACCAATCTTTTGCAAAAGGATGTTCCGTTTTCTTTTAATGATGATTGCATAGAATCCTTTAATGTTTTAAAGAAAACCTTAATAACTGCACCTATTATTCAACCTCCTGATTGGAACTTGCCCTTTGAAATTATGTGTGATGCTAGTGATTATGCAGTTGGAGCTGTTTTAGGCCAAAGGGTTGATAAGAAATTGAATGTTATTTACTATGCTAGTAAAACACTAGATGGTGCTCAAAGAAATTATGCTACAACTGAAAAAGAATTTTTAGCGGTAATATTTGCATGTGATAAATTTAGATCTTACATAATTGATTCAAAAGTCACTGTGCACTCTGATCATTCTGCTATTAAATATTTGATGAATAAGAAAGATGCTAAGCCTAGGCTAATAAGATGGGTACTTTTGTTGCAAGAATTTGATTTACACATAGTAGATAGGAAAGGAGAAGATAATCCCGTAGCTGATCATCTTTCTAGAATGGAAAATATACCTGATGATCCTATTCCTATTAGTGATAGTTTTGCTAATGAACAACTTGCCCTTGTTAGTGTTTCTAGTGCTAAAGTTGCATCTCCTTGGTTTGCTAATTATGCAAATTTTATTGTTGGGAAAGTTATGCCACCACAATTTACTTACCAACAAAGAAAGAAATTATTTTATGACCTTAGATATTATTTTTGGGATGATCCATTCTTGTATAAGAAAAGTGTTGATGGCATTATTAGACGTTGTGTACCTGAGCATGAACAGCATGCTATTATAAGAGATTGTCATGACAGTCCCTATGGAGGACATCATGCAGGAGATCGTAATGCAGCAAAGGTATTACAATGTGGTTTTTATTGGCCTACTCTATTCAAGGATTGTGCTGAATATGTTAAAACTTGTGATAAATGTCAAAGAGTAGGAAACATTGGTAGAAGGAATGAAATGCCTATGAACTATACATTACCACTTGAACCATTTGATGTGTGGGGTTTTGACTTTATGGGACCATTTCCTGCATCTAGTACAAAACATACTCACATTTTGGTTGTCGTTGATTATGTTACAAAATGGGTAGAATAAATTCCTACTAAGAGTGAAGACCATGCCACAGCCATGCAAATACTTAAAGAAATTATTTTCCCTAGATTTGGTGTTCCTAGATTTTTAATTACTGATGGTGGATCTCATTTTATGCATGGTGTTCATAGAAAAACATTGGCAAAATATAATGTTAATCATAGAATTGCATCACCCTATCATCCTCAAACTAGTGGACAAGTTGAATTAAGTAATAGGGAAATTAAACTTATTTTAGAGAAAACAGTAAACAGAGCTAGATCTGATTGGCCACTTAAAATTAATGATGCATTGTGGGCTTATAGAACTGCTTATAAAAATCCTATGGGTATGTCTCCTTATAAAATGGTTTATGAAAAAGCATGTCATTTAGCCGTTGAATTAGAACATAAAGCTAGATGGGCTATTAAGAAATTAAATTTTGATTTAAAAACAACGGGGGAGAAGAGATTGCTTGACCTAAATCTATTAGATGAATGGAGGAATGAAGCATATGAAAGTGCAAAATTGTTTAAAGAGAAAGTTAAAATTTGGCATGACAAGAAAATTAAAAGAAAGGAATTTAAAGTAGTTGATCAAGTCCTATTGTCCAACTCTCGTTTTAAGTTTTCTGCAGGGAAATTAGCTTCAAAATGGCAGGGTCCATTGGTAGTACAGGAGGTATACCATTCGGGGGCCATCCGTCTTCACGGTGATATGAAAGGTAAACCTCATGTGGTCAATGGACAACGCCTAAAACATTATATTGCAGTAAAGAGCTTCATAGGAACCATCGAGGAGATAAAGTTAATGACACCGAAGGAGGTAATTGTAAGGAATCCTGCAGTTTCAGAAACCCAAATTCAATAATTTACTATTATTGTGTTTGGAAGTTTCTCGGAATTGCGTGAAAACTTACGGAACTCATTTTTTATGGAAATTAACGTGTAGGACAAGAAAATTGGAAGGAATTGGACCTCGAGGGGGAAAAGAGGACCCCACACGCGGCCAGATTCCTTGGCCGCGTGGAGGTACCCCTTTTCCACCTTGGAGTCTCGTTCCGTCTCATTTTTGAATCCGACGCTTTGTCTTACCCCAAAAACCGTAAATATATACCCCCTTTTGTCGATCTAATCCCGCACCGAGAGTTCTCGCACGATCTTTGTTTTGTCTATTCTGTCTGTCAGGTTTTCCAAGCCATGACTTCGGGAGACTCCTACCAATGCACCTCCATGGACGATGATGATGATGAGCTTGAGGGCAACAACCCCACATCCATCCACAGGAGGAATAGGAAGAGGAAGGACTACTCGGATGACGAGGACGTGGAGCTTCGCGAGATCATGGATGAAGAACCTGATGAGGAAGATGACGAGGCCATCTTCGACATACCACCTCTTGCAACAGCACCTCCATCACCAATCCATGTTGCTGGCGTACGGGTGAACATGTCTTTTGGAAACAAGAGACAGTCTGCACGTATGAGCACCGGAGGGAAGGCTCCAAGGCACTCACTTGCTAGCAAAAACGCAGTTTCTCCTCTTATTGGCAGGGAAACTCCCACTAAGAACAATTGCACTGGAGATTGGGATCACCTTATTCCCAAGAAGAAAGCACCAAGCCCGGAGTGGAAAACTCCCAAGGAGACGATGAAGAAGGACCTCATGGAAAGGTTGGGAAAAGCTGCAGGAGCATTTGAGCAAGCCTATAACCTCATGATGCGCATCATTGGAGAGCTTGAAGAAAACTATGAAGAGAAAAAGAAGAAAGAGTGGTGGGCTGAGTACGAGAAGAAGGGAGAATGAAGAAATTACTGCAACCATCTAAGCTTGGGGGAGTTTCACCTATCCCCCGTCTTTTATCAGCTTTATCATGTCTATTTAGTTTTGGTGTGTCTTGCTTTTATTATCTAGTATCGTTTTCGTTTAGGCTTGAGTGAGCTCATTGAGCATTATCATGCATCCCCGTCTTATGGTTTATCAATGAATAATAAAGTATGGTGTCATCCATGATTCCCTTGTTTTGGGGATTTATGGGTAACACTCATGCAAATGAGCATGGCATATTTAGAGGTTTCAATCACATCTTGCCTTGAAATTAATTAACTTGAGCGTGTTGGACAATTGTAGAATTATCTCAATATGACATAAATCCACTATCTATTTATTAGCTTAATGGCTATTCCGTGCATGTTCACCATGTTATAGTTTCATTTATGCTCTAAATTAAGATGCTTATGTTATTAATTGGCATGGGCTGAATTTGGGATAAGACTCTCACGAACTTTTGAATGCACACATTTATTTCTATTGCACTTAACAAACATGACCCATTAATGGGAGCTAAAAGTTTTGTGCTTGACAAGGATCTTGGTTGGGAGTTGGCTAACACGTGCATCACGTGAAAAGCTTTCAACATTGCACAAAGAAATTTTATATTTAGTTGATGTCATGTGCTTTTCTTTTTGGACTCCTGCCATGCCGAAATGAAATAGAGGAATAGTAAGTTTTGATGAGTAAGTATATATGACTAGAGAAATTGCATTGGGACGCTAACCCAAGCCATGCTTGATCATGGTGGAAATTTACTTACAGCTAGCGTGGACTCTACAAACACATCCTATAATAAAATAAGAAACTATGCATATAGTGAATGAAATAAAAAAAGGATGATGAGTCTACTCCGTTTGTTCATCTTGTTATTGTGACATGGGCTGGTTTCTATGTCATGGGGCAAGAGGTACCTCTTTGCAATTCTCTATGATGTCATTAATACTTATTATGATTGTACAAAGCTTATTAGGAATCTTAATTTGAGTAATCATGGAGTAGGTTTTCACACTCACGGGGCATGAGACATTCAACCAACACCTTGTCAACCACATTACTTCAACATTCATAAATTAAGATGCTAATGATAAAGGAGCAATCAGAGTCTTAGCCCAATGGATGCCACATTACAATTAGAAATTTAAGCTGAATAGTTTGGAAACTAAATGAGACTTGATCATGTTTTACCTCTACTCATTTATCTTTCTCCAAATTAAAGAGTATAATTCGATTGTCCAACATACAATGGTTATTTTCTTTCAAAAGTATGGGGTGTTTGCTAGAGCTTCGAATATGTTATCCTTATGTGTATGAGTTCTATTCATTCATCTTGCATTATAATTGAACATGATGATGATACAATGCCCGTATTTATTTATCAACCATAAGTCCATTGATGCATGTAATGGTCTATGTCCTTATTTACTCGAGGACGAGCAAAGGTTTAAGCTTGGGGGATTTTATACGTGCATTTTATATCATCATTTATACCCTCCATATAGGCATTATTGGGATGTTTTATCAATGTTATGTCATTGTTTTGCATGTTTTAGATGATTTTATGGGACTTTCCTACAAAGTCCCTATTTTTGGTATTTAATTTCTGGGTGTCAGAAAACACATGTTTTCATGTTTTTTATGTTTCAGGAGCTACAGGTATCCAAATTGCGAAAGGAAAGAAACCCTGTCAGTTTTTCTTCGGGAGAAAGGCCGTGGGCACAAGACACAAAGGAGGAGGGCCAGGAGGCCCAAAAGGGGGTAGCCCACGCGGCCAGATTCTCTGGCCGCGTGTGGGGCCCCCAAATGGGCCCACAACACCTCCTCCCCGAGGTCTTTTTGCTGACGACTCCGTCTTCCCCGAAAACCAACACCCTAATTTTTCCGAGACGAGACGGAGCCGCCAGGGCGGCGAAACTCTCGAAACTCTCCGCGGAGGAGATAGATCCTGCTGCTCCGGAGCTCCGGAGAAGGGGGGAAGCATCCCCATCTTCATCCCCATCTCCTCCTTGGCGTGGGAGGAGGCATCTCCATCACCATCCTCACCAGCACCTGCATCTCGACCATCACCATCACCGTGATCCACTCCGTTCCCCTCATAGTTTGATCATTGTTACACCCTAGATACGTGTTATTGTACTCCGTTGCATGTTTGGGATTGAGTACTTGTCATTATTTGGTGGTGGATCCATTGTTTCAGATTGTGTTGTACCACATATGTCACCATACATGATCATGTTTGCACGTTGTGAGTAGTTCCCGCATGTTCCTGAGGGCATAGGATGAATTGGCAATGATTTGTTACATGAGATGAGTTGTTATTTGGTCTAGTATTTATCTTTTATGTGATTCTATGATGGTGTTGTACGAACGTCGACTGTACAACACTTCACCTACATGGGCTCATAGGAGAACACCGTAGTGTAGTGACGTGATGATGTCTTTAGGTGACAGGAACTTGAGACAGAGTCGTTGAATTGCATTACGAGGGTATTTGTATCGGGGACCTTAGAGCATAAGGCTATGGTGGGACATCATGTCTTAATAATTCTCGTGCTGTCATTTAATTGGCCACGTGATCCATCATAAGGGGTGATAGTTTATTTATTTAGCTATTCCTATTTGTGGCTCCGTCCGAAGAAGATTAAAACTAGACAAGATATACAAACATGTTATTCAATGAATCACTATGCCAGCTAAATCCGTGCAGCCCTCGGGAATGTTTTCCACATATAAGACACAAACACACACTTGAGCTTGTCCTCTTGCGCATTAGAGGATTGGGCTTTGTCTCTCATTGAGACCTACTACTTGCTGCAATTTACTTTCCGCATTTTACTTTACTTGCACTACACAATTAAAACACAAAAACACCTGTTGCTTTTATTATTCCTTTGCTATTCTACTTACCAGTTCCTTCTGCTCCTCGTGGGTTCGACAACCTTTCTGATTCGAAAAGTACTACAATTGATCTCCTGCACTTGGGAGCCATCACTCCGCCGCCGCCGACAAGTTTCGAGGGACATAATTCTCTGTTACGGCACCCTGCCGGGATGGGGAAGTGCCCCCGGATCCATCTCCATCGACTCCACCGCCATCTTCATCGCGGTTCCTATCTCCTATGATGAGGAGGGAGTAGTTCTCCCCCGTGGTTGAAGGCTCTACCGATACATATGTGTTTCATCTCTCTCTCCCATGGTGTGATCTTTATTTGATCATGAGCTTTGTAATCTAGTTGAATAAGTAGATGTTATTCTTCATCTGTTATGCTACTCAAGTGGTTTTGTTATGAGATCTCCGTAGACACTTTGATCACGGTGTAAAGGTGACAGTGTGTGCACCGTGTGGTTTAGCATGATATTTATATCTTGTGTTGGATGACCCTATGAAATTGTGGTGTTTGTCTAGTACCTTCTAGGGCGATCATAGTGACAGCGTGGGGTTAACTAGACATGGGAATGCGACTTTGAGGAGTGCTGTTACAGCCCTGCGCAATGAATTGGTGTTTGTTATTCGACCGGAGAGTGGTTTAGAGTAGCATAGTGAAGAGAGATATTTATGCATTCAATTATGTTATCATCGTTGAGAGTGCTCACTAGTGAAAGTATGATTCACATGCCTTGTTTCTAAGCATTAAAACACCGTTTACAATCAGTTCTGCTACATGTTTGCTTGCTGCCATTTTTATTTCAGATTGCTATTATCACTTACAATCATCCATATCATTTGTATTTCACTCTCTCTTCGCCGAACTAGTGCACCTATTCAAATGACAATTGTATTAGGTGTGTTGGGGACACAAGAGACTTCTTGTATCGTGGTTGCAGGGTTGCTTGAGAGGTATACCTTTGACCTCTACCTCCCCGAGTTCGATAAACCTTGGTTAATCCACTTAAGGGAAACTTGTTGCGGTTCTACAAATCTCTGCACTTGGAGGCCCAACAATTTCTACAAGAATAGAAGTGTGCATAGACCTGGTGGTGTGGGCTCCTGGCCACCACCCGGCATCGCCCTTTCGCCTATTTATACTCCCTCGAGGGAAAACCCTAAAAAAATTGACCTTTTCCACAAAATACATCCGTAGCCCCGCCGTCGATGCCGACAAGTTTCGTGGGACAGATCTCTGTTCTGGCACACTGCCGGGACGGGGAACTGCCCCGGGAAGCCATCTCCATCGAGTCCACTGCCATCTCCATCACCGTTGTTGTCTCCTATGATGAGCAGGGAGTAGTTCTCCCCCGAGGCTGAGAGCTCTACCGGTAGCTATGTGGCTCATCTCTCTCTCCCATGGTGTGATCTATATGTGATCGTGAGCTTTGTAATCTAGTTGAATAAGTAGATGTTACTCTTTATCTTGTGCTACTCAAGTGTTTTATTAATATGAACTTTGGAGTCACCTTGTCCCGCGGTGTGAAGGTGACAGTGTGCACATCGTGTGTGTCTCCTCTATGAATTGTGGTGTTTGTCTAGTACCTTCTAGGGCGCTCATAGCGACAGCGTGGGTTCAACTAGACATGAGAATGCTTACTTTAAGGAATTCTTTTTGCATCCCTACGCAATGATTAGTGTTTGTTATCCAACCGGAGAGGGTTAAGAGTAGCATAGTGAAGAGAAGATATTTAGTTATTCAATTATGTGATCATTGTTGAGAGTATCCACTAGTGAAAGTAGGATCCCTAGGCCTTGTTTCCAAGCATTGAAACACCGTTTTCTGCCTGTTATGCTACATGTTTGCTTGCTGCCATATTTATTTCAGATTGCTATTATTACTTATAACCATCCATATTACTCGCATTTCACTATCTCTTCGCCTAACTAGTGCACCTATATACCTGACAAGTATATTGGGTGTGTTGGGGACACAAGAGACTTCTTGTATCTTAATTGCAGGGTTTCTTGAGAGGGATATCATTGACCTTTACCTCCCTGATTTCGATAAACCTTGGGTGGTCCACTTTAAGGAAACTTGCTGCTTTTCTACAAACCTCTGCACTTGGAGGACCAACATTGTCTACAATAATAGAAGTGTGCGCAGACATCACTGTGCTCAACTAAATCTGGAGAGAGCCGGTGCCAATTAATATATCAAAAAGGCACTTCCCCATGGTTTGATGAAAGCTTGTGGGTACACGTGAACACGGCTAGTCCTGGTTTGTGAAAGATAGGTGGGGGGAAGTGCCAACTAATAAAACAACGAAAACCGCTCTCAAAAGTCTAAACACCTTGATTGACACGAGTTATGATAAGTTTTTCATTACCATATGTTGACATAGACATACACCTCTCTCAAAATTGTTTTCTATACCTCTGTTTAATAAAATAAAAAAAGCTCTAGCACATGAGTAATCCTTGCTTCCCACTGCGAAGGGTCTTTCTTGTACTTTTATGTTGAGTCTTCATCTTCTAACTTTATGCACCAATTAAGAGAGCATAGTTGTCATTCTGAGTATAATGTGCATAGTCCCAAAATTTATTATTGATTGATTCATGATTATGTTATTACTTGTTCTCAAATTATTTGTATCTAGTCACCACTTGAACTTTGAAGATGTCCTGGCATTTATGTTTTTCTATTCCATGAACGACAAGCTGAATACCACTTTGCTATGTTTTCTCTATGCTCTAAACAAACGTGTAAATTTCAATGCATTATTATTCTTGATCTTTTGTTTGTGTTATTTTTCATGTTGCATGCTAAGCTACATTGTTGAAATTATATCTATCATCCCTATGTTTAGAGTACTTTGATCTTAGCTTGCAATGCTTTTACAATAATGTTGATCGAGATTGTGTTGGTAGCATGTCACCTCAGAAAGTATTTTGTTGTTGTCGTTTTACATACTTGAGGACGAGTAGAACTAAGCTTGGGTATGTGATGTCTACGCACACTTCTATTCTTGTAAACAGTGTTGGGCCTCCAAGTGCAGAGGTTTGTAGTACAACATCAAGTTTCCCTTAAGTGGATCACCCAAGGTTTATCGAACTCAGGGAGGTAGAGGTCAAAGATATCCCTCTCAAGCAACCTTGCAATTACGATACAAGAAGTCTCTTGTATCCCCAACACACCTAATACTATTTTAGTTGTATAGGTGCACTAGTTCGCGAAGAGATAGTAAAATACAAGTAATATGAATGATTATAAGTGATAATAGCAATCTCAAATAAAAATGGCAGCAAGCAAACATGTAGCTAAACAGATTGTAAACGGTGTTACAACGCATACTTTCTTCCAGACCTTAAGTCGATTGGTGTTCCCGAATCGCGGCATGAGGGAAGAATGAGTGGAAAAGTCACGCTAGGAAGGAAGATATTTATGGACGGACATTCTTTCACTAAAGCACACTACACAGTTCTATAAATGTCCGCCTTGGTGGCTCCTTACATCGAGGAACACAAGAATATTATAGGGTCCCAAAACCCGGGGCTATCTGAATCCTTGATTAATGATGAGCACATGGATAGTTTCAGCGCCTGGTTGAAGACAAAACACATGAATAACAACATAGTTGGAGATCAGCTCTACTTGTTGGCCAGGTCACCATCTTCGACTGTACTGACTTTCCAAGGGTACGAGACAAATAGGAATACATTTTAACGATCGCACAAGATAAAAAGAGCACCAACCAGAATAGTGGTGTCTGTTTTGATGTAACCGGATACAATGGGAAAAAGGACACATATTATGGTTACATAGAGGAGATATGGTAACTTGACTATGTACCTAATTTTAAGGTCCCTCTGTTTCGGTGCAAATGGGTCAAGATGACAGGAGTAAAGGTAGAACAACAGTACGTAATGACAACAGTGGATCTCAACAATCTTGGGTACAGAAATGAACCATTCGTCCTAGCTAATGATGCGGCTCAAGTTTTCTATGTGAAGGACATGTCTACCCAACCGAGGAAAAGAAAAAATAAGAATTCTAGTACATCATGTGGTGAGCCGAAGCGGCACATAGTTCTTTCAGGAAAAAGAAACATTGTGGGAGTGGAGGACAGGACAGACATGTCAGAAGATTATAATAATTTTGAAGAAATTCCGCCCTTCAGAGTGAAAACTGACTCAAGCATCGCGTTAAATAATGAAGATGCTCCATGGCTACGGCAGAAAAGTAAACAATGGCGGCACTAGTTGGTGATAACGTATTAAACCTTCATGGTTCATGTAATATTGCTAGACTATTTTATAATAATGTATACAACATTACAGATTATCCATATCATGTGTGAAAACATTACAAATATCTTCCTCTTCTTCTTCCTGCTCTAGATGGCGTTTTAAAAATTCTTACTTGTTTAAATAGTTAGAATAATTATTTTTTTAAACAGAAAATGTATTTTAAATGATTATGCAATTTTAAACACTTTTCATATTGAAAGTTTCTCCAAATTCAAAACCATTCATAAACTAGGTTTTTTTAAATGTTTGAAAATTCAAAAATTGTTACTAGTTTAAATAGTAAGAATAATTATTATTTTTAAACATAAAATATATTTGAAATGTTTATGCAATTTTTGAAAATTTCATATTGAAAGTTTCTCCAAATTCAAAACCATTCATAAACTAGGTTTTTTAAAATGTTTGAAAATTCAAAAATTGTTACTAGTTTAAATAGATAGAATAATTATTTTCTAAAGCAGAAATTGTATTCGAAATGTTTATGCAATTTTGAACATATTTCAAATTGAAAGTTTCTCCTAATTCAAAATCATTTGTAATGTATTTTAAAAAATATTTGAAACGAGCCAGGGAAAAAATGGCGGCAGGATAGAAGAAACGAAAATTTGGGCCTTTTGCCCCGGTTCGTGTTACCAACCGGGGCAAAAGGTGGGGAGGTGGGCGGGCAAGCGAGGGCCCACCTCCCCCCCCCCCTTTTGCCCCGGTTGGTAACACGAACCAGGGCAAAAGAAAACCTTTTGCCCCGGTTCGTATTACCAACCGGGGCAAAAGACCCCCGCCCGGGGCGAAGGCGCATAATTCCTAAGTCCCCAACGACGAGAACCAGAACGACGCCGTTAGGCTGCCCGATTTTCTCCGCCGGGGATCCTCGCCGCCACTCCTCTACGCCCGCGCCCGCGCCCGTGCTCCTTCGCGCATGCGCCGCCCGTCCTCCTCCGTTGGCCTCCTCACGCGCGCCCGTCCTCTCCTCCGCGCCGCCAGAGATCGCCGCCGGACCTCCTCGCCTCCTCCCGCGCCCAAGCCCTCCTCCTCACCGTCGTGCCCTCCTCCTCGATGTGAGATCACCTCCTCGCTGCCGTACCCTCATCCTCCACAATTGTAATTTTTTTGTTAATTAATTTAATTACATTGATAGTATTAGTGTTAGATTAATATTAGCACTGTTAGTAATATGTGGTGATGTTAGTATTAGGTACTGTTAGTACCATTAGCTCACTTAGAGAGATAAAAAAATTAGTTTACGTATTACGTCATTTAGAGAGAGAGAAAAATTAGTTAGAGGTTTAGAGGAAAAAATTTAGGTCTTGGACTTACAAATTTTTTAGGTTTTGGACTTAACTATTTTTTGAGTACCATTTTTTCTTTTTCTTAGTAAAATTATAGCTATTAGTTTTTTTTTTCTTAGTACCATTAGATGAATTTTATAATATAGGAATTTTAGTTAAGAAATTTACTTAGTGAATGTTTATAATTAGTAGAATTTTTACTTAGTGAATTTTTACTTAATTAGGAATATTTACTTAGTCCATATATCATGCATGTGTTTTTAGTTTATTTTTCTCGGCGACGATGTCTCTGTTGGACCCGACGGACGATGTCCAGGACTGGGCCCCACCGGACTGGCACTGGGAGGTCCTTACTACCGGGACACGCGGCTTGGTGAGAAATCTGGGTGACGTGGTCGACCCGGATATTCTTTGGTGGTGATCGCGTGGGCCACGGTCGGTGCGGAGAGAGCCGGCCCCTGAGGAGGTGGTACATCAGCGTATCAGGGAGGAGGACGAGCATGTCCGTCGCTATATGTACTTGCTCGATAGGGAGTATAGCAGCGGTTGGTCGATTATTCGGAGGGTTCCTTATCACGTGAGCTATGACCCTGTGAGGGTTCCTTACCTATGGATGCGTAGCACCCGCGACTCAGCACCCCGCGGCTTAGGACCCGTCGGAGTTAATTAGTTTGGGAGATGGTTCATGAATGTGTATAAATGATATTATTCGATCGTGATATATTAGGGTTAAATAAAATGAACCCGAGCTATGTATGAGTGATATTATTCGATCGTGATGTATTAGCTAGAGGCATATTTTAGTACCATTAGCTATTTTATTAGTACATTAGCTATTTTAGTACATTAGCTATTTAAGTATGAGGCACACAGACCGATGACCATCTTTTTCCTGTTAAGAGGAGGTACTACAGGCGGTGCTGATCCGGGGAAAGGAATGCGAGGGTTTCTGGACTTCTTTGAAACTAAATAACGTCACATATATAATATTATATGGTTGGTGAGATCCGAACGAAGTTGAACGCTTTGGTGCACATTCGTAATGGTGATATTCCTCAGAAATCACGTCCGGGGTTATGAAGAATGTCGCCGTTATGGATGTGCACAAAAGGGTCTAATTTTTTTCCGGATCTCACTATATTACATATATGATTTTGTTTAGTTTTAAAGATGTCCAGAAACCCTTCCTCCCCCCGCATCGCCATCACGTGTACTACCTCGTAACAAGCACAAAATGTGAAGGTCCAACTTCACAAAAAATTAGTTAAATGTTTGGAGAAAATTGATGCAATTTGCAGCAATTTTGATGAAATGGATGTTATTAGCTATTTTTTTATTAGATTATGAGCAATTGTTGCGAACTGATGAAATGGATGCTATTAGTTAGTGCGACTATGACAATTACTTATGATGTTATACATTTTTGTAGCCATGGCGAGAGCTCCACGACGCAGTGCGCGTGTTGTCGGTGGGCGCGGCGCCGTCTGCGTCGAAGAAAACATAGTCGTACTACGTGGTGGACGTCGCCGTGGACGTCCATGTGGATCGCGTACAGCGCGTGGACGTGGTGGCATCTTAGCCATCAAGGAGGAGGAAGCGGCGCCTCCAGCTCGTGGACGTGGACGCGGAGCATTGGGGGCAGCACGCGCTGCACGAGGGGCATCACGCGGTGCACGGCGCGACGCTGTTGCTGCAGCGGAGGAGGCTGCGGCGGAGGAGGAGGAGGAGGAAGATGACGGTCTCCGACTACCGGAGTTCTACGTCCACCTATTCCACCCACTTCGGAACAGGCTTCGTCTGCCGCAGAAGATATCGGAGATCCTCCTCGAGCGGGGCGGGCCCTTTAGTTTCAGCCTCTAGTTGGAGGGCTGCCACAACGGGCCCTTTCACGTGGTCTTGTAGCAACGTGACGATGACCTCTACCTGCGCCATGGGTGGGGGCAGTTCGCGCGCATGTATAACCTGGATGCGGGCAACATGCTCACATTCAGGTACATCAACGACGACACGGAGGACAACGTGATGGAGGTGAAGATATTTGACGTCACCTTAGTCCGCCCCCTTGCTGTCAGGATAGCTCGTCTGATAGCAGCTCCACCTTCGAGGCTGAGAAGTCTGACTCCGACGAGTCTAGCTCGGGCAAGGCTGCCTCCGACGCCGAGGCGTAGTATATTTGTGTCGCTCTATGCTTATGTCGCTCTATTTATATGTCGTACTATGTTTGTGTCGAACTATGTTTAATTATGTCATCGTGTCAAACAATATTTATATTCGTGGCAGACTATATGTTTATGTTATTGTTCGTTTTCATCTGTGTTTTTGTTCGATAATTTTTCATATTTCTTACTATAAATGTTTAGTGCAGAGAACAGAAAAACAGAAAAGAAAATAGAATTTCTAATCTACTGCAGAGAAGAGGAAAACAGCTAAAAACAGAGAACCTTTTGCCCCGGTTGGTGTTGCCAACCGGGGTAAAAGGGCGCCGGCCTGCTCATTGAGCAGAGCCCACGTGTGCACGCCTTTTACCCCTGTTGGTAAGCCCACCGGGGCATAAGGGCGACCTTTAGCCCAGGTTTGGCAAACCCGGTTGAGAAGCCGAGGCATAAAGCCCTTCCCAACCAGGGGTAATGCCCTGTTCTGCACTAGTGTTAGCTGCTTAGGGAGAGAAGCAATGGCGCTGAACAAGTCCCGTGCATGGTTGGAGGAGCATTGGCGCTGGGCACCAACCAATACTTGATAGACTTGTTCACGAGGATAGATTTTAGAGGTGTCTATTTGGCATGCATGTATATGAAAAATGGAGGAAATTTGGAACGAGTGTAGCTCGGGTGTAAAAAAAATATCCGCATTTTTGTTTTTCAAAAGACTCGGGAAAAAATCCTATATTTAGATAAAATTGGGATCCACAACTGTTTTAAGTTTGAAGGCGGGATTCATATTATTCTACACTACATAAAAATGACAAATGTGGCAAGATTATGAATTTTCTAGCATGTGCACTGTTCACAAATCTAGATATGTAAATTTGTCTTTTTTACCTCGGCCAAGATACAAATAGTTTTTTATTGAAATGTTTCATAGTGGTAGATATCAATATTATTTGTAGGTGAGAATTTTTCTGAATTTTTTTAATACAAAATTATAAATTTAATTATTTTTGGAGTACTGAGCTATACATACTTTCCCAAAAATGGAAAATTTCGTGCTTTTATGTAAAGTTAGACTAAGAGATAAAAACTTCTCTTATTTCAAAGATTTGGGAACACATCTATCGGAGATATGCCAAATAGGGGTATAACCGGCATTGACCGAATGCCGAACTGCCCGGGTGGCCCACACGTGATGAAGCGATAAGGTCCATTGGGCAGCTCAGTACGCCGATGCACGGGAAGGCAGATTCTAGAAGAACCTGAATTACGGCCCAATACGTAATCATGTTTCGAGAAGAAGCCGAACATCTTGTTTACCGAGAATAGGAATAGTTTTCTCATACTCTACGATTTCCTTCCTGTAAACCCTAGCATGACTGCCTATATAAGCCGAACGGAAGCCGCCTCAGGGCAAGAAAGAAAGAAACACATCCTAAACTCACCTTATACTTTGTATACTTCAGGTTTTAGCCCTGATTTAGTGAGATTACAGGACTAGTAAGCCACCATTGCCAGGACATACCGAACTGGGGTAAATTCGTGTCCCCGCTACCAGCAACTTCCCTACGCTTCCACCCACGCTCTACCACGTGGCTTATGGAACCCCCTGCCATGAACCAAGCTACGAACACTCGACAGTTGGCACCCACCGTGGGGGCAGCGGCATCTCGGGTTACATTATGAGCGGGAATACTCGGTAGGATCGGCGGACAATTATGGTCAGGAGCCTCGAGTTGGACGGAAACGTCAGACGCTTCATTGGCAACGGTTCCTATATGCCAACACAGAATCACCTGGTAAGTGCTTTCTTCCTTCCTATCAGATCTGCTAATGTTTTCATAGGTTTGTCAGCGGAAGCAACTGGTTTCCGTGGTGGATGGAACCAAATTTATCCCACGCTCCCTATCACCAGTAGAAGACGGCTTCGACGCCGGGTCCGGGACAGATCTTCCCTATTCATACATTGGGGCACACCAATATCTATTAACCGCGTATCGCCAAAGTATGACTGGGTACAATGCCTCTCTGGAGATGCCTATCCCCAGATCGCACTTTGTAGGTATGGTGCAAGCAGAACCTGCCAAAAAACCGGAAGACGAACAACCCGTTGAAAAGGCAAAAGACGGCAAACCCACGTAAAACGTGGATGACCCTAAACCATCCAGTCATGTGGAAAACTCGGAAGCTGAATCTATTCTCGCTGCGATCGATGCAAAGTTAGATTTAGAAACCGGATCTACACCCTGTGACACGGATTCCTACGATGTTGAAGATGATTTCGAGAGAAAAATCAAATCCATGCAGCGATATTTCCCCGAAGTTCTCATGGCTAAACCTGCTGAAAAGGCGGATAGTGAGGAGATGGAGGAAACAGATCGCAAAACGCCTCCACCAGTAGATAATACAAAAGGAGAATAAGAGGGAGAGGAAAACCCAGAATTCCCTGATGTTCAGGAATTAACGGAAGACGAAGCCTTAAGGAAACCCCCATCCTCCAAGAAAAAGAAAAAATTCCACCAAGAAGCTATACGCCGAAGCCTAGAAGAAAAAAGCGGACAAATTGGTACAAATATCCAACCAAAGCCTAGAAGTTGGTATAAGCAGTGGCGCAAAAGCGGTTGAGAAGAAAAATCAGAAGCATATTGATGAAGTTCTGGTCCCCCAGATGTCAGAACAAGATGAAGTCGACCGCTGCAAACCCCTGTTGGGAGGCACGAACCACCAGAAGTGCTGGAAGCCAGGAGATAAGCTATAATGCAGCAACAACAACAACAACTTTATCGGCCTCGAGAAAATCTCATAAAGCCCAAGCTTCCATCTAAGTGCAGCAGGAAGAAATCGTGGAATTTGAATACCGAAATCGCCTTGTAATTAAACCTACAAGGTTGCCCGGAATTGGAGTCCCGGAAGACCTGTCAGTCAGAAGACAGTTGCAAAACCCGTCCTGGCAGAAACAGGTGAATAACGTAAATGCTGAAATTCGGATGGACTTACAGGCCCATTAGCCAATTTCCACTTAATCCCAAAGGCCCATGCTGCCATAACAAATGGTGGGAGTTTAGTCCCACATTGCTAGTTGGGAGAGTTTTGCACCAGTTTATAAGGTGAGCTCTCTCCCCACTAGTGTGAGTTGGTATGAAGAGAGAGGAGTAGTGGAGGTGTTCCACACGCGCGCTCCTCCTCCTCCGCCGCCCGCCTCGCCACGCCTCGCCTCGCCTCGCCTCGTCACGACGCGCCGCGGGTTGCGGGAATGAGCCGAGCCGACGACTTTATTTTAGCAGTCGGAAACTGGGAGTCAATACACACGGCAATAATATGAGGCGTCATAATTATTGTTGTCTAATTGCGTCACATTTATACTGGTAACAGCCGTATTGATCGCGTGTGATAACTGCGCGCAGTAAAACGCCGCCTTTATCACGTGGTAACGGCTGTAGTAAACGCCAATTAAATTGACCGTTCTCCTACTCGGCCGTGCCTATAAATTGGAGACTCAGGCGGACGCAGTACACACAACTTACACACGCCGCCTCTTTGCGCCCACTATCGTTCCACCTCCTGTTGCTGCCGCCGGTGATCCCATCCCGTCTACCGCGTACACGGCCGACGGGAGAGCAGGCCTCCGAAACCCCGCCTCTCCAGATCCTGTACGGGAAAGGGGCGATTAGGTTTTTGGGGAGCGTCTCCTACGCGACTGCTCGCTGCTGCTGTACATCTACTTCGTCTACTACCGCGTCGCCCTCGTCGTCAACAGTACATCTACTTCGACTACTTCCTCATCGTCAACATGGCCACCGAAGCCGAATGAGCTGCTGCTGCCGCCGCTGCTGCCACCGAGGCCGCTGCTGCTGCTGAGGCCGCCAACGCTGCTGCTGCCGCCGCCACGGCTGCCGCCACTACTACGTCTACAGCCAACTGGCCGGTCGCAGGGTATAACACGTTTATCCCTGCCCTTATTATTTCCATGTGTGTGATACTAGTAGTTTGCGTAGATGTGTCTACTGTCAATCTAGTATGCATGAATATGGTTAATTATCAGTATGTTTACGTCATGCTCATGATTTATAATTGGATTAATTTAATCTGTAAATTGTCTAGAGTCTTAACAATCCAAAAACCTAATATGTGTAGGCAATTTTTGATTCATGGTTTTGCTACTGCACTGAAACCGGACCCGTTTACGGGGACGTACTTTAAGCGTTGGCAGACCAAAACATTCTTATGGCTCACGGCTATGAACGTGTTCTGGGTCGCCAGTGTCACTCCCACGGGAACGATTACTCCTGAACAGGAGAAGGCGTTTAGGGATGCCACCGTCGTCTTTGTTGGATGTGTTCTAAGCGTGATCGGAGAGAAGTTTGTTGACGCATATTTACATGTGCGGGTTGCCAAGGACTTGTGGGAGGCGCTCGAATCCAAATTCGGCGCAACCGATGCTGGCAGCGAGATGTACAGTATAGAGCAGTTCCATGACTATAGAATGGTCGAAAATCGTTCTATTTTGGAGCAGGCTCATGAGATACAGTGCATCGCTAAGGAGCTTGAAATTCTCAAGTGCGTGCTACCGGGCAAGTATGTCGCGGGATGCATCATCGCCAAGCTGCCTAATTCCTGGAGGAACTTTGCCACTACTCTGAAACATCAAAGGCGTGAATTCTCAGTAGAGGATGTCATTGGCCATCTGAATGTTGAGCAGAATTCGAGGGCAAAGGACTCGCATGGAAAAGGGAACGAAGGGACTTCTGCGGCCAATATGGTACAAAAGAACTACAACTCCCACAAGAACAAGGCGAGGACTGGTGTCCAGCAGGATACCGACTTCAAGAAGAAGGCTAAGAAGACCTTCAAGAAGGATAAGAAGAAAGGTGGCTGCTTCACTTGTGGTTCACTGGAACACTGGGCTGAGAACTGCCCAAAGAAGTATGTGAAGCCAGGACAGGATTCCAAGGCTGTCAACATGATCGTGAGCAACAATGAGAATGGGGCATCTGGTTATGGTAATTTGTTTACTGTATTTTCAGTTTGTCAGTCTACTGATTGGTGGATTGACACAGGTGCAAACATTCATGTGTGTGCTGACATCTCATTGTTTTCTTCTTATCAGGTCACAAGGAACGGGTCCGTATTGATGGGGAACGGCGCAAGTGCTTCTGTACTTGGTGTTGGCACGGTCGATCTGAAGTTTACTTCGGGAAGGATCGTGCAGCTCAAGAACGTGCAGCATGTCCCCGCCATCAAGAAGAATCTCGTTAGTGGCTCCCTTCTATGTAGAGAAGGATTTAAGTTGGTTTTCGAGTCCAATAAAGTAGTTGTAACGAAATATGGACTGTTTGTTGGAAAAGGGTATGAGTGCGGAGGTCTGTTCCGCTTTTCCCTCGCTGATTTCTGTAATAAAGTCGTGAACAATATTCATTCGAGTGTTAATGAAACAGAAGTTTGGCATTCAGGTCTTTGTCACGTTGGTTTCAGTTGCATGACGCGGTTAGCAAAACTAAATTTAATTCCAAGTTTCACTTTAGCCAAAGGTTCTAAGTGCCATTCATGTGTACAAGCAAAGCAACCTCGCAAGCCCCACAAGGCTGCGGAGGAGAGACACTTGGCGCCATTAGAACTCATACATTCTGATCTCTGTGAGATGAATGGTGTGTTGACTAAAGGTGGAAAGAGATACTTCATGACGTTAATAGATGATTCCACTAGGTTTTGCTATGTATATCTGTTAAACACTAAACATGAGGCTCTACACTACTTTAAAATCTATAAGGCAGAAGTTGAGAATCAACTTGAAAAGAAAATTAAACGAATTCGGTCAGATCGTGGTGGAGAGTATTTCTCTAATGAGTTTGACTCTTTCTGTGCGGGACATGGCATTATTCACGAGAGGGCGCCTCCCTATTCACCTCAGTCAAATGGGGTTGCCGAAAGGAAAAACCGTACTCTAACAGATTTGGTTTACGCCATGTTAGATACATCGGGTTTATCCAAGGCATGGTGGGGGAGGCTATATTGACATCATGTCATGTCCTGAATAAAGTTCCGACGAAAGACAATGAGGTCACTCCCTATGAGCAATGGGAGAAGAGAAAAACAACACTCTCGTACTTACGTACTTGGGGCTGTTTGGCAAAAGTCAATGTGCCGATCCCCAAAAAGCGTAAACTTGGACCAAAGACCATGGATTGCGTTAATTTGGGATACGCTAAGCATAGCGTTGGCTATAGATTTCTAGTAGTGAAATCTGAGGTACCTTACGTGAAGGTCGGTACGATTTTGGAGTCTAAAGATGCTACATTCTTTGAGGATATTTTTCCAATGAGAGATATGCAAAGCACTTCTAGACAGGAATCAGAGGAGACTCCTGAACCTGTCATTCCTATGGAATATTATGAACAAACACATGATGAGAATCCTGAGAAGGATGATGAGGAAACCCTTGGTAGGGGCAAGAGACAAAGGACTGCAAAGTCCTTTGGTGATGATTTCCTTGTGTACCTTGTGGATGATACTCCCACTTCTATTTCAGAAGCTTATGCATCTCCAGATGCTGACTACTGAAGAGAAGCGGTCTGTAGCGAGATGGATTCCATCATGGCTAATGGAACGTGGGAGATCACTGAACGTCCTTATGACTGTAAATCATTAGGATGTAAGTGGGTGTTCAAAAAGAAGCTTAGGCCTGATGGCACGATTGAAAAGTACAAGGCTAGACTTGTGGCCAAGGGTTATTTCCAGAAAGAAGATGAAGATTTCTTTGATACTTATTCACCTGTGGCCAGACTGACCACCATTCGAGTATTACTCTCGTTGGCGGCCTCGCATGGTCTTCTCGTCCATCATATGGATGTTAAGACGGCTTTCCTAAATGGAGAGTTAGACGAGGAAATCTATATGCAACAGCCAGATGGCTTCGTGTTAGATGGTCAAGAAGGAAAGGTGTGTAAGTTACTGAAATCTTTATATGGGCTGAAACAAGCACCTAAGCAATGGCATGAGAAGTTCAATACAACTTTAACATCTGTTGGCTTTGTTGTTAATGAAGCTGACAAATGTGTATACTATCGCCATGGTGGGGGCGAAGGAGTTATATTGTGTTTGTATGTTGATGACATACTGATATTTGAGACCAATCTCAAAGTAATCAATAAGTTTAAGTCATTTCTATCCCAGAACTTTGAGATGAAAGATCTTGGTGTCGCTGATGTTATCTTGAACATCAAGCTATTGAGAAACAATGAGGGTGGGATTACACTTCTGCAATCCCATTATGTTGAGAAGGTTTTGAGTCGTTTTGGATATTCGGACTGCAAAACTTCTCCAACGCCATATGATCCTAGTGTGCGGATTCGAAAGTTCGAAGGCACAGCTAAGGATCAGCTGAGGTACTCTCAAGTAATTGGTTCACTCATGTACCTAGCGAGCGCTACGAGGCCCGACATCATGTTTGCTGTGTGCAAACTAAGCCGGTTTGTTTCCAATCCGGGTGATGTGCATTGGCATGTTGTAGAAAGAATTATGTGCTATCTGAAAGGTACCGTGAACTATGGACTTCACTACTGTGGATATCCTTCGGTACTTGAAGGTTATTGTGATGCGAATTGGATCTCTGATGCTAATGAGATGAAAGCCACAACGGGGTATGTGTTTACCCTTGGAGGTGGTGCTGTTTCCTGGAAGTCTTGCAAGCAAACGATCTTAACGAGATCGACAATGGAAGCAGAATTAACAGCATTAGACACGTCTAGTGTCGAAGCAGGATGGCTTCGAGATCTTTTGATGGACTTGCCTGTGGTTGAAAAGCCAGTACCGGCTATCCTTATGAAATGTGACAATCAAACAGTAATTGTCAAGGTGAAGAGTTCAAAGGACAATGCACAGTCCACAAAGCACATAAAAATGAGATTAAAAGCTGTCAAACATTTAAGAAACTCCGGAGTGATAGCGGTGGATTATATTCAGCCGGCTAAGAATCTGGCAGATCCCTTTACTAAAGGGCTATCACGTGTTGTGATAGAAAGTGCATCGAGGGAGATGGGTATGAGACCCACATGAGTTGCCATGGCAGTAACCCAACCTATGTGATCGGAGATCCCGTGAAGTGGGACCTGGGAAAACAAGCTAGTGGTTAACTGAGGAGAGTAATTTTTACTAACCCACTCCACTGGAGATGCAGTACTCTCAAAAACTGTATGGCAGGTTGACTTTTGTCTTAATGTGTTCCAAGGCTTGTATAAGCAAGATGCTATCCTACAGAGCGATCTTTGGAGGAACGCACCTATATGATCCTGACTGCTGGTCACAGTCTATGACATTGGGTGATCTCTAATAAGTTCATGAATAGGCCAGGAGTATGACTAATATGCTCCACCCGAGGGGTCAGCCTTCGGCAGCCTAGTACTGGCAAGACATTCAGTGAAACTATTTTACGCCAAACTGACAATTCAAGGCATAGTCCATTGTTCAGTTGTGATGTAGTGTAGCTACTTGTTCTAGGTGGATGTTCAACCTTAACGGGTCTCCACTGAAAATGCCGGTATATAAAAACAGTGAATGGAACAGAGGACAACACCATGGGTCTTCGGGATCTGGTGGGGGATTGCTGAAATTCGGATGGACTTACATGCCCATTAGCCAATTTTCACTTAATCCCAAAGGCCCATGCTGCCATAGCAAATGGTGGGAGTTTAGTCCCACATTGCTAGTTGGGAGAGTTTTGCACCAGTTTATAAGGTGAGCTCTCTCCCCACTAGTGTGAGTTGGTATGAAGATGAGGAGTAGTGGAGGTGTTCCACACGCGCGCTCCTCCTCCTCCGCCGCCCGTCTCGCCACGCCTCGTCACGTCACGACGCGCCGCGAGTTGTGGGAATGAGCTGAGCCGATGCCTTTATTTTGGCAGTCGGAAACGGGGAGTCAACAGACACGGCAATAATATGAGACGTCATAAATATTGTTGTCTAATTGCGTCACATTTATACTGGTAACAGCTGTATTGGTCGCGTATGATAACTGCGCGTAGTAAAACGCCGCCTTTATCACGTGGTAACGGCTGTAGTAAACGCCAATTAAATTGACCGTTCTCCTACTCGGCCGTGCCTATAAATTGGAGGCTCAGGCGGACGCAGTACACACAACTTACACACGCCGGCTCTTTGCGCCCACTGTCGTTCCACCTCCTGTTGCTGCCGCCGGTGATCCCATCCCGTCTACCGCGTACACGGCCGACGGGAGAGCAGGCCTCCGAAACCCCGCCTCTCCAGATCCTGTACGGGAGAGTGGCGATTAGGTTTTTGGGGAGCGTCTCCTACGCGACTGCTCGCTGCTGCTGTACATCTACTTCGTCTACTACCGCGTCACCCTCGTCGTCAACAGTACATCTACTTCGACTACTTCCTCATCGTCAACATGGCCACCGAATCCGAAATTGCTGCTGCTGCCGCCGCTGCTGCCACCGAGGCCACTGCTGCTGCTGAGGCCGCCAACACTGCTGCTTCCGCCACTGCTACGTCTACAGCCAACTGGCCGGTCGCAGGGTATAACACGTTTATCCCTGCCCTTATTATTTCCATGTGTGCGATACTAGTAGTTTGCGTAGATGTGTCTACTGTCAATCTAGTATGCATGAATATGGTTAATTATCAGTATGTTTACGTCATGCTCATGATTTATACTTGGATTAATTTAATCTGTAAATTTCCTAGATTCTTAACAGTAAACACTAAGGAGAACACATTTACAAGATCGCTGCCGAAAACGCGGAAGCTGCATTCGCCATCCTCAATGAAGACATGTACTCCAAAGACGAAAATCTTCAGGGAGTGTATGCCTTTTTAGGAAAAGCAATATAGCAGCAGCAGCGAGGCCAACGCGTCCCGACAAATTGTATGAAAGTTCATCCTTACACAAAACTGCCACAGGCGCACCCGTAGTTGCAGCACCCGAGCCAAGGGAGCCTAGAGATTCATGAAACTCAAAGAGAAAGAATGTAGACCCCAAAGAGGACAAGAAAGATCCACGTGATAAAGATGCAGCGTCCAGAACCGGGTCTCATCCGCCAAGTCGCGATAACAACCCAAATCCCTGAATAAGCGATAATCGAGAAGTTAAAAACCGGAAGGAAGGCAACCTCGCTCTCCGCCAATATCGCGTAGCAAAAGACGGAAAAGCAATGCCGCCCCCGAGAAACCCGGCTGATAAATCTGGAAGATATGAACATCCTCATAGGCGTGAGAGATGGCAGCCGGCCTGAGTGCAACCATCCGCGCCGGCGGTTCAAGGAGTTCTCCGCCCTCCGAATCACTATTCCCCATGGACGACATGCCGAGGTCGCAGTCGACGTTCTCGCTGGACTTCACCGAGGCCGGTGGGTACGCCTACGGGAACAATAACCTCGGGGGCTTCGTCTTCCGCCAGCCGACGCCCGACCTCAACCTCAACAAGGCGTACGAGGCGTCGTCGGGCATGCACATGGGGCCATCAACGCCGAGCACTAGACCGGTCGCAGCATTTCCTTCGACACCGGCGCCCACAACCTGCTCGATGGCGGCGCCCGAAACCAAATGAGCTTGCCTCCGTCGCCCGACATCTCTGACGGCAGTCGCCCGGAACAAATATCTCTCGACGATGTTCAAGATGAAGAACAGGAGGTGGAGGGCAGTGACGACACAAGGTGATGCTGAGAGTGCCGAAGAAGAAGAAGATGGTGAGGACGTCGAGGTTGGTACCAAGAATGGAAAGGGGAGGAGGGGAGGATACCGTGGCGCTACTTGGATCGGCAAGGAGGATG
Organism: Alopecurus myosuroides; assembly: GCA_028641055.1. Classification (NCBI taxonomy): domain Eukaryota; kingdom Viridiplantae; phylum Streptophyta; class Magnoliopsida; order Poales; family Poaceae; genus Alopecurus; species Alopecurus myosuroides. The sequence goes on from CM054061.1 coordinate 32,817,722, forward strand.
AATGCTTGATCGCGGTCATCACACAAGATGTCACCACGAGTTCAAATCAAACGGGCGATTCCTATTGGAAGCGCATCAAATCCGAGTGGGATGAGCGTCGCTACCACAAAGACTACTCGGCGTACAAGATGGATTGCAATCAAAACGCCTTGTCTGATAGGTGGGGAGTCATTCAAAAGTTGGCGAACAAGTTCCATGGGTGCTAGGAGCAGATTGTCGCAAAACCGGAGAGCGGCAAAACACAAAGGGCCAAATGAGTTTGTTCTCAAATGTTCATCTTGTCCAATCTCTGGTCACCACGTAGTTCTTGATGGTGTGCTAGATCATTTATGCCCTCACTTTGTACAAACAAACCAACAAGGAGGAGAAAGAGTACGTCTTGATGATGTTGTTGCATCCGAGGGAAGGACAACCGGAAAGAAGAAGGGAAAGGCGGCGACAGTGAGGGAGGCAAACTCGGAGAAAGTACGCCCAACCATTGACAAGGTGCTGTGTAAGAACTCGTCCGAGAGGCATCCCTCTTGCGATGCCAAGTGGCCGGTCCTCTCCGAGAAGGCGCACAAAAAGTTGGAGCTCACATTGTCCAATGCCGTTGGGAAGAAGAGGTGGAACGACTTCATGATCCTCACCACGGACACGTCCAACCTCGACCCACTTGCTCGAGCGGCATGTGAGCGCCTCCGTGACGACATCTACATCGAGATGGGACTCGCCCCGGCATCGTTGGTGTCCTCGGTTCCAACAATGTGATCGATCTCGCGTGATGCGACATTCCGCACCTCACATGATTTTTGGCCGGCAATTTTGTAGTAACGGGCTAGATAATAAATTTTTGGCCGGCAATTGCAATTTTCATTAGAAGGCTGCATGTTATATTCCTCGCGAGCGATAGGGAGAAAGCGGAGGTGAGCGAGCGGAGCGTCCCCCTCCTCCCCTGCCCCCGCCGCCGGCCACTCCGGCCACGGCGGCCACCCAGCCCCCTTCCCCACCCCCGCTTGCGCTCATGGCAGGCCGCAACGCCCCCCTCTCCCCCTCCCCCTCCCCCTTCTCCGGCGAGGCGCTGGGGACGCGGGGCCGCGACGACCGATGGCGCGCGAGCCGCGACTCGGGTTCGGAGGGCTCCCGGTCCTACCGCGAGGTCGTCGAGGGGTCGTCGGAGAGGGCGTCAGCGCCGCGCCCCGCCTCTGCCTTCCGTCAGGTCTCGGAGGCCTTCGACGAGCTCGATGCTTCCGCGGACTCGGAGGAAGAGCGGCCGGTGGTGGATCCGTCGCTGGAGCGCGACGCGGAGGCGCCATGGGAACTCCCCAAACGCAAGCGCCCGAGGGGCCGCCGCGCGGGGAAACAGGTCTCGGAGAAGGTCCGCTGGACTGCGCGGGAGGCCGGCAGGTTCCGCGGCCGGTGCCTGCTCTGCCGCGAGCCGGGCCACCATGCGAGGGACTGTGACGTAGGCCCTGTCTGCATCCGCTGTGGGAAAGACGGCCACTGGTCGACGGACTGCGAGGAGCCTTGGCGCCAGTTCACGCCGGGCGCTGAAGGCTCTGGTGACGCGCGCCGCGCGGATGGGGTGATGGCCGCTGTGGAGCACCCTCCCGCACGTTCGTTCAGAGGAAGGGGTGACCTCCCACCCGCGCCTGGGCTGCCTTTGGCGCCGCGGTTGGGCGCGAGGGAGGTGGCTCCTCTGGCGACGATGGCGGATTCCAGGGCGAGGAGGGAGATGGAGACCGCGGTGGTTCCCCTCGCGGCGGCGGCATCAAAGGTTGCGACTTCAGACGTGGGCGCCTCGGGGGTATCCCCTGTTCGTGCTATGTGTGTGTTCAACCGATCCCAGCTCGTCGACGACGCGGAGGAGGAGCTACAGAACGCCGTGATCGCCGCCGATGATGGGTCGCGCCGCCGGCTCACGAAGGAGAGGGTGATAGAGGCTATTACGGACCTCCATGAATTCGGGCCAGGGACGTTCTTCGTCACGCCCCACAAAGACGGAAACTTCCTGGTGTTCTTCGACGATCGGAGGGACATGGACGTGGTCATGGCTGAGCCGTTCGTGCGTACCCCGACGGTGCGCCTCCGGTTGTCTCCTTGGTCCCGTCGTACCGGTGCGGTCGCGGGGGCCCTGGTTCATCGCGCGGATATCGAGATCGCCGGCCTGCCGGACAACTGCTGGGGGCTTCATGCGGCGGAGGCGGTCCTGTCGAGGACAGCGTGGGTCGAGCAGGTGCACCCCCTTTCGAGGTCGCGGCAGGACATGTCGGTCTTCTGCCTGTCGGCATGGTGCCTGGACGTGGGCGCCATCCCCACCGTGATGGACTTCCATGTGCCTGAGCCCGGAGCGCCTCCGTCTACGGAAGAGATCGCCGCTCTGTTCACGACCGTGACGCCGCCGCAAATCAAAACATCCGTCTACCCGCTGGGGATCAAGGTGGTGAAGTCCACCGATTTCGGACGGCGGCCTCCTGACGTCCGGGCGAGGGCCGGAGGGGACGATCCGCCGCCTCGCTGGCGCGGGCGCCCTCACTCTGGTGACGCGCCGAGCTCGCGTCGCGACAAGGACGGCGTAGGGCGCGGGTCCGAGTTGTCCAGTAGGGGTGGCCCAGGCCCTGGTTCGAACAGGCCAATCCCGAGGGCGCACGTCTTGGCCTCGGGGATCGTGGTGGGACCACCGGCCTTATCCCGTTGCCAGCGCAAAAGACACAGTCAAAGAGAGAGGAGGAAGGCCCGGCGCGTTCGGGATGGAATCGCTGCCGCTGCTGCTGCTTTGCAGAGAGAAGGCGCGGTCAAAAGCGTTTCAGTCGGTTCTGAAAAGGAAAAAGAAGCCGGGGGCTCTGAGAAAGCAGGAGAAGCAGTGGGCTCTGCAAAGGAAATAGAGAAAGAGATCCTCGTTGGTGGTCTGAGGCTGCCGTTGGGCGCCAGCGTGGGGTCCGAGTTGGTGGTTCGGGTGGATCCATGCTCCCGCTCTTCTGTCCTCTTCGACAGAGCTGGCGAGGATGAGACCGTTGCGCCTGCACTTGGGCCCACCCCTACGCTGACGGAGGCCCAGCAGGAGGCCGAGGGCGACGCCTTGGTTGGCTGTGATGTGGGGTCGTGTCGGCCTTCCCCCCGCACTGGTCCCGCGCCTTCCCCATTGGTGGGCCTCCACGCGTCAAGGTCTCCCATGTCAAGCCGGGGGATCTCCATCGCGGGTGGGGCCTCGCCTGGGGTGCACACTGGGCCGCGCGGCTTGGGCAGCCCGTGGGGTTCCCATGAGCTGGCGCCATCTAGGTTGTTTGGGCTCGAGCAGGTGGGGGTGGAGCATATCCCCCATTCCTCGCCGTCGTCGCGATGCCTCGAGGAGACCAGACGGGAGGAGGAGGAGGAAGGCTCCCCAATCCTTCGCACCCCGTCTTCTGACTCCGCGGTGCTACCTAGCGTGTCGGAAGACGATTCTCCCTCCACAGTGTGGGCGGATCCGTCGCCAGCGACCAGGACACTCCCCGAGGCCGGTCCCGCTACCCGATTCGCCTCACCTCCGATTACTTTCTCTCGGGGCGGGCCCGCCAGGCCGCGTGGGGTGGCGCAGAGATCCCGCGCACGCTTGGTGGCTTTCTTGCAGCCGCCAAAGCACGCTCGGAGGCCATCCTCCCACCACCCCCACTCCACCGACGGCTCCTGGAATTGAATTTCCAACCACGGAGGAGCGTACGGATCGCGAAGCAGCCTGGCGGATTGGGTTCCGAGCAGAGGGCTCAGCGGGTTCTAATGCGCAAACTGGGCTTGATCGGCAGCAAGGACGCGCCATCCACCGAGACCGTGAACGCGTTTCACAAGATGTTCGAGGTACCGTTGGAGGATGATATGCTTGAGGCCATTGGGGAGCTCTACGGTTGGTCCCTCGGGGCGATCCAGGATGACGGCTATCCGCCTAGCTCGGAGGATGTGGGAGGTCGCCTCGTGGAGGCTTGACCACCCAGACGGGAGCTCATTAGGGTGTTCTCGAGTTTCCATGTTATACGAACCTAGAATTCTGGTGTTGAACGCGCGAGGCCTCAATGAGCGCGCAGGGCGAATATCCGCTGCCTTACTAGCTCAACTGGCGCGTCTATTGTATGTCTGCAGGAAACAAAACTCTCGAATGTAACCCTACCGATCGTAATGGAAACCCTGGGCGCGGAGTTTGATGATTATATCTGCTTGCCGGCGGATGGTACGAGAGGGGGGGTTATCATTGCCTGGGTGAGCGCTAAGGTCCATCTTGACAATGCGCACGTGGATGTTAACTCGATCACTGCTAGGGTCTCTCCGGTGGGCGGGGGTCAACCCTGGTGGCTCACTAACGTATACGGTCCACAGGATGACGAAGCGAAGGTGGCCTTCCTGGCAGAGCTGCGCAATGTGCGCTCCACCAGGCCAGGCCCATGGGCGCTATGTGGAGACTTCAACATGATCTACCGGGACGAAGATAAAAATAATAATAACCTCAATAGGCGGATGATGGGCAGGATGAGGCGCTTCCTAAATGATTGCGAGCTGAAGGAGGTTTACCTGCACGGGCGCCGTTACACCTGGTCGAATGAAAGGGAAGCGCCGACGCTCGTCAGATTGGATAGGGTGTTCTGCTCCATCGACTGGGAGGAGATGTTTGAGGATTGCTCACTCTGTTGTCTGGCCTCGGTGGTGGCCGACCATTGCCCTCTCCTCCTTGACTGCTCCCGGCAATTGAAGGGTCGGAAAAGGTTCCAGTTCGAGCGTTTCTAGATCAAGCTTGACGGGTTCCAGGAGGTGGTGGCAACCGCCTGGGGGGTTATTGATGGCGACCCCGACCCTTTCCGCCGTTTGCACTCCAAACTCATGCGTACTGCACGCCACCTGAGAAGTTGGAGCGACAAAAAGGTGGGGAGCATCAAAGTGCAGCTTATGGTAGCGCGGGAGGTTGTTCTGCGATTCGACTGTGCTATGGAGATGCGGCAGCTTTCGAGCGCCGAGAGGGCTCTCCGAGCTAAACTGAAGCGGGCTCATTTGGGATTGGCCTCACTTGAGCGCACGATGGCGCGTCAGCGGGCAAAGATTGCCTGGATCGCGGAGGGTGACGCCAACACATCCTTCTTCCACCAGCACGCCTCTTATAGGAAGCAGAAGAACATCGTCAGAAATCTTCAGGTGGACGGGACAACAGTGGTGGACCACGGGGATATGGCGAAGGCCTCGTTCGAGCACTTTGAGGCCCTTCTAGGCACTTCGGTCGCTCGGGACTTCTCGTTGGACCTTGATTTCCTCGGGCTCTTTGCCGAGGAGGACCTCTCCGGTCTGGAAGCCCCTTTCTTGGAGGGGGAGATTTGGGAAGTGGTGAGGCGACTCCCTCATGGGAAGGCGCCCGGACCCGATGGCTTCACATCGGAGTTTCTCCAGAGCTGTTGGGGGATATTAAAAGATGATTTCATGGCCGCCTTTGACAAGTTCTTCACCATGTGTGGCAGAGGGTTTCAAGGGTTGAATCAGGCGCTCCTCATTCTCTTGCCTAAGCGCCCGGATGCGGCGGCTCTTGGGGACTACCGTCCAATTAGCCTTATACACATCTTCACCAAGTTGGTCGCTAAAACTCTCTCTTTGAGGCTGGCCCCCCTTCTTGGCAAGTTGGTGGAAAGGAACCAGAGCGCTTTCATCCGCCAGCGCTGCATTCACGATAACTTCATGCTGGTTCAACAAACAGCTAGGTTGCTCCACAGCCTCAAGGAGCCAAGGGTGATGCTTAAGCTGGACATTGCGAAAGCCTTTGACTCCGTATCCTGGAGTATTTTGTTCGAGGTGCTCCGGAAACTGGGTTTTGGCTCTCGGTTCTGTGACTGGGTGGCTATTCTCCTTTCGACGGCAAGCACTAGGGTGATGCTAAACGGCGAGCCAGGTCCCCCCATTTGGCACCGGAGGGGCCTGAGGCAGGGAGACCCCCTATCGCCTCAGTTGTTCGTGCTAGTTATGAAGGTGCTGAACAGACTTTTGGCAAAGGCGGCGGAACTCGGGATTCTCCGCAAGTTATCGCGCCGAGATTTGGTCACCGCGGTTTCGCTTTACGCGGACGACGTGGTCATCTTTTGCCATTCGGATGTGAGTGAGCTGCAGGCGGTACGTTGTATCCTCGCACTCTTCGGAGAAGCCTCAGGTCTACAAACAAACTTCTCCAAATGTTCGATCTCTCCTATTGGGTGTGGAGAAGAAGCGGCGACTCTGGCCGCGACAACTATGGGCTGTCAACTTGCCCAGTTTCCGGTCAAGTACCTCGGGATACCCCTAGGGCTAAGGAAGCTCCCGAGCATGGCGCTCCAGCCGATCATTGACAGGCTGGCGGATCGACTCCCCGCTTGGAAGGCGGCATTGATGCCGAAAGCTGGGAGACTCGCGCTAATTAAGGCGGTGCTAGCAGCGATCCCCATCCATCAGCTTATGGTGCTCAGTGTGAACAAGAAATGTCTGAAGAAGATGGAGAAGATTTTCCGAGGCTTTCTCTGGACAGGGAGGGCGGATGCTAAGGGGGGTCATTGCCACGTCAACTGGGCGAGGGTGTGCAGGCCTTTGCACCTTGGTGGCCTGGGCATACCTGACCTAGCCCGGACTTCCGCCAGTTTAAGGGTCAGATGGCTGTGGAGGATGCGTACCGACCCTGACCGACCCTGGCGTGGACTTGACATGCAGTTCTCAAAGAATGAACGAGCCATCTTTGAGTCGTCGACTGAGATGATTCTGGGAGACGGCTCGTCAGCCCGGTTCTGGGAGGACAAATGGATTGATGGGAGTTCCCTAAAGGAGAAAGCGCCGGCCCTCTTCGCGCTGATCCCCAAGAGGCGCAGGAAGCGCCGGACGGTTAGAGAGGCGCTTCTGGAGCGCCGCTGGATCTCGGACATCTCGGGAGCTATGGACCCACTCGCCCTCTGGCAATACGTGCAAACGTGGAGATTCTTACAGGGGGTACAGCTTCTGGAACGGCCGGACAGATTGATTTGGAGGTGGACCCCTGATGCAGTCTACTCGTCTAAATCCTGTTACGGAGCCATGTTCCACGGGGCCATAGAGTCGAGCTCTTGGAAACTAAACTGGAAGACTTGGGCGCCACCAAGGGTGAAATTTTTCATCTGGCTTGCGTGCTTGGACCGATGCTGGACTGGTGAGAGGCTCGCGAGACGCGGCCTACCACATTGTGATCGGTGTCCTCTTTGCGACCAGGAGCCAGAAACTATGGCTCACCTCCTCACAGGCTGCTCTTTCACACGGACGATATGGCATGAGGTGTTATCTTGGATTCGATCCACCTCGAGGCCCCCGGTTGTGGAAGACGAGTTCGTATCCTGGTGGTCGTTGGCCCTGCACTCCACGCCGAGGCTGTTGAGGAAGGGCACCTCCACGCTCATCATGCTCACTGCTTGGCGGATTTGGAAGCAACGGAACGCGATCGTCTTCAACAACGCGAGTCCTTCGGTCAGCGCTTTGGTGGAAACCATCAAGACCGAGGCGAGAGATTGGGTGAGCGCGGGTGCTAAAGGCCTTGGACTACTTCTCCCCTAGGATAGCTTTCCGGGTTGAGTTGTAATGTGTGGGTTGGCCTCCTTGCAGGCTTGTACATAAACTCTCTTTCTATCAATGCAATGAAACGCAAAGCTTTTGCGTTTTCGCAAAAAAAATAAAAAAAATAAATTTGTGGCCTAGGATTTAAAGTATGTGCCAAGAATTTGAATCAATGAATGTGTTAAGTTATTTTCATCTGGACAATTTGTGGCCTAGGATCTCGCGTGATGCGACTGAGCAAGGACCCCATGAGTAGAGTAGTGGTAGTGTAGGATGTGGATGTTCTGCTCTTTTTTACAGCCAGCAGATAACACAAAGGATGTGACATGATTATAAAATATTTCTACGAAGAACCTAATGCTTATCACGTCATCTGTTACAGGTGCCGTAACATTAAAATTGAGGAGGCATGGCAAGAAACCTAATGAATGCTCTGAATCTAGACCTATCATCCTAAGTGCAATGATGCTCCTGGCACCTGAAAGCCTCACCGTGACCCTTCCTCTCTTGCAACGCGCACTCGCAGTTTACGTCCCTTCCAGACCTGCAAAACTCAAAACCAACACATTAAAACAAGATCAAAAGGTGCAACAAATTTAGCATCATCCCACTGACAGAGAAGCATCCGAAAATCTCCATTGAAAGCAGGGCTGCTCCATCCGGCCAGCTATCGTGGTACACCGACTGACCTGGTTGTCGAGATCCCAAATTGCGTCCTCCGATCCCTCATGCGTGGCCATCGTGACGAAACCGAATCCCCGGGAGCGCCGTGGAGCTCCTAATCCGTGGTTGTAAACGACTTTGGCATGGACCACTTCACCGTACTCGCTGAACAGCTGCTTCAGCTCATAGCCGTCCACCTCCCAGGGAAGATTGCCCACGTAGAGCTTGAAGGTAGAGGACTGTATGGATCGACGGGGAGAGGGTGTTTCTTCTGCTCGGGCTACTGTAGGACTAGCAGCAGCTGCTACCATGGTCACACTGACAAGCCTGCCGTATAGCTCCTGAATTCTCCACAAAGAAGGTCAGTCAGCAAAGCATGGAATTTTCTAGTCTCCAGTGTAGAGTTACACGTGACAGTGGCCTCGGGAAGTAATAACAGCTAAAAGAAAAGAATCTTGTTGAAGAACACTCATATATGTAGATAGCATATCAATGACAAGCAAGTAACTTAAGTTAGCAGAATGCGGGGACTCATTAGGTTGGCTTTAGTTCAGTACTTCAGATTATAGTGATCCTTGAATCAGACACTAATACAGGAGAAGTTGGGAACCTAATACAGGACAAGTACTATGCAAATGGAAACTGGGGGAAGAAACATTCCATATACATGCTCAACTATGTGCAAACGAGCTGCAGATAAGATTAAGAATGAGAACTAGTCCGCATCAAGTTATTGTTATTAAATGCACTCACAGCCTCCTCCACAGTACTATGTCCTGTTTCCCTGTCGTACATGAACTGCAAAATACAAAGTAGAAACTATGTTTTAGAACAAAGAGAAAACTCATATATGTCAGACAAACTATGTTGTCTAACTGCCTCCTAACAGCACTGAAAAAACAGATATATTTGATAAATGATAATTATATAGCATTTTTTTTACCATGAAAACCATAGGGGAAGCCCCCACGGTATATTTGTATTGAATAATAGAACAAAGGAACAGAGAGAAACAAAGGTTCAAGGCATGTACAAAAGGGAGAAGAGAGCCATGGGTTGAGAGATTCAACTCTAACTCAAGTAAAACAAAACCACCACACAGACTAACTAAATAAGGTTGGATAACCAAGTGCTTAGGGATTCCTTGTGCTTCTCCTTCACTCTAATAAGAGCCAAGTGCATGTCTTTCTTGAAACAGGTCATCCACCTGCTATGGCTCAGTTGCTCAAAAATGAAGCCATTTCTTTCTTTCCAAATAGACCAAGTGGCACACACAGCAACCTCCATAAAGCATGGTCCAGCAAAATTCAATTTAGCTACCCTGAAAGCCTCAGAAATAGAAGTTTCTCTTGTCCAGGAGATCTCTAAAAAATTCCAGCATCTAGTCGCAAAGGGACACTCGAAAAAAAGATGATCTCTAGTCTCCAGATAGTATAAATCACACATAATGCAATGATAACCCGACTGGAGCTGACAATGTCTTCTTTGAATCATGTCTCTCGTATTAATACGATCAATGATCATTAACCAAGCAAAGACCTTCCGTTTTGGCAGACATTTGCTCTTCCACAACCATTTAAATATAGATTCGGAAACAATCGCATCAAAATAAACTTGTAATAACTGGAGGCAGAGAAACCCCCCTTATTTCTAGCAAAACTCCAAATATCTGAACTTGGTCTTTGCATATTTCTCAAATCAGCAATATGAACCTGAAGAGTTTGCAGCTCATTGAAAGCTTGGAGGGACAGAGGGGTCATCCATATCCATAGCATCAGACACAGACATGTCCTGGTCAATGGCAAAAGAGAAGAGTCTAATGGAAGAACCATCACCAATAGTACAGTTTGTGATTCCACTGTATTTGACAGATAACCCCAAAATGTCTTTCCACCAAAAGGAACCAGTTTTTTGTGTTGCATGAGGAACCTTATCCAGGTAATAAGAATACCAAACCATATCAACCCAAAGGAGATCAGCTTTATTCATGAATTTGTCCATGTATTTCAACAACAGAGAATCATTCTGAATTTCCAAATTGATAATACCCAAACTATATAGCATATGGATGAATAAGCTAGTACGAACAAAGGAAGAGGCCGATTAGGTTGGCTTCAGATTAAGGTGTTCCTCAAATCACAAGCTAGGCGCTGTCATGATTTTTATTTAGCAAAGCAATCTGTCATGACAATGATTTAGAATGAGAAACCAATACTACATCACATTACCATAGAAACCTATTACAGGAAACGTATGCAAATGCAAACTGGGGGGCAGACATCAAAGGTACCGCAAGCATATAAATCTGCGTTCTCAAAGTTAAGGAGACTAGACGCGTCAAGTTATCATTTATTATACTCACCTGGCGATGGTATAACTCCACAGCCATCTCAGCCTCCTGAACAGTACTCATGGTGACAAACCCATATCCACAGCTCTGGCCTGTTTCCCTGTCGTAGATGATCTGCACCGACACAAAACAGAAACTGCATTTAGATCAAAGAGAACACCCATACATGTCCTAATAACTGCGTTGTCGAAGTGCAAAAATTCAACAACACTTACGAAACAGATATCGCATCAATAGCTACCAACTGCAATCTAAACATGGCACATGGGCTCACAAAGTAGAAAATTAGATTTCAGCACCTTATACAGCAAGGGAAGTCATGGAACAGTGTGACGTTGCTACAACAGTTGCATGACTATTTTTAGTTTTGCATACGACAAATAAAGAATTTGAGGAAGTATTGCCATATATAGATGACATGACAAGGAAAAATTAAAAAGGCTCACCTTTGAGAACACGACGATGCCAGCATCCTCGAAGAGCTCTGCAAGGTCTTCACTGTCAATGTCATTGGGTAGGTTCCTTACACATACCGTGGCCTGCTCGTCCGGTGCGAAGTAATCCCCCTCATGCTTGCCTCTGTACTCCTCCGGCGTGTACTCCTCGTAATATTCCCGGTGTCTCGGTGATGGCGTTGTTGGGTACAGAACGTTCGTGTATTGTTCCGGATAAGGTGCTGGCAGAGTTTTGCGCTTGAATACTTGCCTGAGTGTTTTCCACTTTGTTTCCTTTTCAGTAGCATGACAATGATCCTCATACAAGAGCCCTTTCCACCAATACTTGCATGGGGCTGGAGCATCACAGACAAAACAATAGCACTGCATTTGGAGAACAGCAACAAAAATTAAACTGTCTACTCTGCTATCATCAATGTAGTCATATTGCCAACAGCATCTAGGACAGGGAGCGAACATGCTTGTTACTTACCATGTTACAATGCTTCACGTGAGGGGTAGTGCTGAAGGGAAAGTCAGAACACAAGTGGCGCGAGTGAGGGAAGTCCTTGCATGCTATCTGCGGAAACATACCATCTAACTGTAGTTTAACTGACAAAATGATTGATACAACAGGAAAATGCAGCTGTACAAGTTGTACGAAAAAGGTCCATTTTAACTGATAAAGGAATTCTATGAAAACTGCAGATATCATATACAGTAGGGACAAAGTAAGCAATAACCCATATACATGTACTTAAGCACACCACTTCCTGTTACAAGTTGAATAATGCATTTTTTGTGTGTGTGTGGAAACACCACTGATAACCAATTACACATCATTTTAATCAGAAACTATGTCTGCAGCTTCCCTCAGAAAGTGGTCTGCAGCAGTGAGCGCGATATCACAATTGACTTATGGTCTCTGAACCAAATTTCCAATTCGATTCTCAAAAAATGTAAATACAAAAGCCCTATGAGTTCAGCAATCTGATCATCTTTAACAAGTTAGATACTATTTGAATCAGAAAGTATGTTCTGCGGCAGTGAACGTGCGCTGACTGAATTAGCGTGTGCTCCCTAAACCAAAATTTCAGCTCTCGATTCAATTCTAAAGTTACAAATACAAGTGTCCAATGAAACCAAATCGCTGGTATCATGCCCCAAATGCAAGGCAATGCTCTCGACCTCGCCTTTGCAAAGCACGGATCATCAATTTGGAAGGAAAACAGTAGGGTGTATACCTCGCCTTTCACGGCAACAATCTCGACCTCGTCGTCCAATGCGCCACCCATCGCGCTCATCCCCTTCGCACCCGCAACGGCGACCGGCCTGTGAGGGTCGCCGTCAAGAATCACGCAGTCGTCGTCCTCGTCAACCTTGCCGACGCGAACGCCGGCGGACCTTCCCTTCTTCTTCCCCTGCGGTGGCTGCGGCGGCGGCGGCCGCACCGGCGAGTCGCGGATCCTCACGGCGCTGTCGAAAACCTTGGCGAACTGATCCCCACCGCGGGGCGGTCCCATCCCCCCCACGGCCCAAGGCCCACGCCCCACCCGCACAACCCAGACGGACGAACGCAGTGCTGCTGCGGCGGATTGGATTTGGATCGCTCGTGGGCACCGCCGCCGCCGCTTGTGGGTTTGGGTTTTGGTTTCGCCGCTGGGAGAGTTCGGCTGCGAATGGAGGCTGCTCAGGCCAAGGCTGTGCCGGAGAAGGCAGCGCCGTATCCGTTGCTGACGACTGCTATGTGGGGCCCGCTGGCAATTCGGGGGCGGCTGCTTCCTCGCCCGCCCCAGTTTTTGAAATTTTGGAATTTTCCTACGGAGCAGCAACGTGGCGCCACCGAGCACGTGCACGTATACTCTTTTTTGAAGAAATTTTGATCTAAAACGGAAAATTATTGTTCATTCTTCATTTCGACCAAATTTTTTTTACATCATACGGTGCAAAGAGAGACTGCATCTTGACCCTAGAGATAAACTAGTACTCCCTCTGTTTTGGAACTTGATTTTCGGGTGCTAAGGGCAAACACAATGGCCCCCTAAATAGGACCAATTTTGTTTCTCTTTTGTTACCTGTTTAGAGTGATCCGCGGATTTGAATGTGGCCAGACAACCGATTTAGAGTGAGCCATCCCAACGGACCACCCCTCCCCCCAAGAAAAAACAATTTTAATTGAATGTAACATAAGTGAACTAAATTCAGTCAAATTTGACGCATATAGGCGCAATTTACAAACTGGGTCAAAAGACTACACATAATATAAAACAAAAAAAAACCAACCAACCGAGGGCTTCGCCATTTGTGCCTCGTCGCGTCGCTGCTGTCGCCGCCATCCTAGTCGAGGATGATGTAGTCTGGCGCCGTGTATAGTGCGTCGGTGGCCCTCCAAATTGCAGTGGCACCTGCGGCTGCGGAGGCGCACTGGATTCCGCCGTGCTGAGCGCCGGCTGCGGTTTGGCGACGTGGGCGACGGTGTGGGCGGTTTGTCTGGAGTCTTGGAGGATGGGTGCTAGGCCATCCCACTGCCCGAGCTCGTGCAGCTCGTACTCCTCCATGGCCAGTCCTCCGTCTGCAGCGTCAGGAGGGCCTGCTCCTCCTCCGCCTCTAGATGCGCCTCCTCCGCCTGCGGCTCCGGGCTGTGCACCTCCCCCATCCCCTCATCGGGCGATGTAGGTGGTTCCCCGCGAGCTGCGAAGAAGGAACGGAGGCCCGCTAGGACCTCCTCGGGGATAAACAAAGGGTCCTAGAGGCCACTGTCTAGTGCGAACCAGGTGTCCGCGCGGAGGTCCTCTAGAAAGAAGGAGCACCTTCGCACGATTTCCCCCGCCGTGCCTCGCCGTATGCCGGCACCGGAGGCACGGGGACTCGTCGCGGGCGTAGATTCCATTGGTCCGGTAGCTTGATATCCGGCCATGGCACCGGCTTGTCGCGCTTCCACGGGGACTAGGTATAGGCCCAGCTGATGCATACAAGTGCACATGGTTGTTGTAGAGTATCGAACCACGGTGGAGGTATGGAAATGGTTCTCTAGGCTTAGTTTTGATGACCTACTCTCATTGGTGCTCTTCAGACTTATCTAAAGGCTATACCAAATAGTAAAAAGTGACTGAAATAAGGAGTGTAAAATGATTGTAAATAAAAAAGCAAATAAACTAAATAGCAAAGTAAATAAATCAGACTAATGGATGGTTGGACGATTGGAACTGCAATAGGGATATAAGTGTTCTTGGGAAGGGTGGTTGTACCACTAGCATACTTCTGAATTGATTAGGCGTACGTAATGTCTTCATTCAAATAATTTGTGAGGATGGAGCTCCGTGTATTAACGTGCCCCGATGCCTAGGTTATCACACTAAACACAACCACCACGTAGCCCATATGATAAACGATATGCCTATTGGCTACAGTGGTTAAAGGCCTTCCTCTGGAGGTGGTATTGGTACGATGAGTTCTCCGTTGATCCCACGTTGGAGATTAGCGCGAAAGGAGGAGCGAATTTCTGTCCTTCATAATAGTACTATGGTTTCCCTATCTCCCCAAGAACTGATGGACCTACTCACACATAATGAAAATAAACATCATAATGATTGTATTGAAAATAAAGGATGAATGTATGAACGAATACACGTGCAAATCCACAATTACAGTGAGATGGGATGGAGATGATATCACGTAGATGTAGACTGTGGTGATGGCAATGGATATTGATACGGAGGCATTCACGATGATGGAGTAGATGTAGATGGATTCCCTTCTACGAATTCCCCCTTCGGACACCTTCCGTAGGCTAGGGTTTGGTGGATTTTTGTGGTTTTGCGTATGGTGTGCCTCTAGTCTACCTCTCTTCTCGAATATGGGAGAACGGGGTTAATATGCCGGCTAAAACGGGATAAACGCACCCTGATATGGTGAGTGGTACGGTCAGTACTCACCGTACCAAAGTCGTTTAGAGTTACCGCCTAGTTTTGTTCGGGAAGGTTCTGAATCTCTCCCCGGCACCCTATCGAGAGGGGAAATCGTCAATGGAGGGCTCTACATCACTATGTCTGCCTCGAGAGTGATGCATTAGTAGTTCATCCTTGGACTACGGGTCCATAGTAGTAGCTATATGGTTGTCTTCTCCTCTTTATGCCACCATGTTTAGATCTTGTGAGCTGCCTAACATGATCAAGATCATCTATCTGTAATGCTACATGTTGTGTTTGCTGGGATCCGATGAATATTGAATGCCGTGTCAAGTTGATTATCAATTTATCATGTTTATGTTATTTATGATCTTGCATGCTCTCCATTACTAGTAGATTCTGGCCAAGTTGATGCTTGTAACTCCAAGAGGGAGTATTTATGCCCGATAGTGGGTTCATGTCTCCCTTTCATCTGTGCTCGAGTGATAGAAACGCGACAGATGGGGGATGCGTTATTGCCATTAGGGAGAAAACAACAATTCTTTGTCTAAGGATAAACTCTATTGTTTATATTACGCACTTTACTTAATGCAATAATCTGTTGCTTGCAACTTAATACCCAAAGTATGTTTGGATTACATTATAAGGGTGGATTATTAGTCATATATGCAGTTGGATTACGGTCTATGTATCATGTTGTAATGCTCGCATGAATCTCATAGTAATCATCATGTCTTGCATATGCACTATGGTGCAACCTTTATTCTGTTAATTGCCCAGCTGTAATTTATTTACCCAACATGTTATCTATCTTTTTATGGAGAGACACCACTAGTGAACTATGGAACCCGGTCCATTCCTTTACACTTCTAATACAACCTACTTCAAGCACTGTTCTTTTTACTGCAATCATTGTTCTCTTTTCATTTACTGCAAACAAGCACCATTTTCCACACTATATGTCTAATCCTTTATTTTCAATAAAACCGATGAGATTGACAACATCACTGTATCGTAGGCGCAAAGTATCTTGGTTGTGTTGTGTGTAGATTCCACGTTGCTGCTGAGCCTCGCAGTGCGCCCTGCCAACATCAGCTGTCAACAACCTTCAGAAGTGATTTCTTTCTCCTACTGGTCGATTCAACCTTGGTTTCTTTCCGAGGTAAACTTGCTGTTGCATTCTCATACCTTATTATTGGGGGTCTCCCAACGAACGTGTGTCCACACGCATCAATCAAGCTTTTTTCTGGCGCCGTTGTCGGGGAGGAAGAGGATTTATGCAAGGGGAATCTCTCACCTCAAATATTTTTACTTTGTTTTTTTTGCTTAGTTTATTTTATTTTGTCTTGTTTGCTTCTTTATATAAAAAACACAAAAAAATAGTTCTTATTATAGTTATTATTTTTTTTTATCCTGTTTCTAATCATGCTAAAAATGAGTAATCTTGAGATCACTAAGTTGTGTGACTTTACTAGCACAAAAAACAATGATTTTATTTGCACACCTATTGCTCCACCTGCTCCTAATGCTGATTTTTATGAAATTAATCCTGCCATGTTAAATCTTGTTACGAGAGAGCAATTTTCTGGTGTTAGTACATATGATGCTGCTGCCCACCTTAATAATTTTGTTGAACTTTGTGAGATGCAAAAGTATAAAGATATAGATAGATGGAGATATTAATAAACCGAAATCGTTTTCTTTCTCTTTGAGAGGAAGAGATAAAGAATGGTTGCTATCTTTGCCTATAAATAGTATTGATTCTTGGACTAAATGTAAAGATGCTTTCATTGGAAAATATTATCCTCCTGCTAAGATTATATTTCTAAGAAGTAGCATTATTAATTTTAAACAATTTAATAATGAGCATGTTGCTCAAGTTTGGGAAAGAATGAAATCTTTGGTGAAGAATTGTCCCACTCTTGGACTGACTACTTGGATGATCATCCAATCCTTCTACAGGTCAGAACTTTTCTTCAAGAAACCTTCTAGATTCAGCTGATGGGGGAACCTTTATGTCCATCACTTTGAGTGCTGCAACAAAGCTTCTTAAGTATATGATGATAAATTATTCTAAATGGCACACTGAGAGAACTCCACAAGGCAAGAAGGTGAATTTTGTTGAAGAAACCTCTTCCTTGAGTGATAGACTTGATGCTATTATGTCTATGCTTATGAATGGTAAAGATCATGTTGATCTAAATAATGTTCCTTTAGCCTCTTTGGTTTCTCAAGAAGAGCATGTTGATGTGAACTTCATTAAAAACAATAATTTCAACAACAATGCTTATAGGAATAATTTTGGTAGCAACTATTATAGGCCATATCTTGATAATAATGGTAATGGTTATGTTACTTCCTATGGTAATTCCTACAACAATAGTAAGTGTACCCTATAATCTTGAAAACATGCTCAAGTACTTTATTAGTAAACAAAGTGCTTTTAATAAATCTGTTGAGGAAAAGTTTGGCAAAATTGATGTTGTTGCTTCTAAAGTTGATAGCCTTGCTCTTGATGTTGATCTTCCAAAAATAAAAGTTATACCTCATGGTGTTAAATAGAGCAAAACTCTGAATTCCATTCAAGTTAGAATTGATAATAATGTTAGGGTGTTAGCTGAATTACATGCTAGGTGGGAAAGGGAAGATGAAATTGCTAGAAACAATAATATATCTAGAATTTGTACTATTACCACCACTAGTAATTATGAAGTTTCTAATGCTAGTAAGCCTCCTACTACCAATGGTAAAGTAATTGGTGTTGGAAATGTCTCCACTTCTTCTGCTAAACGTTTAAAATTTCCTGAAACCACTAAAATTGTTCCTGATAAAAGTGCGGAAATTTTTCTAGATATGGGAGACAATGGTCCCATTACGTTTGATAATAATGATTTTGATTTTTATGGTCGCAATATTTCTGAAGTAATTATGTTCCTACAAAAACTAACTAGAAGTCCTAATGCTAGTGCTATAAATATGGATTTCACAAAACATATTACAAATGTTCTCATGGAAGTTGGAGAAGGAAAGTTAAAACGTAAAGCCTCTATCCCTAGAAAGCTAGAAGATGGTTGGGATCGCATCATTAAAATGATGGTGAGTGATTTTGATTGTAATACTTTATGTGATCTTGGTGCTAGTATCTCTGTTATGCCTAAGAAACTCTATGATATGCTTGATTTACCACCTTTGGAACACTGTTATTTGGATGTTCATCTTCGTGATAATTCAAAAAAAAATCTTTCGGTAGAGTTGATGATGTTCTTATTATGGTTAACAATAACCTTTTCCCAGTTGATTTTGTTGTTATGAATATTGAATGCAATGCTTCTTGTCCTATTGTTTGGGAAGACCTTTTCTTAGAACTATTGTGTTGTTATTGATATGAAAGAAGGGATTATTAAATATCAATTCCAACTCAAGAAAGGTATGTAACACTCCTAGAAAGAGAATGAAGTTGACTTTTGATTCTATCATTAAAACAAGTTATGATTTGCTTCATTTGAAAACACTTAATTCTTTCTTTATGTGCCTAGCTGAAAGGCGTTAAAAAAAATAACTTCTTGGGAGATAACCCATGTTTTATTTTTGCAATGTTTTCTTTTGTTTTCTTTGAGTCAAGGTGTTGTTTAATTCTATAGCAACTCTTTTTTATATTTCATTTTTCGAATTGTTGTGCCAAGTAAAGTCTCTAGTGAAAAGTCGGTGTTAGATTTGGATTTCTGCGCAGAAACATATTTTTTTGTGTCCACTGTTTAATTCGCATAAAATTCCAGAAGAATCAAATCAAACTAAATTTTTTGTGCATTATCCTCAGATATTTGCAAAACTTTTTCTAGTTTTGAGTTTTCTCATTTGAGCCACATAAGTGCCTCGAAAAAATTCGTCTTTACAGACTGTTCTGGTTTTGACAGATTCTGCCTTTTTTTACTTTGCATTTTTTCTTTTACTATGTTGAGTGGATTTCTTTGCTCCATAAAACATCAGTGGATGTAGCTACTGTTTAGAAAGTATTGATAATGCCTGTATCGATGCAGAACATGTGTTTTTTTTTATTGTGCACTAACCCTCTAATAAGAATTACTTCGAGTTTGGTGTGAATAAAGTTTTCAAGGGTCAAGAGAAGAGGATGTTATAATGTGATATAGAAGATTGAAAATCCAAAGCTTGGGGATGCCCCCGTTGTTCATCCCAGAAAATTCCAAGAAGACTCAAGCGTCTAAGCTTGGGGATTCCCAAGGCATCTCTTTCTTCATCAACAACTTATCAGGTCACTTCTACTTAAACTATATTTTTATTCGGTCACATCATATGCAATTTACTTGGAGAGTATGTTTGCTTTTATTATCTTTTCTTTTCTGTAATAAACTTGGTTGGATCCTAGCATTCTTGTGTGGGAGACAGACACACTCCGCTTTTTTATATGAATACTCGTATTCTTAATTTATTATCTAGCTACTGTTTTCATTCATCTCTTATTCAGAGTTGTTAGTTCTTGTAGAGTAGTAGTACTCTCTTGTTTCATTGCTATATTTTATGGAGATTTTCTGTTCAAATAAAGTGCTAGTGTTGGAAAGCAATAAAAAATATTTCATTCTTATAACGATGCAAAAAACAAGCTTGTTTAGACCGTGGCTTAGACTTTATCATGTCATGCTACATATTATTTTAATGTTTATTAGTTATTGATGTAGCATGACTTGTATCAAACATCTGAGAGTGCTTAATGTGCCACTGGAAGATATCATGAGTTGTTTTTATCATATCAAAGCATAATATTTTGGTATTCTCCTTCGAATGCTTTATTTGGTTGACTTGGTGCATGCTTACACCATGTTATGACTACATAGTAGTCACCTTTAGCATTTATAGTCATTTATTTTTGACATGTAATACCATTTATGCTTTGATCAATAAGGTTTTGTCGCTATGCATGATTATAGACATTATTGCTCTCTTAATTTTTCCCTCACAGTCTTTTGCTAGCCTTCACCTGTACTGATTATGAGCTCTACTAGTGCATCCAACTCCCCAAAACCAAAAGTTTGCCAAATGTTTCCACCAAACCTACCTATATGTGGTATGTAACCGTCACTCCAAAGTAAATTTCTCATGTGCTACCTATAAAACCTTCAAAATTATACATGTTTTCTGCCCCTATTTTAGCTCATGAGGATGCAGGTATACGATCTTTATCTCACTTGTTGATTGGACTTTACACACCTGGACTAGTGGCACATCCCCTTATCCAAATTGATAGAAGATATGGAAACGGGATGCCCAGCCCCAACCTTGGTTACTATAAATTCTCTTCACTCTTTTTGCCCCTGATTTATCAGTTAAATCATAATTGTGTAAACAAAAGAGAAGAGGGATGATCTACTGACCCAGTAGAAAGAACGTCCTTCAATGGGAGCCGCTCTTGCAAAGTCTAACTAACTTGTGACGTACTGTATTGTATGTTTGTCATTCGTTACATAAACATACACCTCTCTCAAAATTATCTTCAATAGCTCTATTTTATCAAAATAAAAATCTCTAGCACATGAGTTAATCCCTGCTTCCCTCTGCGAAGGGCCTTTATTTTACTTTTAAGTTGAGTCTTCATCTTCTAACTTTATGCACAATTAAGAGAGCATAGCTATCATTTGAGTATAATGTGCATCAGTCCAAAATTTTATTTTCGATTGATTCATGATATGTTATTACTTGTTCTCAAATTACTTGTTTCTAGTCAACACTTGAACTTTGAAGGTGTCCTGGCATTTATGTTTTGCTCCCTTTTTAAGGACAAGCAGAATACCACTTTGCTATGTTTTTTTTATGATCGAAACAAACATATATCTTTCAGTAAATCATTTTCATGATCTTTTGTTTGTGTTACCTTTCATGTTGAAACATGGTTGCTAAGTTTACATTTTTGAAAGTATATCTATAATACCTACGTTTAGAGTACTTTGATCTCTGCTCAAAATTTCTTTTACAAATATGATGATCAAGATTATGTTGGTAGCATGTCATCTCAGAAATTATTTTGTTTTTATCGTTTTCCCTACTCGAGGACGAGTAGAACTAAGCTTGAGGCTGTAACATCCCAAGTCTGAAAAATAGCCATTAGAATGTTTGCTTTCTGTTATTTTATGTTTGGCATCATGGCATCATGTTGATTGCATTTGTTTTGTTTGTTTTCCATTTGTTTTTCTCTGTTTTCATTTGTTTTCCAACTGTTTTCATTTGTTTTCCTTTGTTTTCTATTTGAATTTCAAACCAAAATTTAAACCTTTTGTTTCATCCTTGTGATGTTACAATTCTAAAAAGATATTTCAAAATAAAACAATTGTTTGTTTCTATTAAAGTGTGATTTCAAAACTGTTGTGTTGCTTCTATCAAAAATTCATTGAATATTAAACCCTTTTCAAATTCAATTTGTTTTCCATTTGAACTTCCAAACCAACATCCAAATAGTTGTTTCCAAATAAAAACCTTAATTGTTTCCAATTATCCCATAATGTTCAACTAATAAAATGGTGTTTTTATTTCAATTAATTAATACCAATGTGGTTTCAAATTCAAAGCAAATCATCAGCATCACCTAATTTGAACCTTTTGAAATTACCAAACAAATCAACCATTTGTTCTATTTTAAATCAATAGGGTTCACCCTATTAACATTCTTGTTTTAAATATTAATTCATTATTCACCCAAATTCTTCCAATTCAAACCAACTCACAAAACAGCAAATAAATTTTGAGTATTTCAAAAACCAAAGTTGACATTTGGTGGATGTTGACCTAATACACTCACATGAATTTTACCAAAATTTGTAAAAACTCAAAACCTAACTTTTGCTTCCCTTTTCTAGTGGTACAAAAAAAAACAGAAATCCATTAATAATAGAAAGGGAGAGAGAGAGCAGCAGGCCCACTTTTCTCTCCTAGCCCATCTAATTTTTCCCTTTGGGCCTTTCCCCCTCAAGCCCAGCAGCCCCCCACGGTCATCTTCTTCGTACGGACAGAGGGGTGTCGCTGTCACACCCCCCTCCATGGACCACCTGCCCCCTTGCCCCTCCTTATCTACCCCCCTAGAGGGCAACCCTAACCCTAGCCGAGTTCCCCACTCCTCCTCCTCCTCCTCCCATCCGCCGCCATCCTTCCTCTTCCCCTCGAAAATCCACTGCTTTCTTCTGAATATCACTGAACCCCTTCCATGGCCGCACCTTGGCGACCATGGCGCCGCCACCCTGCTTGACGCCGGCCCGTGCTCTCAACGGGAATGGAACCAGGAGGGTTCCATCCCCGTTTCTCATGAAGGAACCCCGGGCGGTGGGCGCTTGCCTCGGCCGCGCCGTCGCCGGGAAGTGGCCGCCATGGCTGCACCTCCACCAGCGATCCCTGCTGATCAGATCCGTCCGCCTCCTCCTGGCCCAAGGTGAGGCCGCACCTCTTCCTCCTCTCGCCCTCCTCCCTCCTCTCTTTGGCCGCACGCCTCCACGGCGCCTCCCCGCAGCGGCCCGGTGAGCAGCGCTGCCCCTCCATGGAAGGCCACGATCGTGTACCTGCAGTTCAGTACGCACACGTTCAGTTTTTTTCAGAAAATAGCCCGCAGCCAACACCTTAACCTCCCCCCGCTGCATCTCCTAGCACAAGCCATCGCACACCCCATTGGTAGCTTCCCCAGCGCGCGCAGCCACAGATCCCGGGTTCGAGTCCCAGCTCCCCACCCCTTTTGCTTCTATTTTGTTCCAATTTAGGTGCAGTGCAAGTTCCTGAACCTCATACCCCCTTGAGACCCCTCCCTAACACAAAAACCGCACCAGCCCCACTGGTGTTGTTCCCTCAGCACAAGCAGGAGGTGCAGGGATCAAATCCCATCCCCTGCACAATTAAAAACATTTTTGTTTTGCAATGTTTTGGTCACAGATATTTCGCAGAATCACCAACAGGCCCCTGGAAATTAATTCTAGCCCTGCACAAATTATTTCTAAGTCCCTGGTTCATTAAAAAATGGCAGATTTGCACCCAATTTTGGAAATTGCATAAATAAATCATCCTAACTCCAAATCCAACATTTTTGATATGTTTTCAATACCAAATTAAATGTTCTATCAAAATATAAAATTTGTTTAATGTTTTGAATATTTTAAATTGGTGCAATATTTGAAAACTTGTCAAATTCACTTAAATTTGCAAAATTCATAACTTGCTCATAAAAATTCCAAATTTCACAAACCAAATATGTTTTCCAATCAATTTTTCATGTACTTTCCAAATATAAATTTTGTTTGCTGTTTTGAATAATTTAAATTGCTGAAAACAACTGTTTCTTGTTTATTGCATTTAAAAATTGCCAAAATAATAACTTGCTCATTTTACATCCAATTTCAACAAATGAAATATGTTTTCCATGCAAAATTAAACCCTCTTTCCAAATATAAACTTTGTTTTCTGTTTTGAACAATTTAACTTGATGAAAACAACAAATGCTTGTGTGACACCTTTAAGTAACCAAAATTTCCTAACTTAATGAATGAATTTCCAAACTTGCTAAACCTTATTTCCAATTGCTTCTATTGTTGTTATTTTGCTGTTTTCCTCATCCATGCATCATGCTAATCCACTTTCATATGATGATTAGTTGTAAAGCAATTAATTCAACCATAATTCATGGGCTTTCCATATGCAATCCAATTGCATATGGGTCCATTTAATCCTGTTTCTATCTTGTCAACTAGTTTATTTTGATGCAACCATTAACTTGACATGCATCATCTTTGATTGTGCACAATGCCATGATATTGATTGTTTATATTTCTGCATTGTTTGTTTGCTTCTTCTCGGATACACGACGACGTTGAGACCGACGATACTTACGGCACCCCTTCTAAGGAGTTAGCTCAGTACCAGGCTACTGGGTTTTGCAGGCAAGTTATCACTCACATGAACCACTGTGTTCCTTTCAACCTCGGTTACCGATACTTTCCGTTGTTCTTTTCTGCTAGCCTTAGTAGTAGTTGTTTCTGTTACGAACCCATCACATGATACCCTGAACCCTGATATTGCCTCACCTCCATACCTACAGCCATTGCTTGTGCCTGTTCTTATCTAGCATGTTTAGGTTTGCTTTTGCTCGAGCCTGTTGTCGGTTACTTCTTTTACTATCGTGCTATTATTATTGTTACCGTTCCGGGGGCTCGAATATTAATCAATCAATCATGTTAATGCTACTGTTAATAATAATTTGATGATAAGGCACCGGCAGGAGGCCCTTCGTGGTTTTGAGGCCTGCTAGTGTCGACCCTAATAGGAAAAGGGTCTTGTCTACTGATCCATGATGAGCGCACTACCCGCATGTGGGAAGCGAGTATGGGCGCCCCCCTCAACTGACTCGATTCGCATCTCGTCCAAATCGCCGTACTAGTTCGGGTGTTCCATTTGCTGCATCATATGCAGGTACGAACCCTTGGCGCCAGGGTGGAACTTTCGTAGTCGGCATTTAGGGCGGCGTGGTCTTCCAGTGCTATGAGGGTCCTCCTTTTCTTCGGGGGGCTCGATTAGCCGCGCACGCACAGCACGCGGTGCTTTGGGCTTGATGCGAAGAAGGGTTGGTTGTGTAGAGTACCTCGCTTGGTGGGTTAGCTCCCCATCTGGCGGGTTATTCTTGCGTGTACGGCTAAATTGGTGCAACCCTGCAGGGATAATCTTCTCGAGAAGCCGTGTTTTCCGTGGTTATGGATTACTTGGTGAAAGTACTGGCTAACAAGTACTCAGGACAACTTCAACATAATGATTAACCATGTTACACCCAATGAATAACAACCTGACTAGTAATAGGCTTATTGACACAATAACTTGATTCACCTTTAAGACAACTGTGTGAGTTATCCTCGGATTGCTTCTTCGGATAAGGGGCGAGATCCAGGATGGGTTTGTTTGAAGTTATCTTTCAGTTGGTTACAATCCTCGATCTTATCTCCTTTCTGTTAGTCGGAAGTGGTAGAATATCTGTAGTTGGTTAGCGCAGCCAGTTGCAGCATCTTTTATATCCCCTCTCTTCCGTTGAACCCAAGGCATCTGTGCTTGGTGTTGACGGGTTACACTTTGGGTGAACTGTGAGTCTTGCTTGCCAGTACGTTTATGTACTGACCCCTTTGGGGCTGTGGTTTCCGCAGACCTACGTTTCCGAGGATCTACATGGTGGCTACTACGTGGAGTATGACGAGACTGCTGACGAGTAGATAGCGGACCCGGGCAGGATCCGAGACTTCGTGGATGGGCTCCGTCTTTTCGTTGCCGGCCTCTTAGGCCTATTTGGTTCTTGTCTGTACTCAGACTTGTTGAATGCTTCCGCTGTATTGTAATGATGTATTGTTGGGGCATGTGCCCTCTGAATGATTGTATTTGCTATCTCTGCTCTAATGAGAGCCAATTGCCACTTATTTCAATCTTTTGTGTCGTAGAGATCTGTTGTGATATCACTTGTTAAACGCCGTTGACGTACCATGTGTGTATGGTTTGAAGTACGTCGACGGAAGTGCCTTTGATCTCTAGTGGATAGTTTACATCGACGATGGAATAGCAGGGCTTGTGTTGTCGCGCATAAGCGCAGGCCTACCAGGAAGCTGGGACGTGGGAGCAGTTATGCCCCATAATCCAAGCATCTGCTATCCAGTTCGTACGGTGAGTATCCCCTAGAAATCAGGGTGCGTAAAATGGTATCAGAGCCTGTCTGCCCGTAGGATCCCTTTTTACTGGTCGCAGTTGAGTCTAGAAACTATTTTGTAGCTATATAGGAAAATTGAAACGTGAGAGTAGGAATTCTGTTCTTTTTCTTCTTTTCCCCACCCTCCCTCCCTTTTCTGGTAAGGAAGTGCAACGTTGATTTCTCCCTTCTCATCTAAACTTTCAAGTTAGGATTTCACGAATCCTGGTTTCTCTAGGATGGTTATATCTACTAGACCATAGGAATGGAGGTGGTTGTGACATGATTTATCATGTTGCCTACTCATGATTGAGAACGGAGGCGTGTAAGCCCCGGAAGAAGATCCTCTATTCCTTAAGCAGTAGATATTGATCCTTTAGAAGCCGGATGGGTTTTCCGTAGTACCTCAGGAGTTTTGTTCTCGTTTTTCCCCGATGTTGATATCCTGTTCTTCTCAACATCCTTTTCGTCCGTTGAAATCTTGTTGTTGTTTTCCACTTCAATTTTTCTACCGGCGTCTAATCAAAACTTCCTAGTAAACTCTTATCCAGTTAAGGTGCTATTTGATACCGGAGTATCACATTCCTTTGTGTCAACAATCTTTTCCACAACATACAACCCAATTCTGGTTCCACTAAGCAATCAAATCACCGTTCATTCTCCGAAATCTCAAATGTTGACTTCCAAGATAAGTAAGAACAATCCAATTCTAATGGGAGGCCACATATTCCTCGTTACTCTCATGTTGATGATTCTGACATTGATGTTATTCTTGGTGTTGCATTGATGTCAATAACTCTGATCCACCCTTATTACAGATAGTCTATTCAACAAATGAATCAAATTCTATCCAGCTATACACCCTCCATACAAAACCTCTCCCTTTATTTGAAAATGTTCCGGTGGTTTGCAAATTCCCTGACGTCTATCCAATGTGCACGATGTGTTTCACGTGTCACAGCTCAAGAGGATCTTCCCAACAAGTTTCCGGACCTTTTCTTTTCTCAGTAGGAATCTCGGGGCGCGATTCCTTCAAGGGGGGGCGTTTTGTAACATCCCAAGTCTGAAAAATAGCCATTAGAATGTTTGCTTTCTGTTATTTTATGTTTGGCATCATGGCATCATGTTGATTGCATTTGTTTTGTTTGTTTTCCATTTGTTTTTCTCTGTTTTCATTTGTTTTCCAACTGTTTTCATTTGTTTTCCTTTGTTTTCTATTTGAATTTCAAACCAAAATTTAAACCTTTTGTTTCATCCTTGTGATGTTACAATTCTAAAAAGATATTTCAAAATAAAACAATTGTTTGTTTCTATTAAAGTGTGATTTCAAAACTGTTGTGTTGCTTCTATCAAAAATTCATTGAATATTAAACCCTTTTCAAATTCAATTTGTTTTCCATTTGAACTTCCAAACCAACATCCAAATAGTTGTTTCCAAATAAAAACCTTAATTGTTTCCAATTATCCCATAATGTTCAACTAATAAAATGGTGTTTTTATTTCAATTAATTAATACCAATGTGGTTTCAAATTCAAAGCAAATCATCAGCATCACCTAATTTGAACCTTTTGAAATTACCAAACAAATCAACCATTTGTTCTATTTTAAATCAATAGGGTTCACCCTATTAACATTCTTGTTTTAAATATTAATTCATTATTCACCCAAATTCTTCCAATTCAAACCAACTCACAAAACAGCAAATAAATTTTGAGTATTTCAAAAACCAAAGTTGACATTTGGTGGATGTTGACCTAATACACTCACATGAATTTTACCAAAATTTGTAAAAACTCAAAACCTAACTTTTGCTTCCCTTTTCTAGTGGTACAAAAAAAAAACAGAAATCCATTAATAATAGAAAGGGACAGAGAGAGCAGCAGGCCCACTTTTCTCTCCTAGCCCATCTAATTTTTCCCTTTGGGCCTTTCCCCCTCAAGCCCAGCAGCCCCCCACGGTCATCTTCTTCGTACGGACAGAGGGGTGTCGCTGTCACACCCCCCTCCATGGACCACCTGCCCCCTTGCCCCTCCTTATCTACCCCCCTAGAGGGCAACCCTAACCCTAGCCGAGTTCCCCACTCCTCCTCCTCCTCCTCCCATCCGCCGCCATCCTTCCTCTTCCCCTCGAAAATCCACTGCTTTCTTCTGAATATCACTGAACCCCTTCCATGGCCGCACCTTGGCGACCATGGCGCCGCCACCCTGCTTGACGCCGGCCCGTGCTCTCAACGGGAATGGAACCAGGAGGGTTCCATCCCCGTTTCTCATGAAGGAACCCCGGGCGGTGGGCGCTTGCCTCGGCCGCGCCGTCGCCGGGAAGTGGCCGCCATGGCTGCACCTCCACCAGCGATCCCTGCTGATCAGATCCGTCCGCCTCCTCCTGGCCCAAGGTGAGGCCGCACCTCTTCCTCCTCTCGCCCTCCTCCCTCCTCTCTTTGGCCGCACGCCTCCACGGCGCCTCCCCGCAGCGGCCCGGTGAGCAGCGCTGCCCCTCCATGGAAGGCCACGATCGTGTACCTGCAGTTCAGTACGCACACGTTCAGTTTTTTTTCAGAAAATAGCCCGCAGCCAACACCTTAACCTCCCCCCGCTGCATCTCCTAGCACAAGCCATCGCACACCCCATTGGTAGCTTCCCCAGCGCGCGCAGCCACAGATCCCGGGTTCGAGTCCCAGCTCCCCACCCCTTTTGCTTCTATTTTGTTCCAATTTAGGTGCAGTGCAAGTTCCTGAACCTCATACCCCCTTGAGACCCCTCCCTAACACAAAAACCGCACCAGCCCCACTGGTGTTGTTCCCTCAGCACAAGCAGGAGGTGCAGGGATCAAATCCCATCCCCTGCACAATTAAAAACATTTTTGTTTCGCAATGTTTTGGTCACAGATATTTCGCAGAATCACCAACAGGCCCCTGGAAATTAATTCTAGCCCTGCACAAATTATTTCTAAGTCCCTGGTTCATTAAAAAATGGCAGATTTGCACCCAATTTTGGAAATTGCATAAATAAATCATCCTAACTCCAAATCCAACATTTTTGATATGTTTTCAATACCAAATTAAATGTTCTATCAAAATATAAAATTTGTTTAATGTTTTGAATATTTTAAATTGGTGCAATATTTGAAAACTTGTCAAATTCACTTAAATTTGCAAAATTCATAACTTGCTCATAAAAATTCCAAATTTCACAAACCAAATATGTTTTCCAATCAATTTTTCATGTACTTTCCAAATATAAATTTTGTTTGCTGTTTTGAATAATTTAAATTGCTGAAAACAACTGTTTCTTGTTTATTGCATTTAAAAATTGCCAAAATAATAACTTGCTCATTTTACATCCAATTTCAACAAATGAAATATGTTTTCCATGCAAAATTAAACCCTCTTTCCAAATATAAACTTTGTTTTCTGTTTTGAACAATTTAACTTGATGAAAACAACAAATGCTTGTGTGACACCTTTAAGTAACCAAAATTTCCTAACTTAATGAATGAATTTCCAAACTTGCTAAACCTTATTTCCAATTGCTTCTATTGTTGTTATTTTGCTGTTTTCCTCATCCATGCATCATGCTAATCCACTTTCATATGATGATTAGTTGTAAAGCAATTAATTCAACCATAATTCATGGGCTTTCCATATGCAATCCAATTGCATATGGGTCCATTTAATCCTGTTTCTATCTTGTCAACTAGTTTATTTTGATGCAACCATTAACTTGACATGCATCATCTTTGATTGTGCACAATGCCATGATATTGATTGTTTATATTTCTGCATTGTTTGTTTGCTTTTTCTCGGATACACGACGACGTTGAGACCGACGATACTTACGGCACCCCTTCTAAGGAGTTAGCTCAGTACCAGGCTACTGGGTTTTGCAGGCAAGTTATCACTCACATGAACCACTGTGTTCCTTTCAACCTCGGTTACCGATACTTTCCGTTGTTCTTTTCTGCTAGCCTTAGTAGTAGTTGTTTCTGTTACGAACCCATCACATGATACCCTGAACCCTGATATTGCCTCACCTCCATACCTACAGCCATTGCTTGTGCCTGTTCTTATCTAGCATGTTTAGGTTTGCTTTTGCTCGAGCCTGTTGTCGGTTACTTCTTTTACTATCGTGCTATTATTATTGTTACCGTTCCGGGGGCTCGAATATTAATCAATCAATCATGTTAATGCTACTGTTAATAATAATTTGATGATAAGGCACCGGCAGGAGGCCCTTCGTGGTTTTGAGGCCTGCTAGTGTCGACCCTAATAGGAAAAGGGTCTTGTCTACTGATCCATGATGAGCGCACTACCCGCATGTGGGAAGCGAGTATGGGCGCCCCCCTCAACTGACTCGATTCGCATCTCGTCCAAATCGCCGTACTAGTTCGGGTGTTCCATTTGCTGCATCATATGCAGGTACGAACCCTTGGCGCCAGGGTGGAACTTTCGTAGTCGGCATTTAGGGCGGCGTGGTCTTCCAGTGCTATGAGGGTCCTCCTTTTCTTCGGGGGGCTCGATTAGCCGCGCACGCACAGCACGCGGTGCTTTGGGCTTGATGCGAAGAAGGGTTGGTTGTGTAGAGTACCTCGCTTGGTGGGTTAGCTCCCCATCTGGCGGGTTATTCTTGCGTGTACGGCTAAATTGGTGCAACCCTGCAGGGATAATCTTCTCGAGAAGCCGTGTTTTCCGCGGTTATGGATTACTTGGTGAAAGTACTGGCTAACAAGTACTCAGGACAACTTCAACATAATGATTAACCATGTTACACCCAATGAATAACAACCTGACTAGTAATAGGCTTATTGACACAATAACTTGATTCACCTTTAAGACAACTGTGTGAGTTATCCTCGGATTGCTTCTTCGGATAAGGGGCGAGATCCAGGATGGGTTTGTTTGAAGTTATCTTTCAGTTGGTTACAATCCTCGATCTTATCTCCTTTCTGTTAGTCGGAAGTGGTAGAATATCTGTAGTTGGTTAGCGCAGCCAGTTGCAGCATCTTTTATATCCCCTCTCTTCCGTTGAACCCAAGGCATCTGTGCTTGGTGTTGACGGGTTACACTTTGGGTGAACTGTGAGTCTTGCTTGCCAGTACGTTTATGTACTGACCCCTTTGGGGCTGTGGTTTCCGCAGACCTACGTTTCCGAGGATCTACATGGTGGCTACTACGTGGAGTATGACGAGACTGCTGACGAGTAGATAGCGGACCCGGGCAGGATCCGAGACTTCGTGGATGGGCTCCGTCTTTTCGTTGCCGGCCTCTTAGGCCTATTTGGTTCTTGTCTGTACTCAGACTTGTTGAATGCTTCCGCTGTATTGTAATGATGTATTGTTGGGGCATGTGCCCTCTGAATGATTGTATTTGCTATCTCTGCTCTAATGAGAGCCAATTGCAACTTATTTCAATCTTTTGTGTCGTAGAGATCTGTTGTGATATCACTTGTTAAACGCCGTTGACGTACCATGTGTGTATGGTTTGAAGTACGTCGACGGAAGTGGCTTTGATCTCTAGTGGATAGTTTACATCGACGATGGAATAGCAGGGCTTGTGTTGTCGCGCATAAGCGCAGGCCTACCAGGAAGCTGGGACGTGGGAGCAGTTATGCCCCATAATCCAAGCATCTGCTATCCAGTTCGTACGGTGAGTATCCCCTAGAAATCAGGGTGCGACAGAGGCCGCTTGATATGTCTCAAACGTATCTATAATTTCTGATGTTCCATGTTGTTTTCATGCCAATTATATTTTTTATGGATTTCTTAGGACTAACCTATTAACAAGATGCCACAAAGTCAGTTCATGTTTCTGCTGTTTTTTGTTTCAGAAAAGTTGTTCTGGAAATATTCTCGGAATCGGACGAAACAAAATCTCAGAGGCCTATTTTTCTGTCACGTACACGGAGTCCGGAGGAGACCCGGAGGGGGCCACCAGGTGGACATACACTAGGGCGTCGCACCCCCTTGGCTGTGCACCACGTGGTGTGGACCCCTCAGGCGTCCACCGACATCGCTCTTTCGCCTATTTATACTTCTTCTCGGGAAAACCATAAACACCCGACCCTCCATCCATGAAAAGTTCCAAAGCCGCCGTCATCGTCAACCCTAGTTCGGGAGGGTTCTAAAGCTCT
Organism: Alopecurus myosuroides; assembly: GCA_028641055.1. Taxonomy (NCBI): domain Eukaryota; kingdom Viridiplantae; phylum Streptophyta; class Magnoliopsida; order Poales; family Poaceae; genus Alopecurus; species Alopecurus myosuroides. The sequence goes on from CM054061.1 coordinate 32,849,429, forward strand.
CCTCGCCCCCTGCCGGGAGGGGAAATCATCACCAGAGGGCTCTACATCACCATGCCTGCCTCCAGAGTGATGCTGAGTAGTTCATCCTTGGACTACGGGTCCATAAGATTATTTAGATGGTTGTCTTATCCTCTTTATGCCACCATGTTTAGATCTTGTGAGTTGCCTAACATGATCAAGATCATTTATCTATAATTCTACATGTTATTTGCTGGGATCCGATGAATAATGAATGCTATGTCAAGTTGATTATCAATCTATCATGTTTATGTTATTTATGATCTTGCATGATCTACGTTACTAGTATATGATTTGGCCAAGTTGATGCTTGTAACTCCAAGAGGGAGTATTTATGCTCGATAGTAGGTTCATGCCTCCCTTTCATCTGTGCTCGAGTGACTGAAATGTGAATGATGGAGATGTGTTGTTGCCATTAGGGAGAAAACGACAATGCTTTGTCTAAGGATAAATTCAATTGATTACATTACGCACTTTACTTAATGCAACAACTGTTGCTTGCAACTTAATACCCAAAGTCTGCTTGGATAACATTTTGAGGTGGATTATTAGTCACAGATGCAGTTGAATTACGGTCTATGTATCATGTTGTAATGCCCGAATGAATCTATAGTAATCATCATGTATTGCATATGCACTACGGTGCAGCCTTTATTTCTATCAATTGCGCAGTTGTAATTTGTTTACCCAACATGTTATCTATCTTTTATGGAGAGACACCACTAGTGAAATGTGGACCCCGGTCCATTCCTTTACACTGATAATACAACCTACTGCACAAGCTGTACTTTTTACTACAATCATTGATCTCTTTTCATTTTACTGCAAACAAGCACCGTTTTCCACACTATACGTCTAATCCTTTGTTTTCAGGAAAAACGGTGAGATTGACAACCTCACTGTTTCGTTGGGGCAAAGTATCTTGGTTGTGTTGTGTGCAGATTCCACGTTGCTGCTTAGCGTGGTAATGTGAGCTGCCAACATCAGCTGTCAACAACCTTCAGAAGTAATTTCTTTCTCCTACTGGTCGATTCAACCTTGGTTTCTTTCTGAGGGAAAACTTGTTGTTGCACTCTTCATACCTTCCTCTTGGGGTCTCCCAACAAACATGTGTCCACACACAGCAGTCCCTTGTCGTATCGCATAAAAATGACCGAGCACGGAGCCAACGGTCCCCCGCCTACCTTCTACCGCACCACGCAACCTACCTTCTACGCCGCCGCACAGCCCCAGCGACCTCCCCCTCACTCTTGGGGCTGATTAGTGCATGCCCATGCCGCATCCACCCGATGGCACCGCACGTGAGAAGCAACACCGGCTTCCGAGATGTGCAACTGCGGACATCCGGGTGCTGGTCCACGAAGATCACACACAACAGCATGCGGTGCTGGATGGGCTCCTTTGACACGCCCGAGCTTGCCGCCCGCCCGTTCGACATAGAGATGTGGCGGTTCGGCCGCCCGCACGTCGAGCTCTACTTCCGAGACATCGAGAGAAGGGAAATTGCCGAGTTCCTCACCCCGGATGTGAGGATTGTGGCCCGCAAGGTGGAGCAGGAGAACTGCCGCACGTTCGTGCAGCTACGCATCCGCCGGGACGACGAGGCTGCGATGGAGATGTTCCGCCGTGATAACCCAGATCTCATACATGCGCAATTTTAGCTCGACGCTGAGAGGAACGCAAAGATGCAAACTCGTACATCCGGGGGGGATGCTGGCCCCTCCACCATTGTCGTCTCGTCGTCGGATGAGGAGATGGACGATGCATTCTGGAAGAGATTTATGAAGGACTCCGATGATGACGCATTCTGGGATGATGTGTAGTGTCCGAAGTACCGAAGATGTTGAAAACGCTTAGTTTCCGAAGTGTCAATTTGTAGTATCCGAAGTGTCGATCTGTAGTTGACGAAGTGTCAAATATGTTGAAAACGTGTCAAAAGAATCAACATTTTGACGTTTTATATGTTGGTTGAGGATTCAATATTTCTTCCTTTTTTGGGTTGCAACTAGGATAATTATGGGCTACGGTGTGCTATAAGGCCCAATAAAATTAGCCTGACAGGAGAGGGCCCAAGAAAGTGCCATCATGGCCCAAGTATGGAAACAACTGCTCTGCCGCTCACCGCTGTCACCATGGCACACCACGTATGCGTTGGTGACTTCGACGCGATTTCCTTACTTCCACGCGAATTCATATTAGAGTTCATTTCTTAATTAATTCCAAGCTAATTATATCTCCATCGTGTATGCGGCTCCTCCGCTCCACTCCACCTCCTGGTGTATAAATAGATGCACTCTTCAGTTCATCCACTATCTGCCTCACCGGCTCCCCTCAAGCGAAAACCTTTGACATCGTAGCTGCTCGAGCTTTCCTCCAGGCGAAGCGGTCGGCTGCCCTCATGTAGGTTCCATTTCCGTTCACGTACTTCTGATCCGTTTCTGAATTCCTCGTGATTTCATCTTTCTTAGATCTGTTTTTTCCTTTTAGATTAATATCAACTTTCTATCATGCAACTATCTACAAGGCAGTTGACGCCGAGGAGAGGGTCATCTTCGACACTCTGGCGAAAAGGGTAAACTTCCTAGAAGCTAAGCTTGAGAAGGCCATGAAGCTCGCCCGCGACAATCTCAAGAAGGCAGCCGGTGCCAGGAAGGAGCATGCGCAGTAGGGCGAAGCTTGCAATGAAGCGTTGCGGAAGTTGTTGAACGATATATCAAAGATGATGGCCAGCAACCTCGAAATGACCTGGAAGGTTGGAAAATTGAAGATCGATTTATCCCTGATAGAGCAGGAAACTATGACCGCTCTCCACGTAGCTCTGATGGACTAGGGAGGAGAGTTTCCGGTGCCATCGGAGGAGCAGTCGGCCCCCTTCTGATGTTCTTTTAGTCCTAGCTAAAGTTCTCTCACCGTGCTTCAAAACTAAATGCCAGTCTATCTATATATATGTATCTGGGTGTGTTGACAGCTGCCCCTAGCCTCTGTTCTGTTTAGATCAATAATCTCGTTGGTTGTATTAGGTTATTGTGTCGGGAACAAAAATCCGCAACATAAAATGTGAAAAAACGTCGAGATCGACCGGCCCATGATCAAAGGATCCAAAACTTTGAGAGAAAAATCCACTTTTCAGCCATCCGCAGACGAAAACACCCGATGTTATAGAAATGTCACGCTCAAAACGTTCCTGATCGCAAGGAATTTGGTATTGAGATGGTGATATAGCCTCCTTGTGCTATCATGCCACAAACTTGTGAGCTTCCTAATATGATCAAGATCGTTACTATGTAATTGTTATATGTTACGTTTGATGAGATCCGATGAATCATGAAATTATGATCAGTTTGTTCATGTCTTTATATTGAGCTTCACTTATATCTTTTTAGCGTTTTAATATGTTCTTGCACATTCTCCAATGTGTATGATTACTCTGGTAAGTTTGTTGTATGCATCTCCAAGAGAGAGTTTCATGCTAGATAGTGGGTTCATGCCTCCTTGTTGCATGCGCTCGCGTGATAGAAATATGTAAGAGGAAGGATGTGAGTTGCCACTAAGAGGAAAACAACGGTGTTATTGTTTGTGTGTCTTGATAATTATTGTTTAAATTATGTATTGATCTTACGCAATTATCCGTTGCATGAAACTTAATACTAGAGATATTTGTTGGATAACTTTCTTGAGATAGACTATTAGATATGGATGCATGTTTGATAGCGGTCCATATGCCTTTAAGTAATGCATACATGATTAGAATTCGTGAACTATATATTGTCATAATAGCATTGTTATGCCCTCATGATTTGTCAATTGCCTAGCTGTAGTTCGTTTTCCCAACATGTCTACTATTTTATGGAGAGACACCACTAGTAAAGCTATTGCTCTCGGTCCGTTGTTTTACATTGATTACAACATATTTTACGCACTTTTCATCATCACTTGCCCGCGGTTCCATTTTACTTTTAATCTCAAAACACTCGATACATTTAATTCTCTTCTTAGCGGCAAGACGAGAAGAATGACAACCATCCTGGAATGTTGGGAGAAAGAGATAGTTTGTGCTTTGTGTGCGGGTCAACGCTTGTTGAAACGCCAGTCAACAAGCAACCTAATTGATAGCCTTAAAGTCCTATTGTATTGATCACCTTAGTTTCTTCACTAGGGGAAATTTTCTTTTACGCTACATCATACCTTCTTCTTGAGGTTCCCAATAGGTTTGTGTGATTCATGCCAACAAGCACTGGTCACCTCTCGCTTAGCTCTCTCCCTCTCTCATACTAGGTCATGATCATATCCAGATCCAGCCGAGCTCCCGAGCTAGGGTTTTGTCAAATGAATAGCATCCTTCTTTGATGGTGGCCTTGTCCCTCCTTTTATAGATCATGGGGATACCACAGTGGACAAATATCCCTTGGTATCATGCGCCATCATGCGCCCAGCATGTGAGTGAGGGACCGGAATCTCGCCCGAATTTTCCTTTGGTTGCGTGTAGAATACTTCTGAAGGCCTTGGAAGGATGTCGTCATCCTCCTTTTTACGCCCTTCGGTTGGTGCGCGCTTGGAACTTGATTTCCCTTGATGAAGAGAGCGGAAACAGGGCTCAGCGGCTATCTCCATATATCATGTCCCTTGACGAGATCGAATTGTTATCCCCGATGTCGTGGTTCCTCTTCCTTTCTTGGAATCCAAGCTCTGCTTGATTTATCCTCGTGGTGTCGTGGTGAGGAGGAAATGGTCCTCCTCTGGTCAGGTCCCGCCTTGAGGTCCACGAACAGATCAGTGGCATTCCCTGGGTCTTTAATAGATTGCACATTGTTCGCCTTCGAGTGGAACTAACCCCTATGTCTTCTAGGGTGATCCTTGTGTTGCTCGGTGAAGATGTCCTGGGCGGGGACTAGCCGTCTTCTGGGCCAGCTTCGATAGAGACAATGGGAACCCCCTTTTGCAGGGTTACGACGGTTGCCCCCGAGTGAGATCTTGACGATTGACGCCATTTGAGGTTCAGTCGAGTTCGAGCCCAATAGTCAAAGAGCGGTCTAGTTTTCCATAAACCTTGTGTGCCGAAGAGAGCTTGTTTCTTCACGGACTCTTGACGCCAAAGCCGATTAGCCACAAGTCAGAGCTCTTCATGTTCGTTCGTTTCTAATGTGGAAGTCTTCTTGAAGAAGCAGCGAGTGGAGCATTCCCCAAAAAGTACTTGACATAAAGATGCACACTCCTGACTGCAAGCTTGCTACAGGCTCGTGGCCTTCGAATGTTAGTCTTTGGTTATGAATTGTTCATGTACTCGGGTCGTTTATTTCCCTTCCAGGCATCCCTAGGGAGAAAGTCGTACCTCGGCGCGTCAATGCCCTACACAAAGTTGCACTGACCTTGGCTCTCCAAGTAGAGTGGTTAGGATAAAAACAAAGTATAGATGGAAGCAGAGAGAACCTAGTAAAACCTCTATCCTACGGCTGGTTACCCAAGAGCGATAGGATACTCCGTTGCATACTATGTGGTAGTTCCGCTGCCAGGGGGAATTCTTAAACGCACATGGAACCATGTCGTGTGTGTTGCTCCTGCGTAACCTGCTGACCACGGAGTCCCGTCTTAAGAAACAAAGTTTAAAATAGCGGGCTATTGCATTTAGCCCCGACAATTTTACAATCTACAAAAGGTCATAGCCGGGCTATAACCATATAGACGTTTTGCTAGATTATTGAAGAAATAGTAAAATGTAGACAATGACGATCGTATATATATAGTATTTTTCGCAAATGTACAACGTAACAACATAGTTATATAAGACGAACGAACAATCAGGAGTTTAAATAACAACTATTTATGACACAATTCAGCAGTTCTGAAACCAGATAGTTATGGGTCGCACTCGCATCTCACAACAGCAATTGAATAACGAACGGTGATTGATTTGGGCTCCAAAATTGGTTGAGGTGACAAATTTTGGACCAAAATTTGTGTTCCCCTAGATGGGATATAGCCAGACTAAGAGGCTATATCCGGGTTATATCATATAGTCGGGCTATTAGCGGCTATTATCCATATAGCCTCTGAAGGCTCTAACCGTAGCCCCGAGCCTCTCAAAGGGCTATAGCCGGCTATTTAAAACTTTGTTAAAAAAGCATCACCAGTCAAGTATGGGTGACCCCATCAGTGGCTCGTATCAAGCGAACTGTCTCGGCGAGTTCGGACTGGCTGCCAGAGGGGTACCATATCCCAAGCACCTGACCAACGTGAACGCCATATGCCTCAGAGACCGCTCGCCCGCGGGAGAACTAGGATGCCAAAGCGCGGAATGCAGGGGAAAGAAGACTAACCTTGGCCCTTTTATAAAGGGTTATTTAACAGGGTGCCCTCGGTTGGCACCACGACCTCAGTTTTACCCCTAGCGCCGAATCGACCTCAGTTTTGCCCCTAGTCAGTGGCAAGGACTCCTTTCGCTGCTCCCACCGTTACTTTCTGCCCCCGTTAGGATCCTGACCTGTGGGACCCATCATAGAACCGTTGGCGCGGCCTGTGGGCCCCAGCTGTTGAGCGTTGGCGCAGCTTGTGGGCCCAACTGTTGACCATTGGCGCGGGTTGTGGGCCCCAGCTGTTGACCGTTGCTTGCGGTCGGCGGTTTAAAAGCGGCGGAGCTCGTGGCGGTGAGCAGGAAAACCAGCCGAGCTCCGCTTCTTCTTAGGCAGCGCGTCCCCTTCTTCTTCGGCGGCATGTCGAAGACCTCTGCTTCCGAATCGCACTCTAAATGTCCGCGCTTCGGGCCAGTTCTGCTAGGAAGATGCCCTGCCTGCCCACGGACGGCGTCCCTGCGGCGGCGGGTCACCGCGAGCGACAATAACGGCAACCGCGGGCGCGAGTATGTGAAATGCGAGAGCAAATAACATCTTAGGAGGTGAGATCATTAGGAAGGCATAGTAGCAAAACAGAGTTGCCTTAACAACTGGCATAGTATTAGATCATAGTGCAAGACCGTGGAAGGTGAACAATCAAGACAAGAGGCTACACATGCCAAGGTCAATACAACAACACAACTGTGAAGAATCAACGGTCTACAGAAGTTTTCTCTACCTATCTTTACGTGAGAGAGATTGAACTTCGGGACAAAGTTCTTGTTAAGGGGGAGATACTGTAACATCCCAGTGTTTGGGAAGTTATAATGATCTAAATTTAATATGTGCATTTGCATAGCATGCATCTAAAAGTACGGGAATTTTTGGCGCGAAAGTTTAAACGAATCGAAGTGACCAAAGTTTCACTTGACATGATGAAATAGGTCTAGTTCATCTAGTCAAGAGTACATTTGGAGTGATCTTTATAACAAGCATCCTAAGAAACTAAATCACTTGATAAGATCAACCATAGCTGGTTGTGACCAACACAAACTCTAAACAAGTATAACCACAAGTCTGTAAGTGACTTGGGATAATTCACTAGGTATCTAGAACCCAAAGAAGGGTGAGTATCCAAATCTCCTAACTAATGATCACACCTCCACAAGTTAGTAGTGCTTGATGGAATAATCTCATCAACAAGTATCTTAGACTCCCTAAAACATGAACTACTTGAGTTATCAGTCAATCTACATAACATCTTTATAAATCATATCATAACCATTAAGTAAACCATTACAAGCAAATACAAAAGCTCAATAGAACACAAGTGATACAAACAAGTGTTAACTCAAAACCCACAAGTGGGAAATGATATAATAATTGTATTAACATATTTATCGAATATGTACATATCTCATCAACCATAAAAGAAGTATCTAAAAGAAAAGATAAAACTTCTTAAACCATTGTTAAACCTTGATCATTACTTATGATATTCCCAAATCTCTATATCTGCAATATGAATGACAAAGTCAATAAAGGGATGAATATAAAGTAAGATCATGAAACCTAGGAGAACAAGTAACAACTATGACATAAGTCATTAAACCTCAACAACTTTCACATGCTCAATCATCTTATACAAGTGAACATATGAAATCTCAACACCTCAATGAACCATTTGATCCACTTACCATTAAGTCATCATTCCATAAGCATTTTACACCTCTACTCAAAGCCAACAATTCTACAACTGAAGTATCTCTGGATACAAGTATTGAGTAACAACAAGTTATAACCTATATTAGAGGAATTTAATTGATAGCTAAGTAAAACCAATCCTGTATGAAACAAGTACATATCTTTTGGGAAAATAAGATAAAAAGTATATGGAAGGATAATAAAATCATAAACTAACTCTTAATCCAGATCTTGTTACGTTGTCTAGACCATTGTATCTGGTTTCCAAATCTTCTCTAAATCATTCTGCAAGATAAGAAACCACAAGGAAGGAGGACTACCACAGGAAGATCTCCAAGAAGATTATTTAGAGTGTGCTTGAAGTGCTACTCTAATATTCTATAACAGTACTTGGAAACTCTTATATATTTATCTGATCTTATTAACCTCTTGAAATAGTGTGATATTCCAAATGTTAGTGTTATATAGAGGTAGTTTGGTAACAAGCTGTATACCTTGTTAACAGATCACTTTTGTATACTCAAACACTTGAGTGTCTTACACAAACAAACAGAAGATTGAATAACCTGGTACATCTCAGCCTATTGTATATGAGTTGTAATTCGGAGGCAAGACTAGCTACCTTGTTAACAAATTCTTCTTATATGCACATGGCAACTTGATGTCATAAAATAAACTCATATTCTTTTACAATCATCTAAGTAAAATCTTTGCTTGGAATAACTGGTTGTTTTCACCACAAGGGTGAAATAGTTGGATATGGAATCCCAGAGCAGATATTGTTTGCAAGTGACAAAGTCAGTACCTAAAGACTAGCAACAACAAGAGACAAAGATTTTGCAGGCAACAGAAGACCATAAGAAGCAATATTGCCTCAGTAAGGGAACATCAGAAGTTATCCAGTTAATACTTAGGTAATGTTAGAGACCTATAATCTCTATTCATTGTCAAGACTCATCCTAGATGAGGAACAACTAATAATCACTTCAAGGGAAAACAATTATCAAGTATGATATAATAAAAAGCCATTACATCCACATGTCTGTGATATGTGGAGGTTAATGGTAGCAAGTTGAACACCTTGTTTTCCAGATCCTTCTCATCCATAAGACAAAAGTGTAATAACAAAAATTCATCTATACATAATTATGCAACTGAATACATGTTATAAAACCAACAGAGCATAATAGCCATACTTGAAACTTGTGTGGAAAACAAACCAACAAGATTCCAAAGCCACACATGTTTCCATTTAATAAAGTACTATGAAAACAACAAAGATACATGAAGGAAAACAAGTCTATTCATCCACTAAAATCATTTTGCATGATCTAGAATAAAACTCCCTACATGGTGATTTTGTGAACAATGCATAAAAGAAAAACACTGCTAAGTAATTTACCAAACTCTTTCCTAAGAGAATTTCAATTAAAATTGTGAAGAGTTTCAGTTATGAATATTACAAAGTTTTACAAAAGAAAACAAGTACATTTACTAACCAAAGTATTTGGTAGGACTTGAAAGAATATTCCATATTTGGTGAATTTTTCATAACACATAAAAACACTACTATGTAGTGTTATCAAACTATTTTCCAAAAAGGGATTGTATCCAAATTTGTTCATTTATGATACACCACCTTGTATCCACATGATTGGAGTGTGTACTTTTATTAAACATGCCGAAGCATAATTTTAAAGCCATTAAATAAATAAAATGGAGAGAAAACAACAAAACAACTTAATCTAGCACCCTAAAAAAAATAAAAAAATTGCTCAAATTCACCAAAACAAAACATGGTGAGGTTGTAAATTTGATGAGCTTTCGAAATATAATTTTTAATAATTTTTATATTCACAAAAAGGGCCTGAAAACATATGTTTCTTCTCAGCTTGAAGGACATAAGGACTCGTTTGCAAATCGTAGAAAATTCCAGGGGGTTACCCGAAATGTTTTATTTCCTTTCTTTTTCCTCTCCGGCCAGAAGGCAATGACGGTCGACGGCGAGTCACCGTGGTCGATGCCACGACCTGCTTGCCGCCTCGCGCGCGGATAAGACTCCAGGAGGGAGCTCCGTGACTCATTCACTCTCTCCCTCTCGCCTCGCCTGCTCTCTCTCTCTCTGTGAACACACACAAAACCTAACCCTAGGTTTCCGGCCATCTCCCATCGTCGTCGACTCCGGCCATCTCTGTGGAAATTAGTTGTACAGGGAGGTGCGCCATGAACCCCTTTTCCACTTCGAGAACGCACGGAGTCTGGGAGGATCAGGAACCGACGGATTTCGTCGTTCCTTTCTCTCTGGCCGCCGGCCACCGTGGCCGATTCCTGTCGATTTCGGGTACCGCATGCTTCCTCGACTCGCCTACGAGCCTAAGGGTGAGCTAGGAAACCTCCCGATACTTTACGTTATGCAAATCATGGACATATGGGCACTGTCACCATAGCCGTACACCGTAGCCGCCATACGCCGCCGCCGGCGACACTCCGACTACCTTATGGAAGCGGCGCTGCCACCAATAGCCTCCCCTTCGCACCCTCTCTCGATTGGGAGCAACGGGAGAGTCCAATTCGCGACGAATCGCGTGATTGCGATTGATCTGTGAGGATTTCCACCGGGATGACGTGTCCCTGACGTCAGCTTGACGTCAGGACAGTTTTTTCCTTTTCTTTTTCTTTTATTTAAATCATATATGACAGGTGGGACCCACCTGTCAATTTAAAATAAGGCAGAACTTAATTAAACCTTATTATTTCAATAATTTTTCAAATACTTACCGGAAAAATATAAAAATATATATAGAAATGTTTAGAAAAATATAATCTAAATGTTTATCAACTTTTCAAAAATGTTTGATAAAGTTTAGAATTAAATATTTTCTTTAATTAAATTAAATCTTTTAAAATTGAGAAAATAATAAATAATTCATAAAATCAGAAAAATACAAGTTATATACCAAAATGGTCCAAATAACAAATGAAACTCACTTATGATGTTTACAAGGTCATTTTACCAAGTTTTCATGTGTGCAATATTTTGCCTAATCATTTAATTCATTTAAAATTAATAAATTAATATGTTATTCAAATATTTTCAGAATACTTCAAATGAGATACCTAATTAAAGAGAAAAACATTTTGAAATCAAACATGTCAAACACAAAACATTTTGTTTAACTTATAAACTTGTTCTAAAGGTGTAATGGAATTCTATAATATTCCAATATAATCAGCAATAACTACCTTAATATCATTTTGCTTATTAATAAAACTCACATGTTTTCGTAACTACTTAACCTATCATCCCAAGTCATTATCAAGTATTGTGATGATAGAGTTTGTTGTACTAGTTCATCGTTTTCAACTAAACTCCTTGCCATTAGCTTCACACTTTTGGAACATAAAATCAAACATGTTTGTTACCTTTTCAATAACAGTTTTCCATGTGCTATTGTCTTGTTACCTCACCAAGTAATGAACACTTCTACTTAAACATGATAACAACTATTTGCCAAGTAAAAGTGAAACACATGTAACTCTAAAATAAGTAATAACCACATCACCTCAAGTAATGAAACAATTCACCTAAAACATGTGTGATTGAGATATCGTATCAAACGTGGCTTACACTTGTAAGCTGGAGTGTTTTCCAGGGTATTTTGCGATGCATCTCATTATTATGCATGTATCATATTGACAGTGTTTTCAGTAGTCCTTACCGGGACTACTTTGCTATCTTTCAGAAGTCGGGATTTTCTACGAGACCCTTGAACACCGAAGACATTACTTATTATGGTCATTTCAATCCCAGGCAAGTTCATCACTTGCTCATATCCTTTGCAGTATCTCATAACAAACTATTTGCAAAAACTCTATCGTATTATCACCTACTCTCAAAAGAATGCATGATCCTATTTTTATAATAATATGACTAATTGAATGACTACCCGAGTGGTAGTGTTCTGTTTGGTGGGCGGATGGGACCATGGTAAGATGAATAGGTCAAAGGAAGGTTTCATCTACATGGGAAAGTATTACCTAGGAATTAACAACAACTGCCGTCAGGATTCTTGCACCGTAAAGTCGCGTTAACCATGGGTCTTCTATGGGGGGAGTAAGTCAGCTGTGATCTTCTCTCGTTCGCATGTCAATGGGCTGCCAGAGACGTACGTTGTAGGTCTTGCGGGACTACATGCACATGGGTGGGATCCCTTAATTCCCATGGACTCTGCGGGTCTATGATGGTCTGCCAGGGGCGCGTAGATATCCATCATGAGGGGTGGAATCAGGCGTTCAACCTGCTGGCAGAAATGGGTGGGCATGCGTTGTGCGGAGAAGCACGGTTTGGCTTGGACCAACAACCGGGCCCCACACATGAATGGGAGTGGATAGGAATGTACACATGGTTGTGCAACATGGTCTTGGTCGTCCATGGGTAAAGTAACGCACCTCTGCAGAGTGTAAAAGGATGTGGCATGTTACCCCCTGTTCCGTGAAGGAGCTGCGAACACCGCTGGAAAGGCAACTTCATGAAAGTTCTAATCCTGTGAAGATCTGGCGGGCATAGTTTTCAGAATTAAAAGCAACCTCTTGAAGAAAGTTTTTACAAAACCTTGCATTAGCTTATGAATCTTTCGAGTCTAAAGCTGTAGTTAGTGCATCAAACTACCCACTATATCTCATGAACTTGTTGAGTAATGCTCGTTACTCATTCGTTCCCGTTTGACCCCCTGCTTAGAGTTGAAGCTTGATGGAAGTCGTCATCGTGAAGCATCGGTATCAACAACGCTGATGGAGGAGAAGCTATCCAGGTGTAGGTGGAGTCCATTCTTGGACTTAGCAGTTACAAGCCATAGATTAGGGCTGACATCAGCCATAGTGGATTAGTTCTGAGCTAGAGTTCTTCTCCGGCTTGGAGCTTCTAATTGCTTCCTTTGATGTTTCATTTGCATGAGGTCTTCTTTGATTCATCAAAGAGATTCTCAAGATTTTGTAATGAAGTTTGTATTCTATAGCTTTGCTTGGACCCGCTGTGTTTCTGTTGTACCACTCTGAGAGATGTAATATTCACGGATAAGTCCTTCTCTGAATATTATGTCACTGACTTGCGCACTACACATGCAATGGTGTGCTAGGTCACCACACATTTCTAGACATTTTTAGAGATAGTTGGTACATTGCGGTGACCCCCTAGCTTGTGTTGGGATCCATACGCTCCGTAGGCCCCCTCCTGGTGAAACCCTAGACCCGCTGAAGAAATACTAGACTTATACGGAATCACGCGGTAACGGCGTCGAAAGGGGGTAGAAATATGGAACTATTTGCTTGGTTGTGATATGATAGCCCATAGGAACACAAAACAAAAAGGTAGAACCCACCTCTTTGGAAGATTCACGATGTTTGGTCCGATACAGGAGTTTCACCCTATAAGCGCTCACGAGAGAGAAGTGGATGCCGGTGAAGCGGGACACACCCCGGAGAGAAATCTTTTACATTGAAATCACACAACACAACTATACTAACATGGTATGGCACCCCCTATCTTGTGTTGGGATCTAGACGCTCCGTGGCCCCCCTCTCGGTGAAACCCTAGACCCGCTAGAGAAATACCTGACTTATACGGAAACACACGGTAACTGCGTCGAAAGGGGGTAGAAATGTGGAACTATTTTCTTGGTTGTGCTAGGATAGCCCATAGGAACACAAAACAACAAGAAAGAACCCACCTCTTCGGAAGATTCACGATGTTTGGTCCGGTACGGGAGTTTCACCCTATAAGCGCTCACGAGAGAGAAGTGGATGCCGGTGAAGCTGGGTCACACCCCGGAGAGCAATCTTTGACATCCAAAGAACACAACACACCTATAATATCATTTTATGGCACCCCCTAGCTTGTGTTGGGATCCAGACGCTCCGTAGCCCCCCTCCCGGTGAAACCCTAGACCCGCTGGAGAAATACCTAACTTATACAGAAACACGCGGTAACAACGTCGAAAGGGGGTAGAAATGTGGAACTATTTGCTTGTTTGTGCTAGGATAGCCCATAGGAACACAAAACAAAAATGTAGAACCCACATCTTCGGAAGATTCACGATGTTTGGTCCGATACGGGAGTTTCACCCTATAAGCGCTCACGAGAGAGAAGTGGATGCCGATGAAGCGGGACACACCCCGGAGAGAAATGTTTGACATCCAAAGCACACAACACACCTATACTAACATGGTATGGCACCCCCTAGTTTTTGTTGGGATCCAGACGCTCCGTAGCCCCCCTCCCGGTGAAACCCTATACCCGTTGGAGAAATACCTGACTTATACGGAAACACACGGTAACTGCGTCGAAAGGGGGTAGCAATGTGGAACTATTTGCTTGGTTGTGCTAGGATAACCCATAGGAACACAAAACAAAAAGGTAGAACCCACCTCTTCGGAAGATTCACGATGTTTGGTCCGATACGGGAGTTTCACCCTATAAGCGCTCACGAGAGAGAAGTGGATGCCAGTGAAGCTGGGTCACACCCCGGAGAGCAATATTTGACATCCAAAGCACACAACACACCTATACTATCATGGTATGGCACCCCCTAGCTTGTTTTGGGATACAGACGCTCTGTAGCCCCCCTTCCGGTGAAACCCTGACCCGCTGGAGAAATACGTGACTTATACGGAAACACGTGGTAACTGCGTCGAAAGGGGGTAGCAATGTGGAACTATTTGCTTGGTTGTGATAGTATAGCCCATAGTAACACAAAACAAAAAGGTAGAACCCACCTCTTCGGAAGATTCACGATGTTTGTTCCGATACGGGAGTTTCACCCTATAAGCGCTCACGAGAGAGAAGTGGATGCCGGTGAAGCTGGGTCACACCCCGGAGAGCAATCTTTGACATCCAAAGCACACAACACACCTATACTATCATGGTATGGAACCCCCTAGCTTGTGCTGGGATCCAGACGCTCCATAGCCCCCCTCCCGGTGAAACCCTAACCGCTGGAGAAATATCGGACTTATACGGAAACACGCGGTAACGGCGTCGAAAGGGGGTAGCAATGTGGAACTATTTGCTTGGTTGTGCTAGGATAGCCCATAGGAACACAAAACAAAAATGTAGAACTCACCTCTTCGGAAGATTCGCAATGTTTCCACCTCATATTCTATGAATTCTCTACTACTGTATTCGAGGAATCACATTTTAGTGAAGGCTTTCGTTCTAATGTTTATAAATCATATTAATATTTTTCCTAGACTTGTATTAGACCTATATAATGCAATTCCGAAGCCTGAAAATTTATTGGATGAATATTCGTATTATTTATTTTCTTTTGAATAATAATGGTTTTAATCGAAAATCGTAAATAAAACAATATTAAAACATCAAAATGAAAAATTAACTTTGGATCTTTCTTAGTCACACCAAAATGAAGCTTTTGTGAGATTTTGACCTTATTTGAGTTCCAAAGGTTTGAAACTCATCTCATTTTCTTGAACTCTCTACTAGTCTGTTCAACATATCACATATTACAAGGCTTTTTCGTTCCATTCTTTATAAGACAGGTTTATATTTTTTTTCTCGTTACTATATGACATAACACTACTATGTGTGTCGGCTTTATATTTTTTCGATTTTTTTTGAATTATGTATGCTCATTTCAAGCTTGGTCAACCCTCTGTTTGACCAGCCGGAAAGCTTCTAGAAAGACATCCAGAGATTCGACCTGGGCTCTTGGATCGACGCCTTCTAGAAGGAATCTTGCATCGAACGGATGCGCTCGTAGCCACAGCGATCCGCGAGACGCTCGTTCTGCGCTCGGATTGGTTGGTCTGTTGGCCACAGGGATCGATGGTTTCTATCTGTTCTACATATGATTTCTTTTCTATTAAGTATTAAACCATGTTATTTAAATAAAAAAATATAAAAAATAGAAGAATTATTCAAAACATAATGAAACTTCAGATTTACTAGAGCGATGATTTTTATCTGTTTTACATATGATTTTTCTATTAAACCATGTTATTTAAATAAAAAAAATAGAAGAATTATTCAAAACATAATGAAACTTCACATTTACACTATATATGTAGAATAGATTTTTAGGAAATTAATTTGGCTGATTTAGACAAGATGCCAAAAAATGTTGAAGCACAAATGAGGGTATTTACCCTAGCTTCGGACCTCATTTGAAGCACATTTCTCATGAGAATAGAGCGATGGTTTCAAATGAGCATAAATAATTCAAAAAAAATCAAAATGACATGAATCCAACGCACCATGTTGTTATATGCGATATAGTTGCTCCTCAAATTTATTTGGATAATTTTTACAAGGTCAAATTTTTCATGAAATTACAAACGGGGGTGTTTACCCTAGCTTCACACCTCATTTGAAGAACATTTCTCATGAGAATAGAGCGATGGTTTCAAATGAGCATAAATAATTCAAAAAAAATCAAAATGACATGAATCCAACGCACAATGTTGTTATATGTGAGATAGTTGCTCCTCAAATTTATTTGAATAATTTTGACAAGGTCGAACTTTTCATCAAATTTCAAACGGGGGTGTCTACCCTAGCTTCAGACCTCATTTGAAGCACATTTTCCTAAATTTTGAAACGACTTGTTTCAACATCATCCAACATTATTCAAACATCATCCAAACTATGTTCTAACTTAGATGCATCACCAGTCAACATAAATACAACATTATTCAACAGAAATACAACACCAACTTAGTCTAAATAGCGTGGGGGCTTCTTTGTGATCCTTGGCTGTTTTGATGGCTCTTTGCTCCTTGTGCTCATCTTGCTCACACCTTATGGTCTTCTCCTCTTGCTAGTCGGTACCTTGGCCTTCTTCTTTGAAACTACACCAGATCTGTACAAAACATAAAGGATCATGATAAATAAATAAAATGAAAAATGAAAACTGGTGAGATCATGGCAGGATTTACATACCCATCTAAGCATGGAACTGGTGAGATCATGGCAAAATCATCCAATGGAGCATCCAATGAAACTTGTGAGATCATGGCAGAATTATCCAATGGAGCATCCATCGAAACTTGTGAGATCATGGCAGAATCATCCAATGGAGCATCCAATGAAACTGGTGAGATCATGGCAGAATTATCGACTGGAGCATCCAGCGGATCATCAGCTGGAGCATCTGGAGCATCTGCTGGAGCATCTGGAGCATCATCTGAATCATCAGCTGGATCATCAGCTGGAGCATCCAGCGGATCATCAGCTGGAGCATATGGAGCATCATGGACTTGATCATCATTTGAATAATCAGTTGGATCATGTACTTGATCATCATTTGAATAATCAGTTGGATCATGTACTTGATCATCATTTTCATCTGGAGCATCATATGAATCACTTGACTGCTGATCATCATTTTCAAATGTTTCATCCGGCTGCTGACCATCATTTTCAAATGCTGCATCCGGCTGCTGACCATCATTTTCATCATGCATACTCTCTCCAAACCCTGGATCTACTGCGTTATCACAATATTTGCCGAAATGACCAGTCCCACCACACCTTGTGCACTTACACACCCTCGCTCCAACTCCACCTTCACTGCAACGTCGGTGTCGACTCTTCCTCGGTCTACCTGCAGCTCTCTTCAGAACTGGATCACAAAGTTTGAATCCAGGGTCCACTCTATCCCATTGCTGTTTTCCCTCCAAAGCAGGCAAGGCATGTGCATATGTGGCTCTGAACATTGCTACAGAGTAGTAATCATGGACATACTGCTGTATATTCCCTGCTGGACCTGTGAGAGAAGTGATGAAAAAAAAGGCATGAATGCATGGCAAACCAGTTATCTGCCATTGCCTACAACTGCAAGTTTTCTCTTCTAAATCCACTGGATATCTCCATTCTTTGTTACTTTTATCAAAGAATGATACCTCTGATTTGGTATCCGAGATAAATCTCATGTTCATATTCAAGCCCTCTGTTTTTTGCTTCAACACCTTCATCACAGCCGGGATAATAACGTGGCCCATGAATTTTGCATTAGCTATTTCAAGACGGAAATGAAATTTCTCAGCGTATTATATCCTTATCCTGTCAAGCAAATCCGCCAAATAAAGATCCTTTAGTCTCCGGATCATTGAGTTGAAAGATTCTGCAAGATTATTGTGCACATAGTCAACTTTGCTCACTTCACTGAATTGGCTTCTAGCCCATAACTTCGAGTGGTGTGTTTCCAAGTATTCCTTCATTTTCTCATTTGTGTATAACTGCCTCATGTGGTAGTTGTGCTTCCTCACACTGCAAGTCAAAGATGCAGGCCATAAATTCTCGGTAAAAAACTTTCCTTTGAATTTCTTCACAAAATTTGCAGCAAGGTCACGCATGCATTCCCCGTGCTCTACTCCTGGGAACACATTATCCACGGCCACTTCTAAACCTTTGCATGCATCTGTGTGGATTACCAATCCATTGGGATGTCCAATAGCCTGACGCAGATTCTGCAAAAACCATGTCCAGCTCTCGTCGGACTCTGTCTCCAGCACACCGTAGGCAACTGGAAAAACAAAACTGTGTGCATCAACTGCACAAGCTGCTACTAGCTGGCCTTTAAACCTCCCTGTGAGAAAAGTAGCATCAATAGCCAAATAAGGCCTGCAGCCTACCAAAAAACCCAATTTACAAGCTTGAAAGCACACAAAAACCCTCCTAAAGAATTCCTTGGTCCTTGTCACTTTCTTCAATGTGTAATCCACGGCGTGGTGATCAATTTCAACATCACTGCCTGGGCTTGTCCTCTCCACTTCAGCTTTGAATGAATACAACAACTGCAAATTCTCATTCCAGTTACCATGGATAGATTCCAATGCTTTATTTTTACCACTGAACACCCTCATGTATGGTAAATCTATCTTGAACTTGTCTTTGATGTTTTTCTACAATTGCTTTGCACTCACTTGATGGTTTTCTGCCACCCATTTTTTTTACTTCATCCTCCATCCATCTTGACTTGGCTCTGCTGATTGTTTGCTTTCTAAGGGTTGATTCTTCGCATGTGTGGGGAAAAGGGTTCGCTTTTACCTGAACATTGGTGCTGCCACGCATTTTAGATGTGTGCATCCTCCATTGACAATCTTCAGACACACAGTGCACGGTATAGCGCCTTTTATCGCTCTTGTCTACTGTAAAGGCACGTTCTACCTTCATGCAGTACGTCACAAGTGCATTTCTACACTCAGCCATGGAAGAAAAAAATGCAACCTTCTGGCATAAGAGGGTTCGCAGGGTTCCATTCAACAGGTGTCCGGTCTTCCTCTTCTTCATCGTCACTGTCAGACTCATATTGGATTTCAGCCCGAGGTGTCTGTCTTAAATTCTGAATAACATCAGGATATAGCCTCTCTTCATCATCCGCAGAAATGCGAGCATCCTCCTCCACTTCAACATGAACCCTTCTCCCAGTGCCCACACTTGTCGAGCCACCACGTAGAGTTGGTTTTGAACTGTTCTGGCTGGAGTTGGCAGTACGACGTGATGGTCCTGCCACAGAAGATGAACCCGCCACCGTGTGTCCAACTGCCGGCACAACCACATCATTTTGCAGCTTCACATTAAAATTCTCTGCCTCCTTAGTTAGCAAACATGGTAGCGAGCTCTTCATCATTACTAATTTGGATCCAATCTTTTCCCCCATCAAAGTATCTAAATTCCACTTCATCATGCAAACCCCAAGGATATGTGCTGCAAATTATCTCCCCAAATTGTCTGAAACTCCAGTATAATCCATTGGGACCGAATAACTGAAACCTCCTTGGTATTTTTTCTTACTGTCTGCATCGACGATGTAGCGCTCCCTTCTAACGTTCACCAAGAAATCAAACCGCAACTCCATCCTAACCCACGAAAACAGAGACGCAATCAGCTGCAAATCAATGGCATCCCATGTCTAATCAAAAATTCAAAGCTCAGTACTTACCCAATGGGAACCCAATCGTGGACGCGGCTTGTCTCGGACCCATGGCGCGGCCGCTCTCCATTTCATTCGTATCCATTTCGTCGAGCAGGTGGCGGGCAGAGTGGTGGAACGAGTGCCCCACCAGCGGCGTCGCAGGACGGCCCCGGCGGTGAAGCAGGTGGCCACGTGGAACGACCGCGGCGGTGCAGGTGGTGCAGGTGGTGCTGGCGGTGCAAATGTGTGCTGCTGGCTGCGACACAGGTGGCGGTGGGGCGCTGGCTGAGGAAGGTGGCGGTGGAGCAGGTGGTGGTGGCGCCGCAGGTGGTGGTGGTGTCGCAGGTGCTCGTGGCGCAGAAGGGGGTGGTGCGGAGGTGGCGGCGGCGAGAGCGGCAGCGCACGACGACGGGGCAACTAAATTGGGCGGTAGCGCACGACGGTGGTGGCGGGAAGCTCGGGTGTGGAGTATTCAGAATAGTCAACTAACTGCGCGGTCCCACCTGTAAGCTCCTGACGGTTTCAACGAACTGGCAGTCCCACCCGGACCCACTTCGCGAAACGGAGTCTGACTCCTCCGGGCCCACTTCGCCTAACGGATTCGACTCCAAACTTACCGTTCCAGCCTCTCCATTTGTCGGGGGGTTACCCCCGAGTAGGGTAAAGGCAAGTGGTAAAAGCAGCTTACAGAAGAGAGGTTTGGTCGAGTAGCCGATTACCTGGTACTCGCTACCCGGTCGACTGCTACTCGGTCTCACCTCAAGATGACCAGAAGGAGAAATCAAGCAAGTTCTGTCTCTTCGAGTAGAAGAGGCGGCCCGAGTAGAATTGGCGGGAACCTACTCGGGCCAGAAAGTCAAAGGAGCCGTTCTGACACAGGATCCCGCGTATCCTGGGTCCGTACTTGGCGGCATTCGAACTACTGTTCATCTGGGACCGGCCTGTCTGACAGTGACAGCATGGAAGCAGGCCGTGGCAGGATAAGGGGGGCCTACTCTGTGCTTAGGTACAGTGATACCAGTCTGTCCCCTAGTTTTGCCCAACGACTTTCCAGATGAGGCCAAGGTTAGGAACCAAAGCTGTCAGCGGGAACCCGGAAGAAGGACGGTGTGCACACTATGTCGACACTTGTCTAGATTTGGACGTATCCGGCTGGGCACCAGGTATATAAGGTGCCCCGCCGCCTCCTGCGTGAGGATCGATCGCATACTGAACCCTAGAAACCCTAAGTTCTTGACCTAGCACTACTCGGAGAGAGGAGAGTGGCTACTCGGTAACGATACCATTTGTACTGTGGCTACTCGGAGAAACATCATAATACATAGAGAGAGGCAGGAGTAGGGGTTTTACCTCCTCACGAGGGCCCTGAACCTGGGTAGATCGTGTTGTTTGCAGTGTGTTGTTCTTACTTCACGCGGCTACTCGTCGCGTGATCCCTCCCCGAGCACCTCCAGCGTCCTTCGTCCCCACATCTTTAGCCATCCCATGGCATCTGCCGTGACACCACCACGACAGTTGGCGCCCACCGTGGGGCAACCAGCGGCGCTGGCTGGAGTTTCTGTTCGGACGGGATCTTCTTCAGCGGAGCGCGTAGTATGTGGTCTTGTCCACAGATTCGGCTCCTTCGACTTCGTCACCGACAATGCCGGCTGTTTCGGCGGCATGGCCATGCCGGAGTGCGGCTCGGTGATCTCCTTCGGTTCTCACCTCGTCTACGTCGCCACCGTCGCCAACAGCGCGTACCCCGAGCTGGTGCATGACGCGGAGGATCCTCCCGCGGTGATTGCTGCTCGCGGAAGGCCCGCATGCAGCTCTGCGAGCTGCGCTGAGGTGATGGTGACGGGCTTGGCGGCAAACACTGGCGCAGCCGCTACTGGCGCTGCGGCCGTCGTCGAGGAGACGGATGAACCGCCTGCTGGTGGTAGGACTCACCGGCCCTACGAGAAGCAGAGCAACCTGCCACCTTCCACGTCTATGATCATCCCTGCGTCGGCTGCGCGAACGGGTATGCCTACTCCCACCGACGTCGAGCTTCTAGCCATGCGGGAGCAGCTCGAGCGGCAACGCGTGGAGTTGCTTGCCGAGCAGGCGGAGTTGGAGAAGGTGAGGTTGGAGTTGAGCCTAGATCAGCTCGAGTACAACAAGGCGCACGGCTTCACGCCAGTTGCCAGGAGGGCTAGCAGAGTAGGTGGCACTCGGCGCAACTTGGGCGTCGAGATGGCTACGGTTGCGGAGGTTCCCGCGCAGTCCGCTACCGCGAACACCTCCACAAGGCCAAGGTACAGCACGCCCGCCAAGACGCTCAGAGCTGCAGAGGCCGTAGCTGCCGAGTTGCCGCGTCTTGACGGCGACGCGCGCATCAGGCAGCAGGAGAGGCTCAACGAGTTGGTGTTGGAGGCCGCCAGGCATAACGAGGAGTTCCGGAAGGCAAACCCAGGTGCTGGAGCTTCGCAGATCGTGCACTCGCACGCGGCCAGATCTAACGATCAGGCCTCATCCCCGCATCCGAGTCGCGAGAAGAGCCGCAGTGGGCGTTCAGGGCGAGATAGGCAAATGCAGGTGTACGACCCGACTGTTGCCGCGAAACAGCGTGATGTGCCGCAGCAGTCTGGTCAGGAACACAACGCTGCAAGAGCAGGCTCTCAAGCCCATCAAGCTCAAAGCCAGGCCCGAGATGGTGCACGTCCAGGTCCTTCTCGGCAACCCGCAGCTCAGCCTACTCGGCAGAGGCAGCAGCCGCGTGCAGTGGCTCCAGTCGCCAACCCGGTGGTGCAGCCTGTTGCTGTGCAGGTGGATAGGTATGATGATGGCTACTCGGCTATGGAGATGGCTGGTTATGACATTCATGACCGTGTTGGCGAGCGCGTGTTGGCGCCTGGAGATGCAAGGCACCAGCTGGATCGTATCAGCTTGTCGGCGCGGCTTGAGAACACGGGTCCTCCTGGCCCTGAGTGCTTTGGCCCGCGCATCATGAACGATCCTTCGATGAAGGGCTTCCAGCTTGCAAGGGGCACCAAGAGCTACAATGGCAGCACCAAGCCTGAAGATTGGCTCAATGACTATGTCACCGCGGTCCATATCGCGAATGGCAACAGGAGATGGGCGGTGCGTTATGTGCCGCAGATGCTAGAGGGTCCAGCTCGCACTTGGCTCAACAACTTGCGCAAGGACAGCATTAACTGCTGGCTGGACTTCTCGGATGCCTTCATCAGCAACTTCACCAGTACATACAAGAGGCCGAATAGGCCACAGCAGCTGTCCGCTTGCAGGCAGCGAGAAGACGAGACAGACCGCGAGTACCTTACTCGGTGGAGCACCTTGAGGAACACCTGTGAGGGTGTGAATGAGGCACAGGCCATCACTTGGTTTGCGCAGGGTTGCCGACATGGCAGCATGCTGTGGCAGAGATTGCAGAGGGAGATGCCGAACACTCTGGCAGAGACCATCAAGATTGCGGATCAGTACGCACTCGGTGATCCTACTCAGCCACTGATGGACTCCTCTGAGCCGAGAAGAAACTTCAACAACAGCAAGCGCAACGAGTTCCGCAACAAGCGCCGAGTAGATACTCGGTATGATCCTGAAGAGGTGAATGCAGTGAATGTCGGAGGCGGTGGTGGCCAAAGGCAGAAACCTGCTGGAGCCTACGGGCAGAACCAGAACCAGGGCCAGGGCAACAAGAAACCGTTCCGTACTCCTCAGTCGGGTAGCGGTAACTCCGAGCAGCCGAAGAAGTTTGTCTTTGATGACATGAGGGATGGCCCATGCAGCTTTCACACTCACCACCCCTCAAGGCCTGCGAACCATACTACTCGGCAATGCGAATGGTGGGACGTGATCAAGAGTGATGGCTTGCCTCCTCCTCCTCCCCTGCCAGCCGCCAATGCTACTGTTCAGCCTACTCGCGCACCCGCAGCTCGGCCGCCAGTGTACCCGAGAAGAGAGAATGTCAACCAGGTGGCTTTAGGAGCTAACCGCAACTTCAACAACGAGAGCTATCGCAACAACAACAACAACTACAACCGCAACAACAACAACAGAGGCAACAACAACAACTATCAGGGCAACAACAACAATGGCAACAATGGGGGCAATGGCTCGAACCAGTACCAAGAGCACCATGAGAGCTATATGATCTTCACTTCTGAGGCACTCGACAAGCAATCACAGCACAGGCGGGCCATGGAGGTCAATGCAGTGATTCCTGCTGTTCCTCACTACATGTACTGGTGCGACCAGGAGATCAGGTGGTCCCGAGTAGATCATCCCAAGGTGATGCCCAACCCGGGCACTTACGCTTTGGTGCTGGATCCTACCTTCCTGGGCCCCGAGAAGAATGTGAGGTTCAGCAAGGTGCTAATCGACAACGGCAGCAGCATCAACATTGTGTACAAGGACACACTCGAGAAGCTTGGCCTGGCCGAGAACATGATGCTGCCCAGCAAGACCACCTTCCATGGCATTGTGCCCGGGATCTCGTGCAACCCGGTTGGCCGAGTGTGGATAGATGTGCTATTCGGTACCCGGGAGAACTGTCGCACAGAGCGCCTGCAGTTTGAAGTGGTTGATCATCAGAGCCCCTATCATGCTCTACTCGGCAGGCCTGCTCTGAGCAAGTTCATGGCCTCTACCCATGTTGCGTACCTGAAGATGAAGATCCCTGGTCCCAATGGCATAATCACTATTGCTGGCGATTACAAGAAGTCCATGGAGTGCGCTTCAGCTAGCTCCAAGCTGGCCGAGTCGATGGTGATTGAGGCCGAGAAGAAGAAGATGTACGAGGTGGTGGCCATGGCTCAGTCCGCACAAGCTGGTGCACAAGGTGTGCCGAGTACCCAGCATGGTACTGCTTTCCAAGCAGCCAAGGAGACAAAGACAGTCCAGGTTGACCCCGAGTTCCCCGACCGCGTAGCCATCATTGGTTCCGGGTTGGCGGAGAAATAGGAAAGCGCGCTCATCCACTTCCTCCGTGAGAATCGGGACGTGTTTGCCTGGACCAATGAAGATCTACCAGGAGTCCCGAGGGAGTTGGTTGAGCACTCTTTGCATGTGCGTCCTGACGCCAAGCCCGTGAAGCAGGCTATGCGCCGTTTCGGAGATGAGAGAAGGAAGGCCATCGGTGATCAGATCACCAAGCTGCTGATAAGTAACTTCATCATGGAGGTGCTGCATCCGGATTGGTTAGCCAACCCGGTCATGGTCGAGAAGAAAAAAGAAGATCCCAAGGCTGCTACCGCATGGCGTATGTGCGTCGACTACACCGACTTGAACAAGGCTTGCCCCAAGGATCCTTTCCCGCTACCTCGCATCGATCAGGTGATCGATTCCACAGCTGGTTGTGAACTGCTATCTTTCATAGATGCCTACTCTGGTTTCCACCAGATTGCACTCAATCCTGCTGATCAAATAAAGACTGCTTTCATTACCCCGTACGGGGCGTATTGCTATCGTGTCATGTCTTTTGGCTTGAGGAATGCGGGTGCAACCTATCAGAGATGCATGCAGAAATGCTTGCACGATCAGCTCGGCAAGAATGTGCAGGTGTACGTAGATGACATTGTCATCAAAACGAATAAAACACAAACTCTGCTTGCCGACCTGGAGGAAACCTTTGCTAACCTACGCAAGTACAAAATGAAACTGAATCCGAGTAAGTGCACCTTTGGTGTACCGGCTGGAAAGCTACTCGGTTTTCTAGTTTCTAGTCGGGGCATTGAAGCCAATCCTTCTAAGATAAAAGCTATTGAGAGCATGTCTTTACCGAGATCACTGAAGGATGTACAGAAGTTCACGGGTTGCTTGGCATCTTTGAGCCGTTTTCTGGGCCGAATGGGCGAGAAGGCCCTGCCTCTGTACCAGCTGATGAAGAAAAGTGACAAGTTTGTCTGGACTCCGCAAGCGGACGTGGCATTCAATGAGCTGAAAGCAATGCTGGCTAGCGCTCCCGTCTTGGCTAGTCCGCTACCCAAGGAGCCTATGCTGTTGTACATTGCTGCGACTAACCGAGTAATCAGCGTGGTGATAGTGGTGGAGCGAGAAGTAGAAGGCAAGAGTGTGCAGCGCCCAGTCTACTATCTCAGTGAGGTGCTGTCCAGCTCCAAGCAGAACTACCCGCATTATCAGAAGATGACATATGGTGTGTACCTGGGCGCCAGGAAGCTGAAACATTATTTCCAGGAGCACCCCATCACTGTCGTGAGTTCTGCTCCCATCTCGGATATCATGGGCAACAAGGAGGCGAGTGGCAGAGTAGCCAAGTGGGCAATTGAGCTAGCCGCGTATGCTCCCGCGTACGCGAGAAGAGAAGCCATCAAGTCTCAAGTCCTGGCGGAGTTTCTTGTGGACTGGGCCGAGATGCAGTATGAGCCCCCTGCTCCAGTTTCCAACTATTGGAGGATGCATTTCGATGGCTCGAAAGTGAAGGAAGGTCTTGGTGCTGGTGTTGTGCTCACGTCACCCAAGCGAGATCAGCTCAAGTATGTGTTGCAGATCCATTTCAAGGCATCCAACAATGTTGCAGAGTATGAGGCAGTGGTTCATGGCTTGCGAGTAGCCAAGGAGGTTGGGGTGCAGCGCATCATATGCTATGGAGATTCAGATCTGGTGGTGCAACAAGTTTCGGGCACTTGGGATGCTTTGGATGCTAATATGGCATCGTATCGATTCCTGGTGCAGTCTATGACTGGATTCTTCGAGGGCTGTGAGTTCCAGCACATCCACCGAGCAGAGAACGAAGCAGCAGACGAGCTATCCAAGTTGGGATCTTCTCGGCAGTCCATCCCGGCAGGGATTGCCTTGGAGCATTTGAGGAAGCCATCCATCAAGCCTTCCCCCAACTCGGAATCTATTTTCGTTCCTTCTCTGCCAAGTGAGGAATCTGATCCCATGGACATTGACTGGGAGAATGCTGCAGGAAACCCGGGGACTGCCATTCCCTACTCGGGGACTGCCGTTCTCTACTCGGGGACTGCCATTCCCTACTCGGGGACTGCCATTCCCTACTCGGGGACTGCCACTCCTTACTCGGGGACTGCCACTCCTTACTCGGGGACTGCCACTCTTTACTCGGGGACTGCTGTCCTTAACCCAGAAGCTGTCGCACTCATTGAAGAAGTACTCGCCAATCGATCTGGGCTGCAAAGAAGCGCTCCCGCTCCTCCTGAGCAACCACAAGTGCATGTCCCAATGGAACTGGACGAACCAGTGTTTCCCGCGCGGGAGACACCGAGTTGGGCTATGCCCATATTATCCTTTTTAAGGGACGGTACTCTACCAGAAGATGAGGTGGCTGCAAGACAGATTCAGAGAAGGTCCATGGGCTACACTATAGTCCGAGATGTGCTGCACAAGAGAAGTGCCACTGGCGTGCTGCAACGTTGTGTGAGCCCGGAAGAGGGAGAAGAAATTCTGGTGGAGATACATCAAGGGGAGTGTGGGCATCACGCCTCATCTCGGGCTTTAGTCAAGAAAGCTTTTCGGCATGGCTTCTACTGGCTCACTGCACTGCAGCAAGCTGAAGATATTGTGAGGAAGTGCAATGGCTGCCAGATGTTCGCGAGTAAGATTCACATGCCTGCTTCCGAGTTGAAAACAATTCCTATCACATGGCCATTTGTTGTTTGGTGCTTGGATATGGTCGGCCCTTTCAAGCCGGCTAAAGGCAATATGACACATATCTTGGTCATGGTGGACAAGTTCACCAAGTGGATTGAAGTGAAGCCTATTCGGAAGTGTGATGGGGTCACAGCTGTGAAGTTCGTGAAGGATGTGATCATGAGATATGGCTACCCGCACAGCATCATCACCGACAACGGTACCAACTTCGCAGAGGGGGCAATGGTGCGATTCTGCAGAGATAAGCATATCCGACTAGACGTTGCGTCAGTCGCGCACCCTGCCTCTAATGGGCAAGTTGAGAGAGCAAATGGAATGGTACTGGCAGGCATAAAGCCAAGGCTGATTGAGCCGTTGCTAAAAACACCTGGGTGTTGGCTAGAAGAGTTGCCAGCGGTGTTGTGGAGTCTAAGGACTACCCCTAACCGGTCAACCGGCTACACGCCATTCTTCTTGGTATACGGGGCTGAGGCCGTGTTGCCAATAGACTTAGAGCATGACTCCCCCCGAGTAGCCCTCTACACTGAGGTGGAGGCGAGAGAAGCTCGAGAAGACGACGTTGACCTGCTTGAAGAAGCAAGAGAGCTGACTCTGTCACGTTCGGCTATCTATCAGCAAAACCTGCGGTGTTATCATAGCCGAAAGGTGAACCCAAGGGTTTTCCGAGAAGGAGACATGGTCCTTAGGCTTGTGCAGCGCACAGCCGGGATGCACAAGTTGTCTCCTCCATGGGAAGGGCCTTTCATTGTGAGCAAAGCGTTGCACAATGATGCGTACTACCTTGTAGATGTGCGCCCGTCGCAGGCGAACAGGGCAGATAAAGCTGGAGAGGAAACCAAGCGCCCCTGGAATGTAGCTCTACTCCGTCGTTTTCATTCGTAAGCAAAGATGTGTATGTACCCTCTTATCCGAGTTGAAATTCTACTCTGCAATCTAAAATTGTTCTCGGGGACTGCCCTCGTCCAAAAATTGCTCTAAGTGTTTTTACCCGGCTTTACTGTTTTCCTACTCGGTTGCTTCACTTCGAAACTCATATGCGTATTGAGTAATGTGTCTAAACCTATATGCCAACTCTTCGACTCTGCTGTTGTCCGAAACCCGGCTTCATGGCAAGCAAGAGAACAAGCAAAAGGTCAATGAGCACAAGAAAATCGCTAAGGAAGAAAGAGTGCAGGAACCGAGTAGGTTGTTAGTTACTTTTGTTCCCTGTTTCGTCTTCTCGGCTAAGTGGTGGGCTGCGTTACCATGTTTGTTTCTAGCGGCTAAGTATTTGCAGCTCTACTCTTTGATTCTTGTGACTCGAATACCAAAAAAGCAACAAGTTTCGGGTAGAGCAGAGATGAAAGGATAGGGTGAATAAGAAATGCAACTCGGGGACTCGCATGGAAACGCAACTCGGCATTGAGCCAGTGTTGCTCGAATTGATTAATCTCGAAATAAACAAAGAGGGGATAAAAACTGCGTAGCAAGCATAAACAAGTCTGATACATATGCTCCCGGCATCCCGGGGATCTGATAAGTGTTCGAGTAAAAAAGTTTGCAGGTAAAATTATGTGGAGGAAGCGGTGTTGTCGGCGCTGGCCTTGGCTGCTGCGTCTTCAGTGGCGGTCTTGGCGGCTGTTTCTTCAGTACTGGCGTTGGTGGCGTCCGCCTCAGACTGGACGGTGGCGGACTCCTCCATCCCGGCATCCTGCTCGGTGGCTGCCAGGTCAGAAGTGGCCGTGGCCACCGAGATGGGCCCTGGAGCTGAAGAGGAACCAGAAGTTTGGCCAGGGGGGCGTATAGTGTCGTCGAGAGCGGCTCCTGAAGAGGTGCCGAAGTCGAGTGCGGCGGTGTCGATATGCTCGGCCTCCTCATCGCTACTCGCGGCGGCGACGTTCTTCCCTTTCCCGGCCTTGCCTTCAGGCGATTCGAAGAAGCCGTCCAAGTCGGACTCCGTGTCGTCATCTTCTCCTCCTTCCTCCTCCAGCTCGGTGTCGGGCTCGGGGGGGGCCGTCGATGAAGACTTCCGTTTCAGCACACTCCGCGACCTCGTACGCAATCAACTTGCGCATGGTCACGGAGCTGGGGTCTGTCTCCCACTTGGAGTCGTTGCGCTTCCCGCGGATGAGCTGCATGTTAAGATTTTCATACCAGGAGGCAATGCAGAGGAGCATTATGTCCGCGCCAGCCCGAGCTCCCGAGGCACGCCATTTCTTCAACTCGGCCTTCACATTCTGCAGCTTGAAGGCGAGACCCCGCATGGTGGTTGGCTCAGGATCCTGAGGCCAGAAGAGCTTGTGGAGCTCAAAGCTCACATGCACCAAGTCAGTACCAACGCCGGCTAGCTGTTCAAAATACCCTCGCAGCACCAGCAGGCTGTCCTCGATCTCGGCTCTGGTATCAGCTGCCTCACCCTTCGCAAGGCGAGCTGCCTGGGCCTTAGCCACAGCAGGCGCGCTAGTGGAATCAAGATGAGCCCAGATTTCTGCAATAGCAAGGGAAAGATTCAAGACCGAGAAGAAAATCGACCGAGAAGAAAAGATGCAGTGAAGAAAAGACTCACGAGTCAGTTCACGGCGCAGATGCTCCAGCTGGGTCCTCCAAGACTCTTCGTTGGAAATATGTCTATTCTGAATCTCGCGCAGAGTGGTCATCTGAGCAAAGAGATCAGCGTTGGTTTTCTTCAGTGTCTCGCATTCCAGCTCAAGGGCCTTCTCTTTGGCTCTGAAGGTTGTCTCGGCCTTGGCCTTCTCGGCGATCGCTCTGTCCCTCTCCTTGCCAATGTTGATGGCGTCCTCGAGTGCTTTCTGCAGCTGGAGCTGCAGTTTCTCCATCTCGGTGGTGTGGTCCTTCACCAGCTCGACGGCCTGGTCGGACAGCTGTTTTTGCACCTCTTCAGGTTTGGCGCAAACTTGATGTTCCTCCACAAACAACTTATGATCTTCTTCGGAGAGACAGACAACGTGAGCAGAGAAGCAGAGAAGAAATAAAAACAAGATCAAGCCGAGTAGACGGCTACTCACCTTCTAATTTCTTGATGGTGGCTTCGGCGTTCTGCACAAACGTGCGGCACTTCTCGTGCTCTTCGGCTAGGCTCTTCAGGTTCTCTGCAGAGTAGGAAAGGTTAGCGCAAAAGAAAGCAGAAGCGGGCGTAAACAAAAAACGCATGAACCGCGCAGCTAAAAACGTACCTTTCACTTCAGCCAGCTGCTGAGTACTGTCGTTGGCATTCTTGCTCGCAGCCTCCGCAGCTGCCTTCTCCTTCTCCAATGCAGCGATTCGCCTCCTGGCGATGGAGTGATTCCAGAGAAGCACGCGGTATAAGTTGGTCCGCTTCAGGACGCTATCCTGAGAAGCGAGAAGGAAACAAGTTAGACAGAGCAGAAAAGATTCAACCCGAGTAGGAGGCTACTCGGAGAGTATCCGCCTACTCGGCCAGAATCTTGGGGACTGGGTGATGGTAAAGAAGAATGAAGGCAAATAGAAGAGAAGAAAAATTCGACTCAGAAAAGGACAAGTGAAACTTACTGCATAGGCTTGCTCGATGTCCTCAGCGTTCTTGCGGTGCAGGAACATCTTGGCAGCCAAGGTCGCGGTCTCGGTGGAGATCTGCATGGGCTTGTGTCCCAAGTCAACTTTGTTCCAGTCCACGCGCATGTGGTCGATTCCGCCAAGACTGAGGCCGTGCCACTGGTCTGTGCCGAGAACCCGGCTGTCCCACTTGGCGTCGATGAAGCCAACGGTGTCCAATACCTGCTCAAGACCCTTTGAGGTTATGGTTTTATCTTGGACTCTCCGAGAAGCAATAGTGACGGACTGGTTCTGATTTGGATCTGGGGGAGGGGAGTTCACGGCGACGACCCTTCTTCCTCTCTGAAGGGCCAGTGCTTTATCCTTGGGAGGGAAGCCGATTAAGTTTTGTTGGCTAACCTGCACCATGTAGTCCGGGAAGCAGGGCTGGGTAGCGGCTCGAGCGTCGGCAGAGATCGCAGCAGCAACAGGGCCGGAGCCGCGGATCACCAGTGCTCCACTCGAGGCTGGCGGCGGCATTTGATTCTGATCTCTGGCCCGCTTCTTCGCCTTCTCTTTCTCGGTTCTCTGCTTCGCGGGATCCTCGGGTTTATTCCCCTAAGCCTTGGCCTTCGCCTTCTCGGCGGCTGCTGTCTCGGCAGTTTCCTTCTCAGTTTCCGTCTTCTCGGAAGGGTCTTTCTCAGCAGCTTCTTTCTCGGCTGCTCTTCTGTCAACTTCGTCCTTCAGAGCATCCAGGGCCTGTTGCCTGGTTACTCGCCCGGCAGGAGGGCTGGCTGCGTCCTGGGTCTGCGACGCCGAGGAGGAATTTGGCGGTGTGGTGCCTTGAACGATTGGAGGCGCCACGGAGCCATCACCTTGCGCGGCATCGGGCTGAGCGCTAGTCGGGGCGGTGCCTGTGTGCGCGTCGCTCAGTGGATAGGCATCTGTGATGGTGGCATCTGTGGCGGTGTCATCTTCTACCCGCTGCTCGGCAGCGGGATTCACTTGGTCTGCAGCACCTGTGGTGGGCTGCTCTTGCTCAGTTTCTGGCCGCTCAAGGGCGGCGGTGTCCTGCATCTCCTGGTCCTGATTCTCCTCGGCATTGCTGGCCGGAGGAGAAGGAGGTCTCTCTTGATGGACAGTAGTGTCCTGTGCTGCAGCCGAGGCACGGTTCTGCTGTTCTGTTTCTGCTCCTTGGGTGTTGGTGGCGTCATCCTCCTCATCGTCGAGATTGATCAGAGGTGCTGGTGGTTTCTTGGCCTGGTCGGGCGCGAGAACGGCATTCGCGTCCATGGGAGGTCTGCCGAGAAAGAAAGTATCAGAAGTTAGAAGGAGATTGGGGAAAACAGCACAGCGCGAGAGGAAAGACGACCGAGAAGAAAACTTACGCAGTGGTAGAAGGGAGTTTTCGCCTTAATCTCTTCGCGACTGCCTTGGTCGGCTTCTGCTTCTCGACTGGCTTCTTCTTCTTGGCTGGAGGCCCTTGGGCGTCACTGCCAGTCCGCTTGCGGGTGTTGGGGGCTGCGACGGACAGAGGTTTGACGACAAGGACCGCATCGTTCTTGCCCTCGTCATCGTCCTCGTCCTCGTTCTCGTCAGCAGCTTCATCTGCGGGTTCGAAAAAAGAAAAGAAGAAAATTAGGAACAGCAAGCAAGGGATTGACGCTTCTCGCAAGCAAGCAAAGTGAGTACGTTGTTACCTTCGAGTTCGTCTTCAGACCAATCGCGAAGAGACGATTCGGCCTCGCGTTTCTCCGTCGTTGGGGAGCGTGGGAGATTGATCTGATCCGCGGCATCGAAGGAGGGCACATCGTCCTCCTCGCGATCGGCAGAGAAGTTGCCATCGAAGCGCTCGCAGCTTTCAATTTTCTGGCGAGTAAGGACCTGAAAAACAGAGAAGGGTCACAAATTAGCCGAGTATCAGGAAGGAATTCTACTCGGATAGGCGTGCAAACACAAAGCACACTAAGCCTAGGCAGCTCACTGATTGTTTCTACCCGGATAGGCGTGCAAACACAAAGCATACGAGGCCTAAGCATGATTGTAGAGTATCCTACACGGAAAGGCGTGCAGGCACAAAGCACACTAAGCCTAAGAATTGTTCCCGAGTAGGCTACCCGACAAGGCGTGCAAGCGCAAAAGCACGTTGAGCCTAGGCAATTCGGCTAAGTATCCCACTCGGTGCAGAAGGCAATCACTACTCGCGGCAAGAAGAAGAATTATCTACTCGGAAAGCATATGCAAAAACAGAGTAAGGAGGACATACCCGCTCAATCTGCTTCGTGCGGCTATACGGGACGAACCCGTATTGCCAATGGTCGCCGAGGCTTGTCGTCAAGATGGCCCTTGCGTGCCCGGGAACATCAATGTTGTCGATCTCGATGGTTGTCGTCCTGGTGCAGTCGCGGGGGCCACCCATGTAGCACATGAGATGGCAGCGCTCCTGCAGAGGCAGTACTCGGCGCTGGATCCAGCAAGCCACCGGATCATCATTCTTGAGGCCTTGCTCTGCCAGCCAGCCAAGCCTCTTCTCTATCTCGATGGCGTTGTCGTCATTGGCGGGCTTCTCCTTCCAGTTCTTCCCGGTGGGAGCACGAGCGCTCCAAGCCGGAAGATTGATCCGGTCAGCTATCTGTCCCCCTTCCGTGGCAGGGATGTTCTTGACGTAGAAGAACGTCTTCTGCCACATCTTAACGGAGTCCAACCCCTTGATACGGGGATGGTTCGTCCCTGACCGCTGCACCATCATGGCGCAGCCGGTGTCGGTTGCGCGCCTGACGCCCGCGCTGTCCTTCTTCCCGACAGTCTGCTGGCGGAGGTGGAAGTACCTCAGCCAGGTATCCGACGTCGGGTGGATGCCGAGGAAGGCCTCGCACACCACGGCGTGGTAGGCGAGGAAGACGACGGCGTTCGGCGGCAGATGATGCATCTGAATGCCGAAGTGGTCAAGAAACTTACGGAGGAAATCGGAGGCTGGCAGTCCGAAGCCGCGCTCGAAGTGCGACATGAACACGACGCGCTCACCCTCCCGTGGGGTTGGCACGAGTTCATCGTCAGGCGCTCGGCACTCCACGCCGGGAGGAACTCTCCTGGTATTCACGAGCCAGGCGAAATCTTCACTGGTGACGACTGAGCCCGCCCAGGCGGCTTTAGCCATCGTTGCGAGTAGGAGGAGTGGAAGAAATTGGACGGAGTTGGTTGGGCGAATTGAGTCCGCGGCGGCGCGAAAGCTTGCGCGGCGGCGGAGAGCTCGGTGGCGGAGGAAAGCAGAGAACGAAAGAGGAATAGTGCAAGGGAAGGGGAAAAGGAAGTTACCGGCGGGGGTATTTATACCCTCTCCGCGGGTTTACCGTTACCATCGTGGAAGTGGGATCGATCGTGCCGTGTGGCGGGATCTGTGGCCGGCTAGAAACGCACACAAGCGCGGGATGCACGCGTAACGGCCACAATTGATCCCACCACTCGATCGTGGCCTATTATTACGATTGATGGGACATAACGAGCCGGTGGGGCCGCCCCGTGAAAACTGGGCGCGTGGCACGATGTGTCGTGGGCAGCGAAACGACAGGGTCGTGGATGCTTGACACGCGTCCGGTTGCGGCACGGACGGCTGGATGGTGCTCTGCGCTGCAGAGATACCAAAGGAGAAATTCTCTAAGTCCTTTTACTCGGTTGCCGAATAGAAGGCTGATGTTACTCGGGAGACAAGAAACTCAAAGTAATCTACGGAATACTACTCGGAGGTCTTTTACTCGGCATCTTGAGGTTCAAGGGCTGAGTTGCAAAGGTTGGTTTTAAGCTGGCAGAGCCTAGTGAACAAGTTCGCAAGACTCAACCAGCTTCGGGGACTGCTGTCGGGGGGTTACCCCCGAGTAGGGTAAAGGCAAGTGGTAAAAGCAGCTTACAGAAGAGAGGTTTGGTCGAGTAGCCGATTACCTGGTACTCGCTACCCGGTCGACTGCTACTCGGTCTCACCTCAAGATGACCAGAAGGAGAAATCAAGCAAGTTCTGTCTCTTCGAGTAGAAGAGGCGGCCCGAGTAGAATTGGCGGGAACCTACTCGGGCCAGAAAGTCAAAGGAGCCGTTCTGACACAGGATCTCGCGTATCATGGGTCCGTACTTGGCGGCATTCGAACTACTGTTCATCTGGGACCGGCCTGTCTGACAGTGACAGCATGGAAGCAGGCCGTGGCAGGATAAGGGGGGGCTACTCTGTGCTTAGGTACAGTGATACCAGTCTGTCCCCTAGTTTTGCCCAACGACTTTCCAGATGAGGCCAAGGTTAGGAACCAAAGCTGTCAGCGGGAACCCGGAAGAAGGACGGTATGCACACTATGTCGACACTTGTCTAGATTTGGACGTATCCGGCTGGGTACCAGGTATATAAGGTGCCCCGCCGCCTCCTGCGTGAGGATCGATCGCATACTGAACCCTAGAAACCCTAAGTTCTTGACCTAGCACTACTCGGAGAGAGGAGAGTGGCTACTCGGTAACGATACCATTTGTACTGTGGCTACTCGGAGAAACATCATAATACATAGAGAGAGGCAGGAGTAGGGGTTTTACCTCCTCACGAGGGCCCTGAACCTGGGTAGATCGTGTTGTTTGCAGTGTGTTGTTCTTACTTCACGCGGCTACTCGTCGCGTGATCCCTCCCCGAGCACCTCCAGCGTCCTTCGTCCCCACATCTTTAGCCATCCCATGGCATCTGCCGTGACGCCACCACGACACCATTGTAGTTGCGCACGGACTACGGGCAAAACTGAGGTCGATTCGGCGCTAGGGGTAAAACTGAGTAGAAGTGGACCGTTGTGGGAAATTCGATAAAAAGCCCTTTTATAAATGTAGTTGTACACCATGTCATATGAACGATTCGACATAGTCCGCTAGGTGCGATAAATCTGTTCTCGGGACCAGGCCATGAATGCTTTGGCATATGACCCCCATACCGGCGTGGTTTCAAACGCAGGCTTAACGGAGTCGCCCACGCGCGGAGATAAATCATTTTTCATGCGGGTGTCGGTCATTAATGCGGGACAAACTCAGACCTAGCGTCTTGATGAGTTCCTGAAAAAACCTATAATAGCACCCTT
This sequence comes from Alopecurus myosuroides, assembly GCA_028641055.1. NCBI lineage: Eukaryota > Viridiplantae > Streptophyta > Magnoliopsida > Poales > Poaceae > Alopecurus > Alopecurus myosuroides. Next base: position 32,885,607 of record CM054061.1, read on the forward strand.
AGGCTGGTGCCAATGCATCACGGGCTATAGCCCCGCCACGTCAGGTTTTCCCCTCACTATCACCACACTCTCACCCCAGTCTCACGCCACGGTGCCAGTGCACGGGCTATAGTCCCAGATCTCCCTTCTCTCTCCTCCACATCAACATTTCTCTCTCCTCCACATCAACATTTATTTTTCAGATTAAAACATTTAAAATAATGCAAGAAAATTATTTTATTCAACTAAAATTGTTACCAATTACATTATGAATAAAAAATTACATAAAAAATTGAAAAAATTACATAATCTAGGCATAAGCCCACACATGCTCAATCAAATCATGGTGGAGATGTTTATACATCGGCGAGTCCCTCATTTCGTTGTCCATCTGAATCCTGACTGCTAGGCTTGGTGGTGCATTGTTATGTATCGCAGGGCCGACATTGGAATCAACTGTCTCATAGATGTTCTCCAAATTGGTACGACGCTCATCGTCGATGATCATGTTGTGCAGAATGACACATGCACGCATGATAAACCAAAGAGTACGCCTGGAGTAGGAGCGTCCCGGAACTGCTATAATGTTGAACCTAGCCTTCAGCACTCCAAAGGTACACTCGACATCTTTGCACCAAACTGATTGAGCAGTAGTGAACAGCCGATGCTTTTCACTTTGTGGAAGAGTAACACCCTTCATGAACACCGGCCAGGAGGGGTAGATGCCGTCGGCAAGGTAGTAACCCCTGTTGTACTCGTGTCCATTCACCGTGAAGTTCACTATGGGTGCTTCTCCTCTAAGCACATCCGTGAACAACGGCGACTGATTGAGTACATTGATGTCGTTGTTGGACCCGGCGACTCCAAAAAAGGCATGCCAGATCCAACTATCATACGACGCAACGGCTTCTAAGATTATGGTAGGGTGTTTGATGTCTCCCCTTGTGAATTGACCGGCATGCGCAACTGGGCGGTTCCTCCACTGCCAATGCATGCAATCGATGCTCCCTAGCATGCCAGGAAAGCCACACTTCTCGGCTTTCTCTAACAGACGCTGAGTATCCGCGACAGTAGGTCGACGGCAAAACTCTTCCCCGTAACAGTGAATGATGCCTTCACAGAATTCCTCTAGACACTCTGATGAAGTTTGTCTAGCTAACTTAAGCCACTCATCTATCGTATCTGCAGCGGCTCCATAAGCTAATAAACGCAAAGCCGCAGTACACTTTTGTAGGGGAGAAAACCCAGCACGGTTGAGAGCATCAACTCTTTGGGTGAAATACGGAGAGTATTCACCCAATCTATCCACAATGCGTAGAAAAAGGGATCGCCTCATCCGATACCTTCGCCGGAAGAAGCTCGGAGGATAAGCACAGTTGTCGGCGAAGTAGTCGTTGTAGAGCCGATCGTGGGCGCCCATACGATCACGCCTGATGAACTCTCGATAGCGTCGCGGCCGTCTTGGCTCCGCTTCGAGGTTAAGCATCGCCACCTCATACTCCGCCTGGAATGCACCGATCATCTCACCCTCCATTCCGTCGCTCGAACCGCTGCTGCTGGACGAAGACATTTTTTTTTTTTTGATAAAGGGAAGTATATTAATATCGTGGAGATACAAATTACACCCGGCCTCTGCAACAACGCAATGGATGCACACAGACGAAAGACAATAAAAAGAAGAAAAAAAAAAGTCCCGCTACAGGGTTACAATCCTCGCGGTATCCGTACAACCACCACCTAAACAACAGCTGACGTCCAACTCTTCGAAAGCAACGTCTCCAAGAAGAACGGTGCCAGGCACAACCAATTAAGGCCAGACCTTGGGTTTTCACCCTGAAGATAATCCTCGCTCTCAAAACAACGGCTCCAAGAAGACCAGTGCCAGGCACAACCAATTAAGGCCAGACCTTGGGTTTTCACCCTGAAAGGTAGGACTTTGGACTCCACGCATATTGTCTCCCCCTCTGACATACAGATGCCACGAATCTTGTAACTCCAAGCCAGTTCCCCATCGATGCAAAGACTCCGAACACCGTTGCTAGTCCTCCAATCTCGCCTTCGATGACTGAGCATTGCGACCAAATTCCACCGATCCAGCAATCTCCAGGCGTTGCCTATGGGAGTCGCCGGCGGAGCCTTTCGGTCGACACCCTGGCTTGATCAAAGAGGACCTACATCATGATCTTCATCTTCGCGCGACAGGAAATCCTAGGACCACCGCCATTATTCTTTAGCCTCGCGGCCCGACACCGCGAAGCCACTCCCAGCAGGAAAGCATCATAGAAGGGGTAGACCATTGTCCAACACTAGGTCGCCGGCGAGACCAAGGTCGTAGCCAGACTACCACGGCCGGCCAAGGCCGAATCCGATACCCAAGATCATCGGGCATCAAATACCCGCGTCCCCAAGCGATTCCCGGATCTGATCCAGGCGCCCGCCGGCGATGCAGCACCCCCGCCGTACCACCTTCCCGCCGGGAGGCTCAAGCGCCGGCCCTAGGCCGCACCGCCCCATGCCCACCGTCGGCTCTCCACCGCCTCCATGGAGCGCCGCCGCGGAGCATCTCTCCTGCTCACCGTCGGGGACGGGGGCGCCGCCACCACCGCCGGCGACGGGCGGCAGCGACGGCAGGGTCGGGGGTAGGACGGGCTCGGGAGGGAGGGAGGTGGGGGCGCCCCCCGGAGTCGTCTGGAGGGGGCGGCTCGGGAGGGAGGTGGCGGCTAGGTTTCCGTGAGTCGCCTGGAGCTGGACGAAGACATGACGTCGAGAGGAGTGGAAATGGAGAGTGGAGGAGATGAAGTGAGGTGTGGAAAGATTGAAACCATATGGGGGTATTTATAGGGGGGTGGGGATGAATTTTTGGGTTTTTGGCTTTTTTTCCGGATTTTTTGAGACAGCAACGGCTACCCCAACGGCTAGCTGACGTGGACGAATCAGATCGCGCCACGTCAGCTAGCCGTTACAGCGTGGCCCCGCTCCCACTCTCGCCCCCCCTCTCGCCCGCACCCGCCAACGCGCCGCCCCCCACTCGCCCCCCTCTCGACCCGCTCCCGCCCCTCTCTCCTCGCCAGCGCGGGCGGTAGCCAGGCGGTAGCGGGCGCTACCGCCGGGCGACGGCGCCACCGCCCCGCGCTCCCCTCTCGCCCCCTAACGCCTCGCTGTCGCCCGGGGCGGGGCGATACCGCCCCCCGTGTCGACCCCGTTGGCACCAGCCTTAGTAGGAAGGAATGAACCCTTGCCCAGCTTATTAAAGTGCTTATCTGAACCGTCCAACGAGCAAGGAGTGTTCATGTGATCTACGAAACCTAGACGGGCTAGTTATTGACGTAGCACTACAACGACCTAGTCTCCTTGTTTGCTGCAAGTTATAGCATAGTGCCAAAAATGTGTTTGCCAGCACGGTCATCTTGTCAATGCACGAGTCACCAACAGCCCACTGCTCCCGGGTTGAGAAAGATGGCACACTTCATTTCTGACAGAAGAATCTTCATGACATGTTGGAAGAATCTGCTCGTTTCTGATTCAGAGTGAGCATAATGCACTGGCTGGGCGTCAGTCTCTAGCTAGTACTGATAGGACCGGCTATGTGCCCTTATTAATTAGTGTCGGAGAAGTTCCAGATGAGTAAAATTCAGTTGAGATCACATCTTAATGCTTGAATAAAGCACCGGCCTCCCACAATTAATTAGTTGAGAACTTGAGAGGAGAGTATGCAAATCGGCATTAATTATGGAACAAAGGTAGGAGTAGTAGTTTGTAAGCTCAAGCATCAGAGGCAGGGCCTAATACATCACCCTGAATAAACTACCCCTTTATGCAACAAGCCAAGGACTAGTAGATAGCCTAGATACACAGGCTTAAATCAAACGCCGGAACAGAGATATTACATTATATTACAAGTTCAATCTGGCTTGTTCAAATTACATCCAAACAACACAGAGTTTTGCTACGACGAGAGTTGATAATTCATAAAATTCTGGGACGGTGCTACGAAATCAAAACAGTAAATAAAACACTTGTACTCAAAGTAGCCCAATGGAACGGGAGGCTGACAAATAGGTTTATTTGGAAAATAGCTCAAACTTCTGGCAAAAGTCGCGCCTTGAATTCATCTACCCAGGAAACTCGCCTGTGACTTGCCGCAAATAGCAGGCTTGTAGACGAGTGTACTGTGTACAATCCTGCTGTACAGGATGAATACAAAATCAGTACAATGTATGTATGCACAACATATTGTAGATGAGGCCGTAAAACCACGTCATTTCACTTACAAAGATAAGGCAGCTAGTTCTTGGTGTTTGTTTATCATTCTGCCCTGACGTCTTCCGAACTGGCTTCTTCCCACTCCTTGACTTTGTACAAAGATAAGGCAGCTAGTTGTTGGCTGTCAGCTTCTCCTTCTGCCGTCCATGCTTCTTCCCTCTCCTTTCCCCCTTTGGCTACGGCATCTTCCCACTTCTTGTACGTGAAACTTTCACAGTATCTGCTGACATGGATTTCACAATTGGGGTGACAGCCGATTGCTTTTTCAATGCAAGACTCCAGAGCCTCCACCTGGCCTGGATCTGCCATGAAACAATTAATTACGAACTGGAGGTGTGCAAGGCCTGACAAATGCTCCAGGCCCGATTCTGCAAAAAAATGGGACACCACCGTCCTTTTTTTCTGGCACACCAGAGTCTTTGGCATCAATTCAAGTTGGAACCATCGGAGTTCTGGCACGGAACCTGCTGCAAATGTGAGCGGTAGCTTGTCTGCTGGACCCACTTCAAAAATAGGCTCGTAGCTATAGTGGAACACCTTTAGGAGCTTAAATCCGTTGCAACCAACAGTCAGCTTGTCCTCGGTCGTATATGTTACCGTTAGGTCAAGATGGGCCAGAGAAGGCATGCCCATGAGGAGATTGAGACCCTCCTTGTCAAACTTCAAAACACTTAAGTGTAGTTTCACGATATTTTTGAGGGAGGCCATTCCCTTGGGAACCATTCTAATGACCGAAAACATTTCAAGATCTCGGAGGTATGGATAGGTGCAGCATGGGTCCCGGAACAAACACTCACACATCTCTCCGTCATCGATCCAAAGAGAACGAAGGTTGCATTTACCCAACTCACTTATTGATGACACCAAAATTCCCATTAATAATTTTTTTTCTGTTGTGTAATCCTTGAGAGTTTCTCCCCTAACCTCTATAGCCACTTTTCTCAATTTTGTTAGATGACCAAGCTCTTCTGCAAATCGTATTGGGTTGTCGGAATTCCAGATGTTAAACTTCTCCAAGGTTTCCAAAGCTTGCATACTCCCAAACTCAACATCTGGAAACCGGGTGCCAGGGCTTACAAATAAGTGCACCAATTTTTGCAACTGCACCATAGTTGATGGCAGTCTTACTTCATAACAGTGTCTCAAATCCAGAGTCTCTAAGTGTTGTAGCTTTCCGATTTCCCCATGAAGCTCAGTAATCAGACTATTAATTCGCAAGTACCTTAACTGACATGAACTTCCTATCTGTTTCACATGCTTGTTTTCCAATAATATACATTCTTTGAGATCTAACACCCGCAAAGCATGGAAGTCCGTAAGACTGGGTATCTCCATATCTGATTCAAACACAGTCAATGAACGAACATGTAACTTGTTTTCTGTGATTGCACTGACTGCCCCAATATTCTCATCGCCAATAAAGTGCACAGACAACCGGCGAATCTTGCTTGGGAAAGAATTGCAGATACGTCCATTTAAAACAGTGGCAAATTTCTCTTCATCTGATAAAGTTATCATAAGGTCAAGCACCATATCATGGACCCGACAATATTCCACAGAACCATCGTACTCAATAAGTGGCTGAATCATATTTCTATTAACGAGTTCATTGAAACAGTTATTTGCTACTTGGTCCAAACGTCCCCACTGTGGAGCAAGGAATCCTTCAGCCATCCATTTCAATTTCAGCTCTTCACAGTTGATTTTGTAGTCCTCTGGATAAATACACAAGTACAACAAACAAGTCTTCAGTTGGTGTGTAAGATCCCAGTAACTAAGTAACAATATATCGTTCATCCCTTTTAAGTTCCCATCATTTTCAGTCGAAGAACCAGTACCAATGGAATCTAGCAGCCTCTCCCATTCATCCTTGTCATGTGTCTTCCTAGAAAGCAAACTTGCAAATGTAATAATAGCCAGTGGCAGACCGCCGCATTTTTTTAAGATCCTATCAGAAACTTCTTCCAGTTCAGTAGGACGGGGATTATCTGAGCGGAAAATTCTCTTAAAGAACAATCTTGCAGAATCAGCATCATCTAGAGGTGGCATATGATAGGGTTGACCACCGGAGTTGGAACAACACAGCTTAGCTACACCAGTAATGCGGGTAGTAGCCATTATTCTGCTACCATTATTATTATCGGGAAATGCTGCACTGACCAAATTCCAATCTTGTTCTTTCCATATGTCATCAATAATAATGAAGTACCTACATTCAGTAATGTGCATTGTTAATCATTTTTATAATTGTGAACTACTGTGTTATGTGTATCAATTAATTTGATACTTGTCAACTGATACATAAATGATTTCTAATAAATTTTTTTTTTGACGGAACCTCGTCAGAGGGCGGGGAGCTCCCGCATTGCATATAAGAAGAAATAAGAGTTGGTCCAGTTAATAAGGGGAACCGGACCCAAAAACCAAACAACACACGGTTAATTAAGGAAAACCGGTGAAAACCACGGCCAGAAGCATTTCTAATCGATTTAACGTTATCTTTATTTTTCATCAGAAGTAACTCACTGCATCCCATAGTATGTGAAAAACAATAGCATCCGAACCATAATGTGGGACTAGATGACTTTTCTTTGCTACTCTCTCCATTCCAAAATACTTGACCATGGTTTTAGTTCAGTATTTTGACTAAAATTGCGTCAAGTATTGTGGAACAGAGGTAGTAGAAGAAAGAGACAAATCTACTTTATCCCGCTAAACGATTATCCAGCTTGAAGTTTCAACCCTGAACTTCAATACTGTTTTAAGAGCTTTGTTAGGGTGATTGGAGAGGTACCACGGGTACTTTCAGGTACCTCCCCTCCTGATTAATTCTGACCGTACGATTTAACGGGTAAGTACAATTATTAAATTTAATCAGCCAACTGGTCCGTCCATCCGGTAGTCCGCCAGGCAGATCCCAGAGCGATTTCTCACCCCCGTGATCTTCCGGTGAGAGGAGACCGCTGGCCGGTGGAGCCTAGAGAGGAGAGCATGGTGGGTGTGAGCTCAGCTGAGCATGGTGGGTGAGTTCAGCTGACATCTTCCTTTGGGCATGGCGGCGTTCGCTTGTTTAGGCACCTTGCTGTGGCTGCCGCTCGCCCCCGGTGCTCCTCTGTTGCCGGGGAATGCTCTGAGCGATGGTTTCCCTCGCCTTTCTAGTGCGTCTCCTCGCCACCGCTGGCAGAGCGCAAGGTGATTAACTACTGATGATTCTCGACGAGATGGAGAAGCTGATGCGGATGAAACCGAGGTCGCCATCTTCGAACCATAACCAAGACCAGCATTGCTCGACTGAACTTTTCGAACGGGGTGCTTGGGATGGTGCGCCACAGGGTCGACGAGAAAACCAACTATATCCTCCGCAACATCCTTGTGTTCGAGCAGAGGTACATCCGGATGGCCACGGACCACCACACCCGGCTACGTGACGTCGTACATGGTGTTCATGTCGCAGCTCCTGGGCAGCCCGGAAGACGTAGCTCTTCTGTCGCGGTGGAGGGTCATCGAGCACCACCAAGGCAACGAGCCAGCGACGACGAGCCCTGTTCCGGGGGATGACGGAGGGGCCTCCTCGCCTTCAAGTTCGAGCTTAGCGGCTGCAGCGGAATGGTGGTGACGGCGCGGCAACGGAACCTGTTCAGCCTTTGAGTGTCGCTGGCGGTGGTCTGGGTCGCGTGGTCGGCGGACGCTCATGTCGCTCCTTGCGGGCCTCTTGACTGTCGTCGGCTTGTCCATGTGCAGTGACGCGCGCCAACAGCCGCCGGGGCGCTCCCCACGAACAAGGATTGGTGAGCACGCAGCGGACGGTGCCGTGGCGCTGCTGAGCCTGAGCCCCAACTGTTTCCCGCTGGGTGTTCTCACGTAAAGGATGCTCCCGGTCGTGGTGAGGACCACGCGCTCCACATGGCAAAGCTTTCATAAGAGGAAGCAAGGGCGGCATTAGGGACAACTGCCTAGGCCAATGGCTTCCATCGCGATTCGTGAGGTCGTCGTCCGCGACGTAGAACATGGTGACGCCCACGGAAGCATTGGAGGCTGGAGCGGACGGGGAAGGACCCGAGCTAAACGTGGGAGGCGGCGGCGTTGTGCTCGCCAGCGCGCAGGCAAGCGGAAGTGGGAGGAGGTGGTCAATGCGGCCTTCACGTTGATGCTGTCGCGGGAGGATACGCCCTCGACGACGGCGGCGACCATCTTCTTGGCTTCTTGCTGTATGCACCTAGTTTAATCTCCACTGTCTGTGTCTGATTTCTTGTCAATTGCTCTTAATCTGAATCCTCTCGGTGGTGCGTAGAGAGAGCAGGGGAGAGTGACAGGTGGGACAATTAGTTAAAATTAATTAAGTACCTCTTTATTAAATAAAATAAATCAATATAGTTAGTACTTCTGGGTACTTTCCAGTACCTTTAGTCTAGTACCTCCTATTTTTCAATCGTTAGATTAGAGTGGATAGACGGTTGCTAAAATTACCAACCACCATAAAACTTGTACTGTTTTAAACATTCTCAATAGAACTAGAGCCATTAATTTGATCTACGTTTGTTAAGGCTAGCTTCAACAAAATACTAATAATTCTTCTCGGTTTAGGAATTAAATAGGTTCGAACTTGCATGGTGGAATAATAAGTAAAAACAAAACAATGCACCCCGTACCTCTTTCCTGTCAAGATCAGTTTGCTTTTCCGGATTAGTTGCTCTATTTCCCAACCTCTGACTTGCATTTTCCATAAGCATCTTCGTCGATTTGAGACAGAATATTCTTCAACAGGTTCTCTAGGTCAATGGTGCGTGACACTGATAGAGACGCTCCACACTCGAAGTCTCCTCTAATCTGGCGGTATACCTCCATGGCCAGGGTTGTCTTCCCTAGCCCTCCGGATCCCACAATAGCCACCACTTTGAGCTTCAATTCCTTCTCGTCCATCAACAGGGCGGTGACGTGCTCCATCGGGCCGTCCATGGCCACCAAACCGCTAACCTCCTTGTGGAGTGCAGTTATCCGCGGGTCGATTTCCACAGTCCTCATCGGAGCGTCGTACATCTTATCAAGTTTGTACCTATCACGTCGTGCGCTCTCCTCTATGACACGGGCATTGAGGTCTTTGATCTGGGTCGCGATGTCATGGCGTGTCCACAACTTCTTGAGCCGGCGCGCAGTTCTCTTCATGAACTTCGGTTTAGCATCTCCTCTGCCAAGCTGGTCCATGAAGCGGTCGATGCAGTCTTCTATGTCGTAGCTAAGATCACGCACTTTGCCTCGCCAGTCCTTGGCCAAGCAATCAAGCGTCTCCTCCATGTCCGCCATTTTCTGTAGCAAGATTTGCATGGAGGTGAGCTCGCGCTCCAGGATCTCGATCTGCTTGCGGACCCGCTTGAGCAGCTTGTACTCGTTATGGAGCAAGTCAGCAAGCTTGACGAGGAGGGAGCTCATCGCCCCCGTCCCGGTGCTCACTCCCAGCATCTTGAGAACTCTCTGCCTACGGCTAAGTGCATAGGAAGAGAAGAAGTGGCTGAACAAGTGCCATCACTAGTCAATTGGTGGAGCTATGGCTCGGGAGGGGGGATAATTGAGCTGCTTAGGAAGATAAGAAATGGCGCTGAACAAGTGCCGTGCATGGTTGGAGTTGGAGGAGGATGGATATTTGTTCCACCGTGTTGAATCTTCCTAGGCTAGCTGTTGCATGTATTATTGCTTTAGCCCGAAGGAACACCTTTCGTTGTGTGAGGCCGTGGAACGAGCAGCATGTCGATAATAGTGACCACTCAAATGGTGACCACACAGTGTATTCGTCTCGACGGAGACGCGTGTGGGTGGACGGTTGATTTTTCAGACAGAGGTTTTCTTCGAGATATTTGTTAGGATTTGAATCCTAAATATTTTTCCTTTGTATATTGTTTGATTCACATAAGTGAATTCCCTAGGAAAAGAGTTATACCTAAATCCAATTTAGCTTACCACTACTGAACGGGTTGTGCTTCAGTGTCCCCGCCCTCTCCGAACTGAAATACATCAGGGCAGAAATCGCCATGTGCCTCTTCGTAATTAAGGGTATAACGGTCATCATAAACTATTAATTTGTCATTACGGACTAATCTAGTCATACTTAGCCATGTAGAAACTGTATGTCCTAGTTAAACATGTACGGATTTGTACGTACATACACACACACACACACACACACATATATATATATATATATATATATATATATATATATATATATATATATATATATATATTGAAAATAGTGGGCTACCACCGGTGCTAGCTACGCACCCATATCCGACCATTTAATCACCCTATAGAGCATTTTCATCCACCGATCGACTTAACGGCGTTTCTGTCCACTATTCCCCACCCGATTAAAGAAAAGCACCCTATTATCCCATCCGGCCCCGCACCTCTGACCCCGTCCTCGCATCCTCCTCCTTCCGACCTCCCACTCCCAGCCTCCCCCGTAGAAACTGCCGCCGCCCATGGATCCTGCCCCGCCTCCCAGATCCAATAGGGCGCCGCTGGCCAGCACCGACGCTGATCTCTGCGGCCACCCAGGCCGTGCCTTCTACTCGTCCTTCCCCAACCACCTCCCCCATTCCCACACACCAACCACACACTGCAACCACCTCCCCCATTCTCCCGTGCCTTCTACTCGTCCTCCCCGACCCACCGCGCGCCAAGGACGGGGGGTGGCCGCAGTTTTTTGCGCCGGCGGCTGGTGACTGCATGGGGAAGGGCCGCATGCGGGTGGTCGGAGCGGGGTCCAGGCGGCCGCGAGGGGAAACGGAAGGCAGGCGGATGGCATTTGTGGCCACTGATGCAAGCGTAGGATCCGGTGGAGGACGGCTTACCCCGCGTCTCGGTGTGCGAGGAGATCCGCGTCTCGGCGGTGGACGAATGCTCGACCCGAGATGATTCAGCAAGAGGGGCCATGGGGCTTTCCTCGCAGGATCTGGTCCCGCGCCCGCCGGCCAAGGAGAAAACAGAGATGCTGGAATCGGTCGTTTCCGGCCATCTGCCGACGTTGAAGGAGAAGCAGGGGAGGTTGGGGATGCCGCTTCCGATTTCTTGTTTGAATCTCGAGGATATCGCCCGTCGCGGAGCCCAAAAAGGCGAATCCCGGCAAGCAGCAGGGCGGCGGCGAGGAGAAGAAGAATCCCGACAAGGGCGGGCGAGGAGAAGAAGAATCCCATGGCGGCTGTTTTGGGATCCCATGGCGGTGGCGTTGTTCAGTGCAGTCGAACGGGATCGGGATCGGGATCGGTGATCCGCTGCTGTCCTTTTCTCGGTTGCCACGATGGCAACGATTTTGTGGCTTTTTTTTTTAGTTAAATGGCAGCGATGGTGGAGCCGGAAGCGGCTGTCTTTTTTTGGTTGGCTGGTAACGGACGTAATCAGCAGCAAACGGCAACACGAATCACAAGACAACATCTAATGGCTCTGAAGGCATGCGTAGCTTAGCCATGTGCTAGTTAGTATACGGACTCTAGCATGATTTAACAATTAACTAGTACAATTAATCATAATAAAATACAATGCTGCCCTTTTATGTTTTTGGAAGGGGGGACACGGAAGCACAACCAGGAACAGAACATAATCTTGCATGAAAATCTTATAAATACACTAACTCGATTCCTTAGTGGTGAGTGGAGTGAAATCCCTAGGAAAATAAATATATCTAAAATTCAATTTAATTTACGACTAAGAAATATAATCTTCCATGGAAATAATGTTAAAATATTCACTAGTTCTTTTTTGTTCAGAGGAGTTAAATCCCTGGGAAAAGAATTACATATACAGTTCTGATCGCAACTGGTACCGATTTGTAGCAACTTAATCTTAATATTCCACCGATATAATCCCCTTACAAGAATCAAAAGAGAATTTGGGATCAATGGCCGAAATGGAAGAAGAGAGAGCGTCCGCCGTGCTTGTCGTATCCTTCGAGATAGATTTTTCATTATTTCACTAGGTTTACATAAGTGGTTCTAGTCACAGACGGATTCAGGAATTTGGCGAAGGTTGCATGCGATGCAAGTCAATTAAATTCTTTTCTCGGACAGACTTAAGCATCAAATAGAACAAATATTGTCTTCATAATAGTTCTAATGCAGAAACACAAATATAATACAGCAAAAGTTCACAACACATTCAAATGTTCACAATTTCCAACGCATTCAAATGTTCACATGTAAACATAACATTCAAATATGCATATGTGATAATATTAGATATGATAGTAAATAGCATGAACTCCCAAAAGACTAATGGAAGTCTGATGACAAAGTGAAAATGTCCAAATGCACGGAAAGATAGATTAGTAAATCATATACCATACCTTTAAAAATATTCATCATGATTCACGAGGAAATGAAAAATACTTATATAGCATGAACGATGTGCTAATTAGACATATTCCTATAAGGTACATGTATTCTCCTGTTCTCCATGGCTTGAAACATATCACCATTGATGGCCAACTCAGTAGGCTTATAGACCAAAGAGAAGACAACTAATCTAAGACCTCTCACCGATGGGGGGTTCTACCCATTCCCTGATGGTCAATGTTGCCGCATGTGATGGAGAGGTGGCTTCTTTGAGCCATTGCACCATCTCTGTGACCCATGAAATGGGTAGGACTACACGGACATGGCGAAGTACTAGAGTCGGCTCCAAGCACCTGAACCGCAGGAGGTGCATGGGGTCCTTACATGGACAAGTCATTAACATAAAAAGACAAGAATCATGAATTTTCAATGAAGACTAGAGTACCTTTCGACCAATTGGATCACTGCTCCGGTTCATCCTGGCCTACGTCGGATTTTTTTTTTATAAAGGACTTTTATTACTTATATTTTTAGGCATTACATCCGATCTCTGCATAACTAAGATGCACACGACTGCCAACATACAATTCAAAAAAGTAAAGCAAAAAAGGCACCAACAGACGAATTACAATCATCTAGAAATAAAACGTCGAATCCTAAGGTGGACCAATCTAGAAATCAAGCCGCCAACGTCGGATAACTGAGGAGGTCGATGTGGTTGCTAGCTTCATTGTTACAAGTTTGAAGCTTGTGTTGTTCCCCTTTGCAAGATAAGTTCCCATTCGTTTATCGACAAGACAGCGAAGAAAAATAATAGGGATATATGAGAGGTTGAGTAGATATGGACACTCAAAAATTCTTTTTATTTCAAAGCGTTGTGGTGTTTATACTATGTAACGCTTCAAGAGAGCACTAGGAGAGACTCGCCCGGTGTGGACAACTACTCGCCCGGTTCTCTCGCTGGCAACCATGAAGCATTAGGACAGTGTCCCTCGATCTTCGATGCCACCCAATGCCGACAACAACAGTGAGGCGGTCTCTTCGGTAGCAATGTCCTCCCAGTGCCACATCATCGGTGTCATCCCGCTGCAGGTTGTTTGTGTTAGGATAGGATCTCTACAAGGGTTCACACGCAAACATCGCTCGAACCCACCGCTGATGGTCTCTGTTGTCTCTCGATGGAGAACCGACGAGGCGGTAGGGTTACTAGAACTAAAGGGTGATGTCTACGCACGCTTCTATTCTTGTAGACAGTGTTGGGCTTCCAAGTGCAGAGGTTTGTAGAACAGCATCAAGTTTCCCTTAAGTGGATTACCCAAGGTTTATCGAACTCATGGAGGAAGAGGTCAAAGTTATCCCTCTCAAGCAATCATGCAATTATGATACAAGAATTCTCTTGTGTCCCCAACACACCTAATACAATTATCAGTTGTATAGGTGCACTAGTTTGGCGAAGAGAGAGTGAAATACAAGTAATATGGATGTGTATAAGTGATAATAGCAATCTGAAGTAAAAATGGCAGCAAGCAAACGTGTGGAAGATCTGATTGTAAATGGTATTTCAATGCTTGAAAACAAAGCCTAGGGATCATACTTTCACTAGTGAACACTCTCAACAATAATAACATAATTGAATGCATAAATATATCCCTTCACTATGCTACAACGAGCCACTCTCCGGTTGAATAACAAACACCAATTCACTGTGTAGGGGTACAAAGCACCCCTTAAAGTCACGTTCCCGTATCTAGTTAACCCCACGCTGTCACTATGAGCGCCCTAGAAGGTACTAGAAAAACACCACAATTTCATAGGGTCATCCAACACAAGATATAAATATCATGCTAAACCACACGATGCACACACTTTCACCTTTACACCGTGTTCAAAGTGTTTACGGAGATCTGATAATAAAACCACTTGAGTAGCATAACATATGAAAAGTACATCTACATATTCAACTAGATTACAAAGCTCATGATCACATAACGATCACACCATGAGAGAGAGAGAGATGATACACATAACTACCGGTAGAGCCCTCAGCCCTAGGTGAGAACTACTCCGTCCTCATCATAGGAGACAGAAACGACGATGAAGATGGCGTTGGAGTCGATGGATATGGATCCGGGGGCACTTCTCCGTCCCGGCAGGGTGCCGGCATAGAGATTTCTGTCCCCCAAAACTTGTGGGCGTCGGCAGCGGAGCTACGAATTTTTTTGGTGGAAAAGGTCGATTCTTTTAGGGTTTATGCATCGGGGAGTATATATGGGAGAAAGGGTGATGCCGGGGGGTGGCCAGGGGGACCCGGGCCACCCTATGGTGTGGCAACCCTGTGGCCCCCCTTCGGGGCTGTTCAATCCTTCCTGGACGCTCCGGGACTTCTAACACTTCTGACATTTGAATTTTCCAATTCCAAGAATATTTCCAGAATAATTTTTCTGAAACTAAAAACAACAGAAAACAGGGAACTCGCTCTGTGGCATCTTGTCAATAGGTTAGTCCGGAAAGTCGATAAAAATGACATAAAGTGTATAGAAAACATGTGGGAAATAACATGAAAACAACATGGAACATATAAAATTAGGGATACGTTTATGACGTATCAAAGGGAGATGCGGTGGCCATGCTGTTGTTCAAAACAATGGTGCACATCCCATCTGTGGTGGTTGATGGAGTGTGAACACACATTCGTTAGAAGACCCCAACGGGAAGGTATGATGAGTACAACAGCAAGATTTTCCCTCAAAAAGAAACCAAGGTTTAATCGTATCAGTAGGAGAAAGAAATCACTTCTAAAGGTTGTTGACAACTGATGTTGGCAGGACGCACTACCACGTTCAGCAGCAACATGGAGTATGCACACAACACAACCAAGATACTTTGTCCCAACGAAACAGTGAGGTTGTCAATCTTACCGGTCTTGCTGAAAACAAAGGATTAGACGTATAGTGTGGAAAACAATGTTTGTTTGAAGTGAATCAAATGAGAACAGTGTTTGCAGTGAAAAAGAGGAGTGTTTGCAGTAGGTTGTATTACCAGTGTAAAAGAATGGACCGGGGTCCATAGTTCACTCGTGGTGTCTCTCCATAACAGATAAATAACATGATAAGTGAACTAATTACAGCTGGGCAATTGACAAAATAGAGAATGCACCGTAATGCATATACATGACATGATGATTACTATGAGATTCATTCGGTAATTACAATATTATACATAGATCGTAATCCAACTGTATCTATGACTAAAAATCCACCCTCGGGACGTCATCCGAGCAAAGCCTTGTTGTTTTATCCCTAGTGGCAACAACACATCCACGATCTTAGAAGTTATTGTCACTCTACCAGATTACTGGAGGCATGAACCCACTATCTAGCATAAATACTCCCTCTTCGAGTCACAAGCATCTACTAGTAGCGGAGAGCAAGCAAGATCACAAATAACATATATAATAGATCTATAATCAACTTGACATAGTATTCAATATTCATCGGATCCCAGCAAACACAACATGTAGCATTACAATAAGATGATCTTGATCATGTTAGGTACCTCACAAGATCTAAACATGATGGCACAAAATAGGAAAATACAACAATCTAGCTACTGCTATGGGCCCGTAGTCTAAGGATGAACTACTCACGCATCACTCCAGAGGCAGGCATGGTGATGAAGAGCCCTCCGGTGACGATTCCCCTCTCCCAGAGGGTGTCGGGGATAGCACAGAACCCTCCCGAACTAGGGTTAACTATGGCGGCAACTACGAAACTTTTCGTGGAAGGAGGCTCGGGTACTTGGGGTTTTCCCGAGGAAGGCACTGTATAGGCGGAAGGGCGATGTCGGTGGGCGCCCAGGAGGCCCACACCATGTGGTGGTGCGGCTAGCGGCGCGCCGCCACATGGTGTGGCCCCCTTCGAGTCTCCTCCGGACTCCGTGTACGTGACAGAAAAATAGGGGCTCTGGATTTTGTTTCGTCCAATTTCGAGAATATTTCTAGAACAACTTTTCTGAAATAAAAACCAGCAGAAAACATGAACTGGCACTGTGGCATCTTGTCAATAGGTTAGTCCAAGAAAAATGCATAAAAATGCTATGAAGTGTATAGAAAACATGTAGCAATTTGCATAATATCAACATGAACATCGGAAATTATAGATACGTTGAATACGTATCAAGCATCCCCAAGCTTAGATGTACTCGTCCTCGAGTAGGTAAAACAATAACAATAAAATAATTTCTGAGGTGACATTCTACCAACACAATGTTGATCAACATTATTGTAAAAGCAGTGCAAGCTGGGATAAAAGTACTCTAAACATAGACATGATAGATATAACTTCAAGAATGTAATTTAGCAACTATGTTGCAACATGAAAAGTAACACAAACAAAAGATCACGAATAATAATGCACTGAAAGTTATACGTTTGTTTTGAGCATGGAGAAAACATAGCAAAGTGGTATTCAGCTTGTCCTTAAAAGGATAACAAAACACAAATGTCAGGACACCTTCAAAGTTCAATTGGTGACTAGATACAAATAATTTTAGAACAAGTAATAACATAATCATGAATGAATCAATAATAAACTTTGGGACTTTGCACATTATACTCAGAATGACAACTATTCTCTTTTAATTGGTGCATAAACTTAGAAGATGAAGACTCAACATAAAAGTAAAAGAGAGGCCCTTCACAGAGGGAAGTAGGGATTACTCATGTGCTGGAGCTTTTTATTTGTTAAACAGAGGTATTGAAAACAATTTTGAGAGAGGTGTATGTCTATGTCAACGAATGATAATGAAAAACTTACCATAACTCATTCAAAGCACAGTGTTTAGACTTTTGAGAGCGGTTTCCGTTGTTTTATTAATTGGCACTTCCCCCACCTTTCTTTCACAAACCAGGGCTATTCGTGTTCACGGGTACCCACCAGCTTTCATCAAACCATGGGGAAGTGTCTTTTTGATTATATTAATTAGCACCAGCTCTTTGCAAATTTAGATAAGCAGAGATTCCATACTCATCGGGTGAAATAAGGAAGAAGAACTTTGCTTGACATAAGACACAAAAAAAACTTTAAACTACTTCCTCATGAGGTAAAACAGGGACAAAAAACAGGTATAATTTTGAAGGTTTTAAAGGTATCACACGAGAAATTTACTGTGTAGTGGCGGTTAAATACCACATATAGGTAGTTATGGCGGACACATTTGGCAAACTTTGGTTTTTTGGGATTTGGATGCACAAGTAGAGCTCATACTCACTACATGTGAAGTCTATCAAGAGACTAAGAGCGACAAACTAAGAGAGCAATAATGGCCATAATCATGCATAGCAACAAAACATTATTATTCAAAGCATAAATAATATTACAAGTCAAAAACTAAATGATCATAAAGGCTATAGGTGACTAGTTTGTAGTCATAACATGGTGTGAGCATGCGCCAAGTCAACCAAAATAAAGCATTCGAAGGAGAATACCACAGTATTATGCTTCGATATGGTAAGAACAACTCATGATTTCTTGCAATGGCATATTAAGCACTCACAGATATTTGAGTTAAGTCATGCTATATCAATAACTACTAAGCATATAATTAAAATAATATATAACATGACTGTCGCACCCTGACCTCTAGAGGATACTCACCGGTCCGAACTGGATAGTAGATGCTTGGATTACGGGGCCTAACTGCTCCCGCATCCTCTTACGAGTAGGCCAGCACTTATGTGCGACAACCAAACTCTACTATTCCATCGTCGATGTAAACTATCCCATAGAGATCAAGATACTACCATTGACGTACTTCATACCATTCACACATGGTACGTCAACGGCGTTAAACGGAATGATACCACAACATATCTCTAAGACACAAAAGATGGAAATAAGTTGCAACCGGCCCTCACTAGGGCAGAGAATAGCAAATACAATCATCCAGAGGACACATGTCCCAACATATCATCATTACATAGCAGCGGAAACAAACAAAGTGTCTGAGTACAGACAAAATCCAACTAGGCTTAAGAAGCCGGAAATGAAAAGAAGACGGAGCCCATCCACGTAGTCTCGGATCCTGCCCGGGTCCGCTATCTACTCGTCAACAGCCTCGTCGTACTCCACGTAGTAGCCTCCATGGGGATCCTCAGAACCGTAGTCTGCAGAACACGCAGCCCCATAGGGGTCAGTACAGACAAGTACTGGCAAGCAAGACTCACACTTCACCAACGTGTATCCGGCAACACCAGGCACAAATGCTTTAGGTTCAACGGAAGAATAGGTGATATAAAAGATGCGGCAGCGGGCTGCGCTAACCAACTACAGAAACATACTACAACTTCCGGCTAACAGAAAGAAGATAAGATAGCGTATCGTAACCAACTACTGTTAACCACCAAACAAAACCCATCCAATGTCACCCCTACTAAGGAAGCAACCCAAGGATAACTCACACAGTTGGATTAATGATGATTCAGGTTATTGTGTCAATAAGCCTATTACTGGTCAACTTAGTATTAGTTAGGTGTAAGTTGTTCTGGGTACTTGTTAGCCAGTACTTTCACCAAGTCAACCATAACCACGGAAAACACGGCTTCTCGAGAAGATTTAAACCTGCAGGGATGCACCAATTTGGCCGTACACGTAAGAATAACCCGCCAGATGGGATGCCTCCCACCAAGCGGGGCACTCAACACAACCCAACTCTTCTTCGCATCAAGCCCAAAGCACCTTGAGCGCACGGCTAATCAAGCCCCCGAAGAAAAGGGGACCCTCATAGCACTCTAAGAACGTGTCTCCCTATATGCCGACTACGAAAGTTCCACCCTGCGCTGGGTTCGCAAAAACATGCATGCGGCAAATGGAAAACCCGAACTAAATGAGGCCATTTGGACGAGATGCGAATCGGGTCAAATTGAGGGGGGCGCCCATACACGCTTCCCACATGCGGTTAGTGCGCTCATCATGGATCAGTAGACAAGACCCTTTTCCTCATTAGGGTCGACACTAGCAGGCCTCAAAACCACGCAGGGCCTCCTGCCGGTGCCTCCTCATCAAATTATTATTACCATTAACATTAACATGTTGATTGATTAAACACCGAGCCCACAGAACATAACTAAGTAATATAAAATAAGTAACCGACAGCAGACTCGAGCACAAGCAACCCTAATCATGCTAGTAGGACTAAGGCAACAAGCAAGGGGTTATAGGTATGGAGGTGAGGCAATATCAGGGTTATAGGATAACATGTGATAGGATTCGGGACACAAGCAACGATTCATAGGGCTAGCAGAAACAGACAACAGAAAGTATCGGTATCTAGTGTGGAACAGGAACACAATGGTTCATGTGAGTGAATACTTGCCTGCAAACTCAGTAGCCTGGTACTGAGCTAACTCCTCAGAAGTAGTGTCGTAAACCTCGTCAGACTCAACGTCGTCGTCTATTCGATAAGAAGCAAACAAACAATCGAAAAGAGACGAACAATCAATACATGATATAATGCACAATCATGGGATGATGCATGGCAATTTAATTGGTGCATCAAAGGTAAACTACTTGACAAGATAACATGTTTAGATGGACCCATATGCAATTTAGATTGCATATGGAAAGCCCATGAAGTTAATGTGGGATTAAATGATCTACAATTGATTAACATGTGTAAGTTGTTTAGCATGATGCATGCATGATGAAAACAATAAGGTAACAACATTAGATGCAATTAGAAGGGAATTTACCAAGTGTGGAATTTTATTTAACAAGTTAAGAATCTTGGCTTCTTAATGATGTTACACAAGCATTTTTTGTTTTCATCAAGATTAATTGCTCAAAACAGATGGCAAATGTTATATTTGAATAGAGCACAAAATTTTAGGTGGACTACATGTTTCAATTATTAGAAAAGGAATTACAATGATTTAATTATGAATTAAACAAGTTTAAACAAGTTTTAAATGAATTTAAAACAAGTATGAATATTAATTGAATTTTATTTGTTTAAAACATTAAATAAAATTCATATTTGAAAAGATTATGTTTTTCTGGTTTGAAAACATATTTTATATGTTCAAAAATAATTTAATTTGAGCAAGTGATGAATTTAGCAAATTTAAATGATTTAAACAAGGTTTAAATTATTTAAGCAATTTTAATTATTCAAAACATGAAACAAAATATATATTTGGAAAGGTGGTTTAAAATGGCATGGAAAACATATTTTATTTATGTTATTTGGATTAAGTATGAATTAGTTATGGATTTAACCAATTTGAAAATGATTTGTTTGAACTTAAATTTTGAATGCATTTAAAATGTTCAAAACAGAATACAATTGGCTTAAATGGATAGAGAATTAAATTTGGTTCAACAAACATATTTTATTTATATTATTTTGAGTTATAATTTAAAAGTTATTCACATTTTAAATTTGAGGACCAATCTGTAAAAGAAATAGGACTTAAACTGAAAAAGAAAAGGCTGAATTCTATTTACACCGCGCAGTTAACTACCCTACGGCACTGCCAGTGGGCCCTGGGGCCAACGTGGCCAGCGTGTGCGCGCGTGGCAGCACGGGCCACTGACGAGTGGCCCCTGCCTGTCAGCGGCTCGCGAAAAAATGTTGGTTTTAATCGCGAGCGCCAGGGCTCGAACCCGCGACCTGGGCGCGCGAGGGTGCAGTGCTGCCACTGCGGTGCGAACGTGTGCTTGTCAGTATACGCGATGCAGTGAGGTTAACATTCAGTTTCGTTAACTGAATTTTCCTGCGCGCGCGTTTGTCTGAACCTTGACAGAGATCGACGGTAGCCGGCGGCGAGCTGCCCGCGTGCTGGCTCGCTGCTGTCGTGGTGTGCGTACTGGTGTGTAGTGCGTGCTCGCGGACATGAGAGAGAGGAAGGAGAGAGAGGTGAGAGGCGGTGATCACCGTGAGGGACATAAGGTGGTGGTCGACGGCGAGGTGGACGACGCGGACAGCGGCGAGGATGGCGGCGGGGATGCAGTGGCTTGCTGGCGTCGTGCAGGTGTCGATGATGTCGAGGACGACACGGCGGGTTGATCCCCGCGGTCAGCTAGGGTGGAGGGGCACGGCAACGGCGACGAGCGCCATGGATTCAGACGACGGCGACGGTGAGGTTCAGAGAGGAGTGGAAATTGCGGCAGAGAGAGGGAGAACGACGGCGGCGGCGCGAGGGGATAGGGTAGGTAGGTGCTAGGGCTGCTCGGGGACCTAGGGGGTAGGTTTGTCATATTTCCCTCTATCATAATAATTTCCAGTAGCATCATGAACAAACTCAACAACATAATTATCACATAAAGCATGTTTGTCATGGTCTAAAAGCACACAATTCAAATCAAGCTCAAAAATAGTGGGATCAAAATTATAAATCAGCTCCTTTTTCACTTTTAGCAATAACAAAACAAGATGATTGGTCACTCTTAATTGGTATAGGACACATTATAGCAATCCTATTTTCAGTAGTATTATAATTTATAACATCAAGTAACACAGGACCATCATCTAGAGCATTATCATATAAATTTTCTAAACAAACTTCCTCATTATCATGCATATCAATAGTTTGAATAAATGGAGGATTATCATAGGATTTATCAAAGTACCATGGATTATCATAAATAACAGTAGCAATATCATTCTCACAAGTTTCATTCATAGTAGTATCAAGGTCACAAGTATAGAAAATATCAACTTCATCAAAAAGGGATATTTCAAAAGAATCAATAGAATCATCACAATTATGAGTTAAAGAGTTACTATAATTGGGAGGTAGACATGGGTAGCTCCATTCTTCCTCCTATTGATCATCACTTTCCTCCTCTTTTCATCCAATGAGCTTCCAGTTTCAGCAATTTCTTCTTCCATACGTTCCTGCAAGGCATTAGTCTCTCCCTCCTGGGGAGAGAATCTATTAACATAATGAAGTATGTAGTAATTACAATCCTTGTAATTATCAAAGCAATATTCAAGTATAGCATAAATATCATATTTATAAGGTGCGTCATCAATACTTTCAAGTAAATAGGCAATTTCTAATGCACCCTTCCAAGCAATAAATTCTTCAATTTGTTCCACATCATAAAATTCCTAATTTCTCTTAACATAAGAACATATGGTAATATTATCATTATACTCACATTGAAAAGGGAGGTGTTTATACCTCCTACAACAGCGAGATTTATCGAAGCAATAAGTAACATTATAAGTAGAGCACAAGTTTCTAGTATAGTCATGCAATTTATTAATTTGCTCCCATAAGTGTATCCCTTTTTGTGACAAGCGGTGTTCCTTGTAATATTTTTGTTGATCGTCCGTGAACCCATCTTTCCAATAAGATCTAGTTACAAAGACATCAGACATTGATAGCAAGCATGATAAAGCAAAAAAATAACAACTAGAATAAGAACTATTTTGTGTGTGTTTTTGATATAGAGAAGCAAACAAGACAAAATAAAATAAAACAAGCAAAACAAAAACAAAGTAAAGAGATTGGAAGTGAGAGACTCCCCTTGCAGAAATTCTCTTCCTCCTCGGCAACGGCGCCAGAAAACTTTGTTGATGACTGACGTTGGTAGACCCCTAGTGCTAGGTGTGAAGACTGCAGGAGCAATTTTTCCCTCAGAAAAGAAACCAAGGTTGAATCGACCAGTAGGAGGACAAGCAATATCTGAAGGTTGATGAAGCTGAGGTGGCAGGGCGCACTACCGGTTCAGCAACAACGTGGAACCTACACATCACAATCAAATTACTTTGCCCCAACGTAGCAGCGAGGTTTTCAATCTCACCGTTTTTGCTGAACACAAAGAGATTAAACGTATGGTGTGGAAAACATTAGGAAAATAGTAGGAACAGCATGAAAGATGTAGGTGTTTATCTGTATGAGGAAAAAGGACCAGGGTCCACGGTTCAATAGTGGTGTCTCTCCGTGAAAGATAAATAACATGTGTGGTGAACAAATTACAGCTGGGCAACTGACATAAATGAAGGGTGCACCCTAGTGCATATGCAAGACATAAAGATTACTATGCGATTCATGCGGGCATTACAACAAAATACATAGACCGTTATCCAACTGCATCTATGACTAATAATCCACCCTCCGAATATCATCCGAAAAAACATGGGGTATTCAGTTGCGAGCAACAGATAATTGCAGTAAGAAAAGTGTGTAATGTAAACCATAATATCCTCCTTAGACAAAGCATTGTTGTTTTCTCCCTAATGTCAACAGCACATCCACCATCTTTCACGTTTATCAGATCCCAGCAAACACAACATGTAGCATTACATAAAGATGATCTTGATCATGTTAGGCAGCTCACAAGATCTAAACATGAGGTACAAAGTGGAGAAAACAACCATCTAGCTACTGCTATGGACCCGTAGTCTAGGGATGAACTACTCACACATCACTTCGGAGGACGGCATGGTGGTGTAGACCCCCTCCGATGATGAATTTCTCTCCCGGCAGGGTGCCGAGGAGAGCTCCAGAACCCTCCCGATCTCGGGATGACGATGACGGCGGCCTCGGGTGTTGTTTGGGGGAAAAGTGGGATATTTCTAGGGTTTTTGCCTTGGGGGAATAAATGGGCGATAGGACATAGGCGGTGGAGGCCTGGGGTCCCAAACCACCCCCTGGCGCGGCCAAGGGGGGGCGCCGCCCTATGGTATGGACCCCCTGAGGCCCCCCTCCGGGTCTCTTCGGGACTCTGTGGAACCTCTGGGATTTCTAAGACTTCTGGGCTTCGAATTTTCCAATTCCGAGAATATTTCTGGAACAACTTTTGTGAAACAAAAAATAGCAGAAAACAAGAACTGGCTTTGTGGCGTCTTGTCAATAGGTTAGTCCGTAAAATCGATAAAAAAATGACATAAAATGTATAGCCAACATGTGGGAAACAACATGAAAACAATCATGGAACATCAGAAATTAGGGATACGTTTATGATGTATCAATGCACTATTTTTCGGTCCATCGGGAGCGTTTGCTTTATTGACACCCTTTGTCTAAATGACCTTGACTTCTCCTCTGCTTGCCTTTTCCTCCACCTAGAGAATGAGGGCGTGGTTCCCCTCTCCCTTCTGTTTCACGACTTGGAGGGGGAGACCACCACCGAGCTCAAGCTTGAAGTCGTACAGTGCTGGCCTTCCTCCTTGGCTGGTTTCTCCCATGCTGGCCACTACAGGAAAGGGGAATCCAAAGTAAGAGATCAATGGGCCAGGTCTAGAACTCCACCGAAGCCTAACCGGCAGGGGCAGAGACATGCCACGTAGGGGAGGTGGCGGTGGCATCCCTCCTCGGGGCGGACTCAACGACATCGACACCTCATCTGAGAAGGCCGTTGAGGTCGTTGATCCCACCTCTGACAACGAGGCTTCCCCTGCCGAGGCCCTGCCCATCTCCGGATCATCCACCAGCCTGCCCATGGACCTGTGGGCCCGCGTCATCTCCGGGTGCAATGCTGGGATTGGCTCTCCCGCGCCCAAGCGTGGCCCTGGAGATGAAGACGGTCCAGTGGAGGGGGATACGTCCACAGTGCTCTGAGACCGCATCCTCTCGCGCCGTCTGGCAGCGGAGTTCCCGAAGACTTGGCTCGATGCCGAGCAGGTTAGCACTTGTTGCCCCCTTCTTTACCTCTTGTTTCAACTTCAACCGATGAACCTCCCTCACGGACTAAAACTCCGCCTCTTCTACTTCACTTGTATGACACCTTGGTGATTCCTTCTTCACCCCTCGCCCCCATGACCACGCTGACGCTGAGCATGGGACCGCCGCGATTCTCCATGCTGGTTCCGAAGAGCACGAGGACGCGGCGCAAACAGCGGGTCCGCAACAAAAATGCGGCTGATTCTGCCTTCAAGGCGTGCCGCAACGCTCGCCTCGTGACCAAGGATCCCCCCATGTTCGTCGACATGCTGACCAGAGCGAAGGCGGCAAAGTCCTCATGTTCGACGCGGCGAAAGGCTCGGGGCGCCTCCGCACGACCCTCGCAACCCTCTGCATAGACGACAGTGTCCCCGAGCCTATCAGCCTTTCCCTACTTGGCGCCCCCTGCGGCGTCGACCCCGCGGCCGTTACGTCTCGCGGCCTAGTGACCTCCTCTGCGCCATGATTGCCGCCTCCTTCTGAGGACCTCGCAAAGGGGGCGCTCCGCCCATTTCTTCGCATGCGTCCCTTAGCCGCTGCGCCGGAAGTAGGTTTAGGCTAACCCCAGGTTCCCTTCTGTGTGCCTCCGTGGCTGGAACCTTTTCTCTTTTTGGCTCTGTTTGCCGGGGTTCTGCGAATGATGGTGCTAGGCCGCTCGCGTTTTGGCTGTCTTCCGTTGTGGCGTGCTCCCTCTATGTGTATCTGTCTGACCAATGTGGTTGACTGTTTATTTGTGTTACTGCTGGAATGTTCGTGGCTTGGGTGATCAGGAAAAATGCTCTATCGTAAAAGATGACCTCGCCGTTGACCTTCCCCTCGTGCTGGCCCTTCAAGAGAGCAAACTCTCCTCGCTGACACCGACCAAAGCCGCCAGTTTTCTCCCCCTTCTCTCGGTTCATTTCAGCGTATAAACGCTTCAGGCTCCACGGGTGGGATCATTACTGCTTGGGACTGCAACCTATTCACTCTCGACTCCTCCTTTTCCTCCGAACACGTGCTGACTGTGGACATCACCTCCACCGCCGATAACTCTATAACCTGATTTTCAACGTCTACGCCCCGTGGGCCAGCCCTGATAAGGCTCAGTTTCTCCTTGACCTCCATAGCCACGAAACGAGAGATTCTACCCTTGGGTCCTCCGTGGCGATTTTAACATGTGACGGTTCTCGGAAGACCGCAACAATCAGAAGCTTAACCAGGCGGAAGCTGACATGTTTAATGATTGCATCCACAAGCTTGCGCTGATCGAGCTACCCCTTAGGGACCGGAGCTACACGTGGTCCAACCGGCGTCCAAACCCCACACTTGTTCTCCTTGACAGGTTCTTCCTTAATAATGCTGCCAACACGCGTTCCCCCGGTTCTTTCTTGCCTCTCTTTCTAGGGACACCTCTGACCATGTTCCGCTATTCGCCACCATCACCTCGTCCATCCCCCGGTCGAGGATCTTTCAGTACAACCACTCCTGGGCTCTTCACCCCAGTTTCTGCTCGTCCATTGTCACGGCCTGGAGTTCTACCCACGGTACAGATGCCACGACACGCATCGTTGCTCGTCTCCGTAGATGCCGTATCGCCTGCAAAAAATGGAAAAAATGGTGCCCTCACTTCCAGCAACGGGAAATCGACGCTCGAATTGTGGTTACCCTCCTTGATTGGATCGAAGAAGCTCATCCCCTCTCCTCACTGGAGGCTGGCCTTTGTTCTCTTGTTATTGAGGCGCTTCACACTGCAATCCGGGAGCGGGGGGTTTATTGAGAGCCCGGGTAAAGGTTCTCTTCGCCTTGGATGGCAACGAGAACACTAGCTACTTCCACGCCCTTGCGTCTTGTCGACAGAGGCGAAACTCGATCCCTGTTCTTGAGCGCAATGGTGAAACTCTCCTCAATCATGCGAAAAAAGCCAAAGCCCTAGAGTCCTAGTACAAACTCCTCCTTGGCACTACATTCTCCCGCGTCTGGAACTTCAATTTTGCTAGCCTCTACCCTAACCCCACGAGCCTCACCTCTTCCCTTACTGCCTCTTTCACCCCGGCAGAAATCTCTAGCGCCCTCTCTCGCATGAACAAAGACTCTAGCCCCGGTCCCGATGCTTTCGGCCCCCGCTTATTCTCCACCTTATGGAGTACTGCCGCACCTGACATCCACGCGGCGTTCACATGCTTCCACTATGGAGCTATGGATCTCTCTCGTATCAAACGCGCCTTCCTCGTCTTGCTCCCTGAACACGATTCCTCCCGTTCCCCCGGAGACTACCGCCTGATTTCACTTCAGAACTGCATCGCTAAGATCATCGCGAAATGCCTCACGACACGCCTCCATAACTCTATCCACGCCTTAGTAGATCCCGACCAAACTGGGTTCCTCTCGAGTCGGCGCATCTCAGAAAACATTGTCTACGCTGCCGATATTATCCGGACTTGCCACCTCCAGAAAACCCTGCCATGGTCTTCAAAATCGACTTTCGTAAAGCCTTCGACTCTGTCAACTGGACAACCTCTTAGCTATCCTTCGTGCCAGTGGGTTCAATGAGGTGTGGTGCTCCTGGATGCTTTCCATGCTATCATCAGGGCACACCGCTATCATCCTCAATGGGGTCTTCGGCCCCTGGATCCGTTGCAAAAATGGCCTTAGCCAAGGTGATGCCTTGTAACCCTACGTGTTCATCATTGTGGCTGACGTCCTCCAAGAACTTGTTAGGCACGCCTTCATTTCCCACGGACTCGCCCACCCCTTGGACCCCTTCAGACCTTGCCCCGTCCTCCAATACGCAGACAACACCCTTATCATTTGCAAAGGAGACCTCCCCTCCGCGCTCCTCCTAAAAAATATCCTAAATAATTTCGTTGATGCTACTGGTCTCGCTATAAACCTCCAAAAGTCATGCTTTGTCCCCATGCACGTTACACCTAAGGATGTAAACGGCAGCGGCGTCCGCTGGGCCCGTTTACGCCGCCCGCCAAAATTTGCATATATGGCGTATGCGGCTTACCACCTAATTAAATGGACTATGTGGCGAACCCACCAAAGCCCACCAAACCCACCAAAGCCCGCAGTTTTCTCTCTTCCTCATTCTCTTCCATCCCTAGCAGTTTTCCTTCCCCTTCTCCTGGAGCTGAGCAGGAGAGCGCCGCTGCTAGCCGTCACCATGCCAAGGGGGCCGTCGAGCGCCGCTGCTAGCAGCCTCTCCGGCTGCACGTCCCGGGCACCACCCGCCTCCAAGCTCGCCGCTATGGGGACGGAGCTCTTCCACAAACAGATCCACCTTCTCGGTCAGTCCCTCCTACCTCCTGCACGTCTTCCTTCGAGGGCGCTACGCTGCTACCCTACTCACATGTTGGCGTCCTCTTCATGTCAAGAACCAAATAAGCTTCTGCATATGATGCCTGGGACGGAGCGGTTGTCGCGGCGCCGCTAAGCCACGTAAAGACGCCAAAAATAATTAGCGACTGCTACAAAAACTGCTAATCACGTATGTGGCCGAAGCAGCAACTCCGTTTGTGTCCAGCGGTTTGCCCACTTACATCCCGAGTTACACCTGAAGTATCCTCACTGATTGATGCAGCTCTCGGGTGTGATGTCTCGATTTTCCCTCATCCATACCTCGGGCTCCCTCTCTCCCCTACAAAGCTTCCCACCTATGCATACTCCTCTCTTATCACTTCCTTCGATCGACTAATTGCGGGTTGGAGTGCCATGCTTCTTTCTTCGGGTGGTCGTTTGGTTTGGTTTTATGCAATGTCGTTCTTAATAATCTTGCAACTTTTTTTATGTGCTCCTTTTTACTTCCCCGTGGTGTGATCGACACGATCGATAAGAGACGATGTGCCTTTTTCTAGACTTGCAAGGATTCATGTCCGTGGCTAGGTGTCTAATGGCTTGGGATAAAGTGTGTTTGTCTAAACGGGTAGGAGGATTCGGGATGCGGGACTTGCAGCGTGCAAACGTGGGACTCCTCATGAACTTTGTGCATAAGCTTCACCAGCAGGAGAAGCTGCCGTGGAAGGACCGGTTCCACCGCTCATACAACAGGGATCTGGGTAACCGCTCTTCTGCTCCGTCCTACCTAGAGAAAATACTACACCACTTCCTCCCTACATACTATTCTATCACCACATGCTCGGTGCGCAGCGGCGCGCATATTTCCTTTTGGTGTGACCGCTGGCACTGCGGGGAGGTCTTGGCCACCAGATACCCCGCCATCTTCTCTCACTGCCTGTGGCCGAACATCTCAGTTGCCACGGCCTGCTCCTCCTTCTTGACCTTCCGCCCGAGGCTATCTACTGCCGCCTCGGAGGAACTCACGCAGGTACTTCGTATAACATCCTTGGTTACACTCGACGACGGTGCGGACGCCCGCCAGATGGCTTGGGGGTCGGAAACAGCCTTCTCCTCCCGAGCCGTCTATGCGGAAACTACCAAGGTCATGCTGCTGGACGAGTTCGCGATGATCTGGTGGGACACTCGTCTCCCCGTCAAGATCAAGATTTTCTGTTCCCTCTCCAACATCGACCGGCTCAGCACGCGTAGCAACATCCACTTCAAAGGTTGTGCATCACCTCCCTTCTTTGTGAGCTGCGGGGCCACGGAAACTATTCGACACATTCTCTTCCACTGCATGTGCGCATCGAAAACGTGGAGCCTCGTGACACACGGCACTCCTCCTGCCGGTTCTATTTGGGATATACCATGCCCCGGACAGACGAGCGTGAACGTTTGGAGGCTCTGTATGGCTGCCATACTTTGGCAGCTTTGGAAGGCGCGCAACGACCAAGTCTTCAATGGTAGGAACCCCTCGGCATCGGAGGTACTTCATCGGGAAACCGAGTGCTTCCAGCTATGGTCTCACAGGCTTCCACGCTCCCTTAGTACTAGGGTCGAGACCCTGAGTGGCCTCCTATTACGTAGACTCTCACTACCCCTTCCCTCTCCCCCTATGTATCTGTTTTGTTAAATTGTAACGAGACCATTGGCCCTCGGGGCCCGCTTTCGAGTAATATAACAAATCGTGGGGAAATATCTTCCCCCCGTCATTCTAAAAAAAATGCAGTTGTACTTGCGTCGCCACACCACATGATACATCCAGTGTCTTCCGCAAGGCATACTATGTCGGGGGAGGCTAACTTACGGGCCGGTGACCATAGGGACGGTTAAATTTCAGACATAAAGTTTCCATTTTGGGTAAATTACATTTTTGGTAATTTTCTATTTGCATACATCAAAAGAATATTTTTAGGATCAAGAAAGAAGAATGAATTGAACAAATAACAAAAGAATGTAGAGGGGAACAAAAGGAAACAAAGGCCATGAAACGGGGAGTAAAAGGTTTGCATGCGCATAGGCCCCACCTCTAGTCCCATGTGTATGTTAATTAGGCAGGTAATTAGGAGAGAAGGTACATTGGGTGGAATTTCACCGCCTTTACGGTCAACCGTGAAGGAGCAATCCTGCTTAGTATGAAGGAATGAACCCTTGCCCAACTTATTAAAGTGCTTATCTGAACCGTCCAACGAGCAAGGAGTGTTCATGTGATCTACGAAACCTAGTCAGGCTAGTTATCGACGTAGTCTCCTTGTTTGCTGCAAGTTATAGCATAGTGCCAAAAATGTGTTTGCCAGCACGGTCATCTTGTCAATGCACGAGTCACCAACAGCCTACTGTTCCCGGGTTGATAAAGATGGCACACTTCATTTCTGACAGAAGAATGTTCATTTTTTTTAGATAAAGAATGTATATTAATATCGAGAAGATACAAATTACACCCAGCCTCTGCAACTACGCAATAACCTGAGTTATTACGGATGCACACATCCGAAATACAATAAGAAGAAGAAATAAAAACAAAGGTCCCGCTATAGTGTTGCAGTCCTTGGAGCAACCACACAACCACCACCAAAACAACACATGTCCAATTCTTCAAAAGAAACATATTTAAGAAGACAGGTGCCATGCACAAGCAATTAAGGCCAGACCTTGTGTTTTCATCCTGAAGATAATACTCGCTCTCAAAATAATGACTCCAACAAGACCAACACCAGTTATGACCTTGGATTTTTACCCTGAAAGGTAGGACTTTGAACTTCAGGGCATCTCCAGTCGCCCCCCTAGAGCCCCCCCCCAGGCGGTCTTTTTAGCGCCGGAAGCGGCGAATAGCGCCTTTCCGCACCAGAAGCCCCCCAGAAGCCCAAATAGCGTCGTTTTGGCGCTATTTCGCGCCGCCGCACCTAGGCCAAACCCAACCCGCTGGGTTCGGCTTGGGGGGCGAAACTGCGCTGCAGCCCGCGCGGGCCAGCTCTGTCAGTGACGCGCCGAAAAAACGCGGGAACAGAAACCCCCGCCCGTGACTTTCTTCTCGGCGGCCACGCCGTCAAAGGCTGCCGGAGTAATGGTGTGGCGGCCGGCCAGTGCATGCCCCCCAGTCAAAGGCTACCGGATTAATGGCGGGGCGGCAGTGGTGACACGCGCGACGCAGTGACTGGCCCGCCAGGCTATAAAAAGGGAGCTCGCCCCTCGCCGTTCTCCCATTATGGCCTCCTCCTCCTCGCCGTTCTCCCATTCTCGCCTCCTCCTCCTCGCCACTCTCGCCGCACCTAGCAACGATGCCTCGCCACTGGGATGCGTGGCCCGACAGCGACGGAGAGGACCAGCAGCCGGCGCAGGAGGTGGCGCCCGAGCAGCAGCCGGCGCAGGGAGCGGCGGCGCCCGAGCAGCAGCCCGCCCAGGAAGAGCTGGCGCCCGAGCAGCAGCCCGCGCTGGAGGAGGGAACGGAGGAGGCAGCCGGTGTGGCCGGAGCAGCACGCGGCCTACCACTCCTTCGAGACCACGCGGAACGAGGAAGCGTTCCACCAGGTCCTCGGCGGTGGCGGCCGAGGCTGCCGCCGTTCGGGCATCTCTGGAGACCCACCGTAGGGAAGAGGCGGAGCGCGAGGCGTACCGGCAGCTAGCCGAAAACGCGGCGTCGGTCGAGCAGCAGGCGCTCATCGCGCAGTACGAGGACGACCGTCGGCAGGTGGCGCTGCAAAGCGAGCGGCGCAACCGCCAGCCCTCCGAACAGGCACAGCTCCACCGGCTGCGGGTGCAAGGCCGGGCGGAGCGTTGCTGGCTCGCCATGGCGGCGAAGGATGACGGCGAAGCTGGCCCCTCCAACCGGCTCGCCATGGTGGCGAAGGATGACCGCGAGGAGGACGACGATGAAGACGACGACGCCTAGAATAGTCGCCGCCGTAGATTTATAAGTTTTTCGCACTGTTTAGTTTATTTCTCGATGTTTAGTTCAAATTTGCGTCGAATCAAATAAAATGTGTCGAATTTTTATTTCTCTGTTTTTTGGGCCGAAACTTGGGCTCGAGGGGCGACTGGGAAGCCTGCCCCCCCAGGTTTCAGATTAGAGCCGTTTGGTGCCGCGGTGGCCCCATAACAGCGGCGTTTTGGGCCCTGGGGGGGGGGCGCAACGGCTGGAGATGCCCTCACATATGATGTCTCCCTCTCATACATGCCGCTGCAACAAATCATGAAACACCAAGCAAGTTCCTCTTTGCCAGATTCGAACCACAATCTCCAGTCATCATATCTCGTCTCTATGTCATTCTCCGCCACCACCATGGTAGCCAACAGAGCTTCGAAGCGCTCCCTCTGAAACCCAACAGGCCAGAAACGGGTGCGCACGACCGAATCCCACCCGATCCAGCAATCTCCAGGCATAATACGCTATGTGAGTTCACCGGCAGAGCCTTCCGGAACTCGACACCTTGGCTAGATCAAAGAGCACACATCAGGCAGATCGTTGTCATGGCACAGGAGAAACCCTAGGACCACCGCCATTATTAAAAGTCTCGCAGACCCCGACGTCGCGAAACCACTCCTAGCAGCACCGACAGTACCGGAGGAGGTAAACCAGTGTAGATGTAGGAATCGCCGGCATGTGGAGCACAGTCAGCCCATCCGCAGCCCCTGGCTGGCTAAAGCTGACGTGCCCAGATCAACGAAGATCCAGGTCACTAGGCGCAACCAATCAAGCGAATCGACCAAGATCGGATCGCCCTCGGAGCGAAGGGGCCAAGACGGATCGCCCACGACCTCCTCCACCCACCGTGCCGCCGGTACCTACCGCTGCCGGCCCCCCAATCGACAGAGCCGCCTCGGGAACCAGCACACGGATCCGCCGCCGCCATCCGCCACCCGCCCTATGCCCGCAATCCAGCGGCGCTGCCCCGATCGCAGCTTCGCCGATCGAGCGCCCACCACCCCTTCCGTCCGGGACGGCAAGGGAGCCGTTACCGCCGCGAGAGCCCGCGACGACAGCGGCCAGGGAACCTCACGGGGAGAGGAGCTGTTAGGCTTTGGTGCGGGGGCCTCCGGAGCCGCCCGAGGGGGAGCGGCCCGAGAGGGAGAGACTATGTACGCTGACTTCAACAATGAGATACATATCTCCAGAAGAATCTTCATGACATGGTGGAAGAATCTGCTCGTTTCTGATACATATCTAGCTAGTACTGATAGGAGCTAATATGTGCCCTTATTCATTAGTGTCGGAGAAGTTCCAGATGAGTAAAATTCTGTTGAGATCACATCTTGATGCTTGAATAAAGCACCTCCCCAAAATTAATTAGTTGAGAACTTGAGAGGAGACTATGCAAATCAGAATTAATTATGGATCAGAGGTAGGACCGTAGGAGTAGTAGTTTGTAAGCTAAAGCATCAGAGGCAGGGCCTAATACATCACCCTGAATAAACCACCCCTTTATGCAACAAGCCAAGGACTAGTAGATAGCCTAGATACACAGGCTTAAATCAAACGCCGGAACAGAGATATTACATTATATTACAAGTTCAATCTGGCTTGTTCAAATTACATCCAAACAACACAGAGTTTTGCTACGACGAGAGTTGATAATTCATAAAATTCTGGGACGGTGCTACGAAATCAAAACAGTAAATAAAACACTTGTACTCAAAGTAGCCCAATGGAACGGGAGGCTGACAAATAGGTTTATTTGGAAAATAGCTCAAACTTCTGGCAAAAGTCGCGCCTTGAATTCATCTACCCAGGAAACTCGCCTGTGACTTGCCGCAAATAGCAGGCTTGTAGACGAGTGTACTGTGTACAATCCTGCTGTACAGGATGAATACAAAATCAGTACAATGTATGTATGCACAACATATTGTAGATGAGGCCGTAAAACCACGTCATTTCACTTACAAAGATAAGGCAGCTAGTTCTTGGTGTTTGTTTATCATTCTGCCCTGACGTCTTCCGAACTGGCTTCTTCCCACTCCTTGACTTTGTACAAAGATAAGGCAGCTAGTTGTTGGCTGTCAGCTTCTCCTTCTGCCGTCCATGCTTCTTCCCTCTCCTTTCCCCCTTTGGCTACGGCATCTTCCCACTTCTTGTACGTGAAACTTTCACAGTATCTGCTGACATGGATTTCACAATTGGGGTGACAGCCGATTGCTTTTTCAATGCAAGACTCCAGAGCCTCCACCTGGCCTGGATCTGCCATGAAACAATTAATTACGAACTGGAGGTGTGCAAGGCCTGACAAATGCTCCAGGCCCGATTCTGCAAAAAAATGGGACACCACCGTCCTTTTTTTCTGGCACACCAGAGTCTTTGGCATCAATTCAAGTTGGAACCATCGGAGTTCTGGCACGGAACCTGCTGCAAATGTGAGCGGTAGCTTGTCTGCTGGACCCACTTCAAAAATAGGCTCGTAGCTATAGTGGAACACCTTTAGGAGCTTAAATCCGTTGCAACCAACAGTCAGCTTGTCCTCGGTCGTATATGTTACCGTTAGGTCAAGATGGGCCAGAGAAGGCATGCCCATGAGGAGATTGAGACCCTCCTTGTCAAACTTCAAAACACTTAAGTGTAGTTTCACGATATTTTTGAGGGAGGCCATTCCCTTGGGAACCATTCTAATGACCGAAAACATTTCAAGATCTCGGAGGTATGGATAGGTGCAGCATGGGTCCCGGAACAAACACTCACACATCTCTCCGTCATCGATCCAAAGAGAACGAAGGTTGCATTTACCCAACTCACTTATTGATGACACCAAAATTCCCATTAATAATTTTTTTTCTGT
The DNA here is from genome assembly GCA_028641055.1 of Alopecurus myosuroides. NCBI lineage: Eukaryota > Viridiplantae > Streptophyta > Magnoliopsida > Poales > Poaceae > Alopecurus > Alopecurus myosuroides. The sequence goes on from CM054061.1 coordinate 32,920,922, forward strand.
TGTGTAATCCTTGAGAGTTTCTCCCCTAACCTCTATAGCCACTTTTCTCAATTTTGTTAGATGACCAAGCTCTTCTGCAAATCGTATTGGGTTGTCGGAATTCCAGATGTTAAACTTCTCCAAGGTTTCCAAAGCTTGCATACTCCCAAACTCAACATCTGGAAACCGGGTGCCAGGGCTTACAAATAAGTGCACCAATTTTTGCAACTGCACCATAGTTGATGGCAGTCTTACTTCATAACAGTGTCTCAAATCCAGAGTCTCTAAGTGTTGTAGCTTTCCGATTGCCCCATGAAGCTCAGTAATCAGACTATTAACTCGCAAGTACCTTAACTGACATGAACTTCCTATCTGTTTCACATGCTTGTTTTCCAACAATATACATTCTTTGAGATCTAACACCCGCAAAGCATGGAAGTCCGTAAGACTGGGTATCTCCATATCTGATTCAAACACAGTCAATGAACGAACATGTAACTTGTTTTCTGTAATTGCACTGACTGCCCCAATATTCTCATCGCCAATAAAGTGCACAGACAACCGGCGAATCTTGCTTGGAAAAGAATTGCAGATACGTCCATTTAAAACAGTGGCAAATTTCTCTTCATCTGATAAAGCTATCATAAGGTCAAGCACCATATCATGGACCCGACAATATTTCACAGAACCATCGTACTCAATAAGTGGCTGAATCATATTTCTATTAACGAGTTCATTGAAACAGTTATTTGCTACTTGGTCCAAGCGTCCCCACTGTGGAGCAAGGAATCCTTCAGCCATCCATTTCAATTTCAGCTCTTCACAGTTGATGTTGTAGTCCTCTGGATAAATACACAAGTACAACAAACAAGTCTTCAGTTGGTATGGAAGATCCCAGTAACTAAGTAACAATATATCGTTCATCCCTTTTAAGTTCCCATCATTTTCAGTCGTAGAACCAGTACCAATGGAATCTAGCAGCCTCTCCCATTCATCCTTGTCATGTGTCCTCCTAGAAAGCAAACTTGCAAATGTAATAATAGCCAGTGGCAGACCGCCGCATTTTTTTAAGATCCTAGCAGAAACTTCTTCCAGTTCAGTAGGACGGGGATTATCTGAGCGGAAAATTCTCTTAAAGAACAATCTTGCAGAATCGGCATCATCTAGAGGCGGCATATGATAGGGTTGACCACCGGAGTTGGAACAACACAACTTAGCTACACCAGTAATGCGGGTAGTAGCCATTATTCTGCTACCATTATTATTATCGGGAAATGCTGCCCTGACCAAATTCCAATCTTGTTCTTTCCATACGTCATCAATAATAATGAAGTACCTACATTCAGTAATGTGCATTGTTAACCATTTTCATAATTGTGAACTACTGTGTTATATATGTGTATCAATTAATTTGATACTTATCAACTGATACATAAATGATTTCTAATCGATTTAACGTTATCTTTATTTTTCATCAGAAGTAACTCACTGCATCCCATAGTATGTGAAAATCAATAGCATCCGAACCATAATGTGGGACTAGATGACTTTTCTTTGCTACTCTCTCCATTCCAAAATACTTGACCATGGTTTTAGTTCAGTATTTTGACTAAAATTGCGTCAAGTATTGTGGAACAGAGGTAGTAGAAGAAAGAGACAAATCTACTTTATCCCGCTAAACGATTATCCAGCTTGAAGTTTCAACCCTGAACTTCAATACTGTTTTAAACATTCTCAATAGAACTAGAGCCATTAATTTGATCTACGTTTGTTAAGGCTAGCTTCAACAAAATACTAATAATTCTTCTCGGTTTAGGAATTAAATAGGTTCGAACTTGCATGGTGGAATAATAAGTAAAAACAAAACAATGCACCCCGTACCTCTTTCCTGTCAAGATCAGTTTGGTTTTCCGGATTAGTTGCTCTATTTCCCAACCCTCTGACTTGCATTTTCCATAAGCATCTTCGTCGATTTGAGATAGAATATTCTTCAACAGCTTCTCTAGGTCAATGGTGCGTGACACTGATACAGACGCTCCACACTCGAAGTCTCCTCTAATCTGGCGGTATACCTCCATGGCCAGGGTTGTCTTCCCTAGCCCTCCGGATCCCACAATAGCCACCACTTTGAGCTTCAATTCCTTCTCGTCCATCAACACGGCGGTGACGTGCTTCATCGGGCCGTCCATGGCCACCAAACCGCTAACCTCCTTGTGGAGTGCAGTTATCCGCGGGTCGATTTCCACAGTCCTCATCGGAGCGTCGTACATCTTATCAAGTTTGTACCTATCACGTCGTGCGCTCTCCTCTATGACACGGGCATTGAGGTCTTTGATCTGGGTCGCGATGTCATGGCGTATCCACAACTTCTTGAGCCGGCGCGCAGTTCTCTTCATGAACTTCGGTTTAGCATCTCCTCTGCCAAGCTGGTCCATGAAGCGGTCGATGCAGTCTTCTATGTCGTAGCTGAGATCACGCACTTTGCCTCGCCAGTCCTTGGCCAAGCAATCAAGCGTCTCCTCCATGTCCGCCATTTTCTGTAGCAAGATTTGCATGGAGGTGAGCTCGCGCTCCAGGATCTCGATCTGCTTGCGGACCCGCTTGAGCAGCTTGTACTCTTTATGGAGCAAGTCAGCAAGCTTGACGAGGAGGGAGCTCATCGCCCCCGTCCCGGTGCTCACTCCCGGCATCTTGAGAACTCTCTGCCTACGGCTAAGTGCATAGGAAGAGAAGAAGTGGCTGAACAAGTGCCATCACTAGTCAATTGGTGGAGCTATGGCTCGGGAGGGGGATAATTTAGCTGCTTAGGAAGATAAGCAATGGCGCTGAACAAGTGCCGTGCATGGTTGGAGTTGGAGGAGGATGGATATTTGTTCCACCGTGTTGAATCTTCCTAGGCTAGCTGTTGCATGTATTATTGCTTTAGCCGGAAGGAACACCTTTCGTTGTGTGAGGCTGTGGAACGAGCAGCATGTCGATAATAGTGACCACTCAAATGGTGACCACACAGTGTATTCGTCTCGACGGAGACGCGTGTGGGTGGACGGTTGATTTTTCAGACAGAGGTTTTCCTCGAGATATTTGTTCGGATTTGAATCCTAAATATTTTTCCTTTGTATATTGTTTGATTCACATAAGTGAATTCCCTAGGAAAAAAACTATACCTAAATCCAATTTAGCTTACCACTACTGAACGGGTTGTGCTTCAGTGTCCCCCCTCTCCGAACTGAAATACGGCAGAAATCGCTCTGTACCTCTTCGCAATTAAGGGTATAACGGTCACCATAAACTATTAATTTGTCATTACAGACTAATCCAGTCATACTTAGCCATGTAGAAACTGTATGTCCTAGTTGAACATGTACGGATTTGTAGATTTGTACGTACATCCACATATATAATCCTCCGTATCAAAATATAAGATGTTTTAGCATTTTGTAGATATAATGTATCTAGACATGTTTTAGTGTGTAGATTCATATGCATCTTACACTAAAACATGTCTAGGTACATTATATCTACAGAATCCTAAAACATCTTATATTTTGATACGGAGGGAGTATATACGTAGGGAATTAATGGTAGCCATGTGCTAGTTAGTATTAATCATAATAAAATATAATGCTGCCCTTTTATGTTTTTGGAAGGGGGGACACGGAAGCACAACCAGGAATGGAACATAATCTTGCATGAAAATCTTATAAATACACTAACTCGATTCCTTAGTGGTGAGTGGAGTGAAATCCCTAGGAAAATAAATATATCTAAAATTTAATTTAATTTACGACTAAGAAATATAATCTTCCATGAAAATAATGTTAAAATGTTCACTGGTTCTTTTTTGTTGAGAGGAGTTAAATCCCTAGGAAAAGAATTACATATATAGTTCTGATCGCAACTGGTACCGATTTGTAGCAACCTAGTCTTAATATTCCACCGATATAATCTCCTTACAAGAATCAAAAGAGAATTTCGGATCAATTGCCGAAATGGAAGAAGAGAGAGAGTCCGCCGTGCTTGTCGTATCCTTCGAGATGGATTTTTCATTATTTCACTAGGTTTAAATAAGTGGTTCTAGTCACAGACGGATTCAGGAATTTGTCGAAGGTTGCCTGCGACGCAAGTCAATTAAATTCTTTTCTCAGACAGACTTAAGCATCAAATGGAACAAATATTTTCTTCATAATAGTTCTAATGTAGAAACACAAATATAATACGGCAAAAGTTCACAACACATTCAAATGTTCACAATTTCCAACGCATTCAAATGTTCACATGTAAACATAACATTCAAATATGCATATGTGATAATATTAGATATGCTAGTAACACTAGTATAGAAATGCTCTTCTGTGGCGCACCAATTTTGAATTCTATGGCGCACCTAGGGGCCACAGGGGTGCGCTACAGAATACACACCACTAATTTTTTTCTGTGGCGCACCCTGGCCGTGCGCCACAGAAATGTCAATTCTGTGGCACACCTCAGTCGTGCGCCATAGAAATTTGCAATTCTGTGGCGCACCAAGTAAGGGTGCGCCACAGATTTTTTTTTTTGAATTTAAAAAAAAAAGGCGGCCAGATCTAGATCTGGCAGCCGGAATTTCGGCGAAATTTTGAAATTTCGCCGGAGCTTGTCGGATGCCGTTGTGACAGTGGCCTTAGGTGGCTTGGTCGGTGGTGGGTGGAGGATGGGGGTCACCGGAGTTGGTGGAGGAGAAGAAGCTCGCCGGAGTTGGTGGTGGAGGAGGAGGAGGAGCTCGCCGGAGGTGGTGGTGGGGGAGTTCATCGGAGTTGGTGGAGGAGGAGAAGCTCGCCGGAGGTGGTGGTGAAGGAGGAGGAGGAGCTTGCCGGAGTTGGTGGTGGGGGAGGTCACCGGAGTTGGTGGAGGAGGAGGAGCTCGCCGGAGGTGGTGGTGGTGGAGGAGGAGGAGGAGGAGAGGTGGTGGTGGAGGAGGAGGAGAAGGAGAGGTGGTGGTGGAGTAGAGTAGTGGAGAGGCAGAGGGGGAATGAGAAATGGAGGAGAAGTGGAGAAGTGAAATGAGAGAAAGAAGAGAAGGAGAAAGAAGAGGGAGAAGGGAGAGGTGTTGATGGGCAGGATTTCAAATTTCGAATCCTGCCCAACAATTCTGTGGCGCACCAAGTAGGGGTGCGCCACAGAATTTTTTTTTTGATTTTTTTTTTATTTTGTAGAAAAAAATCTTCAAATGGCCATAACTTTTTTTCCTTTTGGAATTTGGCGATTCTAAAAAAAGCTTAGAGGCCAAAGGCGAGTGAGGTTAGGTTCCTTTTTCTCTCTAGTTTTTTTTAATCTTGAAACAGATGACCATTGATGGCCAACTCAGTATTCTCCTGTTCTCCATGGCTTGAAACAGATGACCATTGATGGACAACTCAGTAGGCTTATAGACGAAAGAGAAGACAACTAATCTCTGACCTCTCAACGATGGGGGGTTCCACCCATTCCCTGATGGTCAATGTTGTCGCCTGTGATGGAGAGGTGGATCCTTTGAGCCATTGCACCATCTCTGTGACCCATGAAATGGGTAGGACTACACGAACATGGAGAAGTACTAGACTCGGCTCCAAGCACCTGAACTGAAGGAGTTGCATGGGGTCCTTACATGGACAAGTCATTACCATAAAAAAGACAAGAATCATGAATTTTCAATGAAGACTAGAGTACCTTTCGACCAATTGGATCACTGCTCTAGTTCATCCTGGCCTACGTCGGATTTTGTTTTGTTTTGATAAAGGACTTTTATTACTTAAATTTTTAAGCATAACATCCGATCTCTGCACAACTAAGATGCACACGACTGCCAACATACAATTCAAAAAAGTAAAGCAAAAAAGGTACCAACAAACGAATTACAATCATCCAGAAGTAAAACGTCGAATCCTAAGATGGACCAATCCAGAAATCAAGCCGCCAACGTCGGATAATTGAGAAGGTCGATGTGGTTGCTAGCTTCATCGTTAGAAGTTTGAAGCTTGTGTTGTTCCCCTTTGCAAGATAACTTCACATTCGTTTATCGAGCACATTATGTCCAACGATATCTACTAAGACAAGAAAGTGAAGAAAAATAATAGGGATATATGAGAGGTTGAGTAGATATAGACACTCAAAAATTCTTTTTATTTCAAAGCGTTGTGGTGTTTATACTATGTAACGCTTCAAGAGAGCACTAGGAGAGACTCGCCCGGTGTGGACAACTACTCGCTCGGTTCTCTCGCTGGCAACCATGAAGCATTAGGACGGTGTCCCTTGATCTTGGATGCCACCCAATGCCGACAACAAAAGTGAGGCGGTCTCTCCGGTAGCAATGTCCTCCCAGTGCCACCTGATGCATGTAAAATGCATAGATGAATTTTGCATATTTTCACATGGTTTTATATTACATATTGCATCATATAAGGGTATAATTCAATGTTTTATAGTATTTTAGGGTTAAATTACAAAGTCCCCCAACTTTTATGGAATTAACCCTGCCTGTCAGAAACCCCGTTTTCTATATTTTTGACGTTTCAGGGGGCAAACTTCCGCGAAATCACCTGAAAATCTGCGGGGGTCATTTTCTTGGAAGGAGAAGACTTGCGGGCGAAGGATCCACGAGAATTGAGCAAGGAGGCCCAAAAGAGGACCCTCCACGCCGCCAGATTCCTTGGCCGCGTGAGAGGCCCCCTTTTGGCCCCTGTGGCCCCAATTCCTTCCATCTTCGACTTACCGACTCCGTCTTGACCTAAAGCCGACTATAAAAAGGGTCCCCCATACACTTACGGAGAGGAGCACCGCCGAAACACCAAAACAGAGACCAGAAGTTCCAGATTGGAGGGGGAAAACTCCGGCGGGGCGCCTCCTGTGTGATCTCCTACCCCTCGAACGTCATCTCCATCGACATCTCCATGAAGAGGGAGTAGTCCACCCCAGAGCTATGGGTTTGTGGAAGTAGCACTTGTATCTCTCTCTCTCTATGTGCTTCGATAATTAGATCTGTATGGGCTGCCTCACATGATTACGGGTACCGTTGTAATTCCTATGTGGTGGATCTTTTCTATGAGTTATTGAATCTGAGATTGCAATTGTTTCTCTTGAGTTATTTGAGTAGATTTATCTTATGCACCCCGTTCTTATTTGCTAGCTTTGATCAATCTAGTTCTTGAGAGCGTGTGTGGGGTGATGGGTGCATTAGTTGGAGTAACGGGGGGTGGCTAGTGTTGTGAAAGTGACAAAAGTTCAGCGATCCACTTAGGTTTTGTTAAACCTTTCTTAGTTACCTCACTAGGGATAAAAAGGAGTACCTTGTTACCGGGGATTTGAAGTGACACTAATCAATCTCCATGACTAGATCTAGCAAGTTCTTACTTCAACTTCATGTCACATTGCTTAAAGTTATACTCTGGTTTTTCCTTAATTATCGAGGTTTTATGATTTATTTCGCATCTTGGTGGAGTATAAGAGGGATCAATATGACCGTAGAGATCTCTATGCTAGGACGTGATGCCCATATGAAAGTACTCAATGTTAAACATGTTATTGTAATCTCACATGTAATTCTTTATGTCCACCGTCTACCACTTTATTTGAGAGAATGCAAGTGTGAAACCATGAACCCCGGTCCTATTTTAATTATAAGAAAACACTCTAGTTACTTTGCTGCAATTTACTTTACTTGCACTTAACTTTCCTTGCATCTCCAATTCGAATTTACATTATCTCCATCACCACTTGCATCACAAAAATACAAAAACAATCCATTGCATATTTATTTTCTCATTTGCATTTAGTAGTAGATTTAATTATTGCACATTTACTTTCAGTTTTGCATTGCAATTTAGAAGTCTCACACCTTGTGCTTGACAACCACTTGGTGAGGTTGAGGGCACAAAATTCTCTACTTGTTTGCAGGATCCTGGAGGAAGCTTGGAAGAGAACTGCTGAAATACTGGCTCCCCAAGAGTTCGATATAAACCCTCGTGTCACCCTCGTGGGGAAGAAGGCTTCCCACTAGCTACACACTCTGCACTTGGAGTCTCAACCTAGCCATCACCACCTCATCGGCTCCATCCCGCTGCAGGTTGTTTGTGTTGGGATAGGATCTCTACTAGGGTTCACTCGCAAACATCGCTCGAACCCACCGCTGATGGTCTCTGTTGTCTCTCTGATGGCGAGCCGAGGAGGCGGTAGGGTACTGGAACTGAAGGGTGATGTCTACGCACGCTTCTATTCTTGTAGACAGTGTTGGGCCTCCAAGTGTAGAGATTTGTAGAACAACAACAAGTTTCCCTTAAGTGGATTACCCAAGGTTTATCGAACTCAGGGAGGAAGAGGTCAAAGTTATCCCTCTCAAGCAACCCTACAATTAGGATACAAGAAGTATCTTGTGTCCCCAACACGCCTAATACAATTGTCAGTTTTATAGGTGCACTAGTTTGGCGAAGAGATAGCGAAATACAAGTAATATGGATGTGTATAAGTGATAATAGCAATTTGAAGTAAAAAATGGCAGCAGGCAAACGTGTAGCAGAACTGATTGTAAATGGTATTTCAATGCTTGAAAACAAGTCCTATGGATCATACTTTCACTAGTGAACACTCTCCATAATAATAACATAAGTGAATGCATAAATATATCTCTTCACTATGCTACAACGAACCACTCTCTGGTTGAATAAAAACACCAATTCATTGCGTAGGGGTACAAAGCACACCTTAAAGTCATGTTCCCTTATCTAGTTAACCCCACGCTGTCACTATGAGCGCACTAGAAGGTACCAGACAAACACCACAATTTCATAGGGTCATCCAACACAAGATATAAATATCATGTTAAACCACACGCTGCACACACTGTCACCTTTACACCGTGATCAAAGTGTTTATGGAGATCTGATAATAAAACTACTCGAGTAGCATAACAGATGAAGAGTACATCTACATATTCAACTAGATTACAAAGCTCATGATCATATAACGATCACACCATGGGAGAGAAAGATGACACACATAACTACCGGTAGAGCCCTCAGCCCCAGGGAAGAACTACTCCCTCCTCATCATAGGAGACATCAATAAAGATGAAGATGGCGTTGGAGTCGATGGAGATGGCTCTGGGGGCACTTCCCTGTCCCGGCAGGGTGCGGGAACAGAGATTTATGTCCCCCGAAACTTGTGGCGGCGGCAGCGGAGCTACGAATGGTTTTGGTGGAAAAGGTCGATTCTTTTAGGGTTTATGCATCAGGGAGTATATATGGGTCAAAGGGTGATGCAGGGGGTGGCCAGGGGGGACCCGCGCCACCCTATGTTGTGTCCACCTTGTGGCCCCCCTCCGGGGCTCTTCGAGCCTTCCTGGACCCTCCGGGACTTCTAATACTTCTGGCTTTTGAATTTTCCAATTCCGAGAAAATTTCCAGAACAACTTTTCTGAAAATAAAAACTAAAGAAAACAGGGAACTCGCTCTGTGGCATCTTGTCAATAGCTTAGTCCGAAAAATCGATAAAAATGACATAAAGTTTATAGCAAACATGTGGGAAATAACATGAAAACAACATGGAACACCAGAAATTAGGGATACGTTTATGACGTATCAACATCCCCAAGCTTAGTTCCTACTCGTCCTCGAGTAGGTAAACGATAAAAACAAATAATTTCTGAGGTGACATGCTACCAACATAAACTTGATCATCATAATGTAAAATCATATGTAAGCTGAGATAATAGAACTTAAACAGAAACATGATAAATAGAACTTTAATAATAAAGCATAGCAATCACTTTGCATCATGAGAAGTAACTCAAATAAAACATCACGAATAACAATGTACAGAAAGATATACGTTTGTTTCAAGTATAGAGAAAGCATGGCAAAGTGATATTTCGCAAGTCCTTAAGAGTGGGGCAAAACATAAATGCCAGGACACCTTCAAAGTTCATGAGAAAGACTAGAACAAACAGTTAGAGAACAAGAAATAACACATCATGAATCAATTAATAATGTTTCTGGGACACATGCACATAAAACTCAGAATGGCAAAAATTCTCTCTCAACTGTGCGTAAAGTTAGAAGACGAAGACTCAACATAAAAGTAAAAGAAGGCCCTTCGCAGAGGGAAGCATGGATCACTCATGTGCTAGAGATTTTATTTCATTAATAGAGGTATTAAAAGTTTGACACTCCTCCCATCCATCTTACACAAACCATGGCTAACCGAATCCTCGAGTGCCTGCCAACAATCACATACCATGGAGGAGTGTCTATATTTTGGGAGATGTATGCTAATGTCAACGAATGGTAAACAGAAAATATAGTACGTCACAAGACAACTTGATTTCACAAGAGCGGCTCCCATGTGAAGAACGCAACCGGTGTAGAAGGTCATCCTCTTTCTCTTTCGTTTACACAATTATGCTTTGACTGATAAATCAGGGGCAAAAATAGTGAAAAGGTTTTGTGTGTATTAATTTGGGGCTGGGCACCCCGCTGCCAGCTCTTCTATCAATTGGATAAGAGGATGAAGCCACTAGTCCATGGTGTTAAATCCAATCAACAAGTGGGATAAGTATTCTCTATTTACGTCCTCATGAGCAAAAACAGGAACACAAAGTAGGAATAATTTTGAAGGTTTTAAAGGTAACACATGAGAAATTTACTTGGAGTGGAATTTAAATACCACATGTAGGTAGGTATGGTGGACACAATGGGAAAACTTTGGTTTTAGGGAGTTGGATGCATGAGTAGAATTCCATAATCAGTACAAGTGGAGGCTAGCAAAAGTCTGTGAGCGACAAATCAAGAGAGCATAAGAGCCATAATCATACATTGCGACATAAACATCATTAATAAAAGCATAAGTGGTACCACAAATTCTAAAAATAAATAATCATAGAGGCTATTAGTGACTGTTTGATAGTCATAAACATGGTGTGAGCATGCACCAAGTCAACCAAATAAAACATTCAAAGGAGAATACCGCAAATTTATGCTTCAATATGACAAGAACAACTCATGATTCTTTCAATGGCACATTAAACACTCTCGGATATTTGAGGATAATCATGCTACTCAATAAACACAAGGATTTAAAACTAAAATAACATCTAGCATGATATGAAAAAGTTCTAGCCACAGTCTATACAAGCTTATACTTGCACTGTTAAAAATTCTACTTCAAGCAGCAGTTTCTTTTCCCAACAAGCACCATATAAATCATGTTTTAACAAAAGTCTCTACATGCTACAGCAAGAAAACATGAGAGTACTCAGATAACACTACTAACATCTCTTAATAAGAGATGCAATGAAAACAAGAGCTGAACAGGAATTTTCGCACTAACAAGAAGAAAAACTAAGAATACTAGCATAACAATTATTTAAATAAAAAAGCAGATCGTGTCTCTCTACTAAACAAGGATTCTATGTCCAATGATATTATTGCAGCAAGGAAAACAAAAGAAACAAAGGAAACAAACAGATGCTCCAAGTAAACTTCATATGATGTGACCGAATAAAAATATAGTTTACGAGAAGTGACCTGATAGATAGTTGATGAAGAAGGGGATCCCTTGGGAATCCCCAAGATTAGATGCTTGAGTATTCTAATAATATGCTTGGATTAACCATGGGGTCATCTCCAAGCTTTGACCTTGCACTCTTCTTGATCAGTTATATCACCTCTTCTCTTGACACTTGAAAACTTCCTTCACACCATACTCAAACAGTAATTCACATTAGAGGGTTAGTGGAACAAATAAAAATGCATGGGTTCTATATGGCACAAGTGCTATTGGTACTTTTAAACATTAACTACACCCACTGATGTTTCGTGAAGCAAAGAAATCCACTTGACAGCACAAAAGAGCCAATGCAAGAAAAATGGCAGAATCTGTCAAAACCAGAACATCATGTAAAGACAAAACAAATCGAGGCACTTACGTTGCTCAAATCGAAAAACTTAAGCAATAAAAATGTTGCGGAATTAGCCGAGTAATAATCACAAGAAATTTCAGATCATTCTGATCTTCCTGGATTTTTCACGATTTTTTGCGGTGGACAGAAGAATTCTGTTTTTCTGCGCAGAAATCCGAAAACCAACTCCAACTCCCGTCAGAAACTTTACTTGGCACTACTAAAACATGAAAAGAAAGATAAAAATAAGTTTATACAGAATTATACAGCCCCTTTAATCAAAGAAAACAGAGAAAAACAAAGCAAAAATAAAACCATGGGTTATCTCCCAAGAAGTGCTTTTCTTTAAAGCCTTTTAGCTAGGCATGATAATTTGAGAAGATGCTCACATCTGAAATATGAATTTAAGCAAAAGAGAGAATCAAGAAGAAAATGTAATATAAATTTAAGTCTAACCCAATTCCTATGAAAAATAATCTTGTAGAAAAACAAGTCAATAAAACACAAAGCAACAAGCATAGAAAAGCAAAACAAGTGCAACTTCAAAAATATCAACATAAAGAGGGGAAACTTAATATTGTTGATATGCATAAGACTATGTTTTCCTCTCTCATAATAACTTTCAGTAGCTTCATGAATAAAATCAACAATATAACTATTACATAAAACATTCTTATCATGAGCCACATGCATAAAAGAAATTTTACTCTTCACATGAGCATAGTCATTCTCATTAATAATAGTGGGAGAAAATTCAACAAGATAGCTATCATTATTATTCTCATCACCATAATCATGAAATATAGGAGGCATATTGTAATAATAATTATTTTTCTCCTCAATAGTACGTTACTGAAAATAACATATTCATCATTGTAATCATCATAAATTGGAGGCAAAGTATCATCAAAGAAAATTTCCTCCTCACAGCTTGGGGGACTAAAAATATCATATTCATCAAAACCAGCTTCCCCAAGCTTAAACTTTTCCATAGCATTATCAAGAATGGTGTTCAAAGAATTCATACTAATAACATTGCTACTAGCATGCAAATAAAGTTCCATAGGTTTTTAAATTTTCTCTTCAAACACATAATGTCCTATTTCAATATAAAGATTATAAAGATCTCTCATATTTTTTGTTGTTTCCATTAAGCCTAACTAGTGAAAATAAAAACAAGAAACAAAAAAGATATAATTGCAGAATCTAAATGAAATAACTTTGAGCAATCACACCCGAGGATGTGAGAACCTTTTACCTTACCTCCTCGGCAACAGCGCCAGAAAAGAGCTTGATGTCTACACACGCTTCTATTCTTGTAGATAGTGTTGGGCCTCCAAGTGCGGAGGTTTGTAGAACAGCAACAAGTTTCCCTTAAGTGGATTACCCAAGGTTTATCGAACTCAGGGAGGAATACGTCAAAGTTATCCCTCTCAAGAAACCCTGCAATTACGATACAAGAAGTCTCTTGTGTCCCCAACACACCTAATATAATTGTCAGTTGTATAGGTGCACTAGTTCGGCGAAGAGAGAGTGAAATACAAGTAATATGGATGTGTATAAGTGATAATAGCAATCTGAAATAAAAATGGATGCAAGCAAACATGTAGCAGAACTGATTGTAAACGGTATTTCAATGCTTGAAAACAAGGCCTAGGGATCATACTTTCACTAGTGAACACTCTCAACAATAATAACATAATTGAATGCATAAATATCTCTCTTCACTATGCTACAATGAGCTACTCTCCGGTTGAAGAAAAAACACCAATTCATTGCGTAGGGGTACAAAGCACACCTTAAAGTCACGTTCCCTTATCTAGTTAACCCCACATTGTCACTATGAGCGCCCTAGAAGGTACTAGACAAACACCACAATTTCATAGGGTTATCCAACACAAGATATAAATATCATGCTAAACCACACTGTGCACACACTGTCACCTTTACACCGTGATCAAAGTGTTTACAAAGATCTGATAATAAAACCACTCGAGTAGCATAACAGATGAAGAGTACATCTACAAATTCAACTAGATTACAAAGCTCATGATCACATAACGATCACGCCATGGGAGAGAGAGATGATACACATAGCTACTGGTAGAGCCCTCAGCCCCGGGGGAGAACTACTCCCTCCTCATCATAGGAGACATCAACGGCGATGAAGATCGCGTTGGAGTCAATGGACATGGCTCCGGGTGCAATTCCCCATCCCGGCAGGGTGCCGGAACAGAGATTTCTGTCCCCCAAAACTTTTCGGCGGCGACGGCGGAGTATGGATGTTTTTGGTGGAAAAGGACGATTCTTTTAGGGTTTGTGCATCGGGGAGTATATATGGGCGAAAGGGCGATGCTGGGGGGGTGGCCAGGGGGCCCACACCACCAGGTGGCGCGGTCAGGGGGACCCCCGCCACCCTGTGCCCCCCCTCCGGGGCTCTTCGGGACTTCTGGGAACCTCCGGGACTTCTAAGAGTTCTGGCTTTTGAATTTTCCAATTCGAGAATATTTCCAGAACAACTTTTCTGAAACTAAAAACACCAGAGAACATGGAACTGGCTATGTGGCATCTTGTCAATAGGTTAGTCCGGAAAGTCGATAAAAATGACATAAAGTGTATAGCAAACATGTGCGAAATAACATGAAAACAAAATGGAACATCATAAATTAGGGATACGTTTATGACGTATCAAAGGGCGATGCGGTGGCATGATGTTGTGAAAAACAATGGTGCACATCCCATCCGTGGTGGTTGATGGCGTGTGAACACACGTTCGTTGGAAGACCCCAATGGGAAGGTATGATGAGTACAACAACAAGATTTTCCCCCAGAAAGAAACCAAGGTTTAATCGGACCAGCAGGAGTAAGAAATCACTTCTGAAGGTTGTCAATCTCACTAGTCTTGCTGAAAACAAAGGATTAGACGTATAGTGTGGAAAACAATGTTTGTTTGCAGTGAATGAAATGAGAACAGTGTTTGAAGTGAAAAAGAGGAGTGTTTGCAATAGGTTGTATTATCGGTGTAAACGAATGGACCGGGGTCTAGTGGTGTCTCTCCATAACAGATAAATAACATGATGGGTGAACAAATTACAGCTGGGCAATTGACAAAATAGAGACTGCACCATAATGCATATACATGACATGATGATTACTATAAGATTCATTTGGGCATTACAACATTATACATAGACCGTAATCCAACTGTATCTATGACTAATAATCCACCCTCGGGGCGTCATCAGAGAAAACTTTGGGTATTAAGTTGCAAGCAACAGATTATTGAATTAAGTAAATTGCGTAATGTAAACAGTACAATTATTCTTAGACAAAGCATTGTTGTTTTATCCCTAGTGGCAACAGCATATCCACAATCGTAGAAGTTACTGTCGCTCTCCCAGATTACTGGAGGCATGAACCCACCATCTAGAATAAATACTCCCTCTTCGAGTCACAGACATCTACTTGGCCAGAGCATGTACTAGTAACGGAGAGCATGCAAGATCACAAATAACATATATGATAGATTTATAATCAACTTGACATAGTATTAAATATTCATCGGATCCCAGCAAACACACCATGTAGCATTACAATAAGATGATCTTGATCATGTTAGGAAGCTCACAAGATCTAAACATGATGGCACAAAATAGGAGAAGACAACAATTTTGCTACTGCTATGGACCCGTAATCTAAGGATGAACTACTCACGCATCACTCCAGAGGCGGGCATGGTGATGAAGAGCCCTCCGGTGACGATTCCCCTCTCCATTAGGGTGTCGAGGACAGCTCAGAACCCTCCCGAACTAGGGTTAACTATGGTGGCGGCTACGGAACTTTTCGCGGAAGGAGGCTCGGGTACTTAGGGTTTTCCCGAGGAAGGCATTATATATGCGTAAGGGCGATGTCGGTGGGCGCCTAGGGGGCCCACACCACATGGTGGCGCGGCTAGCGGCGCGCCGCCACATGGTGTGGTCACCTCATTTCCCCTCTTCGAGTCTCCTCCGGACTCCGTGTACGTGACAGAAAAATAGGGAATTTGGATTTTGTTTCATCCAATTTTGAGAATATTTCTAGAACAACTTTTCTGAAATAAAAAACAGCAGAAAACATGAACTGACACTACTTTGGCATCTTGTCAATAGGTTAGTCCCATAAAATGCATAAAAATGCTACGAAGTGTATAGAAAACATGTAGCAATTGGCATAATATCAACATGGAACATCAGAAATTATAGATACGTTGGAGACGTATCAAGCATCCCCAAGCTTAGCTCTACTCGTCCTCGAGTAGGTAAAACGATAACAACAAAATAATTTCTGAGGTGATATTCTACCAACACAATGTTGATCACCATTATTGTAAAAGGAGTGCAAGCTGGGATCAAAGTACTCTAAACTTAGACATGATATGTATAAGTTCAAGAATGTAACTTAGCAACTATGTTGCAACATGAAAAGTAACACAAACAAAAGATCACGAATAATAATGCACTGAAAGTTATACGTTTGTTTCGAGCATATAGAAAACATAGCAAAGTGGTATTCAGCTTGTCCTTAAAAGGATAACAAAACGTAAATGCCATGACACTTCAAAGTTCAATTGGTGACTACATACAATTAATTTTAGAACATGTAATAACATAATCATGAATCAATCAATAATAAACTTTGGGACTATGCACATTATACTCAGAATGACAAATATGCTCTCTTAATTGGTGCATAAAGTTAGAAGATGAAGACTCGACATAAAAGTAAAAGAGAGGCACTTTGTAGAGGGGAAGAAGGGATTACTCATGCGCCAGAGCTTTTTATTTGTTAAACATTGGTATTGAAAAAAAATTTGAGAGAGGTGTATGTCTATGTCAACGAATGATAATGAAAAACCTATCATAACTCATGCCAAAAAAAGTGTTTAGACTTTCGAGAGCGGTTTCCGTTCTTTTATTAGTTGGCACTTCCCCCACCTTTCTTTCACAAACCAGGGCTAGCCGTGTTCACGGGTACCCACCAGCTTTCATCAAACCATGGGGAAGTGCCTTTTTGGTTATATCAATTGGGACCAGCTCTTTGCAAATTTAGATAAGCACATATTTCATACTCATCGGGTGAAATAAGGAAGTAGAACTTTGCTTGACATAAGACACAAAAAACTTTAAACTAGTTCCTCATGAGCTAAAACAGGGGCACAAAACAGGTATAATTTTGAAGGTTTTAAAGGTATCACACGAGAAATTTACTTTGGAGTGGCGTTTAAATACCACATATAGGTAGTTATGGCGGACACATTTGCAAAACTTTAGTTTTTTGGGATTTGGATGCACAAGTAGAGCTCATACTCAATACATGTGAAGGCTAGCAAGAGACTAAGAGCGACCAACTAAGAGAGCAATAATGGCCATAATCATGCATAGCGACAAAACATTATTAATCAAAGCATAAATGATATTACATGTCAAAAATTAAATGATCATAGAGGCTAGAGGTGACTCGTTTGTAGTCATAACATGGTGTGAGCATGCGCCAAGTCAACCCAAATAAAGCATTCGAAGGGGAATACCACAGTATTATGCTTCGATGTGGTATAAGAACAACTCAGGATTTCTTTCAATGTCATATTAAGCACTCACAGATATTTGAGACAAGTCATTCTACATCAATAACTACTAAGAGTATAATTAAAATAATATCTAACATGACATGTTAAAGTCTATGCCACGGTCTAAACAAGCTTCTCATTGCACTATTTTAAGCATGAAATATTTTATTCTTCTCCAACACCAATCACTTTATTTCAACAAAAAACTCTCCAAAAAATTTATCAATGAAATAAGAGAGTACTACTTTGCAAGAACTAACAACTCTGAATAAGAGATGTATGAAAAAACAGGAGCTAAAAGAATTGCAGCAGCAAGATAATAAGTGAAGAATACGAGTATTCATATGAAAAGCGGAGCGTGTCTCTCTCCCACACAAGAATGCTAGGATCCAACAAATTTTATTATATAAAAAAAGAATATAAAAACAAATAGAAGCTCCAAGGAAAGTACATAAGATGTGAATGAATAAAAATATAGTTTCACTAGAAATGACCTGATAAGTTGTTGATGAAGAAGGGGATGCGTTGGGCATCCCCAAGCTTAGATGCTTGAGTCTTCTTGAAATTTCCTAGGATGATCCACGGGGGCATACCCAAGCTTATGATTTTCACTCTTATTGATCACATTATATCATTCTCTTCTCTTGACCCTTGAAAACTTCCTTCGCACCAAACTCGAAGTAATTCTCAGTAGAGGGTTAGTGCATAATAAAAAACTCACATGTTCTGCATGGACACTGTAAGGTCCGCCAGAACCACTATTCAGGGACACCTCCGATATGCATACATTCACGATCCCAGATCACACCAGTCGTGAACAACATATCAAGTTGGTACACAGATACAATATCCATTACACGGTTACACCAAACACTTACAAAAGAGATAAGGTCACATGACCAAGTCCACACAACTGCCACGCAGGGCAAACACACAACACACACAACGGAAGACTAAATACACAAACATGGTAGATCCCAATTCACTCCTCAACCTACAGGCTGCTGACTTAGAGACGATCCTAGTTCGCAAGTCCATCAGCGTACTACTTCTCCTCGTTGATCTCCTCCTAAGATTCCTTCTCGATGTCTGGCAAGTAGATAACAGGGACGAAACCAATATGAGTAATGTACTCATCAAGACATCCATCATGTAACTTACCAAAATGCAAGTATGCTTATATGGTGTAGTAGGTAGGCTATACATAGGGTTCACTATCCATGATATATGAAAGATATATCATAGTTGATTTTTTAAAATCTGTGTATCTTTGTTGAAGAAGATACTTCATAAGAAAATAATATAGTTTTCTTTCTCTTGTAGATACCACATGTACAAGAGGTTTTATAAACTCATTTTGTGAAGGAAGGTTTTTGTAAAACTTTGTTAAAAGAAAGTTTTCTCTTTGCAAAACTTCTTAGAATCAACTTCCAGATTTTTTCTTAGAAAAGAAAGATTTTCTTTCTAAAACAACTTCTGGCTTTTCATCGACGTTACCTCCATGGTACGGGATTTCCTCCTTTTAGTACTTCATGAAACCAACTCCTTTTTGAAAACTCCTTTTTGAAAATTCCTTTTCGAAAACATTGACACAATGCTAGCTACATGGCCATTCAGCTGTCCATATCCGAGGACGCGACTACTTAGAAATAGTTGTACTCTGTAGAGGTGTACACAATCCACCAGATCCAGTACATCCGTCGTGAACAATCATGGACTGTAACAATAGTATGTAAACATTAGATAACTGATCCTAACCATCCACTATGTTCAAGCTAGAATGTGTCTATCTCTTCAGTTGGGCCTGATTCCCCCGGCATCCTGTCCACCAGCGCCACGGCAGGGGACCCAACTGCTGCGACCGGAGGAGAACTTAATCCCTCACTGTGTATGTCCCATATTTTCCACCTAGCGACAATCGGTTCGAGGGCTCGACGACCCTTATAGCAACTTGAGATAGAACACACACTAACAAGAACAAACTTCAAGTTAAGCCCCGTGCTCATGTTGGGGTAGAGTGGCAGTACGGTAAAGATTGTCCGGCGAAGACTAGGTTATGTGTCATTTTTGAAAAACACGTTTTTCCCAAAAAATGACCACTCCAACTTTCCTCCGGTGAATAAGGCTCCGCCTTTCCACCGGGTTTTTCCATAAAGCCTTTGTTTTGTAAAAAAATATTTTTAGGATGTCCGCTAGGGACTTGTAATTTTAGTGGTAATAATATACCATATGGTGGCTATGGGCTTGGTAACACCAAGTATCAACTACTGGCATAATAGTGATATATATAAAATTAATAGTAGTAACATTCACTCAAAAATAGTTTTTGGAAAGAAAGTCTTTGTAAAACTTTCAGAAGTAAAACATGCATGATAGATAATGATAAGTGTAGTAACAGTAAGCATCAGGATGCTTGCCTTAAATCTCTTTGTGTCCCTAGGCCTTGGAGTAGCTTGATCTTGACACACAGCTCTACGACTCATCTTCTTCTTCTTCGTTTTTTCTAACGCAGTAAAATAATAAAAGAAACACCGTCAGAACAAGCAGAACAATCAAGTAATCAAAACAACACATACAGTAAGCAAACTCATACTAATGCAATCCGTCAAAAAGTTATCGAGCAAACTATGTCACAAACTCTCAGGGTACAAAACTATCGTCAGTAAAACATATGTTTGAAAAACCACATTCCACATCCCAATATCATAGGTTTTGTGGGTGTACCACTATCATACCAAGATATTAAAGAAGATAAAAACATAGCTTGTGGTCACAAGGGTGAGGCTACTAAGGTTCTCATAAACAATCAATGCAATACCAATCATCAAAGCAACACCCATGGCAGTGGGTATTAACAACAACACAAGCAATCAATCCAAACAAGTTTACCACTAATCTTAAGCATAGATAACAAGGTACTACTAAACACCATATTACCGCTAGTACCAAACTTATGCTAAGGTAAACACTCGGACAATTCCAAACAGCAAAGCAAACAAAACACAGATGAATCAGCTAGTTATTTATTAAGCTTATGTCTACACAAAAGCTAAGGAATCACTTAATCATGAAAGTAACCAAACAAACGAGTGGCTCAATAAATTGTAACGAGTCATAAAACACACTTTAAAACATGATAACAACATGAGACATTACCTCTAGCAAAATAACATAATAACAGAGTCAACTATAAGCATACTAGTATGGAAATTCTACACAAGCATGCCCCTAAGAAATAATTGCATTCTACAACTTATCAACACACAACAACTACAATACCTATGCCATAATAACAGAACTGAAAACATCCTAAACATGCTAGGACTATCATTCATTCCTAAAAATAAAAGGACAACAATAATGGAGCAAACCCAAAATCTAGTGGGACACTAATGCAACATTAGAGGAGCAAACAATACCATAAGCATGCATTTTTCCTAAACCTTAGATACATGAATAAAATCACCTACTAACAGTTATATACCTTACACATGCTAGTAATCAAATACACTAAAATTAATTCTATGAAAAAAAAAACTACTCATACTAGTGAGAACAATATAGTTAAATAAAACAATCAATGCTACACATGCTCTCTTACGAAATAATGTGCAAGATAACAAAGGTGATACCCTCACGACATCAGTACCAAAATGTTACTGGACTCAACATAACCATCACAAAAACCCTAGGTACTAAACATAGCTCACAAAATATATTCCACAAAAATACTAGAAAACAATAAGAGACTATTTCTATCTCTATTTGGTTTCCAATCAAGCACAATCTTCCTAGAATATTAGTGATGAAAGAAAAAAACTTAATAACAGTGACCAACACATCAACTCATGCTTGGAAACAAGTTTCTAACAAACAATCATTCATTCATAAACAAACACACATTATTTAAAATGAACAGAAAATGTGCTGTTTCTATAAATGCACACCAAAAATAATCCAGAGCCCTAAAAATCATGCCAATCTAGGATTACATAGACCTAATAACACACATCTCATCCAATTGGATCCACATCAAAAATCATTTTTAAACTCCCTCTAAAAATCTTAGAAATGGCTAATGGTCTTTTTCCAAAATGGATGGCATTTCAAATGGTAGCTCGCCTTGATGTAAGGTAAAGTCTCACTGATATATATATACAAGGGATACTCAAAACCATTTTGTTTGTAAGATTTGGCTACTTAAAACACAAGTTATGATCAAAATGGTGAAACAGAGTGCTTCTGCCATTTTTATTAGTTCTCCTAAAATACAGTACAAAATACATTTCTTCAAGTTGGAGGTGGTTAAGAATTAGTAGATCCATCTCTGTGATTTTTGGTTTGGCAAATTTTACTTGTTTACATTTTCATTTCGAGTTAAAGTAACATGCCTGAAATAGATCTGGAGAGAAAAGAATAAAAATCAACCTGCACAGGGTCAATGGGCTAGATCTGGAGGGAGATGGGCCACGCGGGGCGAGGCCGGCCCGCTGGACGAGCGCGCGCGCCGAACATGTACACCGCCATCCGATTTGAGATCTAGGGTAGCGATTAGAAGGGTTTGAGGTTCAAAGGGAACCACTGGATGCAGATCTGATGGCCACGGAGTGTCCATGTCGACGCGCGCCGGCGACGACCTGAAGACGCGACAGAGTCTGCTCCTGCCGCCGTGGGAGGTGCGTGGGCTCGCCGCCGTGAAGGCTCCGGAGAACGCCGCCCATCCGATGCGCACCAGCACACAAGGCTGGAGGGACAGGGTATTTCCCCGCCATGGAAGCCACGGCAGGAGCTCGAGGTCGACGTTGGTGGGGCCCGACAAGGGACCAAGGAACAAAATGATAGGGGCACGAGTCTCGCAAGAGATCAAGGAGGGTGGGGACCGAAGTGGCACGACCGGACGTAGCCTAAATCGGTGGCTCGATGGGGAGTTCGGCCGCGGCAACTCCGGGTTGATTCCGGCGATTTGAGGAGAAAGGGAGAGGGGTTTTGGGTCAGGGGGTCGATTTGGATGTAGAGGAGGGGGGTTTGCAAGCTGGCATGCAAGGGGAAGGCTCGGGATGAAAAGGCCGCAGAGAATGGCGCCTCGGCGTCCGTGGCGGCCACCGTGGCGCGGGCAGGCCAGCCAGAGCGGATCTCCTCGGGCGAGACCTTCCCGGGGAGGCTTGCTGTGGTGAGGAGATGCGAAAGCCAGAAGGGCTGGGGAAGAGGAGGTCCAGGGAGGTGGGGGAGGTGTGCGCTCTCCCTCTGCACCCGAAGGTGTTTGATAAGGAAAAGAGGGCAAAGGAGAGGGTCGAGGGAGTGGGGAATGGCTCTTCGAGCTCGTGGGGGTCAATGCTTCTAGAAGGTGAGTCCTGGAGGCAACAAGGTGCGGGGGAGGGGGTATGGGCATGTCAGCCCATGCCATGCTTAGTGTATAAGCCATGTGGGATGATGTGGAAGAGTATGGGCAGTGCAAATTTCGTCCAGGAAGTCAAGGGGGTGGGGTCCAGGCAGGGCCGGGCCGGCGAATTTCGGGGCCCTGTGCGAAACTCAAAAATGGGGCTCTATCTCACTCGAAAATTGAAATAATTACCAATTCCAACATAGTGAATATATTGAGAAACATACCTATTTAACTCCAGGTTTCATAATGCGTATCTAAACATCGTCATTCCTGAGCACCATGTTTTCTTCAAACTGTTAAGGCGGATTCTCCTAATTGAAAATAAGGGCGAAGGTGTTCTTTGAAATAAAACGTTCAATGGTACCCTCACAATCAATACTCTTCAACACTTCGCTCTCAAGTACTATTGTGGCGAAATCGTTGATTCAATGTTTGGAAATTTATATATCAATTGGAGATTATTCTTCAATGTTTGATAATTAGACAAACCGTCTAACTCACCTAGTCTTGTGTCATATTCGGTTTGTTTGTAGCAGTGTGATCTTTTATTGAGGAGGCAAGATCTGATCTCTAATGATCCCCTACCAGAAGTTAATACTCCCTTCGATACATAAAAAGCGTCGCTCACTTAGTATAAAGTTTTTTATGGATCGGAGGGAGTAGGATTTATGAATAGGAGTCAGCCGAAGTATAATCAGAAGCGATGATGGCTATACCAGTTTTTGCGATCAGCCGATCAACAGCAGAGAAGAGGAATTGTGTGCCGGATATCGCGAATATGTGGATGATTTTGTATGTGTTTGGTTCCAATGTTGTGCCCTGGTCAACTTGGGATCGGGACGCAGCAGGCCTCTGCCTATATGCGATCGTGTGTCAGAGCTGTTTCCGATCCAGGGCTAAATGAAGTAAAAAAACTGTTTCCGATCGTGTGTTCGATGGACATTTATTTCCGGTTCTAACTCGTTAGCTAGAGGCCACCATTATGAGCGATGCGCAGAGGCCCAGAAGCCCAAGGCCACACTCGACTCATGCGCACGCTCGATAGGGCTCCTGACTCTTTGTTCGATCACTCCATTAGAATAACGTCCAGTACACTGCGTATATAAAAAATATGGGCCCCTCATTTTTCTGGGCCCTGTGCGGGCCGCACAGTTAGCACCACTGTGGGCCCGGCCCTGGGTCCAGGTGACTAGGCATCCCAGGAATCCAAGGTGGTGAAAGAGAGTGAAAAATATCCACCTAGGGACCCCTATAGATTTTTGAGCAGAAGGTGTTTGTGCTTGTTTTTTTCAAAATCTTGAACACAACACATGCATGAAAATAAGTCTATGTGGTAGGAAATGAAAATTGGAGTAAGGTAGTGGTGGTCTCCCACTTTTCTTAAATTGTTTTTTTTTTGAAAACTTTCAATTTTCCAAAATCTGATGTTTCTGTTTTTGAATGTTTTCTCCAAAATTTTGAATAGAAGATATGTTTGAAAACATGTTTAATGGATAGAGATTCAAAAATTGAGTCTAGGGGTGGCGGTCCCCAAATTTTCTGAAAATATTTGTTTCACAAAAGTGTTGAAACTTTTTTTGGATGTTTTCTTCAAAAATTTGAAAATGAGAAGCAAATATTTTTGTATAACTAGGTCACACATGACCCTAGGAATGTTGGGAGCTTCCCCAAAATTTTTAGAAATACTTTTATTAACAAAAACATTAAAAGTCCATTTCTGGCCTTTTGAAAAATAGCATTTAATAAATAGGAAAGAGTTTATAATTCAAGTACTTTTAAGTTGGGGTGGGAGGATATATAATATAGGTCACAAAGATGATTTTTATTAAACAACTCGTTTAGAAAATATTTGAGATACCAAGTGTAAAAGGATGATAACATGAGTTTATTTAATAGGCCAAAACCCTGAGAGAAGAATAATCACATGGTCATGGGAAGATAAATGGATCACATGAGTATGATTTATAAGTCATGAAGATGACAAGGGAAGGTTGATTTAGCTCAAAAAGGATAGGAGTGATTTTTAGGAAGACTTAACAAAAAGCATCATGATAACAAGGACATGATCCTATTTGTTGGGAAGACCTCAAGAGGGCTTTGGTAGAAAAGTGAATGGGTTTAATTATTCAATCCAAACATTAGGATAGGGCTAAAAAAATAGGTACCATTATATCCATGATGGTACATTGGTCAAAGATCAAGATTTCTCCTTATGGCAGGAGGCCAAACTAGAGAAGTTAAAGAGGACATAAGATGAGGTAGAAATAGGGTATAACATGCTACTGATGTATGGGCTTGTTATTTGTAGATCTCAATCAATTAAAACAACTCACAACCATCCACAACAGTTATAAATACTTTGAGGAAAAGAAAAAGATAAGGTCGCCTCATAAGTAGATAATAACAAGACTTAACAAGTTCACTCAAGCAAAAGAGTTATGCAATTTAAATTCTTGGAGTTTTCCCTCAAGTGTTTTAAAGAAAGTTAGTGATCAAGACAACCCATGACAGGAGGATTTTGTAAAAGAGATTCAACTCAAACCTTGTTATTTATGTAACCATTTTATTTTGGTTTTGTTCAAACACAAACACTCAAGGTCAAACAAGGCAAAGTGAGGTGAAAAAAGATTAATAGTTAAGCATTTCAAAAAGTTTTTGTTTGCCCTAATTTTTGACTCTCCAACAACTGCATTTTGTTGGTTTTCAAAAAGTGGGGTGTGACAGACACAAGCATTACCAATACTTTCTAAACATTATATATAACCACTGATGTTTTGTGGAGCAAAGAAATCCACTCAACATAGTAACAGAGAGAATGCAAAATAAAAGATAGTTATCAAAATGAGAACAGTCTATAAATACAAATTTTTCCAAGGTACTTACGTTGCTCAGATCAGAAAAATCAAATCTAAGAAAAGTTTTGCAAATATCTAAGGATCACGCGCAAAAAAATTCAGGATGTTTCGATTTTTCTAAAATTTATTACAAATTAAACTGCGGACAGCAAAAATCTGCTCCTGCGCAGAAATCCAAATCTAGCATCAACTTTCCACTAGAGACTTTACTTGGCACAACAATTCAAAAAAAATAAAGATACAAAGGAGTTGTTACATAAGTGAACAACACCTTGACACGAAGAAAACAAAAGAAAAATTTCAGAAATAAAACATGGGTTATCTCCCAAGAGTGCTATTCTTTAACGCCTTTCAGCTAGGCATAGAAAGGAAGAATCAAGTGAAGAAGCATCAACATAATAATTTGTTCTAATAATAAAATCAAAAGGTAGATTCATTCTATTTTTATGAAAGTTTTCCATACCTTTCAAGGAGACTACCATTGCACTATGGGCACTTGTATCATTTTCCAAAAAAAAATCTGTAAATGTCGACATGAAGTACACTCGGAAGCATGGGGTTATGTGTATACTCGTGGGATGCAGCCTGACGCATCCAACCGAGCATGTCTCGCACTTCATCATCCTTCAAGTCACCGTGGACTTCAAAGGTGAATTCAATCCTCTATAATCCCTCATATTACATGCCTTTGGATGGTCTACTACTCGAGAATCCACCCCTTTGCATTGATAGGTATGACACGATGAGTACGAATGCAAAGGGAGATGTCGAGGAAGCCCAAGATTCAAGGCCATCCAAGTTGCAAGTGTGGAAAAGAAGAATAGATCAAGAAGACAAAGAGAGGGATACGAGGAAAACTTGGCCAGTCCAGCCATCCGGACAGGCCGGCCATGCTAACCACCCGGATAGGCCGTCCCCAGCCCAGCCTCCACCATATCCTAGCTGGCCAGCTCTCAAGACCACCCGGCCCACCATCCGTCCAATCCCAGGACAGCTCCCGGGGCGCTATTCAGGCCGACCTCTAGCCCGTCCAGACCGGCTCCCATCCCGGCCAGGCCGGCCTTGCCGTGCCTACAGGTAGTGAACAATAATATTTGTATCATTCTCCCTTACCCCTTGCTTACCTCCTTGTGGTCAACCCTATATATAGGCTCCTCCTCCCTCCTAGACTAGATAGATATGAGATTGATAAAGACCTTGTTACTCATAGCCCTCCCTTGTGGAGACCCCATGGTATTCATGGTTAATGCTATGATGTGTATCTAGGATCATATAAGGCTACTCCATAGTTCATCTATTGGGAAGTATCAAGGCCCCTTCTTGGGTAAATTATCTCGTGTGCAAGATTATACCACACAATCTCTCTCCCCCGTAATTCTACTGCGCTCGCCAATCTCTTGCATAGGGATTCTACCCCATGGTCTCTTCGTCCGTGATTCTATTGGGCCGGTTTGGATCGATCGGTAAGGAACATCGTGTTTGTGTTCTTGTGTTCTTCGTTATTCCTCGTCTTCTTCGTGTGCGTTCGCAACTCCCTCATGCCCTCATCAATCCGTGAACATTGGGACAAATACCACAATTCCCTTACATAGGCCTGCACCAACTGGTATCAATAGCAAGGTTGCCACGGATTGGACACCCTTTCCCCCCAATTTTTTTCTTGTTCTTGCCTAAATTTGAATGTTTCCACCAAGAATATCCTCATGATTTTTTGGATTGATGTGTTATTTGAGTGTGTTTTGTTGGGCTTTGATCCATGGATCTATTGCTAAACTTGTTGATCTACCTCCCCTTGCGTTTCTATGGCCTAATTCCACTTATTTCCCCTTCAATTTGGTGATTTTGATGTGTTGTTTCTGCCATATAAGGCCCAAAATTGCGATTTTTTTCCAGGAAATCCAGCCTACGCAGGGTCCAGACCGGCCAGGCCGGACAGTTCTTTCACCCATCCGGCCTTCCATTCGTCCGGCCACCCCTCAGCCCTGCTAGGCTGGCCTCCCAGAAAACCGCATTCCACTTTCACCGTTTTGGCCATAATGTTTTATTCTGTACTCCGCTTTGACCGATCTTTGGCTCTTTAGAAGACACAAATATCATCTACATCATCAACGCAATACATCCATAATCTATTGAAACACAAACTCATCAGGAAGCACAAAAGTTTTCACAATAAGGTTGAAGATCGCCGTAAAAAGGTATTAACATTCGTGAATCTTCTCCCACTTGCATTCCTTTGTTAGCCAACCCACCTTTTGATTACCTTACCTATTGAGTCTAGCTTATTTATGATTGCTTGGGATTTTCACGATTGATACCGTGTAGTGTTCCGAGCAACCATTGCATGCTTTAGTTGAAATAGTTTCATATGTTGGCACATAGTGAGTGAAAAAAAACACCACTCGCCATATCTCTTGTAGGAAGTGCGCAAGCTCGAAGAACAAATTATATGTTGTTTATATTTTGCAAATCTTGTAGCCCACCAATAAATTTCAATCGAGCTAGCAGCTCTCCTCATACTTGTGAAACAAGAGCTTTATAGTCTTCGCTAGGATCATTTGGTTCTCTAGCTCAAATTTTGGTTGCACGAGTCCCATTTATCTCCGTGTTTGCATTTTCATATCTTTTGGAAATTGACTTGTTTTTGCTTTGTGATCATCGTGATTCTCTACTTGCCATTATAATATATTAGTTTCGGGTTGTTTCCATTTGCTCTCCACTTGCCCTACAAATCGACCCATAAGGCGTGTGTGTGTTTTGGAGTTTGTTTTTTGGACACTTTAACACAAGCATTTTACCTTGTGATTGTTTAGCTTGGGTTTCCTTGACGTCCAATACTATCTACAAAGGTGAGAGGTTTGTTTTCTAGTTTCTTTCCACCCATATATACAATTTTTCTTGTTGGTAACCATGTCTAGTGAAAGTGGGGCACCTTATGGAGTCCATGACGATGAGGAAACGATGAGCTACAGCGACCATGATGCTTCAAGCATGGATGACATTTGGGATCCCTACACCGACAACGACTCTCCAAGCATGAATGACATTGTGGAGCCAAACATCCATGATGAATTATCAAGCTTCATCGACATGGAGAACTAGTACAACTACGACTCCAAGTACATGGCAGATAGCTACACCGACATGGAGAACTACTACAACCACGACTCCAAGTACATGGCAAAGAGCTACACCGACATCATGATCAAGACGCCTCCAAGAAGCTTGCCGGAACACCATACTATGGATCATCTTCAAACCCGGGAAGGCTCCATAAGAAGGTGATCGCCAATTCCTGCCATTGCCCATCTACCTCAACAAGGCACAATGATAAATCCACAAAGAAGAACTCAAGATGGCGCCATGAGACACTACTAGGGAAAAGCTTACCCGTGACGCACCATTTTGCTTATCCGTGACGCACCTGGGCGCGTCACGGCTATCACGCCGCGCCTATGGGTTTAGCCGTGACGCATCGAGCTGGTGCGCCGCGCCTATTAATACCCGTGACGCACGGGCTAGGTGCGCGGCGGCTACTTCTGGGCGCGTCACGCCTAACTCCAGAGGTGCGCCACGGCTATGAATACAGGTGCGTCACGGGTAAGCTAATGCCTCCACGGCTAAGTTCGCCGGTGCGCCACGGGTATCCACTTTGGCTCGTCACGGCTATCCTCCCAGGTGCGTCACGGGTACTCTTTTTGGTGCGTCACGGCTATACTATGCTGTATTTTTTAAAAATACGCAGTACCATATTTATACAGGTATATACAGCTCAAATATAGAGGAATATCAGTAGACAAAATGTATCAAAACAGTTCTTTGACAAACAAGTTATATATCATAGTTGATCATACTGCTTAGAATTCCTAATAGCTACATCAAACAGTTGATTATGAATACAAAGTGTTTATCAGAGTCAAATAGATACAAGTGACCTACATCACACGGTTAATCATCGGGACCGATTACATCGATTGATGATGCTTCATCATCGGGACAAGTGACCTATCTAGTCGCCGATAACCTAATCATCTAGCTAGGAACCATAGCATGACGAGCGAGGCGACGGCGACAAGAGCGGCTGCGATGGTCTTCATCCACGTGTTGTTCTTCTTCTTCTTATTTTGTTCCTCCTCGAGATGGATGAACCACCTAGCTTCCGCCGCCACTCTTGTGTTGTAGGATTTGTAGGCATTCCCTTTGAACTTGTTCACCTGCTCGAAGCAGTCTTCCCAGTGATCGTAGACTCCTGGAACCCTGCCTCTAAACACCACGTAGCACCTCGGCATCTGTAATGACAAGAAAGAAAAGCAAAAACAATAGTTTTAAACATGTCTACAATAAGTAGTAAGTGGAGAAATATAAAAGGCCATCTGAGTGTGAACCAACTCTTTTAATCATCGGCATTTATACAAAAGATCGAACGAACATAGGACCGGAATAATATAAAAGCAATATAATCAAGCATTGACATAATTGAGCATCAGTTACGAATGGACGATTCATAACCGTAACGATGTGTGCCTCATATTTAGGGTGGACACATACAAGCGGCCGTAGGTGGTGCCGTTGCGCCAAGTGGGATGCACAAGATCGTAACTTTGTGAAAATCACAAGGCGCAACGGACCACCTAGGCCATCTGAGTGTGAACCAACTCTTTTAATCATCGGCATTTACTTATTCAAAAGATCGAACGAACATAGGACCTGAATAATATAAAAGCAAGATAATCAAGCATTGACATAATTGAGCATCAGTTACAGAATGGACGATTCATAACCGTAACGATGTGTGCCTCATATTTAGAGTGGACACATACAAGCGGCCGAAGTGGTGCAGCTGCGCCAAGTGGGATGCACAAGATCCTAACTTTGTGAAAATCACAAGGCGCAGCTGACCACCTCGGCCATCTGAGTGTGAACCAACTCTTTTAATCATCGGCATTTACTTATTCAAAAGATCGAACGACCATCACAAGTAGGACCGCAATAATAAAATGCAAGATAATCAAGCATTGACATAATTGAGCATCAGTTACAGAATGGACGATTCATAACCGTAACGATGTGTGCCTCATATTTAGGGTGGACACATACAAGCGGCCGTAGGCGGTGCCGCTGCGCCAAGTGGGATGCACAAGATCCTAACTTTGTGAAAATCACAAGGCGCAACGGACCGCCTAGGCCATCTGAGTGTGAACCAACTCTTTTAATCATCGGCATTTACTTATTCAAAAGCTCGAACGACCATCACAAGTAAGACCGCAATAATGAAAAGAAAGATAATTAAGCATTAACATAATAAAGCATCTGTCACACGATGGACGATTCATAACCCTAACGATTGAGTTCGACTAATTTCGGAAAATGTAGCAAGCCTTACAATAGTTCTCACTCCTTCTGACTCATCCTCCCAGGGATTACAACGGGACAGCCCTCCTGAGTGATGAAGGGCCTGTCGTCACAGGCAGTTGCTAGGTAGGTATCTATGTCGCGGTTCGGCATGTTGAACCGGCAGTAAAATGTCCCACTCTTGTTCACCACTTCATGAACGATTTTCGTGGCAAAGCACTTCTGGGTATCATATATCTCTTCTCTAACCTTGTCATCGCCGACCATCGACAAGCGGGAGGCCCATTGTTGGACTTGACTAGGCAGGGTAAGGAAATGTTGATCCCGTACATACGCCCGCATATGATGGAGGACATAGTAGGTGTCTCGGTTACTGCCCGCCGGCTGCTTGACGCACGCGAAAGTCGTCGTGTGGGTGAACACCCGAGCGCCCTGAACGACCTTCTCCCTAGTGATTTTGCCCCCCCTTGTGTGGTAGCCGGTGAGAGCATTATCCAAAACTTTCTTCACGTTGGAGTAGTCTTTCTTCACCGCACTCCCTGAGTCGAGAGACGTGGCATGCGAATGACTGATACAAATGCAGATGAGTGTGCATTGTGTATATCTGCGCGGAACAATCCAAACAAAGTGTTGGAAAGGAGCGATGAAAATCTAAAGAAAATCACTTTCGATTCGGCTAATAATATTGACTTACCCGGCAAAGTAAGGCACGAGGCTGTAATCCTTGGTCTGGTTCGCCAGCATGAAGTCCCGGAGATATGTCGACGCGACTACCTGGTTCCCAACGCCGCACAACACGTCGTGGCGCATGTAGAAGGGGTCCGCTATCGCGATGCCCGGTGTATTATCCCTGATGACTTGCACCGCCAGACTGAGCGAGTATAGGCGGATCATGGAGTAGTGCAGCGGATTGCTATGGAACATATCGAAGATGTCCGAAAACCGCAGTACTATTCTATCCGCGCCGGTTGACTCGACGAAGCCCAAGTCCTTTGGCACCATGGCAATGAAAACCGGGTATGATGGATCCTTGGATTCAAGAACACGCGATTCAAGAAAAAGAATGCTGTCATGCAAACTCCGCATATCCCCACTTGCGGCCTTGAGCTTGCTCTGGCTAAGCATAGGCTGACCAATCACATGCATCTTCGTATGCTTAGATGTAGGTGGGCCGTCCTGAACACGGAGCGGCATCTTAGCAGGCTGGCTCGCGGACTTTGCGGCCTTGGATCTAGGTCCTCTTTTCCGCGGCTTCGGCGCTTTCGGAATGATCTCCTTCTCAATCTCCTCATTAGCCGCCTTACGGATTGTGCTAGGGCTGAAAATAACTCCACCCTTCGCACTTTTCTGAGTCTCGGTGCAGGGGCCGACATCTGGAGGCGTGTCTTCCTAAGAACCGAAGAGACGCTTGCAATTGGATTTATCCGCAGGAGGAGCCTCACCACGAGCCTCCGTGCTATGGTAGGGTTCTTCTGGAGGAGGAGCAACGTAATCTCCGCCATCAAAGTCATCAGCGATGAAATCCATGGCATCAAGATCAACGTCATTCTCCTGGTCTTGTGCCATCTCCATGTCACGGGTAGGCGACGGCGCGGCGACGGTCTTGCCATGGCTCCGCTCCGGAGCTTCTAGAGGGGTTGTCTTCGAGGTGGTGCCTCGTGCCGGTAGTTCTAGAGGCGATGTCCGCGGGGTGGCGCCCCTCTTCCCCAGGCGAATCTGGCTCTTCGGCCATTCCATGTTCCAAGGCATGCACTGGAGCAGCGTCAGGGTATCGGGGTCATCTTCTTCTTGGTAGGGTTGAATGGGAGGCAACAAGTCGTCGTAGTCCGCCAGCACCCGAAGCACTCGAACTCTATATACGTCTTCGCGCATCGGCCTGTTGTGGAACCTGCGGGTTGACGGTTGAACGATCATACCCACAGCAACATCCTTCAACACGCCGTCCACTGTGTGTAAGAGAGTGCATGGAACGTCGTCGTTCTGCGGAAAACATGCAGGGCGTCAGAGAGGCCAGTCTAAGGCAAAGGAAGATCGACGCTCCAACGCTTAACTATTTACCTGGCTGGCGAGGGCGTCGAGCTCCTCTAGTGGCGAGGGGCCAATGACGACGGCGGGCGTGCTACTGTTCAATGGCGAGGGAGAACCGGCGGCGGGCGTGGAACCGATGGCCAGGCGGCGGTTGTTCGTTGGTGCACGCTCTTCATTCGGCGGAGGACCGCCCACTGTGGGCGTGCAACGGATGGTCAGGCGGGTAGAGGCGGGCGGAGTCACTATCGGCGCCGTGGT
Source organism: Alopecurus myosuroides (assembly GCA_028641055.1). Taxonomy (NCBI): domain Eukaryota; kingdom Viridiplantae; phylum Streptophyta; class Magnoliopsida; order Poales; family Poaceae; genus Alopecurus; species Alopecurus myosuroides. The sequence continues at coordinate 32,954,283 of CM054061.1, forward strand.
GTAGGCGGGCGGAGTCACAAGTGGGTCCGCCATCGTGGCGTTGGCCGGCGAGACTCTGGACAAGTCTCTTGAGTTGCTGCCCTGCACGCTAGGCACCGGGCACGGCCCCACTCGACCTCCTTCATTCCATCGAGTAACCACATCGTAGATGGTAGGCAAAACGCTGCCCATTTGTTCTGCCAAAGCTGTTTTGACAATATTAGGAATATCGGCAACTTTGGCCTTGAGGTCTGCAATCTCGCGATCGCGGGCTTCGTCACGTTGGATATCTTCGATGCTCCTCTTTCTATTCCTTCTCGCCTCCCTGGGCTCCTTGAAGTACTCTCTGAGCTTCGTCGTCGTGCCCAGGCCACAAACTCGGCCACCTGACGGCCTTTTGTGCTTTTCCTTCCCCTGCGTCACGTTCACCGCCCTATTTAAAGTGTCGTCCCACGGGCCGTGCAGCCTCGGCATGGATGACGAGGTTCCACCACTTTCGATTTCTAAGTTCTGCACAATTAGTGTGAACCGTTTAGAATTCCACCAGTACACTATGATGCAATCGACTTGATCGTCGAGAGCAAACTAACTAGGGTGGTGTATTTACTTACCAAGTTGTCATACAACGTCTTCACCTTATCATCATCGGTAGTATACTCATTAGCTACCGGGTCATATGTAAACCGGGCCCTGATGAAGTTTTTCGTCCGCGGCGAGTACTTTGCGAGAGGGTCAGGGATGCCCTGTTCTGCACGTTTGGCGTCCTCCTTCTCCCAATTGGGAATCGCCGCTATGTAACCGCCGCATCCCAGTTTGGGGGTACCAATGTTCAACTTCCGCATCCTCTGCCCCCAACCAGAGTTAGCCTTGGCGACTTCGCTCTCGCAAATTAGCTTGAAGTCCCGGAGTTCAGCTTCGGTGATTCCCGGCTCACTCGCTAAAACATCATGCAAGCTATTTTTGGGGTCCAAGACCTTAACCTTCACCCGGTGTTTCCAGTTGGCCAAGGCGGTGTTCATCTTACCAATGGTTGACCTTATTCCCCTCCAGATTGTCGTTATTGTACTTAAACGGCTCGTCTGGCGGATGCGGGTACAAGTATCGTCCGTGCAGCTTTCTAAAGAGAATAACCCGATAATGGGCATTCTCTTTTTTCCTTAGATCATTGGTTAAGATCCTGACAGTGTCCCGGACAATGCAACCAATCTGGTTGCCGAATCCTTTGACCACCTTCTCGGGCGCGATTGGATACCCAAAGCTATCAATTTCCGTGATCTCTTCACGGTAGGTGCGGAGAGTGTTACATTTCCGTTTTCTCGTTGCCGTCCTCTTCTTGGCTTTGCTACCACCATCTGTCTGACCGCCGGCATCAGTGGTGTCATTTCCGCCGGCGGCGCCACTAGTGGTATCACCGGCGCCACTAGTCGTGGCGTCATCCTCCTCGCCACCGCTAGTGTCTGCGTCAGCCCCGGCATCCGCCGTCGGGTCGTATTGCTCATCTTCTTTGTCGGTGATTTGCCAGAACGGCTTAGAACCGCCGGCCTCGTCGTCGTGTGCCATGTTCTGAAGGGGGAAATTATTGGTTAATCTAAAGGAAACAAAAAATCGACATACTACTCGATCACCGGAAAACGGCTAAGTCCTAAATTCACGGGAAAATTTCGGCATGACCTTTGCTAATTTTCTAACACTAGAGTGTCCGATTCTCGCCGAAACGGAAATTAATCAACATTTCGGCGAAAATGGGCAACTCATTATTTGAATTTCCTGCAAAGTTTTAAACGGCTCGATGGCCGGACAGATTTCCAAAAGTGGTACCAACACCAAAAGTGGTACCAGCACCAGCACCAGCACCAACACAACAGCAGCACCAGCAAGCAGTACCAGCACCAGCACCAACACAAGAAAACCAGCAGCAGAACACCAGCACCAGCAAGCAGTACCAGCACAACAGCCAACATCAAGTGAATAAACAATGGAGCAAATCATTGTTTGCTGTACCAAAAGTGGTACCAGCAGCAAATTGCACATTTTGACAAGTACCAATTGCAACTCCAAAATCTATTCCCTGCAAATTTTGACAAGTCCAGCACCAAAATGTTGCTTTGACAAGTACCAGCACAAAAATCTATTAAATATTTAAGTGTAAAACAACAATAGCACTTCTCTGTTTGTGTACAAATTCCTAACAGCAGTAGCTCTAGAAAATTTAGCAGCCTAGCAGCAGCAACCCCTCTACTGTTCTAGCAGCCTAGCAGCAGCAACCTAGCAGCCTAGCAGCAGCAACCTAGCAGCCTAGCAGAGTGTTCTCATTCCGGGAGTGATACATGCAGCGGCTATGTTTGGATTCTAGTTTTGCAACAACTTCACAAAACATTTGCCTCCTTGAAAAGAAAAGGCTAATCCACAAAAGGAAAACCATGTATGGCCTGGAGTTCCTCTGCACAAACATTCTGTGTCATTGAACAGAGCAACCTAGAACAAATGTACACTCTTCGACAAACCAACTACTGGACATTATTTTGGAGACAGGGCATGAACTTGCAGAACACCATCACTTACAATATGCTAAGGCACTCAAAACAAAGATTTCAGCCATACATATAAATGTAACTTGTCTCGGGCAAAACTTAGTTTAAACGAAATTAACATAGCACCATTACATCGAAACTTTTGTCCATCAAACATATAAGGTAACCAAGTGTTGCTCGTGAGAAAAGTTCAATAGCTACCGGTGTGTTACGGGGTTAATATTATCCTTTTAATTGTGTATTCATTAATTATTCCATACCATCAAATTTTCATGTCCATCTGTCCCATGTAATATGCTATCAAGCTTGCGACTTTTGGTTCATTAATAGAGCTCATTTTCCCTTCGAAATTGTAAGGCATGTATGGTTTATGGCATAATATGAAATCCTCATCATATTCATGTATACAACTAGTTGAAAAAACTGATTTTCAGGACCAACAAACTCTCTGGAGTGCATCCCTGAACTTGGAAGGTAAGGGAGGGGGCTTACCCTGTAGGTGGATGGCGTCGAGGAAGTAGGTGGAGGTGGAGGGCGTCGAGGAAGCCGGCACGCGATGCTCCTCGCGGTGGTGGCTCCCTCCTTCTCCTAGATGGCGCGTGACGAAGACGGCGCGGTGGTGGCTCCCTCCTTCTCCTAGACGGTGCGGTGGTGGCTCCTCCTTCTCCTGGATGGCGCGTGACGAAGATGGTGCGGTGGTGGTGACTCCCTCCTTCTCCTGGACGGCGCGGTGGTGGTGGCTGCGTCCTCGCGGTCGATGCAGAGACGAGGTCTCGGTGGTGGCTGCGTCCTCGCGGTCGATGCAGAGGCTAGGGCTAGGGCTTGGTGGTGGTGGGCGGAGCGATGAGAGGGAGGGTAGAGGCTAGGGCGCTGGGCGGTGGCTCTTCGTCGTCGATTGGGCACGGCGACGGCAGTTGGGAACGGGGAGAAGAACAGGGGCGCGATTAAATGGGAGCTAGAAGAAGATTGCGGAGAAGAAAGGGGAACGGCCGGCCTCGATCCAATCTGTACTCGCAAAAGGCGTGGCGCACCGCGCCTCGGTGCGTCACGCATAGCTTAGCCGTGGCGCACCGCGCACGGGTGCGTCACGCATAGCTTAGCCAAGGCGCACCGCACTTGGATGCGTCACGCATAGCTTAGCCGCGGCGCACCACGCCGAGGTGCGCCACGCCTATTGGTAGCATCTATTCAAAAGATGTGCGCGCGGTATTGTATCAAAACTTGTGACTTAGCCCAGTGGCTGTTGCCCCCTGTTTTCTGCTGTCCACCCAGGTTCGAGTCCTGCCCCCCCCCCCCCCCTTTTACTTAATTTTTCTTACCTTTTTCAATTAATTTTTTCTTACCAAATAAAATATAGTATTTTAATATAAATGCAAAAATCTCAAATAAAGTGTTGACTAATTTAGAAATCATAAAATCTCAAATATTCTTATTACATCATCATAATTTTGTCGAATTCACGCACACACATGACAACATAATGATTCTTGTATCTCTAGCTAGCGTTTTACAATTTTCTTTCCCTTCTTTGTCGCGGTTGAGTAATTCAGTCCTGGAACACCGTGACTTCTTCGGTGGAATGGGCGACCTGTAGGTAGCGTTGTCCTGCTTCTTCTTGTTGTGTATTTCGTTCCATCGTCATTGTCATCTTCCATTTTTGGGTCGCCGTACTGGTCAAAGTCTTGCTCGTTGGCTACTCCATCCATTCCGATGATGTTTCTTTTGCCTCTCCGCACGACAACACGACTAGGCCTTGTCGGGTCAGTAATGAAGAAGCATTGGTCCACTTTGTTAGCCAAGACCCATGGCTCATTTTTTGCGGTGACATTCGTGCCGGATTTGGCTTCAGGTATCACCATGGTGGTGAAATATTGTCCTTCTTTTCTGACGCTCTTTGCCCATGTGACACGGAACATTGGCACCTTCTCTCCGCAGTAGTCGAGTTCCCATATCTCGTCGATCCTACCATAGTATCTTTCTTTGACGTCACCTGTTAATGATTCCATCGTTACCCCCGAGTTCTGGTATTCGCAGTTCCGGTCCTTATTTGCCGTGTAGAATGTGTAACCATTGATATCGTATGCCTGATATGTCATGAGGTTATGTGCGGGGCCTTGTGACAATGTGAGTACGAGTTTTTCTTCTTCAGAATAAGGCGTCTCCGGTTGATCGGTCATAATCTTCTCCCTGAACCACTGTGTGAAATGGATGTTGTGCTCTCTGATTATTTCTGCTTCGGTCCTATGTTGTCCCCGGTCACTGTAATACTTCGCGATTAGCAATTTGTGCTTTTCCAACCAAGGATCGACCACTGTTAGATGTTGTAGCGCGACTAGGTTTGCTCTGTCAAAGTCGTTGCGTCGGCCCTGAAAGTCGACATTCATTTCGCGCTGGCCCTCGCGGTGTCCCCATCCACCGAGCCTGCCAAAGTGCATGTTTACGGGCAGACCAGGGTTCTCATCTTTGTCTAGAAAATTCGTGCAGAAAGAGATGCACTCCTCTGTCAGAAAGCCCTTGGCAATGCTTGCGTCTGGACGGGCCCTGTTGCGGACGTATCCTTTGATGGAACCATTCATCCTTTCGAACGCCATCATGGAGTGTAAAAACGGCGGCCCGAGCTGGATGATATCATCCACGACATGGACAAGGAGATGCACCATAATGTCGAAGAATGCTGGCGGGAAGTATATCTCAAGCTCGCATAGTATCACCACGATCTCTTCATGTAGCCTTGCGAGTTTCTTCACGCCAATCGACTTTCGAGAGATGACGTCAAAAAAGTTGCAGAGTCCAAACAGCGTTTCGCGGACGTGCTCGTCCATTATCCCTCGAATTGCAACTGGAAGTATCTGCGTCATCATCACGTGACAGTCGTGAGACTTCATTCCGCTGAACTTCTGCTTTGGTACGTCTAGGTATCTACTTATCTTCCCCGCATAACCGTAAGGAAATTTGACTCCAAGGAGGCACTTGAAGAATTGGTCGATCTCCTTCTCGCATAGCGTGAAGCACGAAGGGGGACAGTAATATTCCGTCTTCTTGGCCTTTTTGCCCTTGCGGCGACCTTCCGTCCCATCTAACACATCGTCATCGTCATCGTCATCATCATCCGGTTTTCCTCCGTGGAGCTCGCCCCTGATATTCAAAAATCTCAAGTCGTTCCTTGCTTTCGGCCCATCTTTGGTCCTCTCCGGCATGTTGAGCAGGGTGCCAAGCAGACTCTCGCACACGTTTTTCGTGATATGCATGAGGTCAAGGCAGTGGGGTGTGCGGAGAATCTTCCAGTACCTCAGGTCCCAGAGAACAGACCTTGTTTTCCATACACCCTCCAACGGTGCCGGCGCCTTTCGCTTCTTTCCCGGCGCAGGGCACTCTTTCCAGTTCTTCAACAGCTCGTCGATTTCCTCGCCGCTCCTTTGACGTGGGGCTCTTCGCATCTCAACTTCATTGTTGAACAGATCTTTGCGTTTTCTCCACGGGTCATCCTTGCGAAGCCACCTTCGATGCCCCAAGAACACGGTTTTCGATGACCCGGGGTTTCTCTCTAGCTGGAGATACGTAGTGTCATCCATGCACCTAACGCATGCACAGAATCCGTGCGCCACCTGCCCCGCGACATATCCGTAACCGAGGTAGTCATGCACCGTCGTGATGAGCGCGGCTCTCAATGGGAAAAACGTTTCTCCATAGGCGTCCCACGTATTGGCTGTCTCGTCCCATAACGTGGCTAGCTCCTCTTCCAACAACTGGACATACAGATTGATGTCGTTACCTGGTTGTTTTGGCCCTTGAATAAGCATACTCATCTGTATGTACTTCCTCTTCAAGCACAACCAGGGGGTAGGTTGTATATACATACAAACACGGGCCAGGTGCTATGGGTGCTGCTCTGGTTGCCAAAAGGATTTAATCCATCCGTACTCATGCACAACCTGATGTTCCTTGGATCGTCGCCGAATTCGGGGTATTCGATGTCTAGCGCCTTCCACTGGCTAGCATCTGAGGGGTGTGTCAGCATCGTGTCATCATTCTCCGGATCGGTTCCATCATGCTCTTCTGGCTTCTTCCTTTCCGCGTGCCATCGCATGAGCTTCGCCTGTGTGGGGTCTGCGAAATACCGCTGCAGACGGGAAGTTATCGGAAAGTACCACACCACTTTTCGAGGAGAGGCCTTCTTCCCTGTCTTGTATCGAGTTGCGTCGCACACCGGGCATATGGTTCTCTCCGCGTCCGCGCCCCGATAGATGATGCAGTCATTAATGCAAGCATGGTATTTCACGTGAGGTAAATCCAGAGGGCACACGACTTTTTTCGCCTCCTCGATGCTCGTTGGACACTTGTTCCCCGTGGGAAGACGGTCGTGCCAGAATGCCATGTTCTCATCGTAGCTCGCATCGGTCCATCGGTGTTTTGTCTTCATCTCGAGGGTCCTTAACGTTACGTTCAGACGGGTATCCTCGCTCACGCATCCTTCATACAATGGAGTAACGGCGTCTATCTCCAGTTGCGACAACTTCGATTTCTCTCTAGCAGCAGCTCTGGTGTTGCTAGTCTCCTTGAGAAGCAGAGCTTGGACATGAGGGTCCCGCACCCAGTCCGACGACGATGTCACGACATCTTCATCATGATGTCCTTCGTCTTGATTATGATCATGTCCGACATCTTCATCACGATGTCCTTCGTCTTGATTATGATCATGTCCTTCATCTTGATCATTATGTCCTTCATCATGTCCGGGCGACTCTTCATCTTCATCACTTGTCGGGTAAAGAGTGTAGCCATCCATAAAACCACGACGGATAAGGTGCGACTCCAAGTCACCAGAATCGTATCTGATCAAGTGTTTCAGTTTGCATCTTCGACAAGGACATCTTATCTCCGTCATGCTATTTCGAAACATTTCGTCCGTCGCATGTTTCATAAATCTAGCCACGGTGCCTGTGCTTAGATGCATGGTTGCCTACATAGTAAAAAAAAGATCAAATGAAAAATTAATTAGAATCAAATTACGTAATATATGGATATATGATGCATGCACATGGTCGTCGACGGAAAAATTCGGCATGACCTATGCTAAAAATAGGACATTCTCGGAGTGCGTGGTCGCCGAAATGGAAATGAATCAACATTTTGGCAACACATGTCAACTCATTTTTAAGACATCCACAAATTTCATCAAAAATACGCAACACAATTTCGCATATATGTATATATGCAACCATATATATGAATCTTTTGTGACGACGCACGGCGCCGACACACATACATACAACACATATACATATCGTCCCTCCAACAACTCACCAACTATAGATCTTGCCGACACGAGACCGAGAGAGTACGTTTGTATGTGGCTATAGAAAGTGAAAAGATGGAAGGGAAAGTGGTAATAAAGTGAGAGATGGGGGTGGAGACAAATGTTTACTAGATGCCCCACACATATATATCAAATAAAATAGGTTAAATAAGTTTTAAATGGTGGGAAAATGGGGGAAATGAGGTGGTGAGGAGGTGGGGGGCGACCAGATCTAAAATGGGGTGGAGATATGGGGGGATGGGAGGTGGGGGTGGTCCCAACCACTTAAATTCGTTCCAGGTATACCCGTGACGCACATCATATTCGGCACGTCACGGCTATGTTAGGTACCCGCGGCGCACGTTCCAGTGGTGCGTCACGGCTATAGATGCCACCCGTGGAAAAGATAGCCGTGACGCACCACTGGAATGTGCGCCGCGGCTACCCAACATAGCCGTGACGCACCGCTGGGTTGGTGCGTCGCGGGTATGCCTCGGAGGCTCGCCACCCCGGCCCCACACATAGGCGCGACGTGCCTTCCATTTGGTGCGCCGCGGCTATGCCTTTAGGCGCGACGCGCAGAAACGTGGTGCGCCGCGGGTAATAGGCGTGACGCGCCAAATGTGATGTGCGTCACGGGTATCATCACTCCTATAGCCATTTTCCTAGTAGTGAGAAGGCCATCTCTAAGCTTCCCAAACCAAGTTGGGCATCATCACACTCAAGGCGGCACCAAACTATTAGTGCATATGAACATGAGCTACCATGAAGGATAACACGCTACAACAACTATTACATGATGGTTCCTACCTATGCCAATGTCGACAAACCTACGAAGCTTTCGCATCCCTCATCAAGCTCATCATGGAGCCCCAAGAAAAGTCCACCATGGCATCTGAAGGACCATCGACGGCATCCCTCCACTCAAGAGTGCCAACGACACAAATGGCCGTCAAGCTACTAGGAGCCTCACCATCAAGCCACTTCTACCTTCAAGATGGCATGAGTTCTACATTATAGGTGTCGGGGGGTTACCCCCGAGTAGGGTAAAGGCGTATGATAAAGGCAAGGGTCAGAATAGAAGTTTGCCCGAGTAGCGTTCTACCCGGCAGCTGGCTATCCGGTCGAGTGCTACTCGGTCGTACAGAAGGAAGACTAGAAGAAGGAATCAATCAAGTTATTTCCGTACGAGTAGAAGAGATGGCCCGAGTAGAATTGGCGGGAACCTACTCGGGCAGAAAGTCAAAGGAGCCGTTCTGACACAGGATCCCGCGTATCCTGGGTCCGTACTTGGCAGCATTCGAACTACTGTTCATCTGGGGCCGGTCTCCCTGACAGTGACAGCATGGAAGCAGGCGGTGGCAGGATAAGGGGGGCCTACTCTGTGCCTAGGTACAGTGATACCAGTCTGTCCCCTAGTTTTGCCCAACGACTTTACAGAAGCAGCCAAGATCAACGACCAAAGCTGTCAGCCCGTACTCGGAGAAAGGACGGTGTGCACACTATGTCGACACTTGTTTAGATTTGGACGTATCCGGCTGGGCACCATGTATATAAGGTGCCCCGCCGCCTCCTGCGCGAGGGACACAGACGAATCTTGCTCCATGCTCAGTTGAAACCCTAGAAACCCTAAGTTCTTGACCTAGTTCTACTCGGGAGGATAGAGAGGCTACTCGGTAACACCATCCTTTGTACTGTGGCTACTCGGAGAGACATCATAATACATACAGAGAGGCAGGAGTAGGGGTTTTACCTCCTCACGAGGGCCCTGAACCTGGGTAGATCTTGTTGTTTGCAGTGTGTTGTTCTTACCTCACGCGGCTACTCGTCGCGTGATCCCTCCCCGAATACCTCCAGCGTCCATCGTCCCACATCTTTAGCCATCCTATGGCATCTGCCGTGACACCACCACGACAGTTGGCGCCCACCGTGGGGCAACCAGCGGCGCTGGCTGGAGTTTCTGTTCGGACGGGATCTTCTTCATCGGAGCGCGTGGTCTGTGGCCTTGTCCACAGATTCGGCTCCTTCGACTTCGTCATCGACAACGCCGGCTGTTTCGGCGGCATGGCCATGCCGGAGGGCGGCTCGGTGATCTCCTTCGGCTCTCATCTCGTCTACGTCGCCACCGTCGTCAACCGCGCGTATCCCGAGCTGGTGCATGACGCGGAGGATCCTCCCGCGGTGATTGCTGCTCGCGGAAGGCCCGCATGCAGCTCTGCGAGCTGCGCTGAGGTGATGGTGACGGGCTTGGCGGCAAACGCTGGCGCAGCTGCTACTGGCGCTGCGGCCGTCGTCGAGGAGGTTGACGACCCGCCTGCTGGTGGCAGAGATCATCGGCCCTACGAGAAGCAGTGCAACTTGCCACCTTCCACCTCTACGGTCATCCCAGCGTCAGCTGCGCGAGTTGGTATGCCCACTCCCACCGACATCGAGCTCCTAGCCGCAAGGGAGCAGCTCGAGCGGCAACGCCAGGAGCTGCTTGCCGAGCAGGCAGAGTTGGAGAAGATCAGGTTGGAGCTGAGTCTAGATCAGCTCGAGTACAACAAGGCGCACGGCTTCACGCCGGTCGCCAGGAGGCCTAGCAGAGTAGGCGCTACGCGGCGCAACTTGGGTGCCGAGATGGCGACAGTTGCGGAGGTGCCCGCACAGTCCGCCACCGCGAACACCTTCACAAGGCCAAGGTACAGTACACCCTGCCAAGACACTCAGAGCTGCACAGGCCGTGGCTGCCGAGTTGCCGCGTCTCGATGGTGAGGCGAAGGCTAGGCAGCAGGAGAGGCTCAACGAGTTGGTGCTGGAGGCGGCCAGGCAGAATGAGGAGTTCCGGATGGCCAACCCGGGTGCTGGAACTTCGCAGGTGGTGCATTCGCACGCGGCTAGGTCTAACGACCAGGCCTCGTCCCCGCATCCGAGTCGCGAGAAGAGCCGCAGTGGGCGTTCAGGCCGAGATAGGCAAATGCAGGTGTATGACCCGACTGTTGCCGCGAAACAGCGCGCTGTGCCGCAGCAGTCCGGTCAAGAACACAACGCTGCAAGAGCAGGCTCTCAAGCCCATCAAGCTCCAAGCCATGGCCGAGATGATGCACGCCCAGGTCCTTCTCGGCAGCCCGCAGCTCAGGCTACTCGGCAGAGGCAGCAGCCGCGTGCAGTAGCTCCAGTCGCCAACCCGGTGATGCAGCCTGTTGCTGTGCAGGTGGATAGGTATGATGATGGCTACTCGGCTATGGAGATGGCTGGTTATGATATTCATGACCGTGTTGGTGAGCGCGTGTTGGCGCCTGGGGATGCAAGGCATCAGCTGGATCGTATCAGCTTGTCGGCACGGCTTGAGAACACGGATCCTCCTGGTCCCGAGTGCTTTGGGCCGCGCATCATGAACGAGCCGTCCGTGAAGGGCTTCCAGCTTGCGAGAGGTACCAAGAGTTACAATGGCAGCACCAAGCCTGAAGATTGGCTCAATGACTATGTCACAGCGGTTCATATCGCGAGCGGCAACAGGAGATGGGCGGTGCGCTATGTGCCGCAGATGCTAGAGGGTCCAGCTCGCACTTGGCTCAACAACTTGCCCAAGAACAGCATCAACTGCTGGCTGGATTTCTCGGATGCTTTCATCAGCAACTTCACGAGTACATACAAGAGGCCGAATAGGCCGCAGCAGTTGTCGGCTTGCCGGCAGCGAGAAGACGAGACAGATCGAGAGTACCTTACTCGGTGGAGCACACTGAGGAACACTTGTGAGGGTGTGAACGAGGCGCAGGCCATCACTTGGTTTGCGCAGGGATGCCGACATGGCAGCATGCTGTGGCAGAGGTTGCAGAGGGAGATGCCGAACACTCTGGCCGAGACCATCAAGATTGCGGATCAGTACGCACTCGGTGATCCTACTCAGCCACTGATGGATTCCTCTGAGCCGAGAAGGAACTTCAACAACAACAAGCGCAACGAGTTCCGCAACAAGCGCCGAGTAGATACTCGGTACGATCCTGAAGAGGTGAATGCAGTGAATGTTGGAGGCAGTGGTGGCCAAAGGCAAAAACCTGCTGGAGCCTACGGGCAGAACCAGAACCAGGGCCAAGGCAACAAGAAACCATTCCGTACTCCTCAGCCGAGTAGCAGTAACACCGAGCAGCCGAAGAAATTTGTCTTTGATGACATGAAGGATGGTCCATGCAGCTTTCACACTCACCATCCTTCAAGGCCGGCGAACCATACTACTCGGCAGTGCGAATGGTGGGACATAATCAAGAGTGATGGCTTGCCTCCTCCTCCTCCCCTGCCAGCCGCCAATGCTACTGTTCAGCCTACTCGGGCACCCGCAGCTCGGCCTCCAGTGTATCCGAGAAGGGAAAATGTCAACCAGGTGGCTTTAGGAGCCAACCAGAACTTCAACAATGAGAGATACCGCAACAACAACAACAACTACAACCGCAACAACAACAACAGAGGCAACAACAACAATTATCAGGGCAACAACAACAATGGCAACAATGGGGGCAATGGCTCCAATCAGTACCAAGAGCACCATGAGAGCTACATGATCTTCACTTCCGAGGCAGTCGACAAGCAGTCACAGCACAGGCGGGCCATGGAGGTCAATGCTGTGATTCCTGATGTCCCTCACTACATGTACTGGTGTGATCAAGAGATCAAGTGGTCCCGAGTAGATCACCCTAAGGTGATGCCCAACCCGGGTACTTATGCCTTGGTGCTGGATCCTACCTTCCTGGGTCCCGAGAAGAACGTGAGGTTCAGCAAGGTGCTGATCGACAACGGCAGCAGCATCAACATTGTGTACAAGGATACACTCGAGAAGCTTGGCCTGGCCGAGAACATGATGTTGCCTAGCAAGACCACCTTCCATGGCATTGTGCCCGGGATCTCGTGCAACCCAATTGGCCGAGTATGGATAGATGTGCTATTCGGCACCCGGGAGAACTGTCGCACAGAGCGTCTGCAGTTCGAGGTGGTTGACCATCAGAGCCCTTATCATGCTCTACTCGGCAGGCCAGCTCTGAGCAAGTTCATGGCTTCCACTCATGTTGCGTACCTGAAGATGAAGATCCCCGGTCCCAATGGCATCATCACGATTGCTGGCGATTACAAGAAGTCCATGGAGTGTGCCTCAGCTAGCTCCAAGCTGGCAGAGTCAATGGTGATCGAGGCCGAGAAGAAGAAGATGTACGAGGTGGTGGCCATGGCTCAGTCCGCACAAGCTAGCGCACAAGGTGTGCCGAGTACCCAGCACGGTACAGCTTTCCAAGCTGCCAAGGAGACAAAGAAGGTCCAGGTTGATCCTGAGTTCCCGGACCGCGTGGCCATCATTGGCTCCGGGTTGGAGGAGAAATAGGAAAGCGCGCTCATCCACTTCCTCCGTGAGAATCGGGATGTGTTTGCCTGGACCAATGAAGATCTACCAGGAGTCCCGAGGGAGTTGGTTGAGCACTCTTTGCATGTGCGTCCTGACGCCAAGCCCGTGAAGCAGGCTATGCGCCGTTTCGGAGATGAGAGAAGGAAGGCCATCGGTGATCAGATCACCAAGCTGCTGATAAGTAACTTCATCATGGAGGTGCTGCATCCGGATTGGTTAGCCAACCCGGTCATGGTCGAGAAGAAAAAGGAGGATCCCAAGGCTGCAACCGCATGGCGCATGTGCGTCGACTACACCGACTTGAACAAGGCATGCCCCAAAGATCCTTTCCCGCTACCTCGCATCGATCAGGTGATCGATTCCACTGCTGGTTGTGAGCTGCTGTCTTTCATAGATGCCTACTCTGGTTTCCACCAGATCGCACTCAATCCCATTGATCAAATAAAGACTGCTTTCATTACCCCGTACGGGGCTTATTGCTATCGTGTCATGTGTTTTGGCTTGAGGAATGCGGGTGCAACCTATCAGAGATGCATGCAGAAATGCTTGCACGACCAGCTCGGCAAGAATGTGCAGGTGTACGTAGATGACATTGTCATCAAAACGAATAAAACACATACTCTGCTTGCCGACCTGGAGGAAACCTTTGCTAACCTACGCAAGTACAAAATGAAACTGAATCCGAGTAAGTGCACCTTTGGTGTGCCGGCTGGAAAGCTACTCGGCTTCCTAGTTTCTAGTCGGGGCATTGAGGCAAATCCCTCGAAAATAAAAGCTATTGAGAGCATGTCGTTGCCGAGATCATTGAAGGATGTGCAGAAATTCACAGGTTGTTTGGCATCTCTGAGCCGGTTTCTGGGCCGAATGGGCGAGAAGGCTTTGCCTCTGTACCAGTTGATGAAGAAAAGTGACAAGTTTGTCTGGACTCCGCAAGCGGATGTGGCTTTCAATGAGCTGAAGGCAATGCTGGGTAGCGCTCCCATCTTGGCTAGTCCGCTACCCAAAGAGCCAATGCTGTTATATATTGCGGCGACTAACCGAGTAGTCAGCGTGGTGATAGTGGTGGAGCGAGAAGAAGAAGGCAAGAGCGTGCAGCGCCCAGTATACTATCTCAGTGAGGTGCTGTCCAGCTCCAAGCAAAACTACCCGCATTACCAGAAGATGACCTATGGTGTGTATCTAGGCGCCAGGAAGCTGAAACATTATTTCCAGGAGCACCCCATCACTGTCGTAAGTTCAGCTCCCATCTCGGACATCATGGGCAACAAGGAGGCGAGTGGCAGAGTAGCCAAGTGGGCAATCGAGCTAGCAGCGTATGCTCCCGCATATACGAGAAGAGAAGCCATCAAGTCTCAGGTTCTGGCGGAATTCCTTGTGGACTGGGCCGAGATGCAGTATGAACCTCCTGCTCCAGTTTCCAACTATTGGAGGATGCATTTCGATGGCTCGAAAGTGAAGGAAGGCCTTGGTGCTGGCGTTGTGCTCACGTCACCCAAGCGAGATCAGCTCAAGTATGTGTTGCAGATCCATTTCAAGGCATCTAACAATGTTGCCGAGTACGAGGCAGTGGTTCATGGCCTGCGAGTAGCCAAGGAAGTTGGAGTGCAGCGCATCATATGCTATGGTGACTCAGATCTGGTGGTGCAGCAAGTATCAGGCACATGGGATGCTCTAGATGCCAACATGGCGTCGTATCGCTTCCTGGTGCAGTCTATGACTGGATTCTTCGAAGGTTGTGAGTTCCAACACATTCACCGAGCAGAGAACGAAGCAGCAGACGAGTTATCCAAGTTGGGATCTTCTCGGCAGTCCATCCCGGCTGGGATTGCCTTGGAGCATTTGAGGAAGCCATCCATCAAGCCTTCCCCTAACTCGGAATCCATCTTCGTTCCTTCTCTGCCAAGTGAGGAATCTGATCCCATGGACATTGACTGGGAGAATGCTACAGGGAACCCGGGGACTGCCGCTCCCTACTCGGGGACTGCCGCTCCCTACTCGGGGACTGCCGTTCTCTACTCGGGGACTGCCGCTCCCTACTCGGGGACTGCCGCTCCTTACTCGGGGACTGCTGTCCTTAACCCGGAGGCTGTTGCATTCATTGAAGAGGTTCTCGCTAATCGGTCAGGGCTACAAAGAAGCGCTCCTACCCCTCCAGAGCAACCGCAAGTGCCTGTCCCAATGGAATTGGACGAACCAGTGTTTCCCATCCGGGAGACACCGAGTTGGGCTATGCCCATATTATCCTTTCTAAGGGATGGCATCTTGCCAGAAGATGAAGTCACTGCAAGACAGATTCAGAGAAGGTCTAAGGGCTACACTATAGTCCGAGATGTGCTGCACAAGAGAAGTGCCACCGGCGTGCTGCAACGCTGTGTGAGCCCGGAAGAGGGAGAAGAAATTCTGGTGGAGATACACCAAGGAGAATGTGGGCATCACGCCTCATCTCGGGCTTTGGTCAAGAAAGCTTTTCGGCATGGCTTCTATTGGCTCACAGCCTTGCAACAAGCTGAAGACATCGTGAGGAAGTGCAATGGCTGCCAAATGTTTGCAAGTAAGATTCACATGCCTGCTTCCGAGTTGAAAACAATTCCTATCACATGGCCATTTGCTGTTTGGTGCTTGGATATGGTTGGCCCCTTCAAGCCGGCTAAAGGCAACATGACACATATCTTGGTCATGGTGGACAAGTTCACCAAGTGGATTGAGGTGAAACCTATTCGGAAGTGCGATGGAGTCACAGCTGTGAAGTTCGTGAAGGATGTGATCATGAGGTATGGCTACCCGCATAGCATCATCACCGACAACGGTACCAACTTTGCGGAGGGGGCAATGGTGCGATTCTGCAGAGATAAGCATATCCGACTAGACGTTGCGTCAGTCGCGCACCCTGCCTCCAATGGGCAAGTTGAGAGAGCAAATGGAATGGTACTGGCAGGCATCAAGCCAAGGCTGATTGAGCCATTGCTGAAAACACCTGGGTGTTGGCTAGAAGAGTTGCCAGCGGTGTTGTGGAGTCTAAGGACTACCCCTAACCGGTCAACCGGCTACACGCCATTCTTCTTGGTATACGGGGCTGAGGCCGTGTTGCCAATAGACTTAGAGCATGACTCCCCCCGAGTAGCCCTCTACACTGAGGTGGAGGCGAGAGAAGCTCGAGAAGACGACGTTGACCTGCTTGAAGAAGCAAGAGAGCTGACTCTGTCACGTTCGGCTATCTACCAGCAAAACCTGCGGCGCTATCATAGCCGAAAGGTCAACCCAAGGGTTTTCCGAGAAGGAGACATGGTCCTTAGGCTTGTGCAGCGCACAGCCGGGATGCACAAGTTGTCTCCTCCATGGGAAGGGCCTTTCATTGTGAGCAAAGCGCTGCACAATGATGCGTACTACCTTGTAGATGTGCGCCCGTCACAGGCGAACAGGGCAGATAAAGCTGGAGAGGAAACGAAGCGCCCTTGGAATGTAGCTCTACTTCGTCGTTTTCATTCGTGAGCAAAGATGTGTATGTACCCTCTTATCCGAGTTGAAATCCTACTCTGCAATCTAAAATTGTTCTCGGGGACTGCCCTCGCTCAAGTTTGTTCTAAGTGTTTTTTACTCGGTTTTGCTGTTTTTCTACTCGGTTGCCTCGCTTCGAAACTCATACGCGTATTGAGTACTGTGTCTAAACCTACATGCCAACTCTTCGACTTTGCTGCTGTCCGAAACCCGGCTTCATGGCAAGCAAGAGAACAAGCAAAAGGTCAATGAGCACAAGAAAAATCGCTAAGGAAGAAAGAGTGCGGGAACCGAGTAGAGTGTTAGTTACTTTTGTTCCCTGCTTTCGTCTTCTCGGCTATGTGGTGGGCTGCGTTACTATGATTGTTTCTAAGTGGCTAAGTATTTGCAGCTCTACTCTTTGACTCTTGTGACTCGAATACCAAAAAAGCAACAAGTTGCAGGTAGAGCTGAGACGAAAAGAGAGAGTGAATGAACAAGGCAACTCGGGGACTCGCATGATAACGCAACCCGGCATTGAGCCAGGGCTGCTAAACTTGACTAAATTAAAGATAATATGTGGAAATAAAAGTTGGGTAGTAAGCAAAACAAATATTGTCTGTTACATCTGCACCCGGCATTCCGGGGATCTGATAAAGTGTTCAAGTGAAAAAAGATTGCAGGTTGCTTCAAGTTGAGGAGGCAGTGTTCTCGGCGCTGGCCTTGGCAGCTGTTTCCTCGGCGGTGGTCTTGGCAGCAGCTTCTTCGGTGGCAGTCGTGGCAGCTGTTCCTTCGGTGCTGGCGTGGGTGGCATCCGCCTCCGTCTGCACGGCGGCGGATTCCTCCATCTCGGCATCATGCTGGGTGGCCGTCTGGTCGGAAGTGGCCGTGGCCACCGAGATGGGCACTGCGGCCGAGGAGGAGCCTGAAGCGTGGCCAGGAGGCGGCATCGTGTCGTCGAGAGCAGCTCCCGACGAGGTGCCGAAGTAGAGTGGGGCCGTTTCGATGTGCTCGGCCTCCTCCTCGCTGCTCGAGACGGCCTTGCCTTTCCCTTCCCGGCCTTGCCCTTGGGAGACTCGAAGAAGTCGTCAAGGTCTTCTTCTTCGTCATCATCTCCTTCGTCCTCGTACTCGGTGTCGGGTTCGGGGACGCCCTCGATGTAGACCTCCGTCTCGGCGCACTCTGCGACCTCATACGCAATCTGCTTGCGCAAGGCCACGCTCTCGGCATCCATCTCCCACTTGGAATCATTGCGCTTCCCGCGGATGCGCTGCATATCGAGGTTTTCATACCAGGATGCTATGCAGAGAAGCATCATATCCGCACCAGCACGGGCTCCAGAGGCTCGCCATTTTTTCAGCTCGGCCTTCACATTCTCCAACTTGAGGGCGAGATCCCGCATGGTTCTTGGCTGAGGATCATGAGGCCAGAAGAGCCTGTGGAGCTCAAAGCCCACATGAACCAAGTCAGTTCCGACGCCGGCCAGCTTTTCGAAGTAACCTTTGAGCACCAGCAAGCTGTCCTCGATATCAGCCCTGGTGTCAATTGGCTCACCCAGCGAAAGGCGAACTGCTCGGGCCTTGGCCACCGTAGGCGCAGAGGAAGATTCAAGACGAGGCCAGATATCTGAAATAGCAAAGTGGTAATCTCAGAAACCGAGAAGGAACAAGACCGAGAAGAAAAGATGCAGTGAAGAGAAAACTTACCGAACCAGTTGGCGGCGCAGCTGCTGCAGCTTGGTTTTCCAGGACTCCTCGTTGCCAATATGCTTTTCCTGGATATCGCGCAGGGTGGTCATCTGAGCGAAGAGATCAGCGTTGGTCTTCTTCAAAGTTTCGCATTCAGACTCGAGGGCCCGTTCCTTGGCTCGGAAGGTGGTCTCGGCCTTGGCCTTCTCGGCGATCGCTCTATCCCTCTCAGCGCCAATCTTGACGGCATCCTGGAGTGCCTTTTGCAACTGGAGTTGCAGCTTCTCGGTCTCAGTGGTGTGGTCCTTCACCAGAGCAATGGCTTGGTCAGACAGCTGTTTCTCCACCTCTACGGGCTTGACACAATTTTGGTGTGCCTCAGCAAATAACTTGTGATCTTCTGCGGAGAGATTGATAAGGTTAGCCGAGAAGTAGAAAAGGAAACAGATTCAAGATCAAGCCGAGTAAACAGCAGACTCACCTTCAAGTCTCTTTATGGTGGCTTCGGAGTTCGCCACGAAAGTGCGGCATTTCTCATGCTCATCGGCCAAGGCCTTCAGTTTTTCTGCAGAGAAGGAAAGGTTAGCAAACAAGAACGCAGAAGCGGGCGTAAGCATAAAACGCAGAAACCGCGTGGCTGAAGGCGTACCTTGCACTTCGGTCAGCTGTTGGGTGCTGTCGTTTGCATTTTTGCTCGCGGCCTCAGCAGCTATCTTCTCCTTCTCCAACGCAGCAATTCGCCTCCTGGCGATGGAGTGGTTCCACAGAAGGATGCGGTACAAGTGTGTCCGCTTAAGGACGCTATCCTGAGAAGCGAGAAGAAACAAGTTAGCAAAAGCAGAGTAGATTCAACCCGAGTAGGAGGCTACCCGGAATGTATCCACCTACTCGACCTGAACCTCGGGGACTGGGGGTGATGGTAAGAAAGCAAGGAAGGCGAATAGAAGAGAAGGAATCTCAACTCGGAAAAGGCAAAAAAGACTTACTGCGTAGCTCTGTTCGATATCTTCGGCGTTCTTGGGGTGCAAGAACATCTTGGCTGCGAGGGTTGCGGTATCAGTGGAGACGGACATGGGCTGGTGTCCCAGGTCGATCTTGTTCCAATCCACGCGCATGTGGTCGATGCCGCCAAGGGTCAGGCCATGCCACCTCTCCTCCCCGAGAACCTTGCTGTCCCACTTGGCGCTGATGTGGCCAACAGTGTCCAGTACCTGCTCAAGACCCTTGGAGGTTATTGGCTTGTCTTGGGCTCCCCGAGAAGCAATATTGACGGGTTTGTTTTGAGCTGGATCGAAGGGAGGAGTATTCCTGGCTACAACTTTCCTTCCCTTCTGAATAGCTAAAGCTTTATCTTGGGGAGGGAAGCCGATGGTGTGTTGTTGGCTAACCTCGACCATGTAATCCGGGTAGCAGGGTTGGCCAGCTGCGCGTGCGTCGGCGGAGAGCGCAGCAGGAATGGGGCCGGACTCGCGGATCACGAGCGCTCCGCCTGTGGATGCACCTTGGTCTCTGGCCCTTTTCTTCGTTTGCTCCTTCTCGATTCTCTGCTTCTCGAGATCCTCGGTTTTCTTCCCGTCAGACTTGGCCTTCGCCTTCTCGGCGGCTGTCTTCTCGGCAGCTTGCTTCTCGGCCTTCCTCTGCTCAGCCTTGGCTCTTTTCTGCTCAGCCTTGGCCTCCTCAGCAGCCTCCTTATCGGCAGTTTCCTTCTCAGAAAGGCCTTTCTCGGAACAGTAATCCTTCAGAGCATCAAGGGCCCGTTGCCTGGTTACTCGCCCAGGAGGGCTGGATGTGTCCTTGCTCTGTGGCGACGAGGAGGAAGTTGGTGGTGTAGGGCCTTGCGCAGTTGGTGGCGTAGGGCCTTGCGCAGTTGGTGGCGCCGCAGATCCATCGCCCGGTGCAGCTCCTGGCTGAACACTACTCGGTGCGCCGCCTGGCAGTGGGTAGGCATCTGCTATGGTAGCGTCCGCGGCGGTGTCGTCTTCCACCAGCTGCTCGGCAGTGATGTTCTCTTGTGCAGCAGCCTCGGTGGTGGGCTGCTCCCGTTCTACTTCTGGCCGCTCAAGGGCGGCGGCGTCTTGCATTTCTTGTTCTTGGTTCTCCTCAGCATTGCTAGCCGGAGGAGAAGGGGGTCTCTCGTGCTGAACGGTGGTATCTTGTGCTGTTGGCTCTGGTTCTGCTTCTCGAGCATCACTGGCCTGTGCATTGGTGGCAGCAGCATTGGCGGTGTCGTCCTCGTCATCAACAAGGTCGATCAGGGGTACTGACGTTTCCTTGGTTTGCTCGGAGGCGAAAGCTGCGTTCGCGTCCATGGGAGGTCTGCAGAGAAGACGAAATCAGAAATTGGAAAAAGATGGGAGAAAACAGTACTACGCGAGAAGGAGGGCAAACGAGAAGAGAACTCACGCTGTGGTGGATTTAAGTTGTCGGCGAGGTTTCTTCACAACAACCTTCTTCTTCTTCTCGGCGGCCTCCTCCTTCTCGGCGGGCTTCTTCTTCTTGGCGGGAGGTGCCTGTGCACCGCTGCCGGTTCGTTTGCGGGTTTCAGGAGGGGCAACAGACAGAGGTTGGACGACAAGGGGCGCATCGCCCTCGTTCTCGTCCTCATCCTCATCGTCCTTCTCCGCAGCGGCCTCATCTGAAAAATTCAAAAGAGAAGAAGGAAGAATCAGAAACAGCAATGCAAGGGGTTGGTGCTTCTCAGAAACAAACAAGATGAAAATAACAATACCGTCAGAGCCTTCATCCGACCAAGTGCGGAGAGCATCGCGTTTGTCAGGAACGGGGCTGCTCTGTTCCGCGTCATCAGAGGGGAGCATGTCATCCTCCTCGCGATCGTCGGACCAGTTGTCCTCGAAAACTTCGCGACTCTCAGTCAACTGGCGAGTAAGAGTCTGAAAGACAGAGAAGGATCATAAGTCAACCGAGTATCAGGATGGAACTCTACTCGGATAGGCGTGCAAACACAAAGCACACTAAGCCTATGCAGTTTTCTAAGTATTCTACTCGGATAGGCGTGCAAACACAAAGCACACTAAGCCTATGCAGTTTTCTAAGTATTCTACTCGGATAGGCGTGCAAACACAAAGCACACTAAGCCTATGCAGTTTTCTAAGTGTTCTACCCGGATAGGCGTGCAAACACAAAGCATACTAAGCCTAAGCGCGATTCGGCTAAGTGCTCTACTCGGTGCACAAGGTGATGGCTGGTCGGGGCGGAAAGGGAAGTTATCTACTCGGGAAGCAGAGGCGAAAACAGAGTAAGAAAAGCGTACCCGGGCAATCGGTTGCGTGCGGCTGTACGGGATGAACCCGTACCGCCACTTCTCGCTGAGGCTTGTCTTCAGAATGTTCTTGGCATGATAGGCAACGTCGACGTCGTCGATTTCGATGGTGGTGGTCCTGGTGCAGTCGCGGGGGCCTCCCATGTAACACATGAGATGGCAGCGCTCCTGCAGAGGGAGCACTCGGCGCTTGATCCAGCACGCCACCGGGTCGTCGTTCTTGAGGCCCAGGTTCTTCAGCTCGCCGAGTCTATCTTCTATCTCGATGGCGATTTCGTCGATGGTGGGCTTCTCCTTCCAGTTCGACCCGATTGGAGCACGATTCCTCCAGGCGGGCAGGTTGATTCGATCATCAACCGCACCCCCTTCCGTGGCGGGGACATTCTTCACATAGAAGAACGACTGCTGCCACATTCGGCAGGAATCCAGCCCCTGGATGCGGGGATGATTCGTCCCGGTCCGCTGCACCATCATGGCACAGCCGGTGTCGGTGGCGCGGCCGATGCCTGCGGCGTCTTTCTTCCCAATTGTTTGTTGGCGAAGATGGAAATACCTGAGCCATGTATCAGTCGTGGGCCTGATGCCGAGGAAGGCCTCGCAGACCACGGCGTGGTAGGCGAGGAAGACGACCGCGTTGGGCGGCAGATGATGCATCTGCAGCCCGAAGTGATCAAGGAACTTGCGCAGGAAGTCGGAGGCGGGCAGTCCAAAGCCGCGCTCGAAGTGCGACATGAAGACCACCCGCTCGCCGTCCCGTGGAGCTGGCACAACCTCGTCGTCGGGTGCCCGGCACTCCACGCCGGGGGGAATCCTTCTGCTGGTCACGAGCCAGGCGAGATTGGCTTTGGTGACGGAGGAACCCGCCCAGCTAGCCTTGGCCATTGCTGCGAGTAGGGCGAGTGGAGAGTTTTCGGAGAGTTTGATCGATGGGTTGGATCCGCGGCGGCGCAGAAGCTTGCGCGACGGCGGAGGGCTCGGTGGCGAAGAAGAACAAGAGGCAGGAGAGGAAAAGTGCAGGGAAGGGGAAAAGGAAGTTACCGCGGGGGTATTTATATCTCCCTCGCGAGATTACCGTTACCACCGCGGAAGTGGGATTGACTGTGGCGTGTGGTGGGTCCTGTGGCCGGCTAGAAACGCACACAAGCGCGGGCTGCGCGCGTAACGGCCGCATTTGATCCCACCACCAGATCGTGGCCAGTAATTGCGCGTGATGGGACATGACGGCCGGTGGGCCCACAGCGTGAAAACTGGACGCGTGGCGTCGTGTCCTGGGCAACCAAACGACGAGGTCGTGGATGCTTGACACGTGGGCAGTACATGCGTGAAGGGCTGGATGTTGCTCTGCACTGCGGAGGCTCAGCTTGCAAGATTTCGCTAAGTCTTTTTACTCGGGAGCAGAGTAGAAAGCAACTGCTACTCGGAAAAGAAGAAACTCAAGGTACTTTTCGGAGAGTTACTCGGAGGTTCTACTCGGCTTCTTGATAAGTCAAGGGCTATACGGCAAAGATTGGTTTTAAGCTGGCAGAGCCTAGTGAACAAGTTCACAAGATTCTACCAGCTTCGGGGACTAGTGTCGGGGGGTTACCCCCGAGTAGGGTAAAGGCGTATGATAAAGGCAAGGGTCATAATAGAAGTTTGCCCGAGTAGCGTTCTACCCGGCAGCTGGCTATCCGGTCGAGTGCTACTCGGTCGTACAGAAGGAAGACTAGAAGAAGGAATCAATCAAGTTATTTCCGTACGAGTAGAAGAGATGGCCCGAGTAGAATTGGCGGGAACCTACTCGGGCAGAAAGTCAAAGGAGCCGTTCTGACACAGGATCCCGCGTATCCTGGGTCCGTACTTGGCAGCATTCGAACTACTGTTCATCTGGGGCCGGTCTCCCTGACAGTGACAGCATGGAAGCAGGCGGTGGCAGGATAAGGGGGGCCTACTCTGTGCCTAGGTACAGTGATACCAGTCTGTCCCCTAGTTTTGCCCAACGACTTTACAGAAGCAGCCAAGATCAACGACCAAAGCTGTCAGCCCGTACTCGGAGAAAGGACGGTGTGCACACTATGTCGACACTTGTTTAGATTTGGACGTATCCGGCTGGGCACCATGTATATAAGGTGCCCCGCCGCCTCCTGCGCGAGGGACACAGACGAATCTTGCTCCATGCTCAGTTGAAACCCTAGAAACCCTAAGTTCTTGACCTAGTTCTACTCGGGAGGATGGAGAGGCTACTCGGTAACACCATCCTTTGTACTGTGGCTACTCGGAGAGACATCATAATACATACAGAGAGGCAGGAGTAGGGGTTTTACCTCCTCACGAGGGCCCTGAACCTGGGTAGATCTTGTTGTTTGCAGTGTGTTGTTCTTACCTCACGCGGCTACTCGTCGCGTGATCCCTCCCCGAATACCTCCAGCGTCCATCGTCCCACATCTTTAGCCATCCTATGGCATCTGCCGTGACACCACCACGACAATAGGGCTTCTACATCTTACACTTTGGCAGCCACAAGAGGTCCAACCCCTGTCATTGGCACATTATCAAGCATTGGCGACATCATATGTGACCACATCAACAAGCGTAATAAATACATCGACAAACTATCCAAGGCTCGGTCAATCTCATGAAGGAGCCACATGAAAGGTGATCACACATGTGAAGCCACCTCCAATATGGACACCATGACAAGCTCAAGCTACATTCACCATGAGCAACCACTTCAAGATGGAGGAAGAGAAATCCCCATATATATTAATTATGTTAGTTCGAGCACCACTCGCGACATTAACATGAGCCGTCTATAGGTAGGTGCGAGCAGGGGCTCAACTTGGCCTCGGACCCTGGCTATAGCACATTTTCTAGCCGATTTTTTCTATGAACTCAGCTTATTAGCTACTACCTCTGATCCTAAATAAGTGTGGGAACTTTGCCTGTCCACTTGCAAGTAATCGGTTGATTTACTCCGACACTTATACGGATCGGAGGGAGTAAGTTTTTAGATGTGGCCCGAGTTAAGCCCACCTCCAGCCCAAAAGGAAGCCCATTAGCTACCTGTTTCAGGAGTGAGGAACTGCTAGCGAGGAACAGGACGCCAGAGCGCCCCCGAGTCGAGGTAGATAGCGCCCGCCGGCGGCCATCCAGTCCTTGCCGGGCTCCTCCGCCGTTCGCCCCCTCCCCGCTCCTCTATCGGTGGCGACTCCCTACGTCACAGGAGTTGGCCGATGGTTGTGCGCGGTGGATGTAGCTGCTGCTGGTGGAGCTGTGCGGCGTCCGTGGCGCTGTGCGGTGGAGCTCGTCCCAACATGCGTGTCTGCGTATCCGTATCCGACTCACGTTCCGTATCCGACTCACGTTCCAGAACTCCCAGTCTATTTAAGCTAGGCGTGGCTACGTGGGCGAGCAGAAGCGCGCACGTACGCCACGAGATACCAATCAACTGAAGCATCACACTTGCGACCACGATGGATCAACCTTGCTCTTCGTCGGGGTCGTCGGAGACGAGCGGCGGCGGCGGTGAGACCCGTCGGAGGGGAGATGAAAAGAAAGGAAAACCGACCAAGCCGGGGGTAGTGTCCCTGAAAAAATTGCTGCGCAAGACGCCGCCTGGGTACCTGACGATGTCGCTCACGCCTAGCTCCGCCCCCGCTGCCGCGGCATACCGGCGGCCTAAACGGCCGGCGGTGGAGGAGTCTCTGGCCGACGTTGACGCGGCGCCTGACTACTTGTCGCTCTCGGACCAACCCAAGCGCCAGGGAAGCCGAGATGTATGCGGTGGTGGCGGCTCCCTTGTCGCAGATGCCTCCTCGGCCACGTCGAGCAGTGCGGACGAAACTCATCGACGCTGTCCCGCAGCAGGGAAAGGGGCCGAAGGGGCACTCCCATGCCAAGAGTAGCACTAGCACATCACCTGTACTCCCTCCGTCCACGATAAAGTGTACGTTTTCCTTTTTCGGCAGTCAAATTTATTAAACTTTGACTAACTTTATCGGGAAAAGTACTACAATTTATGACACCAAATTATTATCAATAGATTTGTCTTGACATGAAGTTTTAAAATATATCATTTTGATGTCATATATATTGCTACAATTTTCTATAAATTTGGTCAAAGTTTAAAAAGTTTGACTATGTGTAAAAGTAGATGTACACTTGTTCGTGGACGGAGGGAGTATATCAGGAGTTCATGAGATCGATGAGTATGTTGGTATGCTCAGTTTTTGTTTGCAAAAAAGATGGAATATGCTGAGACCGATAATTGTTATAAAAAATCTCGAAGATTATCAAAATCACCGTATTATATGAAGCGTTTTCATTTGTTTTCAAGACGTCACTGTTACGGGGGTCGTAACAGTGTAAAAGAGGCACGGCAAGAAAGCTAATGAAATGTCTGAATCTAGGCCAAGTATCATACCTCCCGGTGCAGCAACTCTCTTGCAACTCGCACTCGCAGTTTACGCCCTCTTCCAACATGATGAAAAAAATGAAACGGAAGTAATAGTTTGCCTCGATTTATTATAGTTAAGAATATGAATTCTACGATTAATTTACGGAAAATCAGACAAAAATCGATACCAACATACGACATGCGACTAACCACAAAGCACGAAACTCTCTAACCACACAAAGGAACCACCATCACTCGAATCACACAACGATCACAAACCCTATCACCTAGAGTCCTCAACGGAACACCTCGACTACAAACAAAGGGTACCACAAACTCCATGACGTCAAGCCAAACCATGGGGGTGAGCGCCCATTAAGCAGCTGCAGACGCCTTTCTCATAGCACCACTCTTCTTGCCCTTACTCACCTCTCCTTTATGAAGCTGGCCCGAGCACAATCGTCCGTCTTCTTTGTTTTACCATTTGCTTATCGTCTCGATGAGTAGACAAGTAATAGCCGCTACAAGACGGAGGGGCCTCACCGGGAGCTCCCACTGCCCTGTCGTGGACTGCGGCGTTGTTTCCCGCCGACCGGAGATCGTGGAGGATGACAGTCACACACTGCGCCTCACCCGCCTCTGTGTGGTACCCTTTCCCGCCAAGTACAAGCAGGAAAGAGGACCGTGGCAAGTATATAAGGAGATGCCCTTGCCCCTGTAAAGGACACGGGCCAGAGGAGCACACACTCGCTCCACCGTCCCATAGTCTGATCCCGAGCACAAGCTCGCACCTTGTACTATAGCCAATCACAGTGCGATCATCAGACAAGCATGAGTAGGGTATTACACCGCAAGATGGCCTGAACCTAGGTAAACTCTCTGTGTCACCATTATTGTCCTTCGCGAGCTTTCTCCACAAAACTCTCATGAGGTGCAGAGAGTGCGGTTAGTCCCCAGTGTTCGAACCTCTTGAGAGATCTTGTCACGAGACAGACCCCTCTCCGACATTTGGCGCGCCTGGTAGGGGGCTAAGGCGCTCTCTCACTTCCTCGCGGCCATGGCGTCCACTCGGGCTGACCGCGCTAGTCGTACGAGCCAGGCCAACCTCGCTGGCAACAACAACGGTGACGATGCTCCACGCGGTCATGCTCGTGTCGGTGGCATGCCTGATGCTGAGGACGGTTCCTCCCAGTCGCAGCGATACCCTCGCGGTCCTCGCGGAGGGACCCGACACCTCCACCGCTGCCACCACCACCGCGCTCCAACCGCAACAAGCCGACGGGGTCGCAGAGCCCCGTGCGTAGCCTACCCGCTCCGCCGCCTTGCTGCTGGCCCGGGAGCTGCTCGGGCACCCGCTGGCGTTGGAAGGACAAACCGCATGACTCACCCGTCTCCAGGAACTCGTCGTTGCTGCAAACGTCCCCCCGCAAACATTGCGCAGAGGCGGCACCGGCCAGCAAAGAGCGCGCGAGTCCATGACGCGCCAGTTCCTTCCCATGGCGCCACTTCGCCGGTCCAAGGCAGTCCCCGTGCCAACGGCCCTGACAAGGCCAACACCACCAAGGTCCCACATAAGAGCAGCAATAGCTGCCAGATCCTGCGCACCCTACCAGACGCGCTTGTGCAGACATATCGAGCGCAGCCACAGACCTTGAGCGAGGCACCATCCGCGAATTGCCAAGGCCCGTTGTGCCAACCGCACGGTTGGCGACGCTCTGCGCCACGGTGTACGCCGGGGGCTGCCTCGTGCTCATCAAGAGCCTCCGCACGGTCGCATGGCCTCCCAAGTTCAACCCTACACTGCCACCACGCTAGGACACCACCACGACTTCGATGTACTTCCTGCAGTTGTACAGCCTTAGCGTGTGCGCGGCCAATTGGAGACGACAAGTGCATGGCCAACTGGCTAGCCATGGGCCTCAAGGGTCCCGCCATCATGTGGCTCATGAACCTCCCCGAGAGCTCCATCGACTCGTACAAGGAGCTCTACCTCCAGTTCATTGCCAACTTCAAGGGCTCATACGAGCACCCCTCTCCCACAACGACCTTCGCGCCATGCGCCAGCGCCTAGGCGAAACGCCTCTGCGTGTACCTCCGCGCAACAAGATCGCGCGCATTGTGGACAAGGACATCATCTCCTCCTTCCGCGAAGGAGTCACCAGCAAGTGCATTCTCGGGGAGCTTAGCATTAGAGACGACCTCACATCCGCCTCGAGCTCCTGGACGTGGAAGACAGGTGCGCCCAGGTCAAAAAAGGTCGTCTCTTCAGGCGCATCACCCCCCCTCGACGAGACCCAGGCTATGGCCCACAAGGGCAAAAGCAAGAGCAAGAACGACACATGTGACTCCAAGCGCAAGGCTCCTGCCATCCTAGCGGCAAAGCCTGAGATAAAGCATGGTTGTAGCGACAGCGCCCCAACGGCAGATGATCTCCCCTTCTGCGCATTCCACAAGATGTACTCCCACTCCACCGAGAACTGCTTCCAGCTAGAGAATCTCCGCGGTGACCGCCTCATGAGGAGCGGCCAGGAGGGCCCTCCACGAGGCGGTGGCTGGCGCAGTGCTGGTCATGGCGGCGGCCGCGGCGGCAGTCACTCGGGGCAGCGTGAGTAGAACAACTAGAACAACTACAACGGGTTGTAAAATACAACAACGCCAACAGTGCCAATGACTACAACAACAACTTGCAGCGGTTTCCTCTAAAGCAACAACCACGTCCGTAGCAGTGACCCAACCCACCCCCTCCTTAGGTGAATGCCACCATGCAGTACCCTATCGAGGGGAACCAGGGTCCCGGCAAGGAAAACCATGGGGGCTACTAGGAGCCAATGGGCTACATCACCTGCATCCTCGTTGGAGCACAAGCTCCTCTCTCCAACTGCCACTTCAAGAAATTCTCGGAAGAGATCAATGCCGCTCTTCCAGGCATGGAATCCACCGGACTCCTCAAGTGGGTTAAGCACAAACTCTCCTTCGACACCCGCGACTACCCCAAGTCGAAAAGGACCGTGTGAACGATCCCCTTTATCTGCACACCCACCATCAACAACATCGTTGTCACCCAGACACTCCTCGATGGAGGCGCAATGTAACAGCCCAAGTATGAAAACCTACCATTTAGAATGTTTGATTTCTTGTTTATTAAAGTATTGCATCATGTCATCATATTGTTGCATTTGTTTCTTTTGTTTTGCATCTGTTATTCTTTGTTTTCACAATGAAAATCAAACAAATTCAACTGCTTTGTTTTCATACTTGTTCTGTTACAACTTTTGGAATAAAAATAACAAATGAAAACAACCAAATTTTTCCATTTTATTTCATGTTGATCACTCCTTAATTTGTTGGGTTTAATCAAACAATTAATTCAATCAATTAATTCAAATCACTTTCAAATTCAAATCAAATGCATCAAACAGAACACTTTTGAACTTATAAACTTTACCAATCCAATCAACAAATTTTAATCAAGTTAATTCATAGGGGTCACCCTATTTAAAAGTGTGGTTTTATCAATGTTCATCTAATAAAGAAAACTCATTCAATTTTGGTTTATTTACTAAACAGCAATAATATTGAAAACTTTTGGAAAACAAAAGTTGGTTTCTAGTTGCTATTTAAAGAACTAAACTAACCATATTTCTTACCAAATTTTTGCTAACCCTAAAAGCCTTCTTTTCTTCCATTTTTGGTTTCAGCAAAAAAAAAAGAAACAGAAATAACAAAAAAAGAAAACGAGCAGCAGCTAAACCTAACCTACCCCGGCCCAGCCCAACTATCCTACCGCATTGGCCCAGTACCCCTCAACCCTGTCGCTGTCGTCCTCCTCGAGGTGATGTCACCCTGTACGTCCTCACCTGCACCGTCGATCGCCTCCTCCCCCCGCTCGATGGCGCGCCGTACGAGCTCGCGGCCCTATAACTAACCTACCCACTGCTAACCCTAGCCCCTAGCTCCCTCCTCCTTCGCCATCGCCGCCGTTTTCCCTCTCCCTCACCACGAACTCGCCCTCTGAATCTTCCTGCCACCACCTCGCCGGAAGCACATCTCTGAATCCTTGAAGCTCACCGGCGCCACCGCCCTCCTCCGTCCTCGTTGCCTACGGGAACGGAACCACCGTCCTTTTCCCGCTCTGTTGAACACCGAAGCGAGCCCGTGCGCTTCGTGGATCGACGCCGCCATCTGTGCCTCTGTCCGCGGCGCCCACCTCGCCGTCGACTGCAACCGAGTACGCCGCCGCAGTTGCCGTGCTCCTTCCCTCTCGCTGGCGGCGTGGATCGAACCGCCACCGGTCCCTCTTCGTCACCCACACCTTCATCGAGCTCGAGGGGGCCCGTAGCGGCGCCGCCGTCCACGCCGTCGTCACCGGCAGCTGCACTGCCCGAGCTGCTTCACCTCCGTTTCTTCACGGTGAGCACACGGTCATTTCCCCTCTTCCCCTCCTCTCTGTACTGCGCATCGCCATCTAACGCCCGCACCCGATCACACATCCCCACTGCGTGCCACGGCCGCGATGATCTGCTGCAGTTCGCCGCCGGTCAGCGAGCGCTGTCGAGTGCTGGTCATGGCGGCGGCCGCGGCGGCAGTCACTCGGGGCAGCGTGAGTAGAACAACTAGAAAAACTACAACGGGTTGTAAAATACAACAACGCCAACAGTGCCAATGACTACAACAACAACTTGCAGCGGTTTCCTCTAAAGCAGCAACCACGTCCGTAGCAGTGACCCAACCCACCCCCTCCTTAGGTGAATGCCACCATGCAGTACCCTATCGAGGGGAACCAGGGTCCCGGCAAGGAAAACCATGGGGGCTACTAGGAGCCAATGGGCTACATCACCTGCATCCTCGGCGGAGCACAAGCTCCTCTCTCCAACTGCCACTTCAAGAAATTCTCGGAAGGGATCAATGCCGCTCTTCCAGGCATGGAATCCACCGGACTCCTCAAGTGGGTTAAGCACAAACTCTCCTTCGACGCCCGCGACTACCCCAAGTCGAAAAGGACCGTGTGAACGATCCCCTTTATCTGCACACCCACCATCAACAACATCGTTGTCACCCAGACACTCCTCGATGGAGGCGCAATGTAACAGCCCAAGTATGAAAACCTACCATTTAGAATGTTTGATTTCTTGTTTATTAAAGTATTGCATCATGTCATCATATTGTTGCACTTGTTTCTTTTGTTTTGCATCTGTTATTCTTTGTTTTCACAATGAAAATCAAACAAATTCAACTGCTTTGTTTTCATACTTGTTCTGTTACAACTTTTGGAATAAAAATAACAAATGAAAACAACCAAATTTTTCCATTTTATTTCATGTTGATCACTCCTTAATTTGTTGGGTTTAATCAAACAATTAATTCAATCAATTAATTCAAATCACTTTCAAATTCAAATCAAATGCATCAAACAGAACACTTTTGAACTTATAAACTTTACCAATCCAATCAACAAATTTTAATCAAGTTAATTCATAGGGGTCACCCTATTTAAAAGTGTGGTTTTATCAATGTTCATCTAATAAAGAAAACTCATTCAATTTTGGTTTATTTACTAAACAGCAATAATATTGAAAACTTTTGGAAAACAAAAGTTGGTTTCTAGTTGCTATTTAAAGAACTAAACTAACCATATTTTTTACCAAATTTTTGCTAACCCTAAAAGCCTTCTTTTCTTCCATTTTTGGTTTCAGCAAAAAAAAAAGAAACAGAAATAACAAAAAAAGAAAACGAGCAGCAGCTAAACCTAACCTACCCCGGCCCAGCCCAACTATCCTACCGCATTGGCCCAGTACCCCTCAACCCTGTCGCTGTCGTCCTCCTCGAGGTGATGTCACCCTGTACGTCCTCACCTGCACCGTCGATCGCCTCCTCCCCCCGCTCGATGGCGCGCCGTACGAGCTCGCGGCCCTATAACTAACCTACCCACTGCTAACCCTAGCCCCTAGCTCCCTCCTCCTTCGCCATCGCCGCCGTTTTCCCTCTCCCTCACCACGAACTCGCCCTCTGAATCTTCCTGCCACCACCTCGCCGGAAGCACATCTCTGAATCCTTGAAGCTCACCCGCGCCACCGCCCTCCTCCGTCCTCGTTGCCTACGGGAACGGAACCACCGTCCTTTTTCCGCTCTGTTGAACACCGAAGCGAGCCCGTGCGCTTCGTGGATCGACGCCGCCATCCGTGCCTCTGTCCGCGGCGCCCACCTCGCCGTCGACTGCAACCGAGTACGCCGCCGCAGTTGCCGTGCTCCTTCCCTCTCGCTGGCGGCGTGGATCGAACCGCCACCGGTCCCTCTTCGTCACCCTCACCTTCATCGAGCTCGAGGGGGCCCGTAGCGGCGCCGCCGTCCACGCCGTCGTCACCGGCAGCTGCACTGCCCGAGCTGCTTCACCTCCGTTTCTTCACGGTGAGCACACGGTCATTTCCCCTCTTCCCCTCCTCTCTGTACTGCGCATCGCCATCTAACGCCCGCACCCGATCACACATCCCCACTGCGTGCCACGGCCGCGATGATCTGCTGCAGTTCGCCGCCGGTCAGCGAGCGCTGTCGAGGGTTCAGTTATCGCCTGCACCAAAAGAATTCAGTTAGCCAAATCTGAACTTCACCTTCACTGCGTGTGCTTACCTGACAAGGTTCAGTTAGCAGCGCAGTGGCACGGTTCCACTCGCGCAGCGCATCGGCCTGGGTTCGATTCCCCCCGGTGCCCATCTTTTTGGGGATTTTTCCCTAGCCCGTGGCCCACCTGTAAGCCACTCGGGTGCCAGCTGTGCTGCCACGCGCACGCCACGCTGGCTAGGCCCACGGGGCAGTGACCGTGGCTGGCTAGCAGCACAGTGATAAAAGTTCCTGCGCATTTTTTGTAATTCCAAAATCCAATTAAATAACAGATTTGAAACAAAAACTTCAACCTTTAATAACTTTTGATCTGTAATTCCAATAAATAAAAAGTTTATATGTTTTCTGTTCCAAATTTCATAATCTTTCCAAATATTCAATTTGTGTACTGTTTTGACAACTCCAAATGCTTTTAAAATTCAAATCCAAATAATTCAAATGCTAATTTCTAAATTCAATAACTAATTCTTTATTAATCCAATAAATGCAAATATAATATTTTTTCCATGCTATTTCAAATAATCTTTTCAAATATAATTTTTGTTTCCTGTTTTGAATAATTTAAATTGCCTAAATAATTTAATACTTGTTTAATCCAATTAAAATTGCTAAAATCATAACTTGCTTAATATAAAATATTTTGAACATGCAAAATATGTTTTCAAACCATCAAAGTGTGAACTTTTCAAATGTGAATTTGAATTTATGATTTGAACAAATAAAATTCAAATAATATTCAAACTTGTTCTAAATTCAATTAAAACTTGTTTAATATTGTTTACTTCATAATAAATTCATCCTAATCCAAATTTCAATATTTGAAACATGTAATCCAACTAAAATTTGATGTTCTTTTCAAATATAAACTTTGTTATTTGTTTTGCACCCTTTAAATTGATGAAAACAATAATTGTTTGTGTAACATGTTTAAGTAACCAAACTTTCCAAACTTAATAAATGATTTCCAAAAACTTGTTAAATCCTTTTATCACTTGCATCTATTATTGTTATTTGTTGTTATTTTGTTGTTATCATCATGCATGCATCATGCTAACAACTCTCACATAATAATTAATTGTAAATCATTTGTTTCCACTTATTTCAATGGATCTTTTCCATATGCAACCCAATTGCATATGGGTCCAATTAAATTGTGTTATCTTGTCAAGTAGTTCATTTTGATGCATCTATTAACATGACATGCATCATCCCATGTTTGTGCACCTATGCCATGATATTGATTGTTTATCTTTCTGCATTGTTTGTTTGCTTCTTCTCGGATACACGACGACGTTGAGACCGACGATACTTACGACACCCCTTCTAAGGAGTTAGCTCAGTACCAGGCTACTGGGTTTTGCAGGCAAGTTATCACTCACATGAACCACTGTGTTCCTTTCAACATTTGGTTACCGATACTTTCCGTTGTTCTTTTCTGCTAGCCTTAGTAGTAGTTGTTCTGTTACGAACCTATCACATGAATCCCTTAAAACCTGATAGTGCCTCATCTCCCTTCCTACAACCCATTGTTTGAGCCAGTGTCTTACTAGCATGCTTAGGTTGTTTTGCTCGAGTCTGTTACCCGTTACTTTCTGTTACTATTCCATTATGTTCTGGGGGCTCGATGTTTAATCAATCAATCATGCTAAAGTTATTGTTAATAATAATCTGATGATAAGGCACCGGCAGGAGGCCCTGTGTGGTTTTGAGGCCTGCTAGTGTCGACCCTAATAGGAAAAGGGTCTTGTCTACTGATCCATGATGAGCGCACTAACCGCATGTGGGAAGCGAGTATGGGCGCCCCCCTCAATTTGATTCGATTCGCATCTCGTCCAAATCGCCTCATTTAGTTCGTGTTTTCCATTTGCCGCATGCATGTTTTTGCGAGCCCAGGCCAGGGTGGAACTTTTGTAGTCGGCATATAGGGGGACACGGTCTTAGAGTGCTATGAGGGTCCCTTTTCTTCGGGGCTTGATTAGCCGTGCGCCCAAGGTTCTTTGGGCTTGATGCGAAGAAGAGTCGAGTTGTGTAGAGTACCTCGCTTGGTGGGTTTGATTCCCGTCTGGCGGGATATTCTTGCGTGCACGGCCAAATTGGTGCAACCCTGCAGGGATAATCTTCTCGAGAAGCCGTGTTTTCCGCGGTTATGGATTACTTGGTGAAAGTACTGGCTAACAAGTACTCAGGACAACTTAAACATAATGATCAAACATGTTACACCCAATGATTAATAACTTGACTAGTAATAGGTTGATGACACAATAACTTGATTCACCTTTAATACAACTGTGTGAGTTATCCTCGGATTGCTTCTTTGGATAAGGGGCGAGATCCAGGATGGGTTTGTTTGAAGTTATCTTTCAGTTGGTTACAATCCTCGATCTTATCTCCTTTCTGTTAGCCGGCAGTTGTAGTATGTTTCTGTAGTTGGTTAGCGCAGCCAGTTGCAGCATCTTTCATACCCCTTTTCTTCCGTTGAGCCCAAGGCATCTGTGCTTGGTGTTGACGGGTTACACTTTGGTGAACTGTGAGTCTTGCTTGCCAGTACGTTTATGTACTGACCCCTTTGGGGCTGTGGTTTCCGCAGACCTACGTTTCCGAGGATCTACATGGTGGCTACTACGTGGAGTATGACGAGACTGTTGACGAGTAGATAGCGGACCCGGGCAGGATCCGAGACTTCGTGGATGGGCTCCGTCTGTTTGTTTCCGGCCTCTTAGGCCTATTTGGTTCTTGTCTGTACTCAGACATGTTGAATGCTTCCGCTGTATTGTACTGATGTATTGTTGGGGCATGTGCCCTCTGAATGATTGTATTTGCTATCTCTGCTCTAATGAGAGCCAATTTATTTCAATCTTTTGTGTCGTAGAGATATGTTGTGATTATCATTCGTTTAACGCTGTTGACGTACCATGTGTGATTGGTATGAAGTACGTCGACGGTAGTGCCTTTGATCTCTAGTGGATAGTTTACATCGACGATGGAATAGCAGGGCTTGTGTTGTCGCGCATAAGCGCAGGCCTACCAGGTAGCTGGGACGTGGGAGCAGTTATGCCCCATAATCCAAGCATCTGCTATCCAGTTCGGCCCGATGAGTATCCCCTAGAAATCAGGGTGCGACAAATGGTATCAGAGCCTGTCTGCCTGTAGGATCCCTTTTTACTGGTCGCAGTTGAGTCTAGAAACTATTTTGTAGCTATATAGGAAAAATGAAACGTGAGAGTAGGAATTCTGTTCTTTTTCTTCTTCCCCACCCTCCCTCCCTTTTCTGGTAAGGAAGTGCAACGTTGATTTCTCCCTTCTCATCTAAACTTTCAAGTAAGGATTTCACGTGTTTTGGGTTCTCCGTAGTACCTCAGGTTTTTGGTCTCGTTTTCCAGATGTTGCTTCAATATCCTGTACTCCTAAACATTTCAATTTCATCCGTTGAAATCTTGTTGTTGTTTTCCACTTCAAATCTTCTACCGGCGTCTAATCAAAACTTCCTCGTAAACTCTTATCCAGTTAAAGTGTTGTTTCATACCGGAGCATCACATTCTTTTGTGTCAAAAAAATCCTTGCCACAACAAACTACCTAATTCTGGTTCCACTAAGCAATCAAATCACCGTTCACTCTCCGGAATCTCAACTGTTGACTTCCAACATAAGTAAGAACAATCCAATTCTAATGGAAGGCCACATATTCCTCGCTTCTCTCATGTTGCTGATTCTGACATTGATGTCATCCTTGGTGTTCCAGTGATGTCAATAACTCTGTTCCAACCTTATTACAGATAGTCTATTCTCCAAATGCATCAAATTCTATCCAGCTATACACCCTCGATACAAAAACCTCTTCCTTCAATTGAAAATGTTCCGGTGGTTTCCAAATTCCCTGACGTCTATCCAAGGTGCACGATGTGTTTCACGTGACACAACTCAAGAGGATCTCCGCAAGAAGTATCCGGACCTTTTCTTTTCTCAGTAGGAATCTCGGGGCGCGATTCCTTCAAGGGGGGGAGTTTTGTAACAGCCCAAGTATGAAAACCTACCATTTAGAATGTTTGATTTCTTGTTTATTAAAGTATTGCATCATGTCATCATATTGTTGCATTTGTTTCTTTTGTTTTGCATATGTTATTCTTTGTTTTCACAATGAAAATCAAACAAATTCAACTGCTTTGTTTTCATACTTGTTCTGTTACAACTTTTGGAATAAAAATAACAAATGAAAACAACCAAATTTTTCCATTTTATTTCATGTTGATCACTCCTTAATTTGTTGGGTTTAATCAAACAATTAATTCAATCAATTAATTCAAATCACTTTCAAATTCAAATCAAATGCATCAAACAGAACACTTTTGAACTTATAAACTTTACCAATCCAATCAACAAATTTTAATCAAGTTAATTCATAGGGGTCACCCTATTTAAAAGTGTGGTTTTATCAATGTTCATCTAATAAAGAAAACTCATTCAATTTTGGTTTATTTACTAAACAGCAATAATATTGAAAACTTTTGGAAAACAAAAGTTGGTTTCTAGTTGCTATTTAAAGAACTAAACTAACCATATTTTTTACCAAATTTTTGCTAACCCTAAAGCCTTCTTTTCTTCCATTTTTTGTTTCAGCAAAAAAAAAAAAAAAAAAACAGAAATAACAAAAAAAGAAAACGAGCAGCAGCTAAACCTAACCTACCCCGGCCCAGCCCAACTATCCTACCGCATTGGCCCAGTACCCCTCAACCCTGTCGCTGTCGTCCTCCTCGAGGTGATGTCACCCTGTACGTCCTCACCTGCACCGTCGATCGCCTCCTCCCCCCGCTCGATGGCGCGCCGTACGAGCTCGCGGCCCTATAACTAACCTACCCACTGCTAACCCTAGCCCCTAGCTCCCTCCTCCTTCGCCATCGCCGCCGTTTTCCCTCTCCCTCACCACGAACTCGCCCTCTGAATCTTCCTGCCACCACCTCGCCGGAAGCACATCTCTGAATCCTTGAAGCTCACCGGCGCCACCGCCCTCCTCCGTCCTCGTTGCCTACGGGAACGGAACCACCGTCCTTTTCCCGCTCTGTTGAACACCGAAGCGAGCCCGTGCGCTTCGTGGATCGACGCCGCCATCCGTGCCTCTGTCCGCGGCGCCCACCTCGCCGTCGACTGCAACCGAGTACGCCGCCACAGTTGCCGTGCCCCTTCCCTCTCGCTGGCGGCGTGGATCGAACCGCCACCGGTCCCTCTTCGTCACCCACACCTTCATCGAGCTCGAGGGGGCCCGTAGCGGCGCCGCCGTCCACGCCGTCGTCACCGGCAGCTGCACTGCCCGAGCTGCTTCACCTCCGTTTCTTCACGGTGAGCACACGGTCATTTCCCCTCTTCCCCTCCTCTCTGTACTGCGCATCGCCATCTAACGCCCGCACCCGATCACACATCCCCACTGCGTGCCACGGCCGCGATGATCTGCTGCAGTTCGCCGCCGGTCAGCGAGCGCTGTCGAGGGTTCAGTTATCGCCTGCACCAAAAGAATTCAGTTAGCCAAATCTGAACTTCACCTTCACTGCGTGTGCTTACCTGACAAGGTTCAGTTAGCAGCGCAGTGGCACGGTTCCACTCGCGCAGCGCATCGGCCTGGGTTCGATTCCCCCCGGTGCCCATCTTTTTGGGGATTTTTCCCTAGCCCGTGGCCCACCTGTAAGCCACTCGGGTGCCAGCTGTGCTGCCACGCGCACGCCACGCTGGCTAGGCCCACGGGGCAGTGACCGTGGCTGGCTAGCAGCACAGTGATAAAAGTTCCTGCGCATTTTCTGTAATTCCAAAATCCAATTAAATAACAGATTTGAAACAAAAACTTCAACCTTTAATAACTTTTGATCTGTAATTCCAATAAATAAAAAGTTTATATGTTTTCTGTTCCAAATTTCATAATCTTTCCAAATATTCAATTTGTGTACTGTTTTGACAACTCCAAATGCTTTTAAAATTCAAATCCAAATAATTCAAATGCTAATTTCTAAATTCAATAACTAATTCTTTATTAATCCAATAAATGCAAATAAAATATGTTTTCCATGCTATTTCAAATAATCTTTTCAAATATAATTTTTGTTTCCTATTTTGAATAATTTAAATTGCCTAAATAATTTAATACTTGTTTAATCCAATTAAAATTGCTAAAATCATAACTTGCTTAATATAAAATATTTTGAACATGCAAAATATGTTTTCAAACCATCAAAGTGTGAACTTTTCAAATGTGAATTTGAATTTATGATTTGAACAAATAAAATTCAAATAATATTCAAACTTGTTCTAAATTCAATTAAAACTTGTTTAATATTGTTTACTTCATAATAAATTCATCCTAATCCAAATTTCAATATTTGAAACATGTAATCCAACTAAAATTTGATGTTCTTTTCAAATATAAACTTTGTTATTTGTTTTGCACCCTTTAAATTGATGAAAACAATAATTGTTTGTGTAACATGTTTAAGTAACCAAACTTTCCAAACTTAATAAATGATTTCCAAAAACTTGTTAAATCCTTTTATCACTTGCATCTATTATTGTTATTTGTTGTTATTTTGTTGTTATCATCATGCATGCATCATGCTAACAACTCTCACATAATAATTAATTGTAAATCATTTGTTTCCACTTATTTCAATGGATCTTTTCCATATGCAACCCAATTGCATATGGGTCCAATTAAATTGTGTTATCTTGTCAAGTAGTTCATTTTGATGCATCTATTAACATGACATGCATCATCCCATGTTTGTGCACCTATGCCATGATATTGATTGTTTATCTTTCTGCATTGTTTGTTTGCTTCTTCTCGGATACACGACGACGTTGAGACCGACGATACTTACGACACCCCTTCTAAGGAGTTAGTTCAGTACCAGGCTACTGGGTTTTGCAGGCAAGTTATCACTCACATGAACCACTGTGTTCCTTTCAACATTTGGTTACCGATACTTTCCGTTGTTCTTTTCTGCTAGCCTTAGTAGTAGTTGTTCTGTTACGAACCTATCACATGAATCCCTTAAAACCTGATAGTGCCTCATCTCCCTTCCTACAACCCATTGTTTGAGCCAGTGTCTTACTAGCATGCTTAGGTTGTTTTGCTCGAGTCTGTTACCCGTTACTTTCTGTTACTATTCCATTATGTTCTGGGGGCTCGATGTTTAATCAATCAATCATGCTAAAGTTATTGTTAATAATAATCTGATGATAAGGCACCGGCAGGAGGCCCTGTGTGGTTTTGAGGCCTGCTAGTGTCGACCCTAATAGGAAAAGGGTCTTGTCTACTGATCCATGATGAGCGCACTAACCGCATGTGGGAAGCGAGTATGGGCGCCCCCCTCAATTTGATTCGATTCGCATCTCGTCCAAATCGCCTCATTTAGTTCTTGTTTTCCATTTGCCGCATGCATGTTTTTGCGAGCCCAGGCCAGGGTGGAACTTTTGTAGTCGGCATATAGGGGGACACGGTCTTAGAGTGCTATGAGGGTCCCTTTTCTTCGGGGCTTGATTAGCCGTGCGCCCAAGGTTCTTTGGGCTTGATGCGAAGAAGAGTCGAGTTGTGTAGAGTACCTCGCTTGGTGGGTTTGATTCCCGTCTGGCGGGATATTCTTGCGTGCACGGCCAAATTGGTGCAACCCTGCAGGGATAATCTTCTCGAGAAGCCGTGTTTTCCGCGGTTATGGATTACTTGGTGAAAGTACTGGCTAACAAGTACTCAGGACAACTTAAACATAATGATCAAACATGTTACACCCAATGATTAATAACTTGACTAGTAATAGGTTGATGACACAATAACTTGATTCACCTTTAATACAACTGTGTGAGTTATCCTCGGATTGCTTCTTTGGATAAGGGGCGAGATCTAGGATGGGTTTGTTTGAAGTTATCTTTCAGTTGGTTACAATCCTCGATCTTATCTCCTTTCTGTTAGCCGGCAGTTGTAGTATGTTTCTGTAGTTGGTTAGCGCAGCCAGTTGCAGCATCTTTCATACCCCTTTTCTTCCGTTGAGCCCAAGGCATCTGTGCTTGGTGTTGACGGGTTACACTTTGGTGAACTGTGAGTCTTGCTTGCCAGTACGTTTATGTACTGACCCCTTTGGGGCTGTGGTTTCCGCAGACCTACGTTTCCGAGGATCTACATGGTGGCTACTACGTGGAGTATGACGAGACTGTTGACGAGTAGATAGCGGACCCGGGCAGGATCCGAGACTTCGTGGATGGGCTCCGTCTGTTTGTTTCCGGCCTCTTAGGCCTATTTGGTTCTTGTCTGTACTCAGACATGTTGAATGCTTCCGCTGTATTGTACTGATGTATTGTTGGGGCATGTGCCCTCTGAATGATTGTATTTGCTATCTCTGCTCTAATGAGAGCCAATTTATTTCAATCTTTTGTGTCGTAGAGATATGTTGTGATTATCATTCGTTTAACGCTGTTGACGTACCATGTGTGATTGGTATGAAGTACGTCGACGGTAGTGCCTTTGATCTCTAGTGGATAGTTTACATCGACGATGGAATAGCAGGGCTTGTGTTGTCGCGCATAAGCGCAGGCCTACCAGGTAGCTGGGACGTGGGAGCAGTTATGCCCCATAATCCAAGCATCTGCTATCCAGTTCGGCCCGATGAGTATCCCCTAGAAATCAGGGTGCGACACGCAAGCATCAAGGTGATCTCGTTGTAGACGTTTAAGAGGTTGCATGTGCCCTACAAGCGCTTGTCACCAACAAGGCCCTTGACCAGCGTCACCAACGAGACTATGGTCCCCTTGGGCTAGGTATGCCTCTCCGTTACGCTTCAGAACTACCGCACCGAGACCCTCAACTTTGATGTGGCGCACACCGCCCTTCCCTACAAAGCCATCCTCGACTACCCATCCTTGTCCAAGTTCATGGCGGTCACGCACCACGCGTACAACCTCGCCAAGCTATCTTAACCCGCGGGAACCATCACCATCCGCTGCGAGGTCGAGGAAGTAGTGTATTCTGTCATGCACGCCTACAAGGAAGTTGTGGTGTCGCTCCCCGCTGATGAAGACGACATTGGGCACCTCGTTGAGGCCCGCATGAAGAGGTTGTCATTCTCTTGTGAGATGATAGCCAAACAGAAGACCTGCTCGAGCGCTAGTGGCTCGGGGGTGCTACATCTCTCCAGCCAGGCCTGCCTCCCAACTAGAAGGCACGTCTGTCGCCTACTCTCACCACGCTCCCCCACAAGGCCGTGGGAGCTACTACCCACGTGGGGAACCCATGAAATCAAGATAAAAATGACGCCATGACCTCACTCTGTGAGGGTCTCATGGAGCTTCTCAACATGCATCACCATAGTGCCGCGAGAGCTTCTACCCACACAAGTGGGAGCCCTGTACCGGCGGGGCAATGTTTTTTTTCTTAGGGGCGCCACAAGGCTACTACATCCCTGATCTAATGCACCTGAACTCGCGCGAGTATCATCCCCATGGCGATGAGAGTCCCATGTCCGGACGGTGACGTCAAGTGCCTCTTGAAGGACAACAAGGTCAAGACATCCCCAAGCGTTTTGTATTGAACAATTCCTCACCCTAGCAGTAAATCGTGTTGCTTTCTCAAAGCAATCCTGTGCATGCTTGCATTTTTTGCATCTCTTCCCATCTGTATTCAGCCGTCACCACCTCAGCATGCATCTCAACCTCTCAAGGGGCGCGCGAGTGCCTTTTCCTCATGACAGCATCCCTCGAGCGGGGCTAGGACGATGCATGTGTGCGGGTCGCTACCGTACACAGCACCTTGCCAAGTGTCTTGACATAGATCTCCTCACGAGATGCTCACGCTGGAACGGCCAAATGCGCGCCGCTGCCAAAACACAAGTGTTTGCCGCAAAAACAAGGTGTGTAATCTCCTCAAGGAGCGAGACAGAACCCTCATCAAGGACCAAGAAGAAGGCCTCTCGAGAGACTCTCTCTAGGCACCACCACGCCTCGACAAGGAGCGCGTCTCATCAAGGAACAAGAAGAATATCCCCTCGAGAGACTCCCAACGAATGTGTGTCTACACGCCATCAAGGGGTGAGCCCCATTCCACCAGAAGTACATGCCTCTGTCGGCTTCAAAGAATCGTTAACTCATGAAAACAACAACTTGAGTGTTGCCACCTCTTCACGAATGGGGCGAGATGGCTCATCAATGTAGTTAGTGACCAGCTGATGGAGCTCCACGCTCATCAAGGCAAAGAGGGACAAGACACAGTCATATGACTCCTCGCAATACTTAGGAGAAGGTATTGGTTGCACCGCAACACAACCCTGAGACGACGCGGTACGTCGGGGCTGAGCGAACGGAGAACGACTTCGCTGGCAAGGAGCACAAGCGTCCAGAGAACGAGACATAGCATCTGGAGAGCGAGAACGAGCAACAAGGAGACTGCGC
This sequence comes from Alopecurus myosuroides, assembly GCA_028641055.1. Classification (NCBI taxonomy): domain Eukaryota; kingdom Viridiplantae; phylum Streptophyta; class Magnoliopsida; order Poales; family Poaceae; genus Alopecurus; species Alopecurus myosuroides. The sequence goes on from CM054061.1 coordinate 32,997,299, forward strand.
ACGGCAGAAACGCTACTGATGACCATAATGACGACATCGGATGCATCTAAAGGGCCCATGACATGCGCTAACTTGTTGTCTACACTCGATGAAACGGAAACACCTTCCTCAGTACCAACGCTTGAAGGCAAGGCAATGCTCGAGACTTCCTTTTGAAGCAAAGGAGATGGCTCGGGACACTGAATGTGATATTCCGAGGAAACCTCATGCGACACGAGGAACATAAACACACCATTTTATCCCTTTGTCAAGTCTCTTAGACAAACTCGTAAATATTATTGTGACCATGTTTTCCTGTCATGGACATTTATTACGTCAATATTGATAGGAGCACATTCTTGTTTCAACATTGTGGCTGGGTAGACCCAATTAGTTGAGACACTACGAGATCTCATTTTATCATTTATATAAATAGTATCATCACAATATGGTTTAATTGCTTTGTTTGACCATGAAAGTACATGATGGTGCATTCCGTAAAGCTAGTTTTGGTGCAGGAAAGTATCGTACCATAGAATGGATGATCAAAATGACTATTACTGGGTAATCTCAAAGGTATGTATTTCACCGTGATTGTTCGAGACCCGTATTTACTCCTCTAGATAATAGCTAGATACATTCAGGATCCACTTGGTGTGGTAGTATCCATTAAAAAGTTTTTGCATACAAATACATGATTTAAGTCATGGGGTAACTATAACACGGGAAACGAGTAAAAGGAATCATAGGATATCGAGGGTAAAGTGACATTGTGATTAAATTGTTTAATCATGTTCATGTCATTCATCTCGCCTCGAGGTATTGATTGGTACCGTGAAGTAATAGAGACATAATTGGTAATCAACAACTTCGGCAAAGTTCCTTTGTATAACTTGTAGGAGTCGATATGAACGTTCATGGTTCCGATGTTGATTATTGGTTAGGAAAAGAGTTTTCTGAGAATGTCTACTTGTTAACCTGTAGGGTAACCTACTTAAGGCATCAAAGTCAGTTGTTCAGATTTGATGGTTCAGAGAAGAGAGTGGGTATCATCCAAATGGTTCCGACTTGATATAATTACATTCAGAGAGAAATTTTATGAGAGAACATGAGATGTCTTGGGATGAAAGTGCTTTTGACACCAGTTGATAGTATCAATTCTTTTATCCAAAGGATATATAGGGTTCCAGAGGAGTTTCGGAGAAAACCTATGAAGGGGGAGTGTCGGAGGGGGCAACAATACCCTAGGGTTGCACACCAATTTTGGGAGGCTGCCATGTGCCCCCAAGGGCCACATAACAAGGCACATAACCTCCCCCAAAACATTTCTTATTTGTGTTTTTGGTCAAAGAAGGAATTTCCAAAGTAGAGAAAAAGGAAATTGTTTGGTGGGAAGGGAAAGGACTCGCCAATTGGAGAGTACAATCTGAATTGGAGAGGAGAGAAGGGTCCGGCCAGGTTTGGGCCTCCCCACACCTACATACCCCTCTATGGAAGATGCCCCATGCTCCCCACTATATATACCCACCCCAACTTCAATTGGAGACACAATTTCTTGAGACATGTCTCTCTATGGGGTTTTGTGGTGTCCTCTCCCTGCAAACAATATCTAATATCTCTCTCTCTCTGTAATGTGTTAGGATCTCTTCACCTCATTGTGAACATGTAGTTCCTAGTTCTGGATAGTGAAGCGCCGCAAGACATTGACAGACGTACGTGTGTGACCTCACTCTGCTGAATCCATATGGCTTTCTATGGTGAGACGGCAACAGTTCAATTTCTAGTCTTAGCCTTGGAACTCTTAATGAGGCTTCATCGACATCATCATCAACGCACATTCTGCATCTCCATATTGGTAATGATCAGATCTATCTTCACTAGTACCTTCATAGTAGATCCTATGTGTTGTGTAAGAAGGAAAATTTTAATTCATCCACGCAACCCAATAGTGGTATCACAGCGGTCTATGCATACGTACATGTACGATCTAGAGAACTGGTATGTGCGGGTATTACATAAGTTTGTGCAAATATATTAGACAACTCTCTAGTATTCAGATATTTTATGATTATGTCACAATAACTTATGTTATTTTGTTTTCAACGACCTCTAAAAACTTCTCCCACGTAGGACTTTTGAGTTTCCCTTGGCATATCTCTTTTAGTCCAAAAAAGTGCTTTAGTAGTTTTGGGTCTTGCTATAGTTGGACTCTCTAATGGCATAATGGATGGAGCATGTGGATTGGATTCACACGAGGGTCATGGTTATGAATAATTTTAGATTGAGGCTCTAGACGTTTCTGTAATGTATATGTTTTAGTCACCCCGCAAAACAATCTAGTGACATGAGCAATCATGCTTGACATCGTTCGTAGGTCGTGATAGTTTAATCTGTAGAACCTACAGCCATGTAAAAAAACCTCAAGCGTTAGATCCGACTAATTTGTTTTTGCGGAGCATGTGATGTGATGTGATGTGATGTGGTATATTCCGTTCTCACTCAAGTGTTGTATGAAATGCTAGCCACTTTACTTATTTTGACATGCGAGTCAATATAAAGCACGATGGTTGGAAACCATGTGATTTCTGAATAAGTCCAAAATGTATCTACAATTTTTTATTGTTGCATGCTTGTTTTATACCAATGCCTTATGTTTCTACTAAATTATATATATTAGTTTCAGATATTTTCTCGGACTAATCTATTGACAACATGCCTAGTGCCAGTTCCTATTTTCTGTTGTTTTTGCATTTCAAAAAATCCCTCCAGAAAAATTCAGAGAAAATCCGGTGAAGGGGAAGAATATTAATTTTCTTATTTATTAAAAGATGAAGTTCAAAGGGGAGCCGGAGAGAGTCACCTAGGTGTCTAGGCGACTTGAGGGTGTGGGTGGGCCCTAGGATACGCACTGTACCCGCCTGGCCACCTAGGTCCACCCCCCGGGATCCTCCCTTTCGCCTATAAAACCCCTCTGACCTAAAACCATTGGAGAGATGCCTATTTTTCCACGAAATCCATCCAGAACCGGCTTCATCTCAAAGTCCAATCTAAGCCTTCTAGAGTCGTGCTCCAACACCCTACCGGAAGGGGTATCGTCACCAAAGCCTTCTTCATCGCCATGATTGTCTCGGGAGCCATACATGAGTAGTTCATCCTCCGGGTCATGCATGAGTAGTACATAGAGAGAACTCAAAAATGTTCTTTCAGTTGTGTTGTTGCAGAGGCTAGGTGTAATCGGTATCTTCGCATACTAATATATTCTATTTATTAAAAAATTTCATATGTGTGCCTCTTCGTTATCAAATGTCAATATTCTACTCCCAAGTATAATATTCATGTACCGAGCTATACATACCCCACTTTGATAAATTGGACTTTAAAATTCTACTAATTTATTTTCTCGTGCCAAAGTTGATTTATTGGTTGTGGTTTGAAACTTCTGTAAAATAGTTGCAAATTCGAATACACCACCACTGATTTCTTTTACTGTAGAATACAGCTCGAATTGTTCAGTGTAAAAAATAGTACAATGGGCTTGCTTCCCGTGGGCCCCAAAAGCCCAAACACGAGCATTAGACCAGCCACAGTGTGTGAAAAAAGCGGTTCTATTAGGCTTTTGAAACGATTCAACACGGTGCAGGGCATTGCGTTGTATCCTCTGACAACAAAAGCGACTCAAGTTCTTAATTCGGTTCATATCCACTAAACAAATAATTTCCTGCATGCATGGCTCGTTGGAGTGAAGGAATAGGGAGGAGAGAGAAGAGCTTTTTTGCTAGGTGGGCTCCACATGTGCATTTTGATACGGTTCAGTACACTGCAGGAAAGAAGCCACCGATTCAATTCAGCGGCTTCTCTCGGAAGCTGGGGGAGGGCGGCTTCTCGGAGAAGTCGCCAAAAGAACTGGGCCTTAGGGCATCTCCAGTCGCCCTCCCCCCCGAGCCCCCAGGTGGCCTTTTTAGCGCCGAAAGAGGCGAATAGCGCCGTTTTCGCACCAACCGGCACCTCAAAAGCACAAATAGCGCCGAAACGGCGCTAATTCGCGTCGCGACACCCAGGCGAGACCCAGCCCGCTGGGTTCGGCTTGGGGGCGAAAAGACGCTGCAGCCCACGCGGGCCAGCTCTGTCAGCGACGCGTAGGAAAACCGCGGGAACGGAAACCCCCGCCCCGTGATCTTCTTCTCGGCTCCCGCGTCGGTCAAAGGCTGCCGACGTTTATGGCGTGGTGGCCGGCCAGTGCATACTCCCGTTCAAAGGCTGCCGGAGTAATGGCGTGGCGGACGGCAGCGAGGGCACGCGGCGCAGTAAATGCCCGCCAGGCTACAAAAGCCCCCTCGCCGCTCTCCCCCGTTCTTCCTCCTCGGCGCTCTCCCCCGTTCTTTCTCCTCGCCCATGTCGAACAACGACGATGCCGCCGCCACCTCCGCAAGCACGAAGCCTGGGCTCTGTATCGGGCGGGCTATCCGTGCCCGCCCGACATACGCCTCCCGAGCGCCGCCGGCGGGCAACCACGGTGGCACTCAGCGTCGGAGGGGTCCCTGTGCCCCCAATCCCCTCCACCGACGCAGAGTTCCGGCAGGCCATCGTCGAGGTCCGTCGAGGGCTACCGCCGAACGAGGCCGCACGGCCAGGATGCGCTCTGGTGGCAGGAACTGCAACACCGCCACGACGCGGACCTCGCCGCCGAGGGCAACAATGGCCCTGTCGAGGGCCGCTCCAACAGCATGGGTCGCAAACGGTGGTGGGGAGGCCAGCACCGCACGCTCGAGTGGGTGCTGGACTACATCGACGCCGGCAACGAGCCCCGGCTGCAGATGCCGCCCCGCCCGCACCCCTCGTGGGCACCGCGGCGGATGGGTGGGCCGTCGTCGGCCACCTCCTCCTCCGGCGCGGCGTCGCTCTCTCTGACCCCTCCTCTTCTCAACTCTGAGCGCCCTGCCCCCAGGCGCAGCGGCGGCGCCCTTTGCATCGGCGAGTCGCGCCAGCGACCCGTCGCGGACTTCGAGCGCGTCGTGCGCCCGAAGACGGAGGTGGAGGAAGACGACGAGTGGCCCGACCTGAAGGCCGCGGAGGAGCTCTCGCGCAACACTCTCCAGCCGGTCGCCGACGACGTCGCCGACGACTGGAGTCTGCGCGACCGCACCGAGGAGGAGCTGGAGCTCCAGCGCCATCTCCTCGCCGAGGCCGAGCAGCGGAAGGCGCAACGCGAGCAGGAAGCTGCTGCCAATACGGCCCGCCGCCGCGTCCCTCCCCTTCCGCAGCCGAGGGAGGTGCCCTACGTCGTCCTCGACCCCGACAGCGACGAAGAAGCCGAGCTCCAGCACGCCCTAGCGGTGAGCAGACGGGGACGACTGCGACTACAGCCAGGCGATCGCGGCGAGACTTGGCATGCAGTAGCCGTAGAGATTTTATGTATTTTTTTACTATTTTTAGTAAATTTCTGTCGAACTCTATGAATTTGCGTCGAATTAATAAATTTGCGTCGAATCTAGTTTTTGAATTAATTTGGGCCGACTGGTGGGCTGGGGCGACTGGAAACCCTGACCCCCTAGGTTTCAGACTAGCGCCGTTCCAGCCCTAAAACGGCGGCGCGGCTGGAGATGCCCTTTGTAACCCTAGCTAACTCTTCGCAACCAACCCGTCGCCGCCTCGAGTGGTGTCTCACACTCTGCTTGCAGGGACAAGCGACGCCGGCGTGGCCGCCACCGTTTCCCCAGGCGTCCACGTCCCCACGCCTCCTGCCCGGATTCGTCTGCACCGAGCACCTCCTGCCGCCAGAAGAGATTCTCTGCACGGAGCCTAACCTCCAGCAGCCCGAGCACGCCCTCCAGCCACCGATCTGGCCGCTCTCCTCAGGCCCACCGCCGACGCTCTCTCCTCCGGTGAGCTGCCGACTTCAAATAAAATTTCAAGTGACCTTTCTATTCTCTTCCTGTACAAGTTAGTTAACCTGTAGATACCTAAGATTCCCTGTTCGTTCTTTTAACCCTGCCATTTTGGTGTGTTATTGATAACTGGATTGACATTGCTAGTATGCGAGCTGAATCTTAACACTGTGCAAACTGAACCATAGCTTCATCAATTAGGGAAATCTGTTTGTTAACTGAAACAGATGCAACTCTGCAACCTGAAGCTTATTTTTCATTAGAGTTTATGTATCTCTTTGCTCAGCTGATGTAGTTTGGTCTCGCTGGACAGTACTACGAACCAGCGAATCTAGTTAATTTTGGCGACCAACGAGCCACACTCTGTTTCCTGGGAGAAGCGACGCCAGCACGGGCTGTTCAAGCAGCGCAAAGTGAACCAGGTTTGCCCCCTCTGCTCATCAAGTCTCTGAATCAATGAATGTCAATGGTGACTTGATTTTGGATCGAAGTGCAGGTTCGGCATGTCGTTCGCCGGCGTGTCTGTCATCACCGAGGGCAAGCACTGCACCACGTCGGCCATTGACGTCAGCACGGACAGAGGGTACCACCTCCTGGTGGTCAAAGGCTATTCGCGTACCGTAGAGGAGATACCTAACGGCGGGCGCATCGTCTCTGGGCCTTTCGTGGTTGGAGGCCATAAATGGTACATCGAGTACTGCCCTAACGGCGAGGAGCAGGGTTCTGCCATCTCCATCTATATTGGCCTTTGGGGTGGCGATGATGAAGTGGAAGATGCCGCGGAGGCCAAGTTTGAGTTCAGCTTCGTCGACGAGGTTGAGTATCAGAAGCCGATGTACATTCGTGGAACGAAAACTTGCAGCTTCTCCAGCAAAGGTCATCTCCATGGCCGCTCTCCGTTTGTTGTAAGAGATACCCTTGAACTATCAGCTCATCTCAAGGATGATTGTCTTACCATCCGATGTGACATTATGGTTGGCAAGGATCACAACACCGGTGATGCCATGGGCACCCTATCTGACATACACCAGCATTTTGACCATCTCCTTCAAAATAAGGTGGGTGCCGATGTGATATTCGAGGTCAACGGCGAGAGGTTCGCTGTACACCGTTGTGTGCTTGCAGCCCGATCTACAGTCTTCATGGCGCAGCTCTTTGGCCCCATGAAGGAAGGCACCACATCAAGTGTCATACATATCAAAGACATGGAAGCAAAAGTGTTTGCGGCTTTGCTTAGGTTCATCTACACCGATTCATTCCCTCTGATGTACAAGGACACCAGAACGGATGAGGAGTATGTAATGTGGCTGCATGACTTGTTTGTAGCGGCAGACAGATATGGTCTCCAACGGCTCAAAATCTTATGTGAAGAGCACTTATCTGTGCATATAGGTGTGAGCTCCGTGGCATCGACTCTTGCTCTAGCTGAGCAGCACTACTGCTGCGGATTGAAAGAGGCATGCTTGAAGTTTATCCAAGTCCAATCTGTCCCTTGTTTGGAAAAAGTAATGGCGACAGATGGCTGGGAGCATATAATGATGACCCATCCCTCTGTTGTGAAGGAGATCATTGCCAAGGTTGCGTCCAGTCAGAAGGACAAGAAGAGGAAGCGATAGAGGATGTAATGTGGTTGCAATGTCTGCAAGACTTGGAAGTAATACTAATATGCATATATGGGATGGGATCTCTAGGTGGATTTGTAGTTTTTCTTTTGTTTCATCATGTCATTTGCCTATATGCTAAACTAGAGAGACCCAACATATGGGCAAATTGGTGTAGCTGTAGTGCAAGTCCCTAACTAGTCACTTCTCTGTGCATTGTGTCGTACATTAGTTCTTTGTGCCTTCCCCTGTCATGTAAAACCTTTTCTGGTGATTATAAGTATAACTATGAACGTGCTTTATGGAAGGCCGGTTGCAAACCTTGTCTAGATGCAGCTGTTTGTTTTGTGCTGGAAGTTGTTTTTGGCATGAAGTGAAGGATTAAGAAGTATAACTAATCTCTTGTACAGGATTTTTGGCAGACTTCGAGTATATGATCTCTGATAATGCTGTTAGACCCGGAGAGTATGATTTCATCTCTTTTATCTTGTTTATGCACAGCTTGGATGTTTTTGTACTGATTCTAGTGATCTATCATTTCCATTAATACAAAATTTATTTTGATTCCAGAGTAACATATTTATTCTGCTCCTGTCTTCAGTTTTGTTGTTACAATCCCTAAAATTTCACATCCAGCTGAAAATATGTTTCAAATTACTTTCTGTAACTGAATTTCTTTTGAAATTACATCCATTTTTATTTAAATCATTAAATGTCTTTCAGCCAACAACCCTAGAAAATCCTTATTTGTCGATGAAGAAAGGAACTTACTTGCCCGCCCGGACCAAACCTGATTACGTCTACACATACGGGTACTTGCTCGCTTTATCCTTGTTTTCTGCCATTATTGTTGAGGTGATTACGTCTGATAAACATGCAAGACCAGGAATCAGGATGGTGTTTGAAGTAATACTCGGTAATTTGGTTTTTGGGGTGCTTTTAGATAGGATTTGGCAACTCTATAGAATCATCTGTATTTTAGTGTTATCGAATTATAAACTAGAAAAAACTTCTGCTCTTGTTCTTCCACTGTAACTTTCTTCCAGTTCAAAAATCCTAGACTGTACATGCAGTCCTTTTTAGTATAAATGTATAATGTTGGTCAACCTGGAAGCATGGAAAACGTGTTTGTTGATGAAGAAATGAACTTGCTTGCCCGCCCAGACCAAGCCTGATTCCGTCTACACAGACAGGAACTTGCTTGTTTTCTCCTTATTTGCCTCCCCATGGTAGGATGTGTTTCAATTCGATTCATACTCCTGTCTGGATATTCATTCGTTTGTGCTTTCTTGATTCCATATCATTCGATACTGCAGGTATAAAAGATTGGAGGTCCTTGCTGCATTTACAAATCGTGTAAGCTTCTCACCCTGCATATCCTTAACACCTTTGAAATATTGAATTTTACAAACGAATCATCTAGCAAAACCCGTGCAGCAATGCTGCCAAGTCCAAATTTCACATGTTTTCATACATAGGCAACTGTCCTCCTGCCTTGGTCATCTTAAATTGTGCTCCATTGCTTTTCTCCATAGCATTCAGCGATACACATGTATATTAGAAAGCAGAGCATGCAAACATGAATACTCTTGTTTTTAATATAATAAAGCCATATACTCTGTTACAAGGCTGAGTCCAAATCTTATTTTTATGATCTCTGTTTTTATGCGTAGCAGGTTAGCAGCTTGCTGACCCTTCCATTGGTTAAAAAGAAAGGTAGAATTTTAATGGAAGAAAAAACATACCAACTTAGCATCTTGTCGTGTGTACTTGTAATAATTTCTTTTCACTCAGTTATTACATAATTTCTATCCCTTTTTTTCCTGGTAACGTTTTGACTGCCTGCATATGGTTCTTTATGTGGAGAACTTGCTTCCTGTATTTCTCGTTGGCTGTTGAATACACTCATTTATGCATGATTAAGAAATAAGTTCAGATAACCCCCCTAACTATCACGTTTCGGTTGCTAACCCCCCTAACTATTAACTGGGTCATTTAACCCCCCTAACTATCTAAAACCGGGCAAATCCCCCCCCCCCCCCCCCATATACTGATGGGCAGTTTTGACACTGGTTTCGGCTGACATGGACGCTGGTATCAAGTGCACCTGGTCGGGACGGAAAGAACCTGGTCGCCCTCCTCTTCTCCCGCGAAAGAACCATCAGGACCAAAAGAACCTGGTCGGGTGGCGGCGAGGTCGCTCGTCCTCCTCTCCCGCTAAGGCAGTGGCGAGGTCGCCTTCCTCTTCTCCCCCTCCACCGCAGGTACTCTCCCCTGCAGCTGCTGCTCACCTCTGAAATCTCCCTGCAGCCGCAGGCCCTCGGCAAGGTCGCCGTCCTCCTCTAGAACGCAGGTGTGGGTTGCTTTTCTCTTCTTCCCATGTCGATCCGTGCGAGAGGGCAGACAAAAGAAAGGGGGCTGCCACTGCCACCAAGAGTTGCTGTCAGAATTCCTTGTTATGGTGCGAGCATGACGAGGTGAATGCGATGTAGAGACCTGGTTTTAATTCTTCCACGCGCAGCCATTTTACCAGTCAAAAAAGAGGATGCTTGTCTAGTGCGAACGCATTAAAATTTCAGTTCTTAGCATACAGACGATGTCTTCCAAGTTCTCAACCAGATAGTCAAGCTTCTGCTAGACTGCAAATTCCAAGAACTCAAACAATTCCGATGTCTGAGGTAGTGACAGAATCAGTGCCAAAGGATGGGAGGATGAAATGGTACTTATGGGGCAATAAAAACAGAGGTGGAGAAGGAGAAGAGTAGTGAAGTTCTCGGATGCTGCACCCTCTACGGCTTTGGAGGCTGAGCCCTGGGAGTTCGTCGGCGTGCAGCCTAGTGTTATTAGTTGTTTCTGCTGCATGCGTGTCTTCTCTGGGAGCGTTGGCATGCAATGTGCTGTGATGGAATCTGTTGCACATCGATGGATGAATGAGTGGATTTGGTGTTATGCATTTCGTGTTCCTGCAAATTTGTTTATGCAGAAATGTCAAATATGTTACCTGATGCTTCTTCTTGGTCCTCATGGAACTTCTGCTTTGTGATTGTCCAAACTGTGGCTTTACATTTTTTACCCAGACCTAACTTGCTAACATACGAACTCACTTGTTATTTTAAACTGTCTGCACTTCATTTCATTCTGTACATATGAGTTCATTTCATTGGGATAGAGAAGCACTTTAGGTTTTCTTTTGGTATTGATCAACAAGCGTTCAAGCTTTTTTTACTGTATAGTGCAATCTATTGCTCCTCATATAAGAATTTCAGTAACAGAGAGAGCAGAAGTTTAGATTTATGGTTGCCCGAGGTTCAGGTAGAGCTGCTGAATTATTTCACTGCTGTCAATTTAGTTTACAGGCTCATAACTTGTGAAAGCAATTTTATTTCACTGCTGTCAATTTAGTTTACAGGTTCATAACTTGTAAAAACAATTTTATTGCACTGCTGTCATACAAAGAGAGAGAGAGCAGAATTTCAGTAAAGAATTCCTCATATAAGAATTATTTCACTGCTGTCAATTTAGTTTACAGGCTCATAACTTGTGAAAACAATTTTATTTCACTGCATTGCTCCAGGATTGAAGCAATGCAATGCTACTCAAAAGTTTCTGATATCAACTCGTCTCGTTGTGCTTGGTCTCCAGGATTGAAGCAATGCATTGCTTTGATAACTGAAGAATTGCATCGGTATATCACCCTTTTTCTCTGATAACTGAACCAATGCATTTCTCTGCACCAGTGGAAGGAAGTTGAGGGTCGTAGCGGGTGTCCAGGATGGTGGCGAGGGCCATGCCGGCGCCGTCCGGGTTGATTCCCCAGGCGACCCAGCCGCTGCTGCTTCACGTCGCCCGGAACGCGATGTCGGCGGTGTTGTTCTCGGCGTGGTACGTCCAGTGCAGGCTGGCGCCGAGCACGGGCAGCTGGACAGAGGCGACGCCGTTCAGGCGACCCAGTCCTGCGTCGCGGAGAGGACTTTGCGTGAGGAGCTCCAGTTCCTGCTTATCCGGCCGTTGTGGACAGAGGCGACGCCGTTCCGAGACGCCGGCGCGTGACGTTCTGGACAGAGGCCCCGCCGCTCCGGTGACTGTGGTTCCGTCGGAGGCTTGCAACAGCCGGCGGAGGGTCTTGACGTTCGCGGCCGTCGGCGCCAGGCGAGGAATCGGAGCAGGGAGGTGGACGGGGCGGCTGGCCTCTGACGCCGGCGGCGGCGCAAAGCGAGGATGGCGTCATGGTCAACCAATCGGTTATTTGCTTGACGCTGATGCCGGAATTGTTGCAGCACGTCCACGTCAGCAAAACTGCCTTCGATACGGCCAAAACCACCCTCCGGGGGCTAATTGTCCTGTTTTGCATACTTAGTGGTACCCCAGTTTAAACATAGGGGGTTCTCTGTCCCAAACCCCAGTTTAAACTTAGCGTGAGAGAACGGAGCACACGGCCGGTAGCATATGGTTTCAGGTGCAGGTACAAGGCAGAGCATAATGCATTACATTTTTGGGAATGTTATCTGCCGCAAAACCTCCAGCTAGCCACCAACATGAGCATGTGAATGTTCATAGAGTACTACTATTACTTATTTCTCAGGTGAAGTTGCTGAGTAGATGCATTCAAGGTGCAGGTTTTGCCTGTAGTTTGAGCTATTTGGCAGCCTCCCCTCCCATTAGGCCGCTCTGAGCAAAAATGTTCAGTTTGCTGCTTTGGTTCTGCAACAATGTCCTTGAATTTTATCAGTTGTGCTTTTGTCATGGCAAAAACTCTGTTGTTTGTATGTGAATTGAACAAAACCAGATTGAGCTATATGTTTTCTGTAATATCTATGCGGTTGTTGCGCTGGTTTGAGCATGCATCGAGACTATGTACACTAGTTCTCTGCTGTTACGGAGTTGTGAATTTGGTCACGGTGCTGCTAGGCCATGTTCTGGCTTATCGCAGAAAAGGGTGGTTTATTCAGGGTTTAGGGGAGGAGGTGCTAGTCTAAAGCTAACAATGATTGAACTTACAAACTAAGGTGCCTCGTACATCAAATGCCGGTTTACGATTGCGCAGTCTTATCTCAACTAATTAAACTTATGGATGCGTTGTGTTCGCTACAACAGCAAAGCGTCAGGATACGATCTCAACTGAATTTAACTCGAAGCTGGAACTTCCCTACACTAATTAGTCAAGGCATGTATCAGCTGCTGTCGGTACTACTAGCCGATTTTGAAGCGAGAGCTGAGTTTCTCGTGTGATCACCCCAGTTAAACAGCTGAGTGTTAAGAAAAAGAAAAGGAAAAAAACTAATAAGCGCCCTTGCTGACAGACAGAGTTTATGCCAAACTACGTTGCCACACAAGTGCAAATTGCCAATACATTTCTGGGCAGAACAAAACTGCACAGAACTCTCGAGATATATCTCAAAGACCATTCAAACTCTATTGCAACATAAACATTCTCTTCCACAGGAAGTTCACTACAGTAGCACATGCCATTCTGCACTACACTTTGGAAAGTGAATTTCCCTCGCATTTGCCTCAAGGTTGCAACAACCAGTACGAAATCAAGGCGCCCACTTCCATGACTTGGAGGATTTATAACCCGTAAGGGATAGACACACACAACTTCCTACTGTAGTCTCTTTACAAGCTGACCTTCTGTTGCTATGCGAGATGAAAGCATTGACACAGACAGAACGGATTGTACTAGAGTTACCTGTTCACACAGCTGCAAAGCTACATGTAATACAAAGATTGTGAGAATATATCCATGCCCTGGAAAGGACGCAACCAACTAAGCGACTAGCCAGCAACAGTTTGTAAGAATGCTCGATAAGACCTAACATTCTCTCTATAGTTGTATTGAGAACACTGCATTCATAATGAAACAATTGGCATCCTATGGGTAGTTTTGCACAAGTATGAAAGTTTCGAAGCTTCGAATATATAGATTTTTCTGCATCAACACAATACAACAATTATTCACAGGATGTGGCCACTTAGGGTTTTTTTTCACACCTACTAATGCAAACACTTAACAATCCTATATTCCTCTTTGTTTTTCTGTACCCAAACTGGTCCTTTAGGCTTCTTTGAAGTACAGATATCTTTACACATGCGAGTTTCCCCCTCCCAGTTGCACATCTAAAGTTCTCTAGCAGAATTGCCCTTATATTTCCTCCGAAATTTGCTTTCACATTTTCCCAAGGAGAATCGGAAAAAATTAATTGCATTCAACCCTTTTATCACGTGACCTGCTTAAGCAGAAACCAAGAACCATGTGTGCAATCTTTATGTTCCAAGTGCCATGCTATCAAACAAAATGAAAGAGGATAGGAACTAACAACCGTCAGAAATACTGAGGAGCAGAACTAAGAGACTAGGATGCTCCAACTGTGGTGTCATAGGTAGCACCTTGTGATTAGGAGCTCTTGACAACCATGTGCCAGAAATAAAAGCACGGAAGAAGAAACAAGTATCCAATGGTTTCATTCACTGAAAATTTACCTAGCACAAAAAATTATAGCAGACAAAAAAGACCACCAGCCTACGGCCGAAACATGCCACGCTGATGTAGCAAACAACCTTGCATACGCAATTAATCCAGTGTGGCAGCGTGAAGATGTGAACTACACAGAGTTTCTAATGGCCACAAAATGCCCTATGATGTTACATGATAAAACAAACATGGGCCTAACAAATCTGGTTTTCCAAAGGGAGCTCATATCAAGAACACCCGGAAGATCCATGCTTATGTACTATACTAAACAGGCAAGGAATAGACTAGACGTATCTCAAATTCTCTATACCCCCCTATTGTCCTGGCAGGGATAACAATCAATAAGTGCAATACAAATATATCGAGTCGAGGCGCAGTAGTAGTTTAAAATGTACCACGCTTATGATCACAACTTCCGTCAGGTACTATCAAATCAAAACGTGGTTCTATCTTCATTTATCAAATATATATAAGAAAAAAGAGTCGCTCTATATAAATTCCGGTAGGTAAATTCATATTTGAATCAATTCAAGAGTTTTTCCTAAATACTTCTAAAGAGAAAACACTCATCTCTACTCTAACTTCATTTGGGACAGACTATAATCCCCGAGAAGGCACATGCTTTTCCCTGAAGATGAATGTGCAACTAGATGATTGTTTATTCATGTGCACTGTCAGGTGGAAGAACATAAAAATTAATCCAGGATACACAAAACCTAAGAAAAACTCAATCATGCCAAAATATCAAATCAAGTATGATTGCTCCCAGGACTGCAATTGCCAGTTAATATCCAGATAGATGGGAATGGGAGCCATGTAGCTACACGCATTAATCAATTAGTGACACCACAATTGATCACCTATGAACCAAGTCAGCAAGGGGATGCAAACCTTAAAATCTTCCATCCAGTACATCAGAACAACGCCATTGCTAAACTCCCAGCACAAAGCATGAGCATAGTTTTCTAGTTGTCTTTTATCTCCCACAGAGCAATATCATTTTGGTACCTTCCCGGTACAGCTAGATACGTAACTGTTGGCAAGGCCTGGAACGGTGTCCTTGTAAGGGAGCACAAACCTTTCCATGAACTTCTCCTCGGTCGCCATAACCGCAGAAAAGAAATTCAGCTCAGCATCCACCAATCCCTTGGAATCGAGGACCTTGAGCAAGCGATGTCGGGGTAACAACCGTCGCTCAAGGCTAAGCATGACCATCACTGGCCTTTGGGCAATGTAGGGTACCTTAAGCCCAACATCCCTGGTCAATAAATCCAAACTCCTCCGCAGCCTTTCCTCAGACATATTCAGTAGAAGCGGCGCCTTCCTCACAGCTACCAATAGATCTTCCTGTGTCCAACCAAAACTCTTGAGGACCGCGATCTTCTTCGCGAGCTTCTTCTCGCTATGCGACGCAAACGCCATGAGCGCGTAACCGAACATCCGAGATCCCTGCGGCAGACCACATTCCCTGGTGCGCACGGCAGCGTCTCGGAGGAGCTTAGAGGGCCTGACGAGCAACAGGGAGATGCGTGTACACTGGAAACTGGAGACACGTATCCCCAATTGCTGGAGGAGGGCCAAGTTGGGCTTGGCGACCTTCTCCAGGTCGGCGGTGAGGAGACTGTGATTTCCCTTTAGGGCCTTGAGTAGGACTTCGAATGAGCCGAAGACTTGGAACCAGAAGGCGAGGTTACCGACGAGGGAGCTGGCGCGGAAGGAGGTGCGGGCGAGCGGGATGAGGCGGGAGATCTGTGGACGCGAGAGGCCGAGGTCGCGGAGCTCGGTGGCGCGCTTGGCCAGGTTGTTCTCCACGTCGGCGCAGAGGAGCTTGGGGTCGGCGGAGACGGCGGCGGCGATGTCGGCGCTGGAGAGGCCGAGGCCCGAGAGGAACGCGAGGACGGCGTCGCTGTTGGAGGGGGACAGGAGGTGGGGGATCCTCCTGGATGCCCTGAGTGCCTGGGCTCGGGTGAGGCCGCAGGTGGTGACGAGGTAGTCCTCGACGGCGAATGGTTCTGCGGGAACGGCGGGTGCGTCGGTGGAGAGTAGGCGGTAGAGAGATGGGATGTGAGAGAGGTGGGGAGCAGCGAGAGGGGCTGTGATGGGGGAGATGAGCTTTCGGAGGTGGAACATGGCGTCGCGGCCGCCGCCGGCGGTTTGGGGGAAGGGGGATCGTCAAAAGAGAAAAAAAAAAAGGATATTCCAGCCCGGCCCAACAAAGAACAAACGCTATCTGCTAAAACAAAGAACAGAACGGGCAGTGCCACTGTGACCTCCGCGCCGCTGCCGCTGCCGCCGCCGCCATGGCGTCGCTGCTCCGCCTCCAGGCCCTCTCCCTGGCGCTAACCTCTCGCCGCCGCCTCCCTTCCCACATCCTCCGTTCCACGTCCCCGGCGTGTCCGCTCGCTCGCCGCCTCTCCGCCGCTGCCTCCCCGGAGCAGCGGGCCTCGGAAACGGTACTTATCCTCTCTCCCCTTTGACAGCGCGCTCCTCCTCCTTAATGTTTTATGTCTGTTCTGTTGAATGTGAAGCTTGTGTGGGCGTAGGGTTTGCTAGGTGCATATTATTTGTTCATGACAATCCTAGGACTCGCATTATTCCACTGACAAAAACAAAAGCTAAAATGGCAAATAGTCAACTAGGTTTAATTTTTGCATGTGCATGAACACACCGGTAGTACAAGGTGACAAATAAGATCGAAAGTGTATTGGTTAAAGCTGGTGGTCAAGGAACATATTTGGTCAAGTTTTACAAGTAAACTGTACTTTTTTCTGGGAGTGAAATACTTGCATTTAAAATGCAGAAGCACACTGATGCTTCTGACTTCTCTCAGGTTTATCTTCTTCTACCATTTGCCTTCGAGGATTATTTTTAGATATCCCCTGTAGAGAAGGTCATCTTTCTCACTGGCTAGAGAGTGCATGTTTTGTATCTTTTCCCCAAGAACCACTATCCGCCGACGGCCTCGGAGACGGCAATCCTGTCTCCCGTTTGACGATGCTTCTCCTTAATGTTTGTGCCGCTAGTGTTCTGTGGGATGTGACATCCGTGTGGGCATAGGGTTTCCCGAGTGCATCAGTTGGCCTCCTTTGAATCATAGGAACGGTGTAGGAATTGGGTAGGATTCAGATCCCATGGATATTTTCCTATACTAGTTGTTTGATTCATAGGAACATATCCCATAGGAAATAATCCTATAGGAATTCTGTAGTGTAAATCCTATAGGAAATAAACATTAGGTCATACCTCATGGAAAATTCCTTTGGTACAATCAAAGAGAACTCATCTTCCCATAGGATTCAACTAGGCATGACATTTCAATCCTATGCCTTTCCTAATCCTATGTCTTTCCTATCCTATGAATCAAAGGAGGCTAAGGGGGGAATTTTCTTTCTTTCTGTATTGGTACTTGGTAGTTTCAGAATAGTGTGTTTCAGTATAATTAACTTAAAAGAATTCTCATAAAAGCTTGATTTTTCTTATTTTGCGATAAGAAATGGCATGCTTATTGGCTTAAAATCTCCTGTTTCTCCAATTTGATCTGCAGGATTTGGAGTCAGGATTGTATCTAGTGGCAACACCCATTGGGAACCTCGAAGATATCACCCTGAGGTATTTATTTGCTGCAGCTGTAACTCTCAATACCAGGTGATTACTAATGGTTAGGCTAATAGAAGTGAAAAATGGGACAGACCATTTTCTCGTAAAGTGGAACATAATTGGACATTTTTTATTTGGGTTGAACATTTATGATGTTCAATTATGTGTTTCCTAATAAACTTTCCCAAGCTTGTGATGATGTAATTAGAGTCTCAAAAAGAGAGTACAGCAGTGAGGATATGTTCTTACTCAGATTCCTATAGATAGAAGCATCATACATCAATCGACTTTGCAAGCCTCTTAAACTTCTAGTGTGAATGAGGAGACTTGGGGTGACTTAGCAAAACATCCTTTTGTTTTTTTATAGTATGTGGACCCTGAGTTAGTCTCCTTCCTTTGAGTGTACAAATGGCTTGTTGCATGCTACATATGAAAATCATCATATTACTTCTCATATCCTGAGACATACTCCTAGAAACGAGCTGATGATTTGTTTGCAGGGCATTGCGTGTTCTTAAATGTGCTCATGTGATACTCTCCGAAGACACAAGGCATTCTGGAAAGTTGCTTCAACATTACAACATTAAGACACCTCTCGTGAGTTAATAGCGTACCTAGTTTTCTCATGCAAGAATTAGGAGTAGCTGCACATTTGACCATGCTATGGATGTCTACAGTCGAACTTACAACTTAAATTCTAAGTTCGCAGCTCAGCTTCCATAAGTTCAACGAGCGTGAGAGAGAGCCCAGTATCTTGAAGAGGCTCCATGAAGGGGAAGCAGTTGCAGTTATTAGTGATGCTGGTACTCCAGGCATCAGTGACCCTGGCATGGAACTGGTAAATCGACTTTCTCTTTTTAATTCTTCGACCTCCACTTACAATGAAGAAGCAAAGAATTATGATCTAATGGTCACTTCACTTAACAGTACCGTTAAAGATTTAAAGAGACTGATATGCATGCTATTGGTTAGTTGATGACTTGATGTTTTGGTATGAGAAAGATTTATTAGCAATGAGCAGAACCAGAACTTTTTTTAGGCCTCATGGTTCTCCGTAACGTGAGATATTATGCATGTTCTACCATTCACAGGCTAGACTATGTGCAACTGAAAAGATCCCTGTTATTCCCATTCCTGGGCCTTCTGCAGCAATCGCTGCTCTTTCTGCATCGGGTTTGCCAACAGATGAATTCACATTTGGTACACATTTGCTGGTTTAGTCTCTTTATCTATCATCGATGATCATTCTTTGGAGTAGGTACTAATTTTTAATTTCTAGTGGGTTTTTTACCAAAGCATGGTCGATCAAGAAAAGAAAGGCTTGAGGTATCTGCTCGTGAAGCTGCTACGCAAATATTCTATGTTCCTCCTCATGGAATCCATCAGTTTCTTTCTGACGCAGCTTCCTCTTTTGGTGATTCAAGGTAACAGATGTTTTCACTCCTGCATGCTGTTGCATGATCTACAAATATTTTTGATACAAAATGGCCAGTGGAAGCCAGTAAACCACAGTAGTACCGCATCTCTATCCGTTGCAATGTCACTCACGTTAGATGCGATATATTCATATTGCAAATCAGTAATTGCTCTTTCTGCTAAAAAAATCAATAATCGCTGTACGAGCAGCTTTGTTCATATGCCTTATGTGAAAATATGTTTGACCTGTTTTGTTTCATTTGTGTGGTGAGATACAGGTCATGTGTTGTTGCAAGGGAGATAACCAAATTGCATGAAGAGGTAGTCCTGCAGTTGCTTACATTATAATCTGTTCATCCCTTCATTTTCTATATCTGTCATTCTTGTTGTACAATCTTCAGTAAAATACTCCTGTGGATAGTATTGCATCCACTATAAATAGGCACTCTTGACTTGGAAGTGCTCTGGTTTACAAAGCTGCATTGCTAAATGTGCTGCCAGGTGCAACCTGATCAGCTGCTACTGGATAAGTACTGTTTAATTAAAGCAATAAGAACATATCCAGTGTAAACTCGGATATTTAACTTGCGTGTATGTTTATTATAGTTGACGAAAAAATAAATTACAAATAATCTCACTTTTCTCAAATACAGGTTCATGCCATTACATGTACTTTTTTTACTTTGCGGCCCTGAACTTTATATAAATCTTACAGTTTTGGCGAGGAACTTTAGGTGAAGCAAATGAAGCCTTCGCAATTCGACAGCCAAAGGGAGAAATCACCGTCCTCATAGAGGGGAACTCAATTTCAGCTGATGAAACTCCCTCTGATGATTTCCTTGAGCATGAACTCAAAGAATTGATGGCAGAGGGGCATGCTCTTTCATCGGTGCATATTCCACTCAGTTCATTGATACATTTCAAACTTTCAATAAAATGAGCATGTCATCATCTTTTTCCGTTACTTCTGAACAAGTGTTTTCACGTATAGGCGGTGAAATTGGTGGCGGAAGCTACATCAGCAAAGAAGAAAGATGTTTATGCTCTAGCACTTAGGGTGTTTGGAAAATGAGTAAAAGTGCAATCTGCTTGCTCATGCTGGTAATTAAACTGTTCTTTCATGCCAACATCTTTTCCATGGTACTTTCTAGACCATATTCCAAACACCGGAACATCAAACACCATAATTCACCTGAGGTAATCTCATTAGAATATCCATATTGTAAGGCCTGATTGTGGACACATCTAATGAATGCGCATAATTTTGTGATTCCAGCCGCTCCTGCTAGCTTGTGCATGCCAACTTATCGAGCATATAAGGTTTTCTTTCTTCACGATCTAATCGCGCCATCTTCTGTTTCCCCAGTGTTTGAATAATTTTCCATGTTACCGTTGGGGTTACCAGTCGAGACTCTGGTAACTGAATTGGCTGTAATCTTGGATAAGGGGCTCCATGTGGGACAATTACAATACATATGACCTACCTATTGTTCCATCTAGTCATTTGGTTAAGAATTATTGGTAACAATTTGAAAGCAATCAGTCTATACAATACAAGTTACAAACCGCTCATAGGGCTGATATACCATATGCCATTTGCTCATGCATACACAAAAGCGTATCATCATGAAGGTTGTGTAACATTGTTTTACAATCTTGTACTCATATTGTTCTTATACCTTTTTTTGCAGTGGTAGTGGTTCAGCTCACCATTGGTTATCTCTCTTGGTTTGAAGTATCATTGACAGGTAAGAGTTGAAAGCACCTATAGACTATAGTATGAGGGCACGCCTATCTTTGCTG
Organism: Alopecurus myosuroides; assembly: GCA_028641055.1. Lineage (NCBI taxonomy): Eukaryota > Viridiplantae > Streptophyta > Magnoliopsida > Poales > Poaceae > Alopecurus > Alopecurus myosuroides. The sequence continues at coordinate 33,018,052 of CM054061.1, forward strand.
CCACGTTATGTGGACATACAAAATGCCTATCTTTGCTTTTTGAAACCCCTGGAAATTCGCATGTAACTACGTAGTCAGCTATTGCTGTGCATATCATTGAGGACAGCTTGCTTTTTTTGTGTGTGCCTTAGAACCAAGGTAAACAATGATATCGTAAATGTGCGTCTGATGCAGTTTTGGCGATTTAATTTGCAGGGAACACTGAAAGCCGCCATCATCGAGGACCGACAATATATGGTGACAACTCAGCAAAGGTTGGGATGGGAACATACTTGTTGAGTCCATCCCACCGAGATGTTCGGCGTCGTGTCAAAATCAGCCTTCTCTTACTGCACATGAACCTCTAGAACTTGTATAACTAGATAGAATTAGTTCCAGGTTGAATTATCAGTTCACCACGAGGCGATCCCCACCCACTACCAGTTTATTGTCAAGTCCGTTTATCTGCATATACATTGCAGCAGGATATTGTTCATCAGTTTGTGCGCAAGTGCGCGCTAATTAATTAAAATCTCTTATTACAGCAACATGAGGAGACATTCATCTCTTATTACCGCACCAGCTGAAAGTGGTCCATATAAAACTATCAGTCACCAGTTCGTCATAACAAGAAATTGCGTCAAGTGTAGAAGAACAAATTAAAGGAATATGAACAGTGCGAGTCTGCGACGTGCTTAGCAATGAGCCGCCATTGTTCTTTCGCTGCGTGCCGCTCTGAATCAAACCTGGTGGCTGGTGTTCGACGGCGTCGCTGGTGCCGCCGTGTAGTCCGGCGTGGAAGCTGTGTCTGGTGCCGCCGTGTTGTACTGGTTGGCGTCTGGCATCTGCAGGTCCAGAAGCGGGCTGTCTGCCTGTCTTGTAACATTGGGGCGAGGAGGAGCTCCTCGAGCGAGCACGAGTAGAGCTCGCTCTCGTCCATGAGCATTGGCAGGTCGTCGTAGCGCCAGCTGCAGGCGGCGGCTCATTGTGGGAGTCCGTAGTGTCTGACACCGTTGAAGGAGCCATCGGTGGAGGCAGACAGCGGCGGCATATTGTCCGAGCCTGCAAGTCCGGCTGCGTACCCAAAGTTGCTGACGGCCTCCTGCCACGGCGGCGATGTCGGCGAACCTGTGTGCGGCATGCAGCAACCAGCGTGCACGTGTGGGTTCACGGGGGCGGCCGGCGTTACCCAGTTGCTTGGCCCCGGCGCCCACGCCGCCGCGGCACCATGTGCGTCCTGGTGTTGTGCCTGCGGCGGGGTCGAGGCCGCCCCGATCGCCTTTCATCTTGTAGAGACGGTACAAGGCCTGGTGTACTCGTGGAGGGCCCAGTCGGTCTTGCAGGGCTCCTGCTTGTGTGGTAGAAGACCATGGCGAGCTTGTAGCCCAGGACGGCGCCGCCGCGCCTCGCCCTCACGGCCTTGCTGCCCCCCGAGGCCTTCCACGTGCCGCCGTCCTTGGCCGCGCGCCGGCCTCCGCCCCCTCATCCGGTACTCCCGGACCCCGGTCGTCGAAGAAGTAGATGCTGCCGGCCTCCTCGTGCTTCCTGTGCTCCTCTGCGTGCGCCCGGTTAAACTTAAAACAGAGCGCCCCCATTAATTGTCACGGATAGAAGACCTCTACCGTACCGTAGAGGTCGGCGGGGTGGGAGTCGCGGACCTTGACGCTGTCGCGGAGGATGTTGGGGAGGGGGTGGGGGAGACGGCGGCGGCCGAGTTTCAGGTCGATCGGGTCAGGCGCATGAGCTCGTGGTCGTGCGGCACGAAGTGGTAGCCGCGCGGGAACCCGTGCCGGTTCCTCCATGTCCGGCCGACGCGCGCGCGGCTGACGGCGGGGTGATGTCTGATGCGTGCCGGGTCGAACTTGAACTCGGCGACGGGGTCAGGGAGAGCTGCTGCCGGAGCCGGACAACATTTCATATGCGCGCGTGCGTGTTTGAATAACACCACAGCGGATTTTCCACTGGACATTCGTGCAAAAGTCCAAAGAGTGTGGCCTTTTTTCATTTTCACCCTCGGAAAAGTTACAAATTAACCTGTATAGCCCCACTGTATTTAAAGGAGGCACCGGACCAAAACCTAACCTGGCCATTCAAGATCCCGCCCGGACACGTCAAAAAAAAAAAAAAAGATCCCGCCCGGATGAAAACCGGATCCACCACGGCGAGGAGGAGCTCGGCCGGTGCGCCCTCAAGCAGATCCAGGGCCTCCTCTCTTTTTTTTGGGTTCTTTTTTCTCTTTGTTGTTTGGTCTGTCCATAGATGAAACACGAGTCAATCTTGAACGTATCTTCAATGAAACTTCATGTGTGTGAATCCTGCATGGATCTGCTAAGAAATATGTGGTATTCTTGTGAATCCTGTATGGATCTGCTATCAAATGAGCGCAATTTGTTGTGAATCGTGTATGAATCTTTTTATGTAATGTTTGGTGAATCTTGAGGTGTACAAAAATTCTTGATGAAGCCCTCCGTACAAAATATTACTAGAACTGTATGTATCTTGTATGAATCCTCTATTATTCACCCATGAATAAAAAAACTCAAACTTGTTGATGTGTTGGAAGCAGAAAATAATTGATGATGAATTCTTAATATCATATTGTGAATATCTAATAATAAAAAAATGCTACTGTCAAAGTTAGTGATGAGTCATTGATTTGGTGTAAAAAAAATTGTCCCTCTTTCGAAGGAAAAAATGGTGACTTGGTGGAGAAGAAATCAATAGAAATTTGTAAAAGGGTAGAATCATGTACTCTAACTTTTATAATAATTTTTTTCTTATGGAAGTTTTAAATAAATGTTGTCCCTTTTCATATTCGGAATCTGGACCCAAAAAAATGCCACACAAGGAGAAACAAAAAAGAAATATATGAAATAATAAGGGGCGTTGTGAAAATTGGAATGTACTTAAAAATCAAAGCTGGACTGAGGTGGGAGGGTCTTCCTGCAAAACATTCATGCACGAATCTCCAACAAACATAGCACATGAAGGACATAGATAGTGTCGGGGGCCCAATGCGAAGTGGAATGGTATTTTCGGTAGATAAACACAATTTGACATCATTCCAAGCTGGTGAGATCTACTACTCCCTCCATCCACATCCTGGTTTGTAGGTCCGGCGCGTGTCCCTAAATTATAGGTTTGGTAACACCAACTTACACCATTAGAAAATATAACATATGAAGTTTCGGATTGTACAGTTTTTGTATATATAACTAGGTTGGTAAAATTGACAATCTAGGGACAAACGAGTTTTGAATGGTATAATTTTTGTAATATATAGCCGGTATTAGCTTTGTCAAATTGTCGATCTAGGAACCCGCACAATACCTACAAATCATGTCGGAAGGAGTATAAGGGGTGTATTTGATTGGGCTGTTAAAATAGAGTCAGCACCTTCACCATACACTCTCTAAGTGGTGGAGATTTGCCTACTAGTGTTGTGGCAAAAAGCCTACCAGCGGGGTGACGCACACCACTAGTAACACGCCACAGTTATTTGGTACTCCCTCCGTCCACTTTACGCACACTAGGACCAACGCCACCCTATGGTGTGGCCACCCTGTGGACCCCCTCCGGGTCTCCTTTGGACTTCCTTGACGTGTCGGGAATCCTAAGACTTTTGGATTTTGTTTCGTCCAATTCCGAGAATATTTCTAGAACAACTTCTGAAACCAAAATTAGTAGAAAACAGGAACTGGCTCGGTGGCATCTTGTCAATAAGTTAGTCCATGAAAACGTCCAAAAAACGAAGGAAAACATATGAAAACATAAAGGTATTGGATAGAAAACAAGCATGGAGAATCGAAAAATATAGATACGTTTGAGACGTATTAAGCATCCCCAGGCTTAACTCCTGCTCATCCTCGAGTAGGTAAAGTGATAACAAAATAAATTTTGAGGTGACATGCTAGCAACATAATCTTAATCATCATAGTAATGTAAAGCATGTAAACTAGGATCAAATGAATAAAGGTTGTGGTTTATAGTTGATATCAAATAGAATAATGTATAAACCATTAAGAACAACAAAGTAAATCTTTTCAATGAATCAATACTAAAAGACAATCAACTGTGCAATGGTTTATTAAAGATGATTTAAGCTTCAAGAACAACACTATAATCATCCAAGGCATCAAACTCGCAAAACAACTACTGTTAGGATCAAGTCAAGTGATAACAATATGCATGTAGGAAAATCTTTAACATATTTGTATAATCAAAACAAGCAAGCATTCTGTATTGATTCCCGACACCAAGATATTATGGCTAAAAGAACATTATGGTAGGTTTGGAAGGTCAATGGAAGAAAGTCTCACACAACTAAAAGTGATTATTAGACAAGAGGAAGTCTTATAATCGAAGTTATGCAAGGAGTAGTGAATGCCACACAACGTATGCACACAGAGCTATAAGTGCATGAAAGCTCTCCAATGGAACTAGTGGGGCTGCATCCAACTTGCTTGCTCACGAAGACCTAGAGCACTTTTGAGGAGGCTCGTCATTGGAATATACAAGCCAAGTTCTATAATGTTAAGTTCCCCACATAGTTATGCAAGTCATAATATGAAAACTCTCTCCAAACTGAAGTATTGGTGCTAACAAAGCACAAGTGTGGAATAAATGATAGTAATGCTGCCCCCTCTCTCTTTATTATCTCTCTTTTGCCCTTTCTCTCTTTTTTTGGTTTTTTTTATTTATAACCTCACTGGTAGGAGCAACACTCTATTTTACAATGAATCATCACACCTTTAGTACTCATAACTCAAACTGAAATATCTCTGATGTATATAAAAGTAAATGCTCTTGCCAGTGTAGCAGTATGCAAAATAACAATGAAGCACGACATCAAGTAACATAATAAGGATGAATGTTGTATGGCAATATATCTCGGAATGGCTATGGAAATTCCATGGTAGGTAGGTATAGTGGCTGTTTTGAGGAAGATAATTTTTGGCTTATGTGTAGAAGAACAAAGTTCTCCCACGGGGTTTGGATGCACTAGCGAAGTTTGCACAAACTCTCAATGTGAGAATGACCACTGCATAGTACCGAAGAAGTGCCAGAAATCCGTAACATAGAACTCACAAGTTAAAAGATTACAATTAAAATCATGATCTTACAAGGCATAATGAAAAGCACTCCAAGAGGGTCCGTGGCAGTGAAAATTTAATGTTGTCTACCCCGACCGTAGCACGTAACAAAAAGCCATCACGGTTGCTTATCAGCAAAGGAAGTCATATAACATTATCCCATCAACTGGTTATTTGAGTGTGGCACAGTTTCAAGCTTTTAGACCAAACATTAATTATTTTTAATCTACTAAACGAGCAAGTTTACCATTAAGCATATTTATATCTCAAAACAACAACAAATAATCAAGTGAAACACTTTAGTGATCTACAAGAATATGCAAGTTTTTTCCGTTATACCATCTACCACACGCAGCATTTTCTATTTCCATCAAGCATCATTCAATATATATTTTAACACAACCTCTCCAAATGATACAACAATTAAGCCAGGGGGACCCTCGCCACCCTATGGTGGCCCCACCCTGTGGCCCCCCTTCGGGTCTCATTTGGACTTCCTTGACGTGTCGGAATTCTAAGACTTTTGGATTTTGTTTTGTCCAATTCTGAGAATATTTCCAGAACAACTTTTCTGAAACCAAAAACAGCAGAAAACAGGAACTGGGTCTGTGGCATCTTGTCAATAGGTTAGTCCATGAAAACGTCCGGAAAACGAAGGAAAACATGTGAAAAACATAAAGGTATTGGATAGAAAACAAGCATGGAGCATCGAAAATTATAGATACGTTTGAGACGTATCAGGGGGTCATCCATAGCACTCGGATCTAGAGGAGATCGCATATATAAGGACGGAATCCCTAGCTCCATCACATCCATCTCCATAGCATCCACCCGGAGGGCTGCCGCCTCCACTCCCCCACGGCCGCCAGACGACAACCTCTCCACGCCTTGTCCACAATCAAGGCTTTATCTACAACAACACCAAGACACCCAAGCAAGGGGAGGAGAACGATACAACACTTCCATCATGCCACCACCATCACCGTGCTGCCATTACAGCCATCTCCATCCGCGTAACCAACTGTCTCCCTTGTTTATTATTTGTAATATTGAACACAATGATGATGTACTCTATGACTTGCTATTCATCTATGTGTGAGTAATTGATTTGGTTATAGGTTGAGGTATGATCAAGTACGCAACCCTAAACTTTGTGCATGATTGATGGCGTGTGAACACACGTGTGTTGGGAGACCCCAAGAGGAAGGTATGATGAGTACATCAGCAATATTTTCCCTCGGTAAGAAACCAAGGTTTAATCGGACCAGTAGGAGAAACAAATCACTTCTGAAGGTTGTTGACAACTGATGTTGGCAGGGTGCACTACCAGGCTTAGCAGCAATGTGGAATCTACACACAACACAACCAAGATACTTTGCCGCAACAAAACAATGAGGTTGTCAATCTCACCGGTATTGCTGGAAACAAAGGATTAGACGTATAGTGTGGAAAATTATGTTTGTTTGCAGTGAATAAAATGAGAGTAGTGTTTGCAGTGAAAAAGAACAATGTTTTCAGTAGGTTGTATTATCAGTGTAAAAGAATGGACTGGGGTCCACATTTCACTAGTGGTGTCTCTCCATAACAGATAAATAACATGATGGGTGAACAAATTACAACTAGGCAATTGACAAATAGAGAATGCACCATAAGGCATACACATGACATGATGACTACAATGATATTCATTTGGGCATTACAACATGATACATATACCGTTATCCAACTGGATCTATGACTAATAATCCACCCTCAGGACGTCATCGGAGAAAACTTTGGGTATTAAGTTGCAAGCAACAGATTATTGCATTAAGTAAAGTGCGTAATGTAAACAACACAATTATCCTTAGACAAAGCATTGATGTTTTACCCCTAGTGGAAACAACACATCCACAATCTTAGAAGTTACTGTCACTCTCCCAGATTACCGAAGGCATGAACCCACTATCTAGCATAAATACTCCCTCTTGGAGTCACAAGCATCTACTTGTCGAGAGCATCTACTAGCAACATTGAGCATGCAAGATCACAAATAACATATATGATAGATATATAATCAACTTGACATAGTATTCAATATTCATCGGATCCCAACAAACACGACATGTAGCATTACAATAAGATGATCTTGATCATGTTAGGCAGCTCACAAGATCTAAACATGATGGCACAAAATTGGAGAAGACAATAATCTAGCTACTGCTATGGACCATAGTCCAAGGATGAACTACTCACACATCACTCCAGAGGCAGGCATGGTGATGAAGAGCCCTTAGGTGATGATTCCCCTTCCCGACAGGGTGCCGAGAAGAGCTTCAGAACCCTCCCGAACTAGGGTTGATGACGGAAGCGGATGCGGAACATTTTGTGGATGGAGGCTCGGCTACTTAGGGTTTTACCGACGAAGGCAATATATAGGCGGAAGGGCGATGTCGGTGGGCGACCAGGGGGTCCACACCATGTGGCCGCGCGGCCAGGGGCGCCATATTGTGTGGCTGCCTCCCTGGCCCCCTTCGAGTCTCCAGAACAATTACGAGAATATATCGGGAACAACTTTTCTGAAATACAAAAGTAGCAGAAAACATGAACTGGCACTGTGGCATCTTGTCAACAGGTTAGTCCCATATAATGCATAAAAATTCTATGAAGTGTATAGAAAACATGTAGCAACTGGCATAATATCAACATGGAACTATGTTGGAGACGTATCAAGCATCCCCAAGCTTAGTTCTACTCGTCCTAGAGTAGGTAAAACGATAACAACAAAATAATTTCTGAGGTGACATGCTACCACCCAATCTTGATCAAATAATATTGTAAGCACAAGTCATGAATGAAGTGATCCAAGTCAATGGTCTATAGTTTGCTAACAAATAGATAATGAGTAAACAACCGAATCACATGAGCAAAAACTTTTCATGGACAGTACTTTCAGGACAAGCATAAAAAAGTTTTCACAAGAGTTAACTCATAAAGCAATAGATTCTAAATAAAAGGCATCAATCAACACGTAGGAAGATTTAAGTTTCAGCACTGGCTTTCAACTTTCAACATATTTATCTCATGGATATTGTCAACACAAAGAAATATAATAAGTGCAATAAGCTAGCATGTAAAAATTGTTGCACACAAAGTTGACACATGTGTTTTCTTCTGAGACAGAAAGAAGTAGGAAAATTGACTCAACATAAAAGTAAAAGAAAGGCCCTTTGCAAAGGGAAGCATGGATAAATCATGTGCTAGAACTTTTTAAGGTTTTAAAACATATAGAGAGTATAAACATAAATTTTGAGAGAGGTGTTTGTCTATGTCAATGAATGTCATCAAATGATTTATCATCCTTTCATGTTTAAAGGCATTAAGAGCGGCTCCCATAGAGAGAGCAACAAAGTTCCTCTTCTATTTTGTTTAAACAAGCTAAGTTCATGATTTCTCAAGCCCATAGTGTTAGGATATTTATTTGGTTATAAGTTGTAATTTATCTTTTAGGGGCTGGGCACCCACTTGCCTGCTCTTTTTGCAATATTAGGGACTTAGCACATTATTCATGCTAGTCAAGGTGTGAAGCCAAATAAACACGAAAGAGACAATAAAATAACCAATACTTCCTCATGAGCTAAAACACAACAGAAAACAGGTTTAATAATTGTGATTTTTTAAAGGTAGCACACAAAATATTTACTTGGAATGGCACGAAATAACACATAATAGGTAGGTATGGTGGACACAAATGGCATGGATTTTGGCTCTAGGTTTGGATGCACGAGAAGCATTCCCTCCCAGTATAGAGTTTAGGCTAGCAAGGTTGTTTGAAGAAAACACAAGATATCAACTAGTAAAACAACACTTACATGAAAACAAATTGCAAGCATTATAAGACTCTATACTGTCCTCCTTGTTACTCAAACACCTTTTGCCAGACAATATCTAGACCTTAGAGATATCAATCATGCAAACCAAATTTTAGCACGCTCTACGGTAGTTCTCCACTAATAGGTTTCAACCAGATGATACAAGAGCTTAAACATGAACTACTTGAAAGCTCAAAACAATTGCCAAGTATCAAATTATCCAAGACAATGATTTAAAGGAATATGTATGTCTTTTACAATATACCATCTACCACATGTAGCATTTTCTGCTTCCAACAAAACACCATTTAATTTATTTCAACACAAACTCTCTAAAAAAAATATCAATGAAACAAGAGAGTACTACTCTACAAGAACTAACAACTCTGAATAAGAGATGCATGAAAAACACGAGCTAAAAGAATTGCAGCAGCTAGACAATAAAAGAAGAATACGAGTACTCATATGAAAAAGAGGAGAGTGTCTCTCTCCACACAAGAATGCTAGGATCCAACCAAGTTTATTACAGAAAAGAAAAGGAAATAAAAAAACAGACGCTCCAAGTAAAGTACATAAATTGTGAACGAATAAAAATATAGTTTCACTAGAAATGACCTGATAAGTTGTTGACGAAGAAGGGGATTCCTTGGGCATCCCCAAGTTTAAACGCTTGAGTCTTCTTGAAATTTGCTGGGATGATCCATGGGGGCATCCCCAAGCTTATGCTTTTCACTCTTCTTGATCAAATTATATCATCCTCTTCTCTTGACCCTTGAAAACTTCCTTCGCACCAAAATCAAAGTAATTCTCATTAGAGGGTTAGTGTATAATCAAAAACTCATATGTTCTATATGGACACAATCATTATAATTACTTTCTAAACATTAGCTATAGCCACTGATGTTTTGTGGAGCAAAGAAATACACTCAACATAGTAAAAGAGAGAGTGCAAAATAAAAGGCAGAATCTGTCAAAACCAGAATAGTCTATAAAGACAAATTTATTAGAGGCACTTACGTTGCCCAGATCAGAAAACCCAGAGCTAAGAAAAGTTGCGTACATATCTAAGGATCACGCACAAATTTTTCCAGGATGTTTCAATTTTTTGGAATTTATTATGAATTAAATGGTGGACAACAAAAGTCTGTTCCTGTGCAGAAATCCGAATCTAGCATCAACTTTTCACTATAGACTTTGCTTGACACAACAATTCGAAAAAGTAAAGATACAAACGAGTTGTTACATAAGTAAACAACACCTTGACTCAAATAAAAGAAAAGAAAAACTACAGAAATAAAACATGGGTTATCTCCCAAGAGTGATTTTCTTTAACGCCTTTCAGCTAGGCACAAGAAGCAAGAATCAAGTATTTTCAAGTGAAGAAGCATTGTCGAGACATCGTAGTAGTTTTCATAGACGGGGGTGCCATGAGACTACGGTAGAGACGTGGGGTAACGGGATCGCGTGGTAGACAGTAAACACAGGATTTACCCAGGTTCGGTACGTCGCGACAGTACGACGTGCCTACTCCTGCACTTCTCACTAATCAGGACTAAAGCCTGGAAACAGGATTACAATGTGAGGTTTAGATCTAGCTACTCGCAGAGGATCAACTTCTCGGCGAGTTGGCCTATAGCTTCCCTGTTATTTGTTGGTTCTTTTGTTTATCTCCCGTCCGGCTTTATATAATAGCCGGATTAGGGCTTACAGAATAGGAAACCTAGAAGACTACGGTAACTATAACTTGGAAAGTAAGGAATCCGTCTTCTCCTCCAAGCCAGATCACATGGGCCGTGATCCGGGTTCTTCTAGAATCCGGCTTCTGTGCGTCAAGTTACTGGGCCGCCCAATGGACCATAGCCCACTACCACTTGGGCCACCCTGGTAACCAGGCACTTTGACTACCATCTTATATACCCCTATACGGTATATATCCGACAGTAGCCCCCAAGAAGGATTAAAACTCTGATTTGCCGTCTTTCGCCAAATGTGCTTTGTCCGAGAAATTTCAATCAGCAGTCTTGATTCTTCTTATTCTCCTTCTTTTGAAAGAGATGGTAACGTAAAACTCGGAATCCTGAAAATCTGGCTTTTCTCTCACGATCCTTCGTGGAGAAGGAACTTCTTACGTCAGCGCACTTAATCATGCTGACGTAAGGGACGTTTGGGTTTCACGCGGAAAACCCAGTAACATATCTCTGACAGATTCTCACGGGAAACGAGGAGATAATCATCATTACCCTATCGTTTCATTTCCCGGATTTTCCGGCGAGTGACATGCGTTGATCATCCAACGGTCAAAATAGCCGTTGGCACGTACCTTGACGGATTTCTAGATATAAATAGCCGTCTTTGTCCCTGCCAAAAACCTTCCGCACTCTCACTGTCCACACCATTGCCGCGCACAAGCTCCCGAGCGAAGAACCATCCCGAGCGCACGAAACGCACCCAGAGCACCAGCGCAACGCGCCGCCACCAAATGGCATCCTCGCCGTCGTCCCCCACTCGCTCCGCCGCGCTCACCGTCGACGACATCATCAACGACCTAGATCCGCAGCTTGGATCCCCAAAGCACGCCGGTGACGAGCCGGAAAAGACCGCGGCCTCTGCGGCGGGCGGAGAGGATCTTTCCGCCGCCGCGAACGCTGCGGGCTCGAGCTCCGCACCTTCCCCGCCGTTTGCTCCCGAAACGGCGGAGGAGAAGATCTTATCCCGTGACGATGAGCACTCCGCTACCGGAGCCAACGAAGAAACAGAGTTTGTCGGCAACTGGAGTCCGAGTAATACTCCTCTCGTCCTTCTTCGGCGGATGTCAAGGGAGGGATTAATAGTTAAAGGCAAATGGCGGAACTCGGAAGGTGAACCCGAGCCCAAGCCAAAAGACGGAGAACGCGTCCTCCTTACCTCTCACATCGCGAGAGGTATGGGTTTTCCTCCTTCCGCCTTTTTCCTAGACGTCCTTAACTTTTATGGCGTTCAACCACATAACCTCTCTCCGAACTCCATCCTCTATTTAGCTAGTTTCCAAGCCCTTTTCGAAGGGTATCTCGGGATAACTCCTAATCTAGATTTCTGGCAATATTGCTTTGAGGTAAAACATAACATCACAGATGGTATTTCGCCTATCTGCGGAACTATATCTTTCACCCTTCGGAAGTTTAGAGAGGATTGGTACCCAAAGATAAAAATGCCGGAACCTGCCCAATCTTGGCTGGGTTCTTTCTTTTACCATCAGGACATTCCATTCCCAGGCAAAGAAACCGGGGTTCCTCCATTTGTTAATTCTGCCGCCACTCCTCGTGAGAGTTGGACAGTTGCAGCAGTTGAAATTTTGCCGGAAAACCTGATGAAGATAAAGCGGCGCATCGCCAAGCTTACTTCCTCTCAGCCTTCTTTGACTGGGAAGGATACCGTTTTATGCTGGTTCGGACGTCGTATCCAACCTCTCTCCTTTCGTTCCCGGCTCCTTTGCGAATACAAAGGACCAGAAGATAGCATGAGAGGAACAGATAAGGCTTATACCAAAAATGATTTTATAAAACGACTTCACCAACTGGTCGCCACCAGCGGTCAGATTGAAGAAAATCTGGCGATTTATCACGTGGAGAATCTGGCCCCTAAGGTATTTATACTTTCCTTGCTTCCAGGTTTTCTTCAGATTAGCTTCTTTTTCTGACCTTCGACATAACGTGAGTTCTTTCCTATTTCAATGAACTTGAAGGAGCTGATCTTGCTTCCGACATCGAGCTTAGCGAATTACATGCTAGCTTTTATAATGATCGGAAACGTAAAAAACAGGCGACTTTCGGCAAGACGGTGACTGTTGATGGAATTCCCATCGCCACATCCAGGTATTTTACTGGAGCCTCCCTAATCGTCATTCTCCTTTGGTTCTTCGAGATTTTTAACTCTCGGATATTCTTCTTTCAGTCTTGCCCCAACTCCTCTGAAGACAAAGAAGTTGAAGAAACATAAGACTACTATCAAAGAAGAGTCTTCTTCTGCGACCACGAGCCTGAGGGGGAGAACGGAAACACAGACGGGTGGAAATCTCCGGTCATCTGTTGGAAACGAACCCATCTCCAATTTGGATAGTAACATCCGGATAAAGGAAGAACCGTTCGACGACCTTGGATATATTCGTCCAGAGGCTAAAAAAATCTTCGCTCCTGCCCCTCTAATTCGCCCTTGGCCACAAGGCGGATTAGTTGTTCGCAATGATATCATATTTTCCCCTCGCCAGGTCATACAAGATGGCCTTCATCACGTTGGGATTCTTTTCTTGGAATATGCCAAAGAATTCAACGAGACCTTGGCCGACTTGCGAGAAATGAGCCAGGTGATACTTCTAGCCCCCAAGCATTAAGTTGAAAACCTGAGTTCTTCTTAATGTTTGTTTGTATGCTTGTTCATACTTAAGCATTTGGCTTTCATTTCCGTGTTTCAGCATTTCGCAGATGCCATAAACTTAGAAGTTTTTAAGAAGCTTAATCTCAAGAATAGAGAAGTTAAAACCCTTCAATCTATTATTGAGTTAAAAAGCAACGAGCTGGCGTCATCTCAGCTACAATTATCGGAAACAACAGGTATTCATTCTCTGCAGTTTTTATCCAGATAAAACTTTTCCCGAATTTTTATAAACTCGAAATGTTTTTCGTGCCCTCTAGCTGCTTTGGCTAAAGCCAAAGAATTAGCGGAGGATGTCATCAATGCATCTCGGCTCCGTGCAGAAAACTCGATCCTTCGCAAGGAGCTTATGAAAGTTCAAGAAGACCTGGAAGCCAGTAATCTGGCCCTTGGGATTGCTCAATCCAAGGCTTCTTTGCAGGCAGCGGAAGATAAATCTATTATCCATGATTTGGAAAGTATGCTATTCCCGCGCATGAAAGAAGGCACCGAAATTGACAAGGTTCTTGGTAAGTTAGTTCCTTTTACCAATTCCTCCATGTCTTATTTTCCGTGTTTTGTCGCCTAACCTTTTTTGGTTGCTTTTGTCGTCAAAACAGGGAATATTCCAGGAATTTCTCGGATTGAGAAAATCCGAGCTTTTGGGGAGGTATGGAATGCAATCAGAAATGCAGGAATGCAGTTGATTAACAAGTTCCTTCCCACAAGTACTATAGAATTCTCGGAAGTTTACGAACTTCCGGGTGCCATCATGGAGGTTGCGGGATCAAAGGAATCCATCCTACGCTCCGCCGCACGAGGTGGTGCGCGCATGGCCCTAGGCCTTATGCGTCTGCATTATCCTGATGCGAAATCTTGGCGCGTGGCATCTGGTGTCCCTCAAGGATATACGGAAAATCAGCGAACCGCCATCTTTGATGAAGTCAAAGGTCACGCCACCAAGATTGCTTCCATGGTTAACATTTCTATCACCTATCCAGAAGAAGAGGTTCCCGCAGCCCCCGAGGATGAAAACAGCGAGGAAGACTCGGATGTTTGAAGAACTGCACTTGACCTGGATGGTGGATTTGTATAATAGGAGCACTATATTTACAATGTAATTCATATTGTAATGCTTCTATTTTGTTTGTCAAAACAAGAACTCCGCCTTTTGCAGCTTTGAATTATGAAATTCCTTGCAAGATTGTCGGGTTTAATTATTCCTTTATCTTCTAAGTTCTCTGGCATATGTGTTTTAACTGTCCTTAGCGTTTTGAAAAAATGGCTCAGTAGTATTATGAAGCATCATGCTGAGTATCTGGATATAACCAATCAGTTCAAACTCAGAAACATGGATCATACTAAAGACATTTTTTTACAAACTAGCTTCAGTGACCCAACACACATTCGATCAGATAATGCTTAGAGAATTTTAAGGAACTTTTTTGAAACTTGGGCACGCAGGCACAATCCGAGTTTCCTTTAGCCATTAGCGGGCTGAAATCATTCAGTTTTTTAACGCCGAGCACGTAGGCACAATTCGGGTTAACATTGAGTATTTTGTAAGATCATTGGGAAATAGATAAGGTGGAATCATGCTTTGTAATATAGTGAACTTGTAAAAACATGGATATCAGAATTCCGACGATTTTATTTCATGGTCTCAAAAGATGTTTACATAGATATTGAACTAAGTATAGAAGGGACGCAACTGCTGGATGCTCCAAGGCCTCTTTGTCTCTCCTAGCTCATCATCTATCTTTCTCTTTCTTTTGCGATTCGGCTTCTCGGGATCATCTTCCGTATCTCGAATGTCGACAAGATAATACGATCCATTCTTCATGGCTTTACTTATGACAAATGGTCCTTCCCATACTGGGGCTAATTTATGCTTCCTTTGCTGCACCAGCCTCAGCACTAGGTCACCTTCTTTAAAAGAACGATGCCTGATTTTCCGACTATGGTAACGTCGCAAACCTTGCTGGTAAATGGCGGATCTTTGAAGCACAAGCTCTCGTTCCTCTTCTAGGAGATCAACGGCATCCTGTCGTGCTTCTTCGGCATCTGATTCGTCGAAATCTTGCACTCTTGGACTATCATGGATCATGTCCGTTGGAAGAATAGCTTCCGCGCCATAAACTAGGAAGAACGGGGTTTGCCCAGTTGACCTATTTGGCGTCATTCGAATACTCCAAATCACGGAAGGTAGCTCTTCTACCCATGCTCCGGCCGCTCTGTGAAGAGGAGTTTCGAGTCTTGGGCGTATTCCTTGCAGGATTGAGCTATTCATTCGCTCAACTTGTCCATTGGATTGCGGGTGTGCCACAGATGCTAGATCTAGGCGAATTCCCGTTTGTCGGCAATATCTTGCCAACTCTCCAATAGAGAAATTTGTCCCGTTGTCGGTTATTATGCTGTGTGGAACACTGTATCTCATCACCAAGTCGATGATGAAATTTCTAGCAATTGCACCATCCAGCTTTTTGATGGGTTTGGCCTCCACCCATTAGGTGTACTTATCCACTGCTACTAGCAAATGAGTAAGTCCGCCTCTTGCTGTTTTGAACGGTCCCATCATATCTAGCCCCCAGACCGCAAACGGCCACGTAATGGGGATAGTTTTAAGCGCTTGGGCCGGCAAATTAGTCTGTTTGGCATAATATTGACACCCTGCACATGTATTAACTATGTGCTCAGCGTCTGTCTTGGCTGTTAGCCAGAAAAACCCAGCTCGGAATGCTTTCTTAACTATGCTTTTTGATTGAGCATGATGTCCGCAATCTCCGGCATGGATTTCTTCCAGTATTTCTCTTCCTTCTTCCGGTGAGATACACCGCAGAAAGATTCCGGAAGTACTGCGTCTATACAGGCAGTTATCAATTACCGTGTATCCTTTGCATCGACGCTGTATTTGTCTTTGCAAGACTTCATCTGCTTCTTCCGGGTACTTCTGATTAACTAAGAAGTTTAGATATGGAATCGTCCAATCTGGTTTAACGAGCATAACTTCAATGGATTCGGAAGCCAGAGGATAATCAACATCTCCACCTTTTATGGATGGCTCATGCAAGTGCTGAACAAATACCCCTGGTGGTAGAGTTTTTACCCTTTCTGGTCCCATGCGGGCTAACGCATCCGCGTTCCAGTTTTCCTCCCTTTTGATGTGGAGTACCTCGAACCCAAAGAAACAAATGGCGAATTCGTCCACCGTTCTTCTGTATTCGGCCATTATAGGGCTTTTTGCGTCCCAAGTTTGGTTAAGCTGATGTTGTACCAAATCCGAGTCTCCATAGCACAAGATGCGCTTTACTCCTATTTCCTTTGCAATATGCAAGCCATGAAGCAGAGCTTCGTATTCTGCCACGTTATTACTGGCGTTGAAGTGTATTTGCAATACGTATTCCATTGTATCGCCTTTTGGGGATTTTAAGACTACACCAGCTCCAGTGTCCTCCTTCATCTTGGATCCTTCAAAATGCATGATCCAATACTCGGACTCCGGCATTGGTGTTTTCTCCATTGCTTCCGTCCAGTCGGCGACAAAGTCTGCCAAAACCTGGGATTTTATTGCCGTCCTTGGCTGGTACTTAATGTCGAAGGCTGCTAGCTCGATACCCCATTTGGCTACCCGGCCAGTTGCCTCCGCATTGTTTATTATATACCCTAGTGGTGCTTTACATACCACTATTACGGAATGCCCTTGGAAGTAATGGCGCAGTTTTCTAGATGCGAAAAACACACCATATGCCAGTTTCTGATAATGCGGGTACCTTTGTTTGGATTCGGAGAAAACTTCGCTTATGTAATATACCGGATGCTGATCTGGTATGCTTTGTTCATCCTTCTTCCGTTCCACAACAATTACGGCACTAATAACCCGATTTGTAGCCGTAAGGTACAGTAACATGGGTTCTTCGTCTTTTGGGGATGCCAAAATCGGAGCATTCATCAAAGTTTCCTTTAATTGGGTTAACGCTACATCGGCCTCTTCTGTCCATTCAAATTTGTCGGATTTCTTCAGCAACTTGTAGAGTGGTAGGGCTTTATCCCCCAGTCGACTAATAAATCTGCTGACGGCAGCGGCGGAACCCGTCAATCTTTGGACATCTTTTACGCACGTAGGCTTCGAGATGTTCAAGATGGCTTTGATCTTTTCCGGGTTAACTTCTATTCCTCTGTGAGAAACGATAAAACCCAGAAGTTTTCCTGAGGGAACCCCGAATACACACTTAGATGGATTTAACTTCATCTTGTAAGTGCGCAAGTTTTCGAAAGTTTCTCGCAGATCCTCAAGGAGTGTATCTTTTTCCTTGGTTGCGACAGCAATATCGTCCACGTAAACATGGACGTTTTTGCCAATCTGACTATGTAGACAACGTTGCATGCAATGCTGGTAGGTTGCACCTGCGTTCTTTAGGCCAAATGGCATGGTTACGTAGTAATACGTCCCGTATGGGGTTATGAAAGAAGTCTTAATTTGATCTTCCTTTTTCATGCGTATTTGGTGGTACCCGGAGTATGCATCCAAAAAGCACAAAAGCTCAGAGCCTGCAGTGGCATCTATTATTTGATCGATTCGCGGTAACGCAAACCTATCTTTTGGACACAATTTGTTCAAGCCTGTGTAATCTATACACATTCTAAGAGCAGTAGTGTCTTTCTTCGGTACTAATACCGGATTTGCAGACCATTCAGTGTGGATTACTTCCTGGATGAAATCTGCTGCTAAAAGCCGGATAATTTCCTTGCCAATAGCCTTCCGTCTTCTTCCGTCAAATCGACGGAGACCTTGTTTGACGGGTTTTGATCCTGGAATTACCTTGAGTTGGTGCTCAGCAAGTTCCCTGGGTACGCCTGGCATGTCAGCTGGACACCAGGCAAAAATATCCCAGTTCTCACGGAGGAACTTGATGAGCTCGCCTTCCTATTTGTCGGTCATCCCAGTCCCTACAACGACGAATTTTGTCGGATCTTTGGGATCTAGGATTACCTATCTTGTATTCTCGGACGCCTTGAAGCTGCCTGTTGGCTTCCGGGTTTCTTTTCCTGCCGGCATTTCTATCGGCGATACCTCCTTAGCCAATTCCTTCAGTTCTTCCTTTGCTATAACTCTCTGAGCGCAAAGGGCGTTTTCTTTCTCCAATTCATTTGCTAGCTTAAAATCACCAGCTATGGTGATTACTCCTCCTTTGGGTCCTGGCATCTTCAGCTTGTTATAAATATAACAGGATCTTGCCATGAATTTGGCGAAAGGTGGACGTCCGAGTATTGCGTGATACACGCTTTCGAACGGCACTACTTCGAAGGATACTTTTTCCTGCCGGAAGTGATCTTTATCTCCGAAAGTGACATCTAGGGAAATTTCTCCTAGGGATCGTGCTTGTCTGCCAGGAACAATGCCATGGAAGCGTATGTTGCTGTAATTGAGCTGGGACTCGGAAATCTTCAGATGCTTCAGTGTATCCAAGTACATTATGTTAATGCTGGATCCTCCATCCATCAGCACTCTTCTTAGCCTAGTGTTCTGGACAATAGGGCTTACAACAAGAGCTTGTGTGCCGGGTTCAGGGATATTCCCGGGATGATCAGACTGATCCCAGGTAATTGGTGTGTTGGAGTACTTCAAGAATTTCGGGGTTGCTGGGACAACCGCTTTTATTTCTCGAAGTGTTCTTTTGGCCACCTTTGCTGACGGAGTTGCTAGAAATGTTAGCATTGCTTCTCCATCAACTCTCAGAAATTTGGGTTCGCCCTTTCGCTGTTGCTCCTGGATTTTTTCATCAGTGTCCGATTCACTGTCTTCTTTTTCAGCTTCTGGCTTTTGTTTGGTGGGTTTCCTTTTGGAACCCTTCCCCTTATTTCCGGATCCTGCACTGCCTTTCATGTGCTTATTCAGCCGGCATTGTGCGTTTGTATGGGTGGGTTTCCCAAATTGTGAATGGTGGACACAAGGTTCCGACTTAATCCTCTCCCACTCCTCTGGAGTGTAGTTGATTGGATCTGGACTGCGTCCTTTCCACTTATTCCCTTTTTCACTTCCAAAGGCTATGTTGACCTCTTTGGGTTTTGGCGTTGTTTCTGGAGTTCCCTTTTTGTCAGAACGAGGAGTTTTCTTAGCAAGTATCAGTGATTCGATATTGCCCCCTCTTGCTCTGATGTCGTCTTCGGCTGCAGCATGTTCGTTGGCGGTTGTAAGCATAGATCCGAGATCTTTGTGCTGTTTGGAACCAACCATGAACGGTACAAGTCCGGGTTTTAGGCCATTGACGAAAGCATGCATTGCTTGTACGTCAGTTACTCCAGAACAACTATTCTTCATTGCCGTCCATCTGGAGATGAAATCCACGTATGGTTCATCCTCGAATTGGGTGCAACGGTTCAGCTGGTTGATGCTGTTCGGGCGCTTGTATGTTCCCCGGAAATGCTGAGTAAATACTCTAGCCATATCATCCCAGCTGTCGACAGTTCTTGATGGTAATCCATTGATCCAATCTCTGGCTCCGTCCAGTAACATTAAGGGAAGAAACTTGACCGCTTCCAGGTCTGTCCCATTGTTGATCTGGACGGCTGTATAGTAGTCTGAGAGCCAGGTGTCCGGGTTTGTGCTGCCGGTATATTTTTGGTAGGTTGGACCAACTTTGGCGAAGCCAGAATGCAGGGTTATCCTTCGGATCCTGTCAGTGAAACACTTAGGACCAAAGTATAGGTCATCCTTTTCCGCTCTATCAATGTGTGCGGAATATCTTCCGGCTGAATGGACAGAAGGGGATCTACTCCTTTCTTTTCCATTGTTGCGCGGACGCGCTTTTCCGGGATTGTACCTATCTCTTCCATGATCACGTCCTTTTGGATTAGGCGGAGTCCTGCTCCTGTGCCTTTCTTTATCCTTAGGGGGTGTCCGGGATCTCTCACGTCTGTGAGGTATATCGTATCTTCCGGCTTTCTCAGCTGGGTTTCTCGGAGGTGGCATTGTTTTGCCGTCATTCCGGTATTTTTCTTCCCGATCGTGGGGTTTAAGTCCACCTTTCGGGAGATGGGATCCGGTTCGGGACGCCTCATCCCTATTGTCGGGGTTTTTCTTGTCTTTTCTCGGATCCTCTTTTTTATCCTTTGAATTGTCTGAATCTCCAGGTTCCTCTGGTCCAGGTGCTCCAGCGGCGCAAGTAGCTGTTTTGCATAGGGCGGAGTTATCCTGCAGTCTTCCTGATCGCTCTTGGGCCCGCTGTTGTTGTTGCAATGCTTTTCCTAGGAAAGCATACACCCCTTGAAGTTTTTCACCGTTGGAGTACAGATCATTGTTCAGGATGGCGAACGCTGCTTCCGCGTTTTCTGCTGCGGTTTTATAAATTGGTTCGCCTCTGGCATCTTTGCCGTTTACCTGCTTTTGCCAAGATGGGTTGTGAAGCCTTTCTTTTGGCGGCAGTACTTCCGGTCTTACGATTCCGGGTAACCTTGCAGGTTTAATGCCAGATCTATTCTTTCTCTCATACTCCTCGATTTCTTCCTTCATGAGTTTAATGTCATCCTGGGTTTTTTGGAGGTGTTGCCGAGATCTGAGTAGATGTTGTTGTTGCCTTTGGAAAGCTTGCCTCCTGGCTTCCAGCATCTCAGGGGGTTCATTTGGTCCCACTGGTGTTTGCAACAGCTCTTGCTCTTCCTGTTCCGTCATTGGCGGAGCAAGGATTTCTTTGATTTTCTTCTCCGCAGTCTTTGTTCCGCTAGCATCTCCTACTTCCAGGTTTTCATCAGCTTGATCAGCTGATTTTTTCTTCCGGATTTTGTATTGGAGTTTCTTAGCAGCACGATGCTTTTTCTTGGAAGAGGGAGGCTTTTTGACAGGCTCATCCTCTGTCAATTCCTTGACACTGGGAAATACCGGAGAAGTTTCTCCGTCTTCTCTCTCTTCCTCTGGCGGAGGGGTTTTAGGGCTTTCCTGGCTGCCGGCGTCCGTGGTATCAGCTGGTTTCGCCATTAGCACTTCATGGAATCCCTCTTGAAAAGATTTAACTTTCCTTTCGAAGGCGTCCGCGTCTTCGTCTTCGGAATCAAAATCCTCTGATCCGGTTTCCGATTCTAATCTCGCCTCAATGGCGGCTAGTACGGATTCTGCTTCCGAGTTCATCGTCTTGTTGACGGATGTCGGATCTTCCGCCTGTATGACGGGTGTCGGGTCTTCCGTTGCTGTGACGGGTGTGTTTTTGTCTGCCTCTTGCACGGGATTTCCGTCATCCGTGTTTTCGGCGACTTCGGACTGCACCATGCCGATAAAGTGTGTGTCACTTTTTTGTCGGCGATCTGAGCAGAATCCGGCATCATAGTCATCCTCGACTGGGTATAGGGCGGGTGGGATAAATTTGCTTCCACCGCAAAACCCCATTGCTTCTGCAGTTAGTCCGATAAAGATGTTAGCAGATCTTATCGGTAACACCCAGGCACTTACCAGGTGGTTTTGCGCCGGTATGTTGGATCCGTTGTCGAGGAAGCGTCCGACATCATCGTTGAATTCCAAGCTTCCGACAGTGATTGATCTTCCGATTCCGCCAAGTATCCCAGATCGGAACTTCACGCCTGACGTCGTTTGCCCCACGGTGGGCGCCAACTGTCGAGACATCGTAGTAGTTTTCATAGACGGGGGTGCCATGAGACTACGGTAGAGACGTGGGGTAACGGGATCGCGTGGTAGACAGTAAACACAGGATTTACCCAGGTTCGGTACGTCGCGACAGTACGACGTGCCTACTCCTGCACTTCTCACTAATCAGGACTAAAGCCTGGAAACAGGATTACAATGTGAGGTTTAGATCTAGCTACTCGCAGAGGATCAACTTCTCGGCGAGTTGGCCTATAGCTTCCCTGTTATTCGTTGGTTCTTTTGTTTATCTCCCGTCCGGCTTTATATAATAGCCGGATTAGGGCTTACAGAATAGGAAACCTAGAAGACTACGGTAACTATAACTTGGAAAGTAAGGAATCCGTCTTCTCCTCCAAGCCAGATCACACGGGCCGTGATCCGGGTTCTTCTAGAATCCGGCTTCTGTGCGTCAAGTTACTGGGCCGCCCAATGCACCATAGCCCACTACCACTTGGGCCACCCTGGTAACCAGGCACTTTGACTACCATCTTATATACCCCTATACGGTACATATCCGACAAGCATCCAAACCAATAATTTCCTCTAAAACATAGCTTGTAACGATTGGTACTTTTGGTACCCCTAAAGATGATTCAACATGTAAATCACTCTTAATCTCACTAAAAGTTTTATCAATTTTAAGCACATTATGGGGTTTCGGTTTAGACACCTTGGGGACATACATGAACCTTTGTTCTTTTTCCACAAAAGCTTTCTCCCTCTTAAATTTAAGAGAAGAAAAAGTTGAACTCAAAGTTTCCATAGCCTCCTCTAGTTTATCAATCATGAGGTTTTCATTATCATGGGTATTGCTAGCCTCTAAAGCAATGATTCTTTTATTGATACTTACTATTGATTCATTAACTTTGCTAGCATTATCAAGGAAATTTGGCAAAATTTTCTCAAGAGAGTTCGACTTTTTTATAACATCTTCTAAAGTGGTCTCAGTTTTAACAACTTTAGTAGGTGGTATTCCTACTAGAGTTTCAATTAAATTACAGGCTTCCAAAGCAGGAGTTCCCAGAAAATTACCACCTGTAAGAGTATCTAGAACATATCTATACCAGCTAGTAATACCAACATAAAAATTCCTAGGAAGGATCATGGTAGAATTTTTTTTTAGTACATATATGATGAGCATCACTTATTCTATGCCAAGAATATTTCAAAATCCCCCCTTCTTGCCTAAAAGAACGAACCTCAACTTCAGGAATACTCATTTTAGCAAGATTAAAACAGGATAACAAAAATAACAACTATATTAGGAACTATTTTTGTGTGTGTTTTTGATATAAAGAAGCAAATAAGACAAAATAAAATAAACTAAGCAAAACAGTAACAAAGTAAAAATATTGGATGTGAGAGACTCCCCTTGCACAAATCATCTTCCTCCCAGGCAACAACGCCAGAAAAGAGCTTGATGGCGTGCGAACACACGTTCGTTGGGAGAACCCAAGAGGAAGTTATGATGAGTACAGCTGAAATATTTTCCCTCAGTAAGAAACCAAGGTTTAGTCGGACCAGTAGGAGAAAAAAATCACTTCTGAAGGTTGTTGACATCTGATATTGGCAGGGCGCACTACCAGGCTTAGCAGCAACGTGGAATCTGCACACAACACAACCAAGATACTTTGTCCCAACGAAACAGTGAGGTTGTCAATCTCACCGGTATTGCTGAAAACAAAGGATTAAACGTATAGTGTGGAGAATAATGATTGTTTGAAGTGAATGAAATGAGAATAGTGTTTGAAGTGAAAAAGAACAGTGTTTGCAGTAGGTTGTATTAACAGTGTAAAAGAATGGACCGCGGTTCATAGTTCACTTGTGGTGCCTCTACATAACAGATAAATAACATGTTGGGTGAACAAACTACAGCTCGGCAATTGACAAATAGAGAATGCACCGTAATGCATATACATGACATGATGACTATTATGATATTATTTTGGGCATTGCAACATGATACATAGACCGTTATCCAACTTCATATATGATTAATAATCCACCCTCAGGACGTCATCCGAGCAAACTTTGGGTATTAAGTTGCAAGCAACATATTATTGCATTAAGTAAAGTGCATAATGTAAACAACACAATTATCCTTAGACAAAGCATTGTTGTTTTACCCCTAGTGGAAACAACACATCCACAATCTTAGAAGTTACCGTTACTGTCCCAAATTACTGGAGGCATAAACCCACTATCTAGCATAAATACTACCTCTTGGAGTCACAAGCATCTACTTGGCTAGAGCATCTACTAGCAACGAAGAGCATTTAAGATCACAAATAACATATATGATAGATCTATAATCAACTTGACATAGTATTGAATATTCATCGGATCTCAGTAAACACAACATGTAGCATTACAATAAGATGATCTTGATCATGTTAGGCAGCTCATAAGATCTAAATATGATGGAACGAAATTGGAGAAGACAACCATCTAGCTACTTCTATGGTCCCATAGTCCAAGGATGAACTACTCACGCATCACTCCGAAGGCTGGCATGGCGATGAAGAGCCCTCTGGTGATGATTCCCCTCTCCGGCAGGGTGCCAGGAAGAGCTTCAGAACCCTCCCGAACTAAGGCTGATGACGGCTGCGGCTACGGAACTTTTTGTGGATGGATGCTCGGGTACTTAGGGTTTTAACAAAGAAGGCAATATATAGGCGGAAGGGCGATGCCGGTGGGAGACAAGGGGGGGCACACCACGTGGTCGCGCGGCCAAGGGGTGGAGGGCGCCGTCCTATGGTGTGCCTGCCTCCCTAGCCTCATTCGAGTCTACTTCGGACTCCGTGTACGTGACAGAAAAATAGGGACTTCGGCTTTTGTTTCGTCCAATTCCGAGAATATTTGCAGAACTACTTTTCTGAAATACAAAAACAGCAGAAAACATGAACTGGCACCGTGGCATCTTGTCAATAGGTTAGTCCCAAAAAATGCATAAAATACCATGAAGTGTGTAGAAAACATGTAGCAATTGACATAATATCAGCATGGAACATTAGAAATTATAGATACGTTGGAGACATATCAATGATCTGGTATTTCCTTTATCTTTGTGAGTTCGTGTGACCCTTTCCGGTTGTGTGCTATCATTCTACGTGTGACAACGACGTAGTTTTGTATGTGCACACTTGTGACACCCGATAGTCATAGGCAACCACTTTTATCTCAAGATACTTTTTGTAAATTTACGAGATCACTATCACTTTGTTGCCCTCTTGTACTAATGAAACCAAATGCCTAGACACCACTTCTATTCTAGTTAATCCCACAAGTACAACCCCTTTTTACTTTCAACTTTGTCTTTACTTTGTTTAATTCTATTGTTCTTACTCTTTGCAATAGTCAATCTACAACTCCAAACATAAGCAACACTTTTCTTGGTTGTTCAGACTTTAGGAAAATTGGCAGGCACAAACGAAGGTAGATGATCAAATCTAAAAACACGAGAACATCTACATAGCTCCACCGTGGTTCGATGCTCTTACTTTGAAACTAGCTATAATAACCCTGTGCACTTGCAGACATCAAGATATTTTCTGGCGCCGTTGCCTGGGAGTTCTGCGCCTTTGGTCTTTTTTTTTCAGTACTGGTTTATTTTTGTATTGTTAAGTTGTCTACAACTTCCTTGCAGGCATCTTGTTTATATTTACTTCTAGTTTATTTTGTTTTGTGTTTTATCTCATATAAAAAATAAATAAAAAATAGTTTACCTTTTGTTTCAGTTTGTTTCTTGTTCTTAGTTTGTTTACATGTTTTGGTTTATTCTTTTTTCACTTATTTGATAACATAAAAAAGTTACAAAACTAAAAATTATAAAAACTACTACTAACCATGTCTTCCGGAGAACTACTATTGATCAATCCCTATTTTCTATGGAGAAGAATGGAGTATATGAAATTAATATTGGATTGAAAATATTAGTTGAGAGAGAAGCTTTTGCAGAAGATGCCAAGGATGATCATTACAAGCATATTGCAACCTTTAACATGTTGTGTTCTACGATGAGGTTGGAAGCATTGCCACATGATGAGCTGAAATTGAAGTTATTCCCTTTCTCTTTAAAAGGGGAGGCTGAAGAATGGCTATGTTCGAAACCTACAGGGACATTTCAAGTCATGATAAGTTATCTCTAATTCTTTTCTGCAACATTATTTCTCGAAAAAAAGATATATGACCGCATGTATGATATTATGTCTTTCAAGCAAAGCAACAGTTAGAAGTTAATTCCAAATTATATGAGGTTCTTGAAATTGTTGCATGATTGTCCATCTCATAATTTACATGATTGGTTATTTTTAGACATATTTTATGGCGGCCTAAATACTTCTTCAAAAACTCATTTAGATGTAGCTTCTCACGGTTCTTTTTCTAATAAAAGTTTTGACGAGGCTTGGCATCTTTTAGATATAATGCATAAATGTTTTGTCCAATGCCATGATAGCACAGTGCATGAGAAAAAACCACTTCCTGATGATCTTGAAACTATGGTCAATGAGTTTTTCAAAGATAAGAGTCGTAGAGGAGAAATTTCTTATAGTGATACTATAGTTAGAAATGTTCTTAGCAAAGCGACGCAGTTTATATCTAATCATTTCAATACTCATATTGAATATGCTATTACTAATGATGGAGGACAACAATCTGTAGTTGGTGCTATATCTCCTACTTGTTTTAATGTTGAGGCAGGAAAGGAAGTTGAAGCCCCGAGGCCATATAAGGAAACTCTCACAAAAAGACAAAAGAAGAGGTATAAAAAGAATGGGTACATCTTCCCATCATCTGAAAATCATCAAGCTACTTTCCAAAGAGATGAATAATGTGAACCATGGAAGTCTGATTACTCAGATCCTTATGAAAGCAACCGACAAGTGGAAGAATATTAGAAACGCAAATCAGAAGAAAATTAAAAAGAAGGAGAGGAATATGAGCGTTATAAGCACTCCCTTCCACCTATATATTATGGTTAGGATTCCGATGACGAAGAGGGCCCTGGTATTAGATTATGTGATGTTATTTTGATGATCCACCTCAAGAAAATTTTGAATTTAATAGTTATTGTTGAGAATGAACTCTTTTTGGTGGTAAACTTGATAAAGAGCCTTGTGTATCTCCCATAGTTCCTAGTTTTGCATATGTTCCTGCTAATAAAGTGTAGGAAGTTCCAATTGAAAAGGGTGAACTGACGGTTCCAAGAAAGAAGTTCAGTCCCACCGGTAATGAAGGTAACAATTTATTCTCTACAAATGATTCTTTAGACCCTTCATTGCAGACCTATAAGGAGAAATTCTCTTCAAGATCGGTGCGTCAAATTTTTCCTAAGAGTAAGGACCGATCTATATACGTGATACCAATGTACCGCAAGAAGTTACAATCTCGATAATAATATTACTGAAGCCTAGCTATATGGATATAAAGAAAGTGCTTCACGGTAGGCAACCCGTAAGTTACTATTGTCTTTCTTAATTTTGCTAAAGAAGGTAGGCCTTCCTTCTGAAAGATTCTTGAGTCTAGTTGCATTTTCATATTGCATTGACACTTTGTATCTTAGCATGATTTATTATAAGAGTTGGCTTTGGACAATTTTCGACAAGTAGAACATATTCGTTGCTCAAGTTATATATGTACCACTTCTGGGATAATTTTTTTGTATGTATATATTTGCTATGCGAGATTAATATTTCTGGTATTTAGAAAAGACTGTGAAGAAGATGAAAATTTCTTGATTAACAAAAGATTTAACGAGTTGCAGTATGATGGTATGCCACCATACCAGTGACCATACAAAAGAAAAACTCAGGACAACTTTTAAAAAGGAGATAACGAGTGGTGGTACGGTGAATTTTCATCGTACCAGCCATCGTACCTATGCACCTTCTGTGTCTTTGTGAGTCCAGTACAATTTAACGAGCAATGGTATGGTGATTTTTTTACCGTACCCACCACCGTACCGCAAAACCATCTCTGACTCGGCGGAGACAGAAAGTTAAACGAGTGGTGGTATTGCCGCCTCTGACCGTACCATCCACCGTATTGGTCGCCGTACCAGCAGAATTTTTTCGACCATCGAAGACTGACGAAAACTTAACGAACAACGGTACGATCACCTACGATCGTACCAACGACAAACCAAGGTGAAAACCCCTTCAATTGTTTATTATGACAAGTGCATCTACCTTAGAAACTCCATAGCCTATAATTCTTTGTGGTACTTTCTGTTAGCCTTTATTTTATTTTATTTGTTGGGTGTATGAGCTATGTTCATATACCGAGTAATTCCTTTTTATCTTGTGTGTTATTTTTGCAATAACTTGGACCATGTGCGATGACAAGTGCAGTGTTGTGCCAGTCGTGCAAAATCTTCATGCTGCCCAACAAAGCTTCAACAACAAATGTTTGGTATCTTTTTCCAACATGAACATTGCTTAATAAAAGTTGTAGTAGCTGGTTTATCACCTTCAGCGAGAATGTTCTTTTTCTTTATTTATATTTAAGCACATAGCAGGGCACACACTTGTGTTTCATTTGTTGTCGCACTTGCACTTATCATCTGAGGAAATGCATGCTTGTAGACTTATCTTGGCAACTAAAGCACAATGCTTAAGTTGCTAGCTTTCTTAGTTTGTTAATTTAAGTGTGGTGCTTGGTTTTAATGAACCTAACTAGTAGAGACTCATTATTTATTGACTTGTGAACTAACCTTCGTGCTTCCAAAAATAAATAAATAAATAAATAACTACAAAAGCAAAAGAATATTTTGTTTTGCTTCTAGTTTTGTTTTCAGCGGGTTCACTAGGAAAATAAACGCCGGGCGACAACAAGGAAAAATATATTTAAGAAAAGGTCCACTACAAAAGCACCTCAATGGTAAAAGTGATCACCTTTGCTTATTTTAAGCATGGGGAGGTAAACACTTTCTACACTCTCTTTTGATATCTGCATTTTCTCTTTCCATTTTCTTTTCGTAATATTTTTGAGCTCAGCTTTTCCAAAGATCTAAGCATGGGTAGGTTGATTTTGCATATAGAGGGTCTTGTGAAATGTTCTTTATTGGAAAGGTTTTGATGCAACTGTGTTTCTCGCTGTTTTAGCACGCTTGATAAGTTTTGTATTTACGTTTGTGAATCAATTGATCATGTTAAGATCCGTAAGAAACAAGTTAGAGCATTGATATTTCAAATATTTATCTACCTTGTGAATAACTGTGTGATCCTCTAGAATCATTTGCAATGATACCTCTATCCATCAAGAAAAGAAAATGCAATCAAAAAGTTCTTTATATATGTTGCTTGATATTGTTTAAACTTGTCTAAAATGATAGTTATCAAGTTGCTAAACCCCATTGTGTTAGCAATAACATACTCAATTGTTGCTTATAGAGAAAGTTGACAACGTAGAATTAATGTTTCAAAGTTTCGATATTGCTTATGCCAAAAGTTTGCCTTGTGATGAAAAATTAAGAAATTGCTTTGCACGTTTCCTGCACCATTCTCGTACTCTATGGGGGGCTAACAACTCCGCTGGCCCATGAACGATTCACCCGAGAGAAATCTCAGATTTCGGACATGAGTTGGTTAAACATCTGTAACAACAAAGTTATGATGGTTAGAAATACCAGCTTCTAAATATTTATGCGTTGCTAAGAAAAGTTGGACACTACTCTAACTATTGAGCGATCAAACCTAGAGGGAAACCTCAGATATCAGTCATGAGTGGGATCTTAGTTGTAGCATTAACAATGATGCACCGGGTACTCCAACCTAGATATACAATACCGACTTGCATGTACCACTCTTTTTTTCATGATCTCGTCAACTATGAAATGGATATTATATGAGTACAACAACCAAAGAATTGCACTTGAGAGTCTTTCACTAGATAACATGAGTGGGCTGTCTTGAAAAGTTTCATATGTATTTGTGTTTGACAACTAATCATGTTCAACTTCCACGCTACTCGGTTCCATCCAAAAATCTAAAAAATATAATAAAGTGCAAATAGGATGATTACAAGTTTGTTCTTTAAAACTAGATTTCACTTTCAAATCTGACATAAAAGTTTTTACCGAATCTCTTGTGATTTAAACATCAAAAGATATATTTATAACTGAGCTTGTGTTTCCTTGCATGAGTACACATTATCTTCCTTTGAGCTTTTAGAAAAAATATTATTCAGTTGCTTATGCGTGGAAGCTTTTTAATGGCCGCATTATTAATTATCAACATAACTTGCTCGGGACGAGAAAGAGTCTAAGCATGGGGATGTTGATGCGTCCATATTTTGCACAAATTTTCCTATTGTTTTTCATATGTTTAGATTGCAATTTTGGCATCATTCTATATTGGTTTCTACCTTTTATGTTGATTTGAACACCAACTCATATTTCCAATGAGCTTTTCACAATATATGTTTTATCATGATTTTACTTGTTTATCCATTGTCTTTATGTCTATGTATCTGTAGGTGAAAATTACGAATTATCAAGGGAAAAGGAAACGAAGGGAGAAGAATGTAACATCCCTAGGCTGCTAGAGAAAGCTACTACAAAATTTGGGTAAAATTTTCACTTTTTCTTTATTCATGCATCATAAGCATCCATCTTAACTTGACAAAAGACCAGAATGGAAAAGTGAGAAACTCTTAATTGGTTCAATTCAAAAACCAAATTTCATTATTAGTGCAATTTCTCAAATAAGAAACTCCAAAAGAAAACAATTATCAACTAAGACAAATGTTGAAAACAAACTGCAGAGGTGGCATCACCACTCATAAAAATATTCGACATATTGTTCAAATTCCATCCTTGCAAATTTTCTACTAAATTGAAATTGCACAAAGGAAAAAAAACTATTTTGTGATATTCCAAATTGTTGAGGAAGTTCCAATATTGATTTATGGAAGTTGTGAAAACTATGGAAAAATTCCAAAGGTTAATAAAAGGAAAATGCATTCAAAATTTCTCACTCCATCTTGAATTTTAAATATCTTCACAACTTAATAAACGTAAAAACATAAGTGGTGGGGTATGTTAACTTGTGATTACAAGCCTCCACTAATAGTTTGGGCAACCTTGCTTGGAGTAAACAAATGCCTTATTATTTGGAAAAATACCAAAATTTGCCAGAAACTAAAAACTGAAACAAGTTACTTATGGAAAGTTTCTTAAATTGAGCTAAAAACTTTCCAAGCCTTCCTTATGTTAAATAAGGCTCACACAAGTGAGGACACCAAAAATTTAATTGATTAAAGCCCTGAAAAGAACAATTTTGTCCACAACAATAAACCAAAGGTGAAACAAGTTTGTTCTACAAAATTCATCCAATTACTCTGCAAAAATTAACATTGTATTTTGATGCCAAATAAGGAATGATTGCAAGAGCCCGTGATTTTTGGAAGTGTCTAACTATTTTAAATAAATCATTCTTTTTTTGGCAGATTTAAAATTAATTCAATTTTGTTCTACAAACTTTCTCAAAATGATCTAAATTTTCTACCAATGCTTCCTTATGGTAGATAATAATTTTCACCAAAGTTCACAAGGTTTTGAATTAAATAAGTGCCTCAATTAATTAGTTTAAATAAATTTTAGAATTAAAATGAATTCAGGTTTGTTTTAGAAACTTTATCCAAAAATCTTGGAAAAATTACCAATGGCGCACCTTAACAATTAAGAATTTTGTGCAACATTTCAAAATATTTGGATTTTTTAAGTGGCTCAAGTATTAGGTTTGATTTAATTCCAAAAAAGAAGCGAGGGCACAAAACAGAAAAGGAGAAAAGGCCTAGGGGGTTTTCAGAAAATGCCATCGTCTCTCTCCTAACCGTACCCTCCGGACACGGCCGTGCCTCCAGATCGACGGCCATGCCCCCCACGAGCTCGTCTCACCCTCCGAGCTCTACAAGGAGGCCCTCATGTTGCTTTGCTCCTCTCTCTCGCCCTCGCCTCGAGCTCCCTCTCTCTCTGCGATTTTCCCCGCCGCCCAAAACCCTATCCACCGTCGACCCCCCATCGTCGGCATTAGAACCCCCTTCAAGCACTGCCGTGTGGGGCATTCGAACCATTCCGCCGTCCTCGACCTCTCGGTGCAAGGAATCGGGTCCTGGAGCAGCGGAGCATCGCCGCCATCCACGTCTTCACCGACCTCGGAGGAGCTCCGGCGAGCTCCATGTTGACGCTACGGTCCTCCTCCTTCCCCGATGTGTCTGCGCATGCAACGAGGGTGAGGCGCTGCATCTCCCCATCCTCTTTCCCTCTCCCTCTCGACGTAGAATGTGAGTGCACCGTGGACGTGTCTCGGCCGCCGCCGATGCGCACACCGACGACGCTCGGGTGACATTGAGGAAGCGGCGCCACCTCGGTTAGGTGCCCCTTGTCACGTAGAACGCGTATGGGCGAGTAGTTGGGCTAGGCGCGGTCAGGGGCGTCCGATTGAACCTCGCCGGAGCCGCTTCGCCGGCGAGTGACGACCTGCCAATGTCAGCATGACGTGTGCGCGCGGGCTGACCTAGTCAAACTGGCAGTGACCCCGTTGTGCTCGCGTGGCGTGCCACCATTGCGCTAGGTCCCCCTCGTCAGTGTCTGTGTCTAGCCCCACCCTGGTAAGAAACGATTCCCTTTTATTTTGTTTCAAAAATTGGAAAAGAAAACATATTCAAATACTAATTTGTAAAATCAATAACTTAATAAACAACGATCTCGTTGAGGTGATTCAAATTTCTTTGGATTAAAAAAAGTGACTTTCCAAATATATAAAAATTTCAACATGCTTCTGTAATAAATTTTGCACCATGTATTTAAATATAGAAAAGACCCTTAAAAATGAAACTTGCAAAATTCATAACTTTGGCTCTGTAATTCCTAATTGAGCAAACTGGGGGTCCAAATTTTGCCTTAACAAACTCTACACAACCATATTTTATTTGGGCAGAATGGAATTAAATTTGACCATGTTTTCTTGTGTTTTCTAAAAAGGGCACACAAGAATTGATTAAAGAAAAAATCCTAATAAATTCAAAAATGATCCAAAAATTATGTTTAATATCTAAAAATGTTCAGTGAAACATTTGCTACATGTTTTTAAGCATTTCAATGCAATTTGTCATTTCTGTTTGGTTGTTTCACAAACACAACATAAATGAATTCATTAAAGAATAATTCACAATTATTGTTTTCCTTATCCAAAAATTATGTTTCACAAGTCAAAATATTTCTCAAGGCTTTGTATCTCTGGTTATGTATTTTGTCACGCATAACCACATAATTTTGGTACTGGTTATGCTAAAATGCAAGGCATGGTTAGGCAATCTATTTGGGAAAATTAATAGAATTATATAACATTTTCCACAATATATTTGTGACCTTGAAAAATGTTTAAGAATATGTTTGGGAAAAATGTTTAAGAATCTCTGTTTAACATTTTCCACCATGAACATACCAAACAGAACCATTGTGGTCCATGGTAGATTCTTGCTTTGCAAAATAATTGGAATCACCATAAGAAAACAATAAACACATGCTAACTTGAAATATTTACCAAGTATTCATATTGCTAAGAAAATTGCAACAAACATGTCAAAATGTTAAACAAGTCTTTATTCACATGATAACATCATTTCATGCATGTTGAAATAACAATTATGTACTGATCTTATTAGAATAAATACTAGTCCACTAAGAAAATTATGAGTGTTGCCAAATAATGCATATTTATTTGGGGACAAATATTTAAGATGAAGATCATGTCCATGATATTTTAGTTGCATTAAAATGCCATGTCATAATGATTGTGCATTTCACCTTATGTAATTGTTCTTTATGTTGTTTCCTTTCCGAGGTTGTTTGTACTTCGGCAGATCAAGGAGTTGAAGTGCAGCCAAACTTCTTCGACTATTCCTACCCCTGTCATTTCAACAAGGCAAGCGTAAATTCACTTCTTTGAGCATCTCTCTTGACCTATGTTCTCCGTCAAGTATTTTCTTCACCATAATATTGCATTCGATTCAAATGTATTTGTTACAGTATCCTAGTAGTTGCATTTTGTTGCGGACACCAATATCTGTTTCCCTTCATATGATCCATAGCTTGTGTGTGGCCCAAGATACTTCTATCTGCTAATTAATTGCTTAGCCCTGCTTAGTTGAGTGCCTTGGGTCCAATGAATGGATCGTGGTTGGAACATATTATATCATGTCCGGATGTGTTGTAGACCGGTTGTCTTCAATTAAAATGCTAACAGGCGTGGATGAGTTGCCATCGGTGAATGATGGTGTTTTGCCCCACTCACGCCCCTAGGAGCGAGTTCTTTACCTCTTGAACCTAGACTGAGCGTGCTTCCATCAGTGGGTTATATGGACTCCCTATCGACCGACTAACACTTGTGAGGGTGTAGCCCGGGGTCCTTTATTTTGAAGTTTTCCATTTGCGTGTGCGTGAAGACGATGGACGAGATGTGAACGAGGATGGTGGTGTTTAGCAGGTGGCCTGGTCCACGGTGTCGGAGGCACCGAACCTGGACTTCTGCTTCACCAATGACCTCGGGATAGATTAATGCAAGCCAAAGGTTGTAACCACGCTCGTGATGTCTACGCACGCTTCTATTCTTGTAGACAGTGTTGGGCCTCCAAGTGCAGAGGTTTGTAGAACAACAACAAGTTTCCCTTAAGTGGATCACCCAATGTTTATCAAACTCAGGAAGGAAGAGGTCAAAGGTATCCCTCTCAAGCAACCATGCAATTATGATACAAGAAGTCTCTTGTGTCCCTAATACACCTAATACAATTGTCAGTTGTATATGTGCACTAGTTCGGCGAACAGATAGTGAAATACAAGTAGTATGGATGATTATAAGTGATAATAGCAATCTGAAATAAAAATGGCAGCAATCAAACATGTAGCAGAACTGATTGTAAACGATGTTTCAATGCTTAGAAACAAGGCCTAGGGATCCTACTTTCACTAGTGGACACTCTAAACAATGGTAACATAATTGAATGCATAAATATCTCTCTTCACTATGCTACTCTGAACCACTCTCCGGTTGAATAACAAACACCAATTCATTGCGTAGGGGTACAAAGCACACCTTGAAGTCGCATTCCTGTATCTAGTTAACCCCACGCTGTCACTATGAGCGCTCTAGAAGGTACTAGACAAACAACACAATTTCATAGGGTCATCCAACACAAGATATTAATATCATGCTAAACCACACAGTGCAGACAATGTCACCTTTACATCGTGATCAGAGTGTCTACGGATATCTCATAACAAAACCACTTGAGTATCATAAAAGATGAAGAGTACACTTACATATTCAACTAGATTACAAAGCTCATGATCACATAAAGATCACACCATGGGGGAGAGAGACGAGACACATAGCTACCGGTAGAGAGCTCAGCCCCGGGGGAGAACTACTCCCTCCTCATCATAGGAGACAGCAACGACGATGAAGATGGCAGTGGAGTCGATGTAGATGGCTCCGGGGGCACTTCCCCGTCCCGGGAAGGTACCGGAACAGAGATTTCTGTCCCCCGAAACTTGTCGGCGGCGGCGGAGCTACGGATGTTTTTGGTGGAAAAGGCAGATTCTTTTAGGGTTTATGCACCGGGGGGCATATATAGGAAAAAGGGCGATCTCGGGGGTGGCGAGGGGACCCACACCACCTTGTGGCGCGGCCAGGAGGCCCACACCAACTGGTGGCGCGGCCGGGGGAACCTGCGCCACCCTATGGTGTGGCCACCCTGTGGCCTCCCTCCGGGTCTCTTCGGGACTTTCTTGACCCTCCGGGACTTCTAAGACTTCTGGCTTTTGAATCGTCCAATTCGGAGAATATTTCTAGAATAACTTTTCTGAAACTAAAAAACAGCAGAAAACAAGGAACTAGCTCTGTGGCATCTTGTCAATAGGTTAGTCCCGGGAAATTGATAAAAATTACATAAAGTGTAAGTAAAACATGTAGCATATAGCATGAAAACAACATGGAACATCGGAAATTAAGGATACGTTTATGACGTATAAGCCCACTCTGCCGGCCTCCCAAGAAGAGGATGTGATCATGCATGATCATGCAAGGAGCCGGACGATACTCGTGGTAAAAATAGTACACCCCTGCAGGGTAAATCTTTTAAAAATGTCGTGTCCATGGTTATAGACGCTTGGGAATGGACGATAAGACCATAGGGAACCTTAACAATAAAATTTGAGTAGACATATGTGATGATAGATTGGTGGATGCATTTGATCAGAAGTGACGAGAGTAACAATTTCTATCTCATCTCAAATTATTCTTATATACGTTGCCCAGTCGGGTCTTTTAAAATGAAAACTGGCTTTCTCCAAAACAACTACCAAATAGCCTTGCTAAAGCCTCATTCGAGCTAGTAGCTATAGTAACCTTGCGAGTACCTCCTGTACTCACCATTGCTTGTTTAATCTTTACTCTGTTACATCTGAGGACTCCCCGGAAGTCAAAGGTGGTTTCTTCATGGATATCGACGAGTAGTCTGGGTTTCCTAGGTGGCAGCCTGGGGTGGTTAGGAGTAAGCTGGCGCCGACTTGTTTACCAGCAGGCCTCTTAGGCCATATTTTGGTTCTTGTTGTTTAGAACAATTATACATGCTTCTGCTTGTTCTAATGTTGAGTCCATGACCTCTGATTGTATTCTGCTATATTTTCTCTGTTAAGAGTTGAAATATATAGGCTTTGTGTCATAGAGACTATGATGTGCCAGATTGTTCTGAGTCTTGATCTCTTTATTATGCAACTTGGTTGGGCCCGACGTTATGTCATTACTGAGGGGTTGTGGGCCGATGATCCATGACCGAGTCGCGGCTGCTGATGTGATTCAGCATGGGGGATGGTAACCCCGGTAACCGTCATTCGGGTATCGTAACCGGTGACACCCAGCACTTTGCATAGTTCTGAGGTCGGTTCGTTACAAGTTGGTATCAGAGCATGACTGCCAGTAGGAAACCCTTCTATTGGTCGACGTTGAGTCTAGTGTTCGTGAAAACTATTTCTAACCTACAAATGAGTTAATAAAACCCTCTTAGGATTCTTTTTACTCCTTATCTGGTATCGCTCTATCTTTGAGTCATCGTACCTTATTTGATTTAAATGTTTTCTCGCTTATCTGTTACTTCAGATACTTAGGTTCACGGGGTTGGGTTCTCCCTTTAGTATACTACAAGTTGGGTGGTATCTTTCATCGTGACCCGGAGAAATTTCCGTGTTTGGAAACACATTCCTTTTCATTGCTTGGATATTTTCCATCTGATCAGTTCCTCATTCCTTGTGTTTAACATAAGGTCTGCAGCCGTAGGTCCCAGATGGTGCTAGAATTCTGTAGTGTTACATCATGTTGGTTTCACTCGGAGTTTGTCTCACTCCTCTTTTGAGAGTCTGACCTAATAGTCCATCCATTGAGAATCTAGAAGTATTCCTTCGTTGATCACCGTTAAAAACCTCTGCTCATACACTCCATGTGTGAAGTAATCTCTCACCTAACCAGAGCTAAATCTCAAGCAGCAACGATGGGTGGTGCTCTTCAAGCTTATTAGTGTAGGTCTCCTGCTTGAACCCTCGGTGTCAAAGTAGTTTCGCTTCCCTTCCTTAATGCTTATGGTCTTGCGCAAAGTTCGTATTTCCAATGCTTATGGACTTGTGCAAAGTTCATATTCCAATTCTTATGGACTTATGCGAAGTTCATATTTCCAAATTCCTATGTTCTTGTGCAAGTTCTTATACAAATCCTTGGAGCAGAAGAAGGCTTCCTGTGAGTGGGGTAGATCTTCGTCCTCTCTCTTGCTCTTTTCTACTCTAGGAATCTCATAAGATTTTCTTAAGTGGGGTAGTTTGTAATAGACCTAGGTTGCTAAAGAAAGCTACTACAAAATTTGGGTAAAATTTTCAGTTTTTCTTCATTCATGCATCATAAGCATCCATCTTAACTTGACAAAAGACTAGAATGGAAAAGTGAGAAACTCTTAATTGGGTCAATTCAAAAACCAAATTTCATTATTAATGCAATTTCTCAAATAAGAAACTCCAAAAGAAAAAAAATTATCAACTAAGGCAAATGTTGAAAACTAACTACATAGGTGGCATCACCACTCATAAAAATATTCAACATATTGTTCAAATTCCATCCTTGCGATTTTTCTACTAAATTGAAATTGCTCAGAGGGAATAAACAAAACTATTTTGTGAGCTTCCAAATTGTTGAGGAAGTTCCAAGATTGATTTATGGAAGTTGTGAAAACTATGGAAAAATTCCAAAGGTTAATAAAAGGAAAAGGCATTCAAAATTTCTCACTTCATCTTGAATTCAAATATCTTCTCAACTTAACAAACTTAAAAACAGAAGTGGTGGGGAATGTTAACTTGTGATTACAAGCCTCCACTAATATTTTGGGCAACCTTGGTTGGAGAAAACTAATGCCTTATTATTTGAAAAAATACCAAAAATTGCCAAAAACTGAAAACTCAAACAAGTTACTACCGGAAAGTTTCTTCAATTGAGCTAAAAACTTAACCAAAGCTTCCTTATGTTAAATAAGAGTTTCAATAGTGAGGGCAACAAAAATTGAATTGACTAAAGCATTGAAAACAACAATTTTCTCCACAGCAATAAACCAAAGGTGAAAAAAGTTTGTTCTACAAACGTCAACCAATGGCTCTGCAAAAATTATCATAGGCCCTTGATGCCAAATAACGAATGCTTGCAGGATGCCATGATTTGTTGAATTTTCTAACTATTTTAAATAAATCATTTTCTTTTCTGGCACATTTGAAATTAATTCAAGTTCTTTCTACTAACTTTCTCAAAATGATCTAAAATTTATAAGTGCTTCCTTATGGTAGATAATAATTTTCCACCAAAGGTCACAAGGTTTTGAATTAAATAAGTGCCTCAATTAATTAATTTAAATAAAATCCAGAATTGAAATGAAGTCAAGTTTGTTTTAGAAACTTTATTTAAAAATCTTGGAAAAATTATCAGTGGTGCACCTTAACAATTGAATTTTTTTTTGCAACATTTCAAAAGATTTGGATTTGGTTAAGTGGCTCAAGTATTAGGTTTGATTTAATTCCGGAAAAGAAGTGAGGGCAGAAAACAGAAAAGGACAAAAGGTCGAGGGATTTTCAGAAAATTCCATAGTCTCTCTCCTCATCGTACCCGCCACATGCCGTGACTCCACCTCGACGGCCAACCCCCCACGGGCTCGCCTCGCCCTCCTATCTCTACAAGGAGGCCCCCCACGTTGCTCTGCTCCTCTCTCTCGCCCTCGCCTTGAGCCCCGAGCCCCCCTCTCTCTGCGAGTTTTCCCCTCCGCCCGAAACCCTAGCCACCGTCCACCCCACATCTCTGGCGTTAAAACCGCCTTCGAGCGCTGCCGTGTGGGGCATTCAAACCGCCGCGCTGTCCTTGACCTTCCGCTGCAAGGAATCGGGTCCTGGAGCAGCGGAGCGCCGCCGCCATCTGTGTCTTCACCGACCTCGAAGGAACTGTCGCACCCGGACTTCTAGAGGATACTCACCGTATGAACTGAACAGTATTTTGGTTGGATTACGGGGCTTCACGGCTCCCGCGTCCCCTTACGGGTAGGCCAGCACTTATGTGCGACAACCAACCGTTACTGTTCACCGTCAATGTAAACTATCCCGTAGAAATCAGGATACTTCCATTGACGTACTTCAAACCATACACACATGGTACGTCAACGGCGTTTAACAAGTGATATCACAACAGATCTCTAAGACGCAAAAGATTGAAATAAGATTGCAAATAGCTCTCATTAGAGCAGAGATAGCAAATACAATCATTCAGAGGACACATGTCCCAACAATACATCATTACATCACAGCGGAAGCATTCAACATGTCTGAGTACAGACAAGATCCAAATAGGCCTAAGAGGCCGGAAACGAAAAGACGGAGCCCATCCACGAAGTCTCGGATCCTGCCCGTGTCCGCTATCTACTCGTCAGCAGTCTCGTCGTCATACTCCACGTAGTAGCCACCATGTAGATCATCGGAAACGTCGTCTGCGGAAACCACAGCCCCAAAGGGGTCAGTACATAAACGTACTGGCAAGCAAGACTCACAGTTCACCAAAGTGTAACCCGTCAACACCAAGCACAGATGCCTTGGGTTCAACGGAGGAAAGGGGATATAAAAGATGCTGCAACTGGCTGCGCTAACCAACTACAGAGATTCTACCACTTCCGGCTAACAGAAAGGAGATAAGATCGAGGATTGTAACCAACTGAAAGATAACTTCAAACAAACCCATCCTGGATCTCGCCCCTTATCCAAAGAAGCAATCCGAGGATAACTCACACAGTTGTAATAATGATGGTTCAAATTATTGTGTCAATAAGCCTATTACTAGTCAAGTTATTAATCATGGGGTGTAACATGTTTGATCATTATGTTTAAGTTGTCCTGAGTACTTGTTAGCCAGTACTTTCACCAAGTAATCCATAACCGCGGAAAACACGGCTTCTCGAGAAGATTATCCCTGCAGGGTTGCACCATAGTAACCGTACACGCATGAATATCCCGCCAGATGGGAATCAAACCCACCAAGCGGGGCACTCAACACAACCAACCATTCTTCGCATCAAGCCCAAAGAACCTTGGGCGCACGGCTAATCAAGCCCCGAAGAAAAGGGACCCTCATAGCACTCTAAGACCGTGTCCCCCTATATGCCGACTACAAAAGTTCCACCCTGGCCTGGGCTCGCAAAAACATGCATGCGGCAAATGGACAACACGAACTAAATGAGGCGATTTGGACGAGATGCGAATCAGGTCAAGCTGAGGGGGGCGCCCATATTCGCTTCCCACATGCGGGTAGTGCGCTCATCATGGATCAGTAGACAAGACCCTTTTCCTATTAGGGTCGACACTAGCAGGCCTCAAAACCACACAGGGCCTCCTGCCGGTGCCTTATCATCAAATTTATTATTTAACAATAACATTAGCATGATTGATTGATTAAACATCGAGCCCCCACAACGTAATAGATATAGTAACAGAAAGTAACGGATAACAGACTCGAGCAAAAGCAACCTAAGCATGCTAGTAAGACACTGGCTCAACCAAGGGGGTGATAGGAGTGGAGGTGAGGCAATATCAAGGTTAAGGGATTCATGTGATGGGTTCGTAACAGAAACAACTACTACTAAGGCTAGCAGAAAAGAACAACGGAAAGTATCGGTAACCAATGTTGAAAGGAACACAGTGGTTCATGTGAGTGATAACTTGCCTGCAAAACCCAGTAGCCTGGTACTGAGCTAACTCCTTAAAAGGGATGTCGTAAGTATCGTCGGTCTCAACGTCGTCGTGTATCCGAGAAGAAGCAGACAAACAATGCAGAAAGATAACAATCAATATCATGGCAGGGTGCACAATCAAAGATGATGCATGACAGTTTAATTGATGCATCCATAAGGAAATAGTTGACAAGATAGAAACAGGATTAAATGGACCCATATGCAATTTGAGTTGCACCTGAAAAGCCCATGAATTATGGTTGAATTAATTGTTTTACAACTAATCAAATTGTGTAAGTAAATTAGCATGATGCATGGATGAGGAAAACAGCAAAATAACAACAATAGAACCAAATGGAAATGAGGCTTAACAAGTTTGGAAATTCATTTATTAAGTTATGGAATTTTGGCTTCTTAAAGGGGTCACACAAGCATTTGTTGTTTTCACCACTTTTAATTGTTCAAAATAGATAACAAAGTTTATATTTGAAAAGAAAACAAGATTTTAGTTGGAATACATGTTTCACTTGTTGAAAAAGGATTTCAAATAAATTAGTTATGAATTAAACAAGGTTAAGCAAGAATTAAATGAATTTAATTCAAACATGAACTTATTTGAATTTTTATTTGTTCAAAGCATTAAAACAAATTCATATTCGAAAAGTTTATACTTTTAGGATTGGAAAACATATTTTATATGTCCCAAAAGAATTTGTTTTGATCAAGTCATAAATTTAACAATATTAAATGAATTAAATAAGATTTAAATTATTGAACCACTTTTAATTATTCAAAACATGAAACAAAATTTATATTTGGAAAGGTGGTTTAATTTTGCATGGAAAACATATTTCATTTGTGGAAATTGGATTTAAAATGAGCAAGTTATTATTTTGGCAATTTTAAATGCAATAAACAAGAAATAGTTGTTTTCAGCAATTTAAATTATACAAAACAGCAAACAAAATTTATATTTGGAAATTAC
Source organism: Alopecurus myosuroides (assembly GCA_028641055.1). Taxonomy (NCBI): domain Eukaryota; kingdom Viridiplantae; phylum Streptophyta; class Magnoliopsida; order Poales; family Poaceae; genus Alopecurus; species Alopecurus myosuroides. The sequence continues at coordinate 33,060,271 of CM054061.1, forward strand.
ATGAAAAATTGATTGGAAAACATATTTGGTTTGTGAAATTTGGAATTTTTATGGACAAGTTATGAATTTTGCAAATTTAAGTGATTTAAACAAGAATTCAAATGTTTCACCAATTTAAAATATTCAAAACAGTAAACAAATTTTATATTTGGATAGATCATTTAATTTGGTATTGAAAACATATCAAAAATGTTGGATTTGGAGTTAAAATGATTTTATTATGCTATTTACAAAATTTGGGGTAAATCTGCCATTTTTAGTGCACTAGGGACTAGAAAAATATTTTTGCAGGGGCTAGATTAAATACCAGGGGTCTAGTTGTGATTACTGAGAAGTTTTGTGACCAAACAATTGAAAAACAAAAAGTTTGTTGATTGTGCAAGGGGTGGGATTTGATCCCTGCACCTCCTGATGCGCCAAGGGGAACAGAACCAGCTGGGCTGGTTCAGCTGTTGTGTTAGGGAGGGGCCTCAAGGGAATATGTGCTGCTGTTTCGGGTTTTAACTGAATTCGTTGCCTGTACGTTACTGAACCGAGCGGACAGGCTACAGATCGATGGTCGATCTCTGTAGCGGATGCTCGCCGGAGAGGGGGCGGCCAAGGGGGAAAGGAGATGAGGGGGGAGGAGTAGAGGGAGGAGAGGGAGGAGGTAGATGGGGCGGCCTCACCTAGCGGTCGAAGGGGAGTTGGGGTGGACAGCAACGCAGCGGACAGGGGGAGATGCAGGGGAGGTGGCCGGCCGGAAACCTCGACGGCGCGGCCGCCCGAGGCCTCCTCGGCCAGTGACGCCTACAACGAAGTTGGAGAGGACAGGGAGCCGTTTCCATTCCCGCCATGGGGAGCTCCCGACAACTACTCCTGCGACCACGCCAACCTCCTCAACATTCGGCCATGGTGGAGGGTTTCAGGTTCAGAGAACATACAGAGCAGAGAGGAGAGAAGGAACAGGAAGAGGAGGGCGCCGCGGCGCTAGGGTTAGGGAGAGGGGAGAGGTGCGGCCTAGGGTTTGCAAGCAGAGGGTAGGTTAGATATAGGGGGAGGAGGCCTAGTACGGCATGGCATCGGTGGTGGAGGAGGGAGATCGTGTGGTTCTGCTTGCAGCCGTACCAAAGGAAGAAGACGACAGAAGGAAAAAGGGGTTGGGCCAGAAAGAGAGAAAAGGGGTTGGGCCTTGGGAAAAAGAGGATGGGTGGGCTGCTCTTCTCTCTCCCTTTTGTTATTTTTTGTTTGTTTTTTTTTTGTAGCAAAAGCAAATGGAACATTGGATGGTTTGTTAAGTGGTTAAATTTTGTGGAAAAATTAGATTAGGTTGTTTATACCAATAGAAACCCATTGCCAAGGTGGATTGTTAAAAGTTTGAAATTTAAAATGTTGTTTATATTTGAAACCAAATTGAATGAAATTCCCAATATTAATTATATTAGAAAAACAGAATCATTTTCAATAGGGTTACCCCTAGGTTTAAAATGATTTAAAGAATTCAAATTAGTGGTGCACTTCATGGATTCAAAAGTTTAATGATTTTGAGACATGGTTTGAGTTTGGAAGTGATTTGGAATTAATTGATTAAAGTGATTGATTGAATTAAGCAAAAATTTAATAAGTGATCCAATATGAAATGAAATGGAACAATTTGGTTGTTTTCACTTGTTATTTTTATTCCAAAAGTTGTAACAGAGCAAGTATGAAAACAAGGCATTTGAAATTGTTTGAGTTTGAATTATGAAAACAAGATAAAACAGATGCAAACAGATAGTAACAAATGCAAACAAAAATAAATCAAATGCAATGAGATGATGACATGATGCAATGCTTGAAATAAAACAAGGAATCAAACATTCTAGGGGGTAGTTTTCATACTTGGGCTGTTACAGGAACTCCCGCGGGCTCCACGTCAACGCTATGGTCCTCCTCCTTCCCCGGTGTGTCTGCGAACGCAACGAGGGTGAGGCGCTGAATCTCCCCATCCACTTTCCCTCTCCCTCTCGTCGTAGAATACGAGCGCGCTGTGGACGTGTCTTGGCCGTCGCCGATGCGCATGCCGGCGACGCTCCGGTGACGTTGAGGAAGCGGCGCCACCTCGGTTAGGTGCTCCTCGTCAAGTAGAACGCGTAGGGGCGAGTAGTTGGGTGAGGTGCGGTCGGGGGCGCCCGATTGAACCTCCCCGGAGCCGCTCCGCCGGCGAGTAACGGCCCGCCAACGTCAGCATGACGTGTGCGCGCGGGCTAACCCAGTCAAATTGGCAGTGGCCCCTCTGTGCTTGCTTGCCGTGCCACCGTGGCGCTAGGGCCCCCTCGTCAGTGGCTAGCCCCATCCCGGTTAAAAACGGTTCGATTTTATTTTGTTTCAAAAATTGGAAAAGAAAACAGATTCAAATACTAATTTGGAAAATCAATAATTTAATTAAAAAATGGTCCAATTGAGGTGATTCAAATTTCTATGGATTAATAAAAGTGATCACTTTCCAAATATATAAAAAAATTCAACATGCTTCTGTAATAAATTTTGCACTAAGTATTTAAATACAGAAAAGACCCTTAAAATTGAAACTTGCAAAATTCATAACTTTGGCTTTGTAATTCCAAATTGAGCAAACCGGGGCTCTAAAATTTTGTCTTCACAAACTCTACAGAAACAGATTTTATTTGGGAAGAATGGAATTAAATTTGACCATGTTTTCTTCTGTTTTCTAAAAAGGGCAGAAAAAAGATTAAAGAAAAATGCCTAATAAATTAAAAAATGATCCAAAAATTATGTTTAATAGCTCAAAATGTTCATTGAAACATTTGCTACATGTTTTAAAGAATTTAAATGCAATTTGTCACTTAAGATATTTCTGTTTGGTTGTTTTACAAAAATGGCAGAAATGAATTCATTAAAGAATAATTCACAATTATTGTTTTCCTTATCCAAAAATTATGTTTCACATGTCAAATATTTCTCAAGGCATTGTCTCTGTGGTTATGTATTTTGTCCTGCATAACCACATAATTTTTGTACTGGTTATGTTAAAAATGCAAGGCATGGTTATGTAATGCATTTGGGAAAATTAATAGAATTATATAACATTTTCCACAATATATTTGTGGCTTTGAAAAATGTTTAAGAAAAACAACCATGACCATACTAAAAATAACCACTGTGGTCCATGGTAGATTCTTGCTTTGCAAAATAATTGGAATCACCATAAGAAAACAACAAACACATGCTAACTTGAAATATTTACCAAATATTCATATTGCTAAGAAAGTTGCAACCAATATGTCAAAATGTTAAACAAGTCTTTATTCACATGATAACATCATTTCATGCATGTTGAAATAATAATTATGTATTGATCTTATTAGAATAAATACTAGGACACTAAGAAAATTATGAGTGTTGCCAAATAATGCATAATTATTTAGGGACAAACATTTAACATGAAGATCATGTCCATGATCTTTTAGTTGCATTAAAATGTCATGTCATCTTGAGTGTGCATTGCACCTGTTGTAATTGTTCTTTATGTTTTTTCCTTTCCAAGGTTGTTTGTACTTCGGTAGCTAGATCGAGGAGTTGAAGTGCAACCAAACTTCTTCGACGATTCCTACCCGTGTCATTTCAACAAGGCAATCGTACATCCACTTCTTTGAGTATCTCTCTTGAACTATGTTTTCTCTCAAGTATTTTATCCACCATAATATTACATTCAATTCAAATGTATTTGTTATAGTATCCTAGTAGTTTGTTCCGGACACCAATACCCGTTTCCCTTCCTAATATCCATAGCTTGTGTGTGGCCCGAGATACTTCTATCTGCTACTTAATTGCTTAGCCCTACTTAGTTGAGTGCCTTGGGTCCAAATGAATGGATCGTGGTTGGAAGATATTATATCATGTCCGGATGTGTTGGAGACTGGTTGTCTTCAATTAAAATGCTAACAGGCGTGGATGAGTTTCCATCGGTGAATGATGGTGTTTTGCCCCACTCATGCCCCTAGGAGTGAGTTCTTTACCTCTTGAACCAAGACTGAGCGTGCTTTCATCAGTGGGACATATGGACTCCCTATCGATCGACTAACTTGCGAGGGTGTAGCCCAGGGTCCTTCAGTTTGAAGCTTTCCATTTGCTTGTGCGTAAATATGATGGACGAGTTGTGAACAAGTACGATGGTGTTTAGGAGGTGGCCGCGGTCCAGGGTGTCAGAGGCACTGAACCTGGAATTCTGCTTCACCAATGATCTCGGGATAGATTCATGCAAGCCAAAGGTTGTAACCGCACCCGCTCTGTTGGCCTCCCAGGAAGAGGATGTGATCATGCATGATCACGCAAGGAGATGGACGATACCGGTGGTAAAACCAGTACACCCCTGTAGGGTAAATCTTTTTGAAAATCCGTGTCCACGGTTACAGATGCTTGGGAATGGACGATAAGACCATAGAGAACCTGAACAATAAAAAATTGAGTAGACATGTGTGATGCTGGATTGGTGGATGCATTTGATAAGAAGTTAAGAGAGTTACAATTTCTATCTCATTTCAAAACATTCTTATAGACGTTGCCCAGTCGGCTCATTTAAAATGAAAACCGGCTTTCTGCAAAACAACTACCAAATAGACTTGCTAAAGCCTTATTCGAGCTAGAAGATCTAGTAACCTTGCGAGTACCTCCTGTACTCACCGTTGCTTGTTGAATCTTTACTCTGTTACAGCTGAGGACTTCCCGAAAGTCAAAGGTGGTTTCTTCATGGACATCAACGAGTAGTTTGGGTTTCCTAGGTGGCAGCCTGGGGTGGTTAGAAGAAAGCTGGCGCTGACTTGTTTATCTGCAGGCCTCTTAGGCCATATTTTGGTTCTTGTTGTTTAGAACAACTATACCTGCTTACGTTTGTTGTAATGTTGGGTCCGTGACCTCTGATTGTATTCTGCTACATTTTCTCTGTTAAGAGTTTACATATATATTCTTTGTGTCGTAGAGATTGTGATGTGCCAGATTGTTCCGAGTCCCGATCTCTTTATTATGCAACTTGGTTGGGCCCGACGTTATGTCATGACTGAGGGGTCGTGGGCCGATGATCCATAACCGAGCCGTGCCTGCTGATGTGATTCAGCCCAGGGGATGGTAACCCTGATAAACTTCAGTCGGGTATCGTAACCAGTGACACCCAACACTTTGCATAGTTCTGAGGTCAGGGCGTGACAAAGAATCTATAGAAGTTAGAGGCACGAGATGACACATTAAGAGGATTGGAAAATGGTCATTTTTCATCAATTCAAAATCAAGATTGAAGACCACTGGAGTGAATCCCTCGTCCATACGATATCAACGAGCCGAAGAACACCCAAAACGGAGTTTGTATGAGGATATGGAGGCCAAATCAAGTTACCAGAAAGTTTAACGACCACTAGTACGGTCAGAGGTGACCGTAGCGTACCCGAGGACGCTCGAAATTAGGAAAACTTCCGTGATTCTTCACAGATTTCGACCCCGTTGATGACTCCCAAGTGCAGGAGATCAATTGTAGTACCTTTCAATAAGTATTTGAGTGTCGAACCCACGAGGAGCTGAAGGTAAGCTATCTATTGTCTAAAGCCCTATAACCCTCTTATATGGCTGTTTATGCAAAGCAATAAGTTTGACTAAAAGGAACTAACTAATTAAAAGCAAGTGACGTGGAGTGTGGTTTGTCTAGTAACTAGTGAAGCAAGTTTAAAATGCAAGTAATCCTAAAGCAAGTTTCTAAAGCAAGTTTCTAAGAAAGTTTCACAAGTAGCAAGCAGCAAATATCTCAAGTATCTCAAGGGAGCAAGTGTTCTAGCAATAGGTGTTTCGTTCGTGTGGTTGTCACAATTAGTGAAGCACATGTTTTAGTCTTAGTTGTTTCTTCTAGGAAGGAGCCATGAATAGGTATAGTCAAGTAAATGATCTACAACCCCTTATGATGGATCATGTGGCCAAGTAAATGACTGCACAAGATTGATTAAGACATAAAGTCCCACCATAGCCTTACGTTCTAAGGTCCCCTATATATATCCCCCAATAACTTAACTTTGTGGCTCGGTCTCAGGTTACTGTCACTCCCAAGTCACCACCACTCCATTATGCTACCGGTGATCACCTTACATGCATTCCCCAACATATGCGTGCACTCATATATTGTACATAAAGACAATCATAGAAGATAACAAACTTGTATGCAACCAATCAACGAACTATTTCACCATTGCCAAGAACAATTCACTACTCAAACATAGACGGGGAGACACAATACATCAAGGGAATATAGTATTGCATCATACATCGTGTTTGCCAAGATATTACAGTGGAGAGATGGAGCTGATCTTGCTGTAGATGTTGATGATGAACACGCCGGAGGGGGATGGAGCCCTCCGGGGGTGATCCCGGCGGCGTTTCCCCCCTCCGATCTTCTCCGGCGGCAGCCTTCTGTCTCTTTGTTTCGTGGTTTCGTCTCTCGGCGCCGCCTCCTTCTCGAAAAGGCCAGGGGACCCTTTATATAGTCGTTTTTAGGTCACAAGACACTCGGGAGAAGAAAGATCGACGGCATCAGAGCCACGGGGGCAAAAAGGGGGCCTCTCACGCGGCCAAGGAATCTGGCCGCGTGGAGGGTCCTCTTTGCCACCTGGTTGGCCTTTTGGCCCTCTACTTTGGCCCATGGTCTTTGTCTCAAAAATTCTGAACCGTGCTCTTTGGCCTTACCCTTTTTGGAGTCCTGAAGCTCCCGGAAAGTCTGAAACACTAAAAAGTACATTTTCTGGAAAAACAGGGTTAGAACCAAAAGATGGGGGATTGTTTAGAAAATCCCCCAAATCATTAGAAAACATGAATATAAGTTGCTAATATGTAGGAAAAACAAGTAATAAAATGCAAAGTTCATGTATGCATTTTACATGCATCAACATCCCCAAGCTTAACCCATGCTCGTCCTCGAGTATGAAGGTGATAAAACTAACATGAACTTTGCATATTGAAACAATCATGGGATATCAAGGAGGATTATTCATGCTACATATAATCAAATGATTAATACTAGAAATGAGTAGCAATATACAATTCATGTTGTAAGAAATATCAAATATGCAAGCAAAGATGCTTCATGAAAGTTCACAAAGTGTATAATGAAATAAAAGCACTATGGACCAAATGCATACACAAAATGAAAAATAAAATCCTATATTGGTCAAAGAATAGCATAATGGAAAATATAAAATATTGTGGACACTTTGGAGAAAATTGAGTAGAGGTAAAACATGATCAAGTCTTATTTAGCCTCTAAATTATTCAACTAAAATTACTAATTGAAATGTGGTATCCATTGATCTAGGACTCTCATTTCCCCTTTATCACTAGCATCTTAAATGGTGCCCCGTGAGTGTGAAAACCTACTCCATGATTACTCAACTTAAGATTCCTAATAAGCTTTGTACAATCATAATAAGTATTAATGACATCATAGAGAACCGCAAAGAGGTACCTCTTGCCCCATGACATGGAAACAAGCCCATGTCACAATGACAAGACAAACAAATGGAGTAGACTCATCATCCTTTTTATTTTCATTCACTATTATGCATAACTTCTTATTTTATTGTAGGATGTGTTGTAGAGTCACTCAAGCTGTAAGTAAATTTCCACCATGATAAAGAATGGCTTGGGTTAGCGGCCCAATGCGTTTCTCTAGTCATATAGATACTTACTCATCAAAACTTACTATTCCTCTATTTCATTTCGGCATGGCAGGAGTCCAAAAACAAAAGTACATGATATCAACCAAATGTAAATTTTTGTGCAATGTTGAAAGCTTTCCGGTGATACACGTTTATAGCTAGCTCCCAACCACACACTTGTCAAACGCAAAACTTGTGGCTCCCATTATTGGGTCATGTTTATTAGATGCATAAAAAGTAAAGTGTGCCTTCAAAAGTTCGTGAGAGTCCTATCCCAAGTTCAACCCATGACAATTAATAAAGTGAATATATTAATTTAGAACATAAACAACACAATAACATGGTGAACATACTCGTAATAGCAATGAAGCTAATGGGAAGATATGGTGGACTCACTGGAAATACTTGGCTAAGGAGTGTTGGAAACAAGTTTTTACTTGTTGGAATTTTTAAATTTTTGGCTAGCAAGAGGGAGATAGTTGACCACCTACTATGAATACATATGTCCATAGAACTACTCATTTCATGACAAACTAAATAAACCAGCAATTAACATCAAGGACATGAATAAGAGATAGCTCAAGACAACATTATTGCAAATTTCTACACATAAAAAGCCTATAAATCATGCAAACATATGTAGCTCTTCAAATCAACCATGGCATCCCTATTACAAGTCATAATACTAGCATACAATACATTCCAACCCCAAACTCCAGTAGCTCAATCTCATATAAAATGATGGGTGTGGTCTTATCAAAACAAAAATAAAAACAAAAACTAGACGCTTCAAGTCTCTACGATAAATGTTTTGCTTAGAAAAACAGAAAGTAGATGTGTGCTAACCAAAAGAGTGTAGCTCCAGTGGGGTGTTCATAAAATCCCCAAGCTTATGTCTTTCACCATTCTTGGATGCCTTGAGGCGCATCTCCTCTATTCCCTGTGAAAAAACTTCACAAAACATGTTTCTCCCATTCTTTTTCTGTGGGGTGAGATTAGCAAGGACAAACAAATCACATGCTTGCTGTGCAAAATTCCAAATCAAATGCTCTAGTAGATAGACAATAAGGTTCATTATGTTGTATGTTCACTCTATTTCTTGAAAGAATCATGGAAATTCGATTCCCAAGCCCAAAGAGTGCATAAAACAAAAGAAGGCAGAATCTGTCCAGAAAAGCAGCAGCAGCAAAACGAACGTTTTTCCTAAGCTAGACTCGTCAAAAAATTAATCCATTTTTTGTGCTTACAGAGGACGAAAAGTTGCAGAACATACTAAAAATTTAGCTCAATCCGACATACGAATAAAAAACGTAATATCATACGGTGAGCAGACTCGTGCTGAAACAGAAATTTCATGCACTAGGATAGCAACTTATAAGTCCAAATGGGTTTGACTTGACTCTTTATTGAAAACTCCAGAACTAAAACAAAAAAAACTAATCTCTTGAGACAGCAAGAGGACACTAGGAAAATCCAAACAAAAACAACCGGGTTGCCTCCCGTAAAGCGCTTTCTTTATAGCCATATAGCTAGGCTTTACTTACTTAACATCATGATGGTTGGAGTGAGGTGGCTCGGCATCCCCAAGCTTGGATTCTTGTACTTATTTGATACATGTAGGGTGAGCCGAAGGGTACATCCCCAAGCTTGATTGTTTGTCCCTCTTGATCTTTGTTCATCTCACTCAACTCTTTCTCCTGAAAAATTCTTCTTACACAAATCTCAACATAAAACTTGATTAGAGGGGTTAGTGCCTCCATAAATAAAATCCACATAGGTACAGTAAAGACACATCATGAGTTGATTCTAAATATTAACTACTGTTACTACAGTTGTGCATTGCACCTTGATCAAAAGAACCACACCAAACACAAGTAATGAGAGCAATGCAAAATAAAGATATAATCTGCCAAAAACTGAACAGCCCGTAAAGAGTGAATTTTTAGAGGCACTTAAGTTGCTCAAATCAGAAAACTTAAAACTAATGAAATATGTAGTGATAACTAAATATTTCTGTCGTAAATTACCAGGCCAAAATTCCACTTCTGTGATTTTAAACATTTTTCGCAGTGAAGTTCAGGAATCTGTTTTCTTGACAGCTAATTACTATTGTTTAATCCTATCTCTCATATAAGATTATTCTTGCCATTTATGATGAGAAATAAGACAGAAATGTGATGTTACAGTAGTGAACTAATATTTTTATTGTTTTTATCTTTGGAAAAAGTTTTAATGATAGAGACTTTGCAATGATTTCATTGGCATGAACAACACATGTTCAAGGTCGACCCCAACTTCTCCATTACTCATCCTTCTCATTTACTTTTCCAATTTTTTTATAAAATGAAAATCTTAAACTAAATGATACATAACAGTGGGTAAAGGCATTTTACATGTTGTAAAGACATAAATGTGTGCTCAAACCGAATAGGAAATTAAAGCATAAGGAACACACCAAAAAAATATTAAACAATTTATTTTTTAAGTCTAACCCATTTCCTATGCATTGGCATTTTGTAATGAAACAAATAAAAGAAGCACATAATAGCAAGCATAGAAAGGTAGATCAAGCACATAATAGCAACCCATTTCCTATGCATTGGGAGTTAAACATTCATAATTTTCATTGCAATCATCATATATAGGAGGCATAGTATCATCAAAGTGAATTTTCTCCTCCAAGCTTGGGGAACTAGAAATATCATGCTCATCAAAACCAACTTTCCCAAGCTTAAAACTTTCCATAGAATCAGCAAGTATATCATTTTTATCCTCAATAGTAGGGGGACTAAAAATATCATATTCATCAAGACAAACTTCCCCAAGCTCAAGGTTTTCCTTACCAATAAAGGTGTTCAAAGAATTAGTACTACCACAAATATGATTGTTGTGCAAATAATTTTTCAATTTGTCCTCAAACACTTCATGTCCTAATTCAAGGTAGATATTATACAGTTCTAAAATTGTTTGGTTGTTTTCCATTTTATAATTTTTTTGTGTTTTAGGTTTATATGTTAGTATGCAATGCAAACAAGATTAAAAGCTTAGCACAACGCTCCCCGGCAACGGCGCCAGAAAAGTGCTTGATGACTCCCAAGTGCAGGAGATAAATTGTAGTACCTTTCGATAAGTATTTGAGTGTCGAACCCACGAGGAGCTGAAGGTAAGCTATCTATTCTCTAAAGCCCTATAACCCTCTTATATGGCTGTTTATGAAAAACAATAAGTTTGACTAAATGGAACTAACTAATTAAAAGCAAGTGACGTGGAGTGTGGTTTGTCTAGTAACTAGTGAAGCAAGTTTAAAATGCAAGTAATCCTAAAGCAAGTTTCTAAAGCAAGTTTCTAACCAAGTTTCACAAGTAGCCAGCAGCAAATATCTCAAGTATCTCAAGGGAGCAAGTGTTCTAGCAATAGGTGTTTCGTTCGTGTGGTTGTCATAATTAGTGAAGCACATGTTTTAGTCTTAGTTGTTTCTTCTAGGAAGGAGCCATGAATAGGTATAGTCAAGTAAATGATCTACAACCCCTTATGATGGATCATGTGGCCAAGTAAATGACTGCACAAGATTGATTAAGACATAAATTCCCACCATAGCCTTACGTTCTAAGGTCCCCTATATATATCCCCCAATAACTTAACTTTGTGGCTCGGTCTCAGGTTACTGTCACTCCCAAGTCACCACCACTCCATTATGCTACCGGTGATCATCTTACATGCATTCCCCAACATATGCGTGCACTCATATATTGTACATAAAGACAATCATAGAAGATAACAAACTTGTATGCAACCAATCAACGAACTATTTCACCATTGCCAAGAACAATTCACTACTCAAACATTGACGGGGACACACAATACATCAAGGGAATATAGTATTGCATCATACATCGTGTTTTCCAAGAGATTACAGTGGAGAGATGGAGCCGATCTTGCTTTAGATGTTGATGATGAACACGCCGGAGGGGGTAGAGCCTTCTGTCTCTCTGTTTCGTGGTTTCGTCTCTCGGCGCCGCCTCCTTCTCGAAAAGGCCAGGGGACCCTTTATATAGTCGTTTTTAGGTCACGAGACACTCGGGAGATGACAGGGGGATGCTAACCCGGTAGGCCAAGCTCCAAGGAATAACCCGGCTCAAGGGATGATGTGCAGGATCCGGCTAAGGATAGGGAAACTTGTGAAGGCCCAAGCTTGTAGGCCCAATGACCCGGATTGTGGGTTACTGTAAAGGCAAGTTAGGGTTAGTGCGCCGTGTCCGGGTAGGATTCAGGATATGCCTTGTAGAACAAGCCAGGGGGTACGGGTGCTTTATAAACCGACCCCCGGATGTAGTTTAGACAGAGATCCAAGAACCCTAGCAATATCGCGTGATATCGAGTATCCAGTGTAAACCCTAATCGAATTATCGTATCGAGAATAGAGATCCGGCGACTCCGATTGCCGGCTATCAGATCAAGTTGTACCATGTCTTCCCTTGAGCTAAACCCTCTCCCAAACGTCTGTGTCGACTTGCCCCAAGATCAGTTACCCCTGGTAACATCTGCCGTGATTATCCCACGACAGTTGGCGCCCACCGTGGGGCCTGCGTCCAAAGGTGTCTACATCACGGGAGAAGCTCGGAAGGGCATGGAGAATCTTGTCATCGGCGAGATCTACATCGACCACGAAGGAGAAAAGGTGGTGGACGATTCCGGCTGGGGGCCGGAGTCGGATCACCTCGAAACCGGATCCGTCGTGACAATCGGCCGGATCAGCGTCTTCATCGGTATGGTATGTGCTTCCAATTTGGTCCCTGACAACGTTGGATCTGATTCTATGCCAGGAAAAGCCACGTCTATCCGATCAGATGATAAAGAATCAACGGGAACGACATATCCGGCAGAAGAACCCATCGCGGAGTGGGAACAGCCGGAGGAGCCGGCATGGACCCCACGCGACCGGGTCCAAGGAGAAGATGACACCGGGTCTATCCTGGATCTACTGGAAAACCGGTATGAGGAGAACGGTGAGGAGGAACAGCCTGAATTTACACCGGATATCGTGCGCCGAGTTGCAGTCTATGCAGCCCCCGCGGCCAACCAAGGAAACACAGCCGCGGCATCAGTCGGGGCGGCTCAGGCAGCGGCCCAGCAACAGGGCGCGGTTAACGGAAACCCGGTCTTGACCCGGGTCGATGGAGAGTCAGCATCGGTCACCAGTCGCGCAGCAGATGAGGAGCAACACGCCAACATGTTCGGGTTTCAAGCAAACCGGACACCAGGGGCGGGTCCCTCAAATCCGCGTCACCCGGCCCTGTTCGATAATAACTTGATTTTGGATCCTACAGTCCTCGCCACCGTTATCACCCCAGAAAACGCGGCAGAGCGTGTTAGAGATCTGGATGTGGCTCGTCGTGCATTGGAACAGCAAAGAAGGCAAGTGGAAGCAGATAGACAGGGGATGGCCACCCGACGGCGCGAGCTAGATGCGTTGGAAACCCGGCTTCGACAGGAAACCTCCAGGATACATCAAAGACACCACACCAGGTTGCCAGCAACGGGCGGGGTTATTAATCCGGCTAATTTATTCGTCACGCCTCAGGATCAACCGATACCAGTGGTGAACCAGGGAACCGCACCCCAACAGATGACAGCAGCGACACATCCGGCGAATGAACGGACCGGGTTACCCCCACCGCAAACTAGAGTCACAACCGGCAACGATCTACTGCCGCCGCCACCATCACGATTCCGCACGCCAGCCGGCCACTACAACAATCCTATGGACAACGTATATGCGGCGACACTCGCATTGAATCAAATACCTGTGGGAGAGTCGCCCCATGCAGAGAAGACTCGGCAAGCCATCGAGCTGTTGCACACTGCGGTGGCACAGCAAGCCAATTACCCGGATCACAGAAGCGGTATGCACGGGACGCCATACGTCAGCCAGCAGCAAGGGAATATACAAACAAGTTCAGCGCGGCGGAGGGAAGAGCAGCAGCAAATGCCGCCTCCTCCCCGCGCTCAGGCAGCATCAGCAGCACAGGCCATCGTGGACAGTTCTAGGGCTCGGAGGGCCGCGGCCGGGTCTGCAGCACATGGACCTCCCGCAGCACCGCGCCCAGACGCGCCCCCCGCGGCATCACACGTTTCTAGAGCAAGGCCGGCTTCAACCATTCTTGCGGGACCCAAGTGTCTCTCGGACAATATTAGAGCTGAACCTTACCCGGAAAAGTTCAAAGAGCCAGGGAAAGTAGTGAATTATGAGCCAACCATGGATCCCGAAACATGGCTAAGCAGTTACGAGATGGCAATGTCAATCCGCAACGCGTCCGAGAACCTCCAAGCCAAGTTCATGTATCTGATGATGTCGGAAGGAGCAGCAAAATTGTGGTTCACCAATCTGCCAGAGGGATCGATCAAGTCTTGGGAGGAACTGAAGACCGCGTTTATCAAACACTTTCACGGGACCTGCAGGAAATTATTCACTATTGATGATCTAGAACGATGCGTCCAGAAGAAGGGAGAATCGGCGCGCAGTTGGGTGCGCCGGGTTATGGAGATACTTCACTCATCCACGGATATCCAGCCCAAGGATGCACTACAGGCCATGGCAAAAACATGCAAGTATATACCTTTAGTGCAAAAGTTAACTCGCATGAAATCCAGTCGAAATGCGTCGGAAGTCACAATGGGAGAATTGATGGATGCGTGCAACAAACACGCTGCGACAGATACTACAGAAGAAGAAGCCGATGACAAGAAGACAAAAGCAAACACAAGCGGTAATGGAAGAACCGGCAACGGAACAGCGTCAGGTAACAATGGAAATAGCCAGAACAAGCGCCCTTTCGAAGGAGGCTCCGAGTTTGTCGCCAACACAGAAGCCGGGTCTTCGAGGCCAAGAGCAGAAGGAAATTTCAACGGAGGTAACCACAATGGAGGAAACTATCAAGGTCCACCAAGGCCGGGTAACAATTGGGACATATTCAGGATGGCATGTCCGAAGCACAGCAGGAATGGCAGGCCAGCTAATCACTCCCTAGAACAGTGCGCCGATTTACAAAGATGGAAAAATGAGGAAGTGCACAGAGCTATGCGAGGTGCAGGGCGGGGAGGAGGACCGGGTCCAGGGGCAAACCCGGGCAACGGCCCACCCCCAGCTGGTAACCCGGCGGCTGGAAATCAAGGTAATAACCAAGGGGGGGCAGGAGGCTTCCAGGCTAACCCCAAACAGTTGGGTCAATATCATGTGCATACCACAGGAGGCTCTAACAAGGACAAAAAGATACTGAAGCAAGCAGTCAACTCAGTTTCGTTAGCCGTCCCGAGATACTTGAGATGGTCAGAACAGGAGGTAACATGGAGCAGAAGGGATCACCCGGAAAGAGTGGAACACCCAGGAGTCTTGGCACTAGTAGTCGCACCGCAAGTTAATGGGTACGAACTGAAGAAGGTTTTAATGGATGGTGGAAGCAGCATCAATATACTGTATTGGGAAACCTTCCTACGCATGGGTCTCAAGGAATCTCAACTGCAAAAAAGCTCAACAGTTTTTCATGGGATAGTGCCGGGTCATTCAGCATGCCCCGAGGGAAAAATCGCGTTGGAGGTAGCTTTCGGAGAATCAAAGGATAACTATCGAATTGAGTGGCTCACCTTTGAGGTAGTGAAATTACGCAGCCCCTATCACGCGCTATTTGGAAGGCCGGCTTATGCCAAATTCATGGCTAGGCCGTGTTACGTATATCTACAGCTAAAAATCCCGGGTCCCAAGAAGACCATTACCATACATGGAAATCGAGACATAGCAGCTGAATGTGACGAAGGAGATGCAGCAATGGCCGAGCAGGCCTATAGAAAAGAAGAACTCAAGCATTACCGGTCTCAAGCAGACCCGGAGGATATAGCCACATCAAAAAGGCCGAGTACTGAAGGCGAAAGAACAAAATCCAAGGCAACGCAAGATGCTAAAATGGTGGCCTTAATCGAGGATGATTCCCCCAAGCGGCCCGCTGTAAAGGAAGAAGCTACACGGCCGCTTACAACCAGCCAAGTCATTGGAACACCCTACCCGGGTTGGCTAGCAAACCCGGTACTCATCAGGAAAAGGTCCAACATATGGAGAATGTGCATTGGTCAAGCCAGACCGGGACCAGTGCTTATGAGGAACTAAACAATGTAACGGGCAGCAGGTTTCAGACGCGCTCTTTTCCTACCCAGGGTACCTAAGGGGACTGGAAGGTTTTTAATGAGGCGGCCTGCTGATCCAAAATTTCTAGTATCAATAAAGAGATGGTTATCAAGTCCTATATCATTACATCCTGATTACAAGTAAGTAGTATCCCTGCGACATCGATAATTCAGTATCATCAAAAGCATCGATTGCATGTAGGTCTTGGGGGTTGGTTGCTCAGGTAACCAACCACTAACCCGAATGACCCGGCATAGATAGCTATAAGTTATAAGGGCCGATTACTCGCAAACGAGCACGGCTGCAATCTTATGACTGGGCAAAGAAGCCAACTTTTCTTGACTTTTCTTACTTAAGCTCGATGTGACTCGCACTAAAGTGGCATGATTCGTTCGCTTACGATTACAATCAGCCATGAAGCCCAATGGGACTTGCCTGACACTGTTCTCGTATGGATGTAACAACATGGTATCCACGCGAAAGCCGGCTTACAGTACAAGATAGTTAAAAGGGTCATCTAAACCACAAGTTTATGCAGAGTACAAGGCTAAAAGCCGGAAACTCAACAATTATAAAGCATAACTTCAGTACTTACATGGAATGGCTTTAGGTTTGCGACTCGGTAAAAAATAATTTGTTCTCTGAGAAAGGCCACACCCCCACTACTCGAACTTTGGGTCATGGGGGCTGGGGGACTTCGAAACAGAAACAAACTACTTGGCTATCGCAGTTCGAAAAACCTCACCATCCGAGTCTTGGGGACTTAAAGAAAAAGCCCACGTATTAAAACTCCTGGTACTCGGAAAACCGAGTCTTACAAGGGGAGCTAAAAAGAAAGCTGGGTATCAAGAACAAGTTCAAAAGAACAGACAAGATAGCACGATTATCAAAAGGCAGGGAAAGCCGCAAAAATATGTCACCGAATAGAAGTGCATTACAAGTTATGGCATTGGTATCAGAAGTGCACAAGCGCACCATTGGCAGGATAAATAGTTCAAATGAAAAGGCCCCACGTGATTAAGGTATTATGACATCATCACCCTACTCGGCCTCCTAAGTGCGATCTTCCGGGTCTTGCTCCTGGACCTGCTGCTTAGCTTTCCTGGCAGAGCCACCCGGACTCACCGCGCCAGGGCGGATAGGTGGAAGGACGGACGGTGTAGAGGCGGATGGCCCTGATTTTAACTCGGCCTCCCTCTTCGCGGTTGCCTCCTTCTTTTTGGCCGAGTGATCAGCCCACTTCTCCAAGAGGTCCAAGGGCAGGGGTGCTTCCTCTGTGATAACTTTGCCATCGGCGTCATACGCAGCCATTAGCGTATTCAGGTCCAAGCTATCGGCTAAAGAGGTAGCAGAGGGGCGCACTGCTGACTGAATGGCCTTGAAGTCCTTAGGCGTAAATTTGGCACCATCCGCCTTAAACTCGGGAAACCCGGATATTATCTTCGCCGGGTCAAGCTTCGGAAAGTAGGCTTTGGCCAAGGTCAATGCCCGGGTTATTCCAATTCGGCAGGACGAACGCTTCCAAAGTTCAATCCAGCCAGGCACAGTGGAGCAGGCTTGGACGAGATTCTCTTCACCCGGATAGGCTTCTGTGGGCCAATGTATGGCGTCCAATATAAATTTTGTGCCGGCAAAGAAAGTCCGGAGCACAGTCTTCAGGGTCCTAGCCTTGGCAATAGTATCTTCCTCTGGAGGTGCAAGGTTGGCACCTGCAGTTGAAACAGAAGCAAGAAGGTATCAGTAACCCAGAGTGGTGCATAACAAGAAGCATGAAATTAGTCGGCAGACAAAAACTTACTGAGTAAGATCTGGTAAGTGTCGGTGATTTGATCCGATAAATTCTTCAAGTCGGTCCGAGCGGTGAGGCACTTCTTCTTATATTTGGAAACATCCTTCTTCAAAGTTTCCATGTCATCCTCAAGGATTTCCCGTCGTTTTATCTCGGCAAGAAGACGTTGTTCGGTCTTCAGTAAAGTTTCATCAGACCGAGTTATCTGTGCCTGTAAGTAGAAAGGAAGGCAAGCATTAGTTGGATGTTATGATAAGATAAATTTGGCGTGAAGTACCAAGCATAACTTTTGCAAGTCATACTCGGAACTTGGGGACTAGATATGCAATGTGAGATGACAAGCGCTTTTACCTGGTGCTCTGCAGCCATGCGCTCTAAAATATCGCCCTCTGAAGCCTTCATGGTGAGGATCGTGTTCATCAATTGATCAAAAGTATCTTTACCCGTATCAGAAGACCCGGGGCCTTGGGAATTCCGAGAAGAGGTTTTCTTCTTAGAGGGAGGCGGAACCCGGGTCATTTGTGCATGGGAATCCGACACTCCTTCGGCACCCAAGGTTGTGGCTTTCTTCTTCTTGCTCGCATGGGAAGCGATTGGATACTCGGTTTCTTGGGCGTCCGGTTTAATCGGCGATGTTTGTTTTTCACCGCCAGACACGGCAGTAGTCTTATCGGCCGGGCTCCCCTGACCCGGGCCCTCGTCTTCCATGCCCTCTTGGTCGCTAACGACGACCGTGGCCCTGTAAATGTTATCAAGAAGCAGTTAAAATACGCGGTCAGGAAAGGGTGGTGAAGTGTGGAAGAGCATCCGGAAGGGGATCTTACCCGGTGTTCACCGCGAAGTCACAAGGAAACCCGTCATCAGACTCGGGAGAGGCTGAAAATTGTCAGGTTAGATGTCATATAAGGATAGTTCAAGGGGAATGTGCCGGTCGAGAGAAGATAGAATAATTACCAGCCCGCCGAGTGGGGGTCGAAGAAATACCCGGGTTGATGACGTTGTCACCCGGGTTATTTCGAGTTGACCTCCGCTTGATCATGGGCGACTCCTTCAAGAATGGCCAGTGGAATAATGTCAAAATAACTCAGGTATATCATTAAGGTGACGTGAATTGAATGCGAGGAGGGGATATGAAACCTTGGAAGTGGCCTCTTGAGCTTTTCTTTTGGATCCGGCTTTGGTTGCCGGTTCCGGTTCGTCTTCGTTGCTGGCAGATTCTACTTTGCCATCCGAGTTTTTTTCCTCATCATCCTCTTGTTCTGGAATATCATCAAAGTTATGGTTGAAAATGAAGGGGTTATGACGAGTTCAAAGGAACCAAATAAAATTCAAAGAGTACCTTCATCCGAGTGAACGGCCTCTTGCTCCTCTGGACTTTCGGAGCTAGGGGAGGCGTTGATTTTCCAAAAGTCGTCATCAGCCTGAAAGGTGTTAATACACAGGTTACCAACTGTATCAAGTGGAAAGAATGAAAGTAAGGGCGTCAGAGTCGGACTTTTACCTCAGGGGCGGGGTTTTCAAGCGTGAAGGGCTCTAACCCGGATATGTTCCGGATTACCTCGAGCTTTTCCGTCAAAAAACCTTTGATGGTTTTATGGGTGTCGCCAGGTGCGAAGATGTTATCGGAGTATCGGAGCGGATCGGAAGGTTCTCCTGAATACTCGCACATCAACTTTGTGCGGATGGAATTGGGCTGAATCCTAAAATCGACCCAGGTCTTTACTAGATTGAGCCCGATGAGGCCCTGGGCTGTAAGAGTAGCAATTTTGGCTAGCAAGGGTTGAATTGCCTCCCTATCCGAGTTAGGGGCGAAGGCACTAAACTTATCAGAAATATCAAGAAGACCCTCCGAGTAACCCGGCAGTTTCTTTTGGCCGGGTGGGGAAGTGTCCTGGCAGTAGAAGTACGAGAGCTGCCAATGCTTGACATGGGAATTGAGGGTGAGGGGTGGCATTAGAGAGTTTTTGCGGCGTTGGATCGAAACCCCGCCGCAAGTGAGAAGCGCCCCATCACCGCTTTCGCGGCATGGCTTGCATTGAAAAAGCTCAATAAAAAGAGCTAGACTTGGCGGAGTGCACAAGTAGGATTCGGAAAGGACAATAAAATGGGAAATATTTAGCACAGAGTTGGGTCCGATATCAAAGACACGAAGGCCGTAGTGGCTAAGTATGTCACGGAAAAAGGGGTGACCCGGTGGTCGAAAACCCCGGGTCACATGATCCACGAAACAGATTACCTCATCTTTGGTAGGGGTGGGCCGGGTCTCCTTACCCGGTACCCTCCACTGGATATTTTCCTGAGGAGGAAGAATTCCCAGTTCCACCAGCTCCTCCAACTTGGCCTTTGTGACCATAGATCGCGCCCAGTTGGCGGAAATGGTGTTGATGGCCTTGGCCTTGGCTGGGGTCTTCCCCTGTTTCTTGGGAGCCATATGGCTGACCTGCTGAGTACAAGGTAAGAAGAAAGTTAAGACATGAAAGTTGCGAGCCGGCTAAGTATAGGCCGGACAACATTGAGGTATGAAAAGTTACGGGAGATCCGGGTGTTAGCATGCAGAGCAAAGTTTGAAAGTTTCCGGGTATCAGGCATTGTGGTGAAATTTATGGGATCTAAATGATGAAGGAGCCTTTTGAATACAATGGACGGCGACTTAAGTTCCAGACGTGAATAAAAGTAGCTGAAAAGGAATGGTCTAGCCGGGTGATTGATGCGAAGGCGGAAAATTTGGGTGGTTCGAGCCTAGATTGGAAGTTTTATTTTTGGATTTGTGGCAAGAATAATGATTGTGGGTAGTAGGGGAGCGGATTGGAGCATGCGCTTTGTCCTTTGTGCGAGCTAGAAGAGTTTATGGGTATTCTAATTCGGCCTAGTCAAGAAATCCGAGGCGGGCCGATCTGGATCTAAACTGAGGAAAAAATCAAAGGTTGCGAGGGCAAATTGATAGGTGCAAAAGATTTACCGGAGGAGATCTGAGGGAAGCCTTGCGGAGGCAGATGGCGCAGGCTTGGTGTCCCTTCGCGGTTCTTGGTGGGCCGGATGAGGATTCGCCGGCGGATCTTGGCGGCGGCGCGGGGCGAATGGTGGCGGAACGTAATCTCCGGGCGATGGGTTCCGGTGACGAGCGCGGGATTTCCGTGGTGGTGCTCAGGGAGAAGGAGAGCTCAGAGGGAGAAAGGAATGGAATGGAGGAAATGAGCCGTTAGGGTTCGGGTCACTCCTAAGGGGCTTTTTTATAGTGCAAATGGATAAGCTCGGTTTGGTGAGTGGAAGCCGAGAATTGTGGGGGTAAACGGCTATTTATTTAAAGTTTCTGCGAGATGTGCGCCAAGTATTGAGCAAAGCATCCGGATAAAAGGAAGAAGGGGATTCGTCCCGTGATGACGGGATTGGTTATCGAGCATAGGATCTTGGTATTATTATTATGGTTTGGACCCAGAAGTTTGAACCAAGGTGTTTGGAAGGAAAGCTGGGGTTATTACATGGCCGCCAAGGAGCAAGGCCTAGCTGAATATCAAAACATCTTAACCCGATCTTCATATACCCGTATGATCGATATCTTTGCAGGGAATAGCAAGCGCTTCAAGGAGATCCGTGAAGCCCAGGCTATTCTGGGGACTACTGACAGGGGGATGCTAACCCGGTAGGCCAAGATCCAAGGAATAACCCGGCTCAAGGGATGATGTGCAGGATCCGGCTAAGGATAGGGAAACTTGTGAAGGCCCAAGCTTGTAGGCCCAATGACCCGGATTGTGGGTTACTGTAAAGGCAAGTTAGGGTTAGTGCGCCGTGTCCGGGTAGGATTCAGGATATGCCTTGTAGAACAAGCCAGGGGGTACGGGTGCTTTATAAACCGACCCCCGGATGTAGTTTAGACAGAGATCCAAGAACCCTAGCAATATCGCGTGATATCGAGTATCCAGTGTAAACCCTAATCGAATTATCGTATCGAGAATAGAGATCCGGCGACTCCGATTGCCGGCTATCAGATCAAGTTGTACCATGTCTTCCCTTGAGCTAAACCCTCTCCCAAACGCCTGTGTCGACTTGCCCCAAGATCAGTTACCCCTGGTAACATCTGCCGTGATTATCCCACGACAGGAGAAGAAAGATCGACGACATCGGAGCCACGGGGGCAAAAAGGGGGCCTCTCACGCGACCAAGGAATCTGGCCGCGTGGAGGGTCCTCTTTGCCACCTGGTTGGCCTTTTGGCCCTCTACTTTGGCCCATGGTCTTCGTCTCGAAAATTCTGAACCATGCTCTTTGGCCTTGCCCTTTTTGGAGTCTCGAAGCTCCCGGAAAGTCTGAAACACTAAAAAGTACGTTTTCTGGAAAAACAGGGTTAGAACCAAAAGAAGGGGGATTGTTTAGAAAATCCCCCAAATCATTATAAAACATGAATATAAGTTGCTAATATGTAGGAAAAACAAGTAATAACATGCAAAGTTCATGTATGCATTTTACATGCATCACCCGTTCAAACCCTAACCTTCTTAAACACTTTAGGTCGGTGTGGGGCAGGTTTAAAGGGGGTTCAACCACAACCTATGGATCAAGAGAACACCGCTTATACAAGGAGGGGAAGCCCTAGCTCCATCACATCCATCTCCATAGACTCCACCCGGAGGGCTACCGCCTCCACACCACCATAACCGCCGGAGGGCTGCCTCTCAACGCCATATCCACCACCAATGCTTCATCTTCAACATCACCAAGACACCCAAGCAAGAGGAGGAGAAGGAGACCGCACTGCCATCACGTCGTTGCCATCACCGCGCCGCCATCTCCATCCACCTCTCCAACTGTCTCTTTTGTTTAGTATTCCTAAGATTAAACATGATGATGATGTACTCAATGATTTGCTATTCATCTATGTGTGAGTAATTTATTTATTTCTAGGTTGAGGTATGATCTAGTACGCCACCCTAAACTTTGGGCATGATCTAGTATTTGCTTTCTCTTAGTGAGTTAATGTGACCCTTTCAGGTTGTGTGCTAGCATTCTATGTGTGACAATGGCGTAGGTTTATGTGTGCACACGTGTGACACCCGGTAATCATAAGAAACCACTTTTATCTCAAGACATTTCTTATAAATTTAGCAGATGAGTATCACTTGGTTGCCCCTCTAGTACTAGTAAAACCGAATGCCTAGACACCACTTTTATTCTAGTCAATCCCCACAAGTACAACCCCCTTCTTACTTTCAATTTTGTCTTTACTTTATTTAGTTTTATTGTTCTTATTCTTTGAAATACTCAATCTACAACTCCAAACACAAACGACACTTTTCTTGCTTGTTTAGACTTAAGGATAATTTGCAGGCACAAACGAAGGTAGATGATAAAAGCTAAAAACACTAGACCATTTCCATAGGTCCACTGTGGTTCGTTGCTCGTTACCTAGGTATTGTATGTTTGGCTCGTAGAAAAAATCATGGTACGGTCGTTAATACCGTGAATAACCACCGTACCAGTGATCGTTAAAGCATTCGGGGTACTTAAAAAACTTCTTTTCTCAAATTTTGCACTTGGGACCTGAAATGTTAGTTCTGGCGGTACTAATAGTAAAAGGTTAAGCAAAAAATTTCTTCTCCTCCAATGTGTTTTCAATACTAAAACAAAAATAAAATGAAATATTTATCATGGATTGCCTCCCATGTAGCGCTTTGTTTTCGGTCGGTCAGCTCGACCGCAGTGATGTTCAACTGGGCTTAGGAACTTGTGTGCCCATTCCAAAGTAGTTTGCCTTCGAAGTTATGGTTCCATAATCATAGACCTTTCATCTCTTCTTCCTCGGAAAGGCAATGATTTATCAAGTCGAGAAGGTAATGTAACCCTCACGTTTCCTTCATGTAAATTTATCAAGTCTTTAATGGTAATTAAAAAAATGGTCTACCAAGTATTATAGGTGCTATTGGATCTTCAGACATGTCTACTATAACAAGATCAAGGAGTGCATGACTCCCTCTAATTGTTACTACTATATTTTCTTTAATAACCACATCTTGCTTGACGGTTGAATCAGCTAAATGGAGTTTAAGTTCATTTATATTATAGTTACCCAAATTTATCTCATGAAACAATATTTTAGGAATCGTAGAAACACTTGCACCAAGATAACATAGTATAGTTATCTCAATGACACCTAAATGTATCTTAATAATAGGATCAAATATGCGTTCTAATTTGGCTGGTTATTTCTCAAATATTTTTCTATATTCTAATTCTAGCTTACGAACTCTATAAGCAACTTGGTTAACAAATTCTTTATATTCTTCTTCATTATCGTCTTCAATTGATGCATTCTTTATACTTACCATCTTCACAAGATCTTCGTTGCTATAATCCAGCTCTTCTGGTGCATCTTCTGTGCTTCTCATCATCTTCATGCCTGCAACTGGATTGAGCTCCAGTTTACCTACGAATTCTGCTAGAATCAAAGTTTGACTCTCAGCTATCTTGGCCATTTGTGTCTCCACGGTCTTGTTTCTTTCCTGGAGTATCTGCAAATCAGTTTTTATAATTCTAACTTTTTGAGTTAGCTGACCAAGTATATTATCATGATTCTCAACCATTTTAGAAAAATCACTGTTTTGTTCAGTTTGACAATTTATAAAGGATTTAAGTGTTTTCTCAAGTGTCTGCCTGTTGCCGTTGTTTGCTCCATTGTTGTAGTTGCTATTGTTTCTGATGATTTTGTCCAGAGTTCGTACTATTCTATACAGGGTTATAAGTATTACGAGATATAAAATCTATTTCTTCAATTTGAGCATTGGTGATGGCATTTACCGGAGCTTCATTTTTATGTTTAAGAACAAAGAGTATCTCATCTACCTTTGTTGTAAGCTCTTTATTTTTTCTTTCAGTGACTGTATTTACCTTCTTGGTGTTCGTTCTTTCAATATGCCACTACCCACTGAGCATGATTGTCTTGAATATCATCAAGTAGCTTGTGCTATCTCAATCTCTTTTCCCAGAATGTTCGTCCTGCAGCTGTATCAAGCATAGACTTGAACATGGGTTTAAAGCATTCTAAAATAAATGGAGTATTAACCATGAACGGGGTAATGGGCTGATGAGGGAGAAATACAGAGGGGGGAGGTAGAGGATCTCACATCGATTTACTCCCGATTCCTCGCCCTTCGACAGCAGCCCTGCCGTGCGCCCCCCGCCTTGGAGGCGCCTATGACAAAGGATGCAAAATCGGTGCGTATCCACTTGCTTTGCTGTAGCCCATTATACCAATATTTTTTTGCCTCTTTGCACCGCATGACGTAAATAATACGATATCTGGTCGGGGTGAAATTCACTTTAGAACATGGAAGCATGTAACAAGCTTCCTCCAGATTTTTTTTGTTGGAATGTAAAAAAAAATCCGAAACAAACTTACAACAATTTTTAAAAAATCAATTTTTGTATAACATTTTCAATTGTGTTTATACCACATATTCAAACCCGAGAGCCTATGCTCCCGT
Organism: Alopecurus myosuroides; assembly: GCA_028641055.1. Lineage (NCBI taxonomy): Eukaryota > Viridiplantae > Streptophyta > Magnoliopsida > Poales > Poaceae > Alopecurus > Alopecurus myosuroides. Next base: position 33,085,376 of record CM054061.1, read on the forward strand.
GTGCCAAAACACATGTGGCTTAAAAGAGTCCCCTACTAATAAGAAAACAAAAATAATTAAATATTAGGTACTACGGAGGAAATTGCACATAACACCAACTATTGGGGCTTTCGTTGCACCAAACCACAACTCTAATTTTTTTGGTACAAAACACCAATGTTTGGGGTAATTACTTGCACAGAACACAAATCCAGTGATTACCCTATTTGACGAGTAATTAAGCACATATACCCACCTGTTTATGAACTGGTCGATCTTCCAACAGAGAGCGCGTGACAAGAACAGACCCGGCGATGGCGGCAGCATTAGAAAATATCCATTATGCAAAAAGCATTAGGAAATATCTACATAACTCAACATATCTATACAACTGCATTCAGCTCTGATGATGATCCAAATCATGAGCTCAATATGGAGTCTTCAAAATTTGACAATATTGGTGTTCCCAAGTACTTAATTATCCGTCAAAGAGGGATTTGTGTTCTGTGCAAGTAATTACCCCAAATATTTGTGTTTTGTGCTATAAAAGTCCGGAGTTGTGGTTTGGTGCAACAAAAGGCCCAATGGTTGGTGTTATGTGCAATTTCCTCGTTACTACGAGTAGTTCCTTTCAGACCAAATTTTTTGGAAAACGCTAACCACCAGGGGAACGCGCCGCGCGATCCCCCGCCTCCGCACGTCGCCGCGTGTCCCTGCGTGGGAGCCCACGATTGGCTGGACATCCCACCTTATCTCTTCCTCTTTTCTTCTCTAGCGTACACGGAACCAGAACCAGGAAAATGCCTCCCTCCCTGCGCGAGCTCCTCCTACCATGGCCGCAGTCGCCGCCGAGCTTCTACCCCATGGCCGCCGACGACGAAGACCATCCCGAGTACCCTCCCTGTTTCTGTTCCTGCACCCTCCTTCCACCACCTTCCGCTCACGACGAGCTCGCCTCAGGGAGCGGGAGCTCCATTGCCGGCTAACAACGCTTCCACCTCGACCCTCTCAGAGCTCGACGGCTTGGCTCTGCTCCGGCCAGGGGCACCTCTAGAAGATCCGCCTTGTTCTCTTTCGCGTGGACACATGGTACCCTGGTCCCCCGCACATCCGCTGTGCCAAGGTCGCCGCCGGCCAGCTCCGGGGGACGGCTGCCATGGGCGTGTTGCGGCCAACCTCCTGGCCGCCCCGTGCACCATGCACCAAGCCGCCATAGGCGCCCGGCCTCGACTCCCACCGTCCTCCACTACACATCGTGCAGATTCATTCCACCTCTGTTTTTGAAGCCCACCACCGGTGCTCCAGCATCACTCTAGCGGTGCTCCAATAGAGCTTGACGAAGACATGGATCCTGGACCCTGCGGGTAAGGACACCCCGTCTCAGGCCCAAGGGTAAGGCCCAAGAAGAGGAGCCCTTGGAGTGTTCCAGAAGGCCCACGTGAAGCCCACCCGCAAGACTTGCGGGTCAAGACAAAGACTCCTATACATAATCTTTTAGGACTCATGTAACCCCCTCCTAGCTGCATATATAAAGCGAGGAGGGAGGAGAGAAAAGGGGGACAAAAACCAATCTAGAGATCCAATCTAGAGAGAGAAAGATACAAGCCACAACTAGACTAGGCAATACACGGGATACCCCATACGCCTCACCATGGCATCGCCATTGTAAACAGCTCGACTATTTCGCCATAATACAGATCAGACAAGCAGGAGTAAGGGTTTTACCTCTATGAGGGCCCCGAACCTGGGTAAATCTTTCTCCTTGTTAGCCGTCGAGACTATCAGCGCGTACATCGTTCCTCTACTCGAAACCCTACCGGTTCATCCGAGGGATTTGTTGATACGCAACTTCGACAATTGGCGCCGTCTGTGGGAACGACACGCGCTGGATCTACGGTCTCGCCGGCCTCATCTACATCAAGCTTCGGATCCTCGACCCAATGGATTCGATCTACGTCGGCTCCTTCAACTTCATCGAAGCCGGCATCACGCACGGTTTTCACCGTATACATCGACATCGTTCTTCACGCGCAGGCTGCAGGACAGCAGCAACGTGCATATTGCGGATGTCATAAACGGCTGCTAGAAACTCACATGGAAAATTCCTTCGGTGGAAAGATGCGAAATCAAATTATCTACCGTCTCCAAAAAGAATCGGCGAATTCCGATGGTTAGATCTCCGTGGATGACCCGAACACCGAAGCCCTGTCAGAATCTGACGGAACTCCGCGCGACTTCGGGAAAACAATTCTCACAGTCGACTCGGAAATCAATTAGACAATCACACCGTTGAACAGCTGCGGAATACAGTCCCGCACCACTCCGTCTTTTTTGAGCCAATTCCAACGGTTAGATCTCCGTCAGCGGCTCGCGCACTGCGACACGTTTGGGATCTCTGCAAGTCCACGAATTCAAGTCGTAGATCCGGTTTCGTCAATCTGCGAGTCGACACAAAGGTCAATCAACAAAACATGGCGACTCGCCATACTAGTCCCGGGGGCTCGACATCAACATTGTCCTCCGTGTACATACAACAAGCATCGCGACTCCGCCGCGTCGACTCGGTCCGCCGCGTCGAGTACTTCGGGCGAACATCACGACTCCGCCGCGTCGAGTCCTTCGGGCAAACATCGCGACTCCGCCGCGTCGACTCGGTCCGTCGCGTCGAGTCCTTCGGGCGAACATCACGACTCCACCGCGTCGAATCGGTCCGCCGCGTCGAGTCCTTCGGGCGAACATCACGACTCCGCCGCGTCGACTCGGTCCGCCGCATCGAGTCCTTCGGACGAACATCACGACTCCGCCGCGTCGACTTGGTCCGCCGTGTCGAGTCCGTCGGGCCAACATCGCGACTCCGCCGCGTCGACTCGGTCTGCCGCGTCGAGTCCGTCGGGCAAACATCGCGACTCCGCCGCGTCGACTCGGTCCGCCGCGTCGAGTCCTTCGGGCAAACATCGCGACTCCGCCGCGTCGACTCGGTCCGCCGCGTCGAGTCCTTTGGACAAATATCGCGACTCCGCCGCGTCGAATCGGTCCGCCGCGTCGAGTCCTTCGGACAAATATCGCGACTCCGCCGCGTCGACTCGGTCCGCCGCGTTGAGTCCTTCGGACAAAGATCGCGACTCCGCCGCGTCGACTCGGTCCGCCGCGTCGAGTCCTTCCGACAAACATCGCGACTCCGCCGCGTCGACTCGGTCCGCCACGTCGAGTTCTTCGGACAAACATCGCGACTCCGTCGTGTCGACTCGGTCCGCTGCGTCGAGTACTTCGGGAAGCATGGCGACTCCGCCGCATCGAGTCCTTCGGGAAGCATCGCGACTCCGCCGCATCGAGTCCTTCGGGAAGCATCGCGACTCCGCCGCGTCGACTCGGTCCGCTGCGTCGAATCCTTAGGGAAGCATCGCGACTCCGCCGCGTCGACTCGGTCCGCCTCGTCGGGTCCTTCCGAGAAAGATCGCGACTCCGCCGCTCAACTCCGCTACATCGAAACCTCTTGACTAATCGTCTTGGGGGCTGTCCTTCGCCACAGCCACACTCGTTGCTCGGGGGCTATGCTGCAAAGTAGACGCACTCGAGAATTTGCCGCAGCCGCACTAGACACTCGGGGGCTGAGACGCGAAATAGCCGCACTCGTCATTCGAGTCCGGTTCATCGATTCCGGCAATATCACTCGGCACCGCCTCGTCGACTACGACAGTGTCATAGAAAGATAAGTTCCTCTCATACGAGTCGACATATTTACCTTTTTATTTGTTTCTAATCTGATGTGAAGCTACACCTGACGCTCGGGGGTTGCGCCCCGTAAACTACATGTATACTCGACACCCGTCATTTTACGCGTTACACTACCATATTTACGCGCTACAACCCGAGTAGCTGATACTACCTGACGTCGACCCTTGACTCCGACCCGGTTTGCAGCAGCAACTGACAGGTCGGCAAGGAGCGTAGACAATGGTTGTCAGGCTAACGAAAGGGCACAACGTACGATGCAAAAGTGTCACGTAGGATCAAATAATTGCCTACCAACAGGCCATACTCGACTCTGCGAGTCGATAAATTGTTGGTTCACAACCAAGATTAACCCGAGCAACAATTTGTTCCGTACATTTTGCTATACACAGCACTACTATTACATTATTTAACCATATACGATTATATGGCTGCAACTGCAACGCAGGAACCGCAACATCGACACATCCTCCGCTCGGAGTCGACACATACCCTCCGCCGGAAGTCGACGCATGTCCTCCTCCGCGAGCCAACAGAAGACAAGCACAATGAGTTTAGCTTCAGAACAACTTGAGCATATGCCCGACTCTGCGAGTCGAACATAGCCTCGGGGGCTACTCCCATCGGGAGCACTGCCGTGCACCCGACAAATCGAAGAAGCAACGTTACAAGATCTTTGAGTCTATGCCCGATTACAAATAACCGCACATAGACTCGGGGGCTACTCCCATCGGGAGTGCTGGTCGTTCAACCGACGAGCGCTACACGCTCACTCGACATACTCCCATCGGGATTATCTAACACGCTGGCCGCGTATCTGAGGAGCTCTGTCAGATTTCTTCGTACAGATCCTTATTGTGGTCGTACAGACCGCATATTAACTCGGATGAAGAAACGCAAAACATCAAACTTGTCCGTCTCGACGAGGCGCATATGACAACGCGGGCCAATTCGCGAAATCAGAACATCTTGAAGACTTTTCGGGTCCATCTTCTTGTGTGGACTAGGTGGCTGGGCGTCCGCGTCAACTACACGACTTCCACGTCGTCGTGCGACTCCGCCACGTCCACGTCGACGTCATCCGCCTCGTCGACTCCGTCCGCCGTGTCGAGTACCTCCACCGCGTCGACTCCCTCCGCCGTGTCGAGTACACCTCCACCGCGTCGACTCCCTCCGCCGTGTTGAGTACACCTCCACCGCGTCGACTCCGTCCGCCGTGTTGAGTACATCATCCGCCTCGTCGACTCCGTCCGCCGTGTCGAGTACATCTCCACCGCGTCGACTCTGTCCGCCGTGTCGAGTACACCTCCACCGCGTCGACTCCCTCCGCCGTGTTGAGTACACCTCCACCGCGTCGACTCCGTCCGCCGTGTTGAGTACGTCATCCGCCTCGTCGACTCCGTCCGCCGTGTCGAGTACATCTCCACCGCGTCGACTCTGTCCGCCGTGTCGAGTACATCTCCACCGCGTCGACTCCCTCCGCCGTTTTGAGTACACCTCCACCGCGTCGACTCCCTCCGCCGTGTTGAGTACACCTCCACCGCGTCGACTCTATCCGCCGTGTTGAGTACACCTCCACCGCGTCGACTCTATCTGTCGTGTTGAGTACACCTCTACCGCGTCGACTCTATCCGTCGTGTTGAGTCAGCTCCACCGCGTCGACTCTATCCGCCGTGTCGATTACATCTCCACCGCATAATTACGTCATTGCGCATCTCATAACACGAAATCTCTTTCGTATAGGCACATCAAGACGCGAAATTTCATTCGCATAGTCACCCTGACACGAAATCTCTTTCGTATGGGCACATCAAGACGCGAAATTTCTTTCGCATAGTCATCCTGACACGAAATCTCTTTCGTATGGGCACATCAAGACAAAATCGCGAGTGTGCGGCTCCCGCAACTCTACCACACGATGTATTTACACATCCTTATCCTGGATCGTTCGGCCGACTAGGCACATCCGGATGCCGTATTCTCTCGAGTACGAAGGTAAGACCCAAAAGATCTCTCTTGAGGGCCTGGAATCGCACTCAAGCTGCGTCCTCCGGTATGATTCCGTGTCAACAACACGAAGAAAAATCCCAGCGGACGCGCCGGGTACCCCCATAGGTTAAGTTCGACTCGATAAGACCACAACGGCCCAGTCGCAACAATCACCTCATCGGGTTCGAGTCGGAGGTCTTGAACCTGTGTAGGCCAGAATTATTTTTGCCCTAGTTGCAATTAATTGGCCCTGATCTTTCGGGAGAGCCAAGCTACTGCGCCATATCCTTCTGCGATAAAAAGCCATAAAGACAGGCACTTGTATTACTCGATACTCGGGTATAAAAACTCATTACACAGGGTACGCGCCCTCTAAACAGGAAATCAACCATACTGGTTATTCGAAAGAAAGAAAGACCGAAAAAGGTTTGACCGTCTACTCGACTTGAAAAATCCCACTCGAGCAAACGCTCGGGGGCTACTGACGAAGACATGGATCCTGGACCCTGCGGGTAAGGACACCCCGTCTCAGGCCCAAGGGTAAGGCCCAAGAAGAGGAGCCCTTGGAGTGTTCCAGAAGGCCCACGTGAAGCCCACCCGCAAGACTTGCGGGTCAAGACAAAGACTCCTATACATAATCTTTTAGGACTCATGTAACCCCCTCCTAGCTGCATATATAAAACGATGAGGGAGGAGAGAAAAGGGGGACAAAAACCAATCTAGAGATCCAATCTAGAGAGAGAAAGATACAAGCCACAACTAGACTAGGCAATACACGGGATACCCCATACGCCTCACCATGGCATCGCCATTGTAAACAGCTCGACTATTTCGCCATAATACAGATCAGACAAGCAGGAGTAAGGGTTTTACCTCTATGAGGGCCCCAAACCTGGGTAAATCTTTCTCCTTGTTAGCCGTCGAGACTATCAGCGCGTACATCGTTCCTCTACTCGAAACCCTACCGGTTCATCCGAGGGATTTGTTGATACGCAACTTCGACAGAGCTCCATAGGTGCTCCGGAAGGCCGACATGAGGGTCTCGTGTTTTGGGGTTTTTTTACAGCGATTTTTGCTACATACACGTATATTTTTTACTATTTTTGTACAAATTTTTTGTTACTAGAACTCCGGTAAAATTTCCAGCGAGGTTATTTTTTTTGCAATAATACAACATTTTTTTGCTATAACACGTGTAATGTTTTGCTTTTTTTTAACAATTTTTTTGCTTCGACATTTTCCCGGCAATGAACTGTTGCTACTGTAGTTTTTTTTTTTGCTACGGGATCTCCGGCGAGATCTCCGGTAAGGTCTTTATTTTTTTAATATTTTAAGACGAATTTTTTTTCTACATAGGAGCAAAAGCGGGGTATTTTTTTTGCTACAGAGAAAAAACGGATTTTTATGCTAAAAGCTGACACGTGCAGCGGGACCCGGGGATGGAAAATTTTCATCCCGGGACGTCCAGCACTGCCTTTTTTTTCACAAAAAATGACACACCTATGTGTGTACTCTCTCCGTCCTCAATTAATTGTCGCAAAGTTTGATAAGCGGACAATTAATTTGAGACAGGGAGTATTTGATGTGCCGCGTGCCGTTTCGTACTCCAAAGTTAAAACGCCGGGTCGCTAAGTTCAAACAACCAACTGGCAGCAGGGCGCGGATACCGCCTCCGCCCAATCCCATTCGCCGCCGAACTCGCCGCGCTCTTCCCCATTCTTTCCCTCCCAGCGGCGAAACCAAATCCGCCGCAGTTTTCCGTTCCTCCGGGAGCAGGCCCTCCGAGTGCTCAGCGTAGCCGGTTTGGGGTTGTGGGGGTGGTCAACTGGTCGTGGAGGGGATTGGGATGGGGCCGCCGCACGAGGTGGTGGAGATCAGCTCCGACGACGATGAGGCGGGATCCGGGAAGTGGTCCGTCTCGCCCAGCACCCTCGGCTGGATCACGAGGCTCCGCGACTCGCTGCCGCCAGTGCCGCGGAACAACAAGGGCAGGCGTGGCAGCGTTCGCGTCGGGGACGATGGCGCCGCCGCCGACGACGACTGCGTGATTCTCGACGGCGAACCTCACAGTCCGGTGGCCGCCGCTGCGGGCGCGAAGGGTAGGAGCGCGGTGGATGCCGCCGCGGACGAATTGGAGATCGTTGCGTTGAAAGGCGAGGTAGTACATGAACTGATTTTCTTCCAAACTCATCCGAATTGCCTTTGCATTTGGGCCATACCTATCTTAGAGCCATGGAGCCATCGGGCATTTGTATTTGTTACTACTTTAGAATCAAAATTTAAATTTTGGGTTCAGAGAGTACAGGGATATCTACAAGAAACTTTAAAAGTGCTAAAAATAAAATTTGCTCAGCTAACCAATCTCTGAATCTTTGAGCACATTTTGCTATCTGTAGTTCTGGTGGTACCTTTGTCAATTAAATTCGACAAGCAAGATATTTTCTTTGTACAACTTATCTGCATTTACCTGTGGTAGTTGACTTACAATTAGATGGTATGCTTCTGCAGATAGCATGCAAGGACTTCCCTCACTCACGCCATGTATGTTCTGAATTTCCCTTCGGCACTACTTCTCACGTTAAGCATTGCGGCATGGTAAGGAGCAAGAATTTTTTACTCCCTGTATCTGATGCTGATGGCAATATTATTACAATGAATATTGTAACAGAGTAGACTAGTTTAGCTTTTTTAATACCATTGAGGTGTTCTTTTTCAATTGCAGTGCTACTGTTTTGTATGTGATGCTCCAGCTCCATGCAAGTATTGGGGCAAAGGGCTACCAAATGATGACCATTGCCATGCTACTGACAAGGAACCAAAGTGGAAAGAACTAAGGCAGTCATTCAAGTGCAAAACTCTGCCAGCACATTATCCAGAAAAACTCACGCATGTTGTGTACCCAACTACTCTATCACCGAGACAAAAGGAATTTTACGAGGGTTACATACCGGAGGAGTACAGAGGGGAGGATGAAGGGGGGTACTTCGAGCCGGACGATGAGGCTACGGTGTGTGTAAGGAACCTTCACGATGAAATTGACAGTGAGGACCTTGCAGAGCTCTTCAAGGATGCTGGAATCGTCCTGTCCTCGGAGGTGAGCTTTCTTAATTTTCCTTGTCCAGAAATCTATATATGGCAATACTTCCTCAAATTCTTTATTCGTTGTATAAATTAGCTATTCATGCGATATCTGTTTCTTCAGTGTTGTTGAATTTTTGCAGTTCGACAATACAGTTACTAGGACATGTATGGGTGTTCTCTTTGATCTAAAACGCAGTTTCTACTTTGTGCCTGTGCAGATCATCTACGACAGGGAAACATGCCAGAGCTGTGGATATGGATTCGTCACCATGAAAACTGTTCAGGAGGCTGAGAACGCTGTGGAGTTATACCATCGTGTGGTGAGTATATTTCATAAATGATAACATGATGCGGTTAGCCTCCTTAAGTTAAAGGGGGCCTATTCTTTTTATCTTAGTTGCATCTCGTGTGCTCGTAGTTGAGCAAGCAATTTCTACGCTTGCACTATGTATGAATGTTTGCACCCAATTTGCATTTTCAAATTTTTCCTATAATAGATTTCTATGGTAATGTGATGTGGTATTGGTTTCCCATTCTAAATCATTTTCATGTCAGCTAGCTTTATCAAAAGTAAAAGAACAAGACAGCGCCTAGCTTCTGATTTGAGGAACACCTTAATCTGAAGCCAACCTAATCAGCCTCTTCCTTTTTTTTACTTGCTTAATCATTCATATACATTATAGTTTTCATTTATAAAATATATCTGTTTCGTCAGTATTGTTGGGTAGCAGTTAGATAAATATAGTTAGTTGGACCAAGCATATGGAATGTGTGTTTTCCTGTATTAACGTGGTACTGGTTTCTGGTTTGCATACAAAATCATTTAGTGCCCTTAGTCTGAGATTTAATGATCACCTTAATCTGATGTACTGAACTGAGGCCAACCTAATCGGTCCCTGCATTCTGCTAACTTTGTTTACTAGCTTGTCATTGATATGCTATCTAAATATGTGATTCTTCGGCAAGATTCGTTTCTTTTAGCTGTTATTACTTGTGGAGCCCAGTGTCACGTATAATTCCGATGCTGAAGAATGTACAAAATTTCATGCTTTGCTGATTGAGCATTATATTGTGGACAATTCAGGAGCTGTACGGAAGGTTCGTCACTGTGACTATGGCGTCTGCTACCACTAGTCCTACAGGCTCGCCACTGTCTTCCCGTAGATCGTCGTCTTCTTCATTCAAGATCTACGTGGGCAATCTGCCCCGGGAGGTGGGTGGATATGAGCTGAAGAAGCTGTTCAGCGGGTGCGGCGAAGTGGTCCATGCCAAAGTCCTCTACAACGGAAAAGAAGCTCGAGGGCGCTTCCGGGGATTCGGTTTCGTCACAATGGCTACCCAGGAGGGAATAGAGGACGCCATTTGGGACCTCAACAATGAGGTCGGTGTATTGCCTAGCTGGTTTCCCTGACTATTTCCTACAATGCTTGACCGGCTGATTTTATGTTTTGGCTTTGAGTTGTGCAGGTTTGGAAGGGACATAAGCTGCGAGTGCGAGTTGCAAGAGAGGAGGAAGGGCCACGGTGAGGCTTTCAGGTGCCAGGAGCATCATGAACACTTCTGATGATAGGTCTAGAATCATTCAGAGACTTCATTAGCTTGCTTGCCATGCCTCATCGAATTTAATGTGACGATCTGGCTGCCGCCGCTGCTCGTGCCTGACGACACCGACGAAGAGCAAGATTTATCCATCGTCGTGATCGCCGGTGTGATGTTGTCGATGACCATCGATCCGCGCGTCAGTTGGTTGGTATCTCCTGGCACGCTTCAAGACGGTCTTGTCTGCTCACCGACACCTCGGATAAATAGACTGGGAGTGTGGATCGACGGGAGTTCTCGAATGGGATTAGGATACAGCGACCAGTTCAAGTTTCGTCAGTGTTCGGATGAGCTCGCACGTTTTTTTTTTTTTTTGATTGAGAATTTGAGCTCGATTGTAGAGAGATGCGAACAATGGTAGGCTTTCCGGGCCACCTCGAGATACCAGCTCAGTCACAGTCCGTCGTAAAATGCAGTAAACACCAGTCCTCCAAAAGAAAAAAGAAAAATGCAGTAAACACCACATGTTGCAAAAAAAAGAAAGACTAACCAATTTTGTTTTGGCAATATTCAGAATTTTGAACCGTACGTATCCTCAAACTCGCATGTATCCCTATTATTATTTTGGTCACTTTCTGCTCTTTGGCGATACCCAAGGATAAAATCTATTTGATACCAAACTGAAAATCCACTAGATGTCAATTAGTCACCCAAAAAATTATTGACTTACGAATTTGCAAGGGCTATAATGCATATGCTTAAAAAGAAAATGTACACTACACTAAACGAAAAAAGGGTCTCTCGTACTACCACGTTATGAGTCGACGGCGTGATATGTTTCCAACTTAATATATTCCATATATTTGGGTTCAAAAAAATTCCGAAAGCAGAAAGTGTCCAAATATAAACAAAGCATCCTTAGAATTATTAGGTAGTGCATCCTGTTAGACTTTAAGCAACATTAGGTATTAACACAAACATTAACTAATTGCACTTAATTAAACACCTAATTAACATGGTACAAAATAGGATCAGCGTAGTTGTAATCCCTCCGTATCAAAATAAGTGTAGTTGAAATGGGCTAAAATGGATGTATCCGGTACTATAATACATCTAGATCCATCCACCCCAATGACACCTATTTTGAGACGGAGAGAGTAGTTATTCAGAGGAGGCGGAAGCTGGACGATATAGATGTACTGAACACCGCTGGCACTACCCTGCAATGATCCTCGCTCTTCCATCCCTTCAGCGCCACCTTTTTTAAGCAAGGAAAAACATTTCCCTTAATTCATTAAATAAGAAAGAGTTTGAGAACAAGGTTTAGATGTTACAACCCAAATGCTACACCCGACAATTACTCTCCTGGCATTTGAAGACCCAAGTGCTTAGCGCCCGGAAGAACCCAAGAATAATGGGTGGCTTGCTTTATGCGAGCAAGGACTACGGAGGGCACGGTGCTAACGTTCTTAAAAACTATTTGATTCTGTTCGTTCCAAATCTACCACGAATCCAACATGACGAGGGTCACTAAGGCCTTTTTTCTTCCGTGGAGGGCATGGAGAATGTGACCCCACCAAGAGTGAATGTCCTCGTATGCGGACCATTCCGACGGTGTGTAATCATTTAGCCCAAGTCAATCTTGGACCATCCCTCAAATATGTATTGTGCAGCGGCAAGTGAAGAGAGGGTGACACGTTGTTTCATCTTCTCGGCGACAAATTCTACCATTGGGCCAGCCCCTATTCCAAACGGTCCGATGTCCACACCCTATTTTGAATCATGAGCCACGAGAAATACTTTTTCTTTGGGAGAATTCGGCCTTGTAGGCTAATGAACAAGAGTGAGTGCCCCATGAGGTAAGTTTACAAACGGCCAGGTCTGGTGTGTTGTCGGTGAGGTGGAGTTTTGAGGTGTAGTACCAAAGTCTCCTAAGCTCTTGCAGGCGATTAACGGAGAGGCCGCGGGAGATGTCAATTTGTAGAATCTCCGTGTCTTCAACTAATACTCCACTTCGAGAGCGCGAATACATTAACATATCTAGGTATTAAGTTGTAAAAAACAGAGTACCGCGTTAAGCACAATACATGATTTAAGAAATATTTCTAATCAACTAATGGACATAACAACGTTGTATTACCCTTAGTGGCATGAACCCACTATCGGACATAAACTCCCTCTTGGAGATTCATACAAATACTTCGCTAGATTAAACATATAAATTATAGATCATGTAATAACGTAAATAAAGCATAGACGTGATGACAAGTAGCATCATATATTAACCATACACAATCTGACCATAACATCACATCTCATTAGATTTCAGCAAACACAATAGTATAAACAATTTTTTTAATAACTTCAGGAAAGCTGCTGATTGCGATAGGGAAAGTTTTACTAATTATTAATAAAAAGGCTTACAAAAAAGAGAGATAACCAAAACTTAATTCAAACAGTATCAAAAGGGGTGCCTCCATACTGCTGGAACAAGGGTATGAAAGTGCCAGCCGATCTCCAGGAATTTTCCTCTTCTATCACCATGTTGATCAATATCATGGGTTGGAGTTCCTTCTTGTAAAAAAATCCGTGGTTATTTTCCTTCGAAATTTTCCAAATGATAAGCTTTAAAACCGTGGGCGCCACCTTTTTTTTTATTTTATGTAGGTTGCGACATAATCATATCTCAGAGCCATCCGTGCATCGAGCTGGTGCTAATTTCCCATCTCTCGGGTTAGAAGGATTCAATCCTCAAAGCTTGAGCAAATAAGGCCCAAATTTTCCTACTGTAAGGACAGTCATTGAAAAGGTGGGATGTCTTCTCGAGATTTCTTTGGCATAGCGGACATAAGTATTTGTTGTCCCAAGCAACAACTTGTCCACCATAAGAGTCCAGAGGAAAATTTGCATCTCATGGGTCACAAGACTTTTGTATTGAATAACATAGATGAGAAATCACCGTCTAGCTACTTCTATAGCCCAATAGTGCAAGGATGAGCTATTCACACATCATCATGGAGGTAATCATGGTGGTGTAGATGCCTCCGACGATGATTTCCCCACCGGTAGGGTGCTAGAACAGGACTCCAGGACCCCAAATAGGGGTTTCCATGATGACGGCGCCTTTGTACCTTTTTGGGTAAAAATTTCTCCGTCCTGTAACTTTTAGGTCAGGGATGAATTTATAGGCTAAGGGTAACGCGAGATGCCAGGAGAGCTTGACACACAGGTGGGACTCACGACCAGGCTCTAGCCTGGAGGCCACACCCTGGTGGTGGCTGTGGGTCCCCCTGTTCTAATGTTTGGTGTATGTCCTTCTTCCATAAGTTAGGACTCTCTAATTTGTCTGGGATTTTTTCAAAGACTTTTCTTTAACAATATTTGTGAAACACAAAAACAGAAAAAACCGGAAGCGACACTTAGCATCTTCTCAATAGTTTAGTCCAAAAAAATGCTATAAAATGATAGTTAATCATAATAGAAACATATACAATGATATATAAGTATAATGAAACAATAAAAAATATAGCTACGTTTTAGACGTAACAGTGTATCGATAGAGTGAAAGTCACATGCGGAATCGAAAACGCGAGCAGCAGCGCACCATCTACCATGAATAATGTGTATCAGCATTCGGTGTTGGCGCAAGCCAACCATCCGGCCACACATATACCATGTATTCGAAAAATCGTGGTGGATGGTGCGCAGTGAACAAACAAAGGAAAACAAAAACCAAAATCTATGGTAGATGGTGCCCATCGACCATGGAAGACGACAATTTTCATGGCAGAAGCGAATTTTCTTCCAGTGATCCCCCGCCCCCTTGTCTTATGATACAAGTGTCCCAACACTTTTCTTATTTCATAATTTAATTTCTTTAGGTAACATACTTTATGTTAACATCACATATATTACGAAACCTTGCAGTCGAGTCATACATACATTCTTAACTTAGTCAACACAAGAGCATGTTATAATAACACAAGTGTCACGACAACTCACTGAGGAAACTCCATCGAGTTTCATACATCATTAGAGCTCATTATCACACGAGACTATACGATTAACATTCACACACATTATCACTCACACTTAAACTATTGAGTCTCAACACTAAGTGTTGCATTAGGTATTTCTTCTCAACTTACCTGATGCATATGAACAAAGATCTAGTGGATTTATCCTTCAGATTCATGTTCATACTCTTCATGTTACCCGATGATCGATTTATTTATAAAATGGAAAGTATATCCAAATCTTCATAACAATCATTTCAGTCTAAACCACAATACTGTCGGGCATAAGATGGAAAAGAACTTAATGAACTACAACACATGATTATAAAACAATGTTGTTCAGGAATATAACCATAAGACACATGATACTGACAAACTTGCCACTTGGGTGAAGTGTGATACATAATTATAAACAACATTGATCAGAAATATATCCGTGAGACACATCATAATCAATATCATATTAACAAGCTTTCCACTTTAACACGCATGTGTGTGCATTCTAATTATCATAAGGGAGCAAGTAAACATTAACATTCTAAAAGGAGTCATCACATTCACGTGATTTTTCATTCAGTATAATCATTCATTCTCTAAAATAAGACTTCTCATTGGTTCCATCTTATGTAGAGAATTAATACATTCATAAATTTCAATATTTAATGAGACATTCCATTCTCCCCTTGGAATGTGGTAAACATGGTCATATGAATATCAAATGATTGCATTATGATGAACATAAGGTTCAGATGAATAAACAAAATGTCTCCTAATGTTTTATTCTATATTGTCCTCATAACGAAAACCCTTGAAGTCCGTTTTCAATGGGTAATACATCTCTAAATATTTCTCAGTGGAGGCCAAATAAATTTGACATACACTAAGTCGGGAATTGCAATCTTTATCTCAGAGCAGATGGTGTGCTTCATCATAAGGAGTGAAATATGGGAGCTTCTTCGTATATTGCATGATGAAAGTCCAAAAGCCATATTATGAAGAGAGTCATCTTCTTCCACTTGTGAAGTTCAGCCCCGGTGTTCAAATAAATGAACTTTGTGTCATGTGGGGCGGATCTACGTACAGGGAAGCCCGGGCTACAGCCCGTGTCTTGGCCCGTGTAGTCCCTTGGTATCCCATGTATATTTCATAGAAATATTAGCTTACCATGCAGTCTAGCCCGTGTCCTTGGACAGAATGACTCGGGCCATACAAAGGCACAAAGCTAAAATCCCACAAGAGAGCAACGGAGAACGGACCTCCGGCCGGGATTTTTTTTTCCTGATGGATCAATTGATCGATGGATTAGCTAGCTGGCTCCAGGGCCGGTCCTGAGATTTCGGTGGCCCGGAGCGAAACTAAAATTTAGGGCTCTTAATATATAGGCATAAAATTGAGGGCCTTAATATATAGGCATCATAACAGTAAGATGAATATACACGTAAATGCTATATTCTCAATAGCACTTAAATGTGTCCAAAAGGTACAGATATAAAATAAATTATACAAATTACCTTTAAATTTTCTTCTAAAATTCCTCGATGCAAATTCATTTAAGATGGGGCAAATATCAATGCCGTCCAATAATTTCTTCTCGATGTAGAATGTTGCCAAACCATTTAACCTTTGCCTGGTCATTGTTGATCGCAAATATTCTTCAATAATTTCAATTTTGAAAATCCTATTTCGGCCGATGGGGCAGTCACATGCATAGTAAATAGGATGCGATAAGCAATAGAGATATTAAGGTAACAAGCAACTTCTCTAATGGATACCGTCTAGACGACATGATCACTGAAAGTGGTGAAAAAATTACATCAACTGTTAAAAATGAATTATACTAACTATGTATCATGTGTATATACCTTGGATTTGTCAAATATGTGATTGGCATGACGTATTCTTATGATCGGGGCCCGGGAAATAAAATCAACAAGGTGTTGAATTGAAAATCACGGTTGACGATTAAAACTCATGCGTAGAAAATTTATGTGACGGCGGCGGCTTGCTCGCTTGCAGGGTAGAACTGATGATCAGTGGACGTTGGCGGCGGCGGCCGGAATGTATCGCATAGACTCTGATACACACGCTATAGCCGGATCAGGGCATCCGCAATAGGTTGTATGATACATCGTATGATAGAGTAGCCAACTCATCAGCCAACAATGTATCATATAACAATTGCAATGGTTTGTTGGAAGAGTTGTTGGTAAATTAGTACATTCTAGCCAATCATATAGTCATTTTAGTGGGACCAAAGGAGAAAAGTATCTTGGCATGTGTGCTACCTTGTTGGTTGCATATCATACAACCCATCTTCTCTCACCTCATTATTATTTGTCATGTATGCATTTTTCTGAGTTGGCATTGCTATCTTACGATGACATGTACACTATTAGAGATGCCCTCAGCCAACCGTCGAATAGATTAGAAGGGGAGCCAAGAGATCGTGGGTCGCGACTAGATTAATGTACGTGTGACAGCCAGCGATGCAATCAAGGCCTTGATGTGATCTGCCTCATTCCAGTTCCACGAGTGGATGGGCCACGTCCCCAATTCCCTATAGGTGATCAGCCCATTGGCCATTACTTGTTCTGCTTTTTTTTTATGAATACGAACATATCTGTTTAGTCTGTCTACGTTTATTCAAGTAACCCGTAGGGTTGTAAGCTAGTTCTTTAGCAAACGCGTAACCCTTCGACCTCTGGCGATAGACAGGGCGACTAGGGTTTCGGCGGTTTGAGGCGGCCGCGGAGTGGATCGGCGGGACGCATCTGGAGAAGAGGAGGGGATGGCTTCGCCTTCAGCCTCTGTGAAGAACGCGGGTGGAGGGGTCCCTTCTCCAGGCACCGCGCGTGCGCAGGTTGAGGAAGCGATGGGTAGATTGGGATTGTCGGAGGAGGAGGCAACGCCGTTGGTGATGAACGACGATGATCCAGAGTCGCCGCCAAAGTGGTTACTGGCGGGGAAGGTTCTGTTCCGGAATTTGTTTCATATACAAACAATTTCCAACGCCCTGCGGCCGGCATGGGGAAACCCTAGGGGACTTGTCTTTCGGCCCCTCGGAGAGAACATGTTCGTGGTAGAGTTTGAGTCCCAGCGCGATCGTGATCGTGTGTGGGAAGGATCACCGTGGCACATCAATAAGCATGCAGTAATTCTGTCACAATTTGACGAGTGGATGAAGCCATCGGAGCTGAAATTTGACAAGTTGAAGGTATGGGTGAGGATTGTCAATCTGCCCTATAATTTGAGGAATAATGCAAGGGGTTTAGAAGTTGCAAGGCAGATAGATGCATCCGCTTCGGTGGTTCAGATCGATCCAGTGGGAGGTTTCCTTCGAGCAAGGGTAACAATTGATGTAACTAAACCGCTGAGACGTGGACTGCTGATTGAATCTTCAAAGAGGAAGTGCATGGACTGGTATGATTTGGCGTATGAACAAATTCCACACTTTTGCTTCTCGTGTGGACGTCTAGGACATGCGGATTCTTTTTGCCCATCTCCTGCTGCTAGGGATGAGGCGGGTGAGCTCCCGTTTAAAGCAAGTCTGAGGGCTGCTGACGACTGGAGGAAATCAAACTCTGGTGATAACTCCTCGAGGGATCGGCAGGAGTCTCAGGGGTCGTGGCGTGAGTCGCGTGAAGCACAGCATCACAAAGAGAAGGAAGGGGACGTTACTTCGCCACTGCGACAGAACAACAATGGGAACAAACGTAAAGCTGGGTCACAGGCGCAAGTTTATAAGAAAGTTGATTTTGGGGAGCAGCCGGTTCAGGGGAAGGAGCTGGTGGTGATTCCCAAGAAGAAAACTCAGGATTCTGTGGAGGATTGTATGGTAGGAGCCAATAATGAGAGAATCCCTAAGAAGAAGAAACCCACACCTCCATCATCTGTAAACTCGGCAGTGGCTGTTGATCAGCCCTGCCTGTCCAAATGAATTGCATGAGTCTGAACTGTCGCGGGCTTGGGAACCAGGCGACAGTTCGTGAGCTTCGCAAAGTGGTGAAGCAAGAAGGACCCTCCCTGTTATTTGTTATGGAGACAAAAATTAAGGGGAAACGTGTGGAGATTTTGAAGAACGTGTTGGGGTTTTCGGGTTGTTTTGCCGTCGATAGTGACGGGCTGAGTGGTGGTATTGGCCTTTTTGGTCGACAGATGTTGTGGTTGATGTTCAGAACTTTAGTACATCGCATATTGATGCTTTGGTGAAGTGGGGAAGCAAAACTTGGAGATTTACTGGTTTTTACGGAGAACCTCGTGTGGAGAATCGTCATCACAGTTGGAGGTTTTTGCGTACGCTGTATGCTATTGATCATAAGGCATGGATCTGTATGGGGGATTTTAATGAAATTTTGCATTCAGACGAGCAGTTTGGTGCGAATGTAAGGCCCGAGAGACAGATGCGTGGCTTTCGCGAGGCTCTCGACGATTGCGAGTTACAAGATCTTGGCTGGAGTGGTGTGCCGTTCACATGGGATAATAAGCATGTGGGGGCAGCGAATGTTAAGGCGAGGCTTGATCGAGCAGTCGGGAATGAGGAGTTTTATGATCTCTTTCGTTTCACAAAGGTCAGACATATTAGCTCAATCGAGTCTGACCATTGTTATCTGTTAGTTGAGCTCAGGTCTTCTTTGATGAATTTCAAGCCGTGTGTGAATCGTGCGTTCCGTTACGAGAACGTCTGGCAGACGCATGCTGATTATGATAAAGTGGTGAAAGATATGTGGCAGACGGGGTCGGGACAGAGGGGTTTACAAGGAGTGGTCGAGGCTTTGTCGTCTGTTCAGAAGAATTTGGGTGCGTGGGGTGCTCGTGAGTTTGGCAATGTTTCTAAAAAAGTGATCAAATTGCAGAAACGCATTGAGCTGTTACGCAAGGCCTCGGTGAGCACTGGTTCATCGGAGGAGGAAAGGATAGTAACAAAACAGTTAAGGGAATTATTGAGGCAAGAAGAAGTGTGGATGAAACAGCGATCCCGTGTTCAGTGGCTTCGGGAGGGAGATAGGAACACGGCGTATTTTCAAGCTCAAGCACGTCACCGAAAGAGGGTTAATAGAATTATGTCCTTGGAGCGTGCGGATGGTATTTTATGTGAGTCTCCGGAGGAAGTGAAGGAGGAAGTCTCGGGGTTTTATCAGCTTCTGTATCAATCCCAAGGTTTTCGGCCAATGGAGGACTTGTTGAGTGTTGTGAATGGCAGCGTTACGGAAGAAATGAATAATATTCTTGTGAAAGAATTTGATGCGGACGAGGTGAAGAAGGCACTGTTTGATATGGCTCCTTCGAAGGCTCCTGGTGCCGATGGATTTACGGCGGGTTTTTATCAAAGACATTGGGATGTTGTTGGTAATGATTTGGTAACAGCCTTGCTAGCCTTTCTGAATGGTGGTTTATTGCCTGAAGGTCTGAATGATACTGTTATCACTTTGATTCCTAAGGTAACCAGTCCACAAAAAATCTCGCAATACAGACCGATATCTCTATGCCCAGTACTCTATAAAATTGCTGCTAAAGCTATAGCAAATCGGATGAGAGGTTTATTGGATGAGATTATTGGGGAGGAGCAGAGTGCGTTTGTCCCCGGGCGCCTAATTACTGATAATGTAATTGTGGCTTATGAGACTATTCATACATTAAGAAGGAAAAAGAAATGTAAAAGTGCTGCGTGTGCAGTTAAGGTGGATATGTTGAAGGCTTATGATAGAGTGGAGTGGCACTATCTAGAGGCAATGCTTTATAGATTGGGCTTTGCTGACAGCTTCGTCAGACTAATTATGAAGTGTGTCATGTCTGTTCGATTTTCGGTGAAGATTAATGGAGAGCTCATGCCGTTTTTCTCTCCGTCCAGAGGGTTGAGGCAAGGTGATCCTATGTCACCGTATCTTTTCTTGATATGTGGTCAAGGCTTGACTTCCTTGCTAAATAATTATGGAGGATATATTGACAGAGGAATTCGGGTTAGTACTCACTCCCCGTGGGTTAATCATCTACTTTTTGCTGATGACTGTCTTATTTTCTTGAATGCAAAAAGTGAGAGTGCACATAGGTTGAATGCAATCCTTCAAATCTATGCGGATTGTTCTGGTCAATTGGTGAATAAAGAGAAGAGTTCCATCTTCTTTAGTCCGAGTACTACAGAACCTCTAAAGAATATTATTAAGCAGATTCTTGGTATTTCGGTGGAGGCTTTTTCAGAACGTTATTTGGGGCTTCCCACGGCAATTGGAAGATTAACTAGTGGTACCTTTGATCATATTAATGAAAGGATCAGAGGGAAGATGGGTGGCTGGTCTGAAAAGAACCTGGCTAGCGCAGGGAGGGAAATATTGTTGAAGACAGTAATTCAAGCAATTCCTACTTACAGCATGAGTTGCTTTCAGCTTACAAAGAAGGTGTGTAAAAATATCTCTTCTTGTATGGCGAAGTATTGGTGGGGGAGCTCTCTGGATAAAAACTCATTACATTGGCTTTCTTGGGAAAGGCTCTCTGATCCGAAAATAAAAGGGGGTATTGGTTTCCGAAATCTTGAGGTGTTCAATTTGGCTTTGCTGGGAAAACATGGGTGGAGGCTATTGACCAATCCAGGATCCCTTTGTGCACGGGTACTGAAGGGAAAGTATTTTCCAAACACTGATTTTCTTCAGGCAACAGTACCAAAGAGGGCATCAGCGACGTGGCGAGCGATCATTGCTGGACGTACATCGCTGGATGCAGGTCTGATTAAGCGGGTAGTAACTGGTTCAACAATTGCCATCTGGTCTGACAAGTGGATTCCAACTACTGCTTCGCATATTCCGATGGGCAGACTTGAGTCAATTCCGTTTCAACCGCTAAATATGGTATCAGACCTAATTGATCCATATACTGGAGGTTGGAAGGTGGATGTTATCAGGCAGAATTTTTTGGCACCAGATGCCGATGCTATCTTAAACATTCCATTGAGGGCATCTGGTGGAGAGGATTTTCTGGCCTGGGCTTTGGAACGTACGGGTATCTACACCGTCAAATCGGCTTATCGTGCTCTCATGACTCGCAACGAGCTTCGAGCTCTAGAGGAAGGGGTGGTAGCGGAACCTTCATCAGCAAATGAACGGTTGTGGAAAACCTTGTGGAAACTGCAAGTGGTGCCAAAAGTGAGAGTGTTTTGGTGGCGTGTCCTCCGGGGAATTCTACCGGATGCGATGACTTTGAAGCATCGTCATATAAAGAGGACTGGGCGGTGCGATATCTGCCTGGCCATGAATGAAGACTTACAGCATGCTCTCCTTGAGTGTGCTCATGCAAAAAAATTCTGGTATGCGGCATCGGACAGGTTTGGCCTGAAGATTCCTAAACTGCATAGACAGACTTGGGCGAGGGATATTCTTATGGATGAGATGTTCTCAAACAAAGACAGGTGCCGGATTATTACTATTATGTATTCCATCTGGTTGTCACGGAATCGTTGGACGCATGATAGCGAACCTTATGATCCAGTTCATGCAGTTCGAGGGGTGCAGGAGATGTTGGCTTTGATGGAACTCCCTTGCAGCTCGAAGAAGAGTGTGGTTGGACAATGTTGGAGACCACCAGATGTTGGGTGGGTAAAGATTAATACAGATGCGGCAATTAGCAGTGAGTTGGCTAAAGGTGGAGCGGGTGGAGTGGCTCGGTCTCATTTAGCTTTTCTCGGAGCTTGGTGTAAGCCTTTGGAAGGGGTGACGGATCCGTTGATAGCGGAGCTGTTAGCAGTTCGAGAGGGGGTCATCTTTGCTCGTCTGCGAGGTTACTCGCATGTGATAATGGAGACGGATAGTTTGGAGGTAGTAAACCTCTGGTCCTTGCGCAGCATACATCGCTCTGTGGCTGCGCCTATTCTACAAGAAGTTGGGGAGTTATCAAAAGATTTTGTTTCGTTTTCCATCCAACATACTAGGAGACATGCTAATGTTCCAGCACATGTTTGTGCTAAGCGTGCTTGTACGCTTGCTGGGACTGAGAGCTGGCTTGTTGTAAGCCCGAGCTTTCTTAGTTCTAGTTTGTTGGGGGATTGTAAGGACATGTTAATTTCATAATAAAGCTCCAGAGTTTCAGTGCAAAAAAAAAAAGAATACGAACATATCTGTACAAACTCTCTATACTACAGCGTACCAAGGATGGGGCCCCTAGATTTTGGGGGCCCGGGGCGGCCGCCCACCCTGCCCCTCCCCAGGGCCGGCCCTGGCTGGCTCCAGAAAACAACGCTTCGCCCCTAAGCCCTGATCACGCTCCTTTTTCATCCGATCGGCGCACCTCATGGAACCCTCACACGTTCGGAAATCACATAGCGCCGCCGCCCGTCCAGTGCGGCACAGGGGCAATGCGCAACTCCCGGTGACACGCTCACGCCGAGACGCTGTCGCTCGCGCCGGCTGATTTATCGACGACAGAACCAGTGAACCACGCCACCACGCCAGCTGATTTCTCGACGACAGAACCACTGAACCACGCCACCACGCCGGCTGATTTCTCTCCGTTGGCTCATCTCTTCTAAGTGCCTTGTAGATTGCTCTTGTTAATCGGTAATTTTTTTTAATAAATTCCTAGAAATCTAGAACCGCTACAGTCTACAGAGTATACTAATCCTAAAACTGCTACAAAGTACTAACTGTTTCAAAAAAATTACTGGTTTAATTTGTAATGATTACAGAGAAGATGAAGGGGACAAAGAGATCAAAGCCATGTTCAGGAAGACCGGTGTCCTCCTATTTTACGTCACTGTCACAACTTGCCAATTCAAACCTACCTCGTGTGAGTGCTGCCGAAAATTCCGATACAAATGTGGGTGAAAGTGGGACAGTTCTTGGACATGGAGAAGCTAGTACAATCCTGCAAAATTCAACCACCGATGAACGGCAAGATAATCCTGATTCTCACAATGTTGTTGATCCAGAACATGATAACAATAGCATAGATGAAGAGAATGCTAGTGTTGAGCTTAATCCAAATGATATTATGGCGGATCCGGGCCTTTGAAAACCGATTGAGGAGTTGGATTTAAACATCAGAGATGTTGCTAGGAGAGAGTATTTGGTAATGGGTCCATGCCAACCAATTGGTCATAAGTTTCCCGCCAAATTAATTGGAAGCCAGATGCAAAGATTTCAGGATAAGTGGTTTAAAAGATATGATTGGTTGGAATATAGTGTAGCAAAAGACGCCCCATTTTGTTTTCACTGTTTTCTCTTTAAGCAACCACGAGCAGAAAATTTTGGTACAGAATCATTTACAAAGGTTGGTTTTAGCTATTGGAAGAATGGAATTGAATCTTGTGATCTTCATGTTGGTAAGGATATGAATAGTGCTCACAATAAAGATAGAAAATATTGTGAGGCTTTTAGAAATCAGCGGCAAGGTGTTGATTATGTGTTCGCAGCTGCCACCAAGAAGGACGAGGAATAATATAAAGCTCGTGTTACAATTATGATAGCCATTGCAAAAAATTTACTATTGCAAGCTCTTGCTTTTCGTGGGCTTGACGAGTCTCGTGGCTCAAACAATCAAGGTAATTTTCTTGAGATGCTGAAATGGTATAAAGGGAAAGATGAAAAGGCAGCAAAATTGCTTGACAATGCGCCTGGAAACCGTCAAATGATCTCACCAAACATACAAAAACAGATTTGCAAAGCGTGTGCTCAAGTTACCACCAAAGCTATTATTGATGGCATTGGGGATAAAAAGTTTGCGGTACTTATTGATGAGGCACGGGATGCATCTATTAAGGAACAAATGGCCATGGTTTTGAGGTTAGCCACTACGACATCTACATTTTTCTACTTGAGTGAATCAAAATTTTAAAGTATGCTAACTTTGTTTTTCTTGTATGTAGGTATGTCCACAATCAGGGACAGGTGATAGAAAGATTTGTTGGTGTCAAGCATGTTCCATACACGACATCTGCTTCACTGAAGATAGCTGTGGACGGTATGTTAAAATCTCTTGGTTTATCCATCTCTAGTGTGAGAGGTCAAGGTTACGATGGAGCATCAAATATGAGAGGACAATTTCATGGCTTGCAAAGACGCATATTAGATGAAAACCCATATACCTTTTATGTCCATTGTTTTGCCCATCAGTTGCAGCTAATGGTTGTGTCTGTTGCCAAGTGTTGTTCCTCTTTCTTGGACTTCTTTAATTATTCAACCATGATTGTCAACACAGTTAATGCTTCTTGTCATAGAAAAAATAAATTGTTGCAAAGTCACCATGATGAGATTGTGAAAAAAATTGAGACCGGAGATATGTTCACAGGAAGAGGAAAGAACCAAGAAACTAATCTTGCAAGGACAGGGGATACTCGTTGGGGCTCTCATCATAAACCTTATGTCGTCTTGTTCACATGTGGAAACCTTTCCTACATGTATTAGAGAATTTGAGTGATGATGCCACTAATGCAACACAAAAAACCACTGCTTCAGGTTTATTGGAAAAAATGGAAAGATTTGAGCTTGTTTTTATAATGCACCTTATGATGAGAATTCTTGGGAAGACTAATGCACTAGTGGAAACAACCCCTCTCGTCCAGGGGGCCGGGGGGCAGCTGTCCCGGTTGCAACCAAATCCGGGACAAATGCCCTGCATTGGTCCCGGTTCGTGCGCCCGGGGCAACAGGAATCGCATGGGCGCATTGGTCCCGGTTCGTGGGGGGCATATCGGTCCCGGCTCTTGCCACGGACCGGGACCAATGCCTAGCCACAGGCCACGTGGCACGCGCATGACCTGTTGTCCCGGTTCAGTCCACGAACCGGGACCAATGCCCCCTTCCCCTATATATACTGCCCCAGCCCCCCTCCTTCCATCTTTTTTTTTTGCTTGGAGGTGTGAGAGAGTGTGGTGTTGGTGTTTTTTTTTTACTATGCACACGAGGTGTTCGACGAAATTCCCGAGACGCACACAAGCTCACTGAAAATTGTATCTTCGACCGAGGTTAACAAATTATCTTTTTCATCTGTAACTGATACATAAAAAAGTATTATTTGTCGATGTACTGTGGTTATCTCTGTATTAATATGTATTTTGATAAACTTAATTATATGATGCAGATGGATGCACGGCAGCGATGGATGTACGGTGACCGACACACTTCCGAGTATATGGCAGGCCTGAATGCATTTCTTGCTGTAGCTCAGGCGAACAAAGATAATGGCTTCATGTGTTGCCCATGTGTTGATTGTCGGAACGTCAGAGAACATTCTTCCGAAAGAATCCTTCACGGCCATCTACTTCAGAGAGGTTTCATGCCCAGCTATAATTGCTGGACCAAGCATGGAGAAAGAGGGGTTGTGATGGAAGACGATGAAGAAGAAGAAGAAGATCCTTTGTTCCCTGAATACGACGATACTGCAATGGAAGAGAATGCAGAAGAAGAAGGTGATCAAGAGCAGGCATCAGAAGAGCCCGATGATGATCTTGGCCGAGTTATTGCTGATGCAAGGGAAGACTGTGAAAATAAATTGGAGAGGTTGAAGCTGGACAACATGTTACAGGATCACAAAAAATTGTTGTACCCAAATTGCGAAGATGGTAGCACAAAGCTCGGTACCACACTGGAGTTGCTGAAATGGAAGGCACAAAACGGTGTGACTGACAAGGCATTTGAGAGTTTACTTCAACTAATGAAGCCAAAACTTCCAAAGGATAACGAATTGCCTGAGAGTACGTACGAAGCAAAGAAAGCTCTCTGCCCTCTAGGATTAGATGTGCAGAAGATACATGCATGCATTAATGACTGCATTCTCTTCCGCGGTGAGAAGTACGAGAATTTGGATGAATGTCCGATATGCACTGCACTGCGGTATAAGATCAGAGCAGATGATCCTGGTGATGTTGACGGCGAGCCCCCCCGTAAGAGGGTTCCTGCTAAGATTATGTGGTATGCTCCTATAATACCACGGCTGAAACGTCTGTTTAGAAACAAAGAGCATGCTAGGTTGTTGTGATGGCACAAAGAAGACCGTAACAAAGATGGAAAGTTGAGGCACCCCGCCGATGGATCGCAGTGGAGAAAGATCGCCGGGGATGAAGGAGCGCCGGCGCTGCTCGTGCTCCTGCTCGAGCCAGGCGCCCCAGTAGGGGGAGTTGCGCGCGTACGCGCGCTCCCTGCGGACGGGAGCCGGCAGGAGCTCGCGCCGGCGGTCGATCTCCTCGAGCAGCGCCTGGCCGGTCGGGACCGGCGGCACAGGGATCCGCTGGGGGTTCAGGTGCCAGCCGTCCGGGAGGTGGACGTCAGCATAGAACACCGGCGTGGCGTTGTTCCAGTGCCACTCGGCCTCGTCCACCCGGACGTACCGGCGGAACCTCTTGCCCTTGGGCGCGGCGCTAGGCGGCGGGCGTGCAGCCGGAGGTGGCGCGGGGACGCGCGGCGTCCCGCCGAGGCGGACACCTCCAGGGCCGTAGCCGAAGGCCTCCGCTGGCGGTGGTGGGACGCGGCCGGCGCCGCTCGAGGAGCCTTCGTGGTCGTTCCTGGGGCGCTTGCCGGAGCCGCTGCCGAACCAGCGGGACATGGTGGCTATGGTTGCTCTGCCTTGGGCGCGGCCGGGGTGGATGGGTTGTACGGGCGGCGGGGGGCCTTTAAAAAGGACCTGGGGTGGGCTGGCATGCCAACCGGCGGCCTGAACGTGGCGGCGGTTGCAGGCGGCCATGAATGCGGGCAGGAGCCGAGGCGTGGGCGGCGGTTGCAGCTGTGGCACGCGCGCGTGGGGAAGTGGGGGCGCGGGAAGCCGAGGCTGGGCGGGAAGACGAGGCGACAGTGGCCCTTTGACCGTCCTGTGGTCTTAATTTAAGGGACCAGGCGAGCCAGCCAACGGCCGCTGGCCAGTGGCCCCTTCGAACCGTTGACTGACCATAATAAAAGACGCTGGCCAGTGGGCCCTTCGAACCGTTGACTGACCATAATAAAAGACCCCCTCCTAGCTGCATATATAAAGCGAGGAGGGAGGAGAGAAAAGGGGGACAAAAACCAATCTAGAGATCCAATCTAGAGAGAGAAAGATACAAGCCACAACTAGACTAGGCAATACACGGGATACCCCATACGCCTCACCATGGCATCGCCATTGTAAACAGCTCGACTATTTCGCCATAATACAGATCAGACAAGCAGGAGTAAGGGTTTTACCTCTATGAGGGCCCCGAACCTGGGTAAATCTTTCTCCTTGTTAGCCGTCGAGACTATCAGCGCGTACATCGTTCCTCTACTCGAAACCCTACCGGTTCATCCGAGGGATTTGTTGATACGCAACTTCGACAATTGGCGCCGTCTGTGGGAACGACACGCGCTGGATCTACGGTCTCGCCGGCCTCATCTACATCAAGCTTCGGATCCTCGACCCAATGGATTCGATCTACGTCGGCTCCTTCAACTTCATCGAAGCCGGCATCACGCACGGTTTTCACCGTATACATCGACATCGTTCTTCA
Source organism: Alopecurus myosuroides (assembly GCA_028641055.1). Taxonomy (NCBI): domain Eukaryota; kingdom Viridiplantae; phylum Streptophyta; class Magnoliopsida; order Poales; family Poaceae; genus Alopecurus; species Alopecurus myosuroides. Next base: position 33,113,149 of record CM054061.1, read on the forward strand.
CGCGCAGGCTGCAGGACAGCAGCAACGTGCATATTGCGGATGTCATAAACGGCTGCTAGAAACTCACATGGAAAATTCCTTCGGTGGAAAGATGCGAAATCAAATTATCTACCGTCTCCAAAAAGAATCGGCGAATTCCGATGGTTAGATCTCCGTGGATGACCCGAACACCGAAGCCCTGTCAGAATCTGACGGAACTCCGCGCGACTTCGGGAAAACAATTCTCACAGTCGACTCGGAAATCAATTAGACAATCACACCGTTGAACAGCTGCGGAATACAGTCCCGCACCACTCCGTCTTTTTTGAGCCAATTCCAACGGTTAGATCTCCGTCAGCGGCTCGCGCACTGCGACACGTTTGGGATCTCTGCAAGTCCACGAATTCAAGTCGTAGATCCGGTTTCGTCAATCTGCGAGTCGACACAAAGGTCAATCAACAAAACATGGCGACTCGCCATACTAGTCCCGGGGGCTCGACATCAACATTGTCCTCCGTGTACATACAACAAGCATCGCGACTCCGCCGCGTCGACTCGGTCCGCCGCGTCGAGTACTTCGGGCGAACATCACGACTCCGCCGCGTCGAGTCCTTCGGGCAAACATCGCGACTCCGCCGCGTCGACTCGGTCCGTCGCGTCGAGTCCTTCGGGCGAACATCACGACTCCACCGCGTCGAATCGGTCCGCCGCGTCGAGTCCTTCGGGCGAACATCACGACTCCGCCGCGTCGACTCGGTCCGCCGCATCGAGTCCTTCGGACGAACATCACGACTCCGCCGCGTCGACTTGGTCCGCCGTGTCGAGTCCGTCGGGCCAACATCGCGACTCCGCCGCGTCGACTCGGTCTGCCGCGTCGAGTCCGTCGGGCAAACATCGCGACTCCGCCGCGTCGACTCGGTCCGCCGCGTCGAGTCCTTCGGGCAAACATCGCGACTCCGCCGCGTCGACTCGGTCCGCCGCGTCGAGTCCTTTGGACAAATATCGCGACTCCGCCGCGTCGAATCGGTCCGCCGCGTCGAGTCCTTCGGACAAATATCGCGACTCCGCCGCGTCGACTCGGTCCGCCGCGTTGAGTCCTTCGGACAAAGATCGCGACTCCGCCGCGTCGACTCGGTCCGCCGCGTCGAGTCCTTCCGACAAACATCGCGACTCCGCCGCGTCGACTCGGTCCGCCACGTCGAGTTCTTCGGACAAACATCGCGACTCCGTCGTGTCGACTCGGTCCGCTGCGTCGAGTACTTCGGGAAGCATGGCGACTCCGCCGCATCGAGTCCTTCGGGAAGCATCGCGACTCCGCCGCATCGAGTCCTTCGGGAAGCATCGCGACTCCGCCGCGTCGACTCGGTCCGCTGCGTCGAATCCTTAGGGAAGCATCGCGACTCCGCCGCGTCGACTCGGTCCGCCTCGTCGGGTCCTTCCGAGAAAGATCGCGACTCCGCCGCTCAACTCCGCTACATCGAAACCTCTTGACTAATCGTCTTGGGGGCTGTCCTTCGCCACAGCCACACTCGTTGCTCGGGGGCTATGCTGCAAAGTAGACGCACTCGAGAATTTGCCGCAGCCGCACTAGACACTCGGGGGCTGAGACGCGAAATAGCCGCACTCGTCATTCGAGTCCGGTTCATCGATTCCGGCAATATCACTCGGCACCGCCTCGTCGACTACGACAGTGTCATAGAAAGATAAGTTCCTCTCATACGAGTCGACATATTTACCTTTTTATTTGTTTCTAATCTGATGTGAAGCTACACCTGACGCTCGGGGGTTGCGCCCCGTAAACTACATGTATACTCGACACCCGTCATTTTACGCGTTACACTACCATATTTACGCGCTACAACCCGAGTAGCTGATACTACCTGACGTCGACCCTTGACTCCGACCCGGTTTGCAGCAGCAACTGACAGGTCGGCAAGGAGCGTAGACAATGGTTGTCAGGCTAACGAAAGGGCACAACGTACGATGCAAAAGTGTCACGTAGGATCAAATAATTGCCTACCAACAGGCCATACTCGACTCTGCGAGTCGATAAATTGTTGGTTCACAACCAAGATTAACCCGAGCAACAATTTGTTCCGTACATTTTGCTATACACAGCACTACTATTACATTATTTAACCATATACGATTATATGGCTGCAACTGCAACGCAGGAACCGCAACATCGACACATCCTCCGCTCGGAGTCGACACATACCCTCCGCCGGAAGTCGACGCATGTCCTCCTCCGCGAGCCAACAGAAGACAAGCACAATGAGTTTAGCTTCAGAACAACTTGAGCATATGCCCGACTCTGCGAGTCGAACATAGCCTCGGGGGCTACTCCCATCGGGAGCACTGCCGTGCACCCGACAAATCGAAGAAGCAACGTTACAAGATCTTTGAGTCTATGCCCGATTACAAATAACCGCACATAGACTCGGGGGCTACTCCCATCGGGAGTGCTGGTCGTTCAACCGACGAGCGCTACACGCTCACTCGACATACTCCCATCGGGATTATCTAACACGCTGGCCGCGTATCTGAGGAGCTCTGTCAGATTTCTTCGTACAGATCCTTATTGTGGTCGTACAGACCGCATATTAACTCGGATGAAGAAACGCAAAACATCAAACTTGTCCGTCTCGACGAGGCGCATATGACAACGCGGGCCAATTCGCGAAATCAGAACATCTTGAAGACTTTTCGGGTCCATCTTCTTGTGTGGACTAGGTGGCTGGGCGTCCGCGTCAACTACACGACTTCCACGTCGTCGTGCGACTCCGCCACGTCCACGTCGACGTCATCCGCCTCGTCGACTCCGTCCGCCGTGTCGAGTACCTCCACCGCGTCGACTCCCTCCGCCGTGTCGAGTACACCTCCACCGCGTCGACTCCCTCCGCCGTGTTGAGTACACCTCCACCGCGTCGACTCCGTCCGCCGTGTTGAGTACGTCATCCGCCTCGTCGACTCCGTCCGCCGTGTCGAGTACATCTCCACCGCGTCGACTCTGTCCGCCGTGTCGAGTACACCTCCACCGCGTCGACTCCCTCCGCCGTGTTGAGTACACCTCCACCGCGTCGACTCCGTCCGCCGTGTTGAGTACGTCATCCGCCTCGTCGACTCCGTCCGCCGTGTCGAGTACATCTCCACCGCGTCGACTCTGTCCGCCGTGTCGAGTACATCTCCACCGCGTCGACTCCCTCCGCCGTTTTGAGTACACCTCCACCGCGTCGACTCCCTCCGCCGTGTTGAGTACACCTCCACCGCGTCGACTCTATCCGCCGTGTTGAGTACACCTCCACCGCGTCGACTCTATCTGTCGTGTTGAGTACACCTCTACCGCGTCGACTCTATCCGTCGTGTTGAGTCAGCTCCACCGCGTCGACTCTATCCGCCGTGTCGATTACATCTCCACCGCATAATTACGTCATTGCGCATCTCATAACACGAAATCTCTTTCGTATAGGCACATCAAGACGCGAAATTTCATTCGCATAGTCACCCTGACACGAAATCTCTTTCGTATGGGCACATCAAGACGCGAAATTTCTTTCGCATAGTCATCCTGACACGAAATCTCTTTCGTATGGGCACATCAAGACAAAATCGCGAGTGTGCGGCTCCCGCAACTCTACCACACGATGTATTTACACATCCTTATCCTGGATCGTTCGGCCGACTAGGCACATCCGGATGCCGTATTCTCTCGAGTACGAAGGTAAGACCCAAAAGATCTCTCTTGAGGGCCTGGAATCGCACTCAAGCTGCGTCCTCCGGTATGATTCCGTGTCAACAACACGAAGAAAAATCCCAGCGGACGCGCCGGGTACCCCCATAGGTTAAGTTCGACTCGATAAGACCACAACGGCCCAGTCGCAACAATCACCTCATCGGGTTCGAGTCGGAGGTCTTGAACCTGTGTAGGCCAGAATTATTTTTGCCCTAGTTGCAATTAATTGGCCCTGATCTTTCGGGAGAGCCAAGCTACTGCGCCATATCCTTCTGCGATAAAAAGCCATAAAGACAGGCACTTGTATTACTCGATACTCGGGTATAAAAACTCATTACACAGGGTACGCGCCCTCTAAACAGGAAATCAACCATACTGGTTATTCGAAAGAAAGAAAGACCGAAAAAGGTTTTACCGTCTACTCGACTTGAAAAATCCCACTCGAGCAAACGCTCGGGGGCTACTGACGAAGACATGGATCCTGGACCCTGCGGGTAAGGACACCCCGTCTCAGGCCCAAGGGTAAGGCCCAAGAAGAGGAGCCCTTGGAGTGTTCCAGAAGGCCCACGTGAAGCCCACCCGCAAGACTTGCGGGTCAAGACAAAGACTCCTATACATAATCTTTTAGGACTCATGTAACCCCCTCCTAGCTGCATATATAAAACGATGAGGGAGGAGAGAAAAGGGGGACAAAAACCAATCTAGAGATCCAATCTAGAGAGAGAAAGATACAAGCCACAACTAGACTAGGCAATACACGGGATACCCCATACGCCTCACCATGGCATCGCCATTGTAAACAGCTCGACTATTTCGCCATAATACAGATCAGACAAGCAGGAGTAAGGGTTTTACCTCTATGAGGGCCCCAAACCTGGGTAAATCTTTCTCCTTGTTAGCCGTCGAGACTATCAGCGCGTACATCGTTCCTCTACTCGAAACCCTACCGGTTCATCCGAGGGATTTGTTGATACGCAACTTCGACAGAGCTCCATAGGTGCTCCGGAAGGCCGACATGAGGGTCTCGTGTTTTGGGGTTTTTTTACAGCGATTTTTGCTACATACACGTATATTTTTTACTATTTTTGTACAAATTTTTTGTTACTAGAACTCCGGTAAAATTTCCAGCGAGGTTATTTTTTTTGCAATAATACAACATTTTTTTTTGCTATAACACGTGTAATGTTTTGCTTTTTTTTAACAATTTTTTTGCTTCGACATTTTCCCGGCAATGAACTGTTGCTACTGTAGTTTTTTTTTTTGCTACGGGATCTCCGGCGAGATCTCCGGTAAGGTCTTTATTTTTTTAATATTTTAAGACGAATTTTTTTTCTACATAGGAGCAAAAGCGGGGTATTTTTTTTGCTACAGAGAAAAAACGGATTTTTATGCTAAAAGCTGACACGTGCAGCGGGACCCGGGGATGGAAAATTTTCATCCCGGGACGTCCAGCACTGCCTTTTTTTTCACAAAAAATGACACACCTATGTGTGTACTCTCTCCGTCCTCAATTAATTGTCGCAAAGTTTGATAAGCGGACAATTAATTTGAGACAGGGAGTATTTGATGTGCCGCGTGCCGTTTCGTACTCCAAAGTTAAAACGCCGGGTCGCTAAGTTCAAACAACCAACTGGCAGCAGGGCGCGGATACCGCCTCCGCCCAATCCCATTCGCCGCCGAACTCGCCGCGCTCTTCCCCATTCTTTCCCTCCCAGCGGCGAAACCAAATCCGCCGCAGTTTTCCGTTCCTCCGGGAGCAGGCCCTCCGAGTGCTCAGCGTAGCCGGTTTGGGGTTGTGGGGGTGGTCAACTGGTCGTGGAGGGGATTGGGATGGGGCCGCCGCACGAGGTGGTGGAGATCAGCTCCGACGACGATGAGGCGGGATCCGGGAAGTGGTCCGTCTCGCCCAGCACCCTCGGCTGGATCACGAGGCTCCGCGACTCGCTGCCGCCAGTGCCGCGGAACAACAAGGGCAGGCGTGGCAGCGTTCGCGTCGGGGACGATGGCGCCGCCGCCGACGACGACTGCGTGATTCTCGACGGCGAACCTCACAGTCCGGTGGCCGCCGCTGCGGGCGCGAAGGGTAGGAGCGCGGTGGATGCCGCCGCGGACGAATTGGAGATCGTTGCGTTGAAAGGCGAGGTAGTACATGAACTGATTTTCTTCCAAACTCATCCGAATTGCCTTTGCATTTGGGCCATACCTATCTTAGAGCCATGGAGCCATCGGGCATTTGTATTTGTTACTACTTTAGAATCAAAATTTAAATTTTGGGTTCAGAGAGTACAGGGATATCTACAAGAAACTTTAAAAGTGCTAAAAATAAAATTTGCTCAGCTAACCAATCTCTGAATCTTTGAGCACATTTTGCTATCTGTAGTTCTGGTGGTACCTTTGTCAATTAAATTCGACAAGCAAGATATTTTCTTTGTACAACTTATCTGCATTTACCTGTGGTAGTTGACTTACAATTAGATGGTATGCTTCTGCAGATAGCATGCAAGGACTTCCCTCACTCACGCCATGTATGTTCTGAATTTCCCTTCGGCACTACTTCTCACGTTAAGCATTGCGGCATGGTAAGGAGCAAGAATTTTTTACTCCCTGTATCTGATGCTGATGGCAATATTATTACAATGAATATTGTAACAGAGTAGACTAGTTTAGCTTTTTTAATACCATTGAGGTGTTCTTTTTCAATTGCAGTGCTACTGTTTTGTATGTGATGCTCCAGCTCCATGCAAGTATTGGGGCAAAGGGCTACCAAATGATGACCATTGCCATGCTACTGACAAGGAACCAAAGTGGAAAGAACTAAGGCAGTCATTCAAGTGCAAAACTCTGCCAGCACATTATCCAGAAAAACTCACGCATGTTGTGTACCCAACTACTCTATCACCGAGACAAAAGGAATTTTACGAGGGTTACATACCGGAGGAGTACAGAGGGGAGGATGAAGGGGGGTACTTCGAGCCGGACGATGAGGCTACGGTGTGTGTAAGGAACCTTCACGATGAAATTGACAGTGAGGACCTTGCAGAGCTCTTCAAGGATGCTGGAATCGTCCTGTCCTCGGAGGTGAGCTTTCTTAATTTTCCTTGTCCAGAAATCTATATATGGCAATACTTCCTCAAATTCTTTATTCGTTGTATAAATTAGCTATTCATGCGATATCTGTTTCTTCAGTGTTGTTGAATTTTTGCAGTTCGACAATACAGTTACTAGGACATGTATGGGTGTTCTCTTTGATCTAAAACGCAGTTTCTACTTTGTGCCTGTGCAGATCATCTACGACAGGGAAACATGCCAGAGCTGTGGATATGGATTCGTCACCATGAAAACTGTTCAGGAGGCTGAGAACGCTGTGGAGTTATACCATCGTGTGGTGAGTATATTTCATAAATGATAACATGATGCGGTTAGCCTCCTTAAGTTAAAGGGGGCCTATTCTTTTTATCTTAGTTGCATCTCGTGTGCTCGTAGTTGAGCAAGCAATTTCTACGCTTGCACTATGTATGAATGTTTGCACCCAATTTGCATTTTCAAATTTTTCCTATAATAGATTTCTATGGTAATGTGATGTGGTATTGGTTTCCCATTCTAAATCATTTTCATGTCAGCTAGCTTTATCAAAAGTAAAAGAACAAGACAGCGCCTAGCTTCTGATTTGAGGAACACCTTAATCTGAAGCCAACCTAATCAGCCTCTTCCTTTTTTTTACTTGCTTAATCATTCATATACATTATAGTTTTCATTTATAAAATATATCTGTTTCGTCAGTATTGTTGGGTAGCAGTTAGATAAATATAGTTAGTTGGACCAAGCATATGGAATGTGTGTTTTCCTGTATTAACGTGGTACTGGTTTCTGGTTTGCATACAAAATCATTTAGTGCCCTTAGTCTGAGATTTAATGATCACCTTAATCTGATGTACTGAACTGAGGCCAACCTAATCGGTCCCTGCATTCTGCTAACTTTGTTTACTAGCTTGTCATTGATATGCTATCTAAATATGTGATTCTTCGGCAAGATTCGTTTCTTTTAGCTGTTATTACTTGTGGAGCCCAGTGTCACGTATAATTCCGATGCTGAAGAATGTACAAAATTTCATGCTTTGCTGATTGAGCATTATATTGTGGACAATTCAGGAGCTGTACGGAAGGTTCGTCACTGTGACTATGGCGTCTGCTACCACTAGTCCTACAGGCTCGCCACTGTCTTCCCGTAGATCGTCGTCTTCTTCATTCAAGATCTACGTGGGCAATCTGCCCCGGGAGGTGGGTGGATATGAGCTGAAGAAGCTGTTCAGCGGGTGCGGCGAAGTGGTCCATGCCAAAGTCCTCTACAACGGAAAAGAAGCTCGAGGGCGCTTCCGGGGATTCGGTTTCGTCACAATGGCTACCCAGGAGGGAATAGAGGACGCCATTTGGGACCTCAACAATGAGGTCGGTGTATTGCCTAGCTGGTTTCCCTGACTATTTCCTACAATGCTTGACCGGCTGATTTTATGTTTTGGCTTTGAGTTGTGCAGGTTTGGAAGGGACATAAGCTGCGAGTGCGAGTTGCAAGAGAGGAGGAAGGGCCACGGTGAGGCTTTCAGGTGCCAGGAGCATCATGAACACTTCTGATGATAGGTCTAGAATCATTCAGAGACTTCATTAGCTTGCTTGCCATGCCTCATCGAATTTAATGTGACGATCTGGCTGCCGCCGCTGCTCGTGCCTGACGACACCGACGAAGAGCAAGATTTATCCATCGTCGTGATCGCCGGTGTGATGTTGTCGATGACCATCGATCCGCGCGTCAGTTGGTTGGTATCTCCTGGCACGCTTCAAGACGGTCTTGTCTGCTCACCGACACCTCGGATAAATAGACTGGGAGTGTGGATCGACGGGAGTTCTCGAATGGGATTAGGATACAGCGACCAGTTCAAGTTTCGTCAGTGTTCGGATGAGCTCGCACGTTTTTTTTTTTTTTTGATTGAGAATTTGAGCTCGATTGTAGAGAGATGCGAACAATGGTAGGCTTTCCGGGCCACCTCGAGATACCAGCTCAGTCACAGTCCGTCGTAAAATGCAGTAAACACCAGTCCTCCAAAAGAAAAAAGAAAAATGCAGTAAACACCACATGTTGCAAAAAAAAGAAAGACTAACCAATTTTGTTTTGGCAATATTCAGAATTTTGAACCGTACGTATCCTCAAACTCGCATGTATCCCTATTATTATTTTGGTCACTTTCTGCTCTTTGGCGATACCCAAGGATAAAATCTATTTGATACCAAACTGAAAATCCACTAGATGTCAATTAGTCACCCAAAAAATTATTGACTTACGAATTTGCAAGGGCTATAATGCATATGCTTAAAAAGAAAATGTACACTACACTAAACGAAAAAAGGGTCTCTCGTACTACCACGTTATGAGTCGACGGCGTGATATGTTTCCAACTTAATATATTCCATATATTTGGGTTCAAAAAAATTCCGAAAGCAGAAAGTGTCCAAATATAAACAAAGCATCCTTAGAATTATTAGGTAGTGCATCCTGTTAGACTTTAAGCAACATTAGGTATTAACACAAACATTAACTAATTGCACTTAATTAAACACCTAATTAACATGGTACAAAATAGGATCAGCGTAGTTGTAATCCCTCCGTATCAAAATAAGTGTAGTTGAAATGGGCTAAAATGGATGTATCCGGTACTATAATACATCTAGATCCATCCACCCCAATGACACCTATTTTGAGACGGAGAGAGTAGTTATTCAGAGGAGGCGGAAGCTGGACGATATAGATGTACTGAACACCGCTGGCACTACCCTGCAATGATCCTCGCTCTTCCATCCCTTCAGCGCCACCTTTTTTAAGCAAGGAAAAACATTTCCCTTAATTCATTAAATAAGAAAGAGTTTGAGAACAAGGTTTAGATGTTACAACCCAAATGCTACACCCGACAATTACTCTCCTGGCATTTGAAGACCCAAGTGCTTAGCGCCCGGAAGAACCCAAGAATAATGGGTGGCTTGCTTTATGCGAGCAAGGACTACGGAGGGCACGGTGCTAACGTTCTTAAAAACTATTTGATTCTGTTCGTTCCAAATCTACCACGAATCCAACATGACGAGGGTCACTAAGGCCTTTTTTCTTCCGTGGAGGGCATGGAGAATGTGACCCCACCAAGAGTGAATGTCCTCGTATGCGGACCATTCCGACGGTGTGTAATCATTTAGCCCAAGTCAATCTTGGACCATCCCTCAAATATGTATTGTGCAGCGGCAAGTGAAGAGAGGGTGACACGTTGTTTCATCTTCTCGGCGACAAATTCTACCATTGGGCCAGCCCCTATTCCAAACGGTCCGATGTCCACACCCTATTTTGAATCATGAGCCACGAGAAATACTTTTTCTTTGGGAGAATTCGGCCTTGTAGGCTAATGAACAAGAGTGAGTGCCCCATGAGGTAAGTTTACAAACGGCCAGGTCTGGTGTGTTGTCGGTGAGGTGGAGTTTTGAGGTGTAGTACCAAAGTCTCCTAAGCTCTTGCAGGCGATTAACGGAGAGGCCGCGGGAGATGTCAATTTGTAGAATCTCCGTGTCTTCAACTAATACTCCACTTCGAGAGCGCGAATACATTAACATATCTAGGTATTAAGTTGTAAAAAACAGAGTACCGCGTTAAGCACAATACATGATTTAAGAAATATTTCTAATCAACTAATGGACATAACAACGTTGTATTACCCTTAGTGGCATGAACCCACTATCGGACATAAACTCCCTCTTGGAGATTCATACAAATACTTCGCTAGATTAAACATATAAATTATAGATCATGTAATAACGTAAATAAAGCATAGACGTGATGACAAGTAGCATCATATATTAACCATACACAATCTGACCATAACATCACATCTCATTAGATTTCAGCAAACACAATAGTATAAACAATTTTTTTAATAACTTCAGGAAAGCTGCTGATTGCGATAGGGAAAGTTTTACTAATTATTAATAAAAAGGCTTACAAAAAAGAGAGATAACCAAAACTTAATTCAAACAGTATCAAAAGGGGTGCCTCCATACTGCTGGAACAAGGGTATGAAAGTGCCAGCCGATCTCCAGGAATTTTCCTCTTCTATCACCATGTTGATCAATATCATGGGTTGGAGTTCCTTCTTGTAAAAAAATCCGTGGTTATTTTCCTTCGAAATTTTCCAAATGATAAGCTTTAAAACCGTGGGCGCCACCTTTTTTTTTATTTTATGTAGGTTGCGACATAATCATATCTCAGAGCCATCCGTGCATCGAGCTGGTGCTAATTTCCCATCTCTCGGGTTAGAAGGATTGAATCCTCAAAGCTTGAGCAAATAAGGCCCAAATTTTCCTACTGTAAGGACAGTCATTGAAAAGGTGGGATGTCTTCTCGAGATTTCTTTGGCATAGCGGACATAAGTATTTGTTGTCCCAAGCAACAACTTGTCCACCATAAGAGTCCAGAGGAAAATTTGCATCTCATGGGTCACAAGACTTTTGTATTGAATAACATAGATGAGAAATCACCGTCTAGCTACTTCTATAGCCCAATAGTGCAAGGATGAGCTATTCACACATCATCATGGAGGTAATCATGGTGGTGTAGATGCCTCCGACGATGATTTCCCCACCGGTAGGGTGCTAGAACAGGACTCCAGGACCCCAAATAGGGGTTTCCATGATGACGGCGCCTTTGTACCTTTTTGGGTAAAAATTTCTCCGTCCTGTAACTTTTAGGTCAGGGATGAATTTATAGGCTAAGGGTAACGCGAGATGCCAGGAGAGCTTGACACACAGGTGGGACTCACGACCAGGCTCTAGCCTGGAGGCCACACCCTGGTGGTGGCTGTGGGTCCCCCTGTTCTAATGTTTGGTGTATGTCCTTCTTCCATAAGTTAGGACTCTCTAATTTGTCTGGGATTTTTTCAAAGACTTTTCTTTAACAATATTTGTGAAACACAAAAACAGAAAAAACCGGAAGCGACACTTAGCATCTTCTCAATAGTTTAGTCCAAAAAAATGCTATAAAATGATAGTTAATCATAATAGAAACATATACAATGATATATAAGTATAATGAAACAATAAAAAATATAGCTACGTTTTAGACGTAACAGTGTATCGATAGAGTGAAAGTCACATGCGGAATCGAAAACGCGAGCAGCAGCGCACCATCTACCATGAATAATGTGTATCAGCATTCGGTGTTGGCGCAAGCCAACCATCCGGCCACACATATACCATGTATTCGAAAAATCGTGGTGGATGGTGCGCAGTGAACAAACAAAGGAAAACAAAAACCAAAATCTATGGTAGATGGTGCCCATCGACCATGGAAGACGACAATTTTCATGGCAGAAGCGAATTTTCTTCCAGTGATCCCCCGCCCCCTTGTCTTATGATACAAGTGTCCCAACACTTTTCTTATTTCATAATTTAATTTCTTTAGGTAACATACTTTATGTTAACATCACATATATTACGAAACCTTGCAGTCGAGTCATACATACATTCTTAACTTAGTCAACACAAGAGCATGTTATAATAACACAAGTGTCACGACAACTCACTGAGGAAACTCCATCGAGTTTCATACATCATTAGAGCTCATTATCACACGAGACTATACGATTAACATTCACACACATTATCACTCACACTTAAACTATTGAGTCTCAACACTAAGTGTTGCATTAGGTATTTCTTCTCAACTTACCTGATGCATATGAACAAAGATCTAGTGGATTTATCCTTCAGATTCATGTTCATACTCTTCATGTTACCCGATGATCGATTTATTTATAAAATGGAAAATATATCCAAATCTTCATAACAATCATTTCAGTCTAAACCACAATACTGTCGGGCATAAGATGGAAAAGAACTTAATGAACTACAACACATGATTATAAAACAATGTTGTTCAGGAATATAACCATAAGACACATGATACTGACAAACTTGCCACTTGGGTGAAGTGTGATACATAATTATAAACAACATTGATCAGAAATATATCCGTGAGACACATCATAATCAATATCATATTAACAAGCTTTCCACTTTAACACGCATGTGTGTGCATTCTAATTATCATAAGGGAGCAAGTAAACATTAACATTCTAAAAGGAGTCATCACATTCACGTGATTTTTCATTCAGTATAATCATTCATTCTCTAAAATAAGACTTCTCATTGGTTCCATCTTATGTAGAGAATTAATACATTCATAAATTTCAATATTTAATGAGACATTCCATTCTCCCCTTGGAATGTGGTAAACATGGTCATATGAATATCAAATGATTGCATTATGATGAACATAAGGTTCAGATGAATAAACAAAATGTCTCCTAATGTTTTATTCTATATTGTCCTCATAACGAAAACCCTTGAAGTCCGTTTTCAATGGGTAATACATCTCTAAATATTTCTCAGTGGAGGCCAAATAAATTTGACATACACTAAGTCGGGAATTGCAATCTTTATCTCAGAGCAGATGGTGTGCTTCATCATAAGGAGTGAAATATGGGAGCTTCTTCGTATATTGCATGATGAAAGTCCAAAAGCCATATTATGAAGAGAGTCATCTTCTTCCACTTGTGAAGTTCAGCCCCGGTGTTCAAATAAATGAACTTTGTGTCATGTGGGGCGGATCTACGTACAGGGAAGCCCGGGCTACAGCCCGTGTCTTGGCCCGTGTAGTCCCTTGGTATCCCATGTATATTTCATAGAAATATTAGCTTACCATGCAGTCTAGCCCGTGTCCTTGGACAGAATGACTCGGGCCATACAAAGGCACAAAGCTAAAATCCCACAAGAGAGCAACGGAGAACGGACCTCCGGCCGGGATTTTTTTTTCCTGATGGATCAATTGATCGATGGATTAGCTAGCTGGCTCCAGGGCCGGTCCTGAGATTTCGGTGGCCCGGAGCGAAACTAAAATTTAGGGCTCTTAATATATAGGCATAAAATTGAGGGCCTTAATATATAGGCATCATAACAGTAAGATGAATATACACGTAAATGCTATATTCTCAATAGCACTTAAATGTGTCCAAAAGGTACAGATATAAAATAAATTATACAAATTACCTTTAAATTTTCTTCTAAAATTCCTCGATGCAAATTCATTTAAGATGGGGCAAATATCAATGCCGTCCAATAATTTCTTCTCGATGTAGAATGTTGCCAAACCATTTAACCTTTGCCTGGTCATTGTTGATCGCAAATATTCTTCAATAATTTCAATTTTGAAAATCCTATTTCGGCCGATGGGGCAGTCACATGCATAGTAAATAGGATGCGATAAGCAATAGAGATATTAAGGTAACAAGCAACTTCTCTAATGGATACCGTCTAGACGACATGATCACTGAAAGTGGTGAAAAAATTACATCAACTGTTAAAAATGAATTATACTAACTATGTATCATGTGTATATACCTTGGATTTGTCAAATATGTGATTGGCATGACGTATTCTTATGATCGGGGCCCGGGAAATAAAATCAACAAGGTGTTGAATTGAAAATCACGGTTGACGATTAAAACTCATGCGTAGAAAATTTATGTGACGGCGGCGGCTTGCTCGCTTGCAGGGTAGAACTGATGATCAGTGGACGTTGGCGGCGGCGGCCGGAATGTATCGCATAGACTCTGATACACACGCTATAGCCGGATCAGGGCATCCGCAATAGGTTGTATGATACATCGTATGATAGAGTAGCCAACTCATCAGCCAACAATGTATCATATAACAATTGCAATGGTTTGTTGGAAGAGTTGTTGGTAAATTAGTACATTCTAGCCAATCATATAGTCATTTTAGTGGGACCAAAGGAGAAAAGTATCTTGGCATGTGTGCTACCTTGTTGGTTGCATATCATACAACCCATCTTCTCTCACCTCATTATTATTTGTCATGTATGCATTTTTCTGAGTTGGCATTGCTATCTTACGATGACATGTACACTATTAGAGATGCCCTCAGCCAACCGTCGAATAGATTAGAAGGGGAGCCAAGAGATCGTGGGTCGCGACTAGATTAATGTACGTGTGACAGCCAGCGATGCAATCAAGGCCTTGATGTGATCTGCCTCATTCCAGTTCCACGAGTGGATGGGCCACGTCCCCAATTCCCTATAGGTGATCAGCCCATTGGCCATTACTTGTTCTGCTTTTTTTTTATGAATACGAACATATCTGTTTAGTCTGTCTACGTTTATTCAAGTAACCCGTAGGGTTGTAAGCTAGTTCTTTAGCAAACGCGTAACCCTTCGACCTCTGGCGATAGACAGGGCGACTAGGGTTTCGGCGGTTTGAGGCGGCCGCGGAGTGGATCGGCGGGACGCATCTGGAGAAGAGGAGGGGATGGCTTCGCCTTCAGCCTCTGTGAAGAACGCGGGTGGAGGGGTCCCTTCTCCAGGCACCGCGCGTGCGCAGGTTGAGGAAGCGATGGGTAGATTGGGATTGTCGGAGGAGGAGGCAACGCCGTTGGTGATGAACGACGATGATCCAGAGTCGCCGCCAAAGTGGTTACTGGCGGGGAAGGTTCTGTTCCGGAATTTGTTTCATATACAAACAATTTCCAACGCCCTGCGGCCGGCATGGGGAAACCCTAGGGGACTTGTCTTTCGGCCCCTCGGAGAGAACATGTTCGTGGTAGAGTTTGAGTCCCAGCGCGATCGTGATCGTGTGTGGGAAGGATCACCGTGGCACATCAATAAGCATGCAGTAATTCTGTCACAATTTGACGAGTGGATGAAGCCATCGGAGCTGAAATTTGACAAGTTGAAGGTATGGGTGAGGATTGTCAATCTGCCCTATAATTTGAGGAATAATGCAAGGGGTTTAGAAGTTGCAAGGCAGATAGATGCATCCGCTTCGGTGGTTCAGATCGATCCAGTGGGAGGTTTCCTTCGAGCAAGGGTAACAATTGATGTAACTAAACCGCTGAGACGTGGACTGCTGATTGAATCTTCAAAGAGGAAGTGCATGGACTGGTATGATTTGGCGTATGAACAAATTCCACACTTTTGCTTCTCGTGTGGACGTCTAGGACATGCGGATTCTTTTTGCCCATCTCCTGCTGCTAGGGATGAGGCGGGTGAGCTCCCGTTTAAAGCAAGTCTGAGGGCTGCTGACGACTGGAGGAAATCAAACTCTGGTGATAACTCCTCGAGGGATCGGCAGGAGTCTCAGGGGTCGTGGCGTGAGTCGCGTGAAGCACAGCATCACAAAGAGAAGGAAGGGGACGTTACTTCGCCACTGCGACAGAACAACAATGGGAACAAACGTAAAGCTGGGTCACAGGCGCAAGTTTATAAGAAAGTTGATTTTGGGGAGCAGCCGGTTCAGGGGAAGGAGCTGGTGGTGATTCCCAAGAAGAAAACTCAGGATTCTGTGGAGGATTGTATGGTAGGAGCCAATAATGAGAGAATCCCTAAGAAGAAGAAACCCACACCTCCATCATCTGTAAACTCGGCAGTGGCTGTTGATCAGCCCTGCCTGTCCAAATGAATTGCATGAGTCTGAACTGTCGCGGGCTTGGGAACCAGGCGACAGTTCGTGAGCTTCGCAAAGTGGTGAAGCAAGAAGGACCCTCCCTGTTATTTGTTATGGAGACAAAAATTAAGGGGAAACGTGTGGAGATTTTGAAGAACGTGTTGGGGTTTTCGGGTTGTTTTGCCGTCGATAGTGACGGGCTGAGTGGTGGTATTGGCCTTTTTGGTCGACAGATGTTGTGGTTGATGTTCAGAACTTTAGTACATCGCATATTGATGCTTTGGTGAAGTGGGGAAGCAAAACTTGGAGATTTACTGGTTTTTACGGAGAACCTCGTGTGGAGAATCGTCATCACAGTTGGAGGTTTTTGCGTACGCTGTATGCTATTGATCATAAGGCATGGATCTGTATGGGGGATTTTAATGAAATTTTGCATTCAGACGAGCAGTTTGGTGCGAATGTAAGGCCCGAGAGACAGATGCGTGGCTTTCGCGAGGCTCTCGACGATTGCGAGTTACAAGATCTTGGCTGGAGTGGTGTGCCGTTCACATGGGATAATAAGCATGTGGGGGCAGCGAATGTTAAGGCGAGGCTTGATCGAGCAGTCGGGAATGAGGAGTTTTATGATCTCTTTCGTTTCACAAAGGTCAGACATATTAGCTCAATCGAGTCTGACCATTGTTATCTGTTAGTTGAGCTCAGGTCTTCTTTGATGAATTTCAAGCCGTGTGTGAATCGTGCGTTCCGTTACGAGAACGTCTGGCAGACGCATGCTGATTATGATAAAGTGGTGAAAGATATGTGGCAGACGGGGTCGGGACAGAGGGGTTTACAAGGAGTGGTCGAGGCTTTGTCGTCTGTTCAGAAGAATTTGGGTGCGTGGGGTGCTCGTGAGTTTGGCAATGTTTCTAAAAAAGTGATCAAATTGCAGAAACGCATTGAGCTGTTACGCAAGGCCTCGGTGAGCACTGGTTCATCGGAGGAGGAAAGGATAGTAACAAAACAGTTAAGGGAATTATTGAGGCAAGAAGAAGTGTGGATGAAACAGCGATCCCGTGTTCAGTGGCTTCGGGAGGGAGATAGGAACACGGCGTATTTTCAAGCTCAAGCACGTCACCGAAAGAGGGTTAATAGAATTATGTCCTTGGAGCGTGCGGATGGTATTTTATGTGAGTCTCCGGAGGAAGTGAAGGAGGAAGTCTCGGGGTTTTATCAGCTTCTGTATCAATCCCAAGGTTTTCGGCCAATGGAGGACTTGTTGAGTGTTGTGAATGGCAGCGTTACGGAAGAAATGAATAATATTCTTGTGAAAGAATTTGATGCGGACGAGGTGAAGAAGGCACTGTTTGATATGGCTCCTTCGAAGGCTCCTGGTGCCGATGGATTTACGGCGGGTTTTTATCAAAGACATTGGGATGTTGTTGGTAATGATTTGGTAACAGCCTTGCTAGCCTTTCTGAATGGTGGTTTATTGCCTGAAGGTCTGAATGATACTGTTATCACTTTGATTCCTAAGGTAACCAGTCCACAAAAAATCTCGCAATACAGACCGATATCTCTATGCCCAGTACTCTATAAAATTGCTGCTAAAGCTATAGCAAATCGGATGAGAGGTTTATTGGATGAGATTATTGGGGAGGAGCAGAGTGCGTTTGTCCCCGGGCGCCTAATTACTGATAATGTAATTGTGGCTTATGAGACTATTCATACATTAAGAAGGAAAAAGAAATGTAAAAGTGCTGCGTGTGCAGTTAAGGTGGATATGTTGAAGGCTTATGATAGAGTGGAGTGGCACTATCTAGAGGCAATGCTTTATAGATTGGGCTTTGCTGACAGCTTCGTCAGACTAATTATGAAGTGTGTCATGTCTGTTCGATTTTCGGTGAAGATTAATGGAGAGCTCATGCCGTTTTTCTCTCCGTCCAGAGGGTTGAGGCAAGGTGATCCTATGTCACCGTATCTTTTCTTGATATGTGGTCAAGGCTTGACTTCCTTGCTAAATAATTATGGAGGATATATTGACAGAGGAATTCGGGTTAGTACTCACTCCCCGTGGGTTAATCATCTACTTTTTGCTGATGACTGTCTTATTTTCTTGAATGCAAAAAGTGAGAGTGCACATAGGTTGAATGCAATCCTTCAAATCTATGCGGATTGTTCTGGTCAATTGGTGAATAAAGAGAAGAGTTCCATCTTCTTTAGTCCGAGTACTACAGAACCTCTAAAGAATATTATTAAGCAGATTCTTGGTATTTCGGTGGAGGCTTTTTCAGAACGTTATTTGGGGCTTCCCACGGCAATTGGAAGATTAACTAGTGGTACCTTTGATCATATTAATGAAAGGATCAGAGGGAAGATGGGTGGCTGGTCTGAAAAGAACCTGGCTAGCGCAGGGAGGGAAATATTGTTGAAGACAGTAATTCAAGCAATTCCTACTTACAGCATGAGTTGCTTTCAGCTTACAAAGAAGGTGTGTAAAAATATCTCTTCTTGTATGGCGAAGTATTGGTGGGGGAGCTCTCTGGATAAAAACTCATTACATTGGCTTTCTTGGGAAAGGCTCTCTGATCCGAAAATAAAAGGGGGTATTGGTTTCCGAAATCTTGAGGTGTTCAATTTGGCTTTGCTGGGAAAACATGGGTGGAGGCTATTGACCAATCCAGGATCCCTTTGTGCACGGGTACTGAAGGGAAAGTATTTTCCAAACACTGATTTTCTTCAGGCAACAGTACCAAAGAGGGCATCAGCGACGTGGCGAGCGATCATTGCTGGACGTACATCGCTGGATGCAGGTCTGATTAAGCGGGTAGTAACTGGTTCAACAATTGCCATCTGGTCTGACAAGTGGATTCCAACTACTGCTTCGCATATTCCGATGGGCAGACTTGAGTCAATTCCGTTTCAACCGCTAAATATGGTATCAGACCTAATTGATCCATATACTGGAGGTTGGAAGGTGGATGTTATCAGGCAGAATTTTTTGGCACCAGATGCCGATGCTATCTTAAACATTCCATTGAGGGCATCTGGTGGAGAGGATTTTCTGGCCTGGGCTTTGGAACGTACGGGTATCTACACCGTCAAATCGGCTTATCGTGCTCTCATGACTCGCAACGAGCTTCGAGCTCTAGAGGAAGGGGTGGTAGCGGAACCTTCATCAGCAAATGAACGGTTGTGGAAAACCTTGTGGAAACTGCAAGTGGTGCCAAAAGTGAGAGTGTTTTGGTGGCGTGTCCTCCGGGGAATTCTACCGGATGCGATGACTTTGAAGCATCGTCATATAAAGAGGACTGGGCGGTGCGATATCTGCCTGGCCATGAATGAAGACTTACAGCATGCTCTCCTTGAGTGTGCTCATGCAAAAAAATTCTGGTATGCGGCATCGGACAGGTTTGGCCTGAAGATTCCTAAACTGCATAGACAGACTTGGGCGAGGGATATTCTTATGGATGAGATGTTCTCAAACAAAGACAGGTGCCGGATTATTACTATTATGTATTCCATCTGGTTGTCACGGAATCGTTGGACGCATGATAGCGAACCTTATGATCCAGTTCATGCAGTTCGAGGGGTGCAGGAGATGTTGGCTTTGATGGAACTCCCTTGCAGCTCGAAGAAGAGTGTGGTTGGACAATGTTGGAGACCACCAGATGTTGGGTGGGTAAAGATTAATACAGATGCGGCAATTAGCAGTGAGTTGGCTAAAGGTGGAGCGGGTGGAGTGGCTCGGTCTCATTTAGCTTTTCTCGGAGCTTGGTGTAAGCCTTTGGAAGGGGTGACGGATCCGTTGATAGCGGAGCTGTTAGCAGTTCGAGAGGGGGTCATCTTTGCTCGTCTGCGAGGTTACTCGCATGTGATAATGGAGACGGATAGTTTGGAGGTAGTAAACCTCTGGTCCTTGCGCAGCATACATCGCTCTGTGGCTGCGCCTATTCTACAAGAAGTTGGGGAGTTATCAAAAGATTTTGTTTCGTTTTCCATCCAACATACTAGGAGACATGCTAATGTTCCAGCACATGTTTGTGCTAAGCGTGCTTGTACGCTTGCTGGGACTGAGAGCTGGCTTGTTGTAAGCCCGAGCTTTCTTAGTTCTAGTTTGTTGGGGGATTGTAAGGACATGTTAATTTCATAATAAAGCTCCAGAGTTTCAGTGCAAAAAAAAAAAGAATACGAACATATCTGTACAAACTCTCTATACTACAGCGTACCAAGGATGGGGCCCCTAGATTTTGGGGGCCCGGGGCGGCCGCCCACCCTGCCCCTCCCCAGGGCCGGCCCTGGCTGGCTCCAGAAAACAACGCTTCGCCCCTAAGCCCTGATCACGCTCCTTTTTCATCCGATCGGCGCACCTCATGGAACCCTCACACGTTCGGAAATCACATAGCGCCGCCGCCCGTCCAGTGCGGCACAGGGGCAATGCGCAACTCCCGGTGACACGCTCACGCCGAGACGCTGTCGCTCGCGCCGGCTGATTTATCGACGACAGAACCAGTGAACCACGCCACCACGCCAGCTGATTTCTCGACGACAGAACCACTGAACCACGCCACCACGCCGGCTGATTTCTCTCCGTTGGCTCATCTCTTCTAAGTGCCTTGTAGATTGCTCTTGTTAATCGGTAATTTTTTTTAATAAATTCCTAGAAATCTAGAACCGCTACAGTCTACAGAGTATACTAATCCTAAAACTGCTACAAAGTACTAACTGTTTCAAAAAAATTACTGGTTTAATTTGTAATGATTACAGAGAAGATGAAGGGGACAAAGAGATCAAAGCCATGTTCAGGAAGACCGGTGTCCTCCTATTTTACGTCACTGTCACAACTTGCCAATTCAAACCTACCTCGTGTGAGTGCTGCCGAAAATTCCGATACAAATGTGGGTGAAAGTGGGACAGTTCTTGGACATGGAGAAGCTAGTACAATCCTGCAAAATTCAACCACCGATGAACGGCAAGATAATCCTGATTCTCACAATGTTGTTGATCCAGAACATGATAACAATAGCATAGATGAAGAGAATGCTAGTGTTGAGCTTAATCCAAATGATATTATGGCGGATCCGGGCCTTTGAAAACCGATTGAGGAGTTGGATTTAAACATCAGAGATGTTGCTAGGAGAGAGTATTTGGTAATGGGTCCATGCCAACCAATTGGTCATAAGTTTCCCGCCAAATTAATTGGAAGCCAGATGCAAAGATTTCAGGATAAGTGGTTTAAAAGATATGATTGGTTGGAATATAGTGTAGCAAAAGACGCCCCATTTTGTTTTCACTGTTTTCTCTTTAAGCAACCACGAGCAGAAAATTTTGGTACAGAATCATTTACAAAGGTTGGTTTTAGCTATTGGAAGAATGGAATTGAATCTTGTGATCTTCATGTTGGTAAGGATATGAATAGTGCTCACAATAAAGATAGAAAATATTGTGAGGCTTTTAGAAATCAGCGGCAAGGTGTTGATTATGTGTTCGCAGCTGCCACCAAGAAGGACGAGGAATAATATAAAGCTCGTGTTACAATTATGATAGCCATTGCAAAAAATTTACTATTGCAAGCTCTTGCTTTTCGTGGGCTTGACGAGTCTCGTGGCTCAAACAATCAAGGTAATTTTCTTGAGATGCTGAAATGGTATAAAGGGAAAGATGAAAAGGCAGCAAAATTGCTTGACAATGCGCCTGGAAACCGTCAAATGATCTCACCAAACATACAAAAACAGATTTGCAAAGCGTGTGCTCAAGTTACCACCAAAGCTATTATTGATGGCATTGGGGATAAAAAGTTTGCGGTACTTATTGATGAGGCACGGGATGCATCTATTAAGGAACAAATGGCCATGGTTTTGAGGTTAGCCACTACGACATCTACATTTTTCTACTTGAGTGAATCAAAATTTTAAAGTATGCTAACTTTGTTTTTCTTGTATGTAGGTATGTCCACAATCAGGGACAGGTGATAGAAAGATTTGTTGGTGTCAAGCATGTTCCATACACGACATCTGCTTCACTGAAGATAGCTGTGGACGGTATGTTAAAATCTCTTGGTTTATCCATCTCTAGTGTGAGAGGTCAAGGTTACGATGGAGCATCAAATATGAGAGGACAATTTCATGGCTTGCAAAGACGCATATTAGATGAAAACCCATATACCTTTTATGTCCATTGTTTTGCCCATCAGTTGCAGCTAATGGTTGTGTCTGTTGCCAAGTGTTGTTCCTCTTTCTTGGACTTCTTTAATTATTCAACCATGATTGTCAACACAGTTAATGCTTCTTGTCATAGAAAAAATAAATTGTTGCAAAGTCACCATGATGAGATTGTGAAAAAAATTGAGACCGGAGATATGTTCACAGGAAGAGGAAAGAACCAAGAAACTAATCTTGCAAGGACAGGGGATACTCGTTGGGGCTCTCATCATAAACCTTATGTCGTCTTGTTCACATGTGGAAACCTTTCCTACATGTATTAGAGAATTTGAGTGATGATGCCACTAATGCAACACAAAAAACCACTGCTTCAGGTTTATTGGAAAAAATGGAAAGATTTGAGCTTGTTTTTATAATGCACCTTATGATGAGAATTCTTGGGAAGACTAATGCACTAGTGGAAACAACCCCTCTCGTCCAGGGGGCCGGGGGGCAGCTGTCCCGGTTGCAACCAAATCCGGGACAAATGCCCTGCATTGGTCCCGGTTCGTGCGCCCGGGGCAACAGGAATCGCATGGGCGCATTGGTCCCGGTTCGTGGGGGGCATATCGGTCCCGGCTCTTGCCACGGACCGGGACCAATGCCTAGCCACAGGCCACGTGGCACGCGCATGACCTGTTGTCCCGGTTCAGTCCACGAACCGGGACCAATGCCCCCTTCCCCTATATATACTGCCCCAGCCCCCCTCCTTCCATCTTTTTTTTTTGCTTGGAGGTGTGAGAGAGTGTGGTGTTGGTGTTTTTTTTTTACTATGCACACGAGGTGTTCGACGAAATTCCCGAGACGCACACAAGCTCACTGAAAATTGTATCTTCGACCGAGGTTAACAAATTATCTTTTTCATCTGTAACTGATACATAAAAAAGTATTATTTGTCGATGTACTGTGGTTATCTCTGTATTAATATGTATTTTGATAAACTTAATTATATGATGCAGATGGATGCACGGCAGCGATGGATGTACGGTGACCGACACACTTCCGAGTATATGGCAGGCCTGAATGCATTTCTTGCTGTAGCTCAGGCGAACAAAGATAATGGCTTCATGTGTTGCCCATGTGTTGATTGTCGGAACGTCAGAGAACATTCTTCCGAAAGAATCCTTCACGGCCATCTACTTCAGAGAGGTTTCATGCCCAGCTATAATTGCTGGACCAAGCATGGAGAAAGAGGGGTTGTGATGGAAGACGATGATGAAGAAGAAGAAGATCCTTTGTTCCCTGAATACGACGATACTGCAATGGAAGAGAATGCAGAAGAAGAAGGTGATCAAGAGCAGGCATCAGAAGAGCCCGATGATGATCTTGGCCGAGTTATTGCTGATGCAAGGGAAGACTGTGAAAATAAATTGGAGAGGTTGAAGCTGGACAACATGTTACAGGATCACAAAAAATTGTTGTACCCAAATTGCGAAGATGGTAGCACAAAGCTCGGTACCACACTGGAGTTGCTGAAATGGAAGGCACAAAACGGTGTGACTGACAAGGCATTTGAGAGTTTACTTCAACTAATGAAGCCAAAACTTCCAAAGGATAACGAATTGCCTGAGAGTACGTACGAAGCAAAGAAAGCTCTCTGCCCTCTAGGATTAGATGTGCAGAAGATACATGCATGCATTAATGACTGCATTCTCTTCCGCGGTGAGAAGTACGAGAATTTGGATGAATGTCCGATATGCACTGCACTGCGGTATAAGATCAGAGCAGATGATCCTGGTGATGTTGACGGCGAGCCCCCCCGTAAGAGGGTTCCTGCTAAGATTATGTGGTATGCTCCTATAATACCACGGCTGAAACGTCTGTTTAGAAACAAAGAGCATGCTAGGTTGTTGTGATGGCACAAAGAAGACCGTAACAAAGATGGAAAGTTGAGGCACCCCGCCGATGGATCGCAGTGGAGAAAGATCGCCGGGGATGAAGGAGCGCCGGCGCTGCTCGTGCTCCTGCTCGAGCCAGGCGCCCCAGTAGGGGGAGTTGCGCGCGTACGCGCGCTCCCTGCGGACGGGAGCCGGCAGGAGCTCGCGCCGGCGGTCGATCTCCTCGAGCAGCGCCTGGCCGGTCGGGACCGGCGGCACAGGGATCCGCTGGGGGTTCAGGTGCCAGCCGTCCGGGAGGTGGACGTCAGCATAGAACACCGGCGTGGCGTTGTTCCAGTGCCACTCGGCCTCGTCCACCCGGACGTACCGGCGGAACCTCTTGCCCTTGGGCGCGGCGCTAGGCGGCGGGCGTGCAGCCGGAGGTGGCGCGGGGACGCGCGGCGTCCCGCCGAGGCGGACACCTCCAGGGCCGTAGCCGAAGGCCTCCGCTGGCGGTGGTGGGACGCGGCCGGCGCCGCTCGAGGAGCCTTCGTGGTCGTTCCTGGGGCGCTTGCCGGAGCCGCTGCCGAACCAGCGGGACATGGTGGCTATGGTTGCTCTGCCTTGGGCGCGGCCGGGGTGGATGGGTTGTACGGGCGGCGGGGGGCCTTTAAAAAGGACCTGGGGTGGGCTGGCATGCCAACCGGCGGCCTGAACGTGGCGGCGGTTGCAGGCGGCCATGAATGCGGGCAGGAGCCGAGGCGTGGGCGGCGGTTGCAGCTGTGGCACGCGCGCGTGGGGAAGTGGGGGCGCGGGAAGCCGAGGCTGGGCGGGAAGACGAGGCGACAGTGGCCCTTTGACCGTCCTGTGGTCTTAATTTAAGGGACCAGGCGAGCCAGCCAACGGCCGCTGGCCAGTGGCCCCTTCGAACCGTTGACTGACCATAATAAAAGACGCTGGCCAGTGGGCCCTTCGAACCGTTGACTGACCATAATAAAAGACGCGGGCCAGTGGGCCTTTTTGACAAAAAAATGTGACCAGTGGGCTTAATAAAAGACGTGGGCCTGGACGCGGTTGGGGAAGGGGAGGCCGGCTCGGAATTGGGAGACAGGAGCCCAAAAGACGTGGGCCTGGACGCGGAAACTGAACGATTATATATATTTTTTTGTCAAAAAAGTATCCATCCCGGTCCCTTGAACGAACCGGGACGAACTCCCTGGCCCAGGTTCGCCACGTGGCCTATCCTTACCATCCCGGGTCCTGGCACAACCGGGACCAATGGGACGGGCCATTTGTCCCGGCCAGCCCATCCCGGTTGCACAACCGGGACAACTGGCCCTTACGACCCGGGACAAAAGGCCATGTTTCCACTAGTGATGACTTATCAAAATGCTTGCAAAAGAAAGACCAAAACATTGTTCGTGTTGTAGGGATGATTGGTACTACATTGAAGGAAGTTGAGAATATATGAAACACCGGTTGGAATGAGATTTTTGAACAAACAGAGGGCTTTTGTCTTGAGCATAAAATTGTTGTGCCAAATATGGAAGATAAAATACCATCTAGAGGTCGTTCGAGGGGTCGTGGCAGCCAGTTAGTAACTTATTATGATCATTTCCATCATGAAATATTTAATGTGTTGCTTGATCAAATTATTGTTGAGATCAATAATCGCTTTGCCGAAAGATCTACTCAATTGTTGAGTTGCATAGCTTGTCTTGATCCATGGAATTCTTTTGTTGATTTTGATATTGACAAGTTAGTTGAACTTGCAAGAATGTATGCCGATGACTTCTCCCCATATGAGTGTATATAGTCCTTCGGGACCAACTTGGCACATTTATTGTTGATGCAAGAGATGATTCGAGATTTGAAAATTGTATTGATCTCGGGAACCTTTCTTTGAAGATGGTTCAAATGGAGAGACACATGACATTTCCATTGGTATACCGTCTTATTGAGTTAGCCTTGATTTTGTCCGGTTGCAACATCGACAGTGGAAAGAGCGTATGTTATGCTATATTGAGAGAGACATATTTGCAAATATTGAAGATGGTTTTTTTTGGAGCATTTCCAAAGTATGAGGTCGCGCAAAAGACAAATACCACGTGCAGCTAGTGGCACGTTACTTTCTTAGCAATACAATTAATGTTTGTATCCATCCGTTACTTCTTTTTGATAAATTTTCTTGTCTTTGATGTAGGTTCTGATTCTTATCCGGTGATTGATGAGAAAATGGTGGGCTAAAGATAAGAGAAAAGTTTCATTTTGTAGGTATTAAAATGTGTCCTAATTATGCGATTATGAAACAATATATTTTTGTGTGCTTTTCTAGTGTCATTTGGTTTAAACTAAACATACTTTTACGTCAGAAGTTCATTTATGCATTTTATTTTGGTTTGACTTATATATTCTGATATGAATAGAAGATTAGAAGGTAATTTTTTGGTAGTTTTTGGGTCTGTCACAACTTAGCCCCGGTCTTTGCCAATTTTTGGGTCCGCCACTCATGTCCATTGCTGAAACAAGTACACCATCTTTATGAGAATCATTAAACGTCAACCATAATATATGAATGATCTCAATCAAAACAAGATAATCATGTTCTATTCCATGTCAATGTTCAGTTGAAAACGGAAAAGAGCATTTTTCATTAAAAAGGAACATGAGAATAATCAACGTTGATTAAAACTATTACTAGAAATTAGTCGACAAATATTACAAGGATAAATAGTAGCACATCACTAAGCAAATATTACTAGCGGTGTGCAGACCACATGTCAGTAGTATCATTTATTAGTTGCGTGCTAACATACTACTCCCTCCGTATCAAAATATAAGATGTTTTAGCATTTTGTAGATATAATGTATCTAGACATGTTTTAGCGTGTAGATTCATATGCATCTTACACTAAAACACGTCCAGGTACATATTGTCTAGGAAATGCTAAAACACCTTATATTTCGATACGGAGGGAGTAGTACGTTACTAGTCGAGTCGTGTGTGACAACACTAGT
The DNA here is from genome assembly GCA_028641055.1 of Alopecurus myosuroides. NCBI lineage: Eukaryota > Viridiplantae > Streptophyta > Magnoliopsida > Poales > Poaceae > Alopecurus > Alopecurus myosuroides. The sequence continues at coordinate 33,140,417 of CM054061.1, forward strand.
ACTTCCTCCGGTCATTTTTTATAAGACATTTCAATTTTGGCCACATACATTCTAAATGAGTGAATCTAGACTTATTTTATACATAAACCCTAAATATATCGGCCTCCTTCCATGAAAAGTTCCGTAGCTCCACCGCTGCCGCCGAAAAGTTTCGGGGTATAGAAATATCTGTTCGGGCACCCTGCCGGGATGGGGAACTGCCCCGGGAGCCATCTCCATCGACTCCACCACCATCTTCATCGCCATTGTTGTCTCCTATGATGATGAGGGAGTAGTTCTCCCCTGGGGCTGAGCGCTCTACCGGTAGCTATGTGTTTCATCTCTCTCTAACATGGTGTGATCTTTATGTGATCATGAGCTTTGTAATCTAGTTGAATAAGTAGATATTACTCTTCATCTATTATGCTAATCAAGTGGTTTTGTTATGAGATCTCCGTAGACACTTTGATCACGGTGTAAAGGTGACAGTGTGTGCACCGTGTGGTTTAGCATGATATTTATATTTTTTGTTGGATGGCCCTATGAAATTGTGGTGTTTGTAGGTCTCATGGTGATAGTCTGGGGGTTACCTGGATGGGGAAATGCGAACTCTAAGGAGTGCTTTTATAGCCCTATGCAAAGATTGTTTTTTGTTATCCGACCGGAGAGTGGTTCGGAGTAGCATAGTGAAGAAATAATATTTATGTATTCAATTATGGTATCATTGTTGAGAGTGTACACTAGTGAAAGTATGATCCCTAGGCCTTGTTTCTAAGCATTGAAACACCGTTTACAGTCAGTTCTACTACATGTTTGATTGCTGAAATTTTTATTTCAGATTGCTATTATCACTTATAATCATCCATATTACTCGTATTTCCCTCTCTCTTCGCCGAATTAGTGCACCTATACAACTGACAATCGTATTAGGTGTGTTGGGGACACAAGAGACTTCTTGTATCATAATTGCAGAGTTGCTTGAGAGGGATATCTTTGACCTCTTTCTCCCTGAGTTCGATAAACCTTGGGTGATCCACTTAAGGGAAACATGATGTTGTTCTACAAACCTCTGCACTTGGAGGCCCAACACTGTCTACAAGAATAGAAGTGTGCGTAGACATAACCCCCCCCCCCCCAAACCAACCTAAAGTGTTTAGGAAGTTTAGGTTTAGAACAGGGTCAAAATCGGTGAAGAATCGCGGTAGTTCTCCTAATTTTGGGCGTCCTACGGGTACGGTACGGTCACTAGTACGGTCACCTCTGACGGTACTGGTGGTCGTTAAACTTTCTGGTAACTTAATGTTGCCGCCATTTAGTCAAACTAACTCCATTTTGGGCGTTCTCCGGCTCTTTGAGATCGTATGGAAGAGAGATTCACTCCAGTGGTCTTCAATCTTGATTTTGTCTTAATGGAAAATGACAATTTTCCAAGCCTCTTAACTTGCCATCTGGTGTCTACGCACGCTTCTATTTTTGTAGACAGTGTTGGGCCTCTAAGTGCAGAGGTTTGTAGAACAGCAGCAAGTTTCCCTTAAGTGGATTACCCAAGGTTTATCGAGCTCACGGAGGAAGAGGTCAAAGCTATCCCTCTCAAGCAACCCTGCAATCACGAAACAAGAAGTCTCTTGTGTCCCCAATGACGAAGGGATGAACCATGGACCTGTCGGATAAGGACACCCGGTCCAAGGCCCAAGATCTAAGCCCAAGAGGAGATGCCATATACTATTCTAGAAGGCCCAATTGAAGCCCACCCACAAGGCCTTGCGGGTCAAGTTAGGAAACTTGTAACTGACTTTTAGGTTAGAGTTTGAGTCCTCCCCGGGTACGGTTTGAGACCTGGCCACCTATATAAGGCCAGGAGAACCACCGGGAGAGGACAAGCAATACCGCACCACCAAACCTTGAGATCGAGATCATACTCTTGACTCGAGTGACCCCCCATTGTAACCGATCTACTTGTGAATACAGATCGACACAAGCAGGAGTAAGGGTTTTACCTCTACGAGGGCCCCGAACCTGGGTAAATCGTGCCCCCTGTTTAGCCGACGGTTGTCACCAGCACCCACAGTTTCTCCTAATCGAAACCCTATGGGTTCACCCGAGGGACTTGTTGAGATGCAGATTCGACAATTGGCGTCGTCTGTGGGAACGACGGGCGTTGGATCTCCGGCATCTTCGGCCTCATTGACGACCAACTCACATTGGAACCCACAACTTCGACTCCGACCAATCCGATCCGAATCGGATCGGTCATCGTCACCCCTCACTCGCCGGAATCACGCCCGGTATTTAGCGACCTGGATAAGAGTATCACCCTGACGTTCGGGAGCTTCCGGTTCTACACCAACAAGGACGGGATCCACCACTTCCCCGAGCAAACCGATCTCGAGGGATCGAGATCTGGGTCGATCTCTAGCCCAGAAGTTGTCGATTCGCGACCTTATTATGAGGATCGCGACTTGGAAAAAAGCGGCGAATCCATCCGCCTCAACACCAGCAACTTCCATACCCTCTCCACAGAGGAACCTTCTCGGATCAGGAAAGCCTTCCGAGCCACGCCTAGGACCCGCGAGCCATATCTGGCCCAGGTCTGCATGGCAGGATCAGGAGATCCACCAGAAGAAACTGAACACAGCGCAAGGGAACGCGTTGAGATCGGCGTCTCGCAAGACGCTTGGGTCCGAGCAAAGGAAGCAATACCGCACCACCAAACCTTGAGATCGATATCATACTCTCGACTCGAGCGACCCCCCATTGTAACCGATCTACTCGTGAATACAGATCGACATAAGCAGGAGTAAGGGTTTTACCTCTACGAGGGCACCGAACCTGGGTAAATCGTGCCCCTTGTTTAGCCGACTATTGTCACCAGCGCCCATAGATTCTCCTAATCGAAACCCTATGGGTTCACCCGAGGGACTTGTTGATATGAAGATTCGACACCCAACACACCTAATACAATTGTCAGTTGTATAGATGCACTAGTTCGACGAAGAGAGAGTAAAATACAAGTAATATGGATGGTTGTAAGTGATAATAGCAATCTGAAGTAAAAATGGCAGCAAGCAAACATGTAGAAGAACTGATTGTAAACGGTGTATCAATGCTTACAAACAAGGCCTAGGGATCATACTTTCACTAGTGAACACTCTCAACAATAATAACATAATTGAATGCATAAATATCTCTCTTCACAATGCTACTCTGAACCATTCTCAACAATAATAACATAATTGAATGCATAAATATCTCTCTTCACAATGCTACTCTGAACCACTCTCCGGTTGCATAGAAATCATATTTTGAGTAGCATTATAATTTATAGCATCAAGTAACATAGGACCATCATCTAGAGAATTATCATATAAATTTTCTAAACAAACTTCCTCATTATCATGCATATTAATAGTTGGAATAAATAGAGGATTCTCATAGTATTTATCAAAGTAGCATTGATTATCATAAATAACAGTAGCAATATCATTCTCACAAGTTTCATTCATAGTAGTATCAAGGTCACAAGTATAGTAAGTATCAATTTCATCAAAAAGGGATATTTCAAAAGAATCAATAGGATCGTCATAACTATGAGTTATAGAGTTAATATCATTGGGAGGTAGACATGGGTTCCATTCTTCCTCCTCATGATACTCACTCTCCTCCTATTTTTCATCCAATGAGCTTCCAGATTCAGCAGTTTCTTCTTCCATAGGTTCCTACAAGGAATTAGTCTCTCCCTTTGGGGGAGAGAGTCTATTAAGATAATCAAGTATGTAGTAATTACAATCCTTGTAATTATCAAAGCAATATTCAAGTATAGCATAAATCTCGTATTTATAAGGTGCGTCATCAATACTTTTAAGCAAATAGGAAAATTTCGAATGCACCCTTCCAAGCAATAAATTCTTCAATTTGTTCAACATCATAAAATTCATAATTTCCCTTCACATAAGAAGATATGGTAACATTATCATTATACTCACATTGAAAAGGGAGGTGTTTATACCTCCTACAGCAACAAGATTTATCAAAGCAATAAGTAACATTATAAGTAGAGCACAAGTTTCTATCATAGTCATGCAATTTATTAATTTCCTCCCATAAATTTATCCCTTTTTGTGACAAGCGGTGTTCCTTATAATAATTTTGTTGTTCATCCATGCACCCAAAGAAATCACCCATTGGTAGCAAGCATGATAAGGCAAGTAAAAGTCGAAACAATAACAAAGTAAAAAAGATTGGAGGTTAGAGACTCCCCTTGCAAAAATTCTCTTCCTCCCCGGCAACGGCGCAAGAAAATAGCTTGATGGTGCAGGTCTTGCACTCATTGGGAAACCCCAAGAGGAAGGTATGATGAGCACATCAGCAGTTTTCCCTCACAAAGAAACCAAGGTTTAATCGACCAGTAGGAGGAAGAGTAACTTCAGAAGGTTGAAGCAGCTGAGATGGCAGGGTGCACTACCGGTTCAGAAGCAACGTGGAACCTACCCAACACAATCAAATCACTTTGCCCCAACGAAGCAGTCAGGTTGTCAATCTCATCGGTTTTGCTAAACACAAAGAGGTTAAACATATGATGTGGAAAACAGTATGAAAACAGCAGCAACAGTATGAGAGCATTGGTTGTATTATCTGTACGAGGAAAATGGACCGGGGTCCATAGTTCACTAGTGGTGTCTCTCTGTGAAAGATAAATAACATGTGTGGTGAACAAATTACAGCTGGGAAATTGACAGAAATGAAGGCTACACCGTAGTGCATATGCAAGACATAAAAGATTACTATGTGATTCATGCGGGCATTACAACAAAATACATAGACCGTTATCCAACTGCATCTATGACTAATAATCCACCCTCTGAATATCATTCGAACAAATGTTGGGTATTAAGTTGCAAGCAACAGATAATCGCAGTAAGCAAAGTGTTCAATGTAAACATAACATCATCCTTAGACAAAGCATTGTTGTTTTATCCCTAATGGCAACAACACATCCTCCATTCGTCACGTTTCTGTCACTCGAGCACAGATGCAAAGGAGGCATGAACCCACTATCGAGCATAAATACTCCCTTTTGGAGTTACCAGCATCAACTGGGACAAAGCATCTACTAAAAACGGAGAGAATGCAAGATCATAAATAACATATGCATGAAGATAACATGATAGATTGATAAGTAGAAGACATGGCATTCAAAATTCATCAGATCTCAGCAAACACAACATGTAGCATTACATAAAGATGATCTTGGTCATGTTAGGCAGATCACAAGATCTAAACATGAGATACAAAGTGGAGAGAACAACTATCTAGCTATTGTTATGGAGCCGTAGTCCAGGGATGAACTACTCATGCATCACTTTGGAGGAGGGCATGGTGGTGTAGACCCCTCCGGTGATGAATTTCCCTCCCGGTAGGGTGCCAGGGAGAGCTGCAGAACCCTCCCGATATTGGGATGACGATGACGGCGGTCTCGGGTGTTTTTGGGACGAAGTGGAATATATTTAGGGTTTACGTCTCAGGGGAATAAATAGGCGGAAGGGCAGAGGCGATGGAGGCATGGGGGCCCCACACCACCCCACGGCGCGGCCTGGGGGGCGCGCTGCCCTATGGTGTGGGCCCCCTGAGGCCCTTCTCCGGGTCTCTCCGGGACCCGTGGAACCTTTGGGAATTCTAAGACTTCCAGGCTTCCAATTTTCCAATTCTGAGAATATTTCCAGAACAACTTTTCTAAAAACTAAAAAACAGCAGAAAGGAGGGAACTTGCTCTATGGCATCTTGTCAATAGGTTAGTCCGTAAAATCGATAAAAATGACATAAAGTGTATAGAAAACATGTGGGAAACAATAAGAAAACAACATGGAACATCAGAAATTCGGGATACGTTTATGACGTATCACTTTTGCATAAAGTTTTTAGTGGCTCTTTCAACTTCTAAAATTCTTTCATTAGTCATTCTAGTTCTATCATTATTACCACTATTAAAAGGATATGGCCTATAATTATTGCTACCAAAATTATTCCTATAGTCATTATTGTTGAAATTATTATTTTTAATGAAGTTCACATCAACATGCTCTTCTTGAGCAACCAAAGAGGCTAATGGAATATTGTTTGGATCAATAGGAGCATGGCCATTAACAAGCATAGACATAATAGCATCAAGTCTATCACTCAAGGAGGAGGTTTCTTCAACAGAATATACCTTCTTACCAGTTGTAGCTCTCAGTATGCCATTTAGAATAATTTACCATCATATTATCAAGAAGCTTTGCTGTCCCCAAGGCCATGGACATAAAGGTTCCTCTAGAAGCTGAATCTAGAAGGTTTCTTGAAGAAAACTTCAGACCTGCATAAAAGGTTAGCAAACATGTAGGAAATAACATGAAACCAACATGGAACATCAGAAATTAAGGATACGTTTATGACGTATCAGGAATACGCCCAAGACTCAAATCTCGTCTTCATAGAGCAGTCGGAGCATGGGTGGAAGAATTACCTTATGTGCTTTAGAGTATTCGAACAACACCAAATAGATCAACTCGGAAATGCCTTTTTTCTTGGTTTATGGCGCAAAAGCAGTGTTCCCTACGGACATGATCCATGATAGCCCGCAGACATACGATGACTCTGATGCCGAAAGTGCACGTCAGGATGTCGTCGATCTCTTAGAATAAGAATGAGAACTCGTGCTTCAAAGATCTGCCATTTATCAGCAAGTACTACGGCGATATAATAGTCGGAAAATCAAACACCGATCTTTCAAAGAGGGTGATTTGGTGCTAATATTGGTACAGGACAAAAAAAACACAAGTTAGCCCCAATCTGGGAAGAACCATTTGTCATACAAAGACTATGAAAAATGGGTCATATTTGAAGGGAATATGCCCGAGAGGCAATAATAAAATGGTTATTATCTTATTTCTTGTTTATGATGAATGTTTATTTCTCATGCTAGAATTGTATTAACCGGAAACGTTGATACATGTGTGCTTAATAAACAAACAGTGGTTCCTAGTAAAGCCTCTCTTTTAACTAGCTCGTTGATTAATAGATGATCAAGGTTTCCTGATCATGAACATTGGATGTTATTAATAATGGGGTCATGTCATTAGAAGAATGATGTGATGAACATATACCCAAAGAGAATATAGCAATGCGATCAAGTCATTTAGTTTACATTGTTATATCAAACATACGAAGTAACTTATTCCTTAGACCATGAGATCATGTCAATCGCTGATATTGGAAGAGTGCTTTGATGGCATCAAACGTCACACCGTAACAGGGTGACTATAAAGGTGTCGTTAAGTATTCGGAAAGTATTAGTTGAGGATCATGGATCAAGAGTGGAATTTGTCCATCCAAATGACGGAGAGATATACTCTGGGCCCTCTCGGTGATATCACATCGAAACCGCTTGCAAGCACGTGATATGATCACAAGGATGTTATATCACGGGAACGAGAAAAGAGTACTTGTCGGTAACGAGATTGAAAAAGGTATGGTTGATACCAATGATCGAATCTCGGACAAGTAAAATATCGCGAGACAAAGGGAATAGTTCACGACGTTGTTGGTTCACACGATCACGAGAGTCATCGTTGAATATATAGGAGTCATCACGGATCTCCAGATCCCGCTGTTGATTATTGATCGGAGAGGAGTCTCGATCATGTCTATCTTATTCGCGAACCGTAGGGTGACACACTTAAGGTTCGATGACGCATTTGAGAGGATACGGAATATCGAAAAAAAGTTTGGACAGCACCGAAATTGTTTCGGGGAATATTGAAATAGTCACCGAAATTGTTTCGAGTAATTTTGAAATAGTTCAAGGGGATTCTTATCAAATGGTTGTTAATAGATTTAACAACTAACTCAAGGGGTTATATGTTAATGTTTGTTAATGGAATTAACAAATATTAAAATAAAGAAATAAAATTGTTTTATTTATTTATTAAAGAAAACGCTTGGGATTTTGAGTGGGAATTAATGGAAGAATGAGTGGGTTGAGTGGAGACTCCACTCACATGATGAGGGAGAGGTGGAGGCAGCCAAAAATTCGTGGCTGCCATCCCCTCCTATAAAAGGAGGGGTGAGAGCTCCCTCTCCCCCACACACACACTTGTGTCGTCTCTTCCTCCCTCCTGCCGCTGCTCCACCACTTGTTCGTGCGCTTGGCGAAGCCCTGAGCAATGTTTTTCTCCACCACACCACGCCGTCGTGCTGCTGGAGTTTCGAGGGATCCTCTACTTCCGCGCCCCGCTGGAACGAGGGAACGGAGGTCGTCATCAACCGTACGTGTGACCGATCACGGATGCACCGCCGGATTGCGGTGCCATCTTCTCGCTATCGGGATCGGTGTGAGTACGACTACGCCAACAACGAGATTTGATCTCGTACCACTTTGAGTCTTCGAGGGTATGTGTTCTCCTTAACCCTCTTGTTGCCCGTTGCACTTCGTCTCCTAGATTAGATCTTGGCCTTTCGGGTATCTCTCGCGTAGGAAATTTTTTGTTTTCTATGCAACGAACCCTTCAGTGGTATCAGAGCCGGATCTATGCGTAGATGTTTTGTACGGGTAGAACACATAGGTGTATGTGGGCGTTGATGATCATGTTATTACCTCCTTGACTATTTTATGATCTTAGTGGCATAGTGGGATGAAGCGGCCCGGACTAACCTTACATGTCCACGTACATGAGACTTGTTCCACAACTGACATGCAACTTGTATTGCATAAGTGGCTTGCGGGTGTCTGTTTCTCCTACTATAGTTAAGATCTAATCTATGAAGGGTTGTTAAAAATGTGTTTATCAACGTTGTGGTTGATGTTCGTAGGTATGAACGGTTCTATCCTCGAAAGCCCTAAGCCACGTAAAATATGCAAAAATAAATTAGAAGCGTCTAACTAGTTTTTGCTGGGCATGTGAATTGATATGGTCAATATTACAAATTTGATTATGAGATGATCTATTTTGTAAATTATTGATATACCGGAAGGTATCCATATGGTTGTCTTCTTATTGATGGACAATCAAGTTTGGGGTACCGTGGTACTTGGTACCACGCCGGTGGAATGATTGAGATCATACCATAATGCACATGATGGAGATCAAGTGCAAGAAGGACCATATCATATCACGTTATCCTTTCATGTGATGTTTGTGATGTTAATCCTTTTTATGCATCTTGTTTTGCTTAGATAACGATGGTAGCATTATAAGATGATCCCTCTCACTTAATATCAAGATAATAATGTGTTCTTCCTTAAGTACGCACCGTTAAGAAAGTTCGTCGTTTCGAGACACCACGTGATGATCGGGTGTGACAGACTCAACGTTCGCATACAACGGGTGTTTTCAAGCCTAGCATGTACAGACATGGCCTTGAAACACACGCAATACTACGGTTCTACTTGGCGAGCCTAGCATGTACAGACATGGCCTCGGAACACGTAACCGAAAGGTAAAGCATGAGTCATATGGATGATATGATGAACATGTCAATGTTCGCCTTTGAAGCTACATCATCTCACGTGATGATCGGTTTTGGTGTAGTGAATTTGGTTCGTGTAATCACTAAAGACGACTAAGAGGGATGTTGTTTTTGAGTGGGAGTTCATGGCTTAATTTGAATTAACTTGAACTTATTTATCATGAACAACAAATCAAAGTGAATTTGCACAACTTGTAGTAGTCATTGGCATCCTCATAACTATCTTACACTTAGATTGTTAATTGAGATATAACTGTTATGATCTGGTAAATACCATTTAAGATTGGTACCGTATTAGTGAAATTTAAAATTGAGTCCTATTGTAAATTTTTGGTATTTCCTACCTAGCTCCATGTGGTTAATGATTGATTAATCTAGAGAGCAAATAATTCCTACTTAGAATCCAGAGTCATGGTTGCTTCCGTATTACTTTATCTTCAAAAGAATGTTTTGTTGATCAAGGTGATTTAGGGACTGAAAAGAGTTGTTTTCAGAAACAATCAAGTGAAAGATATATTGATATCTAGAAACTTATTTGTGGCAACATGACTGAGTATAATTTAGCGTGACAATGTTTGCTTATATTATCTGAATATATGCAATGATTGAAGACGCTAGGCGTTTGAATATTCCAAGAAATTGGATGCTAAAAATTATCCTCTAAATTCCTTCCTTCGAGCTATAATAGCTTAATCATAAAATTGTTATGAGGGGATGGATTAGAAGTATGGGTAAAGTAGTTTACCTTACTTGGAAATTGCTAAGAGTGGAATCTAGAAGAATGCTATTAATATGGTGATATTAGTAGAACAATCAAACTCAAAGTATGACTCAATGGGTGATAGTATATGACTAACACACCAAAGAAAATGAGCTAGTAAGACTAGCATTGTTTGATGTTGAATGATTCTTCTATAAAGGAAAGGGAATATTGAAAATAGAATTACAAAAAGATATATGGCAGAAAAAGAAGATAACTGAAAAGTCCAGCTCAGGAGTATATACTTGATATACAAGATATAGATGTATTACTAGTTAACAAAGTATTTTTGGTATTTTGATACCACATTGGTTGGTATGAGTTGTCATACAAAGCAACGCAATGAAAGAAATACAAGGGCCTAAAAGGAACTAGTAATAGATGTGGAATCGATTATGACAAGAACATAAATAAAGTGTTATTGTGTTCATTGTCGTATCGAACCAACCAGTCAAGATTTATTTGAAGAACTTAATAATTTGTTATTTTGTTCTAGTCTTTTGTGAGAACAAATGAGATTGTTCAAACTATGACCATATTCCATAATTGATGGATATGTTAATATAAATCATGTTGGTAAAGTAAACATCTATAAGACTAAATGCTAAACGTTGCAAGACGTTGAAGAGTTTCACTTAAATTGTGACACCACCATTTTAGTTCATATCGGAAAGGAAAACATGAAGGAACTCCATATTGATGGACTTCCGGAGTGACGCTTGTGAGACCTCTTCCAAAAGATGACTAGAATTCCGTTCTTAGGCCAAAGTAGAATGGACGACTAATTTAGTGGAGATTATACATATTGACTAGATCATGATTGTGCGCGTTGCCGCACCCGTCCCTTTTTCCGGCATAATGACACAAATTAAAAAAAAATGTTGACATGGAACTTCCAAGTTATATATGAAATGACTTGCTTGGAGTTTTAGGGACAACATGCCGAACTTTTTGGTTAAGAAAAACATAGCACCGCAAACCAACCTGTGGTTGGATGGTTAGAAGGGTGGTTGTACCCCCAGCCCACCAGAGTTCAAACCCCAGGTTTGACATCTGTCTGTTGCATTTAGGCGGAATATTCTTTCAGTGGGAGGCGACGTTCCCGTCGACAGCGAGGCGCCTGTGGTGACTTCGTCAATCTCAATACCCGCCGGCTCGGTCTCTCGGAGGTGCTCATAGGGGTAGGGTGTGCGTGTGTGCGTTCATAGGGGTGAGTGTATGCGCGTGTATATGAGCGCTTGCGTTTGTACTGTGTTTCTCAAAAAAAAAAACATAGCACCGGTACTTATACTCTTTGAAGAATAATAGTACGGAACGTATAACATGGTAAATATGTGACCGCAGTTTTAAGATCTCAGTAACCAAAATCTATTTCAGATTTGCTGGGAGTTGAGCTACCGAACCATATTTGTTGGGTAACCAGACAGATCTAAAGGCGACATACAATCACCCTTAAAAAATCTCCTTGAGCACTGGAATAAAAAACACAGATGTCACCGTCTTCATTCTTGGTTTCTCTTGTGAATTGCCGTAGGTAGGTTGTGATGGCCACTCGTTGTTGCCCGTCATAAGGCATGTTTTTTTAACTTCATTTTATTCGACAAAGAAGCTATGCCTTAACTGTGTGGACATCTCCTTTTTCTTGACTTAACTGTGTGGACATCTTCTTTGTACGTTACGAATTGATGGTTTGTAGACCTTCTCAAAAAATCTATTTTAGTTTTATTTATGATGTAGCACCATTACAAAACCCACTATACTGACCGCCAATTAAAAATCATTGTGTTACAGGTTAAGACTTAAGACGACCGTCAGCCAAAAAGGAGCTAGGCATGAATGGAAAGAGTAGAAGTAAGCACACGGGTTAAAAGGAGAATAAAACCTGAATGCTTTTAGAACTAAATTAAGCTATGTATTCATTTCTTGTAAGTTCACAGTACTTTGCCTAATTTTGTATGATTAGTATGGATAATTTCCAATATTGTTAATTCACAGAAACTAAGGAGCATAATTAGGTTAATTCAAATAGTGAACAATAAAAAAAGTGAGCCAACCGAAGACATTTCACCTACCAACCTGAAACACTGCAAATTAAGGAAAAAAATCTGACAGAAGTTTCTACAAAATATATGCAGATGAATTGATTCGGTTCACATGCAGCCAAAGATCAAATGGCAATCATACGGGTTTTATGCGGAAATAAGAAGGCCTAAACCAGGGGATTAACAAACCAGATTTACTTACTTGGACCTTAATTAAGATCAATACATAGGAAGGGAGCAAGTCCACACATACATTTCGGGACCCCACCAAGTCACCAACCGCATAGCATTGAGGCTATCTACCTAGGCAAAATCCACGGTTGTCGGAGATGCAAGTGAAGGCTGCACTTCAACCTCACCATGGCCCTCCCGTACGTACCCGCACTCGAACCTGGGTGTGCCGAGACTACCTCACCGTGTCACCAGGACCGCCTCACCAAATAAAACACGGAACGAGCTGGGCTCACCTCCACAACTCCCTAGAGCTCCCCTGACACACACAGTCACCGCTGCCTCGCCATCAGAGCTAGGGTGTACCGTCGTCATCGCCCTGTTACAGACTGAGAGAGGTAGAGACCACGAGCGAGCGCCAAACGACGATGAGATGAAGAGTCGTAGAGGCCCTTTGTCTCGCCAGCTGATGCGACCAAGCATCTGAACCATATATAGGCCCGCGAGACAATAACGTACCTCTATTAATTGTTTCCGTTGACAGCCGCTCATGAGTGCTTGATTGAATGCCGGTTTCAATCGCCTAGGGACGCTTCGCCTCTCTCTGGTGAGGAGGAGTACCGAATCTCATCTGGTTCCGCCAGTGGTTCAGCCGCATCTCATCGCTCGTGTGCGGATAATTATCTCTCGTGAGCAGAGCGAAGTGGATCCAATGGCGGGCCTCAGTAAACATCGGCCTGTTTCAGGGAATATGTGCCCCGATTAATAACAGAACACCCAGGTCAACCAGCGGAGTAGCGGCCCATAGAATGTTGGGCATCTTCTTAAGCGAATGTAACGTGCGAACCATTAGCAGGATCTGGAACGTCTAATAGCAGGATCGAACGGTACAGGCCCCAAATCACTGTGGTTGCTCCTAGCTAGATACGTTTTACTGTTACTTAATGTATATAGTCCATTATGTGTAGTCATGTATGGTGGATTAATTTTTCCTTCATAAAATTCTGTCGATGATTTAAGTAGATATGTGAGTATATCTATTTAAAGGGAACAGAGTTTGACATTTTGAATTGGTTCAAAAGGTTGTTAATATGAAGTTAAAATCAATGTAACAAGATAATCAAGTTTTTATGATTGGATCATAAAGGATAAAGTTTGAGTTACAAGTTTAGCAAAACATCTGAGAAGTTGCAAAATTGTTCTACAACTTATACTTCTCGAATACCCCACATTAGATTGGAGTATTCAAAAGACAAAATCAAACCCTGTTTGACATGGTAAGATTAATAAAATTGCCATTATATGTTTGTAGTTTATACATTAAGGACAACCGCTTTTACACTGAAAAGAGCACCATCATGATCCGTTGAAATTGACAACATATAAGATATGGTTTGGGTAATGACCTGAATTGTCATTTTTCTTAAGTTTTGGTATGCATAGCATGTGTAAAATGTTTACAACCAAAATAGGATAAATATATGTTTATAAGGTTATCCCAAATAAAACATTGGGTATTTATCCTATCACCGAACCAAAAGACAAATGTTGTTTGTCAGAAAGGGTTGATTTCTCGAGAAAGTAGTTCTTGCGAAACAAGTGAGTGGGAGCACGGTACAAACTCAACAAGATTACAGAATCTCCGTTATCATGTCAAGAGTAGCGCAGCACTGGAAGTTGTTCCGGGGTTTACTATTTTGACTAAGTAGAAGACACTACAAATGTTGTAGATACTTCAAATGAGTTTGCGAACTGTAGCAGAAAAGTCCAAAAACTTTGTACTTTGAACAACTTGTGGTTTAAGTATAAAGTGTTGTTTTGACAACAAAGGACCTGGACCTTATAAAGGAAGCAAATGATGGGCACTGACTTCGTAAAATTGACTATGAGTCATTATATCCGCCATAGTATCCTTGTATGAATATCAAGTATGTGACTTGGTAGTCCTTTCAATAGGAATGATGCCTAACGATAGCAAAAGGGTCTATATAGCGACAAAGACATGGATACTTATCGAAAAGTTGTTTTCGACGAAGTTCAAAGAGTTCACTACTACAAGATTTTGATCTTCCGTAGTGATGCTTAGTCTTTGCAGATAGTTCTAGCAAAGTTACATATTATGATATGGATGTTGAATAACAAAACCAATTCTCCTCTCGAGGAAGTTTGTTCAAGGATGTGTACTTGACACAGTCTGAGAGTTTTGTAAAATTCAAAAGGTTGCTAGAAAGGCATGCGCACTTCAATGGTTGAAGTGAGCATAACGAAGTTGAAATCTTTACCTTAATGAAGTTATCAAAAGAGTTTGATTCCATCATGAATGATAAAGATGCTTGTAGAGTTACAAGAAATTAAGTGGGAGCGTTATGACATATTTCCAATACTTTATGTAGATGACATATGGTTGATTGGAAAATATGTATTTTAAATTAACACGGTTAAGATTTCATATTGATGAAAGGCTTAGAAGATATTGGGCATCGATATCTATAAAAGATGGATTGAAGCGCCTGATATGATTGAAGCCAAATTACATAGATGAAATATTGAAGTAAGTAAATATACAATTGATAAGAAGGAGTTCTTGTCACATGGAAAATAATTGAGCAAGATTCATGTGTTTTGACACATGATGAGCATCATTGAAATTGAGATTTCTAAGTCATGTTTCCATGCTATGTACACAACCAGATGAGTCCTATGCTATAAAATGTTATAGTAGGATAATTCATATGATGATTAGACAACAGTGGGAGAGATCCTTGTGTCATTTTAGAAATGCTAAGGATATGTTTTCCTATATAGTAATGACAAAATAATAGTTGTAATATGTTACACTAATAGTCTTGTCATTTATTCAAGTAATTTTATCTCAATTAAAATATGTGATGAAGGGTAGCACAATAGGATGGAAGAAAGTTCCATGCTGGATTTGAAAGAGTTTCAAAATTAAAATATTGTGACAGATACTACAACAAAGGCTAAAGTATATCGTTGTGTTGACAACTAATTATAAGCGTATTTTGTGTCAAGGAGTTCTTTATTGAACTTGGTGAATTTCCAAGAATGCTGAAACTATGAAGCTACATTTTCACAATGTTAGTAACATCAGTTTAAGCTAAGGAATTAAGGTATCACCGGAACTTGGTGAGTTTCCAAGAATGCTAACACTATGAAGCTACATTTTCACAATGTTAGTGACATCAGTTTAAGCTGAGGAATTAAGTTTTCACGAATTGACTATATATATACAAAGCCATCTCATTAGAGAATGAGTGATGCGTGTAGACGCAAAGAACATGCAAATACAATAGGACCTGAACAGTTCAGATCTTTTTGATGATGTTTACCGCATGCGAAGCATGGTAATAACACTGGTACGCCATATGTGTTAA
The DNA here is from genome assembly GCA_028641055.1 of Alopecurus myosuroides. Lineage (NCBI taxonomy): Eukaryota > Viridiplantae > Streptophyta > Magnoliopsida > Poales > Poaceae > Alopecurus > Alopecurus myosuroides. The sequence continues at coordinate 33,156,265 of CM054061.1, forward strand.
AGTGCTTACAGACTAGATTATTGACTCTAGTGCAAGTGGGAGACTGAAGGGAATATGCCCGAGAGGCAATAATAAAATGGTTATTATCTTATTTCTTGTTTATGATGAATGTTTATTTCTCATGCTAGAATTGTATTAACCGGAAACGTTGATACATGTGTGCTTAATAAACAAACAGTGGTTCCTAGTAAAGCCTCTCTTTTAACTAGCTCGTTGATTAATAGATGATCAAGGTTTCCTGATCATGAACATTGGATGTTATTAATAATGGGGTCATGTCATTAGAAGAATGATGTGATGAACATATACCCAAAGAGAATATAGCAATGCGATCAAGTCATTTAGTTTACATTGTTATATCAAACATACGAAGTAACTTATTCCTTAGACCATGAGATCATGTCAATCGCTGATATTGGAAGAGTGCTTTGATGGCATCAAACGTCACACCGTAACAGGGTGACTATAAAGGTGTCGTTAAGTATTCGGAAAGTATTAGTTGAGGATCATGGATCAAGAGTGGAATTTGTCCATCCAAATGACGGAGAGATATACTCTGGGCCCTCTCGGTGATATCACATCGAAACCGCTTGCAAGCACGTGATATGATCACAAGGATGTTATATCACGGGAACGAGAAAAGAGTACTTGTCGGTAACGAGATTGAAAAAGGTATGGTTGATACCAATGATCGAATCTCGGACAAGTAAAATATCGCGAGACAAAGGGAATAGTTCACGACGTTGTTGGTTCACACGATCACGAGAGTCATCGTTGAATATATAGGAGTCATCACGGATCTCCAGATCCCGCTGTTGATTATTGATCGGAGAGGAGTCTCGATCATGTCTATCTTATTCGCGAACCATAGGGTGACACACTTAAGGTTCGATGACGCATTTGAGAGGATACGGAATATCGAAAAAAAGTTTGGACAGCACCGAAATTGTTTCGGGGAATATTGAAATAGTCACCGAAATTGTTTCGAGTAATTTTGAAATAGTTCAAGGGGATTCTTATCAAATGGTTGTTAATAGATTTAACAACTAACTCAAGGGGTTATATGTTAATGTTTGTTAATGGAATTAACAAATATTAAAATAAAGAAATAAAATTGTTTTATTTATTTATTAAAGAAAACCCTTGGGATTTTGAGTGGGAATTAATGGAAGAATGAGTGGGTTGAGTGGAGACTCCACTCACATGATGAGGGAGAGGTGGAGGCAGCCAAAAATTCGTGGCTGCCATCCCCTCCTATAAAAGGAGGGGTGAGAGCTCCCTCTCCCCCACACACACACTTGTGTCATCTCTTCCTCCCTCCTGCCGCTGCTCCACCACTTGTTCGTGCGCTTGGCGAAGCCCTGAGCAATGTTTTTCTCCACCACACCACGCCGTCGTGCTGCTGGAGTTCCGAGGGATCCTCTACTTCCGCGCCCCGCTGGAACGAGGGAACGGAGGTCGTCATCAACCGTACGTGTGACCGATCACGGATGCACCGCCGGATTGCGGTGCCATCTTCTCGCTATCGGGATCGGTGTGAGTACGACTACGCCAACAACGAGATTTGATCTCGTACCACTTTGAGTCTTCGAGGGTATGTGTTCTCCTTAACTCTCTTGTTGCCCGTTGCACTTCGTCTCCTAGATTAGATCTTGGCCTTTCGGGTATCTCTCGCGTAGGAAATTTTTTGTTTTCTATGCAACGAACCCTTCAATATTACCTTATAGATATTCGAGACACGGAAGATGACCCAAAAAATCCGAATCGCATGAGAAAAAGAAGCATAGATGTAGAACTAGGAGAGACAAATAGGCCCCGGAGCATCTAGAAGTTACGTCCCTTCTACACTTTGTTCAATTCTATGTAAACATCATTGAGATCATGAAATAAAGTTGTTGGAAATTCATGCATTTTTGTTTTGTTTTGTCTTTACCGTTCAAAGCATACTTCCGTATTATCTATTTCCCAATGATTTTTCAATTCGCTTCAATGTTAACCCGAATTTTGCCTGCATGCTCGGAGTTATAAAACTGAATGTTTTTTTTTTACCTAAGGAGGCTTTAGAACCCCAAATTGTGCTTGTGTTCTTGGAGTTCATACTTTTCAAATTCCTTATTATTCCTAAGTATTATATGATTTGTTTGTTATGTTGGGTCACTTGATTTAGTAAGTAAAAGTGCCAAGGTATAATCCATGATTCCGAGTTTTGACTGGGTGGTTTCTAAACCCGGTCACTTGGCGTGAAGATTACATACTTTTGGAATCACTTTAACACTACGAAAAGTTAAAACATACAAACCATAGAACTTAGAAGAAAAGTAATTAAAACTCTAAAAAAAACTTGCAAAGTTCAAATTGACTGGAAAGGATAGAAACTTGTTCATACAAAAGATAGAATACATTACAATTGAGTTTACATTGTAAGAATAGTAATGCGTTCTATTTGGCTAAATGGCTATGCAGGAACTAGACGACATCCATGAACTCATCCTCCTCATTCTCGTCGCTATCGCTTGGGTCTTCCAGAGTTGCTGGAATTTCTTCGTCCGGGTAGAACGTCAAGGTAGATACCATCGAAGCTATCTTGGAGGCATGGCCCTTGATAGACTCGAATATTTTCGCCCTTTGCACTTTGGTGTATCCCAGCGGACACACCTGTGGTGACGCGCCAGGATTTGGCGGTGGTGTAATGCATACGCATCAGCCCAAGGGCCATGCACACACCACCGTGAGCCGCAGACTAGAGCCAGGACTCGTGCTGGTTCGCCACTTCTGCAATTGCCTTCGGGAGCCTGCTGACTTTCGAGAATTTGCCAGCTCTATCCAGAAGGAAGTTATTAATAAGCAGCATTCCGGCATTTTTTGGCTTGGTGACAAACGTCTCGAAAGCCCGGATTCGATCAATCCGAGTGATAAGAGGATTCCCTTCTGTTAAAGAAAATAAAAAAAGATTAGACAAAAGGAAGGAGTAAAAAGAATGCATTATGCAAAGTGAAAGAAAAACTTGATAAAGGTACAGAAACTTATCAAGAATTTTGTCCATTTTAATGCCTTCTTCAAGGCGTTGATTCAGGGCATTCTAGAGGTCTTGGATGGTCCTCCGGTCTTTCTTGGCTAGTGAGGAAGCACGAGACTGGGACAATCCCAAGGCCAGCTGGCTCGCCTCTAGATCCTCTAAATCTTTATTGTCATTTGGTAAAGATCAGAGTTTTCCTTACGGAAGTTTCGACGTTGCCAGCATCCTCAGCAATTTGCTTTGCCTTGGCGAAAGAGGCTGAGAAGAAAAAGATACGAAGGATTAAAACTCAGAAAAGTCCTTAGAAAAATTCAGAATCAGAATCAAGGAAAGGAAAAGAATGCTTACAAGTGGTCTCCTTCAATTGTTTCTGGATCTCGGTCATTTCAAAGTCCTTCTCATTAAAAATACCAAGAAGGAATTTCACTTCTTGGTTCTTGATGGTCAGCTTCTCGAAAACTTCCACACTTATGTTTTCGTCAGTTTGCTAAAAAGCATAGAAAGTCAAGGATTTTTTAGACAAAAATAGACAGGCAAAAGGAAAAGTATTAACACAAAAAAATGCTTTTGTATTGATACTTGGGGGCTAGAGATATTTACCTGGCTCAGTCTTTGCAAACCGCCTAGAAGCTCCGTGAACTCCTTGGCGTATTCCAAGAAGGTGAGAAGACCCATATGGTGGATTCCGTCTTGGAGAACCGCCGATGTGAGAAGACGTAATTATTCCGGACTAGTAATCCACCTTTTGGCCATGGACATATCAATGTAGCTTGGGAGAAATACTTGTTTGCCCACAGATGAATGTATCTGAGTTCAATAGAGCAGGCCTCTTGTTTTACCTTGAACTTGGTATCGAAAGTTGGCATTTGCTCAGCTTCAGGAAGCATTGAGGGTCCACCTTCATCAAGATCCGCCCTTTCCCGCACATCCGTGTCGGGTGCAACAGGCTGGCTGGTCTACGGGGGGTATTCTTCTCGAGCATCCAAGTTCTCTTCTCCAGCTGCGACTGGAGTGTCTGGGGCAGCTGCGGGAGATGGCTTTGCCCCCCTAAGAGCAACAATTTTCATTTTCTTCCTGCCCTTCACCTTTAAAGGGAGAGGAGCGAGGCTAGAAAAGAGAAAACAAGGAAAATCGAAGATCAAAATCCGATAAAAAAGGTACGCAAGAAAAAGAATACGAAGGTGAAATTCCGAGTCTTACCTAGAAGTGGCGACGTCGACTCCGTCGAGATCGATCACTTCCTGGCTTGAAGAGATCTTCTTACGCTTCCGCCCTCCGGCTGATTGAAAGCAAGCTTTCAGCTCCGCAAGCTCAGCATCGGTGGCAAGTTGATCTTCTAGGAGATCAAGAAGCTGTGAAAAAATAAAACCCAGGTTAGTATCAAAACATCCGAGAAAAGACAAAGTTCGAAAAGTTACCCAAAAGGCAAAACCTGAAATCATACCTTGGGTGCAGGGTTCTGCGCGTTGGACATTTGAAGGCTTTCCTCGTATTGATCACGAGTAGCCAAAAGCTGGTTCACGCGCTTCTTGAATTCCTTTTTCGACAAAGCGGACTTTGTCGCCCTCATTGAGTCCTCGGGGCCTGTGTATTCGCAAAGGAGCCGACCACCATGGTGAGAAAGAGGTTGAATCCTCCTTCCGAGCCAGCATAGATCTGTATTCATGCCCGCCATAGGAGGAGAGGAGGAGACAAATTTCGCGATCTGTCTTTTGATTCTCATCAGATCTGGAGGCAGAACCTAGACCGCATCCAATTCCCAATTGTCTTCTGGAGTGGCTGCGGAATTGACGAAAGGCGGAATTCCCGTATCCTTTCCATGATAGGGAACGTCCGAGTGATAGAAGAAAGATCCCCACCAAATTTTGATGGACTCAGAAGTTTTGATCTTGGGAAACCACTCTCCCTAAACCTACAAAGGTTGAAGGAAATGGTCCCGCAAGTCAGAAGAACATCTTTGAAGGTGCTGCGTTTCACGTTGAAACAGTACTGGAAAAATCTAAACGGGGTTCTATCCCTAAGTACCCCTAAAAAGGTCCTGGAACCTGGCTATGTATAGAATCGAGTTGGGACGCAGGTTGTGGGTTTGGACTTTGTAGTGGTTGAGGACTTGGACGAATAACGCGGATGGTGGAAAACCCATACCTCGATTGATATGGGAAGCCACAACAACCCGTTCTCCGTATTTATGAGAGGGTTTAGACTCGTCCTCGTCCAGCCGCCATTTATCCTTCACGATGAAACCATCCTTCTCCATGGCGTTAAGAAGAGCTGGGGCCATGTTGCAGTGGCTCCAATTTCCGGCGTATCCCTCCTTGTCTTCCTCGTCTCCGGCGGTGACGACGTTGGAAGTTTCCCCCTCTTCGGTATCAGGGAAGAGAGGAGGAGGAGGAGTGGCCGAGGGCGGCGGCATGGTTCCGGCGGCGGGATTGAGATCCCCGTGCACTGGCGCGCTCGGGGGCGCGTGGAGGGCTTCCGGTGGCCATTTTCGGGCGGCGCAACCATGAGTAAACTCCGTCGATGGTAGTCTCCGGTGAGGTTTGGGGCTTAGGCTTGTTTGTCTGTGTTCTTTTGCTTGAGGTTGGAAGTGGCTGTGCTCTGGGACTCAAGGATGTAGAAGATTTGGAAGGTGAGCCGAATGCCCCGAGGCGGCTATTTATAGCCAAGGTGCATTAAGATTAGCTCCAACGGCTCTTTTAGCCGTTAGATGCTCGACGCGTGTATCGCCTGAAAAACCGGGAAACGAGGGGGCAGGGTGATTATTGCTATCTCCTCGTTTCTCGCGCAAGAATCTGTCAGAGAAATGGGTTCAGACTTTTGACTAAACCCAAACGTTCGTGACGTAAGCAGGATTTCACCGCTTGCGTCACAGTTCCTTTTTCGCGAAGACTCGCAGAAGAAATGTCGGATTTCGGTAAACCCGAGTTTTGGCATTGAAGATTTTTGTTGAAAGAAGAATCAAGACAAAATGCCGACATTTGTGAAGAGAATACAAATCCACGAGGAATGGAAAGATGAAGTCTCAATCCATTTTGGGGCTACTGTCGGATATATGCCAAATAGGGGTGTGATACGTCATAAACGTATCCCTAATTTCTGATGTTCCATGTTATTTTGTTATTGTTTCCCACATGTTTTCTATACACTTTATGTCATTTTTACACGTTTTACGGGACTAATCTATTGACAATATGCCACAGAGCGAGTTCCATGTTTTCTGTTGTTTTTAGTTTCAGAAAAGTTGTTCTAGAAATATTCTCGGAATTGGAAAATTCGAAAGCTAGAAGTCTTAGAAGTCCCGGAGAGCCCCGGAGGGGGACCACATGGTGGCGACACCATGGGGTGGTGCGGGTCCCCCCGGGACGCTCCACCTAGGGGTGTGGGCCCCCTGGCCACCCCCGGCATCGCCCTTTCACCTATTTATACTCCCCCGAGGGAAAACCCTAAAAAGATCGACCTTTTCCACAAAATACATCCGTAGCTCCGCCGCCGCCGCCGACAAGTTTCGGGGGGACAGATCTCTGTTCTGGCACCCTGTCGGGACGGGGAAGTGCCCCCGGAAGTCATCTCCATCGACTCCACTACCATCTCCATCGCTGTTGTTGTCTCCTATGATGAGGAGGGGGTAGTTCTCCCCCGGGGCTGAGGGATCTACCGATAGCTATGTGTTTCATCTCTCTCTCTCCCATGGTGTGATCTATATGTGATCGTGAGCTTTGTAATCTAGTTGAATTCGTAGATATTATTCTTCATCTATTATGCTATTCAAGTGGTTTTTGTTATGAGATCTCCGTAAACACTTTGATCACGGTGTAAAGGTGACAGTGTGTGCACCGTGTGGTTTAGCATTATATTTATATTTTGTGTCGGATAATCCTATGAAATTGTGGTGTTTGCGTGGAACCTTCTGGGTCCCATGGTGATAGCATGGGGGTTACTTAGTTGGGAAAGTGCTTACTCTGAGGAGTGCTGTTAAAGCCCTACGCATGGATTGGTGTTGTTATTCGACCGGAGAGTGGTTAAGAGGAGCATAGTGAAGAGAAGATATTTATTAATGCAATTATGTTTTCATTGTTGAGAGTGTCCACTAGTGAAAGTAGGAGCCCTAGGCCTTATTTCCAAGCATTGAAACACCGTTTTCCACCTGTTCTGCTACATGTTTGCTTGCTTCCATTTTTATTTCAGATTGCTATTGTCAATTATTATCATCCATATTACTTGCATTTTACTCTCTCTTCGCCGAACTAGTGCACCTATATACCTGACAAGTATATTGGGTGTGTTGGGGACATAAGAGACTTCTTATATCTTGATTGCAGTGTTGCTTGAGAGGGATATCTTTGACCTCTACCTCCCTGAGTTCGATAAACCTTGAGTGATCCACTTAAGGGAAACTTGTTGCTGTTCTGCAAACCTCTGCACTTGGAGGCCCAACACTGTCTACAAGAATAGAAGCGTGCGTAGACATCAAGCTCTTTTCTGGCGCCGTTGCCGGGGAGGTAAGGTAAAAGGTACTGACATCCTCTGTGAGTGCTCGAAGTTATTTCATTTCGATTATGCAATTATATCTTTCTGTTTCTTGTTTTTATTTTCACTAGTTAGGCTTAATGGAAAACAACAAAAAATATGAGAGAGCTTTATAATCTTTATCTTGAGTTAGGACATGAAGTGTTTGAAGAGAAAATTAGAAAACCTACGGAACTTTATTTGCATGCTAATAACAATGTTATTAATACAAATGCTTTGAACACTATTATTTCTAATGCTATGGAAAATTCTAAGCTTGGGGAAGCTAGTCTTGATGAATTTGATATTTTTAGTGCCCCAAGCATGGAGGAACAAATTTACTTTGATGATACTTTGCCTCCAATATATGATGATTATAATGATTGTGGTATTCTAGTTCCACCTACTATGAATGATAAATTTTATTGTGATCATGATATTCCTTCTATATATGATGATTACAATGATGAATATGTTATTTTCAGTCCACTTGATTGCAAAATGCCTCCTATGTTTGATGATTATGGTGATGAGAATGATAATGGTAGTTATTTTGTTAAATTTGCTCCCACTGCTATTAATAAGAATGACTATGCTTATGTGGAGAGTATTAATTCTTTTACGTGTGTGGCTCATGATAGGAATGTTTCTTGTGATAGTTATATTGTTAATTTTATTCATGATGCTACTGAAAGTTATTATGAGAGAGGGAAACATAATTTTATGCATGTCAACAATATTAAGGTTCCCCACTTTATGCTGAAATTTTTGAAGTTTCACTTGTTCTGCTTTCCTATGCTTGTTGCTTTGTGCTTTCATGACTTGTTTTTCGACAAGATTATTTTTCATAGGAAGTGGGTTAGACTTAAATTTATTTTAGATTTTCTTCTTTATGCTCTCTTATTTCTTCAATTCATATTTCTTATGTGAGCATCTTTTCAAATTATCATGCCTAGCTAAAAGACTTTAAATAAAAACACTTCTTGGGAGATAACTCATATTTTTATTTTTTTTCATTGTTTTTCTCTGTTTTCTTTGAGTCAAGGGGTTTTATACTTCTATAGAAACTCCTTTCATGTTTTAGTAGTGCCAAGTAAAGTTTCTGACGAAAGTTGGAGTTGGTTTTCGGGTTTCTGCGCAGAAAACAGATTTCTAATGTTCACCGTAAAACATTGTATAAAATTCTGGAAGATCAGAATGATCTGAAATGTTTTGTGCTTATTCCTCAGCTAATTCCGCAACTTTTCTTAGTCGACCACTTTTTCATTTCAGCAACAGAAGATTTTCGAAAAAAATCATCTTTACCTGTTGTTCTGTTTTGACAGATTTCTGCCAATAATTGCATTAGCATCTTAATCTCTTTCTTTTGGTGTTCTTTTGAGAAAAAAGTTTTAAAAGAAGTAGTGACAGTAGCTAATGTGTTTATGAGTGTTAGGCTTGTGTTGAAACTCAACCATGTGAATTTATTATTTCGATTGCACTAACGTTGCTAATGAAGATTGTGAGAAGTTTGGTTTGAAGGAAGTTTTCAAGGGTCAAGAGAAGAGGATGATATGAAGTGATCAATAAGAGTGAAGAGACTAAGATTGGGGATGTCCTGGTGGTACATCCCAGCAAATTCCAAGAAGACTCAAGCGTCTAAGCTTGGGGATGCCCAAGGCATCCCCTTCTTCATCGACAAATTATCAGGTCACTTATAGTAAAACTATATTTTTATTCAGTCAGATCTTATGTGTTTTACTTGGAGCGTCTTTTATCTTTGCTTTCAGTTTGATTAGTTTTCTTTTCTGTAATAAATAGTTGGATCCTATCATACTTGTGTGGGAGAGACACACGCTCTGTTTTCATTGCTTAGAACACTCTGGTTTTCATTCTTATTGTTCTGTGAGTATTCACTCTATGCTAGTACTGCGTTTAGCCTTTGTTTCATGCATCTCTTATTCAGAGCTGTTAGTTTTAGTAGTGTTATATGAGTACTCTCATGTTTTCTTGTTGTATCATAAAGAGTATTTTTGTTAAAACATATCTTGTATGGTGCTTGTTGGGAAAAGAAACTGCTGCTTGATGTAGAATTTATAACAGTGCAAGTAGAAGCTTGTATAGACTGTGGCTAGAACTTTTTCATGCCATGCTAAATGTTATTTTAGTTTTAAAGCCTTGTGGTTATTCAGTAGAATGAATAGCCTTGAGTAGCTGAGAGTGTTTAATATGTCTTGAAAGATTCATGAGTAGTTCTTGTCATAGTAAAGCATAAATTTATGGTATTCTCTTTCGAATGTTTTATTTGGTTGACTTGGCGCATGCTCACACCATGTTTATGACTATGAACCAGTCACGAATAGCCTCCATGACCACTTAGTTTTTGAACTTGTGATACCACTTATGCTTTAATTAATGATGTTTATGTCGCTATGCATGATTATGGCTCTTATGCTCTCTTGATTTGTCGCTCCCAGTCTCTTGCTAGCCTCCACCTATACTGAGTATGAGCTCTACTCGTGCATCCAACTCCCTAAAACCAAAGTTTTCCCATTGTGTCCACCATGCCTACCTACATGTGGTATTTCACTACCACTCCAAGTAAATTGCTCATGTGTTACCTTTAAAACTTTAAAAATTACCTTCTGTTTTGTGTCTTGTTTTTGCTCACGAGGACGTAAATAGAGAATATTTATCTCACTTGTTGATTGGATTTCACACCCTAGACTAGTGACTTCATCCGCTTATCCAAATGATAGAAGAGCTGGCAGCGGGGTGCCTAGCCCCAAATAAATATAAACAAATTCTCTTCACTATTTTGCCCCTCATTTATCAGCCAAAGCATAATTGTGTAAACAAAAGAGAGAGAGGGATGACCTTCTACACCAGTTGCATCCTTCACAATGGGATCCCCTCTTGTGAATCCAGTTGTCTTGTGACGTACTGCGTTTTCTGTTTACCATTCGTTGACATAAGCATACACCTCTCTTAAAAATGTTTTCAATACCTCTGTTTAATAAAAGAAAAACTCTAGCACATGACTGATCCCTGCTTCCCTCCGCGAAGGGACTTTCTTTTACTTTATTGTTGAGTCTCCATGTTCTAACTTTATGCACAGTTGAGAGAGCATTTTTGTCATTCTGAGTTCTATGTGCATTTGTCCCATAAACATCAATAATTGCTTCATAATGTGATATTATTTGTTCTTAAATTATTTTATCTAGTCTTCCTCATTAACTTTAAAGGTGTCCTGGCATTTATGTTTTGTCCCACTCTCAAGGACTAGAGAAATACCACTTTCCCATGCTTTCTCTATACATGAAACAAACGTTTATCTTTCTTTGCATTATTATCCATGATCCTTTATTTAAGATTCTCTTCATGATGCAAAGTAATTGTTATGCTTCATTATTAAAGTTCTATTTATCATGTTTGTGTTTGAAGTTCTATGATCTCAACGTACATATGCTTTTACATTATAATGATCAAGTTTATGATAGTAGCATGTCACCTCAGAAATTATTTTGTTTTATCGTTTACCTACTCGAGGACGAGTAGGAACTAAGCTTGGGGATGCTTGATACGTCATAAACGTATCCCTAATTTCGGACGTTCCATGTTATTTTGTTATTGTTTCCCACATGTTTTCTATACACTTTATGTCATTTTTACACGTTTTCCGGGACTAACCTATTAACAAGATGCCACAGAGCGAGTTCCATGTTTTCTGCTGTTTTTAGTTTCAGAAAAGTTGTTCTGGAAATATGCTCGGAATTGGAAAATTCGAAAGCCAGAAGTCTTAGAAGTCCCGGAAGCTTCCAAAGTCACGAAGAGCCCCGGAGGGGGGGGGGCACAGGGTGGCCACACCATGGGGTGGCGCGGGTCCCCCTAGCCGCGCCACCTAGGGGTGTGGGCCCTCTGGCCACCCCCGCGGCATCGCCCTTTCGCCTATCTATACTCCCCCAAGGGAAAACCCTAAAAAGATCGACCTTTTCCACAAAATACATCCGTAGCTCCGCCGTTGCCGCCGACAAGTTTCGGGGGACAGATCTCTGTTCTGGTACCCTGCTGGGATGGGGAAGTGCCCCCGGAAGTCATCTCCATCGACTCCACCGCCATCTCCATGGCCGTTGCTGTCTCATATGATGAGGAGGGAGTAGTTCTCCCCCGGGGGTTAGGGCTCTACCGGTAGCTATGTGTTTCATCTCTCTCCCGTGGTGTGATCTATATGTGATCGTGAGATTTGTAATCTAGTTGAATTCGTAGATATTATTGTTCATCTATTATGCTACTCAAGTGGCTTTTGTTATGAGATCTCTGTAAACACTTTGATCAAGGTGTAAAGGTGACAGTATGTGCACCGTGTGGTTTAGCATTATATTTATATTTTGTGTTGGATAACCCAATGAAATTGTGGTGTTTGCGTGGAACCTTCTGGGTCCCATGGTGATAGCATGGGGATTACTTAGTTGGGAAAGTGCTTACTCTGAGGAGTGTTGTTAAAGCCCTACGCATGGATTGGTGTTGTTATTCGACTGGAGAGTGGTTAAGAGTAGCATAGTGAAGAAAAGATATTTATTAATTCAATTATGTTTTCATTGTTGAGAGTGTCCACTAGTGAAATTAGGAGCCCTAGGCCTTATTTCCAAGCATTGAAACACCGTTTTCCACCTGTTCCGCTACATGTTTGCTTGCTGCCATTTTTATTTCAGATTGCTATTATCACTTATTGTCATCCATATTACTTGCATTTTACTCTCTCTTCGCCGAACTAGTGCACCTATATACCTGACAAGTATATTCGGTGTGTTGGGGACACAAGAGACTTCTTGTATCTTGATTGCAGGGTTGCTTGAGAGGGATATTTTTGACCTCTACCTCTCTAAGTTTGATAAACCTTGGGTGATCCACTTAAGAGAAACTTGGTGTTGTTGTACAAACCTCTGCACTTGGAGGCCAAACACTGTCTACAAGAATAGAAGTGTGTGTAGACATCAGGGTGTATCTGGCATTAGCCAAAGGCCGGATTACCAGGGTGGCCCACGGGCAATGGAACAAAGTATATTTGGCGGCCCCGTAAGCTGAGCGCATGAAGGCGGATTCTAGAAGAACCCGGAGCACGGCCCAATCGTGGTCCGGCTTGGAGAAGAAGTTGGATGCCTTACTTTCCAAGATAGATACTTACCATAGTCTTCTAGGTTTCTTTCTTGCAAGCCCTAATCCGGCTATCTATATAAAGCCGGACGAGAGCGACACAAAAGAATAACTTAGCTAGAAGGCAACTCGCCGAGAAGTTCATCCTCGCTGAGTTAGCGAAACCATACTCACGATTGTACTCTGTATACTTCAGGCTTCAGCCCTGATTTAGTGAGATTGCAGGAGTAGGAACACCGCCTAATTGCGATTGATACGTCCATTTTGCATCACCATTTTATATTGTTATTTTTTGTTATTCATTGATATATTTCATGTTATGATGCACCACTTACGTTATTTTATCTTATTTTGCATGTTTAATAATTTTTGGAGAATAAACACCGGGACCAGAAATCTGATGGAACAAGCACCGTCGAGATACCCAATTTCAGAAGATCAGAAGAAGAGGGGGCACACCAGAGATGCCTTAGAAATCCAGATGAGGGAGCCATCCACGAGGAGAGCCAAAGGGGGGCCACCAGGGGCCCACACCATGGGGTGGCACCCCCTTGGCCGCGTCGCCAGATGGTGTGGCCACCCTGGCCTACCTTTGGTCAACCACTTTCGCGTACTTGACCCCTAGGGAACCCTAAGGCCCAGAGTATCATCGAAGAACTATTCCGCCACCACCTCGGGGCGGAAAACACCCAAGAGAGAAAAGCTCTCTAGTAGGGAGAAATCTGTCGGAGAAATTCCTCTCCGGAGAGGGGAAATCATCGCAATCGTCACCGTTATCGCTCCGGGCATCATCAAGATCGTCATCGTCATCATCATCACCACCAGCACCATCACCCTCATCATCCATCTTCATCCCGTTGTAACAATTAGGGGCCTCTAACGCTGTTTTACATTAGATCTCTCTACCGGTGTGGATTACTTGTTAGTAGTTGATGCTTGTGAGATTTATCGGTGTTACCACTTTATGACCAGATTGTTATTATCCATTATATCACCTCTGATTATGATCCATATGATGTCTTGTGAGTAGTTCGCTTATTTCTTGAGGACATGGGAGAAGTCATGATGTTAGTAGTGAAGTTATGTTGAAGTAATATCTCGTGGTTCAATATTTAAGTTGTGGTTCAATATTTAAGTTGTGGTGCTATTCTTCTAGTGGTGTCATGTGAACTTCGACTACATGATACTTCACCTTTATGGGCCTAGGAGGATGCATTGTGTATTTGGATACTAATTGTGGGTTTGCCGGAGTGACAGAAACCTAAACCCTCGTTAGGAAACCAATGCACGAGGGAGCGTAGAATCCCGGTGTTTTAAGGTTATGGTTACTTTTTTTCTTAATTATTTTCTTGTATTTGCAGATGCTTATGAGGGTATAATCACAAGTATGTATTAGTCCCACACAACACTACACGAACCAATGGATATTAATCAACCGTAACGAAGCGAAAGCACTTGACGAAATTCCCATGTGTCCTCGAGAACGTTTGGTAGTCATAAGTAACACAACCGGCTTGTCCTTTTCTCTCAAAAGGATTAGGACACTCGCCGCAATATTATTTACTGCACTTTGTTTATTCGCACTTTATTTATCTGCTATATCAAAAAACGCGAAAACCCCGTTTGCTAGTGTTTACAGTGAATCCTCTATCCAACCTGCTTGTCAACACCTTCTGCTCCTCATTGGGTTCGACACTCTTATTTATCGAAAGTACTACAATACACCCCCTATACTTGTGGGTCATCAAGACTATTTTCTGGCGCTGTTGCCGGGGAGTGAAGCGCTATTGGTAAGTCGAATTGGTAAGAGAAACTTTTACTCTGAGTGTTGTTTTTATTTCTGTCTACTGTTTTATTTCATTATGGATAATACTTTTGATTCTCTGTTTAGAGGTACTACTACTATAACTACTAGGGTAATTAGTAACTCGTTATCTGCTGAATTAGATCCTTCTAAAATACTTATGAAAATTGTTGGACTTGTTATGGATAACTGCTATTACGATGATGGAACTGTCCATTCCGGTGATCATTTGCTCTTTATACATGAATTATGCGATTTATTTAGGTGTGCAGGTATTACAATGGATCAAGTTAAAATGGCGTGTCTGACAATGTTTCTTAGTTTATGTTCTGATGGAAGTTTCTAAAACTATGAGTTTAATGAAATTATTTTCTTTATCGCTGAAAGGAAGAGCCGTTGAATGGTTCAAGTTAATGAAGAATGGTGAATCTGTTGGATGGGAGGAAATTGTTCCTATATTTTATTCTCAATTTTGTCCTCCTAGTGAGATACATAAAGATCGGAATCAAATCTATAATTTATGATATCATGATGGAGAGAGTATTGCCCAAGCGTGGGGGAGAATGAACTTATTAATTCTCAAATATCCTGTTCATGAACCCCCGAGAAATATTGTTATGGATAATTTTTATGCAAGGCTTTCTCTTCACAATAAGGATTTATTGGATACTTCTTGTTCTGTATCATTCACACGTATGAAGGAATAAGCTAAATGGGATCTTCTTGACAGTATCAAGAAAACACTAAAGGATGGGAGAACGACAAAGGTAGAAAGTCAAGTATAAATTATGATTATGAATGCATTAAATCTTTTATGGTAACCAATGATTTCTACGATGTTAGTGTTGTTGTGGTCTTGATTCTCAAATTGCAGATTGTCTTAAAGATTTTGCCTCATATGTTGATATTCCTAAAAAGAATTATCACAAGTACCATGCACCCTATAAAGATATTATTCCTGCTAGTAATATAGAAGTGCATGCTATTAATTGTGTTGTTCCTGAGCCCTATGTTGAAAAAATGCCTTTCCCTGCTAAGGTGAAAGAACACTCTATGGTGGCTAGTGTGGTTAATAAGAGTAATAATAAATCTATTGAACCTGGTGAACAAATAACTGTTGATCCTGCAGTAGCAATAGTGAAAGATCTTGTTTGTTGAAATGTGGAGGATGAACACATTGTCTTCTGCGAGGATGCTTCTAATATTGTTTACCATCCTCATAGACCTAAGTAAACTAGTGTTCTTGTGCTTTCTGTTAAGATTGGTGATCATTGCTATTATGGTTTGTGTGATATTGGTGCTAGTTCTAGTGCCATACATTATGAGCTTTATAGATAAATTATGCATGACATTGGTTCTTGTGAGCTTGAAGATATTGATGTGGTTATCCAGCTTGCTAATAGACAAACTGTTTTTTCGATTGGTTTGTTAGATATGTGGAAGTTTTGTGTGGAAAAACTAAATATCATCCCACTGATTTTCTAGTACTTGGTAAGGATGCTAGTAAGACTTGTCCTATTATTTTTGGTAGACCTTTCTTGAACACTTGTGGTGCTATTATAGATTGTAAAAGAGAGAAGATTTTGACTAAATTTGATGGAAAATCTTATGAGTTCAATTTCTCCAAATTTGCTAGAGCACCTTATGATTCTAAACTGCCTGATGAGAATTTTAAAGTTGAACAACTTGCTTCTATTTCTCTTGTTCCTAACAATTCTTTGCAGCAATATAAGGAGGACCATGAGAGTGAAGTCTTTATGGAAGAGAGAAATGAGATTGACGATATTCTTCTTCGTCAACCGGTGATACTGAAACATAATTTACACGTGGAAGACTTGGGTACCACATTACCACCCAAGGAGGATCCTTTCTTTGATTTAAAACCTTTTCCTGATGTTCTTAAATATGCTTATATTGATGATAAGAAAATATATCCTGTTATTATTAGTTTAAACTTTCAGGTGAAGAAGAGGAAAGATTATTGGGAATTCTGAAGAAACATCCTGGAGCTATTGGATATACTCTTGATGATTTGAAGGGAATTTCCCTACTATATGTCAGCATGCTATTAATATTGAACCTGATGCAAAGCTAGTAGTCGAACATCAATGTTGTTTAATTCCTAAGATGAAGGAAGTGGTAAAAAATGAGGTATTAAAACTTCTTGATGGTGGTATTATTTTTCCTATTGTTGATAGTAGATGGGTGAGCCCTATGCATTGTGTCCCTAAGAAGGGAGGAATGACTGTTGTACCTAATGAAAACAACGAGCTCATTCCACAAAGAGTAGTAGTTGGTTATAGAATGTGCATTGATTTTAGAAAGGTTAATAAATTTACTAAGAAAGATCATTATACTTTACCCTTTATTGATCAAATGCTTGAGAGGTTGTCTAAGGAAACTCATTTTTCTTTCTTGATGGTTATTCTGGGTTTTCTCAAATTGTTGTTAGGAAGCAAGATCAAGAGAAAACAACCTTTACTTGTCCTTATGGTTCTTATGCTTATAGACGTATGCCTTTTGGTTTGTGTAATGCTCCTGCTAATTTTCAAATATGCATGTCTGCTATTTTTCATGGGTTTTGTGAAGAAATTGTGGAAGTATTCATGGACGATTTCTCCGTTTATGGAACTTCTTTTAATAACTGCCTGCACAACCACAGTGAATCCTCTATCCAACCTGCTTGTCAACACCTTCTGCTCCTCGTTGGGTTCGACGCTCTTATTTATCGAAAGTACTAAGATACACCTGACGTCTACGCACGCTTCTATTCTTGTAGACAATGTTGGGCCTCCAAGTGCAGAGGTTTGTAGAACAGAAGCATGTTTCCCTTAAGTGGATCACCCAAGGTTTATCGAACTCGGGGAGGTAGAGGTCAAATATATCCCTCTCAAGCAACCGTGCAATCAAGATACAAGAAGTCTCTCGTGTCCCCAACACATCTAATACAATTTTCAGTTGTATAGGTGCACTAGATCAGCAAAGAGAGAGTAAAATGCAAGTAATATGGATGATAATAAGTGATAATAACAATCTGAAATAAAAATGGCAGCAAGCAAACATGTAGAAGGCGGAAACGGTGTTTCAATGCTTGGAAATAAGGCCTAGGGATCATACTTTCACCAGAGGACACTCTAGCAATGATCACATAATTGAATGCATAAATATCTTATCTTCACTATGCTACTCTTAACCACTCTCCGGTCGAATAACCACACCAATCCATGCGTAGGGCTTTAACATCACTCCTCAGAGTAAGCACTTTCCCAACCAAGTAACCCCCATGCTATCACCATGGGATCCAGATGGTTCCACGCAGACACCACAATTTCATAGGGTTATCCAGCACAAGATATAAATATAATGCTAAACCACACGATGCACACAATGTAACCTTTACACCGTGATCAAAGCGTTTACGGAGATCTCATAACAAATAACGAACACTAATCATTGCGTAGGTATGCAAAAAGCATTCCTTAAAGTAAGCATTCCCATGTATAGTTAACCCCACGCTATCACTATGAGCGCCCTAGATGGTACTAGACAAACACCACAATTCATAGAGGAGACGAACACGATGTGCACACTGTCACCTTCACACCACGGGACAAGGTGACTCCAAAGTTCATATTAATAAAGCACTTGAGTAGCAAAAGATGAAGAGTAACATCTACGAATTCAAATAGATTACAAAGCTCATGATCACATATAGATCATAACATGGGAGAGAGAGATGAACCACATAGCTAACGGTAGAGCCCTCAGCCTCGGGGGAGAACTACTCCCTCCTCATCATAGGAGACAGGAATGGCGGTGGAGTCGATGGAGATGGTTCCGGGGGCACTTCCCCGTCCCGGCAGGGTGCCAGAACAGAGATCTGTCGCCCGAAACTTGTCGGTGGCGGCGGCGGATCTACGGATGTATTTTGTGGAAAAGATCGATGTCTTTAGGGTTTTCCCTCGGGGGAGTATATATAGGCAAAAGGGAAATTCCGGGGGATGGTCAGGGGGCCCGCGCCACCCCATCGTGTGGCCACCATGTGGCCCCCCTCCGGGGCTCTTCGGGACTTATGGAAGATTCCGGGACTTCTAAGACTTCTGGCTTTCG
Organism: Alopecurus myosuroides; assembly: GCA_028641055.1. NCBI lineage: Eukaryota > Viridiplantae > Streptophyta > Magnoliopsida > Poales > Poaceae > Alopecurus > Alopecurus myosuroides. The sequence goes on from CM054061.1 coordinate 33,174,834, forward strand.
AATTTTCCGATTCCAAGAATATTTCCAGAACAACTTTTCTGAAACTAAAAACAACAGAAAATAGGGAACTGGATCTGTGGCATCTTGTTAATAGGTTAGTCCCGGAAAACGTGTAAAAATGCTATAAAGAAGGGAGAAAACATGTAGCTATTGGCATAATATAATCATGGAGCATCAGAAATTATAGATACGTTGGAGATGTATCAAGCATCCCCGAGCTTAGTTCTTACTCGTCCTCGAGTAGGTAAACGATAAAACAAAATAATTTCTGAGGTGACCTGCTACTAACATAAACTTGATCATTATAATGTAAAAGCATATGTAAGTTTGGATCATAAAACTTTAAACAAAAACATGATAAATAGAACTTTAATGATAAAGCATAGCAATCACTTTGCATCATGAGGAGTATCTCAAATAAAATATCATGAGTAACAATGCATTGAAAGTTATACGTTTGTTTCAAGTATAGAGAAAGCATGGCAAAGTGGTATTTCGCTAGTCCTTAAGAGTGGGACAAAACATAAATGCCAGGACACCTTCAAAGTTCATGAGGAAGACTAGAGCAAATAATTTGAGAAAAACAATAGCATATCATGAATCAATTATTGATGTTTATGGGACAAATGCACATAAAACTCAGAACGGCAAAAATGCTCTCTCAATTGTGCATAAAGTTAGAAGATGGAGACTCAACATAAAAGTAAAATAAAGGCCCTTCGTGGAGGGAAGCAGGGATCACTCATGTGCTAGAGCTTTTTATTTTATTAAACAAAGGTATTACAAGTTTCACACTCATCCCATCCATCTTTCAAAAACCATGGCTAACCGAATCCCAGGTGCCTGCCAACAATCACATACCATGGAGGAGTGTCTATATTTTAGGAGAGGTGTATGCTAATGTCAATGAATGTTAAACAAAAAAATACAGTACGTCACAAGACAACTAGATTCACAAGAGCGGCTCCCATATGAAGGACACAACTAGTATATAAGGTCATCCCTCTTTCTCTTTTCTTTACACAATTATTATTTGATTGATAAATCAGAGGCAAAAATAGTGAAGAGAATTTGTTTGCATTAATTTGGGGCTAGGCACCCCGCTGCCAGCTCTTCTATCATTTGGATAAGCGGATGAAGTAACTAGTCCAGGGTGTGAAATCCAATCAACAAGTGAGATAAAGATTCTTTATTGTCGTCCTCATGAGCAAAAACAGGAACAGAAAACAGGAGTAATTTTGAAAGTTTTAAAGATATCACATGAGCAATTTACTTGGAGTGGTAGTGAAATACCACATGTAGGTAGGTATGGTGGACACAATGGGAAAACTTTGTTTTTAGGGAGTTGGATGCACGAGTTGAGCTCATACTCAGTACAGGTGGAGGCTAGCAAAAGACTGGGAGCGACAGATCAAGAGAGCATAAGAGTCATAATCATGCATAGCGACATAAACATCATTAATCAAAGCATAAGCGGTATAACAAGTTCAAAAACTAATTGGCCATGTGTCACACCCCACTTTTTGAAAACCAACAAAATGCAGTTGTTGGAGAGTCAAAAATTAGGGCCAACAAGAACTTTTTTGAAATGCTTAACTATTCATCTTGTTTCACCTCTCTCTGCCTTGTTTGACCTTGAGTGTTTGTGTTGGAACAAACCAAATCAAAAATGGTTACCTAAACAACAAGAATTGAGCTGAACCTCTTTTATAAAATCCTCCTGAAATGGTTTGGCTTGACCACTAACTTTCTTTAACACTTGAGGGAAACCTCCAAGAATTTAAATTGCAGAACTCTCTTGTTTGAGTGAACTTGCTAAGTCTTGTTATTATATGCTTCTGAGGTGACCTTACATTTTTCCTTGCCTCAAAGTGTTTATAACTGTTGTGTATGATTATAAGTTATTTTAAAGGAATGAGATCTACAAAATAACAATGCCCAGACATCAGTAGCATGTATATCCTATTTCCATCTCATTTTGTGTTCTGTTTGACTTCTCTATTTTTGCCTCCTGCCTTAATGGAGAAATCTTGATCTTTGACCAATGTACCATCATAGATATAATGGTACCTATCTATGATCCCTATCCTAATGTTTGGATTTTAATATTAAACCCATTCACTTTTTCTTCCAAAGCCCCCTTGAGGTCATCCCAACAACTAGGATCATGTCCTGGTTATCATGATGCCTTTGGTTAGCCTTCCTAAAAATCACCCTAATAAATTTTGAGCTCAATCAACCTTCCATTGTCATCTTCATGACTTATACATCATACTCATGTGATCCATTATTTCCCCATAACCAGGTTATTATTCTTCTCTTAGGGTTTTTGGCCTATTAAGTAAACTCATGTTATCACCCTTTTTCAGTTGGCATCTAAAATATTTTCCAAAGGAGTTTCTTATTAAAAATCACCTTTGTGACCTATATTATATACCCTCCCACCCCAACTAAAAAAATACTTGATTTATAAACTTTTTCCTATTTATTAAATGTTATTTTCCAATAGGCCAGAAATGGACTTTTAATGTTTTTGTTAATAAAAGTTTTTCTAAAAAAATTGGGGAAGCTCCCCAACATTGCTAGGGTCATATGTGACCTAGTTATCCAAAAACATTTGCTTCTCATTTTCAAATTTTTGAAGAAAACATCCAAAAACAGTTTCAGCACTTTTTGAATTTTCAAAATTTTGTGAAACAAATATTTTCAGAAAATTTGGGGACCACCACCCCTAGACTCAATTTTTTATTCCATGTCCATTAAACATGTTTTCAAACATATCTTCTATTCAAAGTTTAGGATAAAACCTTCAAAAACAGAAACAACAGTTTTTGGAAAATTGAAAGTTTTCAAAGAAAACAATTTAAGAAAAATGGGAGACCACCACTACCTTACTCAAATTTTCATTCCCTACCTCCTAGACATATTTTCTTGCATGTGTTGTGTTCAAGATTTTGGAGAAAATAACCACAAACACCTTCTGCTCAATTTTTTAAAGAGATCATTAGGTGATGATTTTCCATCCTATTCACCCATCTTGGATTCCTTGGCTGCCTAGTCACCTGGCCCCATACATTTCCACCTCACCCACATGGCTTGGACACCAAGCATGGCATGGGCTAACATGCCACACCCCCTCCCCCATACCTGGTTGCCCCCAGACCATACCTTCTAGAACCATTGACCCCCACGAGCTCGAAGAGCCATTTCCCACCTCCCTGGACCCTCTCCTTCCCCCTCTTTTCTTATCAAACACCTGCGGGAGCTGAGGGAGAGCGCCCACACCCTCACCCCCTGGACCTCCTCTGCCCCAGCCCTTCTGGAGTTCTCATCTCCTCCCCACTGCACACCTCCCTGGAAAGGTCTCGCCCTAGGAGATCCTATCTGGCCTGCTTGCCCACGCCGCGGTGACCGCCATGGACGCCGCGGCGCCACGCTCTGCGATCTGATCACCCCGAGCCTCCCCCCTTGCGCACCAACCTGCCAGACCTCTCCATCTACGCCCCAATCGAGCCCCTGCCCCAAAAAACCCCTCCTTTGTGCTTCCTATCGCAGGAATCCAAGCCAGAGTCGCTGCGCCCGAGCTCCTTGTCGGTCCGCCGTATCAGGTAATCCCCTCCCCTCCCGTTGATTCTCTCGGCCTCCCTCGAGTCCCCTGAACCTCACGATGCCCTCCCTTTCTGGTTTTGCCCGTTGCGGGTCCCTGTCCCTCTAGGACCATGGAGAACGGCCGCGACTCCCTGTCGCATCCTCGCCGGGAGGCCCTCCCGTCAAATGTCGTTGACGCCTTGAGCTCTGCGGTGCTCCCGGGAGCCTTCTGGTGCTCGCGGCGCTTCCAGGAGGTGAACGGAGCTCCCAGCGACGAGCCTGCGTCTCCTCTGCGGCGGCCGGGGCGGACTCCGTCGCATTTTCGCGTCGCCGCCGGCGCGCGTCGACGTGGGCGCTCTGTGGCCCTCGGATCCGCATCCGGTGGCTCCCTTTGAACCTCGAACCCTTCTAATCTCTGCCACGGATCGCGGATCGGACGACGGCGTACCTGTTCGGCGCGCGCGCTCGCTCAGCGGGCCGGCCTCACCCGCGCTAGCCATCTCCCGCCAGATCGAGCCCGTTGACCCCTGTGCAGGTTGAACTTTTTTTTTCCTCTCAACAGATCTGTATCTGGCTACTTGTTTTAACTCAAAATGAAAATGTAAAAAGTAAAATTTGCCAAACCAAAAATCACAGAGATGGATCTACAAATTCTTAACCACCTCCAACTTAAAGAAATATGTTTTGTGCTATATTTTAGGAGAACTTTTAAAAATGTCAGAAGCACTCTGTTTCACCATTTTGATCATAACTTGTGTTTTAAGTGGCCAAATCTTGCAAACAATTTTTTTCCAGTATCCCTTGGATAGATCTGTCAGTGAGACTTGACCTTGCATCAAGGGTAACTACCATTTGGAAATTCCATCCATTTTGGTAAAAGAACAATAGCCATTTCTAAGATTTTTAGAGGGAGTTTAAAAATGAATTTTGATGTGGATCCAATTGGATGAGCTTGTGTGTGATTAGATCTATGTAATACTAGCTTGGCATGATTTTTAGAGCTCTATATTATTTTTGGTGTGCATTTCTAGAAACATCACATGTTCTGTTTATTTAAAATCTTGTATGTTTGTTTGTAAATAAATGATATTTTGTTAGAAACTTGTTTCCAAGCACGAGTAGATGTGTTGGTCACTGTTATTAAGTTTTTTCTTTCATTACTAATATGTGAGGAAGTTTTGCTTGATTGGAAAGCAAATAAAAATAGAAATAGTCTCTTATTGTTTTCTAGTATTTTTGTGGAATAGATTTTGTGAGCTAGTCTTGTTATGTTTAGTACCTAGGTTTTTGTTATGGTTATGTTGAGTCCAGTAACATTTTAATACTGATGTGGTGATGGTATCACCTCTGTTAGCTTGCACATTAGTTTATAAGAGAGCATGTGTATCATTGATTGTGTTATTTAACTATATTGTTTTCACTAGTATGAGTAGTTGTTTTCATAGAATTAATTTTAGTATATTTGATTACTAGCATGCGTAAGGTATATGTACTGTTAGTAGGTGTTTTTATTCATGTATTAATGGTTTAGTAAAAATGCATCCTTATAGTATTGATTTCTCCTCTAGTATTGCATTAGTGTCCCACTAGATTTTGAGTTTGCTCCATTATTATTGTCCTTTATTTTTAGGAGTGTATGATTGTCCTAGCGTGTTTAGGATGTTTTAACTTCTGTTATTATGGCATAGATATTGTAGTTGGTGTGTGTTGATAGGTTGTAGAATGCAATTATTTCTTAGGGGCATGCTTGTGTAGAATTTCCATACTATTATGCTTATAGTTGACTTTGTTATTATGTTATTTTGCTAGGGGTAATGTCTCTTGTTGTTATCATGTTTTAAAGTGTGTTTTATGACTTGTTACCATGATTGATCCACTGGTTTGTTTGGTTACTTTCATGATTGAGTGATTCCTTAGCTTTTGTGTAGACATAAGCTTAATAAATAACTAGCTGTTTCATCTGTGTTATGTTTGCTTTGCTATTTGGAATCGTCTGGGTGTTTACCTTAGCATAGGTTTGGTACTAGTGGTATTATTGTGTTTAGCAGTACCTTGTTACCTATTCTTAAGATTAGTGGTAAACTTGTTTGGATTGATTGCTTGTGTTGTTGTTAATACCCACTGCCATGGGTGTTGCTTTGATGATTGGTATTACCTTGATTGTTTTTAGCACCTTAGTGGCCTCACTCTTGTTACCACAAGCTATATTTTTATCTTTTTTAATATCTTGGTATGACAGTGGTACACCCACTCAACCTATGATATTGGGATGTGGAATATGGTTTTGCAACCATATGTTTTCCTGACGATAGTTTTCTACCCTGAGAGTTTGTGAGATAGTTCGCTCGATAACTTTTTGAGTGATTTCATTAGTATGAGTTGCTTGTTGTATGTGTTGTTTTGATTACTTGATTGTCCTTCTGGTTCTGAGTGTGTCTCTTTTATTATTATTACGGCGTTAGAAAAACAAAGAAGAATAAGATGGAGTCGTAGAGCTGTGTGTCAAGATCAAGCTACTTCAAGGCCAAGGACACAAAGGGATTAAGGCAAGCCATCCTTATGCTTGCTATTACTACCCTTATCATTATCTATCATGCATGTTTTACTTCTGAAAAGTTTTACAAATCTTTGGTTACCAAAAACTATTTTTGAGTGAATACTACTTATATTAATATTATATATATATATCATTATTACACCACTAGTTGATACTTGGTGTTACCAAGCCCATAGCCACCATATGGTATTTATTACCGCCAAAGATATAAGTCCCTAATGGACATCCTAAAAATATGTTTTTGCAAAACAAAGGCTTTATGGAAAACCCGGTGGGAAGGTGAAGCCTTACTCACTAGAGGAATGTTGAAGTGGTCATTTTTGGGAAAAAGATGTTTTACAAAAATGACACATAACCTAGTCTTCGCCGAACAACCTTTACCGTACTGCCACTTTACCCCAACATGGGCACGGGGCTTAACTTGAAGTTTATTCTTGTAGTGTGTGTTATATCTCAATTTGCTATAAGGATCGCCGAGCCCTCGAACCGATTGTCGCTAGGTGGCATATACGGGACATACAAAGTGAGGGATTAAGTTACCCCCCGGTCGCAGCAGTTGGGTCCCCTGACGTGGCGCTGGTGGACAGGATGCCGGGGGAATCAGGCCCAACTGAAGAGATAGACATATTCTAGCTTGAACATAGTGGATGGTTAGGATCAGTTATCTGATGTTTACATACTATTGTTACAGTCCGTGGTTGTTCACGGCGGATGTGCTGGATCTGGTGGATTGTGTACACCTCTGCAGAGTTGGACTATTTCTGAATAGCCGCGTCCTCGGATATGGACAGTTGAATGGCCATGTAGCTAGTATTGTGTCAATGTTTTCAAAAAGGAGTTTTTCAAAAAGGTGTTGGACTTGTGAAGTACTGAAAGGAGGAAATATTGTACCGTGGAGGTACCGTTGATGAAAAGCCAGAAGTTGTTTTACAAAAAGTTTTGCAAAGGAAAAATCTTTCTTTTCTAAGAAAAAATCTGGAAGTTGATTCCAAGAAGTTTTGCAAGGGAAAAATCTTTCTTTTCTAAGCAAAAATATGGAAGTTGATTCCAAGAAGTTTTGCAAAGAGAAAACTTTCTTTTAACAAAGTTTTACAAAAAAAAGAACTTCTTTCACAAAATGAGTTTATAAAACCTCTTGTACATGTGATATCTACAAGAGAAAGAAAACTATATTATTTTCTTTTGAAGTATCTTCTTCAACAAAGATACATAGATTTTTAAAAATCAACTATGATATATCTTTCATATATCATGGATAGTGAACCCTATGTATAGCCTACCTACTACACCATATAAGCAGACTTGCATTTTGGTAAGCTACATGATGGATGTCTTGCTGAGTACATTCAAATGTACTCATATTGGTTTCGTCCCTGGTATTTACTTGCCAGACATCGAGAAGGAATCTCAGGAGGAGATCAATGAGGAGAAGTACTGCGCTGATGGGCTTGCGAACTAGGATCGTCTTCCCAGTCAGCATCCTATAGGTTAAGGCGTGACTTGGGCTCTACCATGTTTTGTGTGATTAGTCTTCCGCTGTGTGTGTTGTGTGTTTGCCCTGCGTGGCAGTTGTGTGGACTTGGTCATATGACCTTGTCTCTTTTGTAAGTGTTTTGTGTAACCGTGTAATGGATATTATATCTGTGTACCAACTTGATATGTTGTTCACGACTGGTGTGATCTAGGATCGTGAATGTATGCATATCGGAGGTATCCCTGAACAGTGGTTCTGGGGCGGACCTTACACCATGCAGGCTATTCGTGACTGGTTCATAGTCATAAACATGGTGTGAGCATGCGGCAAGTCAACCAAATAAAACATTCGAAAGAGAATACCATAAATTTATGCTTTACTATGACAAGAACAACACATGAATCTTTCAATGGCATATTAAACACTCTTAGCTATTTGAGGCTATTCATGCTACTCAATAACCACAAGGCTTTAAAACTAAAATAACATTTAGCATAGCATGAAAAAGTTCTAGCCAGAGTCTATACAGGCTTCTACTTGCACTATTAAAAATTCTACATCAAGCAGCAGTTTCTTTTCCCAACAAGCACCATACAAAATATGTTTTAACAAAAACTCTCTAAATGATACAGAAAGCAAGCATGAGAGTACTCACATAACAGTACTAAAACTAACACCTCTGAATAAGAGATGCATGAAAACAAAGGTTAAACGCAGTACTAGCAAAAAGTGAACACTCACAGAACAATAAGAATGAAAACTAGAGTGTTCTAAGCAATGAAAACGGAGCGTGTATCTCTCCCACACAAATATGATAAGATCCAACCATAAACTATAGCAAAAAAACTAAACAAACTGCAAGCAAAAATAACACACGCTCCAGGTAAAGCACATAAGATGTGAATGAATAAAAATATAGTTTCACTAGAAGTGACCTGATAATTTGTCGATGAAGAAGGGGATGCCTTGAGCACCCCCAAGCTTAGACGCTTGAGTCTTCTTGGAATTTTCTGTGATGTACCACCGGGGCATCCCCAAGCTTAGTCTCTTCACTCTTCATGATCACGTCATATCATCCTCTTCTCTTGACCCTTGAAAAGTTCCTTCACACCAAACTTCTAACAATCTTCATTAGCAACGTTAGTGCAATCGAAATAATAAATTCACATGGTTCAGTTTCAACACAAACCTAACGCTCCTAAACACATTATATATTGTCACAACTTATTTTAAAACTCTTTTTCTCAAAAGAACACCAAAAGAAAGAGATTAAGATGCAAATATAATTATTGGCAGAAATCTGTCAAAACAGGACAGCAGGTAAAGATGATTTTTTTCGAAAATATTCTATTGCTCAAATAAAAAGGTGGTAAAATAAGAAAAGTTGTGTAATTAGCTGAGGAATAAGCACAAAACATTTCAGATCACTTTGATCTTTCAGGATTTTATACGATTTTTAACGGTGGACAGCAGAAATCTGTTTTCTGTGCAGAAATCCGAAAACCAACTCCAACTTTCGTCAGAGACTTTACTTGGCACTACTAAAACATGAAAATAAAGATACAAATGAGTTGCTAAAGAAGTATACAACCCCTTGACTAAAATAAAACAGATAAAAACAATGCAAAAATAAAAACATGGGTTATCTCCCAAGAAGTGCTTTTCTTTAAAGCCTTTTAGCTAGGCATGATAATTTGAGAAGATGCTCACATAAGAAATTTTTGTTGAGGCAAAATAGAGCATCAAGAAGCAAACATAAAACAAATTTAAGTCTAACCCACTTCCTATGAAAAATAATCATGTATAAAAACAAGTCATTAAAACACAAAGCAACAAGCATAGGAAAGCAAAACAAGTGCAACTTCATAATTTTCAACATAAAGAGGGGAAACTTGATATTGTTGAGATGCATGAAACTATGTTTCCCTCTCTCATAATAACTTTCAGTAGCATCATGGCTAAAATTAACAATATACTATCACAAGAAACATTCTTATCATGAGCCACATGCATAAAAGAATTAATACTCTCCACATAAACATAGTCATTCTTATTAATAGCAGTGGGAGCAAATTCAAGAAAATAGCTATCATTATTATTATCATCACCATAATCATTAAATATAGGAGGCATATTGTAATCATAATAAATATTTTACTCTATTGTAGGTGGATTGAAAATATCATATTCATTATTGTAAACAGGTGGAACTAGAATACCACAATCATCATATCATCATATATTGGAGGCAAAGTATCATCAATGAAAATTTCCTCCTCAAAACTTGGGGGACTAAAAATATCATATTCATCAAAACTAGATTCTCCAAGCTTATACTTTTCCATAGCATTAGAAATAATAGTGTTCAAAGCATCCATACTAATAACATTGCTATTAGCATGCAAATAAAGTTCCATAGCTTTTTTAATTTTCTCTTCAAACACTTCATGTCGTAATTCAAGATAAAGATTATAAAGCTCTCTCATATTTTTGTTTTACATTAAGCCTAACTAGTTAAAACAAGAAACAAAAAGATTTAATTGCAGAATCTAAAGGAAATAACTTGGAGCAGTCACAGAGGATGTGAGTACCTTTTACCTTACCTCCCCGGCAACAGCGCCAGAAAAGAGCTTGATGTCTACGCATGCTTCTATTCTTGTAGACAGTGTTGGGCCTCTAAGTGTAGAGGTTTGTAGAACATCAGCAAGTTTCCCTTAAGTGGATCAGCTAAGGTTTATCGAACTTAGGGAGGTAGAGGTCAAAGATATCCCTCTCAAGCAACCCTGCAATCAAGATACAAGAAGTCTCTTGTGCCCCCAACACACCTAATACAATTGTCAGTTGTATAGGTGCACTAGTTCGGCGAAGAAAGAGTAAAATGCAAGTAATATGGATGATAATAAGTGATAATAGCAATCTGAAATAAAAATGGCAGCAAGCAAACATGTAGCAGAACAGGCGGAAAACGGTGTTTCAATACTTGGTAATAAGGCCTAGGGATCCTACTTTCACTAGAGGACACTCTCAACAATGATCACATAATTGAATGCATAAATATCTTCTCTTCACTATGCTACTCTTAACCACTCTCCGGTCGAATGACAACACCAATCCATGCGTAGGGCTTTAACAACACTCCTCAGAGTAAGCACTTTCCCAACCAAGTAACCCCCATGCTATCACCATGGGACCCAGATGGTTCCACGCAAACACCACAGTTTCATAGGGTTATCCAACACAAAATATAAATATAATTCTAAACCACATGATGCACACACTGTCGCCTTTACACCATGATCAAAGCGTTTATGGAGATCTCATAACAAATAACGAACACTAATCATTGCGTAGGGCTGCAAAAGGCATTCCCTAAAGTAAGCATTCCCATGTCTAGTTAACCCCACGCTGTCACTATGAGCGCCCTAGATGGTACTAGACAAACACCACAATTCATAGAGTAGACACACACGGTGTGCACACTGTCACCTTCACACCGCGGGACAAGGTGACTCCAAATTTCATATTAATAAAGCACTTGAGTAGAAAAAGATGAAGAGTAACATCTACGAATTCAAATAGATTACAAAGATCATGACCACATATAGATCACACCATGAGAGAGAGAGATGAACCACATAGCTAGCGGTAGAGCCCTCAGCCTCGGGGGAGAACTAGTCCCTCCTCATCATAGGAGATAGCAACGACGATGGAGATGGCGGTGGAGTCAATGGAGATGGTTCCGGGGGCACTTCCCTGTCCCGGCAGGGTGCCAGAACAGATATATGTCCCCCAAAACTTGTCGGTGGTGGCGGCGGAGCTACAGATGTATTTTGTGGAAAAGATCGATGTCTTTATGGTTTTCACTCGGCGGAGTATATATCGGCGAAAGGGCGATGCCGGGGGATGGCCAGGTGGCCCACACCACCAGGTGGCGCGGCCAGGGGGACCCGCGCCACCCCATGGTGTGGCCACCCTATGGCCCTCCTCCGGGGCTCTTCGGGACTTCTCAAAGCTTCCAGGACTTCTAAGACTTCTGGCTTTCGAATTTTCCAATTCCGAGAATATTTCCAGAACAACTTTTCTGAAACTAAAAACAACAGAAAACAAGGAACTAGCTCTGTGGCATCTTGTTAATAGGTTAGTCCCTCAAAACGTGTAAAAATGCTATAAAGAAGGGAGAAAACATGTAGCAATTGGCATAATATCATCATGGAGCATAAGAAATTATAGATACGTTGGAGACGTATCAACACCCCCTATACTTGTGGGTCATCAGCGACGTACCGAACGTGGGTAAACTCGGTGTTCTCATTACAATACTTCCATGCCCCCCGCGGTTCTACCAGTAGGCTTATGGCACCCCCGTCCATGAACCTTACTATGATGTCTCGACAGTCTTCCTTCCTTCCTCCATGTCCTCGGGTATCTCTCCCTTTCCCTTCTTGCTCTAGGGCTTCTTTAGTTTGAAACCCTAGTTCTTCCACATGGGATTCACATTTTTGGCTAGTTTTTTTATTAAAACTCCATGGAGGATGTTTCCCCTCCCAACTTATGATATATCTTTGTAATAGCTTCAAATATTGCATCTAGGATCTGGGTAGTTACGCTATGGGACTGTTTTTGTTCCTCTCAGGGATTGGTGGTTCCGTTTCTCTCGGAACCTTTGCCTAAACTCGCAGATCTGTATGGTTTCTGCCGGTTTTTTGTCCCTAAGTGGAACTTCCGCTTCTTCACCAGAACTTCCAGCCCCTGTTTAATCTTTGCTGCATATTACCTTGTTATATCATGCTTTTCACATCCATTGCATTCATATCTTATGTCCTTACCCTAGTTTCCTCTTTATGTTATGTTCATTCACAGGTTCGGGTGGACCGGGTATGTCTTATTCTCGCAAAAAGCAGCGCACCACCGTTGAAGATGACATTGAGGAAGAGTGTGAGGTTATGCCCACTACCAAGAATGCTAGACATAAGGCTTTTGAGAAGGAGAAACTGCCTCACGGACTGTTAAGTCCTCCAAGAAATCTTTTGCTTACAAGCCTCCTCTAGTTCTCCATTTCAAGAAGTGGAGGCGTCATCTCTACAAGTAGTACCGTGACATGAATCCCTATGATCAAGATCGTGTTGCGGATGTGGTCAACCCGTTCTTCTACACCAATGATCAAGAACGGGTGTACAATGAGGTCTATTTGATTATGAAGACTAGAGTTACCGAGTAACACTCCATCAACATCGAGCACATGAGGAATCCCAAGCATTAGGGATATTTTGATGAAGCTCTTGCCCTCTGTGAATAGTATGGTCTGATTCATCTCATACAGCTCAACTATTGGGTTGATGAGTTTCTCATTCTTTAGTTCTTCTCCACTGTCCACATTGACACCGCCAACACAATGCGTTGGATGACCAAGGACACTCCTCTTAAGGCTACACTTAAGAGTTTGGGGAGGCTTTGGGCTACACTCTTGGTGGCTGGACTTGTCATGGCACTGGACGCTCTATGTCCTATGAGGAGCTGACAGAGCTCATAGTTGAAGATGGTACCCCTGGACAGACTGGTTATCTCCTAGCCTCTATGATATTATGCATCATATCTACCGCGAGACTCTCATTCCTCGGGTGGGCAACTGAGATGAGGTTCATGGGTTTGTTGTTGATCTTATGTTCTGGATTAAAGAGAAGCAAGGTTCTAATGAGAAGCCTGATGTTGTGAAGTTCATAGTTGACGCGCTCTATCTTGCTATCATTGATCATCAGTGTGCTCCTCTCTTTGCTCCTTACACCATGAAGATTATATGTGCTTGTTTGAGCGAGGCAAAGAATGGTGCTCGGCTTGACCTCTTGATGTCCCACAAGTATAGGGGATCGCAACAGTCTTCGAGGGAAGTAAAACCCAAATTTATTGATTCGACACAAGGGGAGCCAAAGAATATTTGTGAGCCTTAACAAGTGAGTTGTCAATTCACTTGCACCTCAAAGTCGACTTGTTCGCAGTGGTTTATTAGTGGTAACAGTTTAATAGTAGCAGCAGTAGTGGAATAACAACAACAGTAGTATGAAAACAGCAGCAGTGGTGATTGAAATAAACAGCAGGATTAAATATTGTAGGCATAGGGATGGATGAACGGGCGTTGCATGGATAAGATAGTTCATATAATGATCAGGTCAGAGGCATTGCATATCAATATGATAAAGCATCCAAGCACTAAGTAACCATAGGCATGTGTTCCGTAAATAGTCGTACGTGCTCGCAATGAGAACTTGCACAACATCTTTTGTCCTACCAGCCCGTTTCAGCGGGCCTCAAGGGAACTATTGGTAATTAAGGTGTTCCTTTTAATAGAACACCAGAGCAAAGCATTAACACTCCGTGAACACATGTGATCCTCACATCACAACCATCCCCTCCGGTTGTCGCAATTTCTGTCACTTCGGGGCCTCGGGTTCCGGAAAACGATACGTGTAAACAACTTGCAGGTATGATCAAGAAACAATAATTATCTTCAATAACATGTTCAGATCTGAGATCATGGCACTCGGGCCCAAAGTAGCAAGCATTAAGCATAACAAGTTGCAACAATTTCAATAGCACTAATAAAGGATACTAGGCACTATGCCCTAACAATCACAGTATTATCAAATGAACGGACTCATCCAATCCCTACCACCCCCTTCAGCCTACAACGGGGGAATTACTCACACATGGATGGGGGAAACATACATGGTCGATGGAGAGGCGTTGGTGATGACGGTGGCGATGCTCTCCTCCAATTCCCCGTCCCGGCAGGGTGCCAGAACGGAGTTTCTGACCCCCGAAAAAGGATTCGCGATGGCGGCGGAGCTACGCACTTCTTTCTGGAAAACTATCGAACCCCCTCGGGTTTTAGGGTTGAAGACTATTTGTAGTCGAAAGGGGAGTCCGAGGGGGGCTCTGGGTGGCCCACACCATAGGCTGGCGCGGCCAAGGGGGGGCCGCGCTAGGGGGCGGTGTGGCCACCCTGTGGCTCTTCTCCTGGGCCCCTTCTGGCTCCCGGGGTCTTCCAGGGTGAAAACATCAATGGGGTCTTTTCTGGGAAATTTCCCGAAAGTTGATTTTTCTGCACAAAAACAAGGCACCAAGGTAATTCTGCTGAAAACAGCGTTAGTCCGTTTTAGTTGTATCCAGAACACACAAGTTTAGAGGAAAACAATAATAAAAGTGTTCGGAAAAGGAGATACGTTTTCGACGTATCAACTCCCCCAAGCTTAGCTTATTGCTTGTCCTCAAGCAATTCAGTGACAACTGAGTGCGATAAAATAATTTTACGAATACATTTGTTTCATATGATGTAAATATACTCACTATATGATCAGATACTTAGTTATGCTCATGATAAGATACATGCAAGATAATGTCACTTAATAGCTATGCAAACCATACAGAGATAACAACATATTAATAATAAACAACATGAAGCGTAACTATTTGCAAGATTAAGTACTCATAATAGAATCTGATGAAGTGGTATCTCGCTTGCCCTTAAGTGTGGGGCAAAACATAAATGCCAAGGCACCTCTGAAGTTCAAGGGAAGACTAGAAGTAAAGATATCAAAGATGCAAGTATCAAGAATATACCACAATCAACTGTGCTTTGGGAGAAACACGTTACACTAAGAATGATAATTATGCTCTCAAGAAAGTGCTCAATGAATATGAGCGGAGACTCAACATAAAAGTAAAAGAAAGGCCCTTCGCGGCGGGAAGTAGAGATTACTCATGTGCTAGATATTTTTATTATATTAAACGGAGGTATTGAAAACATTTTTAAGAGAGGTGTATGCTTATGTCAACGAATGGTAAACAGACAATACAGTACGCCACAAGCCAACTAGATTCACAAGAGCGGCTCCCATGGTGAAGGACGCAACTGGTGTAGAAGGTCATCCCTCTTTCTCTTTTTTTACACAATTATGCTTTGACTGATAAATCAGGGGAAACAATAGTGAAGAGAATTTGCGTGTATTAGTTTGGGGCTTGGCACCCCGCTGCCAGCTCTTCTATCATTTGGATAAGCGGATTAGGCCACTAGTCGAGGGTGTGAAATCCAATCAACAAGTGAGATAAAGATTCTCTATTTACGTCCTCATGAGCTAAAATAGGGGCACAAAACAGGAATAATTTTTAGAAGGTTTTAAAGGTAGCACATGAGAAATTTACTTGGAGTGGCAGTTAAATACCACACGTAGGTAGGTATAGTGTACACAATGGGAAACTTTGGTTTTTGGGAGTTGGATGCACGAGAAGAATTGCATACTCAGTACAGGTGAAGGCTAGCAATAGACAGGGAGCGACAATCAAGAGAGCAACAACTATCATAATCATGTTTGCGACAAAGTAAATTTAACTGAGGCATCACATTGATACTAGAACTTCGAGGCAAAATAAATCATCGAGGCTTATTGACTTTTTGTTTTCAGTCTTAGCATGCGTGAGCATGTGCCAAGTCAATTGAAATGAAACAGACAGAGGAGGCTACCACAATGTCATAATCTTCTATGAATAGAAAATGCGAACAAATATTTATATGACATGTCATTTACCATTAATAAATTCGAACAAAACATGAGAGAGCACGAACTATTAAGCAGCCATTACCACACATATATCTTATACGAACAAACTAAGCATGCTCACATAGATGGATATATGTACAAAAATAAAAGCAAATATAATTTAAACCAGCCTCTCGCCACACTTGAATTGTTGTAGATCATCATTATTGCTCTTCACTTGTGGCTTGAATAAAATATATAATGAAAAGCAAGCTCCAATGGTATCACGGACGACTGTTGAACTCTGCACCAAACTTTACAAAACAAGAGAAGAAAAAAAAAATATTTTTGGGATTTTCAATTAAAGCACGAGCAAACGAGAACACGCAAACAAAGCAAAAAAAATCTTTTTGGTTTTTTCGAAATAGAACAAGAAGAAAAGAAAGCAAGCAAACAAACAAAATAAAAATGTTTTTGGGTTTTTGAATATTAAAACGCAACTAAAGAATGAAGCAAACCAATTAAAGAAATAGATAGAGAGAAACAACAGAAATATTTTTGGTCTTTTTGTGTTTTGGAAAGCGAAAACAAAACAATAAAAACAAAAGAAACGAAAGAAAAAAACAAACGAAAGAAACGAAAAGAAGCGAAAGACAAGAAAACATGGATATACAAAGAACCGATAGAACATGATATATAGATGAGTGTGATGTTGGTATACATCCCCCCAAGCTTAGGCTTTTGGCCTAAGTGGAGATCAATCACCAAGGGGCCCATGAGGTGCCGCCCCGTAGTAAGTCGAGGAGGAACCCTCCCCCTGATATGTGCTCAAGGATGCGCCAATGTACTGCGTGTTGCGGTCCTCGGGAGGCGAGTCTCGCCTCTCCTGCTGGCTGTAAAACTCCGTGGTGCTCAGATGCTCGTCTACCTGCTCCTTGGAGAGCGGCCACGACGCCCTGTCAATCTTAAACAAAACAGGTTGCGGCAAAGTAACTTTCTGCTCCTCTCTATCCATATATAAAACTCTATATACTAAATGATAAACAATAGAGTTAGAAGTGACAAACTGATGGGCTTTCATGGCAGCAAGGTTAGGCCTATGTGGAGCAACTATTTCATCATTAGGGTCAATGGAAACATGTAAAGCAGATGCTACACGTGTAGTAATAATACCACCAAAAATAGGTCCAGCAGCAAGGCGGCGTGCAACAAGTGCACCAAGGTTATACTTCATGCTACGGTTCAGCGCAACATCAATAAAAGCAAGGTGGTAACTAGAAACATTGCTAGTGTTCTCCCCACCAAGGACACTAGTACCAATATAGTAAGTAAAGTATCTAAGGGCGGGAAGTTGAATGCTCCTTATCTTCCCGCGCTGGGATGAGCGATCGTCATCGTTGGTGACTTCTCGATAAATCCCCTGGAGGTCTGCGGGTTTGTCCTGAATCCTGCTCGTTGTCCCGGTGGCGTTGATACCTATAAAAGCACAAAATCTCCCAAGGACAAAGAAAAAGGACTACCATATAGCTTGAAGGCAACAGATGGACCATAATGCGTGTTTAGAAATTTAAAACTTTTAACAAAAGTTTTTGTAAGTGCGGCGTACTGAGTGCTTTCATCTTCCATAAAGTTGGTTAGACCAACTCTTTCAATAAGCATAAGAAAATCATCTAAAAGACCTGCACTTCTTAAAAATGTACGGCAAGGAAAACTAGATGGGTGATACCATCATCTTCCCCATCGTCAATAGTTGACGCCATAACATCTTGATTATATGATGGCCTCGCTGAAGTGGATGAGCGTGAGGGCCTTTTCATTCTAGGAGCATCACTCCTAAATATCTCTCCATAATTAAAATTATCCATCACTGAATTTTTTCAATAATCATCACAAAAATTAATTTCAAGCAACTATAAGGTGGAGACTGCCATAGGGACTTATATGAGAGCTAAACATACATCAAAAATAAAATTTCTTCTACTCAAATAAAGCATGCAAACTCACATAAGTTGTCACCTACAGTACCAAAATACTCAAGAAATACTTCACAAAAAAAAATTCTACTTGGATCATCGGAGGAGTCACATACCGGAGATCAAACACACCAAATATCAGCATGAATGATGGGCTAAAGAAGGAGATAAAAAATTCAGAGGCAAGAACAGCAAGAACACGATTTCCAGGAAGTGTTTTCAGTTTGTGAGGTGAGAGAGAAGACTTTAGAAGGGGAGAGAGTTAGTGGAGGGCCGGGGGGCCCCACACCATGTGTTGGCGCCACCAGGGGCTGGCCGCGCCACCCTAGGGTGTGCCTGACTTGTGGGTCCCCCTAGGGCCTCCGAGGTGGTTTTCTGCCTCATTTTTAACATAAACTTTTACTATAATTTTTCTGGAATTTTTCGAGAAACTTTATTTTTCGTCCGTTTTCAGAATTTTAATAAATAATAATATTTCTGGAAAACAAAACCAAAACCATCACTACATAGGTTCTATGACGCTCTAATGGAAGAATATCCAAGGAAAACAAAGGTGGTAGTGGTGAAAACAAAAGTATGGATGGTGAAAACATGCATATCCTCAGAAATAAGAGTGAAAATATCAGGAAAACATGCATGAGGGTGGTGGAAAACATGATTTTACTCAAGTAGCATTGTGAAAACAGAAGTAAACATGGCGAAAACATAATGGGGAAGGTGAAAACATAGTGAAAACAATGTCCTCTTCATTAAAAATCATTTTGTTAACAAGGGTGATCAAGTCTTGCTACCAGAATAATTTTCATATGAAGAAAAACTTTGCTAAAAACTAAATAATTATGTTACCTCAACCTTTATAAGCATAATCCCAATCATAATAATTTCATATTTCTTTGGTGGTACTGGAATGGGACAATAAAATTCTCCAATCTTGACGGTCTCAATATTTTCAATTGAATTTAGATCATATTTATTATCAATCTTCTTGGGAAAATAAATAGTGTGCTATTTATCATTAACATTAAAAGTAACTTTTCCTTGATTGCGATCAATAGCAGTCCCTGAAGTATTAAGAAAAGGTCTTCCAAGAATAATAGACATATTGTCATCTTCAGGCATTTCCAACACAACAAAGTCAGTTAATATCAGACAATTATTAGCAACTTGAACATGAACATCCTCACATATTCCCACAGGAATAGCAGTAGATTTATCAGCCATTTGCAAAGATATATCAGTTGGTAACAATTTTTCTAGGAGGAGTCTTTTATAGAGAGTAAAAGGCATGACACTAACTCCAGCTCCCAGATCACACAAAGCAGTTCTAACATAATTATTTTTAACAGAACATGGAATAGTTGGTATACCAGGATCTCCAAGTTTCTTAGGAACCTTACCATTAAAAGAATAATTAGCTAGCATAGTGGAAATTTCCTCATTAGGAATCTTCCTTTTGTTATAGACAATATCTTTCATATATTTTGCATAAGGAGGCAATTTAATAACATCACTTCAAGGAATTTGCAAGAACAAAGGTTTCATCCATTCACAAAACTTGTTATGGTGTTCTTCTTATTTTGATTTCTGTTTCTTATTAGGGTAAGGCATTGGTTTTTGTACCCAAGGTTCTCTTTCATTACCATGTTTATTAGCAATAAAATCTTCCTTAGTGTAACTTGTATTTTAAGTTTGCTTTTCAGGTTCCTTTTCAATTTCTTCTTTATCAGAAGCATCATTCTTTTCATTACCACTTTCAGTTTCAGCATCAGAAATAGATATACTATTAGGATCGTTAGAAAGTTCAGAGGATTCTACAACAGTTTTATGTTTCTTCTTCTTTTTCTTCTTAGTATGAATAACATCATTATTAATTTGCTGAGAATCTTGTTCAATTCTTTTAGGATGCCCCTCGGGATATAAAGGATCTTGTGTAGCAATACCACTTCTAGTTCTTATTTCATAAGCATGTTTTTCTTTAGAAGCACTAACTAGCAAATCTTTTTGCACTTTAGCAAGTTGATCAATTTGAGTTTGAACCATTTGAAAATTTTTAACAAGCATTTTAACATCATTAGAGGTTCTCTCTATAATACCATGCAAATCATTAATAGCTTTAGAGTTTTCCATTAGGTGATTTTGCACTCTCATATTAAAATTATCTTGCTTAATAACATACATCTAAGCATTGATTAGGAGGTTTTCTATAGGGAGTATCTCTACTATCAAAATATTGGAGAGAGTGTACCTCAATGGGTGATGAGTGAGAGATTGGCTTACATAATTCTTCTATAGGTGGAAGATTCTTCACGTCTTCAGATTTAATACCCCTGTATTTAAGAGATTTTTTGGCTTCTCTCATCACTTCATCATTTAACTCAATCATTCCCCTCTTCTTGGGTATTGGTGTTGGTGTTGATACTGGAGTAGGGGTCGGCTCAGGCTCAACCATAGTCCAATCATCATGATTTTGGCTTATTTTAGCCATTAATTCCTCAGCTTCTTCTGGAGTTCTTTGCCTGAAAACACAATCATCACAACTATCCAGGTATGTCCTAGATTCAACAGTTATTCCATTATAGAATATATCAAGAAGTTTATTATCTTTTAGCTTATGCCCAGGTGTAGCCCTTACTAAAGAACAAAACATTGACCAAGATACATGCAATTTCTCTTCTTCCAATTGCTTGAAATTAAATATATTTTGTAAAGCGGCATGTTGAGCACTAGAAGGAAAATATTTCTGAAAGAAAGCATTAACCAAACCAATAGGACTATCAATAGATCCAGGAGACAAATAATTGAACCAAGTTTTAGCTTCATCTTTTAATGAAAAAGGGAATATTTTAGCAACAAAGTAGCTACGTTTCTTAAGATCGTCAGAGAATAAACTACTCAAAGAGGAGAGCTCATTCATATGTTTCATAGCACTTTCATTTTCAGTTCCACAAAAAGGTTCTTTCTCAACAATAGATATATAAGATAAATCAAGAGAGAAATCATAATCCTTATCCCTAATATTAATAGGAGAAGTGGCAAACTTAGCATCAGAAGATAATTTATATTTAACAGCACGACTTTCCATAAGACGTATAGCAGCATCTTTATCCTTCATAGCATGTATTTCATCAGTAAGATCATTACTAAGTTCAATATAGGCATCATCAAAATCATCATTAGGATTTTCTCTAAACTTAGGTGAAAAAGCAGGAGTAACAAGATTTTTACCATGAGTTTCAGTGTTTGCAATATTTTTAGCTGTAGCAATAGTAGCATGTAAGAAAGGACCGAGAGAACCACTCTCATCAAGCACGGTAGAAGAATCATCAAAAGTATCAGAAGTATTTTCAGATTCAACAAAAGTAGCATGTGTATGTGGTGGTGTAAGCATCTTACTCATAACAGACGGTGAATCAAGAGCAACAGAGGTGTTCAGAGTTGTACCTCTTCTTGTAATAGATGGTAATATAGGAACTCTTCAATCACGACACTTACCCATGATGAATGATTGGCAGTAGATAATAGTACTCTCCGGTGAGCACGCAAATAAAGCTATGCTCCCTGGCAACGGCGCCAGAAAATAGTCTTGATGACCCACAAGTATAGGGGATCGCAACAGTCTTTGAGGGAAGTAAAACCCAAATTTATTGATTCGACACAAGGGGAGCCAAAGAATATTTGTGAGCCTAACTCTCTCCCCTTCTAAAGTCTTCTCTCTCACCTCACAAACTGAAAACACTTCCTGGAAATCGTGTTCTTGCTGTTCTTGCCTCTGAATTTTTTATCTCCTTCTTTAGCCCATCATTCATGCTGATATTTGGTGTGTTTGATCTCCGGTATGTGACTCCTCCGATGATCCAAGTAGAATTTTATTTTGTGAAGTATTTCTTGAGTAGAATTTTATTTTGCATGCATAAGATAGTTCATATAATGATCAAGTCAGGGGCATTGCAGATAAATAAGATAAAGCATCCAAGCAGTAAGTAACCATAGGCATGTGTTCCGTAAATAGTCGTACGTGTTCCCAATGAGAACTTGCACAACATCTTTTGTCCTACCAGCCCGTTTCAGCGGGGCCTCAAGGGAACTACTGGTAATTAAGGTGTTCCTTTTAATAGAACACCGGAGCAAAGCATTAACACTTAGTGAACACATGTGATCCTCACATCACATCCATCCCCTCCGGTTGTCTCAATTTTTGTCACTTCGGGGCCTCGGGTTCCGGACAACGATATGTATCAACAACTTGCAGGTATGATCAAGAAACAATAATTATCATCATGATTCAATAACATGTTCAGATCTGAGATCATGGCACTCGGGCCCAAAGTGGCAAGCATTAAGCATAACAAGTTGCAACAATGT
The DNA here is from genome assembly GCA_028641055.1 of Alopecurus myosuroides. Taxonomy (NCBI): domain Eukaryota; kingdom Viridiplantae; phylum Streptophyta; class Magnoliopsida; order Poales; family Poaceae; genus Alopecurus; species Alopecurus myosuroides. The sequence goes on from CM054061.1 coordinate 33,197,319, forward strand.
ATATAGCATTAATAGAGGATACTAAGCACTATGCCCTAACAATCACGACATTATTACATGAGCGAACTCATCCAATCCCTACCATTCCCTTCAGCCTACAGCGGAGGAATTACTCACACATGGATGGGGGAAACATGGATGGTCGATGGAGAGGCGTTGGTGATGATGGTGGTGATGATCTCCTCCAATTCCCCGTCCCGGCAGGGTGCAAGAACGGAGTTTCTGAACCCCGAAAAAGGATTCGTGATGGCGGCGGAGCTACAGACTTCTTTCTGTAAAACTATCGAACCCCCTCGGGTTTTAGGGTTGAAGACTATTTGTAGTCGAAAGGGGAGTCCGAGGGGGTCTCTGGGTGGCCCACACCATAGGTTGGCGCGACCAAGGGGGTCCGCGCCAGGGGGTGGTGTGGCCACCCTGTGGCTCTTCTCGTGGCCCCCTTCTGGCTCCCGGGGTCTTCCGGGGTGAAAACATCAATGGGGTCTTTTCTGGGCAATTTCCCGAAAGTTGATTTTTCTGCACAAAAACAAGACACCAAGGTAATTCTGCTGAAAACAGCGTTAGTCCGTGTTAGTTGTATCCAAAACACACAAGTTTAGAGGGAAACAATAAGAAAAGTGTTCGGAAAACAAGATACGTTTTCGACGTATCACCTCTCTACGGAACTCACTGGGCATTCTGTCAAGAAGTTTTGCGCCAAGAAGCCCAAGGTGGTCTCCTCTTTTGCTGGTGCTTGTGGTCCTTCTCCTCCTGCTGTGGCTCCTGGATGGTTCAAGAAGGTGCAGCTTTAAATGCGCAAGATCTCGTGTCTACAACTCGATATGCATGACCACCTCTATGATGATCATGTCTACAAGAAGAAGGTTGCCTCTCATCAGAAGGCTATTATGCGAAATATGGATCTTTCCGTGTCTCCTCCAGGCTCTAAGGAAGCCATCACTCCCAAGGATGAGTGGATCTCCGAGCACAGCTTCTGGAGTGATGGTGAAGCCCCTCGGCGTGAAGAACCACCTCGCACCTCGGTTCACCATGGGGCGGAGTAATCCTCCGTAGGGGGTCTAGCGTCGCATTCCTCCCTTTTTGGTGTCTTTGATGCCAAAGGTGGAGAAATGTTCTATTATGCTTTCTCGGGTTGTTGCAAGGGTGGAGTCACAAGTTCGCTATTTCGTTTGATCTTATAACTTGTGTCTTCGTGTTTATTTTGAATCTCTATCATTTGCTTGGAACTTATTAGATTGCAACTCATTACCTATCATATCTTATTATTCATTGTGTCATACTCCGTATTATCTCTTGCATGGGTCATAAAAGTTTAAGGGGAGCTTCTCTCTAGTCGCGAGGGTCTTTAAGCTTTCAAACGCCCAAAAGATGCACACATCTAAGGGGGAGCTCCGCTCCTTCTTAAGCCCTTAACGGCACGAACCGGTGTTGTCATCAATCCATCAAAAAGGGGGAGATTGAAAGTGCATCTGCCTTCCTATCAGTTTTAATGATTGATGACAATCTATTTGTGTTATTTTCTTACGCTGTTTTAGAAGATTTTTCCTGGAAAAGTTTCAGGAGGCGAAAGTTCCGGTGGCCCTAGAGGAAGTTCCACCCGACGGGAGTTCCAACAGAACTTCCGCCCCTTCTTCCGGGTTTTTCCTCTAGGTACTGGAACCGGGCATTCTGGAGCAAAAGTTTCTTCGGAACCTTAGCCGGAAGTTCTGGCATCGCGGAAGTTCCGACGCATCATCGGAAGTTCCGGCGTGCGGAAATTTCTCCTAAGGTTCCGCCCCTACTTCCGGATTCTTCCCTAGTTACTTGAATCAACAAATCTGGGGCGGAACTTGGGCCGGTAGTTTAGCCGGTAGTTCACCGAAAGTTCCGGCGGTGCGGAGTCTGTTCCGGAAGATGCAAGCGAGAGAAGACTCGGGAGATTCCCCACTGGCCCGAAGTTCCGGCCGTGCGGGAATCCCCCCAACAACCAGATTTCATGGGAGCTTTAAATATGAGCGTATTCTTCATTCAATGTTAAGCTTCACTCATACTCTCTCTCCTCCATTAATGCGAGGTTCAACCTACTAGATCTCCCGCTCTGTCCATCCAATCGACACCATATTTTGTGGAGTGCTAGATCCATGATTCCACCAAAGGAATTGCAAATCCAGCCACCAAATCCTAGTAGATCTAGAAATCTATTTGGGGCCTAGAAACCATAGTAGAATCATTTGTGCTTAGAGCTTCCACCTTGTTGCAAGAAACTTCAGATTGTTGAGAGCCTCCATCCATCTTGTGGAGTCGCCTCAACCTTGTTTAAAGGTTTTGTCAACGCCTTCAAGTCAACCTCATAGTGGAAACGAGAATCTCCCTCACCAGAGAAGGTCAAGGAGAATAAGGTATGCACATCCGTGCTATTGGAGCGCCTAGGTGGCTCCACACCTTTTCAACGTAGACGTACTTCCCTTGGGAAGGAACTACGAGAAACATATCCTTGTCTCCTTATTTACACTTGTGGTTTATCTTGTTGCTTTACATATTGCTTCCGTTGCGTACTTTGTACCGTATCACATAGGTTGTCCACCTAGTTGCACATCTAGATAACCTTGTGTTTACTAGTTTAGCCCAAACTAAAAATGAACATGAAAAAAATTGTTAGTCACCTATTCACCCCCTCTAGTTGACCATACCGTACTTTCACCTGTCGGAGGGGGGAATCGTCATCGGAGGCCTCTTCATCGCCATGATTGCCTCCACGATGATGTGTGTGTAGTTTATCTCGGGACTACGGGTCCATAGCAGTAGCTAGCTGGTAGTTCTCTCCATTACGACTTCATGTTTAGAGACTCATGAGCTGCCTTACATGATCGATACCACCATTATGTAATTGTGCATGTTGTGTTTGCTGGGATCCCATGAACCATGAGATTATGATTATTTTGTTCATGTCAAGCTGAGATGGTTCACCGATATCTATAGAGAGTTTTAATGTTGTCTTTCTATACTCCCCGGTATTTATGATTACCTTGGCCATGTAGTTGTTTTCACCTCCAAAAGAGAGTTTATATGCTACATAGTGGGTTCATGCACCCCCTTACATCTCTGCTCGAGTGACCGAAACGTAACGGGTGGGCAATGTGATGTTACCATTAAAGAGAAAACATCGGTGCTCTTGTTTACGAACGAGAACCATTACTTACATTGCGTACTTTACTTAATGCAATTGTCTATTGCACACAAAGTAATCACTTCGTTACTACAACTTAATACTAGATAGATTTGCTGGATAGCTTTCTTGAGGTGGACTATTAGATATGGATGCATCCTGGATAGCGGTCCATATGTCGTGACGTAATGCCTACGGTGTTAGAACCCTGAACTATATCTCATCATAATAGTATTGTTATACTTCATGATTTGTCAATTTTCTAGTTGTAATTTGTTCACTCAACATGTTTTTTTGAGAGACACCACTAGTGAAACTATGCCCCCCCGGTCATATTTTCCTCATTGACACAACCTTCTTTAAAACACTTTCATTATTGTTTCTTTTCTGTACTATTTTTTACTTTCATTGTTCTCCAATATTATATGCGTTTAATTCTCTACTTTCAACAAGACCGGAAGATTGCTAATCTTTCGGAAAGTTGAGGCAAGAGAGAGTTTGTGTGTTGTATGCAGGATCACGCTTGTTGACGCGCTAGACATGAAGCAACCTTTCTCAAGTCTTCGAAGTTCTGCTGGTCGATAAACCCCGGTTCCTTAATTGGGGGAAAATTACTGCTAAGCTGCATCATACCTTCTTCTCGGGGTCTCCCAGCGAGGGTGTGATTTCCTGCCATCAGTTACCATCATGACGGTTAGAACATAAGTAACAACAAATCATACTTAACAAAGTAGCCATATTTAATCAAATTACAAGCACATATCCGCCTTTTTACTTGTCTCCTAAATATGGGACAAACTTGGATTAAGCAATGAGACCATTGGCAAATTTCATTTGCACAACGCGCTGTAGGCAGTCCCTACAAAGCACGTTCAAGGCAATTTCAATTAAGTTTGTCATACCATTCTTTATTTTTGAATATCAATTTTACATATGTGTGACTAAAAACAATTCTAATAAGCGGAGTAAAAATAAATTGAGAGAGCAAGTAAAAGACAACAACAAATCATACTTAGCAAAGTAGCCACGTTTAATCAAATTACAAGCACATATACACCTTTTTTTTTTTTTACTTTGGAGACCAGTGGCAAATTCCACTTGCACAACTGTTAAGGCAGCCCCTAAAAGAACACATTCAAGTCAATTTCAATTCAATTTTTCATACTATTCTTTATTTTTAATATTAATTTTACATATGTTATTCTTGACACTGTCGAATCTGCAATTATTTTTATTTTTTATTAGATGAATTTTTGCATATGTTTTTTTTTTTTAGATAAAAGGCTTTTATTAAGGCCCTGCTTATAGGAAAGCAGCCACCAAACATCCACCAGTTTCGATACAAGCTGAGAAACGCTCAGTCAGACAAAGGAAACAAATTTTTTTTTATTAGATGAATTTTTATTTTTTATTAGATGAATTTTTGCATATGTAAAAAGTAATACATATATAACACACGATTTTTTGATGTGTCAAAAAGGGAATAAAAGGACGTCCCGTATTAATTTTTCAATGTGCTAAACAACGCTACAAGGAAAAAATGTCATGTAAAAAAAGGAAAAAACAGGCAAAAATCAATTCCCCGTGTCCCGTATTAATTCTTCCCTGCGGCCTGCGCAATCCACCCATCCATCCGCCCAGCTATATAAAGCCAGGCGAGGGGGAGGAAGGGTTTTGGAACCAGGCCGCCGTTGCGTCGCGTTGCGTGGGAGAGAGCCGACTGAAGCGCAGCCGAAACCGAAGCTAACCCTCCACCACCGGCGCATCCACGCCCGCCACCGCGTCCGCGCTTCGTGTCCCGGTTCCGAGGGGGTTTCCTGGGCGGCGACGGAAGGGATCCCGGCGGCGAGGATGAGCGGCGGCGGCGGCGGCGGCGCGGGAGGAGGAGGGAAGGGGGCAGGCCCCGTCCCGCAGGCCTCGAAGAAGCTCGTGCAGAGCCTCAAGGAGATCGTGAACCGCCCGGAGGCCGAGATCTACGCGGCGCTGCGCGAGTGCGGCATGGACCCCGACGAGGCCGTCAGTCGCCTCCTCTCCCAAGGTCTGCCCCTCTCCCCTCTCCCGCCTCCCCCTCGGCCCCGCCCCCGCCCCCGCCCCAGCGCGCGCCCGTGATTCCGCGACTGTTTCGCCGCCTCTCCCAGCGCCCGTGATTCCGCGGCCGTTTCCCCTCGATGCGTGATTGGGGGCGCCAGTCGCTAGGGTTCTCAGAGCAGCGTGCTCTCGCCGATGCGGAGCGATTCGTAAGCCCTTGCCGCCACGGCCGCGTTTCTGTGCGTGTCCCCTACCGGCTAGCTGGAATCAGACGAGTCTGCTTGGTGTTCCTCTCGGTCTCCCCGTGGATTACTTACTTACGACATAGCTGTTCGCGACTGAAGCATTAGATTGATTTAGCAGTTGTTTAGATCTCATGCAAACCGTGCTCTGCTTCTGCAATTTTAGGGTTCCTCTTCAGTCTACCTGCTAATTGCTATTAGTGGGAAGAGCTTCCTGTTTTGGACTAGAGGGTAGGTAGATTCTGTCTGATTTCTGTTGTTCATCTTTTGTTTTGTCTATTGTTGTGTGGGGATGAGAATCAGGGAGCACGGGCTTCAGAAGAAAGCGATAGCTTATGTGTTTGATGGGCCGATTTATCAACCAGATTGCAAAAGGCTTTGTAGATTGGGAAAAGAGATGGACGCTTGTCTTGTGTGTGCTAAAGTTCGAAAAGTGTAGACACTTCAGAACTGCTTGTTTTCATCAGGCGTGTTTGTCTGAAATCGGTTAGGTGTTGCTATTGCTGATTGGGGATTGGTCGTTTTCGACATACCTCTATCATACAGTGGGAGGGAGAAAGTGGCACGGTAGGATTTGCTACTTTTGTAGGCTTGTGTAGTATTGTGGGCTTATCTTAGAGAAGGTTTTTGTTTTCTTTTGGATGATAAAGCATGGAAGGGATTTTCTTCCGTTCATTTGGTTAGTAGTAATTTCTGTTTCCATGTGTATACTGTACCTTAAGCTGTTCCAGAGTAGCATTTCGTTTACATAATTTAGGATTTCCTCGCCATTCTCCTTTTGTCGATGTTTGCGTAGTTTTATCTTTATAATTTGGTAGAGAAGATACCCAATCCGTGACATTTGTGAACTCTGTTGGCCTCCCTGGTAATCATTCTTGAAGTTTATAAGAGTTGATCTCTCCCCCACGTTACTTCTGAAGGTGGTAAAGTACAGTCTTAGCTTACCTGACATGGACAGAATGGTGCCGTTTCGATTACACTGTATTTTTTTGTGAGTACTTTATTTGTCTGTGCACATAAATAGTTTGTGTTGGTTGCATTGTAAACACTCAATCTTAATTTCATTTCTTCATTATTATACCAATATGTTTTAAGTTCCTACATTTTTGTATCCTTTTATCTTATTAGATTGTATCATCAGGTTATTTTGGTCATCTGCTTACATTATCTTTACGTGGTCGTAAACCCTAAGATAGATAATCTTATGTACTGCATTTTTTTTCAGATACCTTTCAGGAAGTAAAGAGCAAGCGTGATAAGAAAAAAGAGGTTAGTGAAATTTGTTTTTTTTCTCAACTACATGTGCCCCATATCAGCTCAGTGATCGGTTTATCTCATGACTATTGACCAGATTTTAATTGGTTGGTAATGAATTGTAGCTAACCTTCTTAACATTTGCACTTTATTAGCACGAATATCCAATTACTTGTACATAATATGCTTTGTCAATGTAAACAATTATTTTGTTTTGTTTGATTTGCTGTGCCAAAAGCTAGCATGGTTTACTATATTCTTTTTGTTCTTGTTGGAATTTAATAGTCATGATAGAAATAACAGATTATTATCTGTGCTTGCATAGGTTAAAGAGAATCCCGAGCCAAGATCTCGAACAGCAAATAATGCTACCAGTCGAGGTGTAAGAGGTGTCCCAGATCGGGGTGGCCGAAACAGCTCTGTTTACCACAGCCCCATTGGTAATAGAAAGAACACCATTTGTATCTTCAAGGCTGTTCATTTTGTTTGTAATTATTTTTGACAATTTTTTTATTAAAAAACACAGATAATACGACTTCAAGGTCCTCAGGCTCAGGACCTGGCATGTCGTCAACCAATTCCACTCAGAAGCAAACAGTTCCAAGGTAAGGACACATCTCTTTTGCTTCCTACCTTAAGAGGGACATAATTGCCCGGCCTGCATTTTTCGTAGCCGCAATTATGATTAATCTGATCTACAGTAGATTTTCCTTGAAACCCTCGCCTGTTATTCCTTGAGATGCATTGTGTTACTGCTGTTGCCCCTGCAATGTTGTTACAACATCTGTGCAAATTGCATGAGTTCTTACAAATAATTATTTTGTTAGAAGGATTGGAACACAAAAACTCTTCTGTTATGGACACAATAATCTAGTAGGGATACACTATTGTTTTAATAGGAAAGAGTAAGACAAGATATGATGACCCATTGACTTTCAGTTAGAGATGTGTTACTTATGGATCAAGTAAGTTCTCACATATAAGGGGAATTTATGTATCCATCTATCGATCAAGCATGAATGATCTGTTTTGGTTTATCAATCTATTCATCCCTGCCGTCTTCACATATAATTGGTCTGATGTATTGATGGTTTTAGATTGTCTCTATTCACCTGTTTGATATTCATGTTCTGTTTTGTTTGCTGTAGTTCTTCCGTGAACAAAAATGTGGTCGCTGATTCACCATCAGTACCACTGCAAACATCATCTGGTTTTCAGCACGGTTGGTCTGGGACGCCAGGTCAGATGTCAATGGCTGATATTGTAAAAATGGGCAGGCCGCAGGCTCAGGGAAAGCCTTCTACCAAGCCTGTGGTCACAGCAGACACAGGATATGCTGGACAATATCCATCTTTGCCCACCACAGTAAACCAGAATATAAAACTATCTGCGAGCACAGTTCCACCAACAGAGCTTGACCAGGGGTTACCTTCTGCACAAGATTCTGTTCTGGTTAAGGACCACATTCACCCTGCTGCTGATAACAAGCAGAGTTATGATAATGATTGGTCTACGCAGGATGAGCCACTATCAGGGAATCAATCATACCTCCCTGAGACATCCGGTGATCCATCATTGTACGAAGCACCATTACATCAATCTACGCTTGTTGCCGATGTGGGTTATTCGCATGAGAAATCTTATTTGGATGAAAACATCTCAGCTGCAGTGAGATCAGTAAACGATTCTGATAGACACTTGGATCATTTTGGAGGGAATTCTGAATATAATGATGGATTATTGCCGAATTCGAGTACCTATCTACCTCAGAAGCGTACTCACATAGAGGACCAAGGTGAGTGTTATGCTAAATTCAAAACATCTATTGTACTTTGCTGGTTATACACTTATACGTCCGAGGGACAATATTAATTTGTTTCAAACACCCGTGCATTATGTTCCATTTGAAAATCTGGTATCTCTGTTGTCAACTTTTGATGCTTTTGATAGGCAACAGAACATCATTCATGATCAAATGTTTTCAACATTCCATTAAACGATACTGTGTGCATATCCATTATTCATGCATAATCATAGTACTGGAAAAATTGGTTGAACTGTATCTGATAGATAGAACAATTAAACTATCTAGGGGTGAAGTACACGTTGCTTTTTCTAATTGATTTGATGCAATTATTATCAATTTCAATGTTATTTACCTAATTGCCTGTACATTTATCTCTAATCATATCATATGTTCAATCCATCTGTTTAGAGGTACTGTCAACAAATAAAGAGACAAATAATCAACTTCACTGCACAGTATAAATGCTTCAATGTTGACCGTTATAACTATTTGCTTGGTGCTACTTAACAAAATAGACATCTGAAGGCCTATTTGAAGAATCCAGATAGCATGTCTTTAATTTCTGTTTGAATGAACTTCTGATTGTCAAGTTTGGGAAAATAAATAGCTTCTGAAGATTGAAAAAACCCCAGATGCCATGTTTCTTTCTGAATAGACTTCAGACTGACAAGTTATTCTGTGCTTCCGTTTTTGTATTATACCTTGCTTCACATCTTGTGCATTTATACAAATATATTTGTAAGCCAAATTTGATTGTGGTTGGTTGCAAGTTCTTTTTTGGCATGGCCTGCGCACAAATATTTGATCTCTCTTCTTGCATTCCATTTTCTGATTATGTAATTTCTTGCAGCTGAGGAGTCCAACGTTGACGTATCAGCAGCAGCAAACTTTCAGGGTCTGAGCCTACACGATGAAGAGTTAGCTGCAACGAAGTTTGCCGAAGATAACCCAGCAGTTATAATTCCAGATCATCTGCAAGTTGCGAACACAGGCTGTGCTGGATTGAGCTTTGGTAGTTTTGAATCCGGTGCATTTTCTGGCCTCATCCCACAAAAGAGCACAGACGACAATTCGGAGTTTCCTGCCGTGGAGGAGGAATCTGAAGCTGTAGATCATACAGATACAAGGTAAAATGTCTTCTTTTTCTTTATTTTATTTATTACTGGACTTGTGACTCGTGGCATGACTGGAATGACCTTTATACCTTTGCAGGGATCAAGATTTCTATGAAATTGATAGAGTGAATCCGTCAGCAAATGAGGACCTTGAGCACATTATGGGAGCTAACACAGGGAATCTTGATGTACCATCTGTTCCACAGCCTGATGCCCGGAGACAGGAAATAATGGATGATCCTTCGTCTGTTCAATATAATCTTCCATCAGTCTCAAGCCACGGATATTCGAACCCCGCACAGCCAAATGCAATGGATGCTATGCAAGGAAGTAACCAAGCACATACTCTTTCACATCTGTCAAGCTTGCTGGTACAGTGCCCTTATGTTTCTAGTAAAATTACACCTTTATCATTTACATCTGCTTGCTTACTGCATCCAGAACAACTTCGTAACTCAAAACTTTTCTGGAAATTGTAAGGTTTTGAATTCAGCCCTTAGGCACATATAGAAAAACTAGTTTGCGCTTCTAGATGGTCCTCTATGTAGTTATCACATTGTTAATTCCTCTTACCCTGACAAGGTTGGGTTAGTGCTCTGGTCTCCATTTTGGAACAATATATACTGATGCATCATCTCTGAAATACTTCTCCATAATTCAGAACAGACAACAAGCATGACCAGCATTTAACTTGTATATTTAGGTCATTGACTGCCATATGTTAATTAGTTAGAGCCTGGACATGAGAATGCACCAGGACAAGGTTTTCATGGTGACCATACATACCGAAACGGTGGAGCTGTTGCTTGTTATAGATTAGGTCATGCAGACATAATGTTTTTCTTGCTGGTGAATATGCTTTGGCCATTTGGACATCTGACAATTTGGCATAGGCTGCATTCCTTTTTCAGGAGTATTTACTTGCCTGAATGCCTCATTTCTGACTATAGTATCTTCAGATTAGACTGCGTAGACCTCTTTTCTTACCCTTGGATGTTGTGTCTGACTCTATACAACGGTAATAAATGGCAATGGGATATCCAACAAGAGTTGCTTTCCAAAGGAACTGATGCTATGTTAGCTCGGAATGGAACAAAGTTAAATACAGAATACTATTCCCTCCGTTCTAAAATACTTGACTTCCATTTGTGTAACTACAGATGTATCTAGACATGATTTAGTGTATAGATAAATCTATATTTGGACAAATGGAAGTCAAGTATTTTGGAACGGAGGGAGTACCTCCGTATCAAAATATAAGATGTTTTAGCGTTTTCTAGATGTGTTTTAGTGTGTAGATTCATGTGCATCTTGCACCAAAACATGTCTAGATGTGTGCAGTCTAAAAAACTTTAAAACAATCTTATATTTTGATATGGAGGGAGCAGAATGGCATGTATTCAGGAACGGGGGAAGCGATACATTATAATATGTTCTTCTGCCTACACAATGTTTAACATACAAATTCTTGTATATGTTAAAACGAGGATCGTCTAGACAGGCTACCATGTCCTGGTTTCCTGCACCTCGTGATCTAATCCATGCTGAACTTCTTTGCCAAAAAGGATTCGGTTAAATTTATCATCTTTGGCATGTTTAATTATTTAATCCAGCCTTCATAGCCTTGGCTTAATTCTTTACTAATGTTTCCTCCAGCAAGGAAATACATTACAGCACAACCTGTTGGGTTCAAATATGCCACCTCTTCGGGACTTGGACTTTGGTTTATCACCTTTGTTGGCTGCACAAGCACAGTCAATGGGTACAAGATATAACTCGGCTGCACCAACCACTACTGGACAAGCCATCTCCATGCAGGAGGTGATTTAAACCTCTGAATCCATTTATCTTTCTGTGCTTCATTTGATTCATATTTCATAGGAGTTTGGAAGCTACTCCCTCTGTTTCAGTATATAAGACGTTTTAGCTCCATAACATGGTGACTAGGTGTGGTTTCAAATGAATGAACATATATACTAATACATGTCTACATACATATAGATACATATGAATGTGGTCAAATGCTAAAACATCTTATATTATGAAACGGAGGGAGTATGAAAGACCCAGTGTTCTTTATTTAAATTATGGTAGGTTTGCTAGCATGGGAAAGAACTATTTCATAGTCAATCAGTAATCAATATATATTTATAAGTTAATGAAAAAAATGCATCATGAGGCTAACCATTTATTCTAATTGAAACATACAATGATCACTTCGTAGTTGAACTTTGTTAATTTTTCTCTGGGGTTTGTAATTTTCTAACTTAATTGTTGAATACTATTGACATAATGGAACTGTTAATTTTATGTTGCATGCATTTCTTGGTTGTATTTATATTCTTTTCCCTCATGTTGTTCTTTATATTTTTCAGCCTCTGAAATCAGGAGTTTTCTCGAACACTCAATCCACACAGAACCTTCCAAGTTCCAGTATCCAGACAGGCCCACCTCTCCCTCAGCAACTAGTCCATCCTTACTCTCAGCCAACGCTACCTATTGCACCTTTCACAAATATGATTGGCTACCCATACTTGGCGCAAAACTACCCTGCTTACCTGCCATCAACCGCCTTCCAGCAAGCATACTCGAGTAACGGACAGTACCATCAGTCTGCAGCTGCTGTACCTGGAGCTGGCATGAAGTACTCGATGCCACAATACAAGAACATGTCAGATACAAACTTACAACAACAACAGCCTTCGTCAGTCATATCTGGTTATGGAGGCTTCGGAAGCTCGAGTAATTTACCGGCAAATTTCGCCCTTAACCAGAATGCCACCCCTGCCGCAACGAATCCATTTGATGAAGTTATGAGTGCTCAGTACAAAGCTGCCAATCAATATATGGCTGCTCTCCAGCAACAGCAGCAGCAGCAGCAGCAGCAGGTAACCATTGTGAGCGACACTGTTTCCTTGGATATACTGGGTGCTCTCTGGGACTTTGTCCCGGTTTAATCCTGTATGTGCTGATTGATGTTTTAGTTACTTGAGTAAGTGTTCGTTTTGTTATCTGTTTCAGGGCGATAACTCTGCGATGTGGCATCATGGGGCTGGCACAAGAACAGCATCAGCACTTCCTCCTACCCAATTCTATGGCTACCAGGGACAGAGTCAGCAGCAGGCTGGCTTCCGCCAGGCGCAGCAGCCCCAGCAGCCCTCGCAGTTTGGTGGCCATGGGTACCCAGCGTTCTACCATTCCCAGGGCGGCATGACCCAGGAGCACCACCCCCAGAACCCTGCGGAGGGAAGCTTGAACGGCTATCAGGCTGCACCGTCGCAGCAGCCATCTCACCAGAGCTGGCAGCAGCACACCAACTACTGAGCCCCTCTGCCCTCTCGTTATGGTGCTGGCTGGCTCACTGTCACGGGCCAAGTCCCCGCTCGTGCGTCCCCTACTCGCTGGCGAGTGAAGTAGTTCGGAGTAGCTGAGCTTATGGCTCGAGCGCTGAGGAGAGGGGCCCACGTCTCTGGCAGAGCGTTTTAACATGTTGGAGTGTGTGTGTCGTTGGACTGATTTGTTTTCGGTTTTCGTCATATGCGCGGAGCAACAGTCTTGTAACTCTTGAGACCTAGTTTACCTAACAGGTTCAATTTCTGATTTTTGTCTGAAATTAAAACGTCTTACTTCGTCTTTGAGCTGATGCTTGTTTCTTCTCTTAATGTCATGTCAGTATGCCTATATGATATTCGACCTAAATACTGTAGAATTTATATTGCTAGTAATCTCAGGTTATCTAAATAGAAACATCTCGTTTGGTTCTTATGTGAGTAATGCTAGACCTACGGACCAGTTTTATTTTTACAAACGACACCAGCCGGGTTCCATTATCGTGAGACAATAGAACAAAGTCTTTTCTTACAAACCACAAAAGCAAGGAAAAAGAAAGACTACTCTTGGAAACAGACATCTCCGCCCAGAGGGGGAGGAGAGGCCTCGAGAGCCCCCAAGCAAACCAGCAAAAGCTAAATTCCTTGCTAAAAAGTTTTTAAGCCTAACCAAAAGTAGCCAGCCACATCAGGGCAAGGACCGACAAGTTTTAAACGGAATCGAAGATAAGTAGCAAAACATCCATCCACACGCAGATGGCAATAAGAAATGGCCCACAACACAACTTTCTGACGAAAAGATCAACCGACGACATCCACATCATCTTCATCATCTTTCTCCTGGTGACTTAACAACCGGCTCCTGAATAATCCTGGCGTACGAGCATGTTGCTCCAGCGCCGCTTCCTGAATAATCCTGGCTCCCTCCTCCATGGTTCATCTATCATCATCATTCTGAAGCCCTGCCCAATAACGAAGGAAAGCACACATGTAACAAACAATATCCACAGGAGAAGATATGAGTTTCTTCTCGAAACACGCCCTATTCCTAGTATTCCAAATTGCCCAGCAAAAGACAGCAATTCCAACCACATGCAGGTTTGCTTTGCGCGGAAAAAAGCTTGCAATCCACCAGAAATACTGTGTAAAATTAGCAGGCCTGTTAGGTGCCCCAAGAACCGAGCAAACAATCCCCCACATGAAAATAGAAACCGGACACAAAAAGAACAAATGATGAATCGTTTCATGAGTGAAACAAAAACTACAGGAAAAATCCCCTTTCCACTTCCTTCTCTTCATGTTATCCTTAGTGGCAATGGAGTTATGCCAGATCAGCCACAACCAGATTTTGATTTTAAGAGGAATTTTAGCTTTCCAGAGATGAGAAAAGGATCTGTCCACTGCAGAGGAAGACAGATGCTTATACATGGATTTAACAGAAAAGACTCCAGACTTGGTAAATTTCCACTTTGGTCTATCAGGACCCTCCCCCAATGCAACAGTTGTCAGGAAATTTTTAAGCTTAGCAGCTTGGCTTTGCAGATCAACATCTAGCCATCTCCTAAACCTAAGGCCCCATCTCCTGGAGTGCATTTCCTTGACAGTACACACCTGATCCAAGCAGATCTCAAACAGGCCAGGATAAGTTTCACTCAGAGGGAGATTACCACACCAGTGGTCATGCCAGAAGTCAGTCTCACCTCCCCCATTGATGATCATCATCCTACCTTGCAAATACCATTTTTTGACCTTCAACAAGTTTTTCCACACATGGGAATCTTGTTGCTTCATAGTAACCCTCCAAATCCCATGTCAAATGCCATATTTTTTCTTAACAAGCTCCTGCCATACTCCTTCTTCCATCTCCGGTCTCCACCACCACTTACAGAGAAGACTATAATTGAACACTTTCAAGTTTTTGATCCCCAAACCCCCTTTAGATCTTGGCTTATTGATAATATTCCACCTGAGCAGATAGTATTTTTTCTTAGAGTTAGTACCCTGCCAAAAGAATCTCCTAATGATTTTTGTCATCTCCTCCAAGCAAGTATCAGGCAACAAGTACATGGACATGTGATAGATGGGAATACTGATGAGAGATGATTGAATGAGGGTAAGCCTCCCTCCAATAGAAGAATTATTGCCAGCCCAACCATCCAGTTTCTTACCCAGCTTATCCACAATGGGCTTCAATTCAGCCACTAACACCTTGGATCCACTGACTGGAACACCCAGATACTTCATTGGCCAGTGGCCAATCTGGCAGTTCATCATATCTGCATAGGCAACACTTTTGATGGAATCTTCCAGCACCAAAAAGAGTTCACTTTTCATGAAGTTAATCTTAATTCCAGACATGGCCTCAAACAGGTACAAGATAAGTTTCAACTGCCTGATGTGCTCCACATCATCCTGAACCATCAGAAGAGTATCATCAACATATTGGAAGATAGCTACTCCTTTATTAACCAGGTGGGGAGCCAATCCAACTATATGACCATTATCCTGAGCTTGCTGAATTAATTTTGCCAGCCCCTCAGCTGCTAAGTTGAAGAGAAAAAGTGAGAAAGGGTCACCCTGCCTAACTCCCCTATGACTGCCAAAGTCTCTTCCTCTAGTGTTATTGATTTTCACACACAAAGTACCATCGTTCACAATCTCCTCGATAAGCCTCCTCCAAAGGGGAATAAACCCTTTCAAAGTGACACAATGAAGAAGATAAGACCAATCAACCTTATCATAAGCTTTCTCAAAATCCAACTTCAAGACAACCCCTTGCTATTTTTTCCTCTTGGATTCATGAATAATCTCATGAAGAGACATGACCCCATCCACAATGTTCCTGCCTTTGATGAATGCAGTCTGACATTTTGATATGAGCTTATCCATATAAGGTTCCACTCTGAGGGTGGCCACCTTAGTGATGATTTTGTATATAACTTGCAACAGACATATTGGTCTGTATTTTTGTAAACAGTCAGCATCAGGAGATTTTTGAAGCAGGATGATCATACCAAAATTCAGTCTATACAAACCAAGATCCCCCAGGAACCAGTCATTAAACAATCTCATAACATCCTTCTTAACAATATTCCAACATGATTGGAAGAACTCAATAGGAATCCCATCTGGGCCTGGAGCTTTATTCTTAACCATAGAATCAATAGCAGTCTTTACCTCCTCCTCAGTAAAAGGACTGTCCAACAGAGAATTATCAAGCATGGATAATTTCTCCTCCTCTCTCCAAATATGATGAGAAAATCTCAACAACCCTCCTTCCCCTGGACCAAACAGATTCCTATAGTACTCAGTAGCATGAGCGAGAATTTGCAGTCCCCTGCACACACTCATCACCATTTTTTAAGGAGTACATAATATTCTTCCTTCTCCTCCCATTAGCAACCCTATGAAAAAATGCAGAATTAGAGTCTCCCTGCAGAAGCCATTTGGCACTTGCTCTTTCATGCCAAAAAATTTCCTCCTCAGAGTACAGTCTCATTAATTCACTTTGAATAAAACCTTTTCTCCCATACTGGTCAGCAGACAACACTCCAAGCTCCTCTAACTATTCAAGAGATTCAAGTTCACAAGACAAATCCTTCCTCAACCTGATGGAATCCCCACTAATATTAGCACCCCAACCTTTAAGACAACTCTTAACTTTCTTGATTTTCAACTGTATAGCAGAAATACTATCCACAAAGGGAATAGGAGCTCCCCACACTCTCTCAACCCTGGCAGCAAAATCAGGGTGAGCCAGTCATGATTTCTCAAATCTGAACTCTTTTTTTCTAGGAATCACCACCTCCCCAGTATCCACAATCAAAGGATTGTGATCCGAGATGGACCTTGGAATTTTCCTTACACTAGTCAGGGGAAACAGGCTCTCCCAATCAGAATTCATAAGAACTCTAGCAAGCTTCTCCAGAGTTGGACATTTCTGATTATTAGACCAAGTATACAAACCACCAGCCATATCCACTTCCCTAAGAGAGTGGGTTCTAATAACCGAATTAAACTACGGACCAGTTTTATGGAAATCACTTATAGATTCAGATGTGGCAAAGCAGGGAAGGCGGATGTTTCCGATTTTATTAAAGCAAGAAGTTCGGATGTTTCCGATTTTAAAGCAAGAAGTTCAGATTCAACCAACCAGTTCTCTCCACGCTGGTCCGTAGACATTTTTCCGTAGCCCATAATGTCTGTAGGTGTAGGATTTCCCTTCTTATGTCACCTATATACAGAATCAGCTTGCACTGTGCTGGGCAGCAGGGCTGGCTGGTTTCTGGAAGAACAGGGAGGAACAACAGCAGGAAGAGCTTTTGGATGGCGTCCTCCTACCTAGTTCAGTTCCCCTTCGACGGCACGTTGTGGCGGTGACCTCCACACTCGAGTTTGTGCCCATCCTCCATGTTGTCGACGGGTCGAGGACACGCGTCCTACTCCTGGGAGAAGGCACTTCATGCCAACGAGTCGAGGACAAGCGTCCTACTCCTGGAAGAAGGCACTTCGTCTCGACAAGCCTCCAGCCATCCAGGGGTTGCTTAGTTTGGAATTGCAGCGCTCCAGCCTTAACATGCATTGACCAGTTTCCGTATTCACTACTACTACTCGCTATCTATGCGTAGGTTTCTGAGTGCACTACTAACAAGATGCTGCTGCTGGTGAAGCTGAGAGGTGAGCTAACATGCAGATCTTCTTTTCTTATTCCATCTATGTTCATACCCTCGTATGGCGGATGACGGTAGGGTTTTCTACCAGGAGCTGTTTTGTTCAACGCATGGTGGATCAAGTCCGTCCAATTCGATCCAACGGTGGATATCACCTTGGAAAGGAACCGAGCCATGATGGATTTGGTCGCTGGGGTTGAGCACATGTTTCTTTTAAAGAAAATTTAAAATACGATTAACACACTTGAGTTACCAGCGAGTTTCCAGAGACCGATTACGAAAACACAAGCACACACGTCTAAACACATGATGAAATTTCTAAATTCCACTTCTCCCTACGTACGTAGGTACGAGTACTAGTTATAAATAATAAATATATATGGCATCGTCTTCTCCTCGCATGCCTTAACCAAGCCAGAAGCTCAACACTTCCATGGCATCTTTCTTAACTTCACGCATCTCGGCAAGGTCACTCAAGATCATCGCGCTGAAGTCCTTACTGATAATGTCTTCATATATATGGGCCACCATCTCCAACGTCGACAACTCTTTTTCAGTCTTTGAGCTGATACTTGTTTCTTCTCTTAATGTCATGTCAGTATGCCTATCTGATATTCGACCTAAATACTGTAGAATTTAAATTGCTAGTAATCTCAGGTTATCTAAATAGAATTGATCTCTTCCTTTACAACAAAATTTGGTGTTGATGGCATATAGAAGGAATAGAAACATCTCGTTTGGTTCTTATGTGAGTAATGCTAGACCTACGGACCAGTTTTACGGAAATCACTTGTGGATTCAGATGTGGCAAAGCAGGGAAGGCGGATGATTCCGATTTTAAAGCAAGAAGTTCAGATTCAACCAACCAGGTGTCTCCACGTTGGTCCGTAGACATTTCCGTAGCCCATAATGTCTGTAGGTGTAGGATTTCCGTTCTTATGTCACCTATATACAGAGTCAGCTTGCACTGTGCTGGGCAGAAGGGCTGGCTGGTTTCTGGAAGAACAGAACAGGGAGGAGCAGCAGGAACACGGTGTGGCGGTGACCTCCACACTCGAGCTTGTGCCCATCCTACATGTTGTCGACGGGTCGAGGACACGCGTCCTACTTCTGGGAGAAGGCACTTTGTGCCCTCCTCTGTGTTGTCAACGAGTCGAGGACAAGCGTCCTACTCAAGCCTCCAGGTTGCTTAGTTTGGAATTGCAGCGCTCCAGCCTTAACAGGCGTTGATCAGTTTTTGTATTCACTACTACTACTTGCTATCTATGCGTAGGTTTCTGCGTGCACTATGAACAAGATGCTGCTGCTCGTGAAGCTGGGAGGTGAGCTTGTATGGAACAAGATGCTACATGCACATCTTCTTTTCTTCTTCCATCAATGTTCATACCCTTGTATGGCGAATGGCGGATTTAGTTTTCTGCCAGGAGCAGTTTTGTTTAACACATGGCGGATCAAGTCCGTCCAATTTGATGCAATATCACCTTGGAAAGGAACCGAGCCATGATGGATTTGGCCGCTGGGCTTGAGCACATGTTTCTTTCAAAGAAAATTCAAAATACGATTAACACACTTGAGATACCAGCGAGTTTCCAGAGACCGATTACGAAAACACAAGCACACATGTCTAAACACAAGATCAAATTTCAAAAGCACTTCTCCCTACGTAGGATATGAGTACTAGTTATAAATAATAAATATATATGGCATCGTTTTCTCCTCGCGTGCCTTAACCAAGCCAGAAGCTCAACACTTCCATGGCATCTTTCTTTACTTCATGCATCTCGGCAAGGTCACTCAAGATCAGCGCGCTAAAGTCCTTACTGATAATGTCCTCAAACTCATGGGCCACCATCTCCAACGTCGACAACTCTTTTTCGGTAAACATCTCCAGGTCATCCTCCATTGGTTCGAAAGGCTCAAACATGATCCTCAGAGCCGCGGCCATCTTCATCGTGCCCCAGCCTTCGGAGTTAAGGCCAGACACATCCTTCAGCTTGCCAGCAGCCCAGGCCAACTGTTTAGAACGCGCCTCCTCAATCATTTCAGCATCATGCAAGAGGCATGACATGACAACAACGTCCTGGTTAACCATCTCCTGTTTGACATCATGGAAGCCATGACGATCTAGGAACATTGTCAGCCCTCGGCTCATCGGCGGCATCAGGCGCTCCTCCTTGGCCAGCTTCACCTCTTCCCGGGGAACAAAATAGTGCATGAAATTCTTCAGGCCCCACATCACCTCCATCACGGTTTCGTCCAAGAGGCAAGGCACAAACGGCAAGCTTGTCTCGATGATCCTCTTGTGTTGAGGGTTTCCGACGGCCAATATCTGACGACGGCGGTGGTGTCGCAGGATCATCTCGGTGAGCTCCCTTCTGAGGCTACCGGTACTGTTGTTGATGGCGCTGGACTTGTCCTTGAAGATCTGAAATTCCTCGCCGAAGTTTGCCCAGACCTCCGGCTCGTGGAGGTACTGCTCCTTCATGCAGAAAATCGCGAAGCCGGAGGGCGTCTCGAACAGCACCAGGATCTCTCCGTGGCTGGCCAGGCTGGGATGATCTGTGCTACGGAGGATTGGCGACGACTCGGCCGGAGTAGAGGAAGGATTCTTCGTGGTTGGGGAGGTCGATTTCTTTCCTCCGCTCCTGCGCCGTCGCTTCATCGAGGTCGAGTTTTTCCGGCCGGACGACGGGCGCCTGGCTCCCGGCAGTAGTCGCCGCCACCGGAAGAGGAGGAGACTGGCGGCGTGACAGCGGCGGCGCCCCATCGCCCAGGAAGATGCGATATTTGCGTGGGAGTTGCGGCCGTGGCGTGGTGGGATTCCGCCTTTATTTTAGGAAAACGATGATTTGATTCATCCGGCCGGCGGCTGATTTCACGCGAAGCATCGCCGTCCACGCCTCAACACACGCCTGCTTCGTGGGCCGTGGGGCGTGGTCTCAGAACGGGCCCAAATTATGTACATAGTGTCAGAATTATACCGTCTTATTTCGTCTTTGATCGAGCTTGATGCATGCTTGCTCCTTCTCTTCATGTCGTCACTATGCCGACCATTGTTTAGAAATACGTTTTGTTAGATATTTGGAACCAAATTGGATGCTATCTTTGGTTATATCTAAATATAATCAGATCCCTTCTTTTACTACAGATTAATTTAGTACTCTGCGGCGTAAAACCATTTCGTGAGGTTCTTAGGTCACGTATATAGATTTAGATCCTTTCATGTGTGAAAAGCATCCTAAGTATTTCCTAAACATGAGTCACTTATACCAGCGTAAAGACTCCGGAAGGGTGGTAGGCTCGCCCAACCACGAGCCGGGCACCGGTGCTGACCAACCTGGCGTGGATGCGACCGTACTCGTCGATGCGAGGCGTGCGCTCGTCTTCCTCCTCCGTAGCCGGCAGTGGCGTGGGGGCATGGCTGCGAGCTTTTGCGAGCCCGAGCGGCGCGACCTGGTTGTTCAGAGGCCACATCGTAGCAAATGGAACAACGACGTAGCTAATTCCTACCGGATCTGCTTTAATCGCTCGCTGGAGATAAGCCTAGGTTTTAGCGACGGTGAGCAAAGGTGGGGTGAGGGTTTGACCTGAGAATCCCTCGCGAACCCCCTCATATAGCGGTTGGTGGGGGAAACACCCGACCTACCCGAGAACAATTTTCATTCCGGGCCGCCTTTATTTTGCATAACGCCTCCCCGAGAGGAGCCGGATTCCATTACCTCAGAGATAACAGAACAAGATCTTTTTTACAAACCACACTCCAGAACCTAAAATCTAAAAAAGGAAAGACGAGCAACAGACAAAAGGTAGCAGCAATTTATCCAGAATAGTTCTACTGAACGAAGAGTCTACGACACCCACAACGCAGTGGGGGAGAATTAGGACCAGAGTTTTTCATTCCGGGCCGCCTTTATGGGCTCTGACCTTGCCGAAAAACCTGGCCCGACTCTAAACCCGTCAGAACTTCTCGATTCAGCGAGGTTTTTAGCCTCCGCTAGAGTTTCTCTTAGCGAAGAAGCAAAATCTGATCCACACCAAAGTGAAGCCATTGCCGAGCAATATTGATCCATCATTGCTAGTTTAATGAGGATGTAATGTTATCACTCGTACCTTGAGTTGATCTCTTGTGGCTTATAAATATACTGGGAACATCGTGTGAAAAAATATACTTGGACGAATTGATGGACACTCTGATTTGTGGTAATTCGTTGACATGGAGTGGAATTCGGACACTGAAGTTTATGCGCTCATTTCCATCGTTTATTTTTAAGCATTGTTCGTTTCCTTGTTAATCTGTGTTGTTTATTTTCTTAGAAAAACGACATGAATTTAGTTTGAAGCCAAGATGGTACATGGGTCAATATTTTTATCGGATTTGCTAATCCTCAGGCACCTGAGATAAGCTTATGTCTCGGTCGACCTGTAGAACCGTCCAATTGGCGCCAAGATGCGTGCCACTTCAGTGTTTTGCAAACCGACGGAAATGAAAAAATTAGCGTACTTAATATTCGAACCCTTTAGTTTGAAGCCAAGATGGTACATGGGTCAATATTTTTATCGGATTTGCTAATCCTCAGGCACCTGAGATAAGCTTATGTCTCGGTCGACCTGTAGAACCGTCCAATTGGCGCCAAGATGCGTGCCACTTCAGTGTTTTGCAAACCGACGGAAATGAAAAAATTAGCGTACTTAATATTCGAACCCTCAACCACCCGACCGTTTCTGCTGGCCTGCTCACCACCAACTAACCAACTGGGCAGTTCCGTTCAGTACAAAACTATTGTTCTCTTAACAAGTACCGTAATGTTGTTTCTTACAGATTATTTTCTCCTTTTATTTTTCTCTTTTCCATTGTACGCTGTAATTTTTCTTTCTATTTATTTTCTACTTTTCCCCTTTCATTTCAAGTTTGCTTATTGTGCAAATTATCTTCTTTCTACTATTTAAACTTGATTTTTTTATTTTAAATAAAATTGTTAGGTATTAGACGTCTCACTTTTTTCATTAGTTCTTAGTGAGACGGAGCCGACCATCCGATATGACTTATGATTCCTAAACATTCTTGTGGTAAATAGAAGTATAGTTTTTTTTAAGCGTCAATGAGCCTTGTAGGACACGGACCCGATTCTAACCTTATTGTGGTGATTTTGTTTATCCTTTTGGGATTTCGTGCATGAGTCGTACGTGTGTGAGTTTTTCATATTTTTATCTGTTTTTATTGTTTTTGTTTTGCAGGTGGGTTGTGAGGAGGGACACAATTTTGTGTGTAGACCTTTTATCAGTTTCCCAAGAAATATGCAACTTCAATCAGATAGAGCTTGAGATCAGCTTATGTCTTGTCTTAGTCGACGTACATAGCCGGATATACGAAATAAATTACGATAAGCGCGTGACTTGAACTCACGTCGTGAAGGTGGCTCCATCGCGTTCTAACAAGTTTGCTACAAAATTTATTATGAATGAAATGTTCTTGAGGTTGTCAATGAAGTGTGCATGACTGTTTTTGTTTTTCTACAACCAAACAAAAGTTCGTTGCAAACAACAAATTAATAGCTTTTATCAAGTGCCTTTTTGGCATTTTTTGTTTCTTTTCTCTATTATTGTTTTTATGTATGTCATTTTTGTTTCTCTTTATTTTATTAATCTATATCTTGTTCGATGCATGTATTTTTTTCTACTATGCACTTGTTCAAATTTCACTAAAATTTAGTTGCACTTTTTCACTTGGAAATGTGCAAATATATCTAATTCGTTTTTTTCACTCGAAAATGTGCAACTAGATCCGATTTGCACTTTTCCACTCGGATAAATACAACAAAGTCCAATTTGTATTTTTCACTTGAAAATACGCAACTAGGTCCGATTTGCACTTTTTCACTTGGAAATGTGCAACTAGATCCGAGTTGCACTTTTTCACCCGGATATGTGCAACTAGGCATCTGTTGCATTTTTTCATTTGGATATGTGGATTTTTCCTAATTTCACCTTTTCACTCAAAAAATGTGTAACCTGGTCCTAGTTGCACATTTCCACTCGGATTTGTGCAATTTGGTTCAAGTTGCACATTTTCATTAAAAAATGTGCAATCATTTCATATTTGCACCCTTCCATTAAAAAATGTGCAATTATATACTAGTTGCACATTTCCACTTGAAAATGTGCAACTTGGTATTTGTTGCGCATTTTAACCGAAAAGTGCAACTTGGTCCAAATTGAAAATTTCCACTCGGATTTGTACAAGTAGGTCGAAGTTGTATTTTTTTCACTCAAATTTGTGCAACTTGGTCCAAATTGAACATTTCCACTCGGATTTGTACAAGTAGGTCGAAGTTGTATTTTTTCACTCAAATTTGTGCAACTAAGTCCAATTTGCACATTCCCACTAAAAATGTGAAATTATGGCCTAATTGCACACATTTCCACTCGGAATTGTGTAACTTGGTCCTAGGTGCACCTTTACACACGAATAAAATGCAATTTGTCCCTAGTTGCATTTTTCGACTTGGAAATTTGAAACTATATCCTAGTTGCACATTTTCACTCAGAAATATGCAACTATGACCAAGTTGCACCTTTTCACCTAGAAATGTGTAATTAGGATCCAGCTAGCAAACCCATAATAGTCCAAGAAAGACCACTGGAATCTATTAACCACATAAGCTAGCATGTTCGATGGATGGATGCGCCCTCATCGACTGAGATAATTTTTTCTCCGGCGACTACGATGTAGCCGGTTTCTTTTTCGATCAAGATAAATGGAAACGGTAAAAAAATGGACCAGTTAAAAAACAGTTACAAAAATTAAAACACAAGGGGCAACCTACAAAGACCCATGCAAAAAGCCCAAAATAGCTTGGCTGACAAACCCATCGACATAAACATATGCAAACTTGTTTGTACAAGGAAAACCATATTTTTGCAAAAGTAAAACAAAATGTGTGTGCATCCGGTAGGATACTTTCTCCTACATATACTTATATTTAAAAAAAAAGTTAATCCTACATATACATACAATTTTTTTAGGGAATCATACATATACATATAAATGCATATAGTTGAAGAAAAATCATAGAATACGAGGCCCATATCTTATTCGGTCATACACTAAACATATGGAGCTACCCAAAAGTAATACTTAGCCCAGTTCACTCACAGCGCGACAAGCACAAGAAAAAAAATAACGTGGGCCGGTTCAGCTGTTCAGCTCAGGCAACACACGAGTGCACAGCGTGCGTGGATTCAACGAGGGAAAAAAAAAAAGAGGAAACATGGGATTAGCGATCGGGGGTGTTTGTCGACTGAGACCTACTAAATTCTCGGTCGACCGAGACCAAGGCACTCCCTATATATAACGCGCCCCTCAAGAGTCAAGATATACTACCAGTAGAATCCATGAAGAAGAACCTAGTGTCGGGCCAGGTGGCCGCTGTAGTTGCCGGCGGCCTTGTTGTCGTCGGCGTGCTCTCCTGCGCGGCGTACTGCTTTTGCAGACGCCGACGCGAGCGCCGACGCCGCCGGACCGCGCACCTCCAGCAGGTCCGCCGCTCCGAGCGGGCGCCAACACCGCCGCCGCCCTCTGTGCCCCAGCACGCCGACGACCAGCCAACGTCGGAGCGCTTCCACGAGCAGCCACCTGCGGCCCTCGCCGACGAGCAGCCGACGTCGGAGCGCTTCCACGAGCAGCCACGTGCGCCCCTCGCCGACGACCAGCCGACGTCGGAGCGCTTCCACGAGCAGCCACCTGCGGCCCTCGCCGAGCACGCCGACGACCAGCCGACGTCGGAGCGCTTCCACGAGCAGCCACCTGCGGCCCTCGCCGAGCACGCCGACGACCAGCCGACGTCGGAGCGCTTCCACGAGCAGCCACCTGCGGCCCTCGCGGAGCACGCCGACGACCAGCCAACGTCGGAGCGCTTCCACGAGCAGCCACCTGCGGCCCTCGCGGAGCACGCCGACGACCAGCCAACGTCGGAGCGCTTCCACGAGCAGCCACGTGCGGCCCTCGCCGAGCACGCCGACGACCTCGCCGTGCGCTCCGACGTCCTCGTCCAAGGCTCCAACGACCCGCCACCTGTGGCCCGCGCCGAGAGCTCCATCGTCGCCGCGCCCCCTCCCATCATGACGAAGCCGTGCCAGGGCCAGGTGGGCGCCTCCGGCGACGACGCAGAGAGCCCGTCCATAAATCTATTTCTCATCCACGGCGAGGAGCGCTGGGACCACCTTCAGGCTCGGGCCGCAGCACCACCGGCGAGTCGGGACGACGGAGATTCTGCCTAGGCAGCCTAAGCCTTGGCCTTTGTTTCAGATGGATAAATTCGGTGTCAGGCGATCGATTCTTAGTTTGCACCTTGTCGTTCGTCACTATCAGTAGGCTCTCTATCTATTATCCCCGTACTGATTGTCTTGCGGTAATTTGGCTAGACGCGCACCAAGACTTCATCAACGGCGTATAATTTCTCGAAGATGAAAGCAGATTTAGCTAGTTCTATGTGCATGCATAGCTTGAGTTTTAGTACGTGATATACATGTCCTTTTCTTTCACGGCTGCCTTTTCTTGGGTGTGTGTCCGACATCTCTTCAACATGCTTTGGAGTCCAGGATGAGGTCGAGAATAACGGATGTGGCGGACCAATGCCCATCTGGGCAATGCGTGGCCAACACAAACATGCAGAGGAGACAAAATAGCATGTAAAAC
This sequence comes from Alopecurus myosuroides, assembly GCA_028641055.1. NCBI lineage: Eukaryota > Viridiplantae > Streptophyta > Magnoliopsida > Poales > Poaceae > Alopecurus > Alopecurus myosuroides. The sequence continues at coordinate 33,223,601 of CM054061.1, forward strand.
ACCTTAAAGAAATACCCAGTACTGGTTAATTTTGTTGTGTTGATCTGTGCGCTTCAAACTCTAGATCACCGATTGACGTGATGATTGCTGATTTATGCTGCTCCAATTTTGCTTCCACCTATGGGCTGATTGTTGATGTACCAGTAGCTACTTGATGTTCTAGTTTGTGTGAACCGAGACGCGGGGGACGATTTTTAACAAGTTTTAATGTTTGGGATTTTAGATAGGGCATGGGATGATTGCTCATTTATCCGCAGGGCCTCCTAGCTGGTCGACGAGGCCATCAATGATATGACAAGACCATCGTAAAGCTTTTCCTTGGAGCCGAACTAGCCAGTAATTGGTCACACTTGCATGCTAAGAGCATCTCTAGAAGACCCCTTATCCGCGCAGGATTCTTATTTTTCCAGCGGATTTACGGGTTGACACATGCTTTCTGACCCGAACAGAAACCGTATAGATGGGCCAGCCCGCATACCGTATACAGGGCCCGCCAAGACAGCCCCCCTTTTAATAGCGGTTCCCCTCCCGGATATAGGTCACACCCCGTGACTAGATCGCCACGGCCACCCAAATCCTCGCGACATTTCTCGCCACCGGTGAGAAATCGAACTCCGAATCTCACCTCCTCCACCGCATATGAGGACATGGACCACCCCTCCCCCACCCGCACCTATATGTCGCGCCCCGCCGTTGCGTCACCTTTGACAGGGTGAGGAAGCGCGCGTCCATCAGGTACACAAGCCAGGGGCTGCCGGTGCGGCTGGCCTACCACCGTCGCGAGACGGAGGAGTTTGACGCGCTCCACGGTCTCCGGCACGGGCGCCGCATCTACTCGGCGAGTCCATCCTGCGTGGGGAGCTCCGTCGGCGAGGGTAGCTCCGCCCACCATTCGCCGTTGCAGCCGTGGTGGCTAGCTCGAGTTCGAGTAAGCCTTCCAGCCCTACGACCCGTCGGCGTTCGAGGGCACCATTGGTCCCGAGGATCTCGTCTCCGACGACATCTTCGAGCATGTGTTCGGCGTCATCCACCAGCACATCGAGCAGGAGGAGCGCGACATGTCGAACCGGCGCCGCCTCGATGATGTCTGCAACGAGGTCCTTCTTGATCAGGGCATCACAACGTTGGTGCAGCAGCAGAAAAAGGTGGCGGAGTGGACCACCGAGAAGAAGAAGTGGGGCGAGGTTTACATCAACCTCAATCCCGACGACTAGAAGATCGTCGCTGTCGTCAATGGCGCCACCGCTCCCGTAGGGCTCCGGTAACCGGTGAGTCCAAATTTTGGACATAGATATAGAGGGTTGCGCCATTTTAGAAAAATACTTCTGTAAATCCATGTAATCGGTGATGAATCCGTGTACTCGATGTTGAAATCGCCATAGAATTCTCCCTCAGGAAGTTTTAATTTTGATTTTAGAGTTCTCGATGCGGTTTCGGTTCTGCGCTACTCGTTTTTGCTTGAAAACAACGCGGAAAATCGATCCTTATTCCTGTTATAAGGGGTCGCGGGATAAGGGGTATGCTATATATGATCTAAAGGGTTGTGATATATATTCTACTCTCCAGAGATTCAAGGCTTCAAACATTGTGACATGGACGACCAAGACACAAGAGGGAGTAGGAGTGGTCGATGCCAAGAAGATAATTTGTTAGACCACGAGGTCGACTGTCATGCATCTCCTATGACAGCAATGTGCAACAAGAAGATAGTCTAGTCTTTAGAAGTCATCATCTTTTTTTTCTCCCGTTGCAGCGCACGGGCACTATTACTAGTACTTCATATAGGCATCAAACAACATTGTCGGATGTACAGTGGTTGAGCCTTGATGCGCTGCGTCCAAGGTCGCGAGTTCGAATCCCTTTTTCATCTCAATTCGTCTTTTAGTTATTTGTACTACCTCTGACATGTTGGACCCACCACTGTAAGCCAAGGTGTGAAAATAAAAAATTAATAAGGGTTTTTGCAAAACCACGATGCCACTTGTCACCACAAGAATAAGTGGGACTAGTTTTGCACATCACAAACAACTATTGGGACCCCGAATTTATTTAGCTCTTTCTTTAACTACACCTATATGTCTTTCAAAAGTAGTCTGTTGGTTAGTTCTGCTACTTTTAAGGGAAATAGATTTCAAAATTTGTCTATAGCTCCAGAAAAACAGTATATATGGTCACCTCTATTGGTCTTTTAGTTATTTGTACTACCTCTCACACGTTGGACCCAGCACTGTAGGCGAAGGTGTGAAATATAAAATTAATAAGGAGGTTTTTGCAAAAACACGATGCCACTTGTCACCACCAGAATAAGTGGGACTAGTTTTGCACGTCACAAACAACTATTGGGACCCTGAATGAATTTAGCTCTTTCTTTAACTACATCTATGTCTTTCAAAAGTAGTTTATTGGTTAGTTCTGCTACTTTCAAGGGAAATACAACTCACAATTTGCCTATAGCTCCAAGGAAACCGTATATATGGTCACCACGATTGGTCTTTTAGTTATTTGTACTACCTCTGACATGTTGGACCCACCACTGTAGGCCAATGTGTGAAATAAAAAAAATTAATAAGGAGGTTTTTGCAAAAACACGATGCCACTTGTCACCACCAGAATAAGTGGGACCAGTTTTGCACATCACAAACAACTATTGGGACCCCGAATTTATTTAGCTCTTTCTTTAACTACATCTGTGTCTTTCCAAAGTAGTTTATTGGTTAGTTCTGCTACTTCCAAGGGAAATACAATTCAAAATTTGTCTATAGCTCCAGGAAAACCCGTATATATGGTCTTCTATCTATCATGAATGCAGTTTATTTGTTTTCCTGAAGCATTGATATAGTTTATGGAATTGCTTTTAGTTACACAAAAAAAATTCCACATTGCTAAAAATATGGTGGACTTACATAAAAAATGTGAAACAAAAGTTATTACATCAATTTATGCAATAAATTCTACTAAAGAAGCTAAGATTCTGATGGAAAAGCTTCCTGAGTATTTATTGAACTAACAACGCTTACTTCAAGGAGAATCAGTTTGTAAACAAGAAGCAATAATTTTTTTTTTAGTACTTTTAGGCCTACAAGCTTATTATTGGAAACAAATATTTATAAATGGAAACGAACACAAATTAATCTCCATAACTAAAGCATTTTAAATTATTTACATGTGACTTGTCTCGGAGACGTACACTTTGCTTTTGGCCATATGCCACTACTGGTTGTGCGATGGGCAACCAAACTCTAATTTATGTACTATCATTTAAGGAGAATGAATGTGAAAACAACATGTTTGCTAGTGTTCCTGGATTTGATAGATTGTATCAGAAAAATCCAAACAAATATGAAGTGAACATCTGATAATTAAAAGGCAGCCAAGACCACTAAAGAAGTTGCATCTCCATTCTATCTCTATCTCCAGGTCCTTGATACGTCCATGTTGCATCACTATTTTATATTGTTATTTTATGTTATTTCATCTTATTTTGCAAGTTTCATATTTTTGGGATAATAAAAACCAGGACCATAAATATGATGGAAAAAGCACCGTCGAGATACCCTATTTCAGAAGATCAAAAGAAGAGGTGGATACCGGAGAAGTCTTACAAGTCCCGAGGAGGAAGCTAGCCAGAAGGGCAGCCGGGGGGGGGGGGGGGGGGGGGAGGGCACAGGGGGTCCACACCATGGTGTGGCGCCTCCCCCTTGGTTGAGCCGCCAGGTGGTGTGGCCACCCTGGCTCACCTCTGGTCTTCCCGTTTCGCGTACTTGACCCCCAGGGAACCCTAGACCCATATCATCATTGAAGAAATATTCCGCCGCCTCGGGGCGGAAAACAACACAGAGAGAAAAGCTCTCCGGCAGGGTGAAACCTGCCAGAGAAATTCCTGCCCGAAGAGGGGAAATCCTTTCCATCGTCACCATCATCGCTCTTGGCATCGTCAAGATCGACATCGTCATCATCATCACCACAAGAACTATCACCCTCATCATCCAACTTCATCCCGCTGTAACAATTAGGGGTCTTTACCGTTGTTCTTCACTAGATCTCTCTCCCGGTGTGGATTACTTGTTAGTAGTTGATGCTTGTGAGATTTATCGTTGTTTACACTTTATGACTAGGTTGTTATTATCCATTATATAACCTCTGATTATGATTCATATGATGTCTTGTGAGTAGTTCGTTTAGTTCTTGAGGACATGGGAGAAGTCATGATGTAGTAGTTGAATTATGTTGAAGTGATATCTAGTGGTTTGGTATTTAAGTTGTGGTGCTATTCTCCTAGTGGTGTCATGTGAACGTCGACTACATGATACTTCACCTTTATGGGCCTAGGAGGATACATTGTGTATTTGGCTACTAATTTTGGGGTTACCGGAGTGACAGAAACCTGAACCCCCGTTAAGAAACCAATGCACGTGGGGTTTAATCACAAGTATGTATTAATCCTAGTTGGGAGCTTCATTAGCATAGGTTCACCCACACAACACCTATCGAACCAATAAATATTAATCAACCTTATGAAGTGAAAGCACTTGACGAAATTCCCATGTGTCCTCGAGAATGTTTGGTAATCATAAATAGAGAAATCGGATTGTCCTTTGCTCTCAAAAGGATTGGGCCACTCGCTGTAATTATATTTACTGTCTTTTATTTACTCGCACTTTATTTATTACTATATGAAATCCTCCGAAAACCCTTTTGCTAGTGTTTATAGTGAATCATCTATCCAACCTGCTTGGCAACATCTCTTGCTCCTCGTTGGGTTAGACACTCTTATTTATCAAAAGTACTACGATACACCCCCTATACTTGTGGGTCATCAAGACTATTTTCTGGCGCCGTTGCCGGGGAGTGAAGTGATATTGGTGTGCAGGTATTACAATGGATCAAGTTAAAAGGAAATTATTCTCTTTGTCGCTGAAAGGAAGAGCCGCTGAATGGTTCAAATTGCTGAAGAATGGTGAATCTATTGGATGGGAGGAAATTGTTCCTCTCTTTTATTCTAAATTATATCCTCCTAGTGAGATTCATAAAGACCGGAATCAAATATATAATTTCTGGCCTGATGATGGAGAGAGTATTGCTCAAGCTTGGGGGAGAATGAAGTTATTAATTCTTAAATGTCCCGTTCATGAGCTCCCGAGTAACATTATCAATAATTTTTATGCAACGCTTTCTCTTCATGATAAAGATTGATTGGATGCTTCTTGTTCTAGATCATTCAAACGTATGAAGGAAGAAGCTAAATGGGATCTTCTTGACTGTATTCAAAAAAACACTGAAGGATGGGAGAATGACAAAGGTAGAAAGTCAGGTATAAATTATGATTATGAACGCATTAAAGCTTTTATGGGAACTGGTGATTTCTATAATGTTAGTGTTGTTTGTGGTCTTTATTCTCAAATGTTTGCATATTGTCTTAAAGACTTTGCCTCCTATCTTGATATTCCTAAAAAGGAATTGACCAAGTACCATGCACCTTATAAAGATATTGTTCTTGCTAGAAATATAGAAGTGCATGTTGTTAATCCTGCTATTGAGAAAATGCCTTTCCCTGCTAAGGTAAAAGAACATGCTATTGTATCTAGTGTGGTTAACAAGAGCATAAAGAAATCTATTGAACCTGATGAACAAATAACTGTTGAACCCGCTGTAGCAATAGTGAAAGACCTTGAGTGTGGAAATGTAGAGGATGAACATATTGTCTTTTTTTGAGGATGCGTCTAATATAGTCTCACATCCAAATAGACCTAAGAAAAATAGTTTTCCTGTGCTTTCTATTAAGATTGGTGATCATTGCTATTATGGTTTGTGTGACATTGGTGCTAGTTCTAGTGCTATTCTTTACGAGCTTTATAAAGAAATTATGCATGAAGTTGGTTCTTGTGAGCTTGAGGATATTGATGTGGTTATTCAGCTTGCTAAAAGGGAAATTGTCTTTCCGGTTGGTATTGTTACGGATGTGGAAGTTTTATGTGGTAAAACTAAATATCTTACTGATTTTCTAGTACTGGGTAAGGCTGCTAGTAAAAATTGTCCTATTATTTTTGGTAGACCTTTCTTGAACACTTGTGGTGCTATTATAGATTGTAAGACGGATAAGATATTGACTAAATTTGATGGAAAATCTTATGAGATTAATTTATCCAAATTTTCTAGAGCTCCTTATGAATTCGAATTGTCTAATGAGAATTTTAGAATTGAACAACTTGCCTCTATTTCTCTTGCTCCTAACAATGCTTTCCAGCAATATATGGAGGGTCATGAAAGTGAGGTCTTTATGGAAGAGAGAAATGAGATTGAAGATATTATTATTCGTCAACCGGTGATACTGAAACATAATTTACATGTGGAAGACTTGGGTACCACATTACCACCCAAGGAGGATCCTGTTTTTGATTTAAATCCTTTGCACCATGATCTTAAATATGCTTATATTGATGATAAAATAATATATCCTGTTATTATTAGTTCAAAACTTTCAGGTGAAGAAAAGGAAATATTATTGGAATATTGAAGAAACACTGTGGAACTATTTGATATACTCTTGATGATTTGAAAGGGATTTCACCATCTATATGTCAACATGTTATTAATATTGAACCTGATGCAAAGCCAGTAGTTGAACATCAATGCCATTTAATTCCTAAGTTGAAGGGAGTGGTAAGAAATTAGGTATTAAAACTCCTTGATGCTGGTATTATTTTTCCTATTGCTGATAGTAGATGGGTGAGCCCTGTGCATTGTGTCCCTAAGAAGGGAGAAATGACCGTTGTGCCTAATGAAAATAATGAGCTTATTCCTCAAAGAGTACTAGTTGGTTATATAATGTGCATTGATTTTAGGAAATTTAACAAAGTTACTAAGAAAGATCATTATCCTTTGACTTTTATTAATCAAATGTTAGAGAGGTTCTCTAAGAAAACTCATTTTGTGCTTTCTTAATGGTTATTCAGGGTTTTCTTAAATTGCTGTTAGGAAGCAAGATCAAGAGAAAACAACCTTTACTTGTCCTTTTGGTACTTATTCTTATAGACGTATGCCTTTGGATTTGTGTAATGCTCCTGCTACGTTTCAAAGATGCATGTCTCCTATTTTTCATGGTTTTTGTGAAGAAATTGTGGAAGTATTCATGGACGATTTCTCGGTCTATGTAACTTGTTTTGATAACTGCTCGCACAACCTTGATAAAGTTTTGCGAGATGTGAAGAAACTAATCTAGTTCTTAATTGGGAGAAATGCCACTTTATGGTAAATGAAGGAATTGTTGTTGGACATAAAATTTCTGAGAGAGGTATTGAAGTCGACAGAGCTAAAGTGGAAGCAATAGAGAAAATGCCCTATCCAAGGGATGTTAAAGGTATTCGTAGTGTTCTTGGTCATGCTGGTTTTTATAGGAGGTTTATTAAATATTAAATATTTCTATAAAATATCAAACCCTCTTACAAATCTTCTTCAAAAAGATGTACCTTTAGTTTTTGATGATGATTGTAAGGAATCTTTGGAAACTTTAAAGAAGGCTTTAACTACTACTCCTATTGTTCAACCTCCTGATGGTGTAGATCTTGGACTCGTTGGGAGACCCAAGAGGAGGGTGTGATGAGCACAGTGGTAGGAGTTTTCCCCTTAGTTAAGAACCAAGGTTATCAATCCAGTGGGAGTAAAATGACCTTTGGAAGGTTGATACCACTAACTGTGGTGATGGCGCCTCACCGATGTCAGCAACAACGCGGAACCTGCTCACAACACAACCAAAATACTTCGTCCCAACGGTACAGTGAGGTTGTCAATCTCACTGGTCTTGCTGGAAACAAAGATTAGACGTATAGTGTGGAAAATGGTGTATGCTTGTAGTAAGTAAAGAAAACAGGAAATTGTAGTGGTTTGTTTAACAGTGTATGTAACACCTGGGGTGTTACCCTAGATAGAAAGTTGGTTGTTGCATTGCATCACATGCATCCTATGCATTGCATCATGTTTTCAAAACAAATCAAAGATTCAAAACCAAATTAAAACTTTCACACTTGTCCAAAGTTTCCAAATTGAAAATTGCAAACCAACCAAATCCAATTGTTTTCAATAGTTTGAAGTTGAGTTGCTTGTTAATAATCTTTTCCCTCTTGTTGAAAACCCTAATGGTAAATTTCCAATTCAACTTAAATTTCAAATCATTTCAATCATAAAGGGCATGATCAAATGGTGGTTTAAAAATCAAACTCTTGCCAACTATTAAATTCAATGATGATTGCAAAATTGCTTGAGATTAATAAATAAAATTTGTTTATTTTCCAAAATCCCAAACCAAACCCTAATTGAAAATCACCCAACAATTTAATATCAAATTAATAATTTCAAATTATTGAAAATAATTTAAACCACCTTTGTTGCTGCTTTGCAATTAATAAAGAAAATGTTCATCAAATGAATAACCCCCCCAACCTATTCTTTCTCTCTCTCCCTCTTTTATTTCTTGCAAAAAAAAATAAGGAAAATAAAATAAAAATAAAGGCCAAGGAGAGAGGAGGCAGCCCTTTTCCCTCAAGCCCATTCCTTTCTTTTCTGGCCCAGTACCCCTCCCCTCCTTTCTGTCGTCTTCTCCCACCTGCCCCTTCCTCTCGTTCTGAAAAAGCAGCGACAGAGCACATGGGCAGCTCCCTTTCCCCTCCACCCCGGCCACACTTTTCCCCTCCATATATTCCCCTCCCTCCTGGAACCCTAGAAGCTCCCTACTCCTTCCTCCTCCAGCCGCCGATCTCCCATCTCCACTGTTTCCCCTACCTTCTGCTCCTCTGTACATCTCTGAAAATCGGCGAACAGCTGCCGTGGCCGGAACTTCGGAGGCATGGCGCCGCGGTCTCCCCTCTCGATGGGCCCCGGTTCCGGCGGGAATGGAACCGGGGCACAACCAGCTCCGGGCGGCGCCCCTTCGTCGGAGTCATGGCGCCACCAGGGCACGGCATCGTCGCCGTTTGCCGCCGCCTTCCCCGGCCGTCAGGCGCCGTCGCCTTGTCTGCATCGTCGAACCAGCCCATCCCTGCGTCGTCACGCCCTCTCTACGCGCTCGGACCCCTCGAGGTGAGCCACACCTCCACCCTCCTCTTACCCTCCTCCCGTTGCGCTCTGGATGCGCCCCGTCGTGCGCCCCGTCGTGCGCCGTCGTGTCTGCCGCAGGCGATCGCCTGTATCGTACCCGTCAGGTGCAGAGAACGAACCCTCTGTCTAAAATTCAGTTAAACAGAAGTGGCTTGCCTCTTATTTCCCCGCGCCTCTATCCTATCACAAGCCCCGCTTCACCCCAGTGGCAGTGAACCTGCGCGCCCACCGCGAGGGCGGGGGATCGATTCCCCGCTCGGGCACTTTGGCCCTCCTTTTTACCATGCCGCGCTGCGCTGCGGGCCCCCCTCGTCAGCGTCTCCTAGCGCCACGTTGGCTGGCCCCGCAAGTCAGCCTCTGTGGCTGGCTCTGCCTCGGTGCAACTCGCCCAGATCCAGATCTGGATCTGGGATCTTGCGTCCAGGCCCCTGGCTTTATCGTTTTTACACCGGAGCCCCTCTCTGCTGTTTTTCTCACAGTCAAGTCCCTATCTTTTGCAAATAAAACCTAAAATTTCAAATGATCACAACTTTCAAACCCCAACTCCAAATGACACAAATTTTGTATGTATTCCAATCAAAATTTCATGAACTTTTCAAATATAACTTTTGTTTTCTGTTTTGCACCTTTCAAATTGTTTCAAATTTCAAATTCAAACAATTCTTTTCCAATTTGGTTAATTCCATAATTAATTCATACCTAATTCAAATCATACAACTCAAATATGTTTTTCAGTCCAAATTCATTGTACTTTCTGTTTATCAACTTTGTTTTGCAATTTGGGCAATTAAAAATTTATGTTATTTAATAATCCTTAAATTGGTTAATTAATTGGCATAATTCATAACTTTCAAATGGTTGCTCCAAATTAAATACTCCAAACATGTTTTTCATCCAAAATCACATGCCACACTTGAATGTCAACTTTGTTTTCTGGTTTACAACAATTAATTGGAATAATTGTTTCACCTCTTATTTACTGCAATTTAAATTGCCAAAATTCATAACTAATTCATTTTAATTCCAAATCAAACAAATAAAATATGTTTTCCAATCAGTTTCATGTCCTTAACATGTTCATGCCATCCATATCTCTGTTTGCATCTTATCTTGTGCATTTTAGATCTTGTTATGCATGTTCACCTATATGACAACATATGGAATGTGTGGGCTAATTATTTCCAGCTGTTGCCCATTCCATTTAAATTGCCTAACTCATCCACCTTATTGTTTGCCATGCTAAACAACATTTAACTTGATGGTTAGATAAACAACTTGAACCAATTCCTATTTCTCCGGACTCCGGTTCCGATTAAATTGCTTAAGTTGTTTCCTCTCCGTTGCATCTTGCCATGCCATGCATATAAATAGGATCATGCTGGATCTTTTGCCGTAGTAGTAATTGTTGCATCCGGTGTTTGTTCGAGGTTCATTGCTTCTTCCCGGATAGGACGTTGAGATGATGTGAGCAACGACAAGTTCTGCTACCTTGCGGGATCTCAGGCAAGTATACTCACTTGCTGCCATATGGCTGCCTTTCATCACTTGTTACCGATTCTTTCCGTTGTTCTTTTCTGCTAGCCTTAGTAGTAGTTGTTTCTGTTACGAACCCATCACATGAATCCCTTAACCTTGTTATTGCCTCATATCCACTCCTATCACCCCTTTGGTTGAGCCAGTGTCTTACTAGCATGCTTAGGTTGTTTTGCTCGAGTCTGTTACCCGTTACTTTCCGTTACTAGATTACTTTTATGTTCTGGGGGCTCGATGTTAATCAATCAACCTGTTATTAATAATATGCTGATAAGGCACCGGCAGGAGGCCCTAAGTGGTTTTGAGGCCTGCTAGTGTCGACCCTAATAGGAAAAGGGTCTTGTCTACTGATCCATGATGAGCGTGCTCACCGCATCCGGGTGGTAGTATGGGACCCCCCTCGACTTAGACCTGATCTGCAGCTTGTCCGAAGAGCCACACTTAGTTCGGGTGTTCCATTTGCTCCTTGCATAATGGGTGGATCCCCCATGGTTACTTATGATGATGATGCATATAAGGCGAGGCCTGTAGTGCCGGGGTGTTGTGTCCTGCGGGAGTTTTGCACACCTGCGCTGAGTATTCGGCTGCGTGGCTGGGACCTTATAGCTCTGTGGCTCCTAGGATGGGTTGTAGAGATGGTTTGGGTCGTGTCAAGCCAACCTGAGTTTTAGTTGGTGGCTTGAGTGTGTACGGGTACTGGAGCACACCCTGCAGGGATAAATCTTCTCGAGAAGCCGTGTTGTCCGCGGTTATGTGACGACTTGGTGAAAGTACTGGCTAACAAGTACTCAGAACAACTTACACCTAACTAATGTTAACTTGACTAGTAATAGTCTTATTGACACAACAACCTGATCCATTATTCATTAATCCAACTGTGTGAGTTATCCTCGGATTGCTTCTTTGGATAAGGGGCGAGATCCAGGATGGGTTTGTTTGGAGTTATTTTCAGTTGGTTACTATCCTCGATCTTATCTTCTTTCTGTTAGCCGGAAGTGGTAGAATTTCTGTAGTTGGTTAGTGCAGCCCGCTGTCGCTTGTTTGCAATAACCCCTTTCTTTCCGTTGATTCCTAAAGTATTTGTATCTTGTGGTGACTGGCTACGCCGGTATCTTGTGAGTATGGGTTATCCACTTGCCAGTACTTAACCGTACTGACCCACAAATCTCTTTCGTGGCTGCAAATTCCAACTTGCAGTCAAACAGGTTTGAAGTCTGACGACGTTAGCTTGGGAATCCCTCCGGCTTGGCCTGGGCAGGGATTGGACGCTCTCGGTTATCTTCAGGACTCTTAGTCCAAATTTGCATCTTGTCCGTAGTCGGACACTATGTTGTTTCTTCCGCTGTTATTTGGATCTTTGTATTGTATCAGTTGTATCCTTGACTCGTTTGAGTCTTCTTGTATATATCTTTTCTGTTGTTGTTGCGGAATATTCGTGAACTGTTGTAATGTTATCAGACGTGGCAACCTGGAATCGGTTATTATGTGGATTTTGGCGGGAATGCTGAAATCTGCATAGTGCCCGATCCCGGGGTGTCACAGTGTAGAAAAATGGACCGGGGTTCATAGGTTCACTAGTGGTGTCTCTCCATAAAAGATAACATGCTTGGTGAACAAATTACAGCTGGGCAATTGACAAATAGAGGTTGCACCGTAGTGCACATTCATGACATGATGACTACTATGATATTTAGTGCGGGCATTACAACAATATACAAAGACCGTAATCGAACTGCATCTGTGACAAATAATCCACCCTCAGGTTATCATCTGAACCCCCTTAGGTATTAAGTTGCAAGAAACAGATAATTGCATTAAACAATGTGTGTAAAGTAAGCAATGATTGTACACGCTGGCACTCACACCGCTGTTTTATCCCTAGTGGCAACATCACATCCTCCCGCGCCACGTTTCTGTCACTCGAGCACAGGCGAAAAGGAGGCATGAACCCACTATCTAGCATAAATACTCCCTCTTGGAGTCACTAGTAACTACTTGGCTAGAGCAACCACTAGAAACAGAAAGCATGCAAGATCACAAATAACATATGCAATAAAGACTATAATCAACTTGTCATAATTTCAATATTCATCGGATCCCAGCAAACACATCATATAGAATTACATAAGATCAATCTCGATCATGATAGGCAACTCCCGAGATCTAAACATGGAGGAATATGAGGAGAAGACAACCATCTAGCTACTGCTATGGACCCGTAGTCCAAGGATGAACTACTCACGCATCACTCTTGAGGCAGGCATGGTGATGGAGAAGCCTCCGGTGATGATCTCCTCTCTGGCAGGGTGCGGGGAAACAACTTCAGAACCCCCCTGATCTAGTGTTGACGACGACGGCGGCTGCAGAACTTTTCGGGGATATTTGATCTGGTGCCTAGGGTTTTCCATTGGAGAGGAATATATAGGCGAAAGGGCAAAGGCGGTGGATCCCTTGGGGCCCCACACCACCAGCTGGCGCAGCCATGGAGAGGGCGCGCCACCCCATGGTGTGGCCCCCTGGTTCCGTCTTTGACTCCTCTTCGGTCTTCTGGATGCTTCCGGGGAAAATAGGCGCTTCGGGCTTCGTGGGGTCCAATTCCGACAATGTTTCCAGAACAACTTTTCTGAAATAAAAAATAGCAGAAAGCAGGGAATTGACACTTGGCATCTTGTTAATAGTTTAGTCCCATAAAGCGTATAAAAATGCTATAAAGAAAGGAGAAAACATGTAGCAATTGGCATAATATTATCATGGAGCATCAGAAATTATAGATACGTTGGAGACATATCACCTCCTGATTGGAATTTAACTTTTGAAATCATGTGTGATGCTAGTAGTTTTGCTGTAAGTGTTGTTCTTGGACAGCGAGTGACAAAAAATTGAATGTTATTCATTATGCTAATAAGACTCTTGATGATGCTCAAAATAATTATGCTACTAACAAAAAAGATTTCTTAGTTGTAGTCTTTGCATGTGATAAGTTTAGACCTTATATTGTTGATTCAAAGGTTACTATTCATACTTATCATGCTGCTATTACCTTATGGACAAGAAATATGCTAATCCTAGGCTTATTAGATGGGTGTTGCTTTTACAAGAGTTTGATCTGCATATTATGGATAGGAAAGGTGCTAAAAATCTTGTTGCTGATACCTTGTCTAGATTGGAAAACATTGCTTATGACCCTATTCCCGTTAATGATAGTTTTCCAAATGAACAGTTGGCTGAAATAAAAGTAAAGTCCCAGGATAGTCCTTGGTATGTAGATTATGCTAACTTTATTGTTTCCAAGTATTTTCCTCCGACATTTACAGCTCAACAAAGATGGAAAATTTTCTATGATTTTAGGCATTGTTTTTGGGATGACCCACACTTATATAAAGGAGTTTATGGTATTATGAGAAGATGTGTTCCAGATCATGAACAACGTGAAATATTGGGTAAGTGCCATGGTAGTGCTTATGGAGGCCATCACGCTGGAGATAGAACCACAGAGAAGGTTCTACAATCAAGCTTCTATTGGCCTACTCTCTTTAAAGATGCACGTAAATTTGTTTTATCTTGTGATTAATGTCAAAGAGTCGGTAATATTTCTAGACGTAATGAAATTCCTAGAGTTATTCTCTTTTTATTGAACCTTTTGATTGTTGGGGATTTGTCTTTATGGCTCCATTTCCTCCTTAGAATGGTTACACTCACATTCTTCTTGTTGTTGATTATGTTACCAAATGGGTAGAAGCTATACCTACAAAAAGTGCTGATGGTGAGACCTCTTTAGAAATTCTTAAAGATATTGTTTTCCCTAGGTTTTGTGTGCCTAGATATCTTATGTCTGATGGAGGTTCTCACTTTATTCATGGTTGTTTTAGAAAAACCCTTTCTAAATATGATGTTCATCATAGAATTGCTTGAGGTTATCATCCTCAAACCAGTGGGCAAGTAAAATTATCAAATAGAGAAATTAAATCTATCTTGCAAAAGACTGTTAATAAATCTAGGAAAAATTGGTCTGATAAGTTGAATGATGCTTTATGGGCATATAGAACTGCTTATTAAAACCCTATGGGTATGTCTCCTTATAAAATGGTTTACGGATAAGCTTGTCACTTGCCTTTAGGATTAGAACACAAAGCTTATTAGGCAGTGAAATAACTTAATAAAGATTTTAAACTTGTTGGCAAGAAAAGAATGCTTAATTTGAATCATCTAGATTAATGGAGATGTGAAGCTTATGAAAATGCTAGGCTCTTTAAAGAGAAAGTTAAAAAAGGCATGATATGAGAATTCTTAAAAAAGAGTTTCATGTTGGTGAGAAAGTTCTATTGTATAGGTATCGTCTCAGATTTTTTGCAAGAAAATTACTCTCGAGATGGGAAGGCCCTTATGTTATTGAAGAAGTGCATCGTTCGGGTGCAATCAAAATTTCTCCCCTCAAAGATATAATTAAACAAGTGGTAAATGGGCAAAGACTCAAACATTATATTTCCGGCGATTCTTATGAGGAAGATGTTGATATTATTCAAGTAATGACTCTGGAGAAGTTCATTAGAGGGAAGATTCCAAAATCTACAGAGTCCATTTTCGAATAGGTATTTGCGGATTACTTTCCGATTTTTTAATTATTGGTTTTTGGAAAATATGAAAAATATCGAGCCGAAAAGGGTAGGATATGGTCACCGAGGGCACCACACCACCTGGAGGCGCGGGCCCACTCCTGGCCCCACACCCTATGGTGTGGACGCCCCGGAGCCCTTCCCCGACTCGTTTTTGACCTGGAATTTCCTTCGGTTGCATATGGTTCTGATATTTAACCCCCTGAACCCCTGAGGTATGTACATCATTTTCTCGTCGTGTTTATGTTTTGAACTGTTTCTGCCAGGATTTGTTTTCAGTTTAAGAAGCACCATGGTCTTCGCCAACAACAACAAGGGGAAGGGACCAAACAAAGATGATCTCCAAGACCGGAAGCCGGAGGAGGAGATCTAGAGTGGAGCTGAAGGAGATGTAGAATAAGACTCGCGCGTGCATCCACGCGCTACCGTCGCAAGCATTAGAGTAGTAGAAAATCCCTTCAAGTTCAAGCAAGGAGCACGGGTGAGCACTGGAGGTAAGGTTCAACGTCACTTCCTAGCCCTAGGGATACCACTTACGCATATGAAAAACCCCTTCCATACCTTGATTCATGAATATCAATCTAAAAAGGTACACGAGGCAAAGTTGCCTTATTGCTGGGATATGGATCATTCTAACCGCGGAGATAGAGAAAGCTCTCGACCTAAGGAAGTTTGGGAGAAAATTTTTGATGGCTGGAATTCACCGTCTGACAAGCACGCAAACCGTATTGAGCACAATAAGGAGATGATGCGTATGCTTATGTTCACAATTGAAGATTTGAAGAAGTCAATTGATAAGATAATTGAGAAGGATTCACCACCACCACCGAAGAATTAATTCGCTATTGGTATTGGCATCCCCTTGGCTTGTTCCAAGCTTTGGGGAGTGCCGCGGTATCACACCTTTATATTTCACCTTTTTTCCCCTTTTGTAGAGTAATATCATGAGTAGAGGAAATATCATATATGATGGTTTGCAGTTTTGAAGTATCACTCTTTAGTTGGTTATCGTTGTATCTTTTGGTTTGAGTTGCTGTAATTGAGTATTAATGAGAAGGTTCATCATTTACTTTCTACACTTTATTTTAGTTTGCCATTTTTGTTATACGGTTTATCTTGTTATTAGTATCGGTATCAAATTTGGAGCTTCAAGTTAATCTAGTTGGTTTTGGCAAACTTAACATTGGTCAGTAGCAACAATACGATGAGACTTAAGTAGAAAAGAGGGAGTTGCATGTAGATATATTATTCCATGATTTTTTTCTTGTTAGCTCATAAGCTTAGTATTCTCAAGTAAGATTGTTTGTACCTTCAAGGAAGATTTCATGATTGGTTTTATCATATGTATATTTGTTTGTTTTCCCTCAACTCTTATGCTTGCTACCTAGCCTTGCTAGCCACAAACCTGTACTGAGAGGGAATGCTTCTCGTGCATCCAAACCTTGAGCCCCAAAAACACCGCTCTTGTGAAGTCTAGTTGGCTTGTGACGTACTATATTTTCTGTTTGCCATTTGTTGACATAAACATACACCGCTCTCAAAATTGTTTTCAATACCTCCCTTTATCAAATGAAAAGCTCTAGCACATGAATTAAACCCTCCATCCCTCTACGAAGGGCCTATCTTTTACCTTTATGTTGCGTTAGTAAACCTACTCATTTATGTCTTAAGCAAGCATTTGAGTGTTGTGATCCATCCATCTATATGTTGATTTACTCAATGATGTTCTTTATTATTACTTGTTTAGTACAAATGCTTTTATACGTTTGAATACCACTTTGAAAGTTACCAATGACTGCAAAGAGACTGTTATAATTATATGAGAGGAACTCTACAATATAAGCTCTAGTATAAAGACTCTGATCGAAAGATAAGTATATTGTTAATTTTTCTATGACCAAGAATGAAGTTTGCCTTCACCAATTATGATTTTCTTTTTGCACCTTTATTGTGATTTCCTCTATTTTTTTCAAGTTCAATTATATGAGAGGAATTTGCTATCTAAAATGACTTGTTCTTTGTTAAATGTGATTCTTCTTGTCTGTATTTTATTTATCGACACCTCACTCCATAAACCCGTGATAATTGTTTACCGAGTTCAGTTTCTCTTGGGGACAAGCAATGTCTAAGGTTGGGGGGAGTTGATACGTCCATTTTGCATCACTATTGATATTGTTATTTTCTATTATTCATCTATATATTTCATGTTATGATACATTACTTATGTTATTTCATCTTATTTTGCATGTTTCAAAATATTTGGAGAATAAACACCGGTACTAGAAATCTGATGGAAAAAGCACCATAGAGATACCCTATTTCAGAAGATCGGAAGAAGAGGGGGGATACCGGAGAAGTCTTAGAAGTCCCGAGGAGGAAGCTAGCAAGAAGGGCACCCGTAGGGGCCACCAGGGGCCCACACCACCAGGCAGCGCGCCCCTCCCCTTGGTCGCGCCTGGGTGGTTTGGCCCCCATAGCCCACTTCTGGGCGCCCCCTTTCGCATACTTGACCCCGAGGGAACCCTAGGACAGAGGGTATCATCAAAAAAATATTCCGTTGCCGCCGCAGGGGTGAAAGCAACATAGAGAGAAAATCTCTCCAGGAGGGAGAAATCTGCTGGGAAAATTCCTCCCCGGAGAGGGGAAATCATTTCCATCGTCACCTTCATTGCTATGGGCATCATCAAGATCGTCATCGTCATCATCATGACCACCAACTCCATCACCCTCATCATCCACCTTCATCCCTCTGTAATAATTAGGGGTCTTTACCGTTGTTCTTCACTAGATCTCTCTCCCGGTGTGGATTACTTGTTAGTAGTTGATACTTGTGAGATTTATCGGTGTTTACACTTTATGATCAGATTGTTATTATCCATTATATCACCTCTGATTATGATTCATATGATGTCTTGTGAGTAGTTCGTTTAGTTCTTGAGGACATGGGAGAAGTCATGATGTTATTAGTTGAATTATGTTGACGTAATATCTAGTGATTTTGTATTTAAATTGTGGTGCTATTCTTCTAGTGGAGTCATGTGTACGTCAAGTACATGATACTTTACCTTTATGGGCCTAGGAGTATGCATTGTGTATTTGGCTACTAATTGTGGGTTTTCCGGGGTGATAGAAACCAAAACACCCGCTAGGAAACCAATGCACGAGGGAGTGTACATCCCGGAGTTTTAAGATTGTGGTTAGATTTATCTTAATTACTTTCTTGTATTTGCGTATGCTTATGAGGGGTATAATCACAAGTATGTATTAGTTCTAGTTGGATGGTGGGTTAGCATAGGTTCACCCACACAACTCCTTTCGAACCAATAAATATTAATCAACCTTATGAAGCGAAAACACTTGACGAAATTCCCATGTGTCCTCAATAACGTTTGGTAATCATAAGTACAACAACCTTCTTGTCCTTTTCTCTCAAAAGGATTGGGCCAATCGCCGAAATTATATTTACTGTCTTCTATTTACTCACACTTTATTTATCTACTATATCAAAATCCTCCAAAAACCCATTTGCTAGTGTTTACAGTGAATCCTCTATCCAACCTGCTTGTCAACACCTTCTGCTCCTCGTTGGGTTTGACACTCTTATTTATCGAAAGTATACCCCTATACATGTGGGTCATCAATCCATATGATGTCTTGTGAGTAGTTCGTTTAGTTCTTGAGGACATGGGAGAAGTCATGATGTTATTAGTGGAGTTATGTTGAAGTAATATCTAGTGGTTTGGTATTTAAGTTGTGGTGCTATTCTTCTAGTGGTGTCATGTGAACGTCGAATACATGGTACTTCACCTTTATGGGACTAGGAAGATGCATCGTGTATTTGGCTACTAGTTGTGGGGTTGCCGGAGTGATAGAAACCTAAACCCCCTTTAGGAAACCAATGCACAAGGGAGTGTAGAATCCCGAAGTTTTAAGGCTGTGGTTAGATTTATCTTAATTACTTTCTTGTATTTGCGGATACTTACGAGGGGTATAATCACAAGTATGTATTAGTCCTAGTTGGACGGTGCATTAGCATAGGTTGACCCACACAACTCCTATCGAACCAATAAATATAAAGCAACCTTATGAAGCGAAAGCACATGACGAAATTCCCACGTGTCCTCGAGAATGTTTGGTAATCATAAGTAGAACAACTGACTTGTCGTTTTCTCTCAAAAGGATTGGGCCACTCGCTGCAATTATATGTACTGTCTTCTATTTACTCGCACTTTATTTATCTACTATATCAAAATCCTCCAACACCCCGTTTGCTGGTGTTTACAATGAATCCTCTATCCAACCTGCTTGACAACACCTTCCGCTCCTCGTTAGATTTGACGCTCTTATTTAACGAAAGTACTACGGTACACCCACTATTCTTGTGGGTCATCACTCGTCAACTGCCCACACGCTCCTATATATAGCCCGCATTAGTTTAGACAATATTGTAATGAGCTTTCTGTCCAAAACCAGATACTTGCCTTCGAATCAGTTATTATGCCATTACTTTCTTTGTCATAAAAATTCTATATCATCTAAGTATTTTATTTTCTTTCCCTTGTTCATTTAATACCTTTCAAGTCGTTGCATTATTTGATGTTCAAGTTTCCTGGTGGTATAGTTCCTTCTCAACTAGTCTCATCTAGATTCGGCAAAAGGGAAAATATAGTATGTGGCATTTCTGCATATGTGTGGTTGTTTCACCGGTACCGCGGTGGTTTGCTACCAAGAAGTACATAAAACCGCAAGTTTAGTACATCAACTTATCGAGAATGTGCGTTTTGGTCACCAAGTAGCGAAACACGAAAAGAAAGTCACAAAATTTCCACGTGCGCGTGTTTTGGTCATTCTGCATAGGTGCACTACAAGGAAAATGGTCATATCTGAATGCGTACCAGTGGGGGGACCATGGTTCCACGCCGGGGTAGCGTTGGGCCGATTTTTTACTATATATCTTGTAACGCTGCCAGTAGTACCCCCGGTACCACTGGCGTGGAAGTAAGCCCCAAGCCAGTGGAAACTTATTTTTTAGCCTCATGTGGCTCCACTGCTTCTCGCGTTTTTTGTACTCCACACTAGTAATACATTTTGTAGTACTGGTGCGCGAGACTTGTGACAGACTTGTGAGCAAGGGCTGGAACTCCGACAGACTTGTGAGCGAGGGCTGCCTCACCAGACTTCATACTCCCTCTGCTCGCAAGAACTTGAGACCATTGAACATTTACTTGTGCAATGCCCCTATGCGCGAGAAGCTAGGTTCTACTGCTTGAGCTGGGTGGGGCTTCAACCTTCGGTACCTCCACAACATATCTTGCTGCTTGATTGGTGGCTTGGGTGGCAACGGACCGTCCTAACCAAACTCAGAGCTGGATTGAACTCCTTCTGCCTTTCTGGGTTAAGGATTATATAGCTAGAACACAACGATAGAGTTTTCAAAAGGAAGCTTCAAACACCAACATGTCTAGCAAAAAGGATCAAGAAGGTTTGGCTTGAATGGAGAAAGGCAAGCAGAGATAGACTAGAGAGAGTAGTTATCTTAAGTAAGGGGTGGAGTGGGTTCGTCATCTGGCGACCGAGCTGTGGCATCGATGAATTCTTGTAAAAAAACTCTCCTTTTTTTTTGAATTTTCAGTACATATAACCAAACATCACCGAGCTGCAAGCCGCCTCATTAAAAACCTTCCAGTCCCCTTAGATACCCTGGTAAGAAAAAGAGTGCGTAAAAAACTTACAACCTCTCACAGTTCGAACGCAGTTACATCATTAATTATATCAGGAACAATAAAGCTAGGCGGATCACCCTCCCAAACAAAAGAACTATCGGAATCATAGGCATGTCTAGCTAAAGTATGTGCCACCCGATTTGCTTCCCTATTACAGTGTTGTACTTTGGTGACTCGAGACATTGACATTATCATAAAGCAATAAGATATGATAGCTCAATAAAGGCTCAAAATCTCCATATGACCGTTAACCGCTTGGGAAATTTTCAAAGAATTTGTTTCAATAGTCACCGAAGAAGGGCCAAGATGTTGTAGAAGGGCGAGGCCGTGTTGGAGTGATGTGCTTCAGCTGTTGCAACATCCAAAACGTTAGCGAGTGGCCAGTAACCCCCTGCAACCACTGCGCCTTTATCATTTCGAAGAACACTCCCCGCAACACCCGAACCGTTCAGAAAAAAGGCAGTGTCGGTGTTGAGCTTGTACGAATTCGGTGAGGGCTTCGACCACCCCACCGCCCGGAGCTCTTTTTCAGGGCCAGAGCAGTGAGAGCAGACTCAGCAGGTGTGGCCACTTTCTCTCCATTCACCGCCAGCCGATGCTGCCACCGAATAACCACGCCCCAACTACAAAGCCTCCTTGAAGCCAATTTTACCCAAAATAGGGATAATAGGATCATCACTTCTCAGCAGATTTTCAAATACCACAGTTCCTGATCTATCCGATGGAAGCACGATATCAATAATGGGGAGTAGACCGATCGAATCCCAAACGTTCCGTTCACGTTTACATAGAAACAATATGTGCTTGATGTCTTTAGGGTCTTGCATGCAAATAGGACATTGAGGAGATATCTTTATGTGATGATCAGCCAAAATTGCCGATCCAGGGATAATACCGTGCAAAGATTTCCAAGCGAAAATCTTAACCTTTGCTGGTACCATGAGTTTCCACAAAATATTCCATACAGGATTACCTTGAGAGGAACCCACACCATCCATACGGTATGACTTCTGTCCAAACGAGTGAGACCACTGGGCATAGTATACCGATCTGACCGTATAGATGTGTTTTTTTGACAGATGCCAGGCCACAAAATCTTCATTCATGTGTCCACTCAGGGGATTAAAACTGTCTATCAAAATATCTTCGTCACAAGAATTTGTGTGCGGATCAATCATCTCCCAAACATGACGAAGAAGACAATGACCCCTGGGAGTAATTTCCTTCCTCGAAGGACTGCTAGGGACCCATGGGTCGTTCCAAATATTGATTAGCTCGCCTGTACCCACTCTCCAAATATGTCCTCTCTTGAAGGTACTCAGGGAAACAACGATACTTTGCCAGGAATATGATGAGCCATTCTTTTGGCCAGCATTCAGAATTGAACCATTTGGATAGTATTTCGATCTCAGAACTCTCGCACACAATGAGTCGGGATTAGATAATAACATCCAGAGTTTTTACTAACATGGCCAAATTAAACGAGTGTAGGTCACGGAAACCCATACCTCCCATCTTTTTTAGGAACGCACATACGCCACCAAGCCATCCAATGCACCCGGCGTTTCTCGTTAGTATCACCCCACCAAAATCTTGACATAGCATCGGTCATCTCCTTATAAATCTTCTTAGGAATATGAAACACACCCACCGCATAAACATAATCGATTGAATAACCGCTTTTAATAATACCTCCTTCCCCCTAGGGATAATAACTTCTCATTCCAATTTGAGAGTCTTTTAATAATTCTCTCCAAAAGATGCATGAAACTATCGCTTCTGTCTAAGCCAACCATAGAGGGAAGACCTAGATACTTGTCATTGAGGGCTTCCGTCATGATATTCAGCTCCATACAGATTTGAGCTTTTCTCTCCACATGCACATTAGGACTAAAGAAAATACTAAAATTTGCTTCACTAAGCAATTGTCCCGAACTAGCACAGTATTGGTCAAGCACCTTGTCTCAATGAGGTTGCATTAGTCATATCTGCTTTTATAAGGATTAAGGAATCATCAGCGAAAAGTAAATGAGATATTGAGGGTGCATTTTTGCAAAATTTAACACCTTCGATGCCACGAACCTCCTCTTTATGAGCCAGTAAACTTGATAACCCCACTGCACAGATAAGGAATATGTAGGGGGATAAAGGGTCTCCCTGCCGGAGACCCCTACTTGGGATAAACCCCTCTGTCTCTTGACTGTTGAAACGAATCTTGTAATACACTGATCGAACACAAGCCATATATTAGAAGATCGACCACGGCTGAGCCAAAACCACTCCGAAGAAGCATACCTTCCAAAAAATTCCACTCCACGCGGTTGTACGGTTTATGGATGTCCAGATTGACCGCACAATAGCCCCACTTTTCTTTCTTTTTATTCTTGATCATATGTAGACTCTCATACGCGAGCATGGTGTTATCCGAAATTATCCGACCAGGGACAAAAGCACTTTGGACCCGTGAAATAATATCATCAAGGACATGTTAATAAGGATCTATCTTAATATATAGATACACATATCTCCTGTGTTTTTTTTTAAAAAGGTCAGAGCGAGGCAGAATCCACTAAGCTGTCCATAGTTGACCTTTGTGGTACAAAGATGGGCTAGAATCGTGGGACACGCCTGCTGTGCATAGGATAGGAGGGATGGCAGAATGGTTTGCGTCCGTGATTTCTGTGAGGGCATTACACATAGGGAAAGTAATCCACGTATCTCTCTTGATTTTAGGAATGTGATTGTGGGCTTGGAAAATCGCGGGACACGGTGTGGAGGTTGGCAGAGTTTTTGTCCACCTGTCAAAATTGCTACACGGGCTTTTCTGATAGTTAGCTTCTGTCGGGACGGTCAGATCTAATAACATGGGCATGATCGTGATGCTGTAATCGGTGAGATAATAGCATAAAACTATCACTTTTGGCGTCCATTTTCGAATTACTACCACTTTATATTTCAATCGCAGAAAACTACCAGATTTTTCCGAGACGTTTCCTAAAAACCACTAAGCCATGTGTAACAACAAATTGACACTAAAACTAACACCATCGACCCACAATTTTGATGACATGTACAAACAGAAAGTATGTCGACACATCGTAGTAGTTTTCATAGACGAGGGTGCCATGAGACTACGGTAGAGACGTGGGGTAACGGGATCGCGTGGTGGACGGTGAACACAGGATTTACCCAGGTTCGGTACGTCGCGACAGTACGACGTGCCTACTCCTGCACTTCTCACTAATCAGGACTAAAGCCTGTAAACAGGGTTACAATGTGAGGTTTAGATCTAAGCTACTCGACGAGGATGAGCTTCTCGGTGAGTTGGCGTAGAGCTTCTCTGTTCTTCGTTATCTAATCTATCACCCGCCCGGCTTTATATAATAGCCGGATTAGGGCTTACAGAATAGGAAACCTAGAAGACTACAGTAACTTGTAACTTGGAAATCAAGGAATCCGTCTTCTCCTCCAAGCCAGATCACGTGGGCCGTGATCCGGGTTCTTCTAGAATCCGGCTTCTGTGCGTCGGATTACTGGGCCACCCAATGGACCTAAGCCCACTACCACTTAGGCCACCCTGGTAATCCGGCACTTTGTCTACCATCTACTATACCCCTATTTGGTATATATCCGACAGTAGCCCCCAAGAAGAATTAAAACTCTGATTCTCCGTCTTTCGCCAAATATACTTTGTCCGAGAAATATTGATTTAGCAGCCTTGATTCTTCTTATTCTCCTTTTTGAAAGAGATGGGGACATGAAACTCGGAATCCTGAAAATCCGGCTTTTCTCTCGCGATACTTCGCGGAAAAGGAACTCCTTACGTCAGCGCCTGAGTCATGCTGACGCAGGGGACGTTTGGGTTTCACGCGGGAAACCCTGTAACGTATCTCTGACAGATTCTCACGGGAAACGAGGAGATAGCCATCATTTCCCTCTCGTTTCATTTCCCGGATTTTCCGGAGAGTGACACGCGTTGAGCATCCAACGGTCAAAATAGCCGTTGGCACGTATCTTGACAGATTTCTGGCTATAAATAGCCGTCCTCGTCCTCATCGAAAACCTTCCGCACTCTCACTGCCCACGCCATTGACGCGCACGAGTTCTCGAGCGAAGCACTGTCCCGAGCGCACCTCACACCCAAGCACACCGGAAACGCAACGCGCCGCTACGAAATGGCAACCTCGCCGTCCTCCCCCACTCGCTCCACCATCGACGAGCTTATCGATGACCTAGATCCACAACTAGGGTCACCAAAGCACGCCGGCGACGAGCCGGAGAAAACCGCGGCCTCCGCGGCGGGCGGAGAAGATCTTTCCGCCGCTGCGGACGTTGCGGGCTCGAGCTCCGCACCCTCTCCGCCGTTTGCCCCTGAAACGGCGGAGGAGAAGATCCCGCCTCATGTCAGCGAACACGACACTACCGGAGTTAACGAAGAAGCAGAATTTGTCGGCAATTGGAGTCCGAGTAATTCTTCTCTCCTCCTCCTTCGTCGAATGTCAAAGGAGGGATTAATAGTTAAAGGCAAATGGCGGAAAGACGGAGAACGCGTCCTCCTTACCTCTCACATCGCGAGAGGTATGGGTTTACCTCCTTCTGCCTTTTTCGTAGACATCCTTAACCATTATGGCGTTCAACCGCACAACCTTTCTCCGAACTCCATCCTTTATCTAGCTAGTTTCCAAGCTCTTTTTGAAGGGTACCTCGGAATAGCTCCTAGTCTAGATTTTTGGGAATATTGTTTTGAGGTAAAACATAACATCACAGAAGGCATTTCTCCTATCTGTGGAACTATATCTTTCACCCTTCGAAAGTTTAGAGAGGACTGGTTTCCGAAGATACAAATGCCAGAACCTACCCAATCCTGGCTGGGTTCTTTCTTTTATCATCAGGACATCCCATTCCCCGGCAAAGAAATCGGGGTTCCTCCATTTGTTAATTCCGCTGCCATCCCTCGAGAGAGTTGGTCAGTTGAAGCAGTTGAGACATTGCCGGAAAATCTAATGAGGATAAAACGTC
This sequence comes from Alopecurus myosuroides, assembly GCA_028641055.1. Taxonomy (NCBI): domain Eukaryota; kingdom Viridiplantae; phylum Streptophyta; class Magnoliopsida; order Poales; family Poaceae; genus Alopecurus; species Alopecurus myosuroides. Next base: position 33,249,579 of record CM054061.1, read on the forward strand.
GTATCGCCAAGCTTACTTCTTCCAAGCCTTCTTTAATGGGAAGGACACTGTTTTATGCTGGTTTGGACGCCGTGTTCAACCCCTTTCCTTTCGTTCCCGGCTTCTTTGCGAATACGAAGGGCCAGAAGATAGCATGAGGGGAACAGATAAAGCCTATACCAAGAATGATTTTAAAAACCGGCTTCACCAGCTGGTCGCCACCAGCAATCAAATCGAAGAAAACCTAGCCATTTATCACGTGGAGAATCTGGTTCCTAAGGTATTTATACTTTCCTTGTTTCCGAGTTTTCCTCAGATTAACTTCTTTCTCCGCTTTTTAACATATTGTTAATTCTTTCCTAGTTCGACGAACTCGGAGGAGATGATCTTGCTTCCGACATCGAACTCAGCGAATTACATGCTAGATTTTACAACGATCGGAAGCGCAAAAGGCAGGTGACCTTCGGGGAAACGGTGACTGTTGACGGAATTCCCATCACCACATCCAGGTATTTTACTGAACTTTCATTAGTTATCACTCTCCTTTGGTTCTTCGAGATTTTTACTTCTCGGATATCCTCCTTTCAGCCTTGCTCCGACTCCTCTGAAGACGAAGAAGTTGAAGAAACATAAAGTTGCTATCAAAGAAGAATCTTCTTCTGCGACCATGGGCATGAGGGGAAAAACGGAAACACAGATGGGTGGAAATCCTCGGTCTTCTGTTGGAAACGAACCCATTCCCTATCTGGACAGCGATATCCGGATAAAAGAAGAACCATTCGACGACCTCGGATATATTCATCCAGAGGCTAAAAAATTCTTTACTCCTGCCCCTCTAATTCGCCCTTGGCCACAAGGCGGATTGGTTGTTCGCAATGATATCGTATTTTCACCTCGTCAGGTCATACAAGATGGCCTTCATCACGTTGGGATTCTTTTCTCGGATTATGCAAAAGAATTCAACGAGACCTTGTCAAACTTGCGAGAAATGAGCCAGATATTATCTCTAGCCCCCAAGCATTAAGTTGAAAACCTGATTTCTTCTTAATGTTTCTTACTATGCTTGTTCATACTTAAGCATTTGTTTTTCATTTCCGAGTTTCAGCATTCTGCCGATGCTATAAACTTAGAAGTTTTTAACAAGCTTAATATCAAGAATAAAGAAGTGAGAACTCTTCAATCTATTATTGAGTTAAAAAACAACGAGCTGGCATCATCTCAGCTACAGCTATCGGAAGCAACAGGTATTTACTCTATGCAGCTTTTCTCTGGAAGATGTTTGCCGAATTTTTGTAAACTCGGAATATTTTCTTGCCCTCCAGCCGCTTTAGCTAAAGCCAAAGAATTAGCCGAGGACGCCATCAATGCCTCTCGGCTCCGGGAGGAAAACTCGAACCTTCGAAAGGAGCTTTTGAAAGTTCAAAAAGACCTGGAAGCGAGTAATCTGGCCCTTGGGATTGCTCGATCCAAGGCTTCTTTGCAGGCGGCAGAAGATAAGTCTATTATCGATGATTTGGAAAGTATGTTATTCCCGCGTATGAAAGAAGGCACCGAGATAGACAAGGTTCTTGGTAAGCTAACTCCTTTTACCAATATCTTCATGTCTTATTTCCTGCATTTTTTCACCTAACCTTTGCTTTTTTCGAAAAAACAGGAAATTTTCCAGGAATTTCTCGGACTGAAAAAATCCGAGCTTTTGGGGAGGTATGGAACGCAATCAGAAATGCAGGAATGCAGCTGATTAACAAATTCCTTCCCACAAGTACTATAGAATTCTCGGAAGTTTACAAACTTCCGGGTGCCATCAAGGAGGTTGCGGAGTCGAAAGAATTCATCCTACGCTCTGCTGCACGAGGTGGTGCGCGCATGGCACTCGGCCTTATGCGTCTACATTACCCTGATGCAAAATCTTGGTGCGTAGCATCCGGTGTCCCTCAAGGATATACAGAAGCGCAACGGAATACGATCTTTGATGAAATCAAAGGGTACGCCACTAAGATTGCCTCTATGGTCAATATTTCCATCACCTATCCAGAAGAAGAAGTGCCTGCAGCCCCCGAGGACGATAGCAATGATGAAGACTCGGACGCTTGAAGGAGTGCACTTGACCTGGATGGTGGATTTGTATAGGAGCATTTATTTTTACAATGTAATTCATATTGTAATGTTTCTATTCCGTTTGTCGAAACAAGAACTCCGCCTTTTGCAGCTTTGAATTATGAAATTCCTTGCAAGGTTTTCGGGTTTGACTATTCCTTTATCTTCTAAGTTCTCTGGCATATGCGTTTTAACTGTCCTTTAGTTTTTGAAAAAATGACTTAATAGTATTATGAAGCATCATGTTGAGTAACTGGATATAACCCGTCAGTTTCAACTCAAAAACATGGATCATACTAAAGACATTTTTACGAACTAGCTTTAGTGACCCAACGCACGACCAATCAGATGATGCTTTAGAGAAAGGTAAGGAATTTTTTGAAACTTGGGCACGCAGGCACAATCCGAGTTTCCTTTAGCCGTTAGCAGGCTGAATCATTCAGCTTTTAAACACCGAGCACGCAGGCACAATTCGGGTTAACATTGAGTATTTTGTAAGATCATTGGGAAATAGATAAGGTGGAATCATGTTTTGTACTATAATGAATTTGTAAAAACATGGATATCAAAATTCCGACAACTTTATTTCATGATCTCAAAAGATGTTTACATAGAGATTGAACTAAGTATAGAAGGGACGTAACTGCTGGATGCTCCAAGGCCTTTTTGTCTCTCCTAGCTCATCATCTATCTTTCTCTTTCTTTTGCGATTCGGCTTATCTGGATCATCTTCCGTATCTCGAATATCGACAAGATAATACGATACATTCTTCATGGCTTTACTTATGACGAATGGTCCTTCCCAAACTGGGGCTAATTTGTGCTTCCTTTGCTGCACCAGCCTCAGCACTAGGTCACCTTCTTTAAAAGAGCGATGCCTGATTTTCCGACTATGGTAACGTCGCAAGCCTTGCTGGTAAATGGCGGATCTTTGAAGCACAAGCTCTCGCTCCTCTTCTAAGAGATCGACGGCGTCCTGTCGTGCTTCTTCGGTATCTGAGTCGTCGAAATCCTGCACTCTTGGACTGTCATGGATCATGTCCGTTGGAAGAATAGCTTCCGCACCGTAAACTAGGAAAAACGGGGTTTGCCCAGTTGACCTATTTGGCGTCGTTCGAATGCTCCAAAGCACGGAAGGTAATTCCTCTACCCATGCCCCAGCTGCTCTATGAAGAGGAGATTCGAGTCTTGGGCGTATTCCTTGCATGATTGAGCTATTCATTCTTTCAACCTGCCCATTGGATTGCGGGTGCGCCACAGATGCAAGATCTAGGCGGATTCCCGTTTGTTGGCAATATTTTGCCAACTCTCCAATGGAGAAATTTGTCCCGTTGTCGGTTATTATGCTGTGTGGGACGCCATACCTCATTACTAAGTCGATGATGAAATTTCTGGCAGTTGCACCATCCAGCTTTTTGATGGGTTTAGCCTCCACCCATTTGGTATACTTATCTACTGCTACGAGTAGATGTGTAAGTCCGCCTCTTGCAGTTTTGAACGGTCCCATCATATCTAGCCCCCAGACCGCAAACGGCCATGTGATGGGGATAGTTTTGAGTGCTTGGGCCGGCAAATTGGTCTGCTTGGCATAATATTGACATCCTGCACACGTATTAACTATGTGCTCGGCATCTGTCTTGGCTGTTAGCCAGAAAAACCCAGCGCGGAAAGCTTTTTTGACTATGCTTTTTGATTGAGCATGATGTCCGCAATCGCCGGCATGAATTTCTTCCAGTATTTCTCTTCCTTCTTCTGGTGAGATGCACCGCTGAAAGATTCCAGAAGTGCTGCGTTTATACAAGCAGTCGTCAATTACCACGTATCCTTTGCATCGACGCTGTATTTGTCTTTGCAAGACTTCGTCTGCTCCTTCCGGGTACTTCTGATTGACTAAGAAGTTTAAGTATGGAATTGTCCAGTCCGGTTTAACGAGCATGATTTCAATTGATTCAGATGCCAGAGGATAATCAACATCTCCACCTTTTATGGATGGCTCATACAAGTGTTGGACGAATACTCCGGGTGGTAGGGTTTTTACCCTCTTTGATCCCATGCGGGCTAGTGCATCTGTGTTCCAATTTTCCTCCCTTTTGATGTGAAGGACCTCGAATCCAAAGAAACAAATGGCGAACTCGTCTACCGTTCTCCGATATTCGGCCATTATAGGGCTTTTGGCGTCCCAGGTTTGGTTGAGCTGAGTGCTGTACCAAATCCGAGTCTCCGTAGCACAAGATGCACTTTACTCCTATTTCTTTTGCAATATGCAAGCCATGAAGCAGAGCTTCGTATTCTGCCACGTTATTACTGGCGTTGAAGTGTATTTGTAATAAGTACTCCATTGTGTCTCCCTTAGGGGTTTTTAAGACTACGCCAGCTCCAGCTCCTTCCTTCATCTTAGATCCGTCAAAGTGCATGATCCAATACTCGGACTCCGGCATCGGTGTTTTTTCCATTGCTTCTGTCCAGTCGGCGACAAAATCTGCCAAAACCTGGGATTTTATTGCCATCCTTGGCTGATACTTAATGTCGAAGGCTGCCAGCTCGATGCCCCATTTGGCTACTCGGCCGGTTGACTCCGCATTGTTTATGATATCCCCTAGTGGTGCTTTACATACCACTGTTATGGAATTCCCTTGGAAGTAATGACGCAGTTTTCTAGATGCGAAAAATACACCATATGCCAGTTTCTGATAGTGTGGGTACCTTTGTTTGGACTCGGAGAAAACTTCGCTTATGTAATATACCGGATGTTGGTCTGGTACGCTTTGTTCTTCCTTTGTCCGTTCCACAACGATTACCGCACTAATAACCCGATTTGTCGCCGTAAGGTACAGTAACATGGGTTCTTCGTCTTTTGGAGATGCCAAAATCGGAGCTTTCATCAAAGTTTCCTTCAACTGGGTTAACACCGTATCGGCCTCCTCTGTCCATTCGAATTTGTCGGATTTCTTCAGCAGCTTGTAGAGTGGTAAGGCTTTATCCCCCAGCCGACTAATAAATCTGCTGACGGCTGCGGCAGAACCCGTCAATCTTTGGACATCTTTGACGCACGTAGGTTTTGAGATGTTCAAGATTGCCTTGATCTTTTCCGGGTTAACTTCTATTCCTCTGTGAGAAACGATGAAACCCAGAAGTTTTCCTGAGGGAACCCCGAATACGCACTTAGATGGATTCAACTTCATCTTGTAAGTGCGTAAATTTTCGAAAGTTTCTCGCAAATCCTCAAGGAGTGTATCTTTTTTCCTTGGTTACGACAGCAATATCGTCCACGTAAAGATGGACGTTTTTGCCAATCTGACTATGCAAACAACGCTGCATGCAACGCTGGTAGGTTGCACCTGCGTTCATCAGGCCAAACGGCATGGTTACGTAATAGTACGTCCCGTACGGGGTTATGAAAGAAGTCTTGATTTGATCTTCCTTTTTCATGCGTATTTGGTGGTACCCGGAGTATGCATCCAAAAAGCATAAAAGCTCGGAGCCTGCAGTGGCGTCTATTATTTGATCGATTCGCGGTAACGCGAACCTATCTTTCGGACACAACTTGTTCAAGCCTGTGTAATCTATACACATTCTAAGAGCAGTAGTGTCTTTCTTCGGTACTAATACCGGATTTGCGGACCAGTCAGTGTGGATTACTTCCTTGATGAAATCCGCTGCTAAAAGCCGGATAATTTCCTTGCCAATAGCCTTCCGTCTTCTTCCGTCAAATCGACGGAGACCTTGTTTGACGGGTTTTGATCCTGGAATAACCTTGAGTTGGTGCTCAGCAAGTTCCCTGGGTACACCTGGCATGTCAGCTGGACACCAGGCAAAAATATCCCAGTTCTCATGGAGGAACTTGATGAGCTCGCCTTCCTATTCATCGGTCATCCCAGTCCCTACGACGACAAATTTTGTCGGATCTTTGGGATCTAGGATTACCTGTCTTGTATTCTCGGACGCCTTGAAGCTGTCTGTCGGCTTCCGGGTTTCTTTTCCTGCCGACATTTCTGTCGGCGATACCTCCTTGGCTAATTCCTTCAGTTCTTCCTTTGCTATAACTCTCTGAGCGCAAAGGGCATTTTCTTTCTCCAACTCGTTTGCCAGCTTGAAATCACCGGCTATGGTGATTACTCCTCCTTTGGGTCATGGCATCTTCAGCTTGTTATAGATATAACAACATCTTGCCATGAATTTGGCGAAAGCTGGACGTCCGAGTATTGCGTGATACACGCTTTCGAACGGCACTACTTCGAAAGATACTTTTTCCCGCCGGAAGTGATCTTTATCTCCGAAGGTGACATCTAGGGAAATTTCTCCTAGGGACCGTGCTTGTCTGCCAGGGACAATGCCATGGAAGCGTATGTTGCTGTAGTTGAGCTGGGACTCGGAAATCTTCAGATGCTTCAGTGTATCCAGGTACATTATATTAATGCTGGATCCTCCATCCATCAGCACCCTTCTTAGCCTAGTGTTTTGGACAATAGGGCTTACAACAAGAGCTTGTGTGCCGGGTTCAGGGATATTTCCGGGATGATCAGACTGATCCCAGATTATTGGTGTGTTGGAGTACTTCAAGAATTTCGGGGTTGCCGAAACAACCGCGTTTATTTCTCGAAGTGTTCTTTTGGGCACCTTTGCGGACGGAGTTGCTAGGAAAGTTAGCATTGCTTCTCCATCAACTCTCAGAAATTTGGGTTCGCCTTTTCGCTGTTGTTCCTGGATTTTTTCGTCAGTGTCCGATTCACTGTCTTCTTTGCCAGCTTCTGGCTTTTGTTTGGCGGGTTTCCTCTTGGAACCCTTCCCCTTACTTTCGGATCCTGCACTGCCTTTCATGTGCTTATTCAGCCGGCATTGCGCGTTTGTATGGGTGGGTTTCCCAAATTGCGAGTGGTGGACACAGGGTTCCGACTTAATCCTCTCCCACTCTTCAGGAGTGTAATTGATTGGATCTGGGCTGCGTCCTTTCCACTTGTTCCCCTTTTCTCCTCCAAAGGCTATGTTGACCTCTTTGGGTTTTGTCGTTGTTTCTGGAGTTCCTTTTTTGTCAGAACGAGGGGTTTTCTTGGCGAGTATCAGTGATTCGATATTGCCTCCTCTTGCTCTGATGTCGTCTTCGGCTGCGGCGTGCTCATTGGCGGTTGTAAGCATAGATCCGAGATCTTTGTGCTGTTTGGAACCAACCATGAACGGTACGAGTCCGGGTTTTAGGCCATTGACGAAAGCATGCATTGCTTGTACGTCAGTTACTCCAGAGCAACTATTCTTCATTGCCGTCCATCTGGAGATGAAATCCACGTATGGTTCATCCTCAAATTGGGTGCAACGGTTTAGCTGGTTAATGCTGTTCGGGCGTTTGTACGTTCCCCGAAAATGCTGAGTGAATACTCTAGCCATATCATCCCAGCTATCGACAGTTCTTGATGGTAATCCATTGATCCAATCTCTGGCTCCGTCCAGCAACATTAGGGGAAGAAAGTCGACAGCTTCCAGGTCTGTCCAATTGTTGATCTGGACGGCTGTATAGTAGTCTGAGAGCCAGGTATCCGGGTTTGTGCTGCCGGTGTATTTCTGGTACGTTGGACCGACCTTGGCAAAGCCAGAATGCAGGGTTATCCTTCGAATCCTATCACTAAAACACTTAGGACCAAATTATAGATCGTCCTTTTCTGCTCTATCAATGTGTGCAGAATATCTTCCGGCTGAATGGACAGAAGGGGATCTGCTCCTTTCTTTTCCATTGTTGCACGGACGCGCTTTTCCGGGATTATTTCTATCTCTTCCGTGGTCGCGCCCTTTTGGATTAGGCGGAGTTCTGCTCCTGTGCCTTTCTTTATCCTTAGGAGGTGTCCGGGATCTCTCACGTCTGTGAGGTATATCATATCTTCCGGCTTTCTCAGCTGGGTTTCTCGGAGGTGGCATTATTTTGCCGTCATTCCGGTGTTTGTCTTCCCGATCGTGGGGTTTATGTCCATCTTTCGGGAGATGGGATCCGGTCCTAGACGCTGCATCCCGGTTGTCGGGGTTTTTCTTGTCTTTTCTCGGATCCTCTTTTTTATCCTTTGAATTGTCTGAATCTCCGGGTTCTTCCGGTCCAGGTGCTCCAGCAGCACAAGTAGCTGTTTTGCATAGGGCGGAGTTATCGTGCAGCCTCCCTGATCGCTCCTGGCCCCGCTGTTGTTGTTGCAATGCTTTTCCTAAGAAAGCATACACCCCTTGAAGTTTTTCCCCGTTGGAGTACATATCGTTGTTGAGGATGGCGAACGCTGCTTCCGCGTTTTCTGCTGCGGTTTTGTATATTGGTTCGCCCCTGGCATCTTTGCCGTTTACCTGCTTTTGCCAAGATGGGTTATGGAACCTTTCTTTTGGCGGCAGTTCTTCCGGTCTTACGATTCCGGGTAACCTAGTAGGTTTTAACGCAGATCTATTCTTTCTCTCGTACTCCTCTATTTCTTCCTTCATGATTTTGATATCATGCTGGGTTTGTTGGAGATGTTGCCGAGATCTGAGTAGATGTTGCTGTTGCCTTTGGAAGGCTTGTCTCCTGGCTTCCAGCATCTCAGGGGGTTCATTTGGTCCCACTGGTGTTTGCAACAGCTCTTGTTCTTCCTGTTCCGTCATTGGCGGAGCAGGGATTTCTTTGGATTTCTTCTCCGCAGGCTTTGTTCTGCTAGCATCTCCTATTTCCAGGTTTTCATCAGCGAGATCGGCTGATTTTTTCTTCCGGATTTTGTATTAGAGTTTCTTAGCAGCACGGTGCTTTTTCTTGGAAGAGGGAGGTTTTTTGACAGGCTCATCTTCTGTCATCTCCTTGACATTGGGAAATACCGGAGAAGTTTCTCCGTCTTCTCTCTCTTCGTCTGGCGGAGGAGTTTTGGGGCTTTCCTGGCTGCCGGCATCCGTGACTTCAGCCGGTTTTTCCATTAGCACTTCGTGGAATCCCTCTTGAAGAGATTTTACCTTTCTTTCGAAGGCATCCTCATCTTCATCTTCGGAGTCGAATTTATCCGATCCGGTGTCCAACTCCAATCTCGCCTCAATGGCGGCTAGTACAGACTCGGCTTCCGAGTTCATCGTCATACTGACGGATGTCGGGTCTTCCGCTTGGATGACGGGTATCGGATCTTCCGTCTCTGTGACGGGTGTATTGTTGTCTGCCTCTTGCACGGGATTTCCGTCATCCGTGTTTTCGGCGACTTCAGATTGCACCATGCCGATAAAGTGTGTATCACTTTTTTGTCGGCGATCCGAGCAAAATCCGGCATCATAGTCGTCTTCGACTGGGTATAGGGCGGGTGGGAAATACTTCCTTCCACCGCAAAACCCCATTGCTTTTGCGGTTAGTCCGATAAAGATGTTAGCAGATCCAATCGGTAGCACGCAGGCACTTACCAGGTGGTTTTGCGCCGGTATGTAGGATCCGTTGTCGAGGAAGTGTCCGACGTCGTTGTCGAACTCCAGACTTCCGACAGTAATTAACCTTCCGATTCCGCCAAGTATCCCAGATCGGAACTTCACGCCTGACGTCGTTTGCCCCACGGTGGGCGCCAACTGTCGAGACATCGTAGTAGTTTTCATAGACGGGGGTGCCATGAGACTACTGTAGAGACGTGGGGTAACGGGATCGCGTGGTGGACGGTGAACACAGGATTACCCAGGTTCGGTACGTCGCGACAGTACGACGTGCCTACTCCTGCACTTCTCACTAATCAGGACTAAAGCCTGTAAACAGGGTTACAATGTGAGGTTTAGATCTAAGCTACTCGACGAGGATGAGCTTCTCGGTGAGTTGGCGTAGAGCTTCTCTGTTCTTCGTTATCTAATCTATCTCCCGTCCGGCTTTATATAATAGCCGGATTAGGGCTTACAGAATAGGAAACCTAGAAGACTATGGTAACTTGTCACTTGGAAATCAAGGAATCCGTCTTCTCCTCCAAGCCAGATCACGTGGGCCGTGATCCGGGTTCTTCTAGAATCCGGCTTCTGTGCGTCGGATTACTGGGCCGCCCAATGGACCTAAGCCCACTACCACTTAGGCCACCCTGGTAATCCGGCACTTTGTCTACCATCTACTATACCCCTATTTGGTATATATCCAACAAAGTAGGAGCCAGATGTCAGGCCAACTAAAAAAATGAAAGAAAAAGACAACCCGCACGGGAGGGCCTCCTCCTCTATCCTGCGCGGAGCCGCCCTCGCCGGAATCCGTGGGCATAGGGTGGGCGTGCGCGCGGTGGTGCTGGGGCGCGGCGACGGCCGGCCGAACCCGTGGCGCCCTCGATAAAGGGCTCCCCGCGAGGTCCCGAAACGCGGACGAGAGAGTGAGCACGGCGCCCGCGGTGGCGGTTGCGGCGTGGTTGGAGACGAGGTCGCCGAACCGCACAACGTAGGCGGTGACGGGGCAGGTGGCGTGGCCACTGGACAGCTAGACCTTGATGTTCTTTTGGTCGAAGAGATTCTCGTGGGCGCCACGACCAGGTCCTTCATCAGCTCCAGCGAGATTTTACAGAGGAAGTGCTGCTCCGGCAGCTCCACCCTCGACATGGGCAGCGCGGGCAGCAACCGGGCGTGGGCGCGCGGCAGCTTCCAGCGGGGGCGCAAAGGCGCAGGTGGGCATCAGCAAAGCGACAGACGCACATCGACAGCCGCGTTGGAGTGTCTCTGATGCAGGGGATGGGCGGGGGGAGCGCCGCCGACCGCGTGCATTGCAGGGATGCATGGATGGACGGGGAGCGCCGCCAGCCACGTGCCTGGCAGGGAGGATGGCGGGGCGGTGCCCCCGCCGGCTGGGCCACGGAAGGAGTCACATGCCTGCATGGCCCTCCTCGCGTGGAATTATCTTTTTTGATTGTTTTTCTTTTCTTTTCATAGATTCTATTTAGTAATTGGGCTGACATGTGGGCTCAGGTTTCGGTATCAAATCGCGATCAACTCAGGATTAGTGTTTTTTTTGCGAAATGCTCGGAAACATCTGTTAATTTTTTGCGATTGAAACGTAAAACGGTAGTTATTCGAAAAATTACGCCAAAAGTTTTAGTTGTATGCTATTATCTCGGTAATTGACCTGAGTTCTTCTCTAGGGTGCGCTCATCGAAGATTATGTTTGCTCTTTTAACAGTAATAGAGAAGTAGAGATAGATCGAAGACTAGTATAAATAATAAATAATATTTAAACGAGACAAACAACATATACAAACAATATTACTCTTGACCTCTTGTAATATTGACTCCAACTCAACTCATAATTTTTTTCCATTAGCGATCTGCCATTTTATTATACGTAATAGTAATACAGACCCCTATTTTGACTTAATGGGTGGGCAATTTGCCTGACATAGTTTTGTGGAGGGAAAACACGGTAAGCCGGGCCGAGTAAGGCAGCAGACGCATTCTGATGTGATGGACGGTTCACCTTTATCCTTGCAGGACCTAGGCACACAAAATTTCAATTGAATCTTGCTCTCATCTAGAGATGTTCCCACCGTTGTCGTGTTGGCACGATCATCTTGGTAGATCTTCCGGGTTTCTGGATGACCTATAGATTCAATATTCCTTTGTTGTCAATGCACAGTATATATACCTCGTACATATGGATAAATAGATTTATTTAAAGATAGTGAAATGGCTGCGATAATACAAACAATATGATTATCCAGCTATGATATGCTTACCCTGTCCACCAGCAACAAGGAACAAAAGTGCAATCACAAACACCACGTAGACCTCCTTCATTGTTAAGATTCTTTTATTTGTTGGACGAACTAGAACACGAAGGCAATGTCGCCACGATAACCTCTCGCCTCAGTATATATATATAGAGGAAGAGGATAGGCTAGGATCGTAATTAACTACGTGATCTATACACTAATTGATAAAAAAATATTAACGGCCACATTTCAAACATAAATGGCGGCAGATCTGCGATATGATATCTTCTGGTACGATGATTCATCCGCAATATTACGTGAGATATGTTGTTAGGAATGCTCTTAATAAGCACGATTTTTTTTCATCCAGGCGATCAGCATGTACTATTTTTTACAGGGATGATCAGCGGGTACTTAACCATACTAGAATCTACAATAGTTACCATATTAATCTGGCACAAGTAGCCGTACCACCGATATTATAGGACCCAACATTATATGGTGGGATATCGTATATTAACTAATGAGATGCTGTAAGCCGCATGGTATCATAGTATATCTTGTGCTCCCTAAATTAAATATGGCAGATAAGAAATTGCTTCTTAGTTTCCAAGCAATGAAATATGTTACTCCCTCCGTCCGCTTTTATATGAAACAATTTTTATCATTTCAATTTTTCACACACATATACATAGTAAAATGAGTGAATTTATGTCTAAAATAAGTCTAGATTCACTCATTTTAGAATGTTTGTGGCCGAAATTGAAATGCCTTTTAAAATTGAAATGAGGGAGTATTATACATCAGGCTTTCATGGCCAAGTCCTCTTGGGGCTTCAGTTATTATCTAGTGTGGTTAAGTACCCGCTGATCATCCGTTCACCACGTGTCTACTACGTTAAGTGTGGTCACGAGAAAAATCAGTATATCGGGATTCACCGGTCACCACGAGTTAATCTCTCCGAGCGCCCCGTTGCCCTGCTTTTCCCTATGTTGATAACCGATGTTGTCTTACAAATAAATGTCTTCAAGACCGGCTTAAATGAAAAAAATAATGTATATGAAAGTTTTCACTAGTGGAAACAGGGGCATTAGTCCCGGTTCGTAAGGGCTATTTGTCCCGGTTGTGCAACCGGGATGGGCCAACCGGGACAAATGGCCCTTCCCCATTGGTTCCGGGTGTGCCAGGACCCGGGGTGGTTAGGGATGGCCCACGTGGCAATGAAGGTGCCATTCTGGCAGGGCTATTCGTCCCGGTTCTTACCACGAACCGGGATGAATGCCCCTTCTGCCGCGGAAGAGTTTTTATTTCTTGTGTTTATTATTTTCCTTTTTTATGTTTTGCGATCCCCAGACCTCTCGGTGGCCCCTCCCCGGACCTCCCGGATCCCAGGAGAAGAGAGGAGCCCGGTGGCCCTTCCCCGGACATCCCGGATCCCACGAGAAGAGGGGAGCCCCGGTGGCCCCTCCCCGGACACCTCCTGGATCCCACGAGAAGAGAGGAGCCTCGGTGGCCCCTCCCCGGACCTCCGGATCCCACGAGTGACTAAGTAATGCATATATATAACAAAAGAAGGAACACTTATATTATAGAATCAAAGTATATCGAGCATATTACATGACCGATGGAATGAATTACAAAATCAAATTCAGTTCCAACCGGCGCTATAGTACTCTCCATTTACATGTAGGGCCTCCGCATCCTGAATTGCCCGTATGCGGTCCCTTGGTAGGAGACCGTCCCGGAGCCGTTCGATCTAATATAAAGAAGAGTGGTCAATATATATTAATGAAACTAAGTAACTAAAATAGATGGTAATAAGAAAAATTGAGGACTGGCGTACATGAAGGTGCTTTAAATCTCCGCCCTTGGGACATGTCATCTGACGAATGAACTCGCAGACGTAGTATCCACACAAGTGATTCCCATCTCCTTGTTGCAAGCACTTTACGAGAACATGGTTTCAATCAAAATAATAATCAACCAACCATGATAATGGTATCGAACACTAGAATCAAGGAGATGCGGGGATCTAGATAGTAGTACTTACTTGCACAATATCAAATGTAACCTCTGATTTCCATTCACCAGGAGACTTTTTTGTGAACCTCTTCCAAACGCTGCCCGAGAAAGAAAAATAATAAAAAGAGTTAGTAATTACTTGATATCCGAAAATGAAACAAAGTAGTCGGCATAGTGCCATATATAACGACGAAAATTAATAAAGAAATTACCGCTGGATCATTTCCTGCATATCTGCCCACATCGCTAGGGGTTTACATTTTGGGTCCATTACCATTACTTTTCCTTTGTCAACTTGGAAGATTAATAGAATATAGTGGAAGCAGCGCACGCAAAACTCATCAATTATACACTGAACATCGATTAAGGAAAACAGAATGTGTACAACACAGTAAGACTATCCCGTTAACCGCTTGGGAAATTTTCAAAGAATTTGTTTCAATAGTCACCGAAGAAGGGCCAAGATGTTCTAGAAGGGCGAGGCCGTGTTGGAGTGATGTGCTTCAGCTGTTGCAACATCCAAAACGTTAGCGAGTGGCCAGTAACCCCCTGCAACCACTGCGCCTTTATCATTTCGAATAACACTCCCCGCAGCACCCGAACCGTTCAGAAAAAACGCAGTGTCGGTGTTGAGCTTGTACGAATTCGGTGAAGGCTTCGACCACCCCACCACCCGGGGCTCTTTTTCACGGCCAGAGCAGTGAGAGCAGACTCAGCAGGTGTGGCCACTTTCTCTCCATTCACCGCCAGCCGACGCTGCCACCAAATATACCACGCCCCAACTACAAAGCCTCCTTGAAGCCAATTTTACCCAAAATAGGGATAATAGGACCATCACTTCTCAGCAGATTTTCAAATACCACAGTTCCTGATCTATGCGATGGAAGCACGATATCAATAATGGGGAGTAGACCGATCGAATCCCAAACGTTCCGCTCACGTTTACATAGAAACAATATGTGCTTGATGTCTTTAGGGTCTTGCATGCAAATAGGACATTGAGGAGATATTTTTATGTGATGATCAGCCAAAATTGCCGATCCAGGGATAATACCGTGCAACGCTTTCCAAGCGAAAATCTTAACCTTTGATGGTACCATGAGTTTCCACAAAATATTCCATACAGGATTACCTTGAGAGGAACCCACACCATCCATACGGTATGACTTCTGTCCAAACGAGTGAGACCACTGGGCATAGTATACCGATCTGACCGTATACATGTGTTTTTTTGACAGATTCCAGGTCACAAAGTCTTCATTCATGTGTCCACTCAGGGGATTAAAACTGTCTATCAAAATATCTTCGTCCCAAGAATTTGTGTGCGGATCAATCATCTCCCAAACATGACGAAGAAGACAATGACCCCTGGGAGTAATTTCCTTCCACGAAGGACTGCTAGGGACCCATGGGTCGTTCCAAATATTGATTAGCTCGCCTGTACCCACTCTCCAAATATGTCCTCTCTTGAAGGTACTCAGGGAAACAACAATACTTTGCCAGGAATATGATGAGCCATTCTTTTGGCCAGCATTCAGAATTGAACCATTTGGATAGTATTTCGATTTCAGAAATCTCGCACACAGTGAGTCGGGATTAGATAATAACCTCCAGATTTTTTTACTAACATGGCCAAATTAAACGAGTGTAGGTCACGGAAACCCATACCTCCCATCTTTTTTAGGAACGCACGTACGCCACCAAGCCATCCAATGCATCCGGCGTTTCTCGTTAGTATCACCCCACCAAAATCTTGACATAGCATCGGTCATCTCCTTATAAATCTTCTTAGGAATATGAAACACACCCACCGCATAAACGGGAGTCGATTGAATAACCGCTTTTAATAATACCTCCTTCCCCCTAGGGATAATAACTTCACATTCCAATTTGAGAGTCTTTTAATAATTCTCTCCAAAAGATGAATGAAACTATCGCTTCTGTCTAAGCCAACCATAGAGGGAAGACCTAGATACTTGTCATTGAGGACTTCCGTCATGATATTTAGCTCCATACATATTTGAGCTTTTCTCTCCACGTGCACATTAGGGCTAAAGAAAATACTACATTTTGCTTCACTAAGCAATTGTCCCGAACTAGCACAGTATTGGTCAAGCACCTTGTCTCAATGAGGTTGCATTAGTCATATCTGCTTTTATAAGGATTAAGGAATCATCAGCGAGAAGTAAATGAGATATTGATGGTGCATTTTTGCAAAATTTAACACCTTCGATGCCATGAACCTCCTCTTTATGAGCCAGTAAACTTGATAACCCCACTGCACAGATAAGGAATATGTAGGGGGATAAAGGGTCTCCCTGCCGGAGACCCCTACTTGGGGTAAACCCCTCTGTCTCTTTATTGTTGAAACGAATCTTGTAATACACTGATCGAACACAAGCCATATATTAGAAGATCGACCACGGCTGAGCCAAAATCACTCCGAAGAAGCATGCCTTCCGAAAAATTCCACTCCACGCGGTTGTACGGTTTATGGATGTCCAGTTTGACCGCACAATAGCCCCACTTTTCTTTCTTCTTATTCTTGATCATATGTAGACTCTCATACGCGAGCATGGTGTTATCCGAAATTATCCGACCAGGTACAAAAGCACTTTGGACCCGTGAAATAATATCATCAAGGACATGTTAATAAGGATCTATCTTAATATATAGATACACATATCTCCTGTGTGTTTTTTTTAAAAAAGGTCAGAGCGAGGCAGAATCCACTAAGCTGTCCATAGTTGACCTTTGGGGTACAAAGATGGGCTAGAATCGTGGGACACGCGTGCTGTGCATAGGATAGGAGGGATGGCAGAATGGTTTGCGTCCGTGATTTCTGCGAGGGCATTACACATAGGGAAAGTAATCCACGTATCTCTCTTGATTTTAGGAATGTGATTGTGGGCTTGGAAAATCGCGGGACACGGTGTGGAGGTTGGCAGAGTTTTTGTCCACCTGTCAAAATTGCTACACGTACTTTTCTGATAGTTAGCTTCTACCGGGACGGTCAGATCTAATAACATGGGCATGATCGTGATGCTGTAATCGGTGAGATAATAGAATAAAACTATCACTTTTGGCGTCCATTTTCGAATTACTACCACTTTATATTTCAATCGCAGAAAACTACAAGATTTTTCCGAGACGTTTCCTAAAAACCACTAAGCCATGTGTAACAACAAATTGACACTAAAACTAACACCATCGACCCACAATTTTGATGACATGTACAAACAGAAAGTAGGAGCCACATGTCAGGCCAACTAAAAAAATGAAAGAAAAAGACAACCCACACGGGAGGGCCTCCTCCTCTATCCTGCGCGGAGCCGCCCTCGCCGGAATCCGTGGGCATAGGGTGGGCGTGCGCGCGGCGGTGCTGGGGCACGGCGACGGCCGGCCGAACCCGTGGCGCCCTCGACAAAGGGCTCCCCGCGAGGTCCCGAAACGCGGACGAGAGAGTGAGCACGGCGCCCGCGGTGGCGGTTGCGGCGTGGTTGGAGACGAGGTCGCCGAACCGCACAACGTAGGCGGTGACGGGGCAGGTGGCATGGCCACTGGACAGCTAGCCCTTGATGTTCCTTTGGTCGTAGAGATTCTCGTGGGCGCCATGACCAGGTCCTTCATCAGCTCCAGCGAGATTTTACAGAGGAAGTGCTGCTCCGGCAGCTCCACCCTCGACATGGGCAGCGCGGGCAGCAACTAGGCGTGGGCGCGCGGCAGCTTCTAGCGGGGGCGCAAAGGCGCAGGTGGGCATCAGCAAAGCGACAGGCGCACATCGACAGCCGCGTTGGAGTGTCTCTGATGCAGGGATGGGCGGGGGGAGCGCCGCCGACCGCGTGCATTGCAGGGATGCATGGATGGACGGGGAGCGCCGCCAGCCGCGTGCCTGGCAGGGAGGATGGCGGGGCGGTGCCCCCGCCGGCTGGGCCACGGAAGGAGTCACATGCCTGCATGGCCCTCCTCGCGTGGAATTATCTTTTTTGATTGTTTTTCTTTTCTTTTCAGAGATTCTATTTAGTAATTGGGCTGACATGTGGGCTCAGGTTTCGGTATCAAATCGCGATCAACTCAGGATTAGTGTTTTTTTTGCGAAATGCTCGGAAACATCTGTTAATTTTTTGCGATTGAAACGTAAAACGGTAGTTATTCGAAAAATTACGCCAAAAGTTTTAGTTGTATGCTATTATCTCTGTAATTGACCTGAGTTCTTCTCTAGGGTGCGCTCATCGAAGATTATGTTTGCTCTTTTAACAGTAATAGAGAAGTAGAGATAGATCGAAGACTAGTATAAATAATAAAGAATATTTAAACGAGACAAACAACATATACAAACAATATTACTCTTGACCTCTTGTAATATTGAGTCCAACTCAACTCATAATTTTTTTCCATTAGCGATCTGCCATTTTATTATACGTAATAGTAATACAGACCCCTATTTTGACTTAATGGGTGGGCAATTTGCCTGACATAGTTTTGTGGAGGGGAAACACGGTAAGCCGGGCCGAGTAAGGCAGCAGACGCATTCTGATGTGATGGACGGTTCACCTTTATCCTTGCAGGACCTAGGCACACAAAATTTCAATTGAATCTTGCTCTCATCTAGAGATGTTCCCACCGTTGTCGTGTTGGCACGATCATCTTGGTAGATCTTCCGGGTTTCTGGACGACCTATAGATTCAATATTCCTTTGTTGTCAATGCACAGTATATATACCTCGTACATATGGATAAATAGATTTATTTAAAGATAGTGAAATGGCTGCGATAATACAAACAATATGATTATCCAGCTATGATATGCTTACCCTGTCCACCAGCAACAAGGAACAAAAGTGCAATCACAAACACCACGTAGACCTCCTTCATTGTTAAGATTCTTTTATTTGTTGGACGAACTAGAAGACGAAGGCAATGTCGCCACGATAACCTCTCGCCTCAGTATATATATATAGAGGAAGAGGATAGACTAGGATCGTAATTAACTACGTGATCTATACACTAATTGATAAAAAATATTAACGGCCACATTTCAAACATAAATGGCGGCAGATCTGCGATATGATATCTTCTGGTACGATGATTCATCCGCAATATTACGTGAGATATGTTGTTAGGAATGATCTTAATAAGCAGGATTTTTTTTCATCCAGGCGATCAGCATGTACTATTTTTTACGGGGATGATCAGCGGGTACTTAACCATACTAGAATCTACAATAGTTACCATATTAATCTGGCACAAGTAGCCGTACCACCGATATTATAGGACCCAACATTATATGGTGGGATATCGTATATTAACTAATGAGATGCTGTAAGCCGCATGGTATCATAGTATATCTTGTGCTCCCTAAAATTAAATATGGCAGATAAGAAATTGCTTCTTAGTTTCCAAGCAATGAAATATGTTACTCCCTCCGTCCGCTTTTATATGAAACAATTTTTATCATTTCAATTTTTCACACACATATACATAGTAAAATGAGTGAATTTATGTCTAAAATAAGTCTAGATTCACTCATTTTAGAATGTATGTGGCCGAAATTGAAATGCCTTATAAAAATGAAATAAGGGAGTATTATACATCAGGCTTTCATGGCCAAGTCCTCTTGGGGCTTCAGTTATTATCTAGTGTGGTTAAGTACCCGCTGATCATCCGTTCACCACGTGTCTACTACGTTAAGTGTGGTCACGAGAAAAATCAGTATATCGGGATTCACCGGTCACCACGAGTTAATCTCTCCGAGCGCCCCGTTGCCCTGCTTTTCCTTATGTTGATAACCGATTTTGTCTTACAAATAAATGTCTTCAAGACCGACTTAAATGAAAAAAATAATGTATATGAAAGTTTTCACTAGTGGAAACAGGGGCATTAGTCCCGGTTCGTAAGGGCTATTTGTCCCGGTTGTGCAACCGGGATGGGCCAGCCGGGACAAATGGCCCTCCCCCATTGGTTCCGGGTGTGCCAGGACCCGGGGTGGTTAGGGATGGCCCACGTGGCAGTGAAGGTGCCATTCTGGCAGGCCTATTCGTCCCGGTTCTTACCACGGACCGGGATGAATGCCCCTTCTGCCGCGGAAGAGTTTTTATTTTTTGTGTTTATTATTTTCCTTTTTATGTTTTGCGATCCCCAGACCTCTCGGTGGCCCCTCCCCGGACCTCCCGGATCCCAGGAGAAGAGAGGAGCCCGGTGGCCCTTCCCCGGACATCCCGGATCCCACGAGAAGAGGGGAGCCCCGGTGGCCCCTCCCCGGACACCTCCTGGATCCCACGAGAAGAGAGGAGCCTCGGTGGCCCCTCCCCGGACCTCCGGATCCCACGAGTGACTAAGTAGTGCATATATATAACAAAAGAAGGAACATTTATATTATAGAATCAAAGTATATCGAGCATATTACATGACCGATGGAATGAATTACAAAATCAAATTCAGTTCCAACCGGCGCTATAGTACTCTCCATTTACATGTATGGCCTCCGCATCCTGAATTGCTCGTATGCGGTCCCTTGGTAGAAGACCGTCCCGGAGCCGTTCGATCTAATATAAAGAAGAGTGGTCAATATATATTAATGAAACTAAGTAACTAAAATAGATGGTAATAAGAAAAATTGACGACTGGCGTACATGAAGGTGCTTTAAATCTCTGCCCTTGGGACAGGTCATCTGACGAATGAACTCGCAGACGTAGTATCTACACAAGTGATTCCCGTCTCCTTGTTGCAAGCACTTTACGAGAACATGGTTTCAATCAAAATAATAATCAACCAACCATGATAATGGTATCGAACACTAGAATCAAGGAGATGCGGGGATCTAGATAGTAGTACTTACTTGCACAATATCAAATGTAACCTCTGATTTCCATTCACCAGGAGACTTTTTTGTGAACCTCTTCCAAACGCTGCCCGAGAAAGAAAAATAATAAAAAGAGTTAGTAATTACTTGATATCCGAAAATGAAACAAAGTAGTCGGCATAGTGCCATATATAACGACGGAAATTAATAAAGAAATTACCGCTGGATCATTTCCTGCATGTCTGCCCACATCGCTAGGGGTTTACATTTTGGGTCCATTACCATTACTTTTCCTTTGTCAACTTAGAAGATTAGTAGAATATAGTGGAAGCTGCGCACGCAAAACTCATCAATTATACACTGAACATCGATTAAGGAAAACAGAATGTGTACAACACAGTAACACTACCCCGTTAACCGCTTGGGAAATTTTCAAAGAATTTGTTTCAATAGTCACCGAAGAAGGGCCAAGATGTTCTAGAAGGGCGAGGCCGTGTTGGAGTGATGTGCTTCAGCTGTTGCAACATCCAAAACGTTAGCGAGTGGCCAGTAACCCCCTGCAACCACTGCGCCTTTATCATTTCGAAGAACACTCCCCGCAGCACCCGAACCGTTCAGAAAAAAGGCAGTGTCGGTGTTGAGCTTGTACGAATTCGGTGAGGGCTTCGACCACCCCACCACCCGGGGCTCTTTTTCAGGGCCAGAGCAGTGAGAGCAGACTCAGCAGGTGTGGCCACTTTCTCTCCATTCACCGCCAGCCGACGCTGCCACCAAATATACCACGCCCCAACTACAAAGCCTCCTTGAAGCCAATTTTACCCAAAATAGGGATAATAGGACCATCACTTCTCAGCAGATTTTCAAATACCACAGTTCCTGATCTATGCGATGGAAGCACGATATCAATAATGGGGAGTAGACCGATCGAATCCCAAACGTTCCGCTCACGTTTACATAGAAACAATATGTGCTTGATGTCTTTAGGGTCTTGCATGCAAATAGGACATTGAGGAGATATTTTTATGTGATGATCAGCCAAAATTGCCGATCCAGGGATAATACCGTGCAACGCTTTCCAAGCGAAAATCTTAACCTTTGCTGGTACCATGAGTTTCCACAAAATATTCCATACAGGATTACCTTGAGAGGAACCCACACCATCCGTACGGTATGACTTCTGTCCAAACGAGTGAGACCACTGGGCATAGTATACCGATCTGACCGTATACATGTGTTTTTTGACAGATTCCAGGCCACAAAGTCTTCATTCATGTGTCCACTCAGGGGATTAAAACTGTCTATCAAAATATCTTCGACCCAAGAATTTGTGTGTGGATCAATCATCTCCCAAACATGACGAAGAAGACAATGACCCCTGGGAGTAATTTCCTTCCTCGAAGGACTGCTAGGGACCCATGGGTCGTTCCAAATATTGATTAGCTCGCCTTTACCCACTCTCCAAATATGTCCTCTCTTGAAGGTACTCAGGGAAACAACAATACTTTGCCAGGAATATGATGAGCCATTCTTTTGGCCAGCATTCAGAATTGAACCATTTGGATAGTATTTCGATTTCAGAACTCTCGCACACAGTGAGTCGGGATTAGATAATAACCTCCAGATTTTTTTACTAACATGGCCAAATTAAACGAGTGTAGGTCACGGAAACTCATACCTCCCATCTTTTTTAGGAACGCACGTACGCCACCAAGCCATCCAATGCATCCGGCGTTTCTCGTTAGTATCACCCCACCAAAATCTTGACATAGCATCGGTCATCTCCTTATAAATCTTCTTAGGAATATGAAACACACCCACCGCATAAACGGGAGTCGATTGAATAACCGCTTTTAATAATACCTCCTTCCCCCTAGGGATAATAACTTCACATTCCAATTTGAGAGTATTTTAATAATTCTCTCCAAAAGATGAATGAAACTATCGCTTCTGTCTAAGCCAACCATAGAGGGAAGACCTAGATACTTGTCATTGAGGGCTTCCGTCATGATATTCAGCTTCATACATATTTGAGCTTTTCTCTCCACGTGCACATTAGGACTAAAGAAAATACTACATTTTGCTTCACTAAGCAATTGTCCCGAACTAGCACAGTATTGGTCAAGCACCTTGTCTCAATGAGGTTGCATTAGTCATATCTGCTTTTATAAGGATTAAGGAATCATCAGCGAAAAGTAAATGAGATATTGATGGTGCTTTTTTGCAAAATTTAACACCTTCGATGCCACGAACCTCCTCTTTATGAGCCAGTAAACTTGATAATCCCACTGCACAGATAAGGAATATGTAGGGGGATAAAGGGTCTCCCTGCCGGAGACCCCTACTTGGGGTAAACCCCTCTGTCTCTTGACTGTTGAAACGAATCTTGTAATACACTGATTGAACACAAGCCATATATTAGAAGATCGACCACGGCTGAGCCAAAACCCCTCCGAAGAAGCATACCTTCCAAAAAATTCCACTCCACGCGGTTGTACGGTTTATGGATGTCCAGTTTGACCGCACAATAGCCCCACTTTCCTTTCTTCTTATTCTTGATCATATGTAGACTCTCATTCGCGAGCATGATGTTATCCGGAATTATCCGACCAGGGACAAAAGCACTTTGGACCCGTGAAATAGTATCATCAAGAACATGTTAATAAGGATCTATCTTAATATATAGATACACATATCTCCTGTGTGTTTTTTAAAAAACAAGGTCAGAGCGAGGCAGAATCCACTAAGCTGTCCATAGTTGACCTTTGGGGTACAAAGATGCGCTAGAATCGTGGGACACGCGTGCTGTGCATAGGATAGGAGGGATAGCAGAATGGTTTGCGTCCGTGATTTCTGCGAGGGCATTACACATAGGGAAAGTAATCCAAGTATCTCTCTTGATTTTAGGAATGTGATTGTGGGCTTGGAAAATCGCGGGACACGGTGTGGAGGTTGGCAGAGTTTTTGTCCACCCGTCAAAATTGCTACACGTACTTTTCTGATAGTTAGCTTCTACCGGGACGGTCAGATCTAATAACGTGGGCATGATCGTGATGCTGTAATCGGTGAGATAATAGCATAAAACTACCACTTTTGGCGTCAATTTTCGAATTACTACCATTTTATATTTCAATCGCAGAACATTACCAGATTTTTCCGAGACGTTTCCTAAAAAACACTAAGCCCTGTGTAACAACAAATTGACACTAAAACTAACACCATCGACCCAAAATTTTGATGACATGTACAAACAGAAAGTAGGAGCCACATGTCAGGCCAACTAAAAAATGAAAGAAAAAGACAACCCGCACGGGAGGGCCTCCTCCTCTATCCTGCGTGGAGCCGCCCTCGCCGGAATCCGTGGGCGTGCGCGCGGCGGTGCTGGGGCGCGGCGACGGCCGGCCGAACCCGTGGCGCCCTCGACAAAGGGCTCCCTGCGAGGTCCCGAAACGCGGACGAGAGTGTGAGCACGGCACCCGCGGTGGCGGTTGCGGCGTGGTTGGAGATGAGGTCGCCGAACCGCACAACGTAGGCGGTGACGGGGCAGGTGGCGTGGCCGCTGGACAGCTAGCCCTTGATGTTCTTTTGGTCGTAGAGATTCTCGTGGGCGCCATGACCAGGTCCTTCATCAGCTCCAGCGAGATCGGACAGAGGAAGTGCTGCTCCGGCAGCTCCACCCTCGACATGGGCAGCGCGGGCAGCACCCGGGCGCGGGCGCGCAGCAGCTTCCAGCGGGGGCGCAAAGGCGCATGTGGGCGTCAGCAAAGCGACAGGCGCACATCGACAGCCGCGTTGGAGTGTCTCTGATGCAGGGGATGGGCGGGGGGAGCGCCGCCGACCGCGTGCATTGCGGGGATGCATGGATGGACGGGGAGCGCCGCCGGCCGTGTGCCTGGCAGGGAGGATGGGTGGGGCTTTCCCCCCGCCGGCTGCGCCACGGAAGGAGTCACATGCCTGCATGGCCCTCCTCGCGTGGAATTATCTTTTTTGATTGTTTTTCTTTTCTTTTCAGAGATTCTATTTAGTAATTGGGCTGACCTGTGGGCTCAGGTTTCGGTATCAAATCGCGATCAACTCAGGATTAGTGTTTTTTGCGAAATGCTCGGACAACATCTGTTAATTTTTTGCGATTGAAACGTAAAACGGTAGTTATTCGAAAAATTACGCCAAAAGTTTTAGTTGTATGCTATTATCTCTGTAATTGATCTGAGTTCTTCTCTAGGGTGCGCTCATCGAAGATTATGTTTGCTCTTTTAACAGTAATAGAGAAGTAGAGATAGATCGAAGACTAGTATAAATAAGAAAGAATATTTAAACGAGACAAACAACATATACAAACAATATTACTCTTGCCCTCTTGTAATATTGACTCCAACTCAACTCATAATTTTTTTCCATTAGCGACTTGCCATTTTTATACGTAATAGTAATACAGACCCCTATTTTGACTTAATGGGTGGGCAATTTGCCTGACATAGTTTTGTGGAGGGGAAACACGGTAAGCCGGGCCGAGTAAGGCAGCAGACGCATTCTGATGCGATGGACGGTTCACCTTTATCCTTGCAGGACCTAGGCACACAAAATTTCAATTGAATCTTGCTCTCATCTAGAGATGTTCCCACCGTTGTCGTGTTGGCACGATCATCTTGGTAGATCTTCCCGGTTTCTAGATGACCTATAGATTCAATATTCCTTAGTTGTCAATGCACAGTATATATACCTCATACACATGGATAAATAGATTTATTTAAAGATAGTGAAATGTCTGCGACAATACAAACAATATGATTATCCAGCTATGATATGCTTACCCTGTCCACCAGCAACAAGGAACAAAAGTAGACGAAGGCAATGTCGCCACAATAACCTCTCCACTAATATACTCCCAGGGGTACATACTCCCATCCCATAACCAGGTATAGGCGTGCCCGTTAGGAGCTGAGTCCACCGCGTGTCGCATGGAAAAAAATTGGATAAGGTATATGTCTCCGGACACCAGTTGCATGTGCGTAGCTCAAGGAAAAAAAGAGAAGATAGACTCGGCAGTTTTGCATGTGCTGCATGCTAGGAGTGTGTCCAGCTCGCGACGTCCACCGTACCAACCATACCAGGAGTAGACAAACTCAAAGATAGATGGCTTCAACTCGCCTGGCAACCACGACATGGAAGATACGGGCGACGGCGCCGGCGGCATAGAGCATATCTCGACCGGCCACGGCGACGTGGTATATATGTCTCCCCGCGATGGCGACGGCAAGATGGAGCATATCTCGTCCGACCACGCGACGTGGTACATAGGTCTCCCCGCGATGGCGATACTGCTAGGGTATATGTACGTGAATCAGCTGGACGAAGTGCACGATAATGGGTATATTGATATCTTAAGTAGAATGTAACTCGGCACTAATAATGGCACGGTTACAGAGTTGATGCGATTATATATTACTAGGTGAGTGCCCGTGCGTTCCCACGGACCGTTTATTATATATTTTTTATCATCGTATATGTGGATGCAGTAAACTTAAGATGAAACCGCTCTAGATTTGTACTCCTTCAAACCTGTAATCACTACGGGACATGATTTTCAAAAATATATGAAAGGGGCTTCATTCCTGATTTGACTACGGAAACCAACATTACAAAGTATCGGCAAAAACACAGCATGAGCAAAGTAATTTTAGGAGACAACCCGAGTTCTAAGCTAGATTGACGACACAAGGGTTACAAGACATGTTTTATCCGAAGAAAAGACAAAGGACATGAAACTTAGGAAGAAAATATGACACCCTGTCCCAAATTTTGAGAACACTTACCCATCAGCATTTTTAGGGACCTTTTGTTTATTTTCTACCATATTCCTTCTCTTTTTTTCTTTTCATCATCCAATTCGGTTACCCCTTTTTTTTAACATGTCAGTCTTGCTATCCATCCATCCTAGCTCCTTCTTACTCTCAAAAACTCCCTTGCAACTTTTTCCATCAGTAAGTCCAGCCAGTCGTTTGCGCCCTGTCTCACATGCAAATACCAGTGGGTTGCTACCGCAAAATTAACATATAGACGATCATCAAATATTGATCAAATAGTCACAAAAGTCGAAGGAGACACACCCTCGATTTTCATGTAATTTTGTTAATAGAAATTAAAGTAAGTCGATAGTGAATATAATATAGGAAAATATCTTTTGGCTCCCGAGCACCATGCTCCCATGATTTTTTTAAATTGGAAATTTTATTTTGAGTTTCAAAACATTCAAAAATCTGGATGATGTAATGGCGTATACCACAAACATGCAAAATTTCAGTTTCAAATACAAAAAAGTATGAGCTATATAAAAATGACAAAATTTAGAGATTTTAAAATAGGCATCATGAGATCCACACTTTTCTTGTAGTTCAAAATAGAAGTTATTAAAAACCAATAATTTTTGCACGTTTGTAGGATATACTCAATAATAACTTAAACAAAAAAAGTACGTCTTTTGCTACAAGTGGATTTAAAAAAAAACTCATAAATATGATCTTTGAATTTTTTCAATTATCTGGATCACTGGTGCACGGGAGACCGACGAGCTACTCAACTGCCTCGTTGCCTACGAGTCCTGCACTGGGACTGATGAGATTAGTTGAGCCAAAGCATGCATGTACTTAGGGGTGGCACTTGTCAGTCGATCAGGTAAGCATTGATCAGGTAAGAATTAGATAACATGGTGTATTTGATTGGATTGCCTCAGATTGCTTCCTCGCAGAATTGTGCTCGAGATCAAGTGAGAATTAGACATGTGGATCTCGCCTTGAAATTGTTGACCTGGACAAAGATGGACGCCAACCCATCAGGGTTCACTTTCGAGATCTGGACACCGAATAACTTGGATATACGATATCTCATATCTATAGCGCTGTTGGCTTCGACTTCTCAACCATCATAGATTCAGTGGCGGATCTACAGGGTATGCCCGGCATACCCTGCAATCTAGGCCATCTACGTATGTGTAGTTGTGTACTACAGGGACAGAGTAGGCCACCGAAGCCCGACCCATATGTATATCGTGATGGATGGAAGCTAGATGTTTCAGCGCCGCAGGACGCCTTCCTATTTTCTCGTCATTCTCACAATCCAGCCGATCGATGGATGTATAACCTCCCTCGTGGTGATCTTGCCTCATGCAGTGCTGCCGATTTGACCCGACTACCTATGTGAGATAAAAGGCTTTGCGCCGGTACTCTGTTAATTCGTGGCTGGGCTGCCGATTTGCCCCCTCCCAGTTCGTGGCCTCTGCTATACTGCGCCTGGGCAATCGATCTTGCCATGAAAGGAACAACCTGACGCCGATGTATAATGTTAGGTATTCCTAATTATGTGAGTGCTTGTCCTTGTTCGGGTATGTATTCCGACACTGGGCTTCAAAAAATGTATTCCTCCATTGCATATTTTTATCCGTAAACGGAACCAAAATTAACCGATTTCAAGGTATTTCACTGTTGCATATTTTTGTCCTTGTCCGTGTAGTGTTTTTTATACTCATCTAACTTAAACAAACAAAGTACGTCGTTTGCTACAAGTGGATTTAAAAAAAAACTCATAAATATGATCTTTGAATTTTTTCAATTAGCTGGATCACTGGTGCACATGAGACCGACGAGCTACTCAACTGCCTCGTTGCCTACGAGTCCTGCACTGGGACTGATGAGATTAGTTGAGCCAAATCATGCATGTACTTAGGGATGGCACTTGTCAGTCGATCAGGTAAGCATTGATCAGGTAAGAATTAGATAACATGGTGTATTTGATTGGATTGCCTCAGATTGCTTCCTCGTAGAATTGTGCTCGAGATCAAGTGAGAATTAGACATGTGGATCTTGCCTTGAAATTGTTGACCCGGACAAAGATGGCCGCCAACCCATCAGGGTTCACTTTCGAGATCTGGACACCGAATAACTTGGATATACGATATCTCATATCTATAGCGCTGTTGGCTTCGACTTCTCAACCATCATAGATTCAGTGGCGGATCTACAGGGTATGCCCGGCATACCCTGCAATCTAGGCCATCTACGTATGTGTAGTTGTGTACTACAGGGATAGAGTAGGCCACCGAAGCCCGACCCATATGTATATCGTGATGGATGGAAGCAAGATGTTTCAGCGCCGCAGGACGCCTTCCTATTTTCTCGTCATTCTCACAATCCAACCGATCGATGGATGTATAACCTCCCTCGTGGTGATCTTGCCTCATGCAGTGCCGCCGATTTGACCCGACTACCTATATGAGATAAAAGGCTTTGCGCCGGTACTCTGTTAATTCATGGCTGGGCTGCCCATTTGCCCCCTCCCAGTTCGTGGCCTCTGCTATACTGCGCCTGGGCGATCGATCTTGCCATGAAAGGAACAACCTGACGCCGATCTATAATGTTAGGTATTCCTAATTATGTGAGTGCTTGTCCTTGTTCGGGTATGTATTCCGACACTGGGCTTCAAAAAATGTATTCCTCCCTTGCATATTTTTATCCGTAAACGGAACCAAAATTAACCGATTTCAAGGTATTTCACTGTTGCATATTTTTGTCCTTATCCGTGTAGTGTTTTTTATACTCATCTAAATTTCAATATATATGGTTTGGATGTAGTGTGATTATGTGTTTTCGCTTTAAGTAGTACTTTAAGTTTCTAAATTAACTGACTCCCTCTTCGTTGCATGGATTTTAAACTATTTGTATGGTACTTTATGCGATTTTCATAACTGATCAGTTATTTACATAGTATTTATTGCTTTTACATTGTATTATAATGTAAATTTACAATCATTTATTGAATTAAAAAATGTACATTATCGATATAGCCGATAAATTTTTGGCACGGCATACCCAATGAAAAATGATAGATTGATACATGAATTCCATTGATACACCTACATGTACAACTGAAGTCAAATAAATCATGGTGGGCATCAAGGAATCAGATAAAAGTAGTTAGTACTGCATCTAAAAATATCACGGTGGATCATAGAAAATAGCAGAGGTGGAGCGCAAATTTTTCCCAGATGTAGCCCAAGAGATGGAGACGGAGTGAGCGATCTGTACTCGGGTGTAACCCTAGTGAGCGACAATGCCAGAGTGAGTAATGGATGGACTTGTGCGGCGCCGAAGGTTCGGCCGGCGTGGAGGGCATCGACGAGCACAGTCTGGCGTCTCCAATGCGCCATCATGAGTAGAGCCTCTTTGGAATGCCACGATGAGTAGAGTGGCCATCTAGCGTACTCCTGTTGGGCTGCCGGGCAGGAAAGCGTTAGGTACACGTTGTTGAAAACCTTTGCTAGGCAGCGTACAATCTAGAGGTTAGGGACTGCATCCCCATATTTGGTTCCGTGGAGATTTGTTTTCTGATTTCTTGCTTTGGGGAGGCGGGCCTTAAAAGGAAGGAGATCTCCATCCCAATTTTTCTTCTTTTTTCTCGGCAGCTAGGTGGGATCGGAGAGGGATGGTAAAGAAATATCAAGATTAAAAATTAGATGGATAATTGGGTTAGTTGAGGTGGATATTGTTTGTTAGCGCATGCATGGAGTGTGTTAGTTAGCTCGCATGTGTATAGGAGGAGAGAAAAGTGGAGTGGCATTTTTCCCGTAATTTCTTAGATGTGTGACACCGCCTCACCGTCACTGTAACCTTAATCTTTACTATTAAGGTTACAGTGGCGGTGAGGCGGTGTCACACTTCCACTAAATTACAGAAGGAATGCCACCACAATGCCTAACTAACACAACGCATGCATGCACTAACAAACCATATCCACCTCAACTAACCCAATTATTCATCTAATTTTTTTAATATGTCTCTCCACTTTTTTCTCCCTGTATACACACGAGAACTAACTAACACAACACATGCATGCACTAACAAACAATATGCACCTCAACTAACATAATTATCCATCTAATTTTTAATATTGCCTCTCCTCTTCTTTCTCCTCGTGTACACACGAGAACTAACTAACACAACGCATGCATGCACTAACAAACAATATACATCTCAACTAACACAATTATCCATCTAATTTTTAATACTTCTATTAAGTGATTGGCCACGAAAATTAAGCAATCATCACGAACATGTCCGCTTCTTGCTAGGTTTATTTAGGACGCTATTAGTAGCAGCTTTGAGGCCGCACTGCAAAGAACGTCGCCGCCCAACGCCTGGTAGAGAGTTGACGCCATGCTCCGCTCTTCGCTGCCCATCGCGTGGCCATGGCCTCCGCCCCATTCCTCGCTTGTCGTCACCCCGCTCTTCGCTATCAACGCATGCACGTGCCCGCCGTGTGGCTTTCCCGCTCATCTCTATCCGTCGGCATGCCCCTTTAGCGCGCACGCGTTACCGTATCGGCGTGCCTGCTGAGCAAGTTATTCGGTCCGACAATGGAACATCATCTTGACTGGGAGTCCGGGAGATTGTGTTGTGTGACCGGCAACGTGCTCAGAGGACGTCGACCGCGTGTGAGCGAGGTGAGGCAACCTTCTGTTTCATCTCGTGATGTAAGAAAAAACTCTCCATAATCCATTTGTGTCCTTCACCTGTGGCACAACGGTGGCCCAATAGCATGAGATGGGACTATGGGAGTGTGTTGCTATTACGAAGTTGAGTTTCAGCCATGGAGTCGATACTATTATGCACAGAAGGTGTTTAATTATTTGCCCATTGAGTTCTGAATGGTTGTGCCCTTCGGCACATGACTTGTCCCTTTGATTGAACCGCTGATGCTCGATGATGTCATCTATGTATCTTGATGAATTCTTCAGAGCGGCATGATCATATTTACAGCAAAAGCATGAATTGATTCTTTTTTGCTTACTATTTGTATTACCTGCATTAATTGTCCATATTTTAGTGACGTCCAATGATGAATCGCTGCTACAATCGATCCTATCCAAATTAACATGTTTTCTTAGGACCTTCGCAAGCACGTGTGTGTTAGTTAATTGTAGACAGTATAATCACTATGTGTGCCATGAGGGACACATCTGACACAAGTGTTATTCCCTTTTAATATGTACAAGTGTTTTTTCGCATAACGCGACTATAGAGAATGAGCTTTGGTCATATCTGACGCATGTTGTTTTACCATGGAGATTAAGAAATGACATCATGAGGTTTATATGCCAAGTCTGAACTCTCGACCCCATGTGTACTGCATGAGTAATCAGATCTCTTTTAAACGGTTATGGAGATCTGGGCTGCTATGCTACTTCTCGGCATGGCAAGTGGTAATAGAGATGGGATATTGCTCTGGTACTCTACTAGATTAACTGACTGTATCTCTTTCTTGTTTGGATTTTTTTTCATTTTAAAATCCCTTCTGTATCTAAAGACTCACGAAGGACCATATATATGGTGTTATAGCTACCCTTTTTTAAATTGAGCGAGTGCTAAATTGCTTAAAATTTGTAGTTGATTTTGTTTAGATTGAGCTTAAAACTCCACTATAAAAAAGAAGGGTGCAGTAATAATAATGACCGATAAAACGAGAGGGCATTCGCGATAACCTAGCATACAACGCACATACAGTGGACATCTCCATTCCAGCATGCGAGGTTCTTTTGCACGGGCTCGGTCATACGGAACAATGGCTTCCACGAGAATTAGGGATTGTCGAGGTAGTTTGAATTTCATGTTTATACATTGTGTTTGCTTAGATTTTGTTTGTTGCAATCCAAGAATAAGGAGATACAAACATTGTCATTGAACTATGTTTAGATTTTATTATTTGTAAATAATATCAATATGGCATCATCTCTCGTGGTTCTTAACTCCCGGTACTCCATTGTTTCACATAGTACCCAAGGACCATTTTAATAGATTTGGTGAAGTTTAAAAAAGATGATGTCCGCAGCGAGAGTATGTCGAAATGACATACTTTTTAAACAATAATAATGCTAGAGCAAGCACACACGAAGAGTATGGAAATGGAGAAATTAGAGCCTTGGAGAAAGATATCACTTTGCCTTTTTTGAAAGGAGAGTGGTTAAAAATACATGACTATTGCGGAGGAGGAAAGAAACTGGAGATAAAAATGGATATAAATCACTATAGGAATAGAAACTAGGTGAGCCATGTTTTGAGTTAGAAAAAAAATGTTTTAATAGTATATCTATTTTTTTCTTATTTCGTGGCAATGCACGGGGACTCAACTATTAGTATAGTTCTGCACCTTCACATTTCAGTACATTTTCCACTTTGAGTTTGTGTTTTGAATTTATTTTCCACCTTATAACTTTAGTTGCCCAAGGAAAATATGTTACGGTATTTTTTTTAGAATATTCACTTGTGTAGTTAATCACATGATCTGATAGATCTGCAATCTCTCTGTATAAACATTTGAAGGATGTAGAGATAGGGAAGGAGGTTGAGGGCCCGAAGGGTTACTCGACGGGATATACCTCATCATAAAACCCTTCGAATTGTCTATACCATTGCTTGTAGTGCAGTAGAATCCTTTTCTGCATGAAGTTTACGAGGTCATAGTTATTATGTGCTATCGTTATTCACAAGTGCTATATCCTTGTGTGGGAGTGAGACTCTGCATTAAAATTGTATATAGAAAAATGGTGTATTCCACATTCACTTATCTGTTATATTTTAGAATAGTATTTCAAAAATGTGCCCTATTGGTGCTTGTGGATGCCGACATTGACATTTCTAGAATATAATAAAGCCACAACGACTATACACGATCGGAGCAACGTTAGCTGATAGACGAAGCGGGAAAAAAAAACTTTAGATTAATGAATTCATATGTTGTATTGTGCTTCCGTAGCAACGCACGGGCATTCAACTAGTAGTAAAGATATGTGATACAAAAATAGCAGTCGATTCTCAAAGAGCAAAAAAAAAAAAAAAAGGGGTATGTCGTGCGCCTTAGCTCAAATTACATGGAATAAAAATAACATGGACATTTATATACTACTCTAATTCCTGTTGATGCTGAGATATTTCTGAACCATGTCTTGAAGGGCCGCTTCATTTGACTTCAGTAACAGAAGGTGCATCAGAAAAATGCACCTAAGCTCATGCGAGTCCTGCATGAGGTTTGACAAGGTGTAAGCTAAATTAGCTGCACTGGAAAAATTTCAAATTGTTTATTTCCATCAAAGGGTAGGTATGAGCTAATTCACTTTTTTAGGATGAACTTACTGCGAAGTCGGGGTTGATATAGTCTTTCGCCCCTATACCCAAGTCAGACGAACGATTTGCACGTCAGTATCGCTTCGAGCCTCCACCAGAGTTTCCTCTGGCTTCGCCCCGCTCAGGCATAGTTCACCATCTTTCGGGTCCCGACATGCGTGCTCCAACTCGAACCCTTCACAGGAGATCAGGGTAAGCCAGCGGTGCGGCCCGTGAGGGCCTCCCGCTCGTCAGCTTCCTTGCGCATCCCAGTATCAAGCCTTTCATCCTTTTCAGATAGTTTACAAAAAAGAGGTACGAGATATTGTCAGGAAATCAGGTATATGATCATGAGGTATGTAATATGTCCCTAAGAGGTATCAGGTAGTTTACAAAAAATAGGTATCAGGTATGTCAAGAATTTGGGTATATGATCATGCGGTATGTAATATGTCCCTAAGAAGTATTAGGTATGCTGATAAAAGATGTATCACGTGTGTGAAGAAATCAGGTATGTCGACAAAGAGGTATGAGGTATATAAGTAAAAACATATGCATGAACATGAGATATCTTGTATGTAAATAACGTACGTGTATCGAGTATTTCAGCACGCAAAGAGTATATGTTAATTTGATGTATCTGGTATGTCCCTAAGAGGTATCGAGTAGTTCGCAAAAAAGAGGTATCAGGTATGTCAAGAATTCAGGTTTCTGATCATGAGGTATGTAATATGTCCCTAAGAGGTATCAGGATGTTTACAAAAAAGAGGTATCAGGTATGTCAAGAATTCAGGTATATCTTAATGTGAGGTATCTGGTATGTCCCTAACATTGATATGAAGTGTTTCAACGTATCAGATGTTTGAAAGTTTGGTATCTTGTATCTCTTCAGTATGTTGGCATGAGGTATCTCCGTAAAATGGAAATAAATTTAGTATCTTGAAAATACCTGATCCGGAGGTAACTTTAGGTGAAGTATGGACCGGCCAAACGATGGGATCATTTCGGACAGCGATTAATACGTTCGTAAGAGTGGCCTTCACTGCTACCTTTAGTGAATAGAAATTTTTTCTTTCCAAAATGGAATTAAACTTCTTTTTTGCTTCAATGGTTATTGGATTTTCAGAATTGTTCTCAAAATCGGACATATCTTCCAGAAGATAAATAAACTCCTCTTGAACATTTCTGGTTCTATTAAGAATTAAGGTAGCACCCTACAAAATAATGAAATAGAGGTATTATGCACGATGCACCATTTAATGAATAATGTGTACACAAGTGTGTAATCTCTTACATGTTCGCCAACAATATCTTTTTTTTTATTTGAAACGCAACATACAATATTCCAGAAATGTTAACAACACACTTGGGTTGGCATCTCGAATTAATCCGGCTGCTCTTGATGTTGTCTTTCACAGAACCCATTATTGACCTCTTTCGTCGGTATTTTTCTACCGCGTGGTATGCACTGTGTGACAACATATATACCTTTCATGCATGAGTATAGCTGAGAATGCATCACCTGCAAAAGTAAAAAAAAAACCGAGCATCAGCATTCAGCTGTGAACACAACTAGCTAGCTCCATACATACTTAAAGAAAAGGAAAGCCACCACAATGCCTAACTAACACAACGCATGCATGCACTAACAAACCATATCCACCTCAACTAACCCAATTATCCATCTAATTTTTTTAATATGTCTCTCCTCTTTTTTCTCCCCGTATACATACGAGAACTAACTAACACAACACATGCATGCACTAACAAACAATATGCACCTCAACTAACATAATTATCCATCTAATTTTTAATATTGCCTCTCCTCTTCTTTCTCCTCGTGTACACACGAGAACTAACTAACACAACGCATGCATGCACTAACAAACAATATACATCTCAACTAACACAATTATCCATCTAATTTTTAATACTTCTATTAAGTGATTGGCCACGAAAATTAAGCAATCATCACGAACATGTCCGCTTCTTGCTAGGTTTATTTAGGACGCTATTAGTAGCAGCTTTGAGGCCGCACTGCAAAGAACGTCGCCGCCCAGCGCCTGGTAGAGAGTTGACGCCATGCTCCGCTCTTCGCTGCCCATCGCGTGGCCATGGCCTCCGCCCCACTCCTCGCTTGTCGTCACCCCGCTCTTCGCTATCAACGCCTGCACGTGCCCGCCGTGTGGCTTTCCCGCTCATCTCTATCCGTCGGCATGCCCCTTTAGCACGCACGCGTTACCGTATCGGCGTGCCTGCTGAGCAAGTTATTCGGTCCGACAATGGAACATCATCTTGACTGGGAGTCCGGGAGATTGTGTTGTGTGACCGGCAACGTGCTCAGAGGACGTCGACCGCGTGTGAGCGAGGTGAGGCAACCTTCTGTTTCATCTCGTGATGTAAGAAACAACTCTCCATAATCCATTTGTGTCCTTCACCTGTGGCACAACGGTGGCCCAATATCATGAGATGGGACTATGGGAGTGTGTTGCTATTACGAAGTTGAGTTTCAGCCATGGAGTCGATACTATTATGCACAGAAGGTGTTTAATTATTTGCCCATTGAGTTCTGAATGGTTGTGCCCTTCGGCACATGACTTGTCCCTTTGATTGAACCGCTGATGCTCGATGATGTCATCTATGTATCTTGATGAATTCTTCAGAGCGGCATGATCATATTTACAGCAAAAGCATGAATTGATTCTTTTTTGCTTACTGTTTGTATTACCTGCATTAATTGTCCATATTTTAGTGACGTCCAATGATGAATCGCTGCTACAATCGATCCTATCCAAATTAACATGTTTTCTTAGGACCTTCGCAAGCACGTGTGTGTTAGTTAATTGTAGACAGTATAATCACTATGTGTGCCATGAGGGACACATCTGACACAAGTGTTATTCCCCTTTAATATGTACAAGTGTTTTTTCGCATAACGCGACTATAGAAAAATAAAACTACTTCATTTTAAAATCTTAAAATACAAATAATATATCAAAAAATTCAGAAAAATAAAACTAATTCATAATGGCAAGAGTGGATCTAAACCT
This sequence comes from Alopecurus myosuroides, assembly GCA_028641055.1. NCBI lineage: Eukaryota > Viridiplantae > Streptophyta > Magnoliopsida > Poales > Poaceae > Alopecurus > Alopecurus myosuroides. Next base: position 33,286,303 of record CM054061.1, read on the forward strand.
AAACGGAGAGCATAGATGATGTACATAATGGCAAGACTATGGATCTGATATCTGCTAGTCATACTCCTGCCTAGGCCTATATTACTCCGACTCGTAGTCGTCGTAGTCGCCGCCGTCGTTGTCACTATCGTCGGACGGTGCTCTGCACTCCCTCGGAGGGTCACGAATCCAGGACTGGGCATGAGGGTAGCGCATGCGAGGGTTATCGCCAGCCCTGATATAGTTCATGACGCTCCGAAGAGTCCGTCTGCCTCCCCACCACAGCCGACGACCAGCCTCGTTGAAGTTAGAAGGAGGCGGGCCGTTCTCCTCGTACCTGGCGAGCGCACTCTCACGCCGATTAATGAAGAAGGCGTCCCAAGTAGGGCGGTAGTCAGGATTCTAACTGGGATTCCTCCGCTGCTCCGGCGTGAGCTCGTGGTAGTAGTGGTTCGTGATGGCCGCCCGACGCACCACGCCTTAAGGAAGAGGAGGTACCGGCACTCCTCCGACGCTCAACATCCAACCGGCGGGAACGCTGTAGCCGGGCGGGCAGGGGTAGTTTGAGGCGGAAAGTGCCTCCGCCTGGATGAATGTTAGAGTGGGTACGGTAGAAGCTATGAGAGAGTGGTGAGTTTGTATGTGTTTATGCCAATGGTGTGGCAATGCATACATATATATAGCGAGAAGAAAAGATATCCCTTTAGTCCCGGCCTGTTTTACCAACCGGGACTAAATGATTCGGGTTTCGTTGGGAAACGGATCATCCCTTTAGTCCCGGCCTGTTTTACCAACCGGGACGAAATGGTTAGGGTTTCGTTTGGACCAATCAGATAGAATCACACGGATCGTGTGTTTCTTTCAAGATCTTGTGAGTCGTTGGATCCGGGGTGTGTTTCTTTCGAGCTATTGTGAGCTGTTCGATCAGGGCTACGGTGTGTTTCTTTTGAGCTGTTGTGAGCCGTTGGACCAGGGTGTTTCTTAATCGTTGGATCAAAAACTTAGCACAACACTTTGTGAGCCAGAGGACCCTATATATGGCCCACCTTCATACACCGGTCAGTTCATCGACCAAATGTAAAACATCCGGATTCGCCATCATACGTCCTGCCGTGCATTTGGTATGCATATATGCACCCAGTAGACACGGTGGGGCTGTATGATGGCGATACCGATTGTTTTGTTCTACATCCCCTTTAAGGTTTGATACATCATATATTCAGTTCATCGGGCAAATACAAAACATCCGGATTCGCCATCAAACGTCCTGTCGTGCATTTGGTATGCATATATGCACCAGTAGCCACGGTAGGGCTGTATGATGGCGATACCGATTGTTTTGTTCTACACCCCCCCGTTAAGGTTTGCCCCAAAACACATCAGAGATAATATAATTCACATGATCCATTCAACAAAGTTTGGTACAATAAATTATTACACATCAATTCTTCCCTTGTGTCCCCGCTTTCTTACCATTGTGTCGTATCCATGGAGCATCCTCATCATTTAACTTAATGCTTGGGTCAGTGTTCACTTTGAAGGGAGGAATTTGACCAAACATAATATAATCTTCTGACATGTCTGTCTTGTCCTCCACTCCCACGATGTTTCTTTTCCCTGAGAGAACAATGTGGCGCTTTGGATCATCGCATGATGTACTGATCGTTTTCTTATCTTTCCGTTTCCTCGGTTTGCTACTCATGTCCTTCAAATAGAAAACCTGAGCGACATATTTAGCTAGGACGAATGGTTCGTCAAGGTAACCAAGATTGTTGAAATCCACCATTGTCATTCCGTATTGCTCGTCCACCTTTACCCCACCTCCTGTTAGCTTGAACCATTTTCACCGGAACAAAGGGACCTTAAAGGAGGGTCCATAGTCAAGTTCCCATATCTCCTCCATGTAACCATAATATGTGACCTTTTGCCCATTCTCGGTTGCTGCATCAAAGTGGACACCACTGTTTTGGTTGGTGCTCTTTTTATCTTGGGAGATCGTGTAAAATGTATTCCCATTAATCTCGTACCCTTGGAAAGTCGTTATAGTCGAAGATGGTGTCTTGGCCAACACGTACAACCGATCTCCAACATCATTGTCATTCATTAAATATTTTCGCAACCAACTGCCGAAAATATCCATGTGGGCCTTTCTAATCCAGGATTCAGGCTTCCCCGGGTTGTCCGAGCGTAAAATATTCTTGTGTTGCTCGAAGTACGGAGCCACCAAGCTCGAATTTTGCAGAACTGTGTGGTGTGCTTCAGTCATAGAATGACCGTCTATACATATCGTTGATTTCCTTCCGATCGTGCCTTTTCCACTTAGTCTCCCCTCGTGCCGTGATTGAAGAATACCAATCGACTTAAGGTCAGGAACATAGTCAATACAGAACTCAATTACCTCCTCATTTCCATATCCCTTTATGATGCTTCCTTCTGGCCTAGCACGGTTACGAACATATTTCTTTAATACTCCCATGAACCTCTCAAAGGGGAACATATTGTGTAGAAATACATGACTGAGAATGCAAATCTCTTCGACTAGGTGGAGCAGGAGGTGCGTCATAATATTGAAGAAGGATGGTGGGAACACCAACTCGAAACTGACAAGACATTGGACCACATCGTTCTGTAACCGTGGTAGATCTTCTGGACTGATTACCTTCTGAGAGATTGCATTGAGGAATGCACATAGCTTCACAATGGCTACTCGAACATTTTCCGGTAGGAGCCCCCTCAAAGCAATCGGAAGAAATTGCGTCATAATCACGTGGCAGTCGGGAGACTTCAGATTTTGGAACTTTTTGTCCGCCATGTTTATTATTCCCTTTATATTCGACGAGAAGCCAGACGGGACCTTCATACTGCTCAGGCATTAAAAAAAAATAACCTTCTCTTCTTTGGTAAGAGCGTAGCTGGCACGACCTTGAAACCATTCCGGATGCCGGTCATCTGGGTCTTTCAAAAGTTGCTGGTCCTGCCGTGCTTCCTTTGTATAATTTGTCTTCCCATACACGCCCAAGAAGCTTAGCAGGTTCACGCAAATATTCTTCGTAACATGCATCACGTTGATTGCAGAGCGTACATCTAGGACTTTCCAATACTGTAGCTCCCAAAATATAGATTTCTTCTTCCACATGGGTGCGTGCCCGTCAACTCCCAGCGGAACTGATTATCCGCCAGGACCCTTTCCAAAGATGACTTTCAAATCCTTGACCATATCAAATATCTCAGCACCAGTACGTTCCGCAGGCTTGGGCCGGTGATCTGCCTTGCCGCTGAAATGCTTGCCTTTCTTTCTTACGTTATGATTTCGGGAAAGAAATCGACGATGACCCAGGTACACGTTCTTCCTACAATTATCCAAAAATACACTTTCAGTATCATATAAGCAGTGCGTGCATGCTTTGTATCCCTTATTTATCTCTCCCGAAAGGTTACTGTGAGCAGGCCAATGGTTGATGGTTACAAAAAGCAACGCTCGTAGGTCAAATTCCTCTTCTTTGTGCTCATCCCACACACGTACACCAGGTCTGCCCCACAACTGCAAAAGTTCATCAACTAATGGCCTTAGGTACACATCGATGTCGTTGCCGGGTTGCTTCAGACCTTGGATGAGCATTGGCATCATAATGAACTTCCGCTTAATGCACAACCAAGGAGGAATGTTGTAGATGCATAGAGTCACGGGCCAGGTGCTATGGCTGGAGCTCTACTCGCCAAAAGGATTCATGCCATCAGTACTTAGACCAAATCTTATGCTCCTTGCGTCAGCTGCAAAATCTTTGAACTCTCTGTCGATCTTTCTCCATTGCGTTCCATCAACGGGGTGTCTCAACTCCCCGTCGGACTTACGGTCCTCTTTATTCCATCGCAACAACTTGGCATGCTCTTTGTTCCTGAACAGACGTTTCAACCGTGGTATTATAGGAGAATACCATATCACCTTGGCGGGAACCCTCTTCCTGGGTTTCTCGCCCTCAACATCGTCACCAGGGTCATCGCCTCTGATCTTATAACGCAATGCAGTGCATACAGGGCATTCATTCAAATTCTCGTATTCACCGCGGTAGAGGATGCAGTCGTTAATCCATGCATGTATCTTCAGAACCTCTAAACCTAGAGGGCAGGCAACCTTCTTTACTTCGTACGTACTGGCGGGCAACTCGTTATTCTTCGGAAACATATTCTTCAACATTTTCAGCAAATTTTGAAATGATGAGTCAGCTACACCTTCTCGTGCCTTCCATTTCAGCAAATCCAATGTGCAGCCCAGCTTTTTCACACTATTATTGCATCCTGGGTTCATCGACTTCGTGTGATCCTCTAACATGCGATCCAAATTCTCCCTCTCCTTGTCAGTTTCGTAGCGTCTCCATGCATCAGCAATGGTCCGACCAAGATCATCAGCGGGCTCATCATGTGCCTCTTCTTCACCTTCCCCTTCCCCTTCCCGACCTTCGGCATCATCCTCCATGAAAGTATCACCGAAAGCCTCATGATAGTTGTCATCGATATCATCCCCTTCTTCATCTTCTTCCATTCTAACCCCTCTTTCTCCATGCTTGGTCCAACAATTATAGATTGGCATGAAACCGTGCCGAAGCAGGTGCATGTGAACGTCTCTTGAGGAGGAGTAACCCTTCTGATTCTTACATTAAGCACATGGACAGATAATAAAACCTCGGTGCTTGTTCGCATTTGCCACTACGAGGAAATCTTTCAAACCCGTAGTGAATTGCCGGAGAGTCGGTTACCGTACATCCATTGCCGATTCATCTGCATTATTATTATATAAAGTATATAATTAACCATCATGCATTTGTTAAACTAACTAGATAGAAATAAAACAAATCATGAAAGGTTCAAGTTGCTAACCGCGATCGCGGAGGAAAAATAAATGACAAAGCTCAAGTGTGGCTCGGACACTTCATATCATGTGTGTTTCATGCTCTCGGGCATTTCATCGAACACCTTGTGAGCATAGGAGGAACCAAAAGCAAACCCACCACCCCCTTGTGAATATTGTGAATAGAAGTGAAACCAAACGTGGCTAAGTGCAGCGAGCTGAGTCCTATATAGGGAAGGTATTTTAGTCCCGGTTGGCCTGGACAACCACGACTAAAGGCCTTCGGGCCAGCCTGAGGACTTTTAGTCCCGGTTGGCTATGCCAACCGCGACTAAAGCCCCTCCCATCCGCCAGCTGTGGACAGAGCGCGCTGGGCCCAGACAGTTGGTCGCGGGTCTCCTCCCGAACCGCGACTAAAGACCCCTTTGGTAGCGGTTCGATTATTTTGGAGACTAATGGGGGCGTATGGAAGGCCTAGTTTCTACCAGTGTCGACCGCCTACACCCAGCAACGGTACATTGGGAAGAAGAGCTATCCTCCGTGCTATGGAGCCTACGCACAACTCCAAATCGATCCACAAAATATACACCATTTTTCATGGTATACGGGGCTGAAGCAGTCCTTCCTGAGGATGTCAGATTCAGCACCCCACGGGTCGTTGCTTACAGCGAAGAAACCTCTAACAGGGCACTCGCGTACGATATGGACGCACTCGACGAAATACGCGATATTGCACTCGCAAGATCCGCAGTATACCAGCAGTCTTTGCGAAACTATCACAGTCGCCGCATACGTCACATAGCCTTCGCAGTAGGAGACCTGGTGCTACGGCTCAAGCAGAAGGAAGGGCACAAGCTCGAACTACCATGGGAAGGACCCTTCATAATACACGAAGTTATCCCAGGTGGCGCTTATCTACTAAAGAACCCGACGACTGGAGGCATCTACTCCAACCCGTGAAATATTGCACACCTCCGCAAATTCTATCCACAGATTTATTTTACTCATACAAATAAGGCTATATTAGCCATCCTGTAGCTCGAGAGAAACACATGACTTCTCAGTCATTTCAATGAAAATACATGGTTTTTCAACCATAGCTACTCGCAAATCTCCATCCTTGCATATTAAAAAGAAACAGGTACACACCCCAAAATACACGGGGGCTACGCCCAACTTAGCATCACAGGAAGAAATTTCATATATACAAGGTTATAAACAAGGTAGACACCTTACAACAGTTTTGAACAACTATGCAAAGTAACAAGATAAATACATCCTATAATTACATATGGCGACGAGTATTTTCTGCCGCCAAAACCCGATCCACCTCTTCCGAGGTCAATCGAATAATCTCCTCTGTTGTAGGCCTAACAACCCTATAATGGGGAGACATGTCGATTAGACCATCAGGAAGCCTAGCTACAGAGCTAAAATTCACCTCAGGATGCCACAATCGGACGAAAGAAAGTGCCACTATTGAGCCGCAAATCATCTGATTGCGGACACACTCGCGAATTTCTCCTTCTCGCCCGAAAATCCTGAGGAGATGGCTCCAATCTTCTGAACCCCTTTCCAACGGATAGAAAGCAGAGTTCACAGCAATCAAAATCTTGTGAAAGGAACTCACGAGCATCTTCGCCTGAATTACTCGATACTTCAGGGTAGCAAGCACAAAGCCTCGAGTCCGATCGGACCAAAAGTTATTTGCATGAGGTTTTGAACTGCCGGCTTCCTGAAGAATATGGTTCTCCACCCACTGTTTCTCGCTCCTATCGTACGGCTGAACAACTGCAAATAAAGGTACAGAATCAAAGGAAAATAAAAGACAAAGAAAGCTAGGGGGCTGAGATACTTACAGAGCAAATCCCTAGCGACAACCGCCAACTCATCCATCACAAACTGCTCACGTTCAACCGCAAGTGTTTGTTTGGACTGGGCTACATCTGCCACCCCATGCAGAACTTTTAGCTTGCGCTCACCATCCGTAACACGGCAACGGAGGCCAGCAAAGGTACCAACAGCAGTAACAAGAGGATTTGCCTGGGCAGCAGGTCCACCCGAAGACTCCGCAACAACTCCAGTTACCTGGAAGAATACAAGGAAAGTTAAGGAGTAAGACGCCCCATTCGAGGTATAACAACCACCTATTTGAGAGTTGCTCGGGGGCTACTCCCATCGGGAGGAACTCATAACAAATCAATCACGGGAAGCATCTCAGATATCAAAACAACATTTCGATTAAAGGTAGAATACGGGAATACATCCCAAGGTTCATTACATCGAAAAGCACGAACTATGAAAAAACTATCCTAAGGAGCTGCAGATGTGCTGCCACTCGCGGCAGTTTGCCCCCTGCGACTAGCACGAGCGATCAAATCAGATAGCTTCTGGGCAAGGACTCCAGCTGGATCGCCAAAAGGACGAAGCGCTACCTTTTTGCCCGTAGAAGCTTCGACAGGAAGGTTCGAGTACGCCTCCTCCAAGCCCGTGACTCCATGCGCCAGTGCAAACTGGATAGTAGTCTTCGCCCTGGACTCTGACTGAGCAACCGAGTAGGCGTCAAGGAGATTACCCTCCGGGAAAACCTTCAGAAGATCACCCAGCGTGGGCGGAACCACATCGTTGACCAGAAGACGACCGTGAAGCTGCGTCAATACTCAAGTGGCATCGCGGATCAGGGCGCAAATCCCATCAGCATGCTTTTTCAGCTGAGCGCAGGAATCAGTCAAGGCATCCATCCGTTGGACCCCAGGCAGCTCCACCGGGATGCCATGAAGATCTATAGAGAGAAATGTTAAAATCTAGAGGACTTACCAGCCAGTCGGGAGACAACAAATGATAAAATGAAACCTACCCTAAAAACACCGAGCCAGAGGGCGAAGGAAGTCAACAAGGTCGGTGTCCTGCTTGGAACCAGCCTCCTCCAGCTTTTTTAGGGTGTCCTTGGCATCCGCAAGCTTTTTCAGGGCGAAGAAAGTAGCAAGATTTACCTGGCCTTGAGCAATGCAGAGAGGATCAGCCGAGCTACCCGACACATCTTTCGAAGTCGAAGCCCCAACTGCAAAGCTAGGAATCCTATATTCTGTAGACGCTGCTGTGGGAGATGCACTCGGTGAATTCTGGACGGTGCCGGTAGTCGGGGTCCCACCCGCGGCAGCATCTCTTTTCCTCTTTCCAAGAGGAAGGGAAGAGACGAACCAGCCAGGGCTGATGGATTGCAACCTGCCATGAAGAAAGACAATATGTCACAAGAAACAAAAAGGGAATGTTCGACTAGAACAAGAAAGCAAGAACTTACTCGTCGTCTTCGTCATCCAGCATATCCGCGTTCCAGGCGGTGTGGATCTTTGGCAACAAAGGAGAAGGGGCGCGCGTACTTAACGGAGTCACGATGAGAGGCTCTTTTCCAGGCGATTCCTTACCCAAGGAATTATCCTTGGAAGTGGCCTCATCGTCCTCCGCTCGGCGGCGTTTGCGGTTGTGGAGATCGCTACCCGATTCTTCCGCGTCATCCGAGGAATCATGCTCGGAACTCGAATCGGCATTGGCAATGCTGGTGTCGGCTGGAGCGTCCAGGTTGCTCGCCAACAAATCCGAGGCTTCCTCACCGGAGATTGGTGAATAGCAGGTGACCACCGCTAAGCTCTACAAAAAGAAAACACAAGAAGAGGAGGAAGAAAGAATTTAGTCGACAAAACTTTCGAGAAAAAAAGAGACAAAAGACAAAGAAAAACTCGAATTTACTTCGGGTGGTGGAGGCCTTGACGCCTCAAAAGCTGCGACAGTGCAGTCGGGGAAGGTCTCGCCCACTTTCAAACTGGTGATGGTCGCGATCTTATTCTCAAATTCGACATTCGATAGCTCTTCTCGGCTCACACGGCCGGGGTCTTCAACGCCCTGGTATACCCACATTGTGGAAGGCCTCTCCTGCAGAGGCTGGATCCTGCGTTTGAGAAATACGATCGCCAGGTGCAGGCCGTTCAGCACAACCCCTGCGGTTTGGTCGCAAAGGGCGACCACCTTGGCGAGTAGCAGGGTGACAACCTGGTTTTCTTCAGCCGAAAGTTTGTGCGCCCAGGACTTCCGCTTCTTCAGGATAGCGAACGGGCGGAACTCGTGAACCCTACCCGCGCTGTTGTCGATGACGTAGAACCACTTTTTTCTCCATCCTTGGGCGGAGTCGATGAAGTGCATCCCGAAGTAGCAGCTATCCAACTTTGCATGGATTCCAAAGCCGCCGGTGCGCAGTGGCTCCCCGGGCTCAGTCTCTACCCGCGATTTCTCGCGGAAGACGCACAACTTTAAGAGGGCCTTCCAAAGGCCCCAATGAGGGCGGAAGCCCAAGAAGCACTCGCTGAAAACAATGAAGCACGAGATGTGCTGCACTGCATTCGGAGGCAAATCGGAGCTGTATGCCATAGACATACAACAAGGCCACGAGGAAATGATGGAGGGGGAAGGAGAGCCCGCGCGAAACATGATCCGCGAAGACAACGCGTTCGTTCACGCGAGGATTTGGTACCTCCTTTTTTTTGTCGAGGCGCACCCGCTTGTCGGCCTCTGGAGGCAGCAATCCCTCCCTCTGCATCTCCTTGATGCTCTCGTTCGTCGTATTGGGCGAACGCCAGTCGTCCGAGCGCGGAGCGGGTGGCGCGGGAACTTCCTCCGTCGCCCTCGACGAAGAAACGGCGGCGCTGTGCTTCTTGCCTCCTGCCATAGATGCTGGTGCAAGCTCGCAGAGAAAGGGCTAAGAACAAGGAAGACGAAGGCTGGAAGAGAATGACGGGAAATTTTCACCGTTTACCTAAGGGTCACATTTATACACAGAGCCTCCCGATCCTGGCCGTTCATCGAGCGACGTGGCGTCCATCGATGCTGCCGCGTGTGAAGATGAAACGAAAGGGTGGCGGAAGCTGTTTCGTGCCACGATCCTAACAGTGGATCGTGCGCATTTACTGCGCACAGTTCGCGTAAAAACCGGGAACGACGTCTCGTTTCCGATAAAAAAGCTGACAAGGTGGGCCAGCGCCTCTGTTCTCGCTCCGTCACGTCTCATCGGGAGGATAAAGTGCGCCATGACGTCATAGCCCACATCATCAAGCTCGTAAATTCTTCGAATGAAAGCCCCAAACACGAAATAACTTCGTATGGGCGAATGAAAACACGGAAACTCCTTCGCAAGGCTCCAAACACGAAATAACTTCGTATGGACAAATCGTGACGCGAAAATTCTTTCACATAAAGCAGGACCCTAAAACTCGAAAACTCTTTCGTATGGGCATAAAAATTCCAGACACAAAAACTGTTTCGTATGGACAAAATACCTTGATTTTCTTACTCGAGAAATCAGAGAACTAAAACTTCGCGGGTCAGCAGATCATGCCACTCCCTCACACGATGCCTACACATCATAGACCTGGATTGTTCAGCCTACTAGGCACATCCGGATGCCATATTCTCTCGAATACGAAGGTAAGACCCAAAAGATCTCTCTTGAGGGCCTGGAATCGCACTCAAGCTGCGTCCTCCGGCAAAATTCCGTGTCAACAACACGAAGAAAAATCCTAGCGGACGCGCCGGGTACCCCTATAGGTTAAGTTCGACTCAATAAGACCTCTACGGCCCAGTCGCAGTGATCACCTCATCGGGTTCGAGTTGGAGGTCTCGAATCTGTGTAGGCCAGAACTGTTTTTGCCCTAGTTGCAATTAATTGGCCTTGATCTTTCGGGAGAGCCAAGCTACTATGCCACATCCTTCTGCGAAAATAGCCAAAAACACAGGCACTTTCATCACTCGACACTCGGGTGTAATAAACTCATCACACAGGGTATACACCCTCCGAACGGAATACAATCATAATGGTCATCCGAAGGAAAGAAAGACGAAAAATCTGAGCGTCTACCCGACTGGAAAAATCCTAATCAAGCAAACGCTCAGGGACTACTGACGAAGGGATGAACCTTGGACCTGGCAAGTAAGGACACCCGGTCCTAGGCCCAAGACCAAAGCCCAAGAAGGAAAGCCTTTGGAGTATTCCAGAAGGCCCAGTTGAAGCCCACCCGCAATGCCTTGCGGGTTAAGATAGGAAACTTGTAACCGACATAGGTAAGAGTTCGAGTCCACCCCGGGTAGGGTTTGAGACCTGACCATCTATATAAAGCCAGGAGAACCACCGGAAGAGGACCAAGCAATACCGCTCCACCAAAGCCTTGAGCTCGAGATCATACTCTCAACTTGAGCAACCACCATTGTAACCGATCTATTCGATAATACAGATCGACAGAGGCAGGAGTAAGGGTTTTACCTCTACAAGGGCCCCGAACCTGGGTAAATCGTGCCTCCTGTCTAGCCGACGATCGTCACCAGCACCTACAGGTTCTCCTATTCGAAACCCTATGGGTTCACCTAAGGGATTTGTTGAGATGCAGATTCGACATTGCCCTTCTTAACATAGTCAAGGTTCAATCTTTTCTTCCAGTTTTCGAATTGCTCGGCCATTTTTTTCCGAGTCCACGCCTTGACCTTTTCCAGTATCTCAATTTTCTTTTTAGTAACATCAACCTCATTCTCATCCGCCTCATTCTCGTCCACCTTCGGCAAGGGTAAGTTGAAATTACACATGATCTTCGAGAAAAGATGCTCTTTGGATTTTTTGCTGACATATGAAATTCCTTGTCTTCGCGGATCTTTTGGCTCATTCCACTCATGAATAGTGATCGGGATGTGATCCCTAACTAGCACTTCGCATTGCTTCACAAATTTTTGGGCAACATCAGCGGGAAGCTCGGGTGCGAAGTCTGCTGCGATCGTGTCGATCCTATATCTTTCTGTATCTTTCAAAGTCTTTGTTCGCCTCATTTAGTCTTTTTTTCCAGTTGGTATGCTTGAACCGGATGGCTAAAAATATAAAGACTGTTCGTACATGTATATAGACAACGAATGCTTCATCAATTAACATATCTATATATATGCACCTCGGAGCCGGTGTGTTTGTAATTAGTACGGCTCCACCGGAGCCGTCGGCTGCTCGCTTATCGGAGCCGTCGGCTTCTCCCTCACCGGAGTCGTAGGTCTCTCCCTCACCGGAGCCGTCAGCTTCTCTCTCAACAGAGACATCTCCCCGAGTGAGCTCCGGATCTCACTCACCGGAGTTGTTCATCCACTGGCTCACATCGTGCTCTCCGTCGGCCCCGCGGATTAAACCCTCGAGCAAGTTTTCCGCATCTTTGTCTCTTGGCTCCACACTATATTTTCTGAAAATACACAAAAAGAGTAACTATATGTTCCAGATCCATTTCATCAAAATTGCTTATAGATAATAACTAATGGTAGTTATAGCAACATATTCATTTCAATTATAAAATCAACATATTCATGAAATATTAAAATGTATCAATACACACCAAGAGTTACATAGCTCGGGTTCATTTTATTTAACCCTAATACATCACGATCGAATAATATCACTTATAGATAGTCTCATGACATCTCTCAAACTAATTAACTCCGACCGGGTCCTAAGCCGCGGGGTGCTGAGTCGCGGGTGCTACGCATCAATAGGTAAGGAACCCTCATAGGGTCAAAGCTCACGTGGTAAGGAACCGGCGAGGCATCGTCTCGGGGTGTCTAGGTGAAGTGCGGCGAGGGAGACGACAGTGAGTGCGGTGAGGGCGAGGAGATGAACGGCGAGAATGGGGAGAGCGGCGAGGGACCTTTTGTAGCCCTGGCGGGGCATTTACTACGCCGTGTGTGCCGTCGCTGCCGCCCACGCCATTACTCCAGAAGCCTTTGAGTGGGGCGCATGCACTGGCCGCCCGCCACGCCATTACTCCGGCAGCCTTTGACCGACGCGGGGGCCGAGAAGAAGCTCACGAGAGTGGGCTTCTGTTCCCGCGGTTTTCCCACGCGTCGCTGACAGCGCTGGCCCGCGTGGGCTGCCCCGTCTGTTCGCCCCCCAGGTGGTGGTGGTGCCGCAGGTGCTCGTGGCGCAGCAGGGAGGGGGGCGGCGAGAGCGGAAGCGCACGAAGACGGGTCAACTAAATTGGGCGGCAACACACGACAGTGGTGGCGGGAAGCTCGGGCGTGGATTATTCAGCATAGTCAACTAACTGCGTGGTCCCATCTGTAAGCTCCGAACGGTTTCAACGAACTTGGCAGTCCTACCCGGACCCACTTCGCGAAACGGATTCTTACTCCTCCGGACCCACTTCGTGAAACGGATTCGACTCCAAACTTACCGTTCCGGCCTCTCCATAGTAGTTGAGCACAGACTAGGGACAAAACTGAGCACCATTCGGCGCTAGGGGTAAAACTGTGTAGTAGTGGACCGCTATGGGCAATTCGATAAATAACCCTTGAAACAATGTGCTTCAAACTCATGAACATTTTTCTCCCATCCATGAAATGATTTTTTTAATCCATGGACGTTTCTCCAGACTCATAAGAAAGTACTCTCTCCGTCTCATATTAAGGTTCGTAGTGATGGATAAAGAGGGAATGTATCTAAGACCAAAATATATCTAGAAACATCCAGTTTTACCTATTTTGTGACACTTAATTTAAGACGGAGAAAGTAGTTGACACATCTGTTTTAGAACCCATGAACATTTATTTCCTAACCTGAGTTCATGCGGGTACAACTGAACTGATGTTGCGTTAACCGTACGGAGCACTCGCGGCTGCTCAGCGTTCGTCGCATCCGTACGTGGTGCTGGCATGCATATTATCCTATATACGTGCAACACTACCCACGCCGTTAGAGCAGCGTGGCGCTTGGAAAACCGTCAATTTAGGACGAAAGGCAGCGCTTTGTCCAGCGAATATGGGCAACTGCCACCGGATGCTTCCCAGCGCCTCCTGGTCCGTGTTGTTTTCCTGGCCCTAGCGCGCTCACTCACTGCGCTCGAACCAAGGAGGAAGAAGAAAGGATGGACACTGAGTTTTTTCCCGGCGCACGAACGCGGAACGCCTCCGCCGCACACACGGCCGGCCGGCCGGGGTCTCTCCTTTTTCTCGAGCACAAACTCGATGCAACTAGCCTTACAAACGGACTAGAGGATTTATACCCGAGCTGGCGCATCCACACGATCTGCATGCCCGGCCGCTCCGCGCTCACGGCACCATCAACGCCAACAGATCACTAACGACCTAGCTAGCTCTGGACGCGCTGACGCCGGTCACCACCACCACGGCACAACCAGGGCGCACGCAGACGCCGGTCGCCACCGCAATTAAGAGCTTAGTTACCTCATGGTATTTCACAGAGAGATCGATAATGGGGTTGTCATGGCTGTGCAAAAATATTATGAGCTTCTGGCTACACTAAATTTGGGGGTTTTAAAAGGAAAAACCGTAAATTTTATGTGTTGAGTTTTATTGCCAAGGCAGGAATTTGCTGCTGCCATTTGAGCCGTCCATCCAAGGAAAGTACTAGCTAGCATGCATGTGTGGGGTATAGGCGAGGAGGAGGTGTCGAGTGAGTGCCCTAGATTCTCTGGCCATCATATCATCCCTCTGGCTTTGAATGCAACACATATATATCTGTGGCACATGTTCCTAGGTAGGTCCATGCAAAGTGGACGTCATGTTGGCCATCCACGCCGGCCGTAACCATCAGCCTAGCTGCTAGGACAACCGTCAACTTTAGGCCCTCCGTACACGAGAAGCTCATAGGTAAGGAGAAAGGTGAATTACTACTTTCATTATTGATTTGGGAGACGTTAGAGCATCTTCACTCAAGTGCGCTAATGTCGTGTTTGGATTATCGCCCAGACAGACGCTATTGGAGCCGACCAGACGAGCTAGGGTGTATTGGATTGGAGCCATCACTGCGCGCAGCAGCTTTCTGCTGCTGCCCTCTCTAGATTAATTTAGCCTTAGCAGTCTCTTTGGTGTAGATCACGGATTTTGATAAAATTCATTGAATTTTTTCTCGTAATGTTGGTTAGAAGATTTTATTTCCACCCAGAAAGATCTTGGTGTCGCTGCATGTTCCCCGGCCCAGCTGCATTGGATGGAAATCCGATCAGCCGTTTGTTTAAGAGAAAAGGGTGCATGGGTGGTGTACGGGATGAGGTGTCTCGCTGTCGCTCTCCGCGACTACAGTCCACCCGTGCGCGCATGTGCCATCATTCATATGTGGGACCAGATTACGTACCGCGGCCTACTTGTCTTATCCAGAAATGACATGCTGATTTCCGTCACGTCTTTTCTGAAGCGAGGCAATTTAATTACGCCCGGGCATCAGAGAGCGCCACATATATATAAAGTCTGATGGGCACCCTCAAAGCTCCGCTTGTCACCGCATGATCCAAGAGATTGCCATAAATCAGATGCTTCGCCACTTTTTCTTCGACTGCTTTTGGTGCTCCGAGCCAAAAAAAAACACGCCACCATAACAGCAGTTGAGTTCTACGAGAAAGCCATCCCGCAACACACGCACATGCATGGGGTATTGCGTCGCATGCCCCACCTAGCTCACCTCAATCGCATGTCGATGGCATGTCAACCATGTTTCGACATATTCAGCAACGGCCGAAGCAACCAAAGTGAGTGAGCGCTAACCGGTGTCACTTAGCTTTGAAAGCAAAAGAGTCCTAGCCATCTCCGCAACATATGAGTGGTCGGAGGGAGTCCTAGCTCACTCTCCATCACAACTCACACACACGTCCCTTCCTCGCTCTCTCACACAAGCACGCGCGGTGTAATTTTATTTTACACCGGATAGATCAAAAGTGAAGAGCAAAACTGGAAAATCCCAAGGCATCACTTTACTACTACACTAGAAGTACTATACTGCCCGGCATCTTTTAATTGACACGGGATGTATATTAATTTCATTCAACAACAAAATCCTCCCGAATTCAAAATCTTTCTTTTTTAAAATAGACCTCTGATTCAAAGATCTGGTCCTTTGTGCTCCATCCCATCGGGGACCAGCGATATCGCCACCCGGCAACCTTCTTGGCTCCGGTCCAACGACCGCGAGCCGCCGCTCCATGTCCACCTCCACCTCCTTGTCGTTCATGTCTGCATCTCCTCGGCGCCACCGTCTGCAGCTCCTCGGGGAGTGCGTCGCCCAAGAGGAATGTGCCTACTGTGGCGACTCGAACTCTAGCTGTTGTTGTTGTTGTTGTTGTCTAGTCGTCGTTGAATGAGGCCGAGAGATAATGGTGATTAGTGTACTCACATACGTACTGACTCGACAAATTTCAAACCATCTACGCAAACAATGCTAATGGTAGTCGGGGGCATCAAACTCATGCGCTGATTCAAAAAGACGTGCTAGCATTAACGCCGCGGTGGGAAACACTCGACCTCGCGACAGAATCGAAGCGACGGCTCGCCGAGCGCTATAAGAGCCCTGACTAGATATGCTTGTATGACCCCCAAGAAAAATATTAAGAATGTTGGACTACACGAAAATGACATATTTGTGACTTCAAAACGAAAAGAAAAAAAACATAATTTTTCCCAATAGTCATGGTCTTTGTGTAGATCATGGATTTTAATAAAATTCGATGAAACTGTTTGGTAATATTGTCTAGATTTGATGTAGTGTGCACCCAGAAAGATCCTGGTGTCCCGTTGTCATGCACACCCGTGCGGGTACGGCCAATCAGTAGACTCACGTCAGCCGTATAGTCTCGGGCCCACGCGCATTGGATGAAAAGCACATCAATATGATCAACTATGCGTTTAAGGAAAGTAGCATAGGGCCACTTTAAGGAAAGAGTAGATGTAAAAGCTCAGGCGTGGGGTAGTACGGGATGAGGTGTCTATGTGTCGCTCTCCGCAGCCACCACAAGACCAGGAGGGCCCGCCCGTCACGTATGTCATCATTCATGTGTGGGACCAAATTCAGTACGTGCGGCCTACTTCCAGAACCCTCAAAATTCAAAATTGTAACCCCATTTATTTGCTAATACTTTGGTTATTGTTCGTAGAATAATTTACCCTGCCATGGAAGGGAAATTATGGAAGGAAGATATATGATTGCCTTTTCTTAGGAATTAGTAGAGCTGATAAGTTGTTGATGAGAAGACATGCTGGATCTTCAATGGCTTGAACGAATACTATGCTAGGGTCACACCTGAATTAATAGAGGGTGCAACAACGGAAGAAGAAAAAAATTATGAAAATGGCATGGTACGTATAGTGTTATGTAAACTGAAAGAAACTACCCTCAAATTTACTTACATGGAGAAACCACGTTCCTTGATGATGTGTGCGAGGATGCATGAGTGCAAAATCCGTTTCGGAAATAAAGGTGAGCTTTGGATTCGGATAGGATATGAGAATCAGTTCTCTGCGGCCGACCGGGGTGATGCTCGCCTCCACCAATAATGCATGACAAATGTGGCAAGTTTGTCACATCAGTGCTGCAATGGTTGATCACGGGAGTGGTGACAAACGGAGGGAGGCATGTGCTGCCCAGCAGCTCATGTTCCAGCGCCCACTGGCTAGCTGTTCCCATACATTTTGTAACGGAGGAAGTACTAGACTAAATGTAGTTACAACGAAAATCTGAACGAGAGATCACCAACTGATATGCGTTTTTTGCATACGTACGTGCGGATTCGTGGAACTAGAGTTCAGTAGTACAGCTAAACCATTGCCTAGCTACAAAGTTGCCATCATATCATCTATAGGCAACCTATAAAGATGTGCTACTCTCTTTATCAAAAATAAAGATATGGTATTTGGTTCACCACCCACTCTCACAAAGTGAATAGAACAACGTGCTAGAGCTGACTCCACTACTCTTATGTCTCCACTTTTCCCTTCTCCGACGAAACCAAAATATGTTATTTTAATACGTCTGCTCACATCATCTTATTGTACTTGCTCATGATTAGTAAATCTTGTCGAGGAAACTCTGGTTTAAATTTATTTGACTTGGATGTCACTCACATAGATTGAAGCTGCCCCATACTATATGTTGTCCTAGCATATATATATATATGTTCCTAACATGATAAATTAGCCACAAAGTTTTCACTAAACACCACTTATTTAATTGTGATATCCTGAATGACTCCAAATCTTAAATGACGCAATATGTGGCTTTTTACTAAACCAATCTATTCTGGAACGTGTAGTGGCATTGAGTTACGTGCTGAACCTAGTGAGATATGCCTAGAATAGCGAACTGTTTTAAACTAATTAGTGGACAGTATCCTAATTGAAAACCTCCAGCTAGACCCTTATGGTCTGACTTCAGTGAACAATCGATTTAACTAAAATAAACTGCAGTAACTGAATGTACATATCCATTCCTACAAGTCAAAACCCCGACTCCAGGGAAAATTTACTAATTTGTCCCGAAGATTAAACACGGCGATAAAAATAAACAGAAGAAGCAAGAGAAGTCACAAGTGTTGTAAGTCTTCATCCTTCTCAGCTCGACGGCCGTTGGCAGCAGGCTAAAACGGAACTGTTAGTTCCAAAGGAAAAACAGGAGTAAAAGAAAGAGAAGTGCTATACGTACGACGTTTTTGATCCGATCCATGTACGACAGTGTAATCAAGCTGTTCCTATTCTAATTGCTTGGCCATCTCACGGTGCGGATACAGTGTCGTACACACTT
Source organism: Alopecurus myosuroides (assembly GCA_028641055.1). NCBI lineage: Eukaryota > Viridiplantae > Streptophyta > Magnoliopsida > Poales > Poaceae > Alopecurus > Alopecurus myosuroides. The sequence continues at coordinate 33,304,719 of CM054061.1, forward strand.
CGGACAGAAAGGATCGTACGCACATCAATTCCGTAAAAGAAACTGGGAAGCGAGCGAATGCACGAGGCTCGACACCTGGTCCAGGCGGTGGCCCGAACGTCCTATCAGGAAAGGAGATTTGGGTTACGTTTCTCTTCATCGTTTTCCCTCTGGAAATCAAAAGTCCAATTGCAACGGAAATGCAAATCGCATGATATATACAGGATGGCTTCAGGACGTGATTTATTTTTATTGAAGGAAATTAATCCTTCTCTAATTCCAGAGGCATCGGACTCTCAAGCCCCTCTCCTACTTTCCTAATCACTCGACGAATTTCGATTGATCCTTCAGCCCCACCCGCCTTTTTTCTCGCGCTTTGATTCGATCGAGCCGAATTTCGTGTATGCTTACGAAATCGACAGGCACGTGCTTATGAGGGAGATTTTTTTTTGTATGAAGGTTAGTATGGGTATGGGAAGGCCAGCACCAGCCCACAAACCTTATGCACAGCGCGTGGCAAACCTGATGCACAATGTCCAGCCCAGCCTGAAAGCACGGTCTGTTCGCAGATTCTAAGTACACCTAAACATTTATTTCAGCCCGTATTCCTGTGCAACAGGGTGGTCCTATTGGGTTCCGCCCCAGACAATGACAGGGGGGGCCCACACGAAACCAAAAACAGATATTTTACGAATGTTTGCAGGAGAGCTGCTAATTTTTTTTAAAGAGAGCTGCTAAATTCACCGACAAGAATGAAGATTGATTCATTTTATGGAAAAACCGGGTCCAAAAACTACGTGTCAACGTACGGCCCACCCATACGCCTAGACGAAGTAGTTGCAAGTGGACGGCAGGACCCGGTCAGATATGAGGAGACGGACTCCAAGTCTCTGACGCCTGGCTCCCCCTTCGACGAGGTGAGCTCGCGAATGAGTATTGCTATGCGTCTGACGATGGATTTCGTACTACTCGTCTTTCACCAATACTAAAATTAACCGTAAAACTGGCCTAAATGAAGCAACTTATATATATCGAACAATTTTTATATCCCACAATACATCTCCTAATGCATCCGAATATTCAGTCCACGTGCCTGGACTTACCCCTCATTTGGGCTCGGCGACGCCTGATCTGCCCCGACACAAGTCCTGGAGTAGAAATGCCGAAATGGTGCTACATGAGCGTAGATGCAGGGGAAAGAATCACATTATTTTTCCCTTTTTCTTTTGGCGATGGGCAGGCAGTTGATCCACGACTTTATAAACGCGATGAGGCAAACATGCACAATCAGCTCACACGTATTTAAGCTTGTGTTATTGCGATGTGCTAACTCTGAAAGACTTGCACCTGTCGAGAATGGTAAGGTTGGTGCCAACGCGGGCGATAGTGGAGGCGGTACCGCCCGCGGAGAGGCGGTAGCCGGGCGAGACGGTAGGGGGAGGGGGCGATGGTTCCAGCGCCCGCCTATCGCCCGCGTTGGAGGCGAGAGCGGGACGAGAGGGAGGCGATAGCGGTGCTAGTGGGGGCGGTAGGGAGGCGGTAGGGAGGAGAGAGAAGTGAGAGCTGGCACTATAGCCCGTGCACTGGCACCGTGGAGTGAGAGTGTGATGAGAGTGGGGTGAGAGTGTGGGTAAAATCTGACGTGGCGAGCCTATAACGGGTGGTGCACTGGCACCAGCCTAAGAGGCCAAGATGGAAAACGATAAATATTACTCTCTCTCTTTATGTATACAAAGGCACTATCAAATATACAATTTTGCTTCTTTACAAGGTCACTAACACTAATCGAGGTAAAATTAATGAAGTTTTCCTTGTATAGAACAAAGAAATCGATGACAGGCTCCGGGTTCTCACCTCCGTCAAGCGGCGTCGAGGTGGTGGTGCGTCGACTTCGGGAGTTTTGGGCGTCGTGGTCGTCGGCATGTTTGGGTCGCAGCCTTGGGGCTGGCGGGAATGTCGGAGCGGCGGCTCCGGATGCTACGTCTCCGCTGTGGCGCGTCGAATCTTTTGGTGTCGGCTTTGGTAATTTGGGCGTCAGGTCCGTCGACCCGTGCGAGGCGCAGCGGCTCGAGTCTCTCTCCTCCACCGTGTTGCATTGAGGAGTCCTGGTGTCGACCTTGGTTGTTCGGACAACTTGGTCGTCGACCTGTGTGCGTCACGGCCTCGGGGCCGGCGTGGATTGAGTTGTATTTTTCTTTTTCTTTAGGCCTTGTCCTACGTGTTTGCTTCTCCTATATCAATAGAAAAGACAAAGCTTTTGCCTCGTTTGAAATTACCCAACCCAATCACCATGGTATGCATACCCAAGGGAGCCAATAGAAAAAAAAAGGAGTTGGATGCACCCATTTCTTAACCTTGAAAACGAGACTAATCAAGCTAGCTTTGTTAGACATTAATCACTTTAAATTTTTTACCTTGATACCTCTAATGTGAGTTTGTGGCCTCGTATACAAAAACGGAGGGAGTACCTTTATTATTGAAAATACCAGCCAAGATGATGTGCTAATTCCGAATGACTTGCCCGCCCCTTTCCGTTCCTTGTGTCCCTTGGTCGCCATGTCTCTGGCTCCCTTTGTTCTGGTGTTACTTGTTCCTAGCTTGGATTGTCCTAGCGAGTGACAGATGCGAGAGAAGCAAAACACCAACTGGCTGCGAGTTAATCGAGCTACCTATCTTAAGACAGAAATGGATACCACCAACCACAGTGCTCATCATGCAGCTAGCTGACTCTACATGTCTTGAACTAGAAAATGACTTGGTGCAGGTGACCGTGGGTACACAACGTCTGTCGGTCCATAGTATTGAAATACAACTCATTGTACATAGCACATCACACACATGTTACACAGACTCATGAGTTAGGTATGAAGTGGAAAGTTACTTCAATCCTTCAATTTCACAGTCAAATTACAAAATATATACCAGCAATTCAGAATGTTACACAGACTAATGAGTTAGGTATGGAGTGACAAGCTACTTCAATCCTTCAATTTCAGCATGTGTTCCGTCGGCGTACTCCTCCATCATTCATTTCTTGTATCGTCTGCTCACTAATCGCATACGAAATATATTTGGTATAGTAAAGGACAAATCGGTATATGATGTTTGGAATGACATTTTAGTTGTTGGCCTAACATTTCAAATTGGGTAATATGTGTTATTTTGTGATCCAACTAATAATTAGGTCATAAAGAACACATTGTTTTTTTTTTTACCGGGTGCATGTGTATGGATCGACATTTCTATTATCGTCATAATGAGGTCCTAAAGGACATATAGGTTAGGTCATGTTTCCGCCAGGTCATCATATTTGGACAAATATTTCTGTCACTACATTTTAAATTTATATTTTTTTTGTGGATTGATAAATGGCAAGATTATGTAGTGTGTTTTCACCCAAGACATCTTGTTCAACATTTGTATTGATGCGACATTTTAAATTGGACACTATGTGTATTTTCCTTGTGTAATTATTACTATGGTTGTGTGTTTCAACCTATGGAATCGTGTTCGACATTTCTATTGTTATGACACTACTAATTGTGTAATATGTGTATTTAATTTATGGTTCGAGAAATAACCAGATGATGTTTGTATAGTACTACACCACGGCTATGATATGGTTGCCTTGTGAACGAAACACATGTGCGTGTGTCAGGACCAGAGGTGGATTGGAGGGGATCCCGAGCAGAATACATACAAGAACAAGTAATTGCGGAATTTAATTGGCAAGGAAAGATTATTCTCTGGAAAATAAAGGCAGGAAAGTAGAACAGGGATAGTAGAGAAAAGGAATTTAGGGTTTCTCATATATCGTGCCTCCCAGCCACCCACTCTCCCCGGTTATATAGAGTACCCGGAGGAACCGCGTTACAGATAGTTTTACTTGTCCAACTTTCGCATTTCAAATTACAAACAGTTTCGAGTGAAATTAAATCACAACCACTAGATCTAAATAAGAGGTATCGATCCATCTTGGTAATTGATGTGTTTTATTCTGACGATAGCTAATCAGGAACAGTACATTTCTTGACAATACTCCCTCGCCGACTCCATATTTCCAGGGTGAAAGTTTGGGATCGTGGGTCGGATGAATTGAGCATCCTCCCATGTTGCTTCTTAAGGTCTGAATTTCTCCCGATGTATAAGTCAATGTGGAACTGGAATGTCATAGTCTCCTGCACTCCGAGGAATTTGTCTATATTGTAATATGGCAAGAGGGGCAATTTTAACTTTACCTTTAGGTATGATGAGTGGCAATGTTGGGCTGGGAACTGCCTTAATCCAATGTGTTTTTTGAGTTGATTGAAATGAAATACATCATGTAAGAGAGTATCAGGAGGTAGTTACAATTTGTAAGATACATTGCCAACCTTCCGTAGAACTCTAAAAGGCCCATAATATTTTGACAATAATTTGAGGGAGTTTCTTAGTGCCAATGTTGTCTCCCTGTATGGTTGCATCTTGTGGTATACCATGTCTCCCACTTCGAAATGCCTTTCAGTTCTCTTCGAATCAGCAAATTTATGGACTATGTTATGTGCTTGCAAGAGATTTTGTTGTAGGGACTTGCGGACTTGTTCCAGAGTTATTTCCACTTCAGGTGAAACATCATAGGGAACAGATATCTCATGGAGGTGCGGTGGATCATAACCATACATTTCCTTAAAAGGAGTTGTCTTCAAAGAGGTGCGATAAAAGGTGTTATACCACCATTCAGCATCAGGAATCCAATTTGCCCATTTGGTTGGTTACTTAAAGTCCATAATTCTCAAATACGGTTCCAAGCATTGCTTCACACGCTCTATTTTGCCATCGGACCCTGGGTGATAAGCAGTGTTGAAGTGAAGTTCAACTTTTAGGGCTGCAAATAATTTTGGCCACAATTTGGGTGTGAAGAGCATGTCCCTATCACTCACAATTATCTCAGGGGGGCATGTAGCTTAAAGATGTCGTCGATCAAGATGTTCGCAACATGAAGTGCAGTAAAGGGATGTGCTCGAGTGATGAAATGAGCATACTTAGTTAGTCTGTCAACCACAACTAAGAGAACATCTTTGCCTTTATATTTGGGAAGCCTTCTACGAAGTACAAGCTGATTTCTGCCCATTTTATATTAGGGATATTCAACAAGTCTAGCAGTCTAGGATAATGTACCCTCTCAGTTTTAGATATCTGACATTGGGCTATTCTGTTTACAATGTCTGTCTTCATGTGTAACCAGTAGAAGAGTTTCTAGATTCTATTGTATGTCACTCCGCTACTTGAATGTCCTCCAAAAATTGAGCTGTGAAAAGACTTGGAAACCTTGTCTTTCAAGTCGGTAGACTGCCACATAATAATTTTGTTTTTGTATCTCAATATTCCAGCATAAAGGGTGTAGTGAAATTTGCTTCTTGGGTGAATTGCCAGTTCTTGAAAGAGCTTGGTGCATTTGTGATTAGCTGCATATGTAGCCTCTATTTCCTGCATCCGAGTGGGAACTGCTGCAGAGATTGCTAAGCACTGGTTGTCACATGCACGGGTATGTTGTCTTTAGAGGAATCAACAACAGTGTTATCACTACTTTTTGAACTCTATTCTGTAGTCAAATTCCAATAGTTTAAGAATGAGCTTGTGTTGAATCCCTTCAAGGCAATGATTACTTGAAAAGTACTTGAGGCTTCTTTGATCAGTTCTGATCAAAAGTTTGTTCCGAAGGAGGTAGTTCCTCCATTTTCTTAGAGCTTCGAAAATAGCTAGGGCTTTGTTTTTATAAATAGAGTGTCTGGGCCTTAGGACCAATTGCTTTGCTGAAGTATGCAAGAGCCTTGCCTTGTTGCATTAAGACTGGCCCCAGATCTGTACCAGATGCATCTGTTTCTAATGTGAATGGTAATGCAAAGTTTGGCAGTGTGAGTACATGTGGATTTGGCATCAATGTTTTCAGTTTCTGGAATGCCTTTTGTAGGTCTGTTGTCCAACTGAATGAGTCCTTATTGAGAGCATAATTAAGTGGAATGCATATATTAGCACAACCCTATATAGACCTTCTATAGTAGCATGTCGGGCCCAAAAATTTCCTCAATTCTTTCACATTGGTTGGGGCAGGACAATTTGTGATTTCCTTGATTTTGGCAGGGTCTGTTGCTACACCGGTACCGGATAAGATGTGTCCCATATACTCTACAGTAGTTGTAGCAAATGAACACTTGGTAGCCTTTTCTTTTAGGTTTTGCAGTCTTAGTATTTGTAAAGATGTGATGAGATGTTGCTTAAGAAGGGTGATGTTTTTACTGTAGATTAGGATGTCATCAAAGAATACGAAGACATACTTCCTTAATTGAGTTGAGAAAATATTATTCATCAATTTTTTAAAGGTTCCTGGAGCGTTTGTAAGCCATAAGGGCATAACAAGGTACTCGTAGTGCCCTAGTGAGTTGTGAAAGCTGTCTTTGTAGTGTCTTCCGATTTCATCCGAATTTGATGGTACCCAGATCTGAGGTCCAGTATGGTGAAGAGGGTGGCTCTATGTAGCTCATCCAATAGGTCTTCTATGATAGGGATTGGGTACTTATTCTTGATTATCAAGGCATTCGGTTGCCTAGAGTCCACGCAAAGCCTCCAAGTTTTGTCGTTTTTTCGTACTAAGGTTGCAGGAGAGGATTAGGGTATAGTGCTTGATCCAATCTCACAAATCTTAAGTATATTATGTAGCAATTGTTCCACTAAATTTTTCTTATTATGTGGTATTCTATAAGGTCTCACATTGGGGGGGGGGGGATAAGAGCCTTCCTTGATGGGAATTGAGTGATCACATTCTCTGTATGGGGTATACCAGTAGGTTCACTGAAAATGTCTTGAAAGTGTTCCAATATCTCTGTGACCTCCTTGGTATTATTCTTTATCTCTTGTTCCTGAGATGTTGTAATACAAACCGTACTATGTGTGGCTCTTATGAGGAATGCTTGGGCTCCAGCCCTGAGCAATTTAGAACAAGTCTTTGTTGTGATAGTTGAGTTTTTAAAAGGGGCTTCTTTGCCTCTGAAAGTGCACCACTGACCATTCACTGTGATAGATAAGTTCCTTTGTTTCTAGTCATAGAAATTTGGTCTATGTGTCTTTAGCCAGTTTGCTCCTAAGACCACGTCATACCCTTAAGGGGGAGCAGATTGCAGTTGTGAGAGAATGGAGTGTCCTGTATCTTGAAATTACAGTTGGATATACACCCTTTCAGAGATTAGTTCTCCACCGGCTACCATAACCCTATGAGCCTCAACTTGCTGTGGTGTCAACTTGGTCCTTTTAATTAACTCACCGTTGATGAATGTGTTTATGCTCGCTGTGTCAATAAGTGATGTGGCTTGTTGTCCTCCAATGTGCACTATGACTGACATGGTTGTGTCTCCAAGAATGCAATGGATAGTCCTTTGGTAACACAGTCTTGTGTTACATCAGGTCCAAAAGTGTGTTACAACGGGAAGCGGTAACACATTTTGAAATGTGTTCCATTAGGCCGTGTTACTAAGAGGTGTCCAATGTCACACATAATAATTGTTACCATATGTAAAAATTTGTGTTACAGTTATGTTATAGTAACACCCAGATTATGTGTTACGGAATACACTAGTAACACTGTTTTTTTAACAATAGTAACATAACTAGTAACATATTTTCATAGTCATCGAACATTGGTGGTAACATTTTTTTCTAGTTGTTGTATCACAATTGGTAACACCATTTTTTGCTTTAGAATACAACTAGTAACATAATATCCTAATATTGTAACACAATAATTTTTTTGTGGGCTACCGGTAACACACTTGTGTACCTATAGTAACAACGGGAGTAACACTATTTATCAAAAGATTTTCATGTATTTTTTCAGTTATTAAACGAGAAATCATGTACCAATTTGTAGAATACATCCTCATTTACTAAAAATGCATGCGTTCCACAAATTAATTTTTTATGATTCTTAGCACCATGAAAATGATTAAGAAAATGAAGCACGACGCATTCACAAAAAAAAATATCAATTTATCATGAAGATACAAGATTGAAATATACATGTGGTTTGCAATAAATAAATACCATTTCTAGTGCAACACCATTACATTTATATTAGTTTGAGTATAGAAAAAATATTTTATGAATACTATTACACAATAGCATATGTATCTGTTCAACTAGAAAAGATCTTTCAAATAATATTACATTTGTTTAATCTAGGAATTTAAACCTAATTATTGAAGTCTATCGAATTTATTTGCTTCGTCATCCGGTCGTAGAATTCAACAACTCAACAATCCTTCTTCCAAATCTGCGAAAGAAATTGTGATACATTGTTACGATCAGATACACATAATATGATTATAGAAATTGGAAGAAAAAACTTTAAGTAGAATTCAACAACTCAACAATCCTTCTTCCAAATCTGCGAAAGAAATTGTGATACATTGTTACGATCAGATACACATAATATGATTATAGAAATTGGAAGAAAAAACTTTAAACTTACAAATGCTGAAGGCCAAGCTATCAAGATTCCTGAAGCAAAAGCATCACCAATAGTCTTCTAATCACTTACTTCCATTACTAACTCCTCGTCATCTAAAATAGTTTCATCTATGCTCACAAGTATAAATTCAGCACCTAACTCAATCCCACCGGCCTTAGTTGTAGGATAAGTACTCTTGATAGTAGCATATGCAACATTCCGCTTGTTTGGATATGTTGAGGTCCTTAGAACTACTTTAGAGCCAAACTATATTAGGATTCAACATCAATGATGCTATAATACATGTACATACTCATGTTGCTAATATGCTACTTAAAAAAAATACTTGCATCTCCCCGATACTACTAACTGAAGTGAAATCGAGACTAACCGTCTATCAGCTATCACAATGTGAACCCAACATGTTCATAGCTGCATGCAAACCTGAATCTATCATGCCGTGAAATCCCGTCTAACAATCAGCTATCACAATGTGAAGACAACATGTTTATAGCTGTGCATGGAAACCTCAATGTGTCATGGCCATCACGTGAAAACTCTAGTACCATGTAACTGCAACTAGCCTACAACCACATTGGTTGCTCACGCTTATTGTAGTTCGGCAAGTGAACCAGCCCATTCAAATTAAAAACATAAATTCCCACATAATATTTTAACGATTGCATAGAAATTATAAGAAAAATAATTTTGCATATGATAGTCAGAAAGAGTGAAGCAAGCTGCTGCTTGGGCCACTAGGGTCGTGCAACAAATACTATCGGAATGAAATGCTAGTTAGACCGTAGTTTCAATACAAATTATTTTGCATAAAATAGTCAGAAAGAGTGAAGCAAGCTACTGCTTGGGCCACTAGGGTCGTGCAACAAATACTATCGGATTGAAATGCTAGTTAGACGGTAGTTTCAGTACAACTTACATGAACTGATGTTGTTTATTACTCAAGCAACAACACTATGCACATGTACATAGTATGCATAATTAATGGTAATTGATGGCCAAATAAACTGGTTGTGCCCACAGTCATCCTCCTTGGTGGATCTTTACCTTGAGTGAAGAAGTACGCCTCCTTTTTGAGGAAACTGGTTGTGGGAGTTGATTTCTTGTCCCTTGATGCTCTAGTCTTGAAGAAAGATCACCCGTCCGATCTCTTTTTTTCCTCGCCTACAAACAGAAAATAATAGTACAAAGAGAAACTGGTTGTGGCAGTGACAACCCTTTCACGTGAAAACATCAAATTATTATCCTCAATCATGTCATGTTGCATCGACGAGCGTGCTTCAGCAGGTCCATTACATTGAACTCTCCGGAATTTTAAATATTAATAGAGGGATTTCAAGTGACTATCAATGATTTAACATGTATTGACATTAGCTTTGTTTTAATAGGTCATTACTTAAGATTTTAATAGGTAATTACCTTCATTGTGAAATTGATCCTCTTCATCTTCCAATGGTTGTGATTCATCACCTGCTGCGATATGACATCAAAGCAATTTTAGAAAACAAAATGGAATATTAAGGTTTGTAGAGGACAAATGGTTGCTAATCGGCAAGGAAGATTGGCATGTGGGAACTAAACGATTGGCAATTGTGCTCAACAAGAAGCAGCCCTCCAAGCAATATAAGGCAAGTCATGTTTTCATTTGTTAGCAAGGTGCTAACGGATTTAATGTTTTGTGTTCTGAGTATCAAATCGTATAGTATGCTGCAAGCAACACAAGCCAACCTACACAGTGGAGTGTAGATGAACTACAGGAGTAGCAACCAATGATCTAAAGATAAAAACTAAAATGAGGAACAGATTATCTGCGTAATTTAGATGGCCGAGGGAAATATGCTTATTGGAAACAGTGGGGAGCTCGCTACATAGGATATACTTAAGATAAAAGTATCTTGTTTCCTACAAACTACAGATGAAAATGGATCAAGGAAAGAAGCAAAAGAAAATGAAACGACTTGATGTAAGTAATGGTAGGGATGTCAGGTTTCAACCAATCGAGTCATATATTTGTGCTAGTTTCTGGGAAATGGGAAGAATTAACAAAAAGATATGCACAATCAATGGCGGAACCAAGATTTAGCATTAGAGGGGGCCAAACGTGGTAATAATCAACTAAGGGGGGGGCCAAGCATGCATTTTTTTTCTTCTAATCTCACCTAAATCAGCCTCTTATAGGTAAAAAAAATCTTAAAGTGCATGCCATAGGGGGGCCAAGGACCCTGCTGGCCCCCCGGTTCCGCCACTGTGCACAATGGCGTTGTTTACAATTGTCACATATTCTCTTAAAACAGAGTTTGATTGCACCTAGATGACGGTTTAATCAACAACTAACATAAAACAATGGAAGACAGTAGAAGAGCACGGCAGGTGCAACAAAACGATCACTAGTTGAGTGGATTATAGCTTGCACTTCGCACTATTCAAAAAATATCTCAGCAAGTTCCGGTTACATTATACCAAAGGACACTAGTGTAACGATATTTTAGGGTGAAACAGATTAATGCATGGTGCTACACATGAACCTATATTAAAAATATCTCAGCAAATTCCAATTACATGCCAAAGGACACTAGTGTAACAATATTTTAGGGCGAAACAGATTAATGCATGGTGCTACGCATGAACATATATTGCTCACCAGTGTTGTGGTCTCCATCTTCATCATCACCCTGATCAGCATTCTGAATCGCCTCTAACTTTTTTTATCTACGGATGAATAAAAATGTCAATCGAACCATTACAAGTGTAAACTAGGAACAACCATCCATGCATAACTCTAACAAGATAGATACATTGGCGCATAAACTAGTTAACCAAATGAGATAACAAGAGTGCATACTGCTAGCTGTAACTACTGCAGTATATTAATCCCATTTTCCCTATATAATCTAGATCGTACAACTATGTTTCATCTGAATATTTGATGCACCGATAGAAAAGCCATGTCCTTTTTTTTGTTTTCGAGAGTGTCAATCTCTGAATTTAGTGCACGCCTGCTAACTGAATTTTAGTCTACTGTACATGCCTGTTAACTGAATTCTAGTGTCATATACATGCCTGTTAACTGAATTTCAGTGAAGTGTTTCAAGTAAACTGAATTCTGAGTGCAATATTACTCACAAGATCTTAAAGTGGAAGGCATCAAGGGTAACAAAAAGAACAGAGGCGCTTCCCACCACACTTTACATGGTGATGCGTCACTTGCAGTTAACGACTTCTTTCAGCGGACATCGTAAAGGGGTAATGGCGGTGCACACACATCTACCTGTTGGTGCTTATGGATATAGTGCACATCTTCAGATAAAAGGATGTTGTTATGTGTAACGAGATGCTCAGTAATGCTTCTGGGGCTAGGAGGCTGGAGCAGATAGTAGTATGCCCGACTGGACTATGGTCTGTGCACTCCATGGCAGCATCTCCGCTTACGGTGAGCTGCCGCAACGCAAATTCAGAGCATTACCCAACACGAGCTGGGGCTACCTGAGGACATACACAACTAGGTGGAGTAGGTCCAAAAATTACAGAGACAAGAAAAGTTCAGAAATTCGTTTGTAATACAGACACCGTTCTACATTTATTCAAACTTTTCTTAATGGATAAATAAAGAACAAAACGAACAGAGGCATCAAACAGATAGAACCTCGATGGGTGGTGAATTACCTTCGTGGTGAAGAACAACAGACGGAGAGCAGATAGCGGGGTGGCCGGAACGACGGCGCAGGACGGAGCGGCCGGGCGCGACGTTGGTACGAGGGCGACGTAGGGGGGCAGAGCCATCAGGTTCGACGGGGACGAGCGCACGTTGGCGGTGGCGCCGCGGTGATGGTGGTGGCGGCTGGGTGGTGGCGGGCCGGGCGCTGGTGGGCAAGTCCGTGATGGGGGAAGCGTGGTGCGGGACGGATCGGTGATGGTAGGTGTCGTGGTGGCGGGGCTGGCGCTGTGGTTAGTTAGGGTCGACGCGGTGGTGGCCGATTCGGTGGCGCGGGCAGGCGATGTGCTGCGGGCGGGAAGTCGCAGATGGGACGGCGCGGGCGGGCAGTCGCAGAGGGACGGCGCGGGGGCGGTGGGAGATGGTGCGGTGGCGAGCGGTGGGAAGCGGCGAGGTAGGATTTGTTTCCGTGAGATGAGAATTTTCAGGGGAAAAGATTGGCTTTTAGATGAAACTATCAAAATGCCCGTGCGATGCTACGGGTGACAATTTTTTCTTTTTTGATAGGTTTGATTCCATCAAAACCAACATATTTAGTTTCCCTTTGGTTCACTATTCCACGATAAATACACAAGCATTCATATGGAGAAAACTATTGATATAGTCCATATGTATGTTTTCAATTACATTGCTAAATTTTAGTAAAATTTTAAAGCACCTTTAATACAGTAGTGCACTTTATTTATTTGTAGCAAGATCTGAGAGGAGAAATAATGCTGTATAAAATGGAAAAGAAGAAGATACAGATGAATATGTCAAGGTAACTGATATATTCCATTTAACTCAAACAAACAGACTTTCAAATGAAGGGAAGGGGCTTAGGACAATCATGGTCAACATAAGAAAGAGATCCCGTGACAGTTCCCAACACTCGATAAAATACACAAGACTAACGACTAAGCAAGCCCACCTACCCTAAAATGAACCATGGACAAGAAGCTATCTGAACAAACTACATAACCCTTCTGCATCCATACAATCTCGAGACAGTACCTTAGAGTTTTACCATATTTGACATCACAAGAAGATGGGACATAGATATAGGCCATAAATATGGATCCTACATCCCCATCGACAAACAAATCACCAATATAGGCTACAGATCGTAAGCACCCTCCAGCCACACCGCTGGACCACACCAATGTTGTTGCCACCGCCCAGTTAATGTGTGTCTAACATAGTGTGTTCAGACCTGAATCCTCGCCAACTTGACCAAAAAGTTATCTGCACTATTTAGAGTATTCTTCAGCAAGTGTTTCTAATATAATTGTTTCAATCATTCATGTTAGATCATATTCTGTATAAGTACTTGTTTGTCAGTATTCTTCTGTAAATGCTGCTCACCTATTATCAATAAGAAAAAAAACTAAACATCATTTATCGAAGTTTGAAGCAAAACTCTCTTTCTCACAATGGAATAATCTCTAATTTTACTTGAACCTAGACTGAATACATGAATTACGAACATAGATGTAGTCTACATCAACAACCAATATCCCAACTTAATTATTGCAGTGACATTATCTATAACCTATATATGACTATCAACAAAATGAGCAGAGGAATTTAGAACTTTGGAGTGGCGTTCTGTAGGAGCCCACTTATGCAAACTTCAAGATATCCCTGAAAACATATTCATAGACCTTTTGGGTAAGACAATAACAATTGTAGGAGTGTTAAAAAATGTATCTCAAAGCAGGATATTACATAATTAATCCGTTTAAAAGGTTTAGAGTCCTACTTCAGTCCATGCATGTTGCTTTGATGGACATACTCCCTCCATCTTTAAATAATTTCTGCTGGAATGGATGTATCTAGTTTTGAAATACATCTAGATACATCCATTTGAGCGGCAATTTTTTTGAGATGGAGAGAGTACTATAGTTTTCAGTTGTCCCTTGTTACTAAAACGTGGAAAATATATAAGATTTGCCCGTGGAAAGTTAAAGTTAACGTAAATGCAATTTCTCATGAATTGTACAGGGTTCATTCCTTCTATTGTTCTTACAAATTACAATAGATGGGACCCTGTCCCTTAAAATAGTAACACTCTGCAAATTAGTAGACCCTGATTCTTAAAAAAATATCATGCTGAAAGCTGAAAACCCAAAAAGATAGAAGGTTTAGTTAGAATCAATTCATAATTATGTTACTATTTTTTTAACAGGACACTTGAAGTATGCAGAGTAGCATATCTACTGGCATATACATACAGGTGCCAGAGACCAAAGAAGAATGATGATGGATCCTATATATTTGACTAATTAGTCAAGTAACTCTGAATCGTGATCTGCCAGAACGAGTATAGTTCATGCCCAATCAAGCCGAAGAAATAGGAATGCATTGTAAGTAGCAACCTGTGAATGCTAACTATGTTTGCCACCTGCAAATTCAGTAGTATGATTTGTTCTTTAATCTGCTTCAATGTGTGCTTATCATCAGCCAAGTACTATTACCGGTGCTTCAGGAAACAATACCCACACATTGGGTGTATCTAAAGCAGTAGAAGCGAAACCAAATTCAAATGGCAGGTTCCAGTGGACAAAGCCCATCGTAACCATGAAAGAAAACCTGGGAATGGAAAATATAATACTAAAGCATACCTCACCGTTTGCAGATTAGGGAACTTACGACGTTTAGCAATGTGGATGGATCAGACACGCATAGAGCGTGCAAGATGCCGCAAAAGGCTACTCGGAGAAGAGACCGGTAATGGAGACAACGTGTAGCTGTGACGGTCGACCTACGTGTGACGATGGAGGGGCGACGGCTTCAAGGCGGCGATATGCTGACTGTACGAGCATACGTCCGTCCTGCTGGACGTCGATCTTGCATGAGCAACGGCGGATCGGAGCATGGCAAGAAGTCGAGAGGGATGACAAGGAGAGGAGAACGGCAGGGGCACCGAGCTCTATTTGTCGGCGAATTACTATCATCAGTTAACTCGAGCTGACGAAGATATATGCTCGCCAAAAAAATTAACCAAAGCTACCTATTTTTGCAGAGATATTTTTTGTCTGGAGAGGAGGCGGAAATTCTTCGGCACATAGGATACCTGTGAGAACAAGGCATCACAAATATTAGGGTTGCAACACAAAACATAGTGTCCATGGTCCTAAGAGACCTGCAATAGGATGGGAATCTTAGGTTGCCTAATTATGTACCAATTCTCACTACTCAGACCAATGGCATTGTCTCCTCCACAAAGAAATATCCATAATATTTGCTTAAGTCTTCAACAGAAGCAGTGCTTGGATAATACCATCACCGTGATTGACGCTGAAAGAACCGTGGTATAATCTGTATTTGTCAAGACGCCGAAAGAACCGCAACATGGTCTGTATTTGTCAATTTTTAAGCACCTTGGTTTTACTGATAGCGGACCAATTTTTCTATCCTGAATTCGTATTAAGATCACCTACATCTTTACCGGTGATACATTGGGCAAGTAAAAAAAATTATGTGGCGAGTTCAGAGTTTCAGACTTAGATTAGACCGGCTTAGTGGCTTATGTAACCTACGGCTCCAGTTCAGAATTCAGATTACTCTGGCTTAGATGTATACTTGGTTCATATGACATAGCTAGTCATCGGCAGCAAACGTCTGAGGACTCCAGAACACGTGCGGGCGTAGTGGTTTGAAAAATTGTCTGCATCACGTCATATTTGCTCATGGACGGACGGAGCAAGCATAGTGGTCGACGTACCTGGGTCTGTACCTTCCGGTATACGACGTCGGCGAACCCTACCACGTCCGTCTCTGAGAAAGCGCACCACCACGCCCACCTTCTGCCCGTTGTTCACCTCGTTGCGCCCTCTCCATGCTGTCCACCGCCTGCTACGGCTGCTCCTTCTCACCGGCCAACGGAGGCGTGGTGGCCGTGGATGGAGAGGGAATGCGCGATGGCCTCGGCACCGTAGGGGACGCTGCCGCCTTGTCCCTATCTTCTTCCTCGTCGGCGGCCGTGGCTGCGGCTTCGCACTGCACTGAAAGGCGGCAAACAGTACACAGGGTGGAGGTCAGTGTGGGCGTTGAGGGGTATGCAGAGGCAGACGGCGAACGGCGTGCGGATTGGACGACGGTGGTGGCGGCAGATTTGCGAAATGTGGTATCGCTGGATCCGATCTAGGAGTTTGAAGGCGATGTGTGACTGCGTGCTTAGCCTTTTCCAGTGGATAGGCCCACCTTCGCCTTCGTCCTCTGCTGCTTCCAGGCTCATCCTTCCACCGGATAACTTCCGCACTAACTTAATCTGGCAAGACAAAATCGGATAATCAACCAAGCGCATGGTGGGGTAGCGACGGTGTGAATCTGGAGGCGGCGGTGTGGACGGGGCGAGGAACACGTACATAAATTTTCTGATACCAGCAAAAGAAACTCTACCACAATCTATAAATCAGAACACAAATTATAATTGGAGAAGAAAATCAACAAACCACAGAGTTGGTATGCGGACAGACAAGCAGCAGTGGGAGGGATCCAAGGATGCGGAAGAGGACGTACAAGTGTGGCTGGAGGTTTCAATCCCGCTGGTGAGGAGGGCTGCGGCGGCACGGAGGAGAAGGTCGGCATCCGGGATCCGCCGTTGGACCTGGCTGGGGCAAGCGGGAGGATCGGCTGCGGTGCTATGGTGCCCAGTTCGGGAGGCTGGATGAGATTTGGTTGCCGCAAGAAATTAATGCACGCAATCACCGTCGGTGGTTCCTCATTTTGGTCCGATTATGTCGGGTCAAAGTGTGTGTGAAAAGAAAAAACAAGCGAGGGGAGTTGGACGAAGGCGTCGACGAAGGGACGACGTATTGCAGGGCGAGCGAAGACGGAACCAATTGTTTCTTTTAAGTAGTAGAGATAGAGAATATTTTGCAAGGCTAAATATATTGGAGCCGTAAATTGAGGGGGAACTGTATATTATCGGGAATGATTAAAAGTTTCTCTCCACTGGTTTTTCATCTCGATGCAAAATAACCGGATTAACAAAGGAAAATGATGCATTTATTTAAAACAAAAAAAGCTTAGATTTATTGGTAAAACTAGGATAAAGCCACCCCTAAAAAAATAAAGAAAATGAGTCTTCCCGATTTCACTCTAGTTGTTTCTTCCCCAATTTAACTCCAATTGTTTGTTCTCTGGATGTACTGTCAGCCCTTGTGCCTCAAGGTCGTCGTAGATTGTAGCTTTGGAGGCAAAGGACAGGATCGGCGATGCAATTTGTACTCATCGCAATTGTTCTTAAATTTTGAAAATATCCTCTTTGTAATGCCGCATCTAGGTTTTTCGGGAGGCTCTTCACTTGTTTTGAAAAAACGCTAGCCGCTATTGATCGCATTGCAAAGGTTATCAAGATCATAGTCCTCGCGGACATGCATGGGCATCCGAGAAGAAAACCTTGCCACACTGCCATATGGACTATTAACTTGCGGAACTACCTCACGTACGATACTTTGAGGTACGATGGGCGTCCGACTTGACGTGGCAAAATCAGCTTCTTTTAAATCCTCTTCTGTTAGATTAACCAAGGGTACCGATGCATATGTGGCTGGCCGTCGTACAGTCGTCGGACAGCAATCGTCGTACGTATAGCAAGGCTCATTAACTTGTCATGTGTCATATGACAAACACGATTATCATGTCCCGACTAACATGTTTATTTTATATGTTGTCGAAACTAACACGATTCCCAGTGTATTTACGAATAACTTATGTGTCTCATACTCTACTGGGTTAGACGTTGATGGGCTTCATATTTCAAGATGCATACCCGATGGGCTTTAATACTTCAGGATGTACACTGAACCTATACATGCTTTCGTCTGCATATTTATGGACTGGTGGCCCAACTGTGTACACGAAATATATACATACTTTTGTGGGCATATTAATGGACCGGTGGCCCAGCTCCTTGATTGTTTATTTATCGGACCATATTGTTTCGTGCACCATATTGGTAAAGTTTGTAACACATTTTCAATAACACATATATATGTTACCATGTAAACATTGCCGTAACATGTTGCCTCAGCATATATTTATATGTTACTTGGTCCAAATGTCTGTAACACAATTTCGGGACTAATAAAGTTTGTGTTACTGGCGGTCGTATCAGATAAATGATGTGTTACCAGAATTTTACTGGTAACACATTATAATATGTGCTACCTGATTGTGTTACCAAAGCTCTGTCCAGTTGTAACTATACTTTTCATATTGGCACATTTGTGGACAAATGTCCATTGTTCGGGAACAGTACCAACATTTACCATGTTCCCGAGGTCTGTCTGTTTGTTGTCTTGGTCTACTATGACAGTGTGTCTTTTGTTGTCTATTTGATGCTTGCACTTCCACTACTAGGGAAAAGGTCATGCGTGACGCACCAAAATACCTTATCCGTGACGCACCATGGCGCGTCACGGCTCTCACGCCGCGCCTATTGAGTTAGCCGTGACGCACCTGCTCGGTGCGCCACGACTATGGGAGGTGCGCCACGCCTAAGTTACTCTGGTACGTCACGCCTAACCACACTGGTGCGCCGCGCCTATATGCTGCCTCCACGGCTAAGTTGCCTGGTGCGCTACGCCTATTCGTCTAGGTGCGTCACGGCTATATTATGCTGTATTTATTTAAAATACACGGTATCGTATTTATGCAGGTATATACAACTCAAATACAGAAGAATATAAGTAGACAAAATGGATCAAAACAGTTATGTGACAAACAAATAATATATCATAGTCGATCATACTGCTTAGAATTCCGAATAGCTACATCAAACAGTTGATTATCACTACAAAGTGTTCATCAGAGCCAAATAGATACATCGGACAGTTAATCATCTGGACCGATTACATCGATAGATGCTTCATCATCGTTACAAGTGACCTATCTAGTCGCCGATAACCTAATCATCTAGCTAGGAACCATTGCATGACGAGCGAGGCGACCGCGACAAGAGCGGCGGCGAGGGTTTTCATCCACTTGTTCTTCTTCTTCTTCTGTTCCTCGAGATGGATGAACCACCTAGCTTCTGCCGCCACTCTAGTATTGTAGGATTTGAAGGCATTGCCTCTGAACTTGTTCACCTTCTCGAAGCAGTCTTCCCAGTGGTCGTAGACTTTTAGAACCCTGCCTCTAAACACCACGTAGCACCTCGGCATCTGTAATGACAACAAAGAAAACCAAAAAAAAATAGTTTTAAACATGTCTGCAATAAATAGTAAATGGAGAAATATGACATAAATAAGATGAAAGTTAAACACAAATGATCAAATTGGCCCTTCATATCTTGTGCTTGTTACAAGGTAGTACACGTGATGGCGATCCAGAGAAGGATGAAGACAAGGCTTTCTGATCTTCGTTGAAACTAAACAAAATCACATACGTAAGTGTTTGTGAGATCCAAACAAAGTTGGACCAGTTTGTGCACATACATAATGGGGATATTCTCCATAGCCCCGTCCGGGGCTATGAAAAATATCCATATTACGTATATGTACCAAACTGTGCAACTCAGTTCTGATCTCACTAACAATAATATTACTTATGCGACGTTCCTTAGTTCCAACCGACACCCTCATCTTCATCCTTTTCCCGGATCACCACCGCCTGTAGTACCTCTTAACAGGAAAAAGATGGTCATCGGGTCTTGATGTGAAGTTGGACCTTCACATTTTGTGCTTGCTACGAGGTAGTACACGTGATGCTGACCCGGAAAAAGACGAAGACAAGGGTTTATGGAAATATTTGAAACTAAACAAAATCATATATGTAATATCGTGAGATCCGAACAAGGTTAGACCCTTTTTTCCACATACATAATGGGGACATTCTTCATAACCCCGGAAAGGATTTCTGAGAAATGTCACCATTACAAATGTGCACAAAAGGGTTCAACTTCGTTCGTATCTCACGATATTACATATGTGACGTTATTTAGTTCCAAAGAAATCCATAAACCCTCATCTTCCTCCTTTCCCCGGTTCACAACCGTTTGTAGTACCTCTTAACAGGAACAAGATGGTCATCGGTCTGTGTGCCTCATATTTAGGGTGGACACATACAAGCAGCCTTGGTGGACCCATAGATCTGATGTGTGGGTAACCTGAGATAGGGTTTGTCCGTGAAGAAAAGAGTGGAGAGGGTGGGGATCGCTCCGGGGATTGAGGCGGCTGATACCAATTGTCAGAACCCCGAGGTGGATTGGAGGAGACGCCGATCAGAATTCGGACATGAACATGTAAATGCAGAATTTATTTGTCAAGGAACGATAATTCTCTGGAAAATAAAGGCAGGAAAGTAGAAGAGGGAAAGTAGATAACATGAATTTAAAGTTTCTCATATATCGCACATCCCAGACACCCACTCTCCCCGGTTATATAGATTACCCGGAGGAGCCGCGTTACAGATAGGTTTAGTTGTCCAACTTTCGTATTTCAAATTACAACAAAATTTGAGTGAAATTAAATCACATCCACTAGATCTAACAAATAGTAACGTATCTTCGCCGTTGATGAGTCTTTTGTTGACAATAGGTGATCAGGAATAAGACAGGTCTTGATAGCGTGTGCATGTGCGTGGGACCTAGCCATCTGCTCCAGCCTCCTTAAAAACGTCGGTAAGCATACCAAGCTACCTACGTCGTCACACTCACAACACCCCTGTTTGCACCCAGCTCCACTCGCTTTTGCTGTCAACCATGAAGGAGGTGTTGAGGCTAGTGCTCGTTGGCGGCGCAGCCATCTCACTGGGCGTGTTCGTCTTCGGTTTCGTCATGTGCATGCGCTGCATCCGCCGCCACCACCGCGCGGATAAGAATGATCTAGAACGGTCGTCGCGGCATACGAAGAGCTGGGGCGCCGCCACCCGGAGCAGCGCGACTTCGAGCGAGGGCTGGCCCTGACTTTGTAGAGGCCCTAGGCGAACCGAAAATCTGGTCCTTTAACAATAGTAAATGAAAAACTCACACCGGGCCATTGCCACCCCCCCCCCCCAAATCCTAAGAATATTTGACCCAATATTCTCTCTCGTCGATACCACACCAAAATGTATCCCTAGCCCACATCCCACTCTTACATCCCAAATGACTTGGCACAAACTTAGCAATTGAAGTCGAATCACTTGAATGAAGGTAAATAGTTTTCTTTAATCATTTGTTTGTCCTACGTGTTCACAATCTCCTGTCTGGCATTTTAAAAAAATAGGTTTCAAGAGAGAACGCTAATTAACAATTGCGTAGCCAAAAAACATCAAATATTCGACGGAGAAATAGTTTAAAATCCCTGAGTCCATGAGCCAACGACCAAGATGGTAATTCTTAGAAAATTGATGAAACTCATAGTGACAGAAGGAGCTATGAGCGATTAAAAGTGAAGACCGAATCAGATTGAAGCATGTGCTCTAGTTGTATTGATTGAATCATGGTGTGCCTAGGGGTGGATATGAGTGATCTTGACCCAACTCGGACTTGACTCGAAAATACTCGTTAGTTAACTAGCGTGACCGACTCAGCTCGTTCAGTTTACATAATGAGATAAAACCCAGCTTGACGTGACTTGATAAATATTCTTAATAAGATCATTAAGAAATTGAACAGTGTAATCAAATCATCGTGATTCAACAGTTAAAATTGGGTGGTTCACAGTGGATATCTCTGCAGATAGACGTAGTAGATTTTGACTTTAGTGCTTATATTTATTTTTGTTTTATTTAGTGTTAACTAATATGATCTATTGAGAATTCGCAAGTCAACTCATCAAACTTTTTCCTTAACGAATTGAAATAATCAACTTTATTTTACCCGTTAGTTATAGGGTTCCAGCCGAGTTTTCGAGTACTCGATAGGCTCGTGAGTTTTGACTTTTATTTTAAACCCTATGTGATCCCACGTTCCTAGCTAGACTATTGGGTTGATATGAAATTTTCTTATTTCATTCACACTACCTGTAAACCCTCGTAGTTGACTATCTGTAACTTTGTTGATTAGATTTATTTTACACGGAACACGGACATGTGCACATGGGATGGGACCCTTGTCATTATGGGCCCTGGGCCATCGCCCTTCTTGCCCTGCCCCAGGCCGGAGGCCGGTCGGGCGAGCACATGGGATACGAGAAAAATCCATTGTCTTACCTATATAATGCTTTTCAGTTTTCAGTTTTGCTCGAGACAAGCGATAATTCCCCTTCCTCACCTCAGACTCAAAATTCATCCACATCTTCGGCTCTATAAAAAGATAATTCTGACATGACACAACATGGAGCGAAGAAGCTTCCAAGAAATTTCTAAAAAATGAACTCTATTATCCGGGGGAGGTGGTTTGCATCATTGCATCCATCATTCTGGACAATATGCATACATCCCCCTGTTGTCACGTGTTGTACGGTGTCACCGAGGGATTTTCGGTATAGCTAGAGACAAGAGTTTTATGACGAAAAAAAGGATTTGGGACTTAATGCTAATTAAACAAAGGTAAATTATTAGCTACCATGTTTGGATTGTGAGTCGTACTCGTACATGGTGGTCTGCTGCTTGCTGTCTTATGATACTGAGATGCGCAGCCTGAAGAGGCTTGTCAGCTTGAAAAGACTTCCGTATTCATCACATGAGTTGCTAAGTCAATATAATTCTGTTTTTTACTATATTTATTACTCCTTGGATACGTATTAATTGTTTCGACATTGGATGTATCTAGACATGTTTTTGTGTTAGATACAACAGATCCAGGGACAATTAATATGAACCGGAAGTGATATTTTTTGGAAATGAGTCAAAAGATTTGCCCCATCCATTAATCAAGAAGAAAGTTCATTAGTAGAAAACCGGGCAAAAACCTGCAGAAGGGCTCAAAACAATAGAAGCATGCATCCCAAGTAACACAACCAAACTACCATACGCTCATGCTGAACATAGTGTAGCCGCAGATCTGAGGATAAGCTACGAAGTAGAACAATGCAAAGCTGTTGCAGTGAAGGATCACCGAGCCAGACTACTTGCACTTGTCATCTTTGCCGCATGTACCCTCGTTCTGACATGGGCCTCATCTCCGCACAGACCTCTCAACACTATATGGAGTTTGCCGCCACAACTATAACTTCAAGCCAAAAATAAACCACGACGAGCCAGCTGACACATGGTTGAATATACGACTACCACCAGCTTTTGTGGCTCCATTGATGCGTACCATCATAGACACTTCTATACAAGCCATCGGTGACTACCAACGCGAACCACAATACCCGTTTGTTAAGCCCAACTTCAAATGAAACCCTCAAGAGGGAAGAACGGCGTGAAGCTGACACTGCCCAATTCGGGGATCCCGGATCTCGGGTCTCCCCCTAAGAGTTTGAGGTCTCAATTATGGTCGAGGGAGTATTAAATTAAGATATGGTTGGTGAATGCTCGATTTCACACTTTTACTTAATTACATAAAATACGACACCGTCCTCCGTGCACAACTTTTCTGGCAGCGTAAACAACAACATTACACCAAATGGAGTATTCTAAAAAGGAAAAACCATAGCATGCATATACCCCGATTAACCTACACGCGTATAACAGCCATGCACAACGATACAGCTGTATAATTTCCGTGACCTCCCCTGGTCCGTATATTTCTCCGTTTCTTCCGGACGGAAACGAGACCGTTTCGATAATATAAACAACGAACCAAGTGGCGATACTGGCCCGAACTGAGCTATTTTCCAGCGCGCCCAATTAAGACCAACTAAGCGGGCCCATTGTACAACGTTCATAAAATCTCAGTTATGCTCCAAAACAAACAAAGCTAGACCCTATCTATGTCTTCTAGACGCGGAGCATGCTTTGCATGAACAACTGCCTCGACGCTCCACGTCGTCAGCTCTGACAGGAACTCAACTCTGCTCAGCATTTTGTTTTCACTAACTTAATGCTCGTCCGTTTCAACGGAAGAACAATATATTGTATATACATACATATATATATATATATATATAGGGTCGCGCTATTTGACACCCAGGGTGCAGAATAGTTATTCTACACCCACCCTGTATCTTTTGAACCGTATAGGATTTTTACGTCACGTAAATTTTTTCGTGTTCCTTATGTCGAATAGAACGTAAGAAAATATATACATGACATAAAAAATTTATTTACGCGACGGTACAAAAAAATGAAATAATACACATTTTTATGTTGTTTTTATGACTTTTATGTTGGTATGACTCATATTTTTTCGTATTTATGCCGAGTATTCTCTTATGGATCGAACATGAACGTAAATAATTACATACATAACATAATTTTTTGACTTGAGAACATAAAACTAATTGTGGGTGCAAAATAAGTTTTCTGCACCCAGGGTGCCAAATAGGGTGTCTATATATATATATATATATATATATCATTAATCAAAAATATTATGTTTTCATTCTCTTATGTGGTTATCTTTCTTTCTCTCTCATAGTCGGTTACAATGCAATGTATTTTTACTTCTGACCAAGAGCATTCTATTTTGCAGCATTGCTTCGTCGAGTGCGTAAGTTTTCGTAATCCTTGAATATCCGCAACTAAAGTCCCGTAAGTGAATTCGCCATGTAGCCTACCTGCCCCATTCTTGTTACTCAGCTATGTCGCCATCCTTCTCGGCATTGCCTCTACATATACCTTCTCCTACCTCTATAAATATTTGACGAGGTTCATGTCACCTTTCACTATTTTTTCATCTCTCAACAAACCCCACTAAATTTAAACAAGCAAATTTCTGATTATCCAGTAAGCATTGATATATTCTCCGTGATATTGGTCACCCATCTTTCTCACTCCGTTAAACACAAGCGAAAACACACGGTGAAAACCTCTCTAGCCTTAATCCTTTCTATAATCTATCCTTTTTTTACAAACAAATCAAGTAAATATTGTCAAACCTCTCCTTACATAGGCGTTATGCCTGTTAGAATTAGTATCGGATAGCTTAGCTAGCTAGAGTCCTACACGGTCAGGGAGCGAGTAGTACTCATACACGGATAGGTTTACTTTACCGAGTCGACTTTGCCAATCTGCTTGGGAAGGCTTGCTAGCAATGAAAGCGTGCTTTTGATGAGGAGAGGTTGTCAAGGACGAAATAAGAGGATAGAGACCACCGACGCATCTCCCCCTATATAGAACTTTTCTCGTGACCTGATCCTTGATCAAAAAGAAATAGGGGTGAAATTCAAAATAGACATGATTATCAATGGTGAAACGATGAACGGATAGAAGATTCTTAGAGGCATTAGGAACATGCAAGATATTTTTGAGTTGAAAATTTTGAACAGGGTTATGAACAATTGATTGACCAACATGACATATCTCCATACCTTGTCCACCGGCAGTGTTCACCTTATCATGCCCATTGTACATATCCCGCATAGAAAGATTGTTGAGCTCGCTGGTAATATGGTGTGTAGCTCCAGAATCTGAATACCAGTTGGTATCCACGCCATAAGCATGTGCCTCCTTGGACACGTCATCATCATTGTCTTGGAAGCGATACCAACAATCCTTGGCGACGTGTCCTTCTCGACCACAAATTTGACATGTGACATCTACCCAAGGAGTGGTACAGCGACGACCACGCCCTCTTCCACGCCCACCTCCAGTAGGCGCACGGCCACCTCGATTGTTGGAGAAGTAGCGAGGTTGGTTATCTTGGCGTCGGTCATCATAGCGCCGATCTTCGTAACGGCGATCATCTCGTCCACTATTATTCCGAGGACGATATCCACCACGGCTTCGAGAACGCATGGCAGTATTGGCAGAGGTCTCGAAGCCTCCATTGGCGGAGTTATCAAGCATCTCTTGACGCTGATCATAGGACTGAACGTGTGAGAAGAGTTCAGCCATGGTGATGGTGTTGGTGACGACGCCCAAAGCTGCA
This sequence comes from Alopecurus myosuroides, assembly GCA_028641055.1. Lineage (NCBI taxonomy): Eukaryota > Viridiplantae > Streptophyta > Magnoliopsida > Poales > Poaceae > Alopecurus > Alopecurus myosuroides. The sequence continues at coordinate 33,330,795 of CM054061.1, forward strand.
ACTAGGGCATTGTAGTCTTGGCCGAGACCAGCAAGGATAAAGGAGACAACTTCATCCTCATCAAGCGGCTTTCCAGCAGCCGCCATCTCGTCGGCAAGGCTCTGCATTTTGGCGAAGAATGCCGGTGTAGTCATGTTAATTTTCTTGGTGTTCGCCAACGCAATCCGGAGATTCGTGATCTTGGATCTGCTTTGTGAGGCAAACATACTTTCAACCGCTTTCCAGACATCAGCGGCATGCTCAAGACGGAGGACATGCATGAGGACCTCCGGGGAGAGCGAATTGATGATGTAGCTAAGCACCTGTTGATCTCGTGCTAACCAGGCAGCATACTCTGGGTTAGGAACCATTATCGGCCCCTTTGTCTTGTCTGGATTTTCTTCGGCGATCTTTTGGGACGGCGCGACATCAGTGCCGTCGAGAAGGCCGGTGAGCTGGGCACCGCGGATGGCAGGTAGAACCTGCGCTCTCCACAACGGGTAATTTGTCCGCGTCAATTTGTCTGACGGCGGAGAACCGAGGCCTGAACCATAGCTTGAAGACGACGCCATAGCAATCTGTTGAAGGAGTCAATCTCTAGCTTGTAGGTGGAAGAGGTGGCTCTGATACCATATAGAATTGTTGCACTAGCCAATTATTCCAAAAGTCCGAACTGATGGAAAGAGGCTAGGCGTGTATTTTTATTCCAAAAGAGTCTATTGATCGGTATAAAGCTAGACTAGTGGCCAAAGGATTTAAGCAACGCTACGGTATAGACTATGAGGATACCTTCAGTCCCGTTGTCAAAATTGCTACTGTTCGGCTCGTGCTATCTCTTGCTGTCTCTAAGGGATGGAGTCTTCGACAATTGGATGTCAAGAACGCGTTTTTACATGGTGTTCTGGAAGAGGAGGTCTATATGAAACAACCACCAGGATATGAAGATAAGAAAAGGCCGAACTATGTGTGCAAACTTGACAAAGCATTATATGGGTTGAAACAAGCGCCTCGGGCATGGTACTCACGTTTGAGCTCTCAGTTGACTAGTCTTGGTTTTGTTGCATCAAAATCTGACACTTCATTATTTATTTATCACAAGTTCAAAGTCACCATATTCATGCTCATCTACGTGGATGACATTATAGTTGCAAGTTCTTCAAAGACTGCGACAGATGCTTTACTACAAGATTTGAGTAAAGAATTTTCCCTTAAAGATCTTGGTGATCTTCATTATTTCTTAGGCATTGAGGTAGAAAAGGTGAAGGATGGACTTGTGGTAAGTCAAAGAAAATATGCCCAAGAGATTCTTGCCCGGGTAGGTATGCAACATTGCAAGCCATCCCCTACTCCTTTATCATCTTCCGAAAAAATCTCAGCATTTGAAGGAGAGTTACTTGGCCCAGATGATAGTACAAAATACAGAAGTTTGGTTGGTGCGTTGCAGTATTTAACTCTCACAAGGCCTGATATTTCTTATGCTGTAAATAAGGTGTGCCAGTTTTTACACGCTCCTACAACGGTTCATTGGACTGCAGTCAAACGTATCATAAGGTATATCAAACATACAGTTAGTGTTGGGTTGACCTTTATGAAGTCTACCTCTACCTTGGTGAGTGCTTTTTCGGATGCTGATTGGGCAGGGTGTTCAGATGATCGTCGGTCTACAGGAGGATTTGCTATTTTCTTTGGACCAAACCTTATTTCTTGGAGTGCAAAGAAGCAAGCCACAGTTTCAAGATCAAGTACAGAGGCAGAATATAAGTCCGTAGCAAATGCTACGGCTGAAATAATTTGGATTCAATCTCTTCTTGAGGAGCTCGGAGTTAAATTGAGTCAGCCACCGTGTTTATGGTGTGATAATTTGGGGGCTACATATTTGTCAGCTAATCCTGTGTTTCATGCAAGAGCTAAGCATATCGAGATAGATTTTCACTTTGTGAGAGAGCGAGTTCTAAATAAGCAGCTTCAAATTCAGTTCATTCCTTCCAAAGATCAACTTGCTGATGGATTCACGAAGCCTCTCCCAGTTCGAACATTTGAAGAGTTTAAGCATAATCTCAACTTGATCAAGTTGTGATTAAGGGAGGGTGTTAGAATTAGTATCGGATAGCTTAGCTAGCTAGAGTCCTACACGGTCAGGGAGCGAGTAGTACTCATACACGGATAGGTTTACTTTACCGAGTCGACTTGTAATCAATGGATCGATGTACTTGCTCCATGTATAAATATACGTGTTGAAGCGCTCGGGAGAACCACCGAGTTGCAAAGCCATAATACTTTATAATGCCTTCTTGAATTTTTGGTTGCCCTCCTTACTGAGTGTTTCTCCTTTGTTCCATGTAGTTCACCCTGATTTCTCATGATACTACATCAAGCCGCAGAAAAAATATTTCTTAAAAAACTCCTTATAAAGCTAGCTAACAAGTAACATAGGTCCGTCTGTTATACTTCAAGAGACATATTAACAAGTTCAGTTTTACAAGTAAAGTACCTCTCTTATGGTAAAATACTTAATGTCCTAGTGTGCCCGTAAGAATATATTACCACTCCTAAAAGTACATGAAAAAGAGGCAATGCAAAGAAAACAATGCATACTTCAAAGAGGACGTGACGTACTCCAGCTCAGCTTCTTGGACGTGCTGAGCAGCATAAGGCCCCGTTTGTTTCCACGGTATTTCCAGGGAAAAGGGGGGATAATCCCGGCCCAAACCCCAATCCCCTAGCATGTCAAAAAGCCCATTTTTTTAAGCGTTTTGGCCGGTATATTCCCCCCATTTCCCCCAATATCCCCCGATACGGGTCCATTTCTTCTGTCTGCCGATACGCGAGACCTAGATAGCGTTTTTCCCCGTCCCCGAGCCGAGACGAGACGAAACGAGGCAGCGACGGATGCGAGAGGCAAGAGAGGGGCGGGCTACGGCAGCGAGGAAGGAGACATGAGGGGAGACAGGGGCGGGCTACGGCGGCGAGCAAGGGAGGCAGGAGGGGAATAGGGACGGAGTCCAAGCCGACTCAGCCGCATAATCCCACGCCCTAGCAGCATCATCGACGCCGCCGCTGGTACGCGCCTCTCTCCCTCTCCCGCTCTCTCTCTCCTCCTCCTCCTCTCTAGATTGACCATCCCTGCTTACTATTTGTTGCAGTGCAAGATCAAGCTTCGGTCCGATGTTCCGTAGTCAGTAACATGCCAAATCGGTGTTGACATTTCTAGGATGTGGGTGACACGTACAGCAACCTTTTAAGTTCAATCACTTCAGATGTGGGTACTATTATGAATGGATGATCGTCTGAAACCTTGAGTATACAATCTTCTCTCAACATGCAAGGTATCCACCTCATCAAGAATGTCTGAGCAATCATAGCCTTCCACTTCAACAGCCTGCCATGTCATTAATTTTGTTTTTCATTTCTTTTCCATCTAATTATCACTATGGAACGTCACCTAAAATCAGTAATCACGTTACCTCTCCAGTATCGTAACCGACGAGGCCCATATGTGGCCAATTACTATATATATATCTTCACCATTCAACTATTTCGAGTCATTGACGCCTCCTCTTCTCACATGTGGCCCATTACTATATATCTTCACCATTCAACTATTTCGAGTCATTGACGCCTCCTCTTCTCTGTAATTCCTCTCACGAACCAATTGACGGCGCATCATATCCTTCTCCCACATGATTCCCACAAGAAACAATTGCATAGGAAAATGATAAGGGCATTCCAGAAGTTGGCGCAGGTTTTCTTCTGTTTGGCCGTTCTTTCATCTGCTCGCTCCAGATCATGGCTTTATCTCGTGTGGTCGCACCTCCTTCCTCCAGAATTTCCACCGTGCATCTTTCCTTCATTGAGTGTGATTTTGGATCTCCAAACAGAGAATGTGCTGCATCCCTTTTTTTCTCTGAGACCAGTCGAGATCAATTGTTTAATTCGTCATTAACGGTATGTTCTCTTCTTTCTCACTGATTCCTCCCCTACACGTTCAGACTTTCAGAGTGGGTGTCCCTGATAGAGTACCCAGCAGCAATATTTCGTCATTATCGGTATGTTCTCTTCTTTCTCACTGATTCCTCCCCTACACATTCAGACTTTCCGAGTGGGTGTCCCTGATATCGAGTACCCAGCAGCAATATTCCGTCATCAGGTGACGCTGCAATGGATGATACCCTCTCGCAAAAAAAGAGAAGGATGATACCATTTTGTTTTCCTATGAGTTACTAGACCCCCCGCGAAAAAAAAATGACTTACTAGGCATACTGGTTAATGAGATGCTAATGAGATGACGTGGCTAGCAAATTCATCTGTAAGACTTTCTTTCTACTGAGACTGAGGTAAGTGATACTGAGTTTGGTCATGGAAATTTCCCCACCGTATCTTTTTAGCTAAATTCTGAGTTCCTATTTGGAGACATCAACAACCTCCTGCTAGGATGTTTATACTATCTTCTTAACATTTTTTCCTAAACATTACCACATTTTTCTTCAGGAATTCATTCAGCATGGCTTTAAGTGGGAAGGCATAAAAATTTCAGATCTACCTGTACTCTTTCATCGAACATTTGATTTTCAGAAGAAAAAATTACTCAATCTTCGTATTCTAATGATCCTCTTTTACTATTATTAACACAACTTTGATTCATGATGAATGTGCCTTGGTATCGACGCATCGTGACTTTTTGTACACGCAGAAGTAGGTATTCTGTTCTTTGTACATTGGCTACTTATGAATTATGTCTCCTTTCAAAAATAAAATATCTAGGATCGCAGCTCTCATGCATAAAGAACATGCTATTTAACTATTGATGTTTACTTTGTGCAGATCGTAGTAAACCTATGCATCAATTGCTGTTAAAAGATAGTGTGCATGCATCGACCACTCTTACCGATACAAGAGTTTTTTGTTAATTTGTTTGTTAATTTCCGACTTTCTGATGCAGCTGTCAAATTTTATAAGAATGGATGTTCATAGAGGTCTATATTCTCTAATCCCTGCTCTGAAACAAATAATATAATGTGTGACCTCATCCATAAGTGGGACATCATTTTTCAGACAGGTACGTAGATGGGTAAGCATACTTACTTTTATTTAGTAGAAAAATATAGTTGCGTACATGAACAAGCAGTATGATATTCACCGACCGCCAGTAAAACAGTAAACTCCCTTAGTGGCCCATTCAATTAACATAATTCCATGGTTTTTTTTCACATCTTTGCCCACAATATTGCCCCCCCCCCCCCCCCCCCCCCAAGAATCCTTTGCATGGTTGGATGTTATGGCAGGTCGTTTCAGAGAAATAAATGAGTTTTCCCATATTTCATCATGGGTCCGTTCTGTGGTCGATACCAACTTCACCAACCAGGTGATTAAAAAAAAACTTCATCAACCAGGCAGTTATCGTATATTAGAGGAATGTACCGTTTGTTTTCTTCACAGGTCGTATGAAGCGATATTTGTTTTCTGTTTCTTCTTCTTGCAATGTTGTCTTTCTTTATTGTAAGAAATTATTGTAACAATGTTCTAATGTACCACCGGACAGCCCTATACAGTATATCAATATGAGAAAAGATCACTAAATGTACATAATTACTTATCACAAAATTTTCTTGAACTAACTAATTTGTCAACGTGCAATTGTTGCATTGAACACATGTGCTAACTATTAGCACACAATTTGTGTTTGGTTGCGGTGACAATATTTATAGTTATGTCCGAGGTTCCCGCAGCAACGCGCGGGGAATCTTCTAGTTGACATAGTTATATCACCCTGGCAGTACATAATTAGAGACATACTGTATTAAACTTATATATGCTAATTTGGTTCTAGGTACCACAAAAATCATTGTCTGGTTGCACCGATTTGAACCAGTTTTGTGTTGTACTAGCTCATAATCGATGCGTGATTTGTGCTCTCTTCGGGCTAGGCGAGGTGCTTGCAGATCGTGTAGCCCACACTACTTATGACTTAACAAGAACATTGATTGATACTCCTAAAAGACCATAACAACCACGTATATCATCCCAGCAGCACGCCTCCCGAGCCCCAAGAACAAACTAGAGCGCCATATGAGACCCTGCTGTACCACACCGCTGAGACCGGTCGTTGTCAACGCAGAAGAAACACGCCGCTCCATCAATCCACCTCTGGGGCCGGCCGAACCACGATCATGTGCCATTGGAACGAAATCAGGTACGAGGCCATTTCACAAGCTTGGTCTCTTATGCGAAAAGGTTGTAGATGAACATGTCACTCCTATGTGACTCGGAAACACTGATCGGTCTTCCCTTTACCCCGCCATCTATTTTTTTTATAGTTAGCACATGAATCATGAACTATACATTACAAGTAGAGAAATAGAACTACATGCATGCACATGTGTAATCTAATAGATTATCTGACTGCTTGTGTTCCTAGTGATATTTTGCATATATCTAAATTTTCTCAGCATGCTAAAACTGCGGAATCCTGAAATACTCGAGCCTAGGAGACCCCAACTAGATTACATGGACAAGTTACAGCCCAGGCTAAATGCTATAGGCCGTGAATTTGGCTGACCTTCCGATGACCATGTTTCGGGGATAAGCTAACCTTGAGCGGACACGTGCAAGGAGATCATGCCGCCGATGTGAACTTTCTCTCGCCGGACGCTTGGGAGTGGTAGTACGATATTCTATTGATCGATTTTCTCGGGAGGTTCACCATTCTCTATTGATAGTAAACATAATTCATGGCTTGCCATTTTATTGATCGGTTTTCTTTTTTTATATTTCACTTGGTATAGAGCACGATGCATTGCCTATTGGGTCTTGTTTGTATGTTCGCATATATCATTTGTTTCAGTTTTCGTTTCATATGTAGATCAATTAATTGGTTGTGCTTTGGTGCAGGTCAATTATGTGCTCTCGACAGTGCCAATCAAGTGGCGAGCCGCTCAGTCGGTCGCGCCGAACTTCGCCTCTCTCCTTTCTTCTTGCTCCTCCACAGATGCACGCACGCATGGGTCGGTGTACAATGAGCCGGTAGGATTGTTTGTTACTACCCTCCGATCCATATTAAGTGTTGAAGGAAACAAGCTGAGATGTACAAATTCTTAGTTTTGCCGACCATACTTTTTTATCGGAGGGAGTATTTTTCTTTCCACTGAGTGATCCACCTTTCCCAGTAGGAGCAACCCAGCCCACTCGAAAGCAAGCAAATGGAGGCCCATGAGTTAGCTACTCAAAATATAAACAGGCGAGGAACGCGTACAACCATATGCAGGCGGAAGATCGGTGGATGTAGGCGGAACGAGACATATTTAAAAAAAAATCTAGTGAGTGTCAGGTCATCAATTGTTTTTCTTGAGAAATCAAATAGTACCATTTTTGAATTCTCATACTTATTTTCCATGTGCCGAAAAAGATAACTGATGTGGCGCATGCATTTCCTAGCAAGATATACGTGAAGTCTTATGTGCATGCATGAAGGAAAAAGGCAAAAGCACATACTACTCTCTACTATAGTGCCTAGCCTGGATGATCGATCAGTCCTAGCTTCACTGTGTTGTAGCTACGATCAAGTCAGACACAAATCCTGCACGCCTCTCTGCTGCTGCCGTACTCTGTAGAGAGACGAGAAAAATTAAGGTGCACTAGTGCCGACCTTTTCTTCGTTTCTGGTCGCCTCCAGCAGCAAATTAAGCCATATGCATGCCTCTAGCAGGCTATTTGCCTTGATCGTCCCAAGCATGCATCGAGTTGCCATACTTTCGTAGACCTTGCATGGATGCATGGAAATGCCATCGTGGTGTGTACTAGGTACATGAAGCTGAGCGTGGACGAGCGACTTGGGTGCCTACATTATTCGCCAGGCCGCTCTTTTTTCTCCCTTTTTTGGGACAGAAGATGGTATTTAAATCAATAATTTTAGTAGTATGAATTCTAATAATCATCAGCCTAGACAATTTCACACTAGATTTATTTCGGTAAATTGCGTGAGCCTTATCGGATATCTAAAGTATTCTTAAACCGTGGGACTAGCACAAGCGAGAGAAGGCACACCACCACTACAGGAAATAGTCCATGCGCCGACGGTGTCCTGCCATCGCCCAACAACATGTCCCCGTCGACGTATTCTGAAGCCAAATAGAGCGGCTGATTACTACTAGGGAAAATAATACTAATTACTCATCATGTACGCGCACTATATATAAGGAATTGGCATATCACCGATGCGTCATTTTCGTACTCTTTGGGACAACCTCCCACACCAGTAGTCATGCGCCGGTGGCGTCTCTCGCCATTGGCATGTAAGCTCCCCCCACCCACCCACCCCCACCACCACCACGCTACTGGCAATATTATTTAAAGTTTTAGATAAATAATGATTTGCACAATTACAACGTTATAAAATACAAGTAGCAACGAATATATGTACGTCAATTAATTATTTATTATGGATAATCGTCGAATATAATGTTTTATATTAACTCAAAGAATAACATTCACGTGTACACAACCAAAATAAGGTTAAAGTTTTATACGATAGCTAGATATTACAAAGACTGGTTCGGAAATCTGCTTTTACAATGTCATCAAGCATGAAATCATTTGTTGCTTTGTTGTGTGCTTAATGTTGTAGATGGTCCAATCTTCTTCAGTAATAGAAGTAAAATGTGCTTGTATGTCGGCGAATTCTCTATGCAGAAAATATTTCCTCGGCAAATGTTTTGAAACACTAAAGTATTTTGAGAACTCACGAATGGCATGTGCAAGTCGTTTTTCTGAGACTCTCTCAGTCCCTCGTCCTTTATGTTGCAGATTTCATGGATGCTGCTTACAACTGTTGTTATACCCTCCTACTGCAATTCGTGGACTAATAGGTTCACTTTTGGCTTCCACTTGGTAACCTCAATCCTTGCGACCATCTTCAAACACAAAATTAAATTAAGAGGTCTTTTACAGTACCCTAAATCAATATGGGCCGTCTATTTTTGTGGATTCATTGGTCAAGATTGAAATGAAATTCATCATTTAAGATACATTCCCAACCTTCTGTAGAACTCTGAAACGCCAATAATATTTTGATGATAATTTGTGGGAGTTTCTTAGTCCCAATGATGTCTCCCTGTATGGTTACATCTTGAGGTATACCATGTCTCCCACTTCGAAATGCCTTTCAGTTCTCTTTGAATCAGCAGATTTATTGACTATGTTCTCTGCTTGCAAGAGATTTTGTTGCAGGGACTTGAGAACTTGTTCCTTCTCTTGCAGAGTTATTTCCACTTCATGTGAAACATCATAGGGAACAGATATCTCATGTAGGTGGGGTGGAGCATAGCCATAGATTTCCTCAAAAGGAGTTGTCTTCAGAGAGGTGTGATAAGAGGAGTTATACCACCATTCAGCAGCCGGAATCCAATTTGCCCATTTGGTAGGTTCCTTAAAGTCCATACTTATCAAATACGATTCCACGCATTGTTTAACACGCTCTATTTTGCCATCCGACTCTGGGTGATAAGAAGTGTTGAGTAAAGTTCAACTTTCAGGGCTGCAAATAATTCTTGCCACGGTTTGGATGTGAATATCATGTCCCTATCGCTCAGAATTATCTCGGGGGGCGGGGGGGGGATGTATCTTAGAGATGTTGTCGATGGAGAGGTTGGGAACCTAAAGAGCAGTAAAGGAAAGTGCTATTGTGATGAAATGAGCATACTTAGTTAGTATGTCAACCACAACTAAAAGGACATATTTGCCTTTAGATTTGGGCAAGCCTTCTACGAAGTCCAAGCTGATTTATGCCCATTTCATATTAGGGATATTCAACGGGTCTAGCAGTCTAGGATAATGTACCCTCTCAGTTTTAGATATGTGACATACTGGACATTGGGATATTGTGTTTACAATGTCAGTCTTCATGTGTGGCCAGCAGAAGAGTTTCTTGATTCTATTGTATGTCACTCTGCTACCTGAATGTCCTCCAAAAATTGAGCTGTGAAAAGACTTGGAAACCTTGTCTTTCAAGTCGGTAGACTGCCCCATTATAATTTTGTTGTTGCATCTCAATATTTCAGCATATAGGGTGTAGTGAGGGTTGCTTCTTGGGTGAATTGCCAGTTCTTGCAAGATCTTGGTGCATTTGTTGTCAGCTACATATGTAGTCTCTATTTCCTGCATCCAAGTGGGAACTGCTGCAAAAATTGCTAAGCACTGGTTGTCACATGCAGGGGTATTCTTTATCACTACCTTTTTGTACTCTATTGTGTAGTTAAATTCCAATAGTTTAACAATGATCTTGTGTTGAATCCCTTAAAGTAATCTTTGACTTGAAAAGTACTTTAGGCTTCTTTGATTTAGTTCTGATCAGAAGTTTGTTCCCAAGGATGTAGTGCCTCCATTTTCTTAGAGCTTCCAAAATAGCTAGGTCTTTATTTTTATAAATAGAGAGTGTCTGGGCCTTAGGACCAATTGCTTTCATGAAGTATGTAAGAGGCTTGCCTTGTTGCATTAAGACTTCCCCCAGACCTGTACCAGATGCATCTGATTCTAATGTGAATGGTAATGCAAAGTTTGGCAGTGTTAGTACATATGGATTTGGCATCAATGTTTTCAGTTTCTGGAATGCCTTTCGTTGGTGTGTTGTCCAACTGAATGAGTCCTTCTGGACAACATCATGAAGTGGAATGTATATAGTAGCATAACCCTATATGGACGTTCTATAGTAGCGTGCCAGGCCCAAGAACTGCATCAATTCTTTCACATTGGTTGGGGCAGGCCAATTTGTGATTTCCTTGATTTTGGAAGGGTCTAATGCTACACCGGTACCAGATAAGATGTGTCCCAGATACTCTACAGTAGCTATAGAAAATGAACACTTGGTAGCCTTTGCTTTCAGTTTTTGCAGTCTCAGTATTTGTAAAGCTGTGATGAGATGTTGCTTATGAAGGGTGATGTTCTTACTGTAAATTAGGATGTCATCAAAGAATACCAAGACATACTTCCTAATTTGAGTTGAGAAAATATTATTCATCAATTTTTGAAAGGTTCCTGGAGCGTTTGTAAGCCATAAGGTCATAACAGGGTACTCGTAGTGCCCTAGAAGAGTTGTGTAAGCTGTCTTTGCAGTGTCTTCCGATTTCATCCGAATTTGATGGTACCCACATCTGAGGTCCAGTATGGTGAAGATGGTGGCTCCATGTAGCTCATCCAAGAGGTCTTCTAGGATAGGGATTGGGTACTTATTGTTGATTATCAAGGCATTCAGTTGCATGTAGTCCACGCAAAGCCTCCAAGTTTTGTCCTTTTTCGTACTAAGATTGCATGAGAAGATTAGGGTATAGTGCTTGATCCAATCTCACAAATCTTGAGTATATTCTGTATCAATTCTTCCACTAAATTTTTCTTCTTATGTAGCATTCTATAAGGTCTCACATTGGGGGGGGGGGGGGATAAGAGCCTTCCTTGATGGGAATGGAGTGATCACATTCAGTAGGTTCACTAAAAATGTCTTGAAACTGTTCCAATATCTCTGTGACCTCCTTGATGTTATTGTTTATCTCTTGTTCCTGAGATGTTGTAATAGGAACCGTACTTTGTTTGGCTCTTATGAGGAATGCTTGGGCTCTAGCCCTGAGCAATTTAGAACAAGTCTTTGTTGTGATAGTTGAGTTTTCAAAAGGGATTGCTTTATCTCTGAAAGTGCACCACTGACCATTCACTGTGATAGATAAGTTCCTTTGTTCCCAGTCATAGAAATTTGGTCTGTGTTTTCAGCCAGTTTTCTCCTAAGAACACGTCATACCCCTTGAGGGGGGGCAGATTGCAGTTGTGAGAGAATAGAGTATCCTGTATGTTGAAATTATAGGTTGGTATACACCCTTAAGATATTAGTTCTCCACCTGGTACCATAACCTTGTAAGCCTCAATTTGCTGTGTGGTGTCAAATTGGTCCCTTTAATTAACTCACCGTCGATGAATGTGTTTGTGCTCGCTGTGTCAATAAGTGTTGTGGCTTGTTGTTCTCCAATGTGCACTAGGACGGACAAGGTTGTGTCTCCAGGAATTCCATGGATAGCCTCAGCAGATATTTGCATACACAATTATTTAGCTTTTGGTTGAGGGCGTTCGGCTATATTTTGATTTGCTGGGACTAGTTTGTTGTTGAACTGTCTCTAGTAGTGTTGCTTGTGCATTATGAAATGTTTTAGGTATGTCACTTTCTTCTTCCTCTTCTGTGTCACTATGACCCTGCATCTGTATTGCATGAACTATACTTTTCATATTGGCACATTTGTGGCCAAATGTCCATTATTCGGGGAAAGTACCAACATATACCACGTTCCCGAGGTATGTCTGTTTGTTGTCTTGGTCTACTATCACGGTGTGTCTTTTGTTGCCTATTTGATGCTTGCACTTCATTCCTCTATTGCGAAATCATTGTTATTGGCCTTCTGTTTGTAGCTAGGTAAGCCATGTCCTATTGTGTGGCATGCATGTAAGCTTCTTTCAGAGTGGCGGGATTGTGACTTCTGATGGTATGCTTGATTGTTTCCTTGAGTCCACTGATGAATCGCAACAGAAAGAAATTGTATGTCAAATATGGGTGGTCTCTTTGCATGTTGATCATGTATTCTTCGAAGAGGCGATATATTGACTAACAGTAGTACTCTGTTTCAGATACTGGAATTGTTCCATGGACTCGTGTTCACATGGAGCTGGAAATCTGTCACACAAGTGCTCACAAAATTGTTGCCAATTGCCGAGGTAAATGTTTAGGTGAGTGCCGCTGAGACAAGTTTTGCCCTTGCCACGGATGTGGGTGTTTGCCCACTTGACCTTAGCTTCGTTGGTGATGCCACTTAGAGTGAATATGGCTTCACATTCGTCTATCCAGTTATGTGCATTGTTCTCAAAGAACAGAGGTAGTTTCGGACTAGGTGTGCGGATAAATGGCTCTTGTGGAGGTTGTACTTGTGTGAGTGGTTGGGGTGGAGCTTAATGTGGGTATTGACTAGTATTTGTTTGTGTAACTATGTGTCTGTACGGGACTGTAGGCTTTAATGTTGCGTAGGTGTACTGAGGGGAAAATTGGACAGATGGAGGTGGGTAGTGATAATAGCCTTGGGTCAGCGGGTAAATTTGGTAATTTGGCGGGGGCTGTGGGCAGAAGGTTTGGGATGCTTGTGGAGCGGTATTTTGAGAAGGAATTGATATGGGTATCGATGGTGTTGTTGGTGTGAAGGAATTGTATAAGTGTGGGTGGGTTTTGGATGTTGTTTGATGTTGAACTTTGGTATAGGATGGCTGCGGTGGTAGTGTAATTAGTTTGGTAGTTGTATGTCAGGATATAGTTGGGGAATTTTTGGAGCAACCTGATGGGGTTGCTTCCGGTGAAAGACTTGTCAGGCTCATCCCATACAGTGGGTGGGCTTTGTTTGCCTACGGCCATGTGTTGGGAGCGGTCGACTGTGCCGACGTCGGTGATTGTAAAGTTTGTTCAGATATAGGGCTAAAGTTGGGTAGTGGCGGCGGCAGTGTGATGAAACCGAGATGGGACGATGTTACTACAAACGAATTGGTCGGCTTTTCCAGCGATTTGAGGCTCACCACAATCTACGGCACCATGGCGGTCAGATTTGTGATGGTAGCTTGCATGGAATCAATGGATTCTTGTTGATGCTCGAGGCGGTGGCTAAGCTTCAGCACCTCACGCGGCAGACGCGTGCTAATCTTTTCTTCCTCCTTGGCGCGCGCCCGAGCGATGGCCAGCAGCTCAGCTTCTTATGTGGCGGCTGACATCCTTTGCATCATGGAAGTTGTCAATCGATGCGGTCTCTTCCATGGAGTGATGCTATACACCCTAGGAATAACGGAACGAGAGATTTTACTGCCCACGGATCTGATGTGTGGGTAACCTGAGATGAGTTTGTCCATGAAGAAAAGAGTGAAGAGGGTGGGGATCGCTCGGAGGATTGAGGCGACTAATACCAATTGTCAGAACCCCAAGGTGGATTGGAGGCTACCCCGAGAAGAATTCGGACATGAACAAGTAATTGCAGAATTTATTTGGCAAGAAAAGATAATTCGCTGGAAAATAAAGGCAGGAAAGTAGAAGAGGGAAAGTAGATAAAATGAATTTAGGGTTTCTCATATATCGCGCATCCCAGCCACCCACTTTCCCCGGTTATATAGATTACCTGTAGGACCCGCGTTACAGATAGGTTTAGTTGTCCAACTTTCGCATTTCAAATTACAAACAGTTTCAAGTGAAATTAAATCACAGCCACTAGATCTAAAAAAATAGTAACGCATCTTGGCCGTTGATGAGTCTTTTGTTGACAATAGCTGACCAGGAACAATACAGTACAGGTCTTGATAGCATGTGCGTGTGCGTGGGACTTGGCCATCTGCTCCGGCCTCCTTAAAAAGGACGATAAGCAGATCAGAGCTACCTACGTCGTCAAACTCACAACACCCCTATTTGCACCCAGCTCCACTCTCTTTTGCCGTCAACCATGAAGGAGGTCGTGAGGTTAGTGCTCGTTGGCGGCGCAGCCGTCTCACTGGGCGTGTTCGTCTTCGGTTGCGTGGTGTGCATCCGCCGCCACCGCCGCATGGAGCAGAGGGATTTGGAGCGGTCGTTGCCGGCATCCGAAGAGCTGGGGCGCCGCCACCCGGAGCAACCAGACTTCGAGCGAGGGATGGTCCTGACTTAGTAGAGGCCCTGGGCGAACCGAAAATTTGGTTCTTTAATAATAGTAAATTAAACACTCACACGGGTCCATTGCCCCCCTCCCCCCCCCCCCCCCCCCCCCCCAAATCCTAAGAATATTTGACCAAAAATTATCTCTCGTCGATACAAACCCAAAATGTATCCCTAGCCCACAACCCACCGTTACATCCCAAATGACTTGGCACAAACTTAGCAATTGAAGTCGAATCACTTCAATGAAGGTAAAGAGTTTTTTTTTTAATCATTTGTTTGTCCTACGTGTTCACGATTTCCTGTGTGGCCTTTAAAAAAATTGGTTTCAAGAGGGAACGCTAATTAAGGATCGCGTAGCCAAAAAAAAATCAAATATTCGAAGGTGAAATAGTTTTAAATCCCTGCGCCCATGAGCCAACGACCGAGATGGTAATGCTTAGAAAATTGATGAAACTCATAGTGACAGAAGGAGCTATGAGTGATTAAAAGTGAAGACCGAATCAGATTGAAACATGTGCTTTAGTTGTATTGATTGAATCATGGTGTGCCTAGGGGTGCATACGAGTGAGTTTGACTCAACTCCGGCTTGACTCGGAAATACGCGTTAGTTAACTAGCGTGCCCGACTCGGCTCATTCAGTTTACATAATATGATAAAACCCAGCTTGACGTTTTTTTCAAGGATATGCCTTGGAAAGGCATATCGGGTTTCATAGAAGGGGAAGCCAGAAGGCTACAGATTACAACGCGGGCTGGCACAGACGCCAGACACGCACCCACACTGCCAAGGCAGCTACAGATCGAAACGGGACTACTCGCGGCATGTCCACCTATCTACCTGAGCTAGGCTACCCCTAAAGAGACCGGCCTTACACCAACAGACCGCCTCACTAGCCGCCTTGTCAACCACCTGAGCTTTCGAGGGCGAGGCTCCACGAAAGACAATGTCGTTGCGATGGGTCCAGAGGGTCCAGGAAACAAGCGCCACCGCGGTCCAGAGGTCTCTCTCCTCGACCCCCTGGGCCCTGTGCGAAGTGATCCACGCCACAAAGGATGGTTCGTTCGTTGGTATCCAATCCGGAGCTTCCCACCGCCGGAAGAAGACCGCCCAGACGGTGCGTGCAAACACGCATCCCACTAGCAGGTGATCGATCGTCTCATCGTGCTGATCGCAGAAAGGGCAGGCAGTAGGTCTGGGGAGGTTGCGGCGCTCGAGCCTGTCGGCCGTCCAGCAACGACCCTTCGCTGCCAACCACAGGAAGAAACGACATTTGGTCGGCGCCCTCGACCTCCAGATGTGTCGAGCCCCGGCCATGTCCTCCAACCCAAGACAGAGCGTCCTGTAGCACGAGCGGGAGGAGTAAGAGCCGCTGGAGTCCCACATCCACACGAAGGTGTCCTGTCGCTCCGGCGAGAGGGTCACTCCGGACAACAAGTCGGCAGCTCGAAACAGCTCCTGGATCGCTCGGGCAGGGAGGTTGGGACCGAGGTCCTCCAGCCAAGCGCCCGCGATCCCTTCCCGTACTAGGCGAGTCCGCTTCGCCCTAGCTGGCACGGCCGCAAAAAGGTTCGGGACAAGGTCCTTAAGCCGGCCGCCAGGAAGCCACCTATCGGTCCAGAAAAGGGTCGAAGCCCCGTCCCCGAGGACGGAGCGGGTGGCGGCTTCGAAGATGCGGCAAACCTGCTGGGGCAACTGCAGGTTGAAATCGCGCCATGGTTTGTCTGTGGCCGTACGCTCCAACCACAGCCACCTTACTCGCAAGGCCATGTTCATCCTTCTCAAATCCAGGATGCCGAGGCCACCTAGGTGTCGGGGAAGACACACCCGATCCCAAGCCACCAAACAATGCCCACCATGAACACGTCTGCGCCCTTTCCACAAGAATCCACGCAAGGTCTTCTCAATCGCATTAATGGTCTCTTCTGGGATGTCTAACGACATCAGTGCAAAGACCGGAATCGCCGATAACGTCGAGCGGATCAGGGCCAGACGTCCACCTTGGTTGATCAGCCCGGCTCCCCAACTGGGTAGGCGGTCATCCACTTTGTCCACAAGGTACTGTAACTGAGCCGCCGAAGGCGGACGCAGCCCGAGCGGGAGCCCGAGGTAGCGGAAGGGAAAGGGGAGGACTCTGCACCCCAGCACCTCCTCCACCAGTTGCTCAGTTTCCACCGAACCACGGATCAGGTGGGTCGAGCTCTTCTGGAAGTTGGCACGCAATCCAGAGGCTGCCCCAAAGTCCTCGAGCAACGCGGCGAAGGCGCGCAGGTCTGCCTCCCTCGGACTCAGGAAAGTGACCACATCATCCGCATAAATGGAAGTGCGGTGCTGGCTACCGGAAGCAGACAACCGTGATAGCAGGCCTAGCTCTGTGGCCTTCTCCACCAATCTGTAGAGAACCTCCATGACTAGGATGAAGAGCAGGGGGGAAAGAGGGTCCCCTTGCCTCAAACCACGCATGTTACCGAAGCGGCGCCCCGCTATCCCGTTAAGGAGGACTCTGGTAGATGCCGTAGCCAGCAGGGCGCAGACCCAAGCAATCCACCTCTCACCAAAGCCCATCTTCCGGAGAACCTCCAGCAGGAAGGCCCAATCCACCATGTCGAAGGCCTTAGTGATGTCAAGCTTCAGAAGGATGGCTGGGGTAGCCAAGCTATGCAACCTCCTGGCCATGCCCCTCACCAACATGAAGTTATCGTGCAGACATCTACCTCGAATAAACGCGCTCTGGTGTGAACCCACCAACTGAGGAATAACAGGTGCAACTCGCGATGCAAGGACCTTGGCCACCAACTTAGCGAACCCATGGATTAAACTGATAGGTCTGAAGTCCCTCACTTCTGTTGCGTCCTGCTTTTTCGGCAGTAACGTGATAAGGGCTTGGTTGACTGCACCGAACCCCCGCGCGTCCAGCCTATGGAGGGAATGGAAGGCCTCCATGATGTCATCCTTGAACCCAGCTTGACGTGACTTGATAAATATTCTTAATAAGATCATTAAGAAACTGAACCGCGTAATCAATTCATCGTGATTCAACAGTTAAATGTGGGTGGTTCATAGTGGATATCTCTGCAGGAAGATGTAGTAGATTTAGACTTTAGTGCTTATATTTATTTTTATTTTATTTAGTGTTAACTAATATGATCTATTGAGAACTCGCAGGTCAACTCATTAAACTTTTTCTTAACGAATTGAAATAATCAACTTTATTTTTCCCGTTAATGACGGGGCTCGAGCCGAGTTTTCGAGTACTCGATAGGCTCATGCGTTTTGAATTTTATTTTGAACCCTATGTGATCCCACGTTCCTAGCCTATTGGGTTGATCTGCAATTATCTTATTGCATTCACACTGCATGTAAACCCTCGTAGTTGACTATTTGTAACTTTGTTGATTAGATTTATTTTACAGAGAACACGTACATGTGCACATGGGATGGACCCCTTTTCATTATGGGCCTTGGGCCATCACCCTTCTTGCCGTGCTCCCGGGACGGATGTCGGTCGGCAGAGCACATGGGATACGAGAAAAATCCGTTGTGTTACCTATATAATGCTTTTCAGTTTTCAGCTTTGCTCGAGACAAGTGATAATTCTCCTTCCTCACCTCAGACTCAAAGTTCATCCACATCTTCATTTCTATAAAGAGATAATTCTAACATGACACAACATGGAGCGAAGAAGCTTCCAAGAAATTTCTAAAACATGAACTCTTTTATCCTAGGGAAGTGGTTTGCATCATTGCATCCATCATTCTGGACAATATGCATGCATCCCCCTATTGTCACCTGTTGTACGGTGTCACCTTGGGATTTTTGGTATAGCTAGAGACAAGAGTTTTATGACAAAAAAAGGATTTGGGACTCAAACCTAATTAAACAAAGGTAAATTATTAGCTACCATGCTAGGATTGTGAGTCGTACTCGTACATGGTGGTCTTCGTCAGCTTGAAAAGACTTCCGTATTCATCACATGAGTTGATAAGTCAATATAATTATGTTTTTTACTATCTTTATTACTCCTTGGATCCGTATTAATTGTTTCCATATTGGATGTACCTAGACATGTTTTAGTGCTAGATACAATAGATGCAGGGACAATTAATATGAATCGGAGGTGATACTTCTTGCAAATGAGTCAAAAGATTTGCCCCATACATTAATCAAGAAGACAGTCATTAGCAGAAAACCGGGCAAAAACCTGCAGAAAGGCTCAAAACAATAGAAGCGTGCATCCCAAGTAACACAACCAAACAACCATACGCTCATGCCGAACATAGTGTAGCCGCAGATCTGATGATAAGCTACGAAGTAGAACAATGCAAAGTTGTTGCCGCGAAGGATCCCCGAGCCAGACTACTTGCCACTTGTCATCTTTGCCGCATGTACCCTCGTTGTGACATGGGCTTCATATCCGCACAGACCTCTGAACACTATATGGATCTTGCCGCCACAGCTCTAACTTCAAGCCAACAATAAACCACGACGAACCAGCTGAAATATGGTTGAATAGACGACTACCACAACCTTATGTGGCTCCATTGGTGCGCACCGTCATAGCCACTTCTATACAAGCCATCGGTGACTACAAACGCGAACCACAATACTCGTTTGTTAAGAAACTTCAAATGGAACCCTCAAGAGGGAAGAACGGCGTGAAGCTGACACTGCCCGATTCGGGGATCCCGGATCTCGGGTCTCCCCCTAAGAGTTTGAGGTCTCAGTTCTGATCGAGGGAGTATTAAATTTAGATAGGGTTGGTGAATGCTCGATTTCACACTTTCACTTAATTACACAAAATACGACACTGTCCTCGTGCACAATTTTTCTGGAAGCGTAAACAACAACGTTACACAAAAATGGAGTATTCTAAAGCAAAAAAACCATAGCATGCATATACCCCGATTAACCTACACGCTATAACAGCCGTGCAAAACGATACGGCTGTATAATTTCCGTGACCTCCCCTGGTCCGTATATTTCTCCTTTCTTCCGGCCGGAAATGAGACCGTTTCGAGAATATAAACAACGAACCAAGTGGCGATACTGGCCCGAACCGAGCTATGTTCCAGTGCGTCCAATTAGGACCAACTAAATGGGCCCGTTGTACAACGTTCATAAAATCTCGGTTAGGCTTCAAAACAAACTAAGCTAGGCCCTATCTATGTCTTCTGGACGCGCGCGGAGCATGTGCTTTGATGAACAACTGGGTCGGCGCTCCACATAGCCAACACTGAGAGGAATTCAACTCTGCTCAGCATTTTGTTTTCACTAACTTAATGCTCGTCCGTTGCAACAGAAGAACAATATATCATATATATCATTAATCAAAATATTATGTTTTCATTCTCTCGTGTAGTTATCTTTCTTTCTCTCTCATAGTCGGTTACAATGCAATGTATTTTTACTTCCGACCAACGGCAATCTATTTTGCAGCATTGCTTCGTCGGGTGCGTAAATTTTTTTAATCCTTGATTGTCCGCAACTAAAGTCCCCTAAGTGAATTCGCCATGTAGTCTACCTGCCCCATTCTTGTTACTCAGCTATGTCGCCATCCTTCTCCGCATTTCCTCACCATATACCTTCTCCTACCTCTATAAATATTTGACGAGGTCCATGTCACCTTTCACTATTTTTTCATCTCTCAACAAATCCCACTAAATTTCAACAAGCAAGTTTCTGATTATCAAGTAAGAATTGATATATTCTCCGTGATATTGGTCACCCATCTTTCTCTCTCCCTTAAACACAAGCGAACACACGGTGAAAACCTCTCTACCTTAATCCTTTCTATAATCTATCCTTTTTTTTACAAACCAATCAAGTAACTATTGCCAACCCTCTCCTCACATAGGCGTTATAACTTCTTGAATTTTTGGTTCCCCTCTTTACGGAGTGCTTCTCCTTTGTTCCATGTAGTTCACCCTAACTTCTCATGATACTACATACATCAAGCCGCAGAAAAAATATTTCTTAAAAAAACTCCGTTATAAAGTCTAGCTAACAAGTAAGGTATGTCCGTCTGTTATATTTCAAGAGACATATTAACTCGCAAGTTCAGTTTTACAAGTAAAATACCTCTCTTATGGTAAAATACTTAATGTCCTAGTGTGCTAGTAAGAATATATTACCATTCCTAAAAGTACATGAAAAAGAGGCAATGCAAAGAAAACAATGCATACTTCCAAGAGGAGGTGACGTACTCCAGCTCAGCTTCTTGGACGTGCTGAGCCGCATAAGGCCCCGTTTGTTTCCACGGTATTTCTAGGGAAAAAGGGGGATAATCCCGGCCCGAACCCCAATTCCCTAGTTTTTCAAAAAGAACATTTTTTGTAGCGTTTTGTCCCCGTATATTACCCCCTTTTCCCCCTAAAATCCCCCGATACGGGTCCATTTCTTCTGGCTGCCGATACGCGAGACCTAGCTAGCGTTTTTCCCCGTCCCCGACCCCGAGCCGAGACGAGGCGAAACGAGGAAGCGGCGGAGGCGAGAGGGGAGAGAGGGGCGGACTATGGCAGCGAGCAAGGAGACGGGAGGGTAGAGAGGCGCGGGCTACGACAGAGAGCAAGGGAGGCGGAGGGGAGTAGGGACGGAGTCCGAGCCGAGCCAGCCGCATCATCGCACGCCCTAGCAGCATCGTCGACGCCGATGCCGCCTTCTTGGTCAGGCAACTTCCGGTACACGTCTCTCTCTCTCTCTCTCTCTCTCTCTCTCTCTCTCTCTCTATCTATCTATCTCTCTCTCTCTCTCTCTCTCTCTCTTGCTCTCTCGCTCTCGCTCTCTCTCTCTCTCTCTCTCTCCTTCTCCTCCTCCTCCTCTCTAGATTGACCATCCCTGCCTACTATCTGTTGCAGTGCAAGATCAAGCTTCGGTCCGATGTGCCGTAGTCAGTAACATGCCAAATCGGAATCGGTGTCGCGCGCCGTGACGGTCAGAACACCCTGGAGCCTCTGCTCGGGCACGGGTCGATTAGGACTTTCCATGTGGTGTGGCGACTTTTGTTCAAATGCAAATTTTTACTAGAACAACTTATGTTGACATTTCTAGGATGTGGGTGACACGTACAACAACCTTTTAAGTTCAATCACTTTAGATGTGGGTACTATCATGAATGCATGATCCATCTGATAGTCTAAAACCTACATTTGACATAGTTATATCACCCTGGCAGTACTTAATTAGAGAGATAATAAACTTATATATGCTAATTTGGTTCTAGTTACCACAAAAATTATTGTCTGGTTGCACCAATTTGAACCAGTTTTGTGTTGTACTAGCTCATAATCAATGCGTGATTTTTGCTCTCTTCGGGCTAGGCAATGTGCTTGCAGATCGTGTAGCCCACACTACTTCTGACTTAACAAGCACATTGATTGATACTCCTAAAAGACCGTAACAACCACATATCATCCCAGCAGCACGCCTCTGGAGCCCCAAGAACAAACTACACCGCCAGAGAAGACCCTGCTGTACCACACCGCTGAGACCCATCGTTGTCGACGCAGAAGAAACACGCCACTCCATCAATCCACTCTGGGGCCGGCCGAACCACGATCATGTGCCATTGGAACGAAATCTGGAACAAGGCCGTTTCACAAGCTTGGTCTCTCATGCGAAAAGGTTGTAGATGAACACGTCACTCCTATGTGACTCGAAAACGCTGATCGGTCTTCCCTTTACCCCGCCATCTTTTTTTTTATAATTAGCACATGAATCATGAACTATACATTACAAGTAGAGAAATAGAACTACATGCATGCACATGTGTAATCTTATAGATTATCTGACTGCTTGTGTTCCTAGTGCTATTTTGCATATATCGAAATTTTCTCACCATGCTAAAACTGCGGAATCCTGAAATACTCATTACTCAAGTCTAGGAGACCCCAACTAGATCACATGGACAAGTTACACCCTAGGCTAAATGCTACAGGCCGTGAATTTTGTTGACCTGCCGATGACCATGTGTCGGGGATAAGCTAACCTTGAGTGAAGACGTGGAAGGAGAGATGCCGCCGATGTGAACTTTCTCTCGCCGGACGCTTGGGAGCGGTAGTACGATATTTTATTGATCGATTTTCTCGGGAGGTCCACCATTCTCTATTGATAGTAAACATAATTCATGGTTTGCCATTTTATTGATCGGTTTTCTTTTTTTATATTTCACTTGGTATAGAGTACGATGCATTGCCTACTGGGTCTTGTTTGTATGCTTTCATATAACATTTGTTTCAGTTTTCGTTTCATACGTAGATCAATTGGTTGTGCTTTGCAGGTCAATTATGTGCCCTCGACTGTAACAATAAAGTGGCCGGCCGCTCGGTCGGGCGCGGAAGGTCTCCTCTTTCCTTTCTTGTTGCTCCTCCACAGATGCACGCACGCATGGGTCGGTGTACAATGAGTCGGTAGGATTGTTTGTTACTCTCTCCGATCCGTATTAAGTGTTTGAAGGAAACAAGCATGAGATGTACAAATTCTTAGTTTTGCCGACCACACTTATTTATCAGAGGGAGTATTTTTATTTCCACTGAGTGATCCACCTTTCCCAGGCGAGGAACGCGTATAACCTTATGCATGGGTCCAAAATTTTGCCCGCTCCTCCGTTCTGATCATCTTCGAGTGCATAGAAAAACTATCCACGTAGTTTAAAGAAATATTAGTGTACTTTTAGAAATTGTTGACACACGGAGAGAGGAAATGCACAAAACATTTAGCTGCAACCTACTATAGCTACCTAGCCAGTTGCTTAAAATTCAGTAATCTCACATGCAATGCATGCATGCAGGTGTTCGATGAGGGTGTTCAAGCGCTAATCTCTCACATGCTAGCCAGCTTTAGAAGTAGAAGGCAGTCATAAGACCCGGTGGCGGACCCAGGAAAGTATTGAAGGGTAAAAAATGCAAGGCGATTGAAGGAGCAATATAAATAGCCAACTCATTCACAACATTGAAGTTCAATACATATATTTCAAATGTGTGTGTGCATTCAATACACATAGTCTAAAATATAAACAAAGTCTTTTTGAAAAAGGTTTTTGTCATACTTTATAAAGAAATCCACATGGTCCGAAAGGGGCACTGGTAGAAAAAAGGCCTTCCATACGCCCCCATCAGTCCCCAAACGTTGCGCACCGTGACTAATGAGTTTTTAGTCCCGGGTCGGGAGGAGACCCGCGACAGAAGGTCATGCGTCGCGGGTTGGAAAGCGCGTTGAGGCGCGTGGAGGGCATTAATTCCGGTTGGCCTGGCCGCCCGAGACTAATGGTTCCGGGCCGCTGGCCTCCCTGCCTTTAGTCCCGGTTGGCCTGGCCACCAGGGACTAAAGATACAAACTGCTCGCCTCCCGCGCGGCGGTTTTTATTTCGCGAGCGAGGCAGAAGGGCGCCATTGCTACAGTGCGCGTCCGAGTCTCTGTTTCTTCCTCTCTTCTCTTCTCTTCCCTCTCTTCGATCTTCCTCCGCCAACCACCATGGCTGAAGTTTGGGAGAGATATGGTGGTCCCACACCATGCGGCAAGCGTCTCGACGTGTGCTACACCAACATTTGCGAGAGGCTCCCCGGTGCTCTTGAGCATTTGACCAATCTCTATTTCTCCTCTCCCGATGAACACCGGTTCTTCGGGCTTGATCTGGAGTATACGGCGGATCAATGGGATGTTGCCGTCATCCAGATTGCGTTCAAGAAGGCCGTTTTGGTCTTCCAATGGTCAAGGTAACGCACACGTACAATCTTGCATCTTCGATTTGTTTGTTGCATCTGAAGAATACATGTGTTGCAACATATCTAACACGTATCAAATTTTTGTTGTTGCAGTAGTTCAAAGCATTCTCCGGCACTTGTTGATTTTCTTGTCAACAAGAGGTATGACTTTTGCAGCGTTGACATCACTCAAGACAATAAGAAGTTGATGCGCTTGGGTATTGTGATACCTGAAGATCACTACATTGATCTTCAGGATCTTATCCATTTGAACGGGCCAAAGACCGGGATGGCTCGCATGGCAACTGCCTTCATCCACGAGGGCTACGAAACCATGAAGTCTGGTTTCCCCTCGAGGAATCACTCGTATTGGGAGAAGACCCCACTAGACTTGACGAACGTCAAGTATGCAGCCATAGATGCATACGTCTCCTACGAGTTGTTCCGCATCTACTCGACGGAGCCATAGATGTATGCGTTCGATATATGCATGTAATGGATATCTTAGTATGTAATGGATATCTTAGTATTGTGAGACTTATGTTTGTGTTATGTGTGATCGTAAGACTCTATGTTATGAATGTGATATGATTGTGTTCTATTCATGATTGTGATGTCTCTACTCGTATTTTACTTGTGATTTAATTATCACTTGTATTTTGTTGTTCATAAAACTATTTTTATTTCCTAGTTTTAAATGACTTGGAAAAATTTGCAAAGTGTTGCAAAGTGTAATGGATATTATTTCTATATTAATTCCTAGCTATACTATTTCTATATTATGTCAAACACACGTTTCAAAACAAGCAAAAACAAAAACACATCAAGAAAACAAACAAAAACACATCAAGAAAACAAAACAGAAAAATTACAGTTTCTATATATCTGTTCACCAATTTTTTTGATATATTATTTGTATTTTTAAGATTTTAAAATAAATTAGTATTATTGTTCTTAGGTTTTTGATATATTATTTGTATTTTTAAGATTTTAAAATGAAGTAGTATTATTTTTCTTAATTTTTTGATATATTATTTGTATTTTTAAGATTTTAAAATGAATTAGTATTATTTTTCTTAGTTTTTTGATATATTATTTGTATTTTTAAGATTTTAAAATGAATTAGTATTATTTTTCTTAGTTTTTTGATATATTATTTGTATTTTTAAGATTTTAAAATGAATTAGTATTATTGTTCTTAGTTTTTTGATATATTATTTGTATTTTTAAGATTTTAAAATGAATTAGTTCTATTTTTCTTAATTTTTTGATATATTATTTGTATTTTTAGAAATAATACAAATTAAAAAGTTAATGTTTATTTATTTATTCAAAATTATTAATTACATCATTACTTTTGTTTATTAAAAGATTTATTTGAAATTCAAACAATAAAGAAATGTAGCATCGACCAACATGGTAATAAGATTGATATGATACTACTATCACATACATGCGTGCGAAACACTTGGATGCGGGGCGGTATGGAACTCGGAAGTTAAGCGTGCTAGTGCTAGAGTAGTGGGAGGATGGGTGACCGAGCGGAAAGTTTGACCATGAGTAAGTAATTTGACTAGAGATAATTGTAGTTACACACTAAGCAAATAATACAAATTCTAAAAAAAAAAGGGAGTGAAAAAAAGGGAGAGAAAAATTGGTGTGAAAAATAATTAGAAACCCAAATGAATTAAAAAAATTACGAAATAAAGTCTAGTCCCGGTTCATGTTGCCAACCGGGACTAAAGGTCCTCCGAGCCCCAGCTCCGCCACCGGCCCACGTGGACGGGCCTTTAGTCCCGGTTCGTAATCGGCGCGACTATAGGGGGGGTATTTAGTCGCGCATAGCTAGTCCCGGTTGCTCGGTCGGGACTACTGGCCCTGGCGAACCGGGACTATAGGCCTATTTTCTACCAGTGGGGTCGTGAGGCGGCGCCCGAGTCACCCAAGCGGGCTGTTGGCGCGACACCACTCTAAGCCACGTGGGGGACTCGCGTGGGCCTATGCTGGCTCGCGTCCGGCTGAATTTTGGACTCCTCCTGGATGTAATCCATGATGTAGCTTACACACGTGTAAAATCACAACACAAAATTATTTATGTTATGGATTATACAAAAAAGACAAAATCTCGAAAAAAAATGAAGTTTTCAAACACTAAAATAAAGATTTGTACATTTTGTGTAGCTCAAAATACTTAGTATTTAAAACTAAACTTTTACATGTTTGTAGTACATATTGTCGAACAATTCAGGATTTTTTTTCATATTTTTCTAAAACTTGTAAATGTGAATTTCTATTTTTATTTTAAATGCAGGAGCACCAAATCCCCTTCCATATATCAATTCTAGATACAATACATAGACACTTCAAACACGAATAGACAGCCAGCTTCCAATGCGCATTTTCCAGATAATAGTATGATGCATAGCTGGCCTTTTTACCAAATATTACTAGTACTACATACGGCTGGGCCTCAGGTGGCGAGAGACAAACAGAAACGACTGACTCCTTCGGTGTTCGTGGACGCCTGGAAACTAGCTGACGATACGGGCGAAAGTACTCCGTAGAAAAATTCCAGAATTCTGGGTGGGCCACGGCCCACCTGGCCGAGCCTCTAGGTCCGCCGGTGATGGGACCCCTGGGACCATGTCCAGCTCCTCTGATGGGCCTGTACTAGGTTGAAGTGCAAGGCCCTAGTGGGAATCGACGGCCCTAATACACGCCAGCTCGCCCGGATGGCCTATATAGTTTCCCGGCTGGACATGCCCTCATGCTCCGGCGGCCTCAACGCGAACTACGGCAACGAAGCATGTTAGGGTTAAGTGTGTCGAGGTTTGAGAAACTCCAATCCCTACTAGGCAATCAAGCTATGGCTATGGCCTAACAGTTAGGCAATTGTGGCGGTTCGAAGGAGGCGGAAGATCGGTGGAGGTAGGCGGAACGAAACATATTAAAAAAAAAAAATTCTAGTGAGTGTCAGGTCATCAATTGTTTTTCTTGAGAAATCAGGACCATTTTTGAATTCTCATATTTATTTTGCATGGGCCGAATTCGGTCGAAAAAGATAACTGACGCAGTGCATGCATTTCCTAGCCAGATATACGTGAAGTCTTATGTGCATGCGTGAAGGAAAAAGGCAAAAGCACATACTACTCTCTACTATAGTGGCTAGCCTAGATGATCGATCAGTCCTAGCTTCACTGTGTTGCAGCTACGATCAAGTCAGACACAAACCCTGCACGCCTCTCTGCTGCTGCCGCACTCTGTAGAGAGACGAGAAAAATTAAGGTGCACTAGTGCCGACCTTTTCTTCGTTTCTGGTCGCCTCCAGCAGCAAATTAAGCCATACGCATGCCTCTAGCAGGCTATTTGCCTTGATCGTCCCAAGCATGCATGGAGTTGTCATACTTTCGTAAATCCGACCTTGCGTGGATGCATGGAAATACCATCGTGGTGTGTACTACTCTCTCCGTTCCAAAATATAAGCCTTTTTAGCAAACTGTTTTAGCTCGCTAGAAAGGTTTACATTTTGGAACGGAGCAAGTATGTACATGAAGCTGAGCGTGGACGAGCGACTTGGGTGCCTAGGTTATTCGTCAGGCCGCTCTTTTTCCCCCCTTTTTTGGGAGAGAAGATGGTATTTAAATCAATAATTTTAGTACACTATGAATTCTAATAATCATCACCTTAGACAATTTCACACTAGATTTATTTTGGTAAATTACGTGAGCCTTATCGAATATCTAAAATATTCTTAAACCGTGGGACTAGCACAAGCCAGAGAAGGCACCGCCACTACAGGAAATAGTCCATGCGCCGACGGTGTCCTGCCATCGGCGAAGAACACGTCCCCGTCGACGTATTCTGAAGCGAAATAGAGCGGGTGATTAGTACTAGGGATAATAATACTAAATACTCATCATGTACGTGCACTATAAGGAATTGGCATATCACCGACGCGTGATTTTCGTAATCTTTGGGACAACTTCCCACACCAGTAGTCATGCGCCGGTGGCGTATCCCACCATTAGCATGTAAGCTTTCCCCCTCCCCCCCCACCTCCCCCACCCCCACCCCCACCACGCCACTGGCAATATAATTTAAAGTTTTAGATAAATAATGATTTGCACAATTACAGCGTTATAAAATACAAGTTGCAACGAATATACACTGGTAGAAAATAGGTCTTCCATACGCCCCCATTAGTCCCCAATCTATACGAACCGTGACTAAATGCATTTTAGTCGCGGTTGGCGAGGCGACCCACGAATGAACGTCATGAATGGCAGTTGGGGAAGCGCGCGGAGGGCATTAATTCCGGTTCGCCTGGCCACCCGCGACTAAAGGTCCCAACGGCTGGCATCCCGGCCTTTAGTCCCGGTTGGCCTGGCCACTCGCGACTAAAGGTCGAAACTGCTCGCCTCCCGCGCGTTTTTATTTCGCGAGCGAGAGGCAGAAGGGCATTGCTACAGTGCGCGGCTCTCTGTTCTTCTTCCTCTCTTCTCTTCTTGATCCTCTCTCTTCTTCCTCCACACCCACCACCAATGGATTCTCCCGTTTGGAACGTTCTCCATGTGCCCACACCATGCGGCAAGAATCTCCATGTCCTCTATACCAATATATGCGAGAGGCTCCCCGAATCTCTTCTCCGTTTCAGCAATCTCTATGAAGCCGCCGATGAACACCACAAGTTCTTCGGGTTTGCTCTAGAGTACACGGCGAATCAGCAGGATGTGGCCGTCATCCAAATTGCTCACGAGGATACCGTGCTTGTCTTCCAATGGGCAAGGTACGCACACGATCTCTCTTGTAGGAAAATTGTGTTGTCATGTTGATAGCAATAGTATCACTTGTTGCAATTGTAGAGAGGAAAATTGCATAGGGTTGCAATTGTAGAGAGGAAAATTGTGTTGTCATGTTGATAGCAATAGTATCACTTGTTGCAATTGTAGAGAGGAAAATTGCATATAGCAATTGTAGAGAGGAAAATTGTGTTGTCATGTTGATAGCAATAGTATCACTTGTTGCAACAATTGTAGAGAGGAAAATTGCATAGGGTAGCAATTATAGAGAGGAAAATTGCATAGGGTAGCAACATTTGTAGAGAGAAAAATTGCATAGGGTAGCAATATGGCATTTTCGATTTGTTGTTACATTGAAAGAATACATTTGTTTCAACAATATGTAACATGTGTTCTATTTTTGTTGTTGCATTGGAAGAATACACGTGTTGCAACAATATCTAACACGTGTTCCATTTTTGTTGTTGCAGTAGTTCAAAGCAATCTCAAGAACTTGTTGATTTTATTGTCAATAAAGGGTACGACTTCTGTAGCGTTGACATCACAAATGACCGGCAGAAGTTGATGCGCACGTTGGGTATTGAGATACCTGAAGATCACTACATTGATCTTCAGGACTTGATCCGTTTTGATGAGCTGTACGGGCACAAGACCGGGATGGCTAGTATGGCAACTGCCTTCATCCACCCCGACTACAAAACCATGAAGACTTGTTTCCCCTCGAGGAATCAGTTTTATTGGGGGAAGAACTCACTTGACCGGATCAATCTCGATTATGCAGCAATAGATGCATACGTTGCCTTCGAGTTGTTCCGCATCTACTCTTCGGAGCTCGAGTAGATGTTGTTTGTGTGTACCGCATCTATGTACCGCTATGTTGCGTTCGATATATGTAATGGATATATGTCTTTCTATTAATTCCTATATTATTTCTATATTAATTTCTAGCTATATTATTTCTATATTATGTAATGGATATATATATATATATATATATATATGACAAATTTATGCTACTCCCGGGTGTAGCTACACCCACATATGTTTAGTATGATGTATGTAGTATCTATCATACCGAAAAGTATGTATAGGTAGTATGCAGTATATATTATTATTTTAGCAGTATATATACTACTTTTTATGTATTATGTGTAATTTTTCTACATACTCCTTTTATACGTACATATATATCGGTATTTAGAATATATAATGCAAACTACATGCTTAATTTTATAATTTGCACGTAACTTGTTTTGGAGTATCTTAGATATAGTATACGAACATATTCAGACCAAAAAAGTATGACATATACCTCCGTACGGTACTATATGAGACGTGGGTGTAGTTACACCCAGGAGTAGAAACCATTTTCCCTATAGGACAAATTTATGCTACTCCCGGGTGTAGCTACACCCACATATGTTTAGTATGATGTATGTAGTATCTATCATACCGAAAAATATGTATAGGTAGTATGCAGTATATATTATTATTTTAGCAGTATATATACTACTTTTTATGTATTATATGTAATTTTTCTACATACTCCTTTTATACGTACATATATACAGGTCAAATACAGAAGAGTAAACGTAGACAAAGTTGATTAAAGTAGTGATGCGACAAACAAATAATATATCATAGTTGATCATATTACTTAGAATGCCGAATAACTACATCAAACCGTTCATCGTCACTACAAAGTTTTCATCAGAGCCGAATAGTTACATCAAACAGTTAATCATCGAGAACGAGTACATAGATTGATGCTTCATCATAATTACAAATGACCTATCTAGTCATCGATAACCTAATCAGCTAGGAACCACAACATTGCAAGCATGGCAAGCGAGGCGACATCGAGGGTCTTCATCCACTTGCTGTTATTCTTCTTCCGTTCCTCGAGATAGATGAACCACCTAGCTTCCGCCGCCACTCTAGTGTTGTAGGCTTTGTAGGCATTGCTCCTAAACTTATTTATTTGCTCCAAGCAGTTTTCCCAGTGGTCGTAGACTCCTGGAACCTTGCCTCTAAATACCAAGTAGCACATCGGCATCTGTAATGACATGAAAGAAAACCACAAACTATAGTTTTCAACATGTCTTCAATAATCAGTAAATGGAGAAATATGACAGAAATAAGATGAAGTTAAACACAAAGGAACATATTACTTCCAGCATTATCCGAAAGCAAGTTGGCCCTTCATATTCTGTGCTTGTTACGAGATAGTATATGTGATGGTGATGCGGGGAAGGACGAAGACAATGGTGAGAGGGGAGGAGGAGGGGGCTTACCTGGGGCCAGCTCGGTGTAGTCGTTCACGCTGGGGAAGTACGGGAAGAAGACATCGGCCTTGACGCTCCTGCAGGTGTACGGCGTCGAGGACGAACCGGGCGGATGGCGACGCGGCTCCTCCTCGTCCTGGATGGCGGCGCAGCGCCTCCTCCTGGTCCTTGTCCTGGACGGCGGCGCGACTCGCCCTCCTCAAGAATGGGCAGAAAAAAATGGTAATTGAGCTGCAGCTCATTACAAAGCAGAAACTGTGTTTGAGGCCAAACTTCACAAGAAGGGCCAGGTAATGGATTGGACAAATATGTAGAGCTCAATTTGTTGGTGACAAAAACAGACAGGTTAGTAGATGGAAATGACAAGATATAACTGAAATCTAATGAGAAAATTTAACTTCACCATATACCGAGAAAAGTGTCAATAAGAATATATTCTCTCATAGTGTCCTTTCTCCGTATCAATGGCTAGGGCGTTCACTAATCTCAACCACATAAGAAATGCTCGTAGCTTCAACTTCGGCAGCGACTCGAGCGTGAGAAAATACATTTGATGAAAATTTGTCTGCCAGAAAATCGGCAGCAGAGCCTCTTTCAGGCCAAGGCCCTGCATATATATTTATAAAGACACCAGGCCAGCATGAGCGCACGGCCATCAGGTTGCGGCGTTGCGAAAAGCCGCCTGGCTCTGGCTAGATGTTTCCGGACCCCGGACCAATTTGGGCGTGGCAGTGCAGCTCCCTTAATGGGCGTGCCAGTGCACTAGCTTAGGGAACCTAAAATATAAGTAAACTACATGCACCGGTTCTGTTATCCCGGCTTGATGGTTGGACATGTGGATTTGTCAACTTGTCAGGCCAGGGTCACCTTTGCGGAGGCATGCTTGATCATGCAGCGTGATCGAGTAACTCATCAATTATACGCGGTCCTTGTTGCCCTTGCCGGTGAAAATGGCCTGCGTGAAGTACTACAAAAAACAAAATGGGGCCAATCGGGTCAAAGATTCCACAATGGTAAAGTTGGTCGACGATTTTGTTGAGCGGGCCACCAGCATTTGTTGTACCTTTCAACAGTTTCCATGAGTGAGGAGCCATAGGCATTCACCACCACCCCCCCCCCCCCCGCTACAGTCCTTGAGGGTCGGAAGAGGAATCCCGGCGAGCTCCCGCCCGCTCCCCGACGGCGAGTAGGATGCTGCGCGCGGGCTGTACAGAGTACGCTTAGGTTAGTTTTTCTCTTCCTAGTAGTGCTGCTGTAGGCGTTGACGCCATGTCGTCGAGGTGGCGCTTGCTGTGGTGCCCGAGCCGCTACAGTGAGCCTCTGGCCGCGATGCCCTCCTTGAAGCTCCGATGGGCGGAGAAGGTGCAGAAGGAGCACGCCGCAACCTCTCCCCCGCATAAGCTCGAGGACTGGCCTCTGGATCTGGAGGCCAGGTTGTGCTTCTCAACATCAGATGCGAGTAGGGTGGTGAATCTTCTCCCGGCCGGCCGTGGAGGCGAGGGGGAGAAGAGAAGCTGCAGATGTTCGTTTTCTTTTGCAGGGAAGTAGTTTTTGCTGCATCTCCGTTCGAATCAAGCTGAGTTCATGAAGATCTAAGCCATCCTTGGCCGAAATGGCGGCCCTGTCTACTCCTCCTCTGTGGAGGTCTTCTACCAAGGACGCCGGAGCTCGGCGACGCGCAGAGACCAAGTGGTTCGTCCCCGGTCAACGTGCGGATGCCGGTGTCACTGGTTGCTCGCCGGAGGACTCTGTCCAAGAGAGACCCTGGGCACCCCCCTCTTCGACCTCGGCGTTCGCGCCTCGAGGTCGCCGGCGATTGGTGGCGGTGGATCGACCCTAGGACCAGATTGCGTTTTATCGTTTAGTTCTAGGGTGTTCTGTGTAATTCTCGAGGCCCTCTCTTCGAATTTTAGGTCTATAGGGCAAGTGATGAAAAGGGTCCTTGATGTAAGTTGTACCTGCCACGGGTTCTGTTAATGCAGCAACGGGCCTAGGCCCAACTCTTGTTCAAAAAAAAGTTTCCATGAGTGAGGAGGCACCCATTTAAATGTACCTGCAAGGGCTACATTAGTAAAGCGTGGCTCTAGAAAATTTTCGCCCAGTTGGCGCAGACAAAGCCTTAAATACTCATAAAGTTGTACTAAAGAGCAAATTAACTGGTACAACAACTCAGAAAGTTGTGATGAAACCGGTGCACAAACCTGTGATGCGGGTTCAGACACGTCCAATGGCCAACTCTGGCACTGTCTTTCAATTCCACCACCTCCGAATGCAAACGCTTCTAGTATCTTTTTTTTGCGCACACACTTTCATCGCCGGCATGCACTAGCAGAGGTCGATCCCCAAACGGATGCGTGCTGCCAATGGACAATGGTCAAATCCGCATCCGCTCCGTCAGGACATCACGCGACGCATGAGATCAGACGTACTTGCAAATTTGCAACGTTCTGTTTCACTTCTTTGTTTTGTTTTGAGGAAAACACTATGTTTCTGGAATCGCGCTACATATTGAAGATCCAACCTGAGAGATGACGTGGTGGGACGCACCAGCTTTTTGGCTTCAGTGGCAC
This sequence comes from Alopecurus myosuroides, assembly GCA_028641055.1. NCBI lineage: Eukaryota > Viridiplantae > Streptophyta > Magnoliopsida > Poales > Poaceae > Alopecurus > Alopecurus myosuroides. Next base: position 33,364,806 of record CM054061.1, read on the forward strand.
ACGGCCAGCACTGACAACCTGTGTGCATGCATTTGGTGCTCGTCAGAGATATGTGACATGTGCCTAAGTTTAGTTTCTGTGAAAGCAGAGTATACTAGTTGTTGCTCCGTTCCTGGACGGTGTATGTAGGCAGGCCGTTCTCCCTAACAGCCACTGTCAGCGGGTTGATCCTATGGACACTTGTAGCATCATCTCCAATGGGCTATCGGAAACCTCCTCAAAACGTTCGGATGTCGGGTAAGCGTTGGTCCAAAAACAACCAACAACCTCTTTCCTCAAACCTAGCTCAAATGGCTGGCCTGGCCGAAGATAACCCATATGTAGTGAGGGTTTAACCTCCTATTGTTCGATGCAGTTCTACGCGGACCATGGCGGCCTCACGGCAACACGGCAGTACACTTGAGGTACGCCGCCGAGGCCTTCCGCGTGAGCGTCTTGGGCGGTACGAGCGAGATTACTCGGGAGTCAGTATTATGTGGGCTAATTAGGGGACTGCTGTAACACCTGGGGTGTTCCCCCTTAGTAGAATTGGTTGCTTTTGTTTTTCTTTTTGCATCACATGGCTCAGATGCATTGCATCATGTTTTCAAAACAACTGGAAAACTCAAACCAAATTAAACTTTCAAACATTGCTCAAAATTTCCAATTTAAAAAGTGCAAACTAAAACAACTCAATTGTTTTTCAAAAAGTTTGAAATTGAATTTATTTAAATTGCCTGCTAAATAAAAATTTCCCTTTTGGTAAAACCCTAAGGGCAAATTAAATTTCAAATCAATTCCTTCTTAATGGGCATGTTTCAAATTGTGGTTTAAACATTAATTTTTTTTGCAAACAATTAAATTCAACAATATTTTCATAATTGCTTGAGCTTATTAAATAAAATTTGTTTAATTCCAAAAATTCCAAAATCAAACCTTATTTGGAATTCAACTAACCAATTTAAAAATCAAACTAATAATTCAAAGTTTTGAAATCAATGCTAACATTTGCTTTTAATTTCTGTTTTGAAAATTAATACAATAATTCATAAAAGAAAAACCCTAACACTTTTTCTATCTCTCTCTCCCTTTCATCCTTTACAAAAAAAAAGAGAAAAGGAAAAAATCAAAAGAAAAAGGAGAGAGGCAGCCAGCCCATCTGTTTTTCCCTCAGCCCACTACCCAAAGCCCACAGCAACCAGCCCAGGAGAGGGGGTTGTCGTCTTCTTCCTGCTATCGTCATCACTGTACGAACGCAGCCGTCGGTGGCCACGTTCACAGTGGATGCGATGGACGGCCTCCCTGCCCCCCCTCTCCTCCTATATCCATGTCCGGTGGGTAGCCCTAATTCCCCTCTCATATTCCTTCCACAGCGCCGCCACCCATCTCTCCCTCCTCGCTGCAACACCTCCATGCCAAACCGCGCGCTCTAGGGCCCCGAGGGTGGCCGCCGTCGTCGTCCCCACGTGTACACGCCGTTCCAAGGCCATCCACCGTGTCCAGGGAGTGCGCCGTCGTCGACTACACCCTGGAGACGCAAGGTCTCGAGGTGAGACGCCAAGGAGCGTCCCCATCGAGCTCGTAGACCTCGACGCTCTCTGACCGCGGGAGCACCGCGACCGTCGGCTTCCACGTCAATTCCCCGGCTCGTCGGTGATCCTCGAGACGAGCCACCAACGGGAATGGAACCCTTGCCTCTTCGTCGTCTTCCTCGCTGCAGCAGCCCCCCGGTGAGCACCCCTCGTTCCCCTCGCTCTGCTTCCGCCGTCGCGTCCGTGTTGCCAACGCCATGGACGAGCAGCAGAACCACGCACTGGTCTCCGCTCGATCCCACCGCGCCAACACCCTCCTCCTAATTCCGCGCCGCCCACTGCACCCTGGAGCCACTCACCCTCCTCCATGCCGTCCATGCCGTCCATGCCATCCATCTCCGTCCCTGTTGCCTGAACTCTGAAGTTCAGATTGGAAATTCAGTTACGCCCCGCACACACACCTTAACCTCCCTCCAGCACGCTTCCCTGACAAGATCCCGCAGAGCACCCCACTGGCAGCGAACCTTGCGCGCACACCCTAGGTCCTGGGTTCGATTCCCCCCCAAGCCACCCTTTTATTTCTGTTCTTTTCTTTTTCTGCCCGAATTTCAGAAACATAGATCTGAGGCATTACTTCTAAAATCAATATAAAATTAAATATTACTCCAATTTGAATGATTCATAATCTTGAGACCTTTCTATTAATGTCAAGTTTGCAATATGTTTCTGTAACAATTTTTGCACTAAATAATTAATTACTGAAAACGCAATAAAATTTGGAAACTTTGGAATTTCATAACTTTAGTTCTGCTCATCCAATTTAAGCAAACTTGGTCTCTAAAAATTTGTCTTAACAAACTCTACACATTGGTATTTTATTTGGGCATAAGTGAACTAATTTTGAACATGTTTTCCTCTGTTTACCAAAAAGGGCAGAATAAAACTATTTATGGAAAATTGCATAATAAATTCAATAATAACCCAAAAATTATGTTTGATAGCTCAAAATGTTCAGTGAAACATTTGCTACATGTTTTAAATATTTTCAATGCAATTTGTTTACTGTTTTCCCTAATTAAAAGTGGTGCAATAATTCAATGCTTTGATTAAATCTTTTAAATTGCAAAATTCATAACTTGCTCAATTAAATTCCAATTTCAACAAACAAAATATGTTTTCCACTCAAAATGAAACCACCTTTCTGATTATCAACTTTGTTTTGCAATTTGGACAATTAAAATTAATGTTATTTAATAATTCTTAAAAATGACAAACTAAATGGCATAATTAATAACTTTCAAATGGTTGCTCCAAATTAAATACTCAAAACATGTTTTCCATCCAAAATTAAATGCCACACTTGAATATCAACTTTGTTTTCTGGTTTGCAATAATTAATTTGAATAATTGTTTCACCTCTTATTTAATGCAATTAAATTAGTAATATGCTTAACTAAATCATTTAAAAGTATTTCTCAACCAATAAAATATGTTTTCCAATCAGATCCATGTCATTAACCTGTTCATGCCATTCATATTCCTGTTTGCATCCTGCCTTGTGCATTTTAGCTTTTGTTTTGTATGGTCACCTAAATGACAACATATGGAATGTCAGGGTGCATTTTAATTCAAGTGTTGCCCCCTTCCATTTAAATTGCTTAACTCATCTACTTTATTATTTTCCATGCTAAACAACAATTAAATTGATGGTTAGATAAACAACTTGAACCAATTCCTATTTCTCCGGACTCCGGTTCCGATTAAATTGCTTAAGTTGTTTCCCCTGTTGCATCTTGCCATGTCATGCATATAAAATAGGATCATGCTGGATCTTTTGCCGTAGTAGTAATTGTTGCATCCGGTGTTTCTTTTAGTTTGTTGCTTCTTCGCGGATAGGACGCTGAGATGATGTGAGCAACGACAAGTTCTGCTACCTCTACTTGCTGGATCTCAGGCAAGTATACTCACTTGCTACCCGTGTTGCCTTTCCTCACTTGTTACCGATGCTTTCCGTTGTTCTTATTCTAGCCTTTGATTCGATGCTTGTGTCTCGATCCTATTATATGTTTACCTTGCAGCCATGATATAGCTTTTCTTCCACTTCCTACTAACAGTTGTTTGTTTACCTTGTTGGCCCCCGTGTCGTAGTTGCATGCTTAGTGTTGTTTGCGCTCAAGTCTTGTTGTCCGTCTTATCACCTGTTTAGTTGATAGTTGGGTTTCAATTCAATCAACAACATGCTAATGTTTTGGATAATAATAATTTGATGATAAGGCACCGGCAGGAGGCCCGGGTTAGGGTTTTGGAGCCTGCTAGTGTCAAACTTAATTAGGAAAAGAGTCTTGTCTACTGATCCATGATGAGCGTGCTCACTGCATCCGGGTGGTGGTATGGAACCCCCCCTCGACTTAGACCTGATCTGCAGCTTGTCCGAAGAGCCACACTTAGTTCGGGTGTTCCATTTGCTCATTTGCATAATGGGTTGATCCCCCATGGTTACTGATGATGATGATGATGCATATAGGGCGAGGCCTATAGTGCCGGGGTGTTGTGTCCTGCGGGAGTTTTGCACACCTGCGCTGAGTATTCGGCTGCGTGGCTGGGACCTTATAGCTCCGTGGATCCTAGGATGGGTTGCAGAGACGGTTTGGGTCGTGTCGAGCCAACCTGAGTTTTAGTTGGTGGCTCGAGTGTGTACGGGTACTGGAGCACACCCTGCAGGGATAAATCTTCTCGAGAAGCCGTGTTGTCCGCGGTTATGTGACGACTTGGTGAAAGTGCTGGCTAACAAGTACTCAGACAACTTACACCTAATTAATAATAACTTGACTAGTAATAGGAATACTGTCACAATAACCTGAACTTCACCCTAATCAACTGTGTGAGTTATCCTTGGGTTGCTTCCTTAGTAGGGGGTAACAATGGATGGGTATTGTTTGGTGAGTAGTTATAGTTGGTTTTGTCGCGCTATCTTATCCCCTTCTTTTAACCGGAAGTTGCAGTGCGTCTCTGTAGTTAGTTAGTGCAGCCCGCTGCCGCTTCTTTGCAATAATCCCTTCCTTTCCGTTGTACCCAAAGTATTTGTATCTTGTGATGATTGGTTACGCTGGTATCTTGTGAGTATGACTTGCCAGTACTTAACCGTACTGACCCACGACTCCGTTCGTGGCTGCATATTCAACATTGCAGTCAACAGGTTTGAAGTCTGACGACGTTAGCTTGGGAATCGCTCCGGCTTGGCCTGGGCAGCGATTAGACGCTCTCGGTTATCTTCAAGACTCTTAGTCCAATTTGTATCTTGTCCGTAGTCGGACACTATGTTGTTTCTTCCACTGTTATTTGGATCTTTGTATTGTATCAGTTGTATCCTTGACTCGTTTGAGTCTTCTTGTATATACCTTTTCTGTTATTGTTGCGGGATATTCGTGAACTGTTGTAATGTTATCACAAGTGGCAACCTGGAATCGGTTATTATGTGGATTTTAGCGGAAATGCTGAAATCTGTATAGTGCTCGATCCCGGGGCGTCACAACTACCCACATATCTCGGGGACTGACCCGACCGCCGGCATGTGCAAGTACTGCGTCTTGATGTGCTGCTAGCTGCTGGTAGGGACAATGAGTACGGCAGTTGGCGTCTCGTCAGCGCAGTGGTGAGGTGAGGTGTCTACAGGAAACTGGAACGGGTCAGACAAAAGTAATTGGAGAAGCAAAGATATCATTCATCGACTCCAACTGTTACGAGTGACTCCACCCCACGTCTCTGCGGATTTCATTGGCAGATGTTCGTCAATATCAACCCTGGGAGCACCATGTACGTCCCTACCCTGGAGTGCCAGAACATGTACGTCCATCATGCATGCATATTGATTCAGCCCATGGCCTGCTTTAACGGCCCCAAGTAAATCCCCTCACTCTATAAGCTTGTTCCCGATTCATCCACGAATGACTCGATTCGAGGTGTAGAAGGCCAACCAGTTAACATGCATCTTGCAGGATTGTTGAATGTTTTTCTTCCATGCCTTCCGCAACTAAGTTCATAGACGAGTGACTGGTCATGTTATTTGCCACTCATGCATGATGCATGTTAATTGGTTGGCCTTCAAGAAAGTTGTAAATTTCATCTTATTGCGCTTATCAGAGCAAAAAATCACGGATCGTTGTGGCACACGCGCTGTTGGGTTTCCATGATTTATGTTGTCCAAAAATTATAGGAAAAATCTTCCAACTTTTCTGACAGAAAATTAATTAGTCCTTCCAACGTACGAACAAGAAAAAACAGGACACGCGATTAGATCAGATTGCCATAACGTTGTTGAACACTTCAAAAATAATCCATTGATTCGTCAGCATTGCAGCGCAACCGGTGGGATGTTTTGCTTGGTTTCGCCATCCAAAACGAACAAAAATACCATAAATTCAAAGTTACTACCCCCTACAAAAAAGGCCCAGATTCGGCGATCATCATGCCACAGTTTGGTGATAAGCATGACACGGGACGGTGACAATGCCAGGCAACCGGTGGATGGAAAAGGTGATCAAACGACTAACTCTTCTGGCAAACAAGTTGATCCGTCAGTCGGCTCAGAGCCCGGTGAAGGTGAGCTCGGCGTGGCCTCGGGCGCTGTATTCACTAGTAGAAAAATATCTATAGGATTTCAGCTTTAGTCCTGGTTCCGTTACGAACCCAGACTAAAGGCACCATTAGTACTGGTTATGATCCCGACACCCTCTAGTCCCGGTTCATTTGGAGGCGTTAAGCTGCAGTGGCCGAGTACCTCGCCGCCTTGGCCTTATTGTTGCCGATTGAAACCCCTTCATGTGCCCCAAGGCGCTTGGTGCGTCTATGTTGTGCACGCCGTCCTTGCTCTTGTCGAGGGCGAGCCTACAGTGTGTCCACTTTTCGCATGAGTTGATCCTGGTGAACACATGGAGAAACGCGAACTCGTTCTCGTTGTTTTCATGTTGATTCATGTCGAACATCCGACCACATGTACAAGTAGTGACAAGCGTCGTTGTTGTCCTAGCCATACATGCCTGCGCCATCTCCTCTGGTTCTTCCTCTTCGACCTCATCCACATCATCATCGAGCTCGTCCCCATCGATGTCGGCTTCATGTGCGTCGGCCTATGTGTAGAACCCTGGGCAGGAGGCGACGACTACCAAGGCGCTCATGATGTTGTCTTCCATCTCGGCTTCGGTGCTGTTGTGTTGTGGCGTTGATGACCCACAAGTATAGAGGATCGCAACAGTCTTAGAGGGAAGTAAAACCCAAATTTAATGATTCCACACAAGGGAAGCCAAAGAATATTTATAAGCCTTAACAGATGAGTTGTCTGTTCAGCTGCACATGAAATAGACTTGCTCGCAGTAGTTTATCGGTATTAACAGCAGCAATACACTACTAGGGAAACCTCTACCGCCGGCGCTCTAGTTTGGCTTACAGCCGGCGCCTTGGCGCGCCGGCGATGATCACGCCGGTGGTAAAAACCTACCGCCGGCGCCCCAGTCCGACGCGCCGGGGGTAAAGAACTTAGCGCCAACGCTCTGCTCTGGCGCGCCAGGGGTAAGTGTAGCGCAGGTGCTTCAGCCCAACGCGACGGGGGTATGGCTGGGTTAGCCCCGGCGCCCACACCGCGCCGGTGATAGGTCCACCCAGCGCGTCGGCGGTATGTTTTGATGTTTAAGAAAAATAAACAGAAAACCGTATATACATGTTTTATACTTTTACAGGTTATACTATTACAAAAAATAGCAGTAAAACAGGATATATATCTCACAAAATAGAATTTATACGGCACAAAACAAGTAGCTAATACTCATATGTATCACACACGGATATAAAAAGTTTCAAACCCGAATACAAAGTATCGAACTGAAGGCATAGACAAAACAAGTAGCTAAGACATCGATGATGGAATACAAAGTGATGGATACAAAGTGTCGGAAGATATCTAGCTAAGGAGATATCGATCTAAACTAGACGATAGAATAGAAACGCGGAAACAATGAGCATCATCGTGACGAAGATGGTCTTCATCCGCTTCGTTCTCGTCTGGCCCGCTAGATATGTCTCTCCCACTAGATAGCTCGCATATCGAGCTTGTGCCTCCTCCATAGTGGTGTACCCCTTGTAGCTATTGTCGCTGAACCGGTGCAACTGTCTCCGGCAAGCCTCCCAGTCGTCGTATACTCCGGGAACATGTCCCCGGTACACGACATAGAACGTCATCTATTTGGACAAGAAAAAATAGACATCAGTAGCTAAATCATATATGCAACAAGTATATGCAACAACGTAGCAAATTCAAATATGAAACAAGTATATGCAACAAGCATTCGGCTGCAACAACAAGTATACGGGCTGAGATATAAGTTTTCTTACTCTAAGGATTCAGCTTTGGCCGGAAGGGGCGGATGCCGTCTAGCGAGTTGAATGGTTTCTTGTCACCGTATGCCTCTAGGAGGGCTTCTATCTCGTCATTCATTGGTGGTATGTGACCGGCGAAAAAGAGGCCACCCTTAGTGACGACATCGTGATGGATTATTGTGGCAATCTGTCGTTGGATCACCGTATCGCTAGGGGCGTTCGCCATGTCGATGCCTCTTCTTTGGAGACTAGATGGCAACAAGAGGTCGTTTTCATCCTTCACGAACTCCCTCATATGAAGGATGGTGTACCAGGCGTCCATCCCACTCTCTGGGTGCAACTTCTTCATACAGGCTAACGTGGTTGTGTGGACGCACCAGAGGCATCCTGGGCTGGTTTCTTTCCTTACCTTGAGGGGACCTGCCTTGGCGGCGAATCCGGTGAGAGCTGCGTCGAGAACAGACTTGAGGATGGTGTAGTTCTTCGGCTTGGCACTCCCCGAGTCGAGATAAGTAACGTGCGACTGCCGCGGGTGCATGACCAAGAGGACGCAGTACATGTCTCTGCACAAAACAATCCATGCGCCATCCTTAGATTAATCTTCTCACACACGCAAAACAGTGATGGAAATATACTAAAGAATGTAACGATGGCTAGCGGTTGATCGTAAACTTACTCGGGGAAGTATGGCATGAGGAAGGTTTCCTTGGAATTGACCAGCGGGTCGAGAGGAAATGAGGTGGGCAAGTGTGTGGAGGAGGGAGAGATCACACCCTCCTTTTATAGGGGAAGGGGAGGCAGCCAAGGGGTGGGTGCGGCTAGCCCATGGTGGTGCCCCCACCTCTTCCCTCATCATGTGAGTGGACACTCCACTCTCACCCACTCATTTGCCCATTATTTCACACTTAGAAAATCCAAAGGTTTTCCTTTAATAAATAAATAAAACATTTTTATTTCTTTATTTATATTTGTTAATTCCATTAACAAACATTTGCATATAGCACCTCGAATAATTCGTTAATTCTATTAACAACCATTCGACGAAAAACCCCTTGAACTATTTCAATTTTCCCCGAAACAATTTTGGTGCTGCCCAAAGTATTCTTCGATATTCCGTACCCTCTCAAACGCGTCATCGAACCTTAAGTGTATCACCCTACGGTTCGTGAATAAGATAGACATGATCGAGACTCCTCTCTGATCAATAATCAACAGCGGGATCTGGAGATCCGTGATGACTCCTATATATTCAACGATGATTCTCGTGATCGTTTGGACCAACATCGTCGTGAACTATTCCCTTTGTCTCGCGATATTTTCTTGTCCGAGATTCGATCATTGGTATCAACCATACCTTTTTCAATCTCGTTACCGATAAGTACTCTTTTCTCGTTCCCATGATATAACATCCTTGTGATCATATCACGTGCTTGCAAGCGGTATCGATGTGATATCACCGACATGGCCCAGAGTATATCTCTCCGTCATTTTGGATGGAAATTCCCACTCTTGATCCATGATTCTCAACTAATACTTTCCGAATACCTAACGACACCTTTATAGTCACCCTGTTACGGTGTGACGTTTGATGACATCAAAGCACCCTTCCGGTATCAGTGATTGACATGATCTCATGGTCTAAGGACTAAGTTACTTCGTATGTTTGATATAACAATGTAAACTTAATGACTTGATCGCATTGCTATATTCACTTTAGGTATATGTTCATCACATCCTTCTTCTAATGACATGACCCTCTTATTAACAACATCCAATATTCATGATCAGGAAACCTTGATCATCTATTAATCAACGAGCTAGTTAAAAGAGAGGCTTTACTAGGAACCAATGTTTGTTTATTAAACACACATGTATCAACGTTTCCGGTTAATACAATTCTAGCATGAGAAATAAACATTCATCATAAACAAGGAATAAGATAATAACCATTTTATTATTGCCTCTCGGGCATATTCCCTTCAAACTGCATACGTGATTATATACATAGTCATGCATAACTCATCAATTACACTTAACACTGACTTAGCAAAATAGAAATGTGAAGGAATATGCATAAGACTGTAACACTCACTCTTGTCTGTAAAGAAATAGTATTTCACTACAGTGAAATTATTTCCTCAAAAACATAACTCTGTTATCCTCCGTCTCTTCAGCGAATTGCTTTAAAACGATATCATTGATGATATATGGGTCAATGAACCCAATGCCACCGTTTCCATTGCATTCCAGAATCTTCATCCTGCATAATATATACCGTGCAGTGAGGATAATATATATAAGAAGCAATGATCGAACTAGCTGAGGTAGATACTTACATACAGTAGGTGTTGATGATCGATTTGTCGAGGGCGTCTAGATTATAGAAGAAAAAAGATCTTCAAAATCAATAAACATCGAGTCATCGCGGAAGTAATCATGTTCTCTAACTTTCAGCATGATGTTGTCTAGCCCATCTTTTGCGGTTTGGATATACCACGTATGCAGGTTGCGCTTCAATGTTGTCAAAGAGTTGAGCTGATTAGGTTTGACGATAGACTTCCCACACTAATATTTCCATGCCAATTCAGCGTTTTCGAACTTGTTGGATTGGCCTAGGAGTTGGTCAACTGTTATACCACAATCTCTAGCAAACCTATCAGCTGCTTCCCGATCAACTTGAGAATGTACGGTGTCCGACACCTTGAGCCGGGGGACCGATTGTTCTGACTGCTTCCCGAGCTGGGGAATTGTTCTCCCCGCCTTCGTGGCTTTGGAATAACTCATCGTTAATCCGCGATCATAGTCATATGACAGATTCATCTGAACTTGGGACATCATCTCCAGCATATTCTTGAAGTGCTTCTTTACAGCCGGATATATTGGTTCCTTTGGTGGCTCCGAGGTTCTATTTCCCCACGAAGCCATCTGATGTTTCGTGTCCGCAGTCACCCAGTCGTCTAACTCCTAGTCATTCTTATGGTAAGGCAGCATTTCTGGCAGCTTCTTGGCTTTCTTCTTCGTAGGACGTTTCTTCTTCGAAGAAGACTTAGAGGCCGCAGCCTTCCGCTTAGAGGACTTAGTGGGCAGCGGAGTCGGCTCAGGCATCGGAGATCGAGCCGGACTCGGGATGCTGACGTTGTCCATGGCGTCGACGGGCTACGTCTCGGAGAAGGTGGCGGCGGTGGAGTGCGTCTAGGAGAAGGTGGCGGCGGTGCACTGCGTCTCAGAGAAGTAGTTGCTTGTGTTGGCGATGGACTGCGTCTCAGAGAAGTAGGTGGTGGTGGTGGCGTCAGACTGCTAGGGGAAACACTATGCCACTCTTTTTCCATTGAATGATCGAAGTGACGGCCTCTCCAAGTGTCTCTACCCCATCACCTCCAGGGATGTCAAGCCGCATTATCCTCCAATTCGGCTGAACATCATCAACGCCGACACGAGCATAGCCAGGGGTAACTAGACGGCCATGCGAGGTCGCTCCCTCTACACAAGGTAAAGCATAGCCGTCCGCCACTTTGATGGATATGTTTGAGACTGACACGTAGAGCGCATAACTTTTCTTCTCCTTGATTGCATCCATGGCCTCCGTCTGTGGAGGGGCATCAACAAGCATAAATGCAGCGGAAGTCGGTACCTCCGTTGAAGCCACGATGCTTCGGTGTTGAGATGGGTCTGCATCGTCGAATGTAGTGTCTTGCGTCTGTGAGAGCCGGCCAGTAAGCTCATTAATCTGTTGTTGCTGCTTCATCATTGCGGCTTCCAAGACACCCATCCGTTCTACGACCGCTTCCTCCTTCTCTATCTTTCCTCTCTCTCGGGTTCTATATGGAAAGATACAATCTTTTGGCCTGAAGCCAAAGCACCACGGATATCGTCCTCTGCCTCGTGTCCAGCCGCCATGTTCTGGATTCTCGAGGGCCTTTGTAAGCTCGTCATTCTCTCGATCAGGCTTGAACTCTCCATCTCTAACATCTTTGAACACTTTCTCAAGTGTCGCAAAGGGGACCTTTATTTTTCAGTCATAAAAAGATGCCCTTCTTCGTCAAACGTCTCCCCATGACCAATCAACCAATTCCTTGACCTCCGCGGAAAATCCTGAGTACCTGGAATGACCCCCTTCTCTCGTTGCTCTGCCTCGAGTTTGTCAAACTTAGGCACTGCGACTCTGTAGCCACCTGAACCCATCTTATGGTGATATACCTTCCTTGCCGCATTTGTCGCATTCTTGGCTGACCTCTTCTTCCCCTTTTCAGATTCCCTGTACGCCAGAAATGCTGGCCAGTGTGCCTACTGGTTATCAAGCGGCCCCTCGAATTTTGGTACTTCTTTTTTCTTATGATATTCCTTCCATAATCTTTTCTTGTAAGCATTTTCTTCTCTGTCTTCTCGGTATCATATTTTGGAAGACTGAAATGGTTCATCAGCTTGTCGAACATGAATTGTTTGTCCCGGTCTGCGACAAAAGAAACTGCCAGACGGTCAGGATCGTCTTCGTCCTTTGCTGGCTCATTCCATTCTTCAATACTTATTGGGATCATGTCCCTAACAATAACTCCACATTGGCTTGTAAACTTAGTTTCTTTCTTGATGGGCCAAGCAGGTTCGCCGGATCGATAGACTTCATCGATTACCAGATGCACTTTCGAGTTCATCTCTTGAGCCGGGCCTCATTTCGACCTCCTGATATACGATGTCGACGCAGCCTTCACTAAGGCTTGTTCTTCACTGGTTTTCTCCGGTTCCACATCTGTTCCTTGCAATTGCTCGTCTTCCTCCATTCCCTGACCTGATTCATTCAGGTACTGTGAGCCGTCGTCTTGATCACCTCCACCGTCATTGGGTCCACCGGGGAGTGTACTTTCTTCTATTATTGCAAACACCTGTTCTTCACCCTCTCTGCCGTCCAGAGCTCAGCTAATACGTATGGACGATAAAATACTTTAGTAAATTACAAATTCTCTTGAAAAAATAATATTCCACTAAACAATCATCACAACAGTACACTTTAGTAAGGAATATGACTAGCATATCAGATCGAGTCTTGCCAAGTAAAGTTGCGACTCGAACAGAACATAACAGATGTAGCATCCCAGATTATCCATATCATGTGAAAACATTGCAGTCTCTCCCTCTTCTTCTTTATTGGTGGGATTCAGACGCCATCCAATGAAGAAGAAGAGCAAGAGATCTGCAACATTTTCACACATGACATGGATAATCTGGAATACTGTTATGCGCCGTTCGAGTCGCAAGTTTACTAGAAAAGAGTGGATCTGATATGCTAGCTAGTCATACTCCTGCCTAGCCCTATAGTACTCTGACTCGTAGTGTTCATATCTGTTCCCCTCGGTTCCCTCTTAGTTTGAGTGCCTCATCCATATTACTTATAGCTAATCGTACTAAGAAAGAAAAACAAAATAGCTAATGGTATACCTTATTAACAACTATTAACAACTAACAACTATTAATAACTAACAACTATTAACAACTCTAAATAACAATGTTGTTATTTAGTGTTTAGGGTAACTAATAATAACTAACAACTATTAACAACTAAATAACAACTAATAACAACTAACAATAAAAAACTAACACTAAAAAAGATTAACACTAAAAAAACATGAACACCAAAAATAAATCCCATTCACCTCGAGGAGGCTGGAGGTGGCGCGGCGGCGAGGACTCGGGGGAGATCGAGGAGCAACGGCGGGCACGGGCACAGGCGCAAGGTGGCGGCGAGGGAACGGGCACGAGCGCGGCGAAAGGTGGTATTTTACCCCGGTTCGTGTTACCAACCGGGGAAAAAGGGGGGAGGTGGGCTCTCGCTTGCCCGCCCACCTACCCCCTTTTGCCCCGGTTGGTAACACGGACTGGGGCAAAAGGTCGAATTTTCGTTTTTTGGTTTGCTGCCGCCATTTTTTTCCCTCCCCGTTTAAATACATTTTCAAAATGTTTTTTCAATTACATTTCAAATGATTTCGAATTAGGAGGAACTTTCAATATGAAATGTGTTTAAAATTGTACAAAGATTTCAAATACATTTACTGTTTAAAAAAATAATTATTCTAATTATTTAAACTAGTAAGAATTTTTGAATTTTGAAACATTTAAAAACCCTAGATTATGAATGGTTTCGAATTTGAAGAAACTTTCAATATGAAAAGTGTTTCAAATTGCGTAAAAATTCCAAACACATTTTATGTTTTAAAAAATAATTATGAAAAGTCACTGACGAGTTCCTCGACAACGATGAGGAGTAGTGTTTGTTTGTTTCTGTTTTTAATAAAAGAATTTGTATTCCGGCAAACTGCGGCGCGCTAGCGCGTCTGTTTTCTGTTTTCCGTGTGATTCTTCCTGATTGGTTGGATTCAGAAGGCAGAAAGAAACACACCCCTCATCCAACGACTCACATTACGGAGGGGGGTACATTTGCATGGATAAACAAGGCACAGTACATAAGGCGAGAGTGGATGTAAACTGTAGTCGTCATAGTCGCCGCCGTCCTTGTCACTATCGTCGTACGGTGCTCTGGATTCCCTCAGAGGATCACGACCCCAGGACTGGGCGTGAGGGTCGCGCAGGCGGGGGTTATCATCGGCTCTGATGTAGTTCATGACGCTCTGAAGAGTCTGTCCGCCGTCCCACCACAGCTGACGACCTGCCTCGTTGCAGTTCGAAGGAGGCTGGCCGTTCTCCTCGTACCTGGCGAGCGCACTCTCACGCCGATTAATGAAGAAGGCGTCCCAAGCGTGAGCTCGTGGTAGTAGTGGTTCGTGATGGCCGTCCGACGCGCCACACCTTGAGGAAGAGGAGTGACCGGCACTCCTCCGGCGCTCAGCATCCAACCGGCGGGGACGCTGTTACCGGGCGGGCAGGGGTAGTTCGAGGCGGAAAGTGCCTCCGCCTGCATGAAGGTTAGAGTGGGTACGGTAGAAGCCATGGGAGAGTGGTGAGTTTATATGTGTTTATGCCAATGGTGGCAATGCATGCATACATATATATAGTGAGAAGAAACAGACCACTTTAGTTCCGGCCCGTTTTACCAACCGGGACTAAAGGGTTACGGTTTCGTTGGGACCAATCACAAAGAATCAGATGGATCGTGTGCTTCTTTAAAGCGCTTGTGAGTCGTTGGATCGTAGGTGTGTTTCTTTCGAGCTCTTGTCAGCCGTTCGATCAGGGGTACGGTGTGTTTGTTTCGAGCGCTTGTTAGCCGTTGGATCAGGGGTGTTTCTTTCGAGCGCTTCTTAACCGTTGGATCGAAACCCTAGCACAATACTTTGTGAGCCATAGGACCGTATAGATAGCCCACCTCTTGGATCCCTTCATACATCATTCAGTTCATCCACCGAATACAAATCATTCGGATTCGCTAGCATACGTCCTACCGTGCATTTGATATGCATATATGCACTCCAGGAGCCACCGTGGGGATGTATGCTGGCGATACCGATTCTTTTGTTCTACATCCCCCATTCAAGGTTTAACAAAATGTTAGATACATCATTCAGTTCATCGACCGACTATAAATCATCCGAATTTGCCATCATACGTCTGACCGTGCTTTCGATATGCATATATGCACTTCTGAGTCACGGTCAGGCTGTATGATGGCGACACCGTTTGTTTTGTTCTATATATCTACAAATCCTCTAGTTCACACGCACAACATGTGGAAAACAGAGGTGGACTAATCCAAATACATCAACCATGCAGGTTTGATACATTATTACACAATAGTCTAGCAATCATACATGTTTGTTTTCTGCGAGCTCAGATGGCATTATGCTCTCGGGCATTTCATCGAACACCTCTTATGCATATGAGGGAAAAACAAGTGAGCACACCACACCAAAAAGTGAGTGGCATGAGGAGTGGAGAACGCTGGCATGTAGTGTTTATAAAAAAAGAGAAAAATTTGGATTTGAAGAAAAAAGGAATTTTATGAATTTACATTTTCCATCTATTTGGTTAGTTTTTCTTAATGAAATCAAATTATTAACTAAACGGCAATATATAGAAATAAAGAAACAACTTTTCATCTAGGTGGGGCTTATTTTCCCCGGTTGGAGCCACCAACCGGGGCAAAATACCCCCTCACGACGCGCGTGCACGCGCCCAGCTCATTGAGGGCCTTTAGCCCCGGTTTGTGGCTCCAACCGGGGAAAATAACCCCCCCCCCCCCACCACCACCACGCGCCCTGCTCGCCCCGGCTCCACCTCTGCAGTCTTTTGCACTGGGTGGTGGCCGAGCCGGGGCGAAAGGAGTGCTCGCAAGTGAGCAAAAGCCCCATTTTCCACTAGTGTACGCATAGACAACTCTGATACCACTGGTTTGTTGTGCAATGGGAATTTAAATATTTCTCCATGCATACTATGCAACTGACAAGATCTAATTATGAAAATACAAGTGACTAATAATTCCAGTTCTCGAGATCGTCCACCAAAAACCATATAAGCGGAAGAGGTATTGATGAAGATGTCGATGAAGCGTGTAGAAGATCTTCACTCACAAGTTTTTGAGTGAGGATGTTGCCGACTCCCTGTATCCAACACCTTGACCAACATAGTAACGATTTCATGTGTTACCCCTCTCAGAGTATGCACACATACGTTGTGGCCAATTCTGCAGCTCTTCGCCATCCAGGACAAGACGCCATAGGTGTATATGAAGGTGGAGTTATCAACACATGAGAGAGTAATTAGAATTCAGATCTGATTGGGAGAGCAAACCTCAAAAACACAATTAGAAGTTCAGTAAGGAGGTGTCTAATTAGACCTCTAATTATAGCCTCTAATTCTACTATACAGAGAGAGAGAGAGAGAGAGAGAGAGAGAGAGAGAGAGAGAGAGAGAGAGTTGACAGCCAATTGTGTGTTTTGCCTTTAGTCTTGCGATCCTTAATTATATATTTACAGGAAGGGTGAGACTTTCCAAAGGGAGAGGCGGTCCAAGTTGAGCTGGGATGGGCTCGGCTGCACCAAGGAGGTGGCCGCACCCCCTCCTCCTGGCCCAACTCGGATTGGACCATGAGGAGTCCAATCCCACCTCTCTCTTTCCTTTTTACTTTTTCCCCTATTTCATTTCTCCTTTTTTTTATCTCCAATTAATTCAAGAAAAATACCAAGATGAAAAGTACCAATATGTGATGCAACTCAGGCCCAACTGGGAGCCCCCTAAAACAGGGTGCAGCCATGAGGGGCATTCCTGCCCCCCTCTGGCACTCCCCCTTCCTTGTTTTTTGCTAGAACCTTTTCTGGAATGTATTGACCCCTATAGACAAAATTATCAATATTATCTAATGATGTGATATATATATTTATGACATCTTAAGACAACTCATATCCCTTGTGCACTCTCTAAGTAAAATGTGATGCCTCAGTTTATCTCTAAGAATAACACCAGAATACGTTCCGGTAGTAATAGAAACTCTTTCTATTACTCTGGTGCATCCAGCGCCCTCAATAAAAATTCTCTCTGATATGTAAAATATATCTATTACGCGGAAACTCAGTTCTGATGATACTCCCTAATGATATGAACCTACCTATATACATATAAACTAGCCCTAACTTAAGTCTGTTTTCCCTATAGTTTTGATAGTGTCTGGACAAGAAACTAGAAACTCTTTACTTTCCAATAATTAATAGCGGGGCCATGGATGCCCATACTGACTCCCACGTACTAAACAAATAAATTGCTGAACTTGTTGGTCATTATAAAATTCTCCCATTACTCACGATACCAAACTTACCCGAGATTATGGACTGCGGTATTGCATTGGAACAATCTATGTTTCTACTATACCTTTATCTTGTCCCGTTAACTGGCAAGTTCCCTCTTTCTCGTTATAGAATTATGATATCGCACATGATGTACGATCATCATGTATTGTCTGCATAACTTGTGGAAATCAAGAATACCGAGTAGGCCCAGATTTGTATGTCTCCTTTTGCGGATCATAAATTCTCATGTCGGAACATCAAGGCAATATACTCCTTACGAATTACCTAGTGGCTACCATTATGTTCACCTAGTTTACGGTGTGACTTCTGACAGTACCAAAGTAAAACCTACAAAATAAATTGTCCCACTAACCTCATGGTCAAAGGATTCATTGTAATGTAAATGTGATGTGATCTAGCTCTAACGACAAGAATGTTTTACTGGAATCTCTTAGCATATAAACTAATAGGTTATACCAATCCATATTATTTCCTTCCAGAAATATGTTATTCCTTGATGCTAACAGAATGTTGATGAACAGGAAAACATAGTCATCAAGCATCCAATGAATTTTTCCTAAAGGCGAGACTAGGTTCTGTTACTTTATTCATGTTACTACACGTGAGCGTGAGATATCCTCTGTATATCGTATTCACAAACCACGTGAGATATATCATAGTAATATGAATCATAACCAAGGAACACATATATAACTATTATTTACTTCAAAACATAAATCCAACAACCGAGACCTCATCATCCTCGGCGTGGACGACCTCATGCTCCTTGTGCTCGGGACCGAGGACTCCCCTCGCCCCCATCAATCCCATCCGTAGGAGACGCCGCTCCGACGGCGCATGTGCAGCGACAGCCGGCCTCACACTACTAGGAAAATAGCTATAGGAGTAATCATACCCGTGACGCACCACATGCTTGGTGCGTCACGGCTATGTACCCGTGGCGCACCACACACCAGTGGGCCACGGTGCGTCACGCCTAAGGGCATAGCCGTGACGCACCAAACATACGGTGTGTCACGGCTATAGGTGGGTGCTGGGCGGCAGGGGGCCTAAGGGCATAGCCGTGGGCAAAGATAGCCGTGACGCACCATATGTTTGGTGCGTCACGGGTATTTCAATAGGCGTGACACACCAAACATATGGTGCGTCACGGCTATGGCATCCACCGGAATTTTTCCTCCACACGCCCACCACCCCCCCCCCCCCCCCCCCGGACCGCCTTTCTAGTTTTGTCACGGAGAGTTTAATATATAATTTTTTAACAAATTTTGAAATTTGAATTTCTACTTTCTGAGCAAAAGTTCGTTAAAAAAGTAAAATGGGCATAACTTTTTCATACGATGTCGGAATTTAAAGTTTAATATACCATCGGAAACTAGAGAAAAATAGGAACTCAACCACACTCGTCTTCGGCCTGTGAGCCTTTTTCAGATTCTCCAAATTCCGAAAGGAAAAAAGTTATTTGAGATAGAAGCTTTTTTCCTACAAAAAAAAAGGTAGGCGTGACGCACCATACATGTTGTGCGTCACGGCTAAGTCTGGGCAGAATTTTTGAATTTCGAACCCGGGGGAGGCCCCCACCTCTATATACTCCCCTTCCTCCACTCTTCTCCATTCCTCTCTCATTTCTTCTTTCTCCTTCCTCCACTATCCATTCTCTCTTCTTTCTCTCTCCTCCCTTCCTCCTCCTACCACCACCACCACCACCACCACCACCACCACCACCACAACCACCACCCCCACCAACACCACCACCACCTCACATCCACTCCGGCGACCACATCCTCGTGTCCACTCCGGCGATCTTTACTCCGGCGGCCACCTCCTCTCCGACGGCCTCCTCCACTACTGCGACCATATCCTCTCCGGCGTCGTCCACTACCGCGGCCATCTCCACTCCGACGGCCACCTCCTGTTTTCGTTTTTCAAAATTTCGAAATTTTGGGCGGCCAGATCCACATCTGGATCTGCCCCGCCTTTAAAAAAATCAAAATCAATAGCCGTGACGCACCAGACATGAGGTGTGCCACAGGTAACTAAAGATAGCCGTGACGCACCATGAAGCCACCTTCGCGTCGCTAGGCCGAAGAAGGATTTTGGTGTTGCCAAGTAGAAGGCGCCGGTAACAAGGTGGGAGGAAACCGCTGCCATGGCGACCGACAAAATTGAGGACATGCTCGCCACGTCGCGGGACTTATACATGGTAGAGGAGATGGAGTGGCAGCGCCAAGCTATGGAGCAGATCGCTGAGTGGTGTCACGCCACCGAGTAGTGGGTGTCATCTTTCTCTACTACATCTAGGATGAGATGTCCGCGCCGACCAAGCCGTCCGGCGGCAGCGACGAAAGGGTGAGCTGCAGGTACACCGCCCCGGGAAGGACGGGCCACCGAGCAACAACAACGACGACGGCGGAGGTGGCGACTACACAGACTTCTACAGCCTCCTCGGCAATAACAAGTTTAAGTTTGTATATTTCTTTTTATATCGCCTATGTATCTGCCTATATTCGGACAAATATTAGTATGATCGCATATGTTTGTACAAATGTGGGCCAAATTCATCAAGCTTGAGTGAAGTTAGCCGAGTTTCGGCTGTTTCAGTGGCCTTTGCGGCTATGAAGCGACGCCCCCTGGATGAAAAATAGCGCCGACGAGCCGCCAAACAGTGTTATTTTCTCCCAAAAGACATGCTTGGGTGGGCCGAACAGCTGGAGATGCTCTTAATTTGCTATCATCCCATAGTAATTAGTTTAATGATTTGCTTCATCTCCAACTTTTCTTTATGTACATTACTGCTTTTTTCTTATTTCACTCAAGTTTTGTTGGTGAGTAAATACTTTTTTGGAAGTTACTAGTATGAGCCAACCCAATGTAATTGAATTATTGCAATGCTCTTACAAACCACCCCGAGGACATGAATGTCATGATAGTCTCAATTCTTTGTATGTTGGTATAATGAAGTTCTTTAGCATTTGAGATGTATATCTGTATTATGTTGTTCTATAGTTTGCACACTAGATGTTATACGATATACATTGTGTATTATCCGTGTGTTCTTAAGTTCCATAGTTCATTTTAGTCTATCCGATGTAAACTTTTCCTTGAAGCTGGTTAGAGAAGGAGAAGACTGCAATTTTCCGGCAACAAAATTGCTTTATTGTGTCATGTAAGGTTAATAATCCTTGTAAAAATGTTTTGTTGACTAATTACCCTTACATACTTTGGAGCTGAAATTGCACCAAGGATACATGTTATTGTTCCAGGACGCCCCTAACAATCATTGTGCAATGAGTTAGTATCTTCTAAATTCCTGGTTGATTGGGACTATATTAGTAAGACAATTATTAGACCAAATATACCCACAAAGCAGGGCCATCAATTACAAAAGCTATTAATTTTACACGGTTGCATGAGGATTTGAATCGTATGGTGTATCCCACTTTCCCAAAGTAGAGACCGCCCACCACATTCACGATGTGAAGAGTTTCCATTTTTTATTTTTTGAATTACTTATGCCGATTTGAAAACTTTGTCAAAAGTGCCTGCATGACCTTTTTGGTTAACTTACATCAACACCAGATTGTTCTTATACGCTGTTAGTAAATCTTTATTGCTTGCATCAATAGTTATTCCATATTCTCATGTTTCTTTCAAACTTGATAAACTCTTGAGGACTCATGCATGTCACACTGCTATAAAAGCTTGTTGGAAAAGGAAAATGGTCTATGGTGTGCAATTTGCATGTCTGGTTGATCTTTTGCTTTATCAAACCCACATATTTCATTTCAATACCTTTTGCTTTACTTGACGGTGCAAAGATTTAAGTGCGGGTATGATAACCGTCATATTTGTACAGCTTTCCTATAAGTTTCATGATCTTTCCGTGTATCCACGGGCAGATACAGGATTTGGGCATGGGGGGGGGGGGGGGGGGGGGGGCGCGAAAGCGACAATGATCACATACAAAACCCCTCTGGCTCTCCCTCCATATGTATATCAAGTGTCGCATAAAATCAACATGTCTTTTGGATTAAAGATGCATTTATAATCTATCTAGGACATTTGCGTTCATTTTTTAAAATTGTTAGAGTGGGTAGCTAATTTCCTACAAAATCCTACTTGTTAATAATATCATCATGGATGACCTAAATTAAATTCTCATTTCATCCCACAATAATTTTAAGCTTGGAATGGCTTGCAGAAAGAAAATAAGTTTAGTTCTTTTCCTTAAAACTTTTACCTACATAGGTACATTTTTTTGATAAAGGGCTTTGTTACTCAAAAAGTTCAAGCATTACACCCGACCTCTGCATTGTGAAATGCACACAGCCGAAATCCGAAACTGAAAATAAACAGAGCGGCAATACTACAAAAACATCCGCTGTAGACTGTCGATGCTATGGAGCCGCAATCCGTAGATCAAGCGGCCATCCATGTGGGATAAAAATATCCCTCGCCACCTGCTCCAGTCGTGCACATGCCTCCAGAAAAAGGTCTCGTAACTCCCCTCGCTGTACTGTGGACCATGAACGGAGGATACCTATGCTCCTGAATAGAACCTGCATACGAGAAAAGTTTTTATCATTGAAAATCTTGTCATTTCTACATAGCCAGAGCGACCAAATAACGGCAATTTCTCCTACCCAAATAATAGTCTTAAATCGTTTATCAACCCCATTTAACCAATTTCCGAATATATTCGCAACAGAAGTGGATTGATATAGATTCGAAGCCATTTGGATAGCGGACCATATAGAACGCGCAAATGTGCAGTTAAAGAATAAGTGTTTAATTATGTCATCGTGAGAACAAGAAACACACTTAGAGCTTCCATGCCAATTACGTTTGACAAGATTATCCTTTGTGAGTATGACCTGTACCACGCGAAGATATTAATCTTCAGCGGCACTTTCATACGCCATACATTTTTTAAGATATCGATTGGCATATCCGACTGGATCATAGGCACTTTCATACGCCATACATTTTTGAAGATATCGACTGGCATATCCCACTGGATCATAGCCCTGTACATGGAATCCACCGAGAACATTCCATTCTTAGTGATCTTCCAGCAAAATTCATCAGCGCCTGGTGTAAGAGTAACCATAGTTAATATACCAACCAGGTTTTGCCAAGAAGCAAGTCTAGGCCCGAGTAAATCTCGCCTGAACGTAACATTAGGAGGTGATGTTTACATGACCGTAGCCAGCGTATCATCCTTATGTCGCGCAATCGTGTAAAAGCCGGATATTGTTCTCTGAGTGTGGTATTACCTAACCACTTGTCCTCCCAGAACCGTATGTGCGATCCATCCTTAATCTTAAATACCCCATAGCGAAAAAACTTATTTTTGTTCGCCATAAGTCCAGCCCAAAAGTGTGAATCACCTGGTCTCCACATAACCTGTGATATTGCTTTCGAGCCTATGTATTTACGTTTCAGGATGGTCTGCCATACTCCATCTTCGGTTAGTAGTTTAAAAATCCATTTACCAAGTAGGGCTGAATTCTTGATTTGGAGGTCATGAATAACAAGCCCCCCTGATCTCGTGGATGACAAACTACATCCCATCTGGCCAATTGATATTTCTTTTTCTCTTTGTCACCTTGCCAAAAGAATCTAGATCAGAAATAATCTAATTTTTTTAAGACTCATGTGGGTAACTGGAAGAATGATATCATATACAGTACCATATTAGTGAGTACTGAATTAATGAGTACCACTCGTCCACCAAGTGACAACAATTTTCCTTTCCAACTAGCTAGCCTTTTCTGCAGGCGCTCTTCGACTTGACCCCATTCTGCCTTAGTCAATTTCTTGTAATGTATTGGTATTCCCAAATACTTAATAGGAAACTGGCCTTGATCGCATCCGAATAACTCGGTATACTGTGCAACTGCATCTTGGGCCTCGCCAAAGCAGAACAATTCACTTTTATGGAAAGTAATTTTTAATCCGGATAATCACTCGAACGCTGAAAGAATTAGTTTCAGATTCGCCGCTTTCTCCAAATCATGCTCCATAAATAGAATTGTGTCATCTGCATATTGAAGGATCGACAATCCCCCATCGACTAGATGTGGGATTATTCCCTCAATTGGGCCATTTTCTTTGGCTCGATCGATCATGATTACTAACATATCTGCCACAATATTAACAATTCGGGCGATAGCGGATCACCTTGTCTCTAGCCTTTCTTAGTTTGGAAGTATCGGCCAACATCGTCATTGACTTTGATAGCCACACTACCTCCAACTACGAAGCTGCGAACTAGAGTACACCACTCCTCTGAAAATCCTTTCATTTTCAGAGTCTGTTGTAGAAACTCCCAATTCACTTTATCATAGGCCTTTTCAAAGTCTATTTTAAGAATTACCCCATTAAGCTTTTTCGTGTGCAACTCATGTACGGTTTCGTGTAAAGTCACGACCCCATCTAGGATATTCCTACCCTGCATAAAAGCAGTCTGTGTAGGTTTTACCACATGGTCTGCCACCGAATTTAGCCTAATAGTTGCAACCTTTGTAAAGATTTTGAAACTAACGTTGAGAAGGCAGATTGGTCGGTACTGTTGTATCCTTTCTGCGTTCAAAACCTTAGGTAACAAAACGATTTCCCGAAAATTAAGACGATATAACTCCAGATGTCCACTCTGTAAGCTATCAAACATTTCTATGAGATCATGTTTAATGATTTCCCAAAAATGCTGATAGAACTCCGCCGGACAACCATCTGGGCCAGGTGCCTTATTATGTTCCATTTAAAAAATCGCCTTCTTTATCTCCTCTTCAGAGAAGGGAGCATTAAGAAAAGCGTTTTCTTCCATTGAAACTTGGGGTATATCATCTATGCGGCTCTCATCCATGGTAATATTACCTACTTCAGGAGCCCCAAACAGATCTTTATAGAACTTTGTGATATAAGTCTTGAGAAACTCTTGTCCCTCAATGAGACCTTCATCCTGTTGGAGACTTTGAATCTGTTTTTTCCAATGTCTTCCGTTGGCAACATTATGGAAATAACGAGTATTCGAATCTCCTTCGAGAATGAATTGAGATTTCGATCTTTGATACCATTCGATTTCCTCTTCTCGCAACATTTGTGCTACTTTCGCATTGGATTGACTTTTTAGTTCAACCTCTTGCGGAGATAGCAACCTAGTTTCTGCGAGTCGGTCCAACTCATCAATAATGGAACAAAGACGTTATTTCTCTTTCTTTAGCATCCCGATCGTATGTCTCGCCCATCCACGGAGATATTTACGCAAATTGCGCATTTTATTATTCCATCTCCGTATTGGGTTATCACCTAAGAACGGTTTATGCCATACTTTCCTTACTAGTTCATCAAAACCATCTCGCAAAACCCAACCCAGTTCAAATTTGAACTGTGTCTGGCCTTTTGGTCTTGATGTGCCAGTTGAAAGAATAAGGGAAGCATGATCCAATAGAGACTCAATAAGTTCTAGAGCACGTAACGTTACCAATGGGAACTTATCTTCCCAATCGGTACTCATTAATACGCGATCTAGCTTTTCGTTGAACAAGAAAGGCTAATGAACATCAAACCGTCCCCGGCTTTTCTCATGTGGAAACCTTAGCAGATTAAAATCACCACCAATTAAAATTGGATGTGGATTATTATTAGCCAAGTTAACCAACTCACGCAGAAAAGACTCTGTAAACTCTTCCTGGGCAGCACCACACACAGCGACTAAGCTGCATAGGAAATTGTCGGCACGATTACGGAGGTGTAATTTAATATGAAAATCACCATCCGACCTTGCTAACACATCAAAGGAGTCAGTTTTAACGCCTAGTAAAATGCCGCCCGACCTACCGCGAGGAGGGATAGAGTGCCAAGTAAAGTCGAAACCACCTGAAAGGTGGTTCAGAACACTCACTTGGAAATCTCTCCTCCCTGTTTCGGAGATAGCCAGAAACTCCAAATCATGATCCCTGACGTATTGTGCAATATTCAAATGTGTAGCCAAGTCTCCAAGACCTCTGCTATTAGTGAATAAGCCATTCATCGGGAAACAATTGGATTTTTAGGCGGTCTCATGATGTTTCGCGGTGAGTTTTTCCTCTTTTGTTTAGCGGTTTTGGATTTCCGGCCGGAAGCATACAGATCAAATAAAGATCCAAGCCCGTCCTCATCCAATCCCACATCAGTCACTTCCCCCACTAGATGTGATAAAAGCTGTCCATCAGAAGAGGCATACGCTGAATCATCATCCATGTCAGGTATGTCCACCATGGAAGAAGCACTCAGATTGACCGTTAAACGATCAAATTCCATATGCTTCAACACATTAGTGGACAATGTGATCTCCTTGTCATTCTTCCCTAATGAAACACCAACTACACCTAGACTAGAGGATAATTTGGTATCTGAAAAAGAAAGAACTAAGCTAGGATTAGGACCCATACCCTGTGGTGCAGCCGAGTACAGTGCCGCCTTCCGCCGCATGGCCTTGGACATCGCGTTCTCGTCCGTAGATGAAGCCCCGTCCGCAGCAACGAGATGGCGAGCGCTACGTCTCAGCCCACCTTTAGGCTGCCCAAGAACCCCGGAGGAGGGCGCCACGGCAAAGGGGGGTAATGTCGAAGAAGAAACCTCCCGACCACCATGTCCTTACCCGCCATGACAGGGACCGTATCGTCCGTGCCTCTGCCAGCGAGTGATGCCAGGGTCACCGGCGTCGTCACGGTTTTTCGGTGCACTGCCGTCGGCCCAGAGGACCCGGACGGCCGACACGGAGACGCCGCTACTGCAGCCGTCGAACCATCACGAACCGGGGACGGCGTGCGCTCCCTCGGCCCGTCATCGACGTGCGCAGCAGATAGCTGCATACCGCCCCGCCCGGTCGTCTGCTCCGTAGCCAAGACCACTGGCAGTGCAGGCGAAGGCCCAACACCGGCCAGCCCACCGCCACCAGCCGCAACCTGTAACACGCCCGAAGAATCCACGCACGACGGCGTCGCCACCGAAGCTAGTTTGGCGAGAAAACTGCCTGAGGACTGCAACGACCGCACAATTTCCTTTCCCCTAGGAGTGACCGGGGACAAGTTAACGGGCGTTAATGCATAGTTCTTCAGCAACTCCAACGCCTCGGTATGGGCCGTGTCACCACCATCAGCAGGGGCCAAGTCAATAGCCATGCTCGTAGCATCCCCCGCTTGACCATCTAAGCCAGCAGCTGAGTCAAGCACATCATCTCGGACCCCTCTGGTAGAGTACTCAGAAGGCGTCTTCTAGTCCCACATGTAAGGTACGGAATCTGGTGCTGGCACAAAATCCTCAGCCTCCGGGCGGAAAGTGAAACCATACCCTTTTAAACGTAGCACACCATCTGTGTTCGTGTAAGGGCCCACCTCATCCACTTTGTTGAACACCTCGTCATCTGATAGCGCCATCCACAACCGAACAATACCTCTGCGACGTAGAGACAAGAGGTCCACATCCAAGGTAATACCGATGAGAGAGCCAACCGCCCACAGACCTAGGAAGTGTCTCAATGGATTTGGAACTCCTTCCACATGCACCAACGTCGGGTAGAACTCTAGTTTAGGCTCAACGTCTTCTGGCTTCCACTTGCTGAACAGCAGCCAAGTAGATTGAGATGGCACCCCAAAATCCATCCCATCGAACCTCTCCAATTCTGCCACTGACAGGAACACTACTTTGAAACGATTATCCCCACTAGGAAGTGCTTCCCACTTCCACCGCGGAGCGGAACTCATGCGAGCAACCGTCATCTCGACCTGTTTCGCCGTAGCGGCAGTGCCAACCACTGTGTTCAGCGCAACCGGTCCCCCAGACGCATCTCCCTCCTGAAACAAGCTATCCGGGAACTGAGAGAACATTGTATGGAAGCTACCAATCCCTCCAATGGACACTGCCGGCTTAGGGAGCCTGAGGGTAGGACACTTCTTCATAGGGTGCTTCTTGGTATCGCACACGTAGCAGTAGTGTTCCACCGGACAATCTTTAGTTGCATGCGTGTCCACCTCACATTTCCAACACCTGACCTTCCGAACCACCGCAGCCACGGCAACGTCAACCCCCACGGGTCCAGCGGCGGCGAGCACCTGCTGTAAAACCATGGGAGTTGGTAATGCTACATTTGCCTCGAGAGTCCCAGTAGTCGCTGCGACCGGAGCCAGCTTCTTCTTCTTGTTCTTGCGTCTCACCACTCCCGCTGCTGCCACCGTGCCAACCGCGAACCCATGCCCGGCCGGCGCCTCCACAGCTGCGGGCAACGGAGCCGCTGCGGGAGCAACAGCCACGTGTACTGCTACTGGGTTAGCTGCCGGCGCCACGCTTGGCCCGGCAACCACCGCCGCCGCATGAGCCAGGCCTGGCAGGGGTGGCATTGGCCTAGGGTTAGGGGCCACCCCCTGCTGCGTTGGCGCAAACGTAGGCGGCCCAGCCATTGGCCTGGCAACGCCAACCGCCAAGCCGCGCCCAGCTCCCCCGCCCATCGGTGCGCCGCGCCCCGCGCCGCGTCCATGGTCAGCCGGCGCCGGCCCTGGGGGCCGCAGTCCGGTGACAGCACCCATACGCTGGGGGGCGCCATCCTCGAGGTCTAGATAGAGGGCAGCGAAGTCTAGGCCTGCAGAAACGTTCGCCGGCTCGGCGAGGTCGAGAAAGCGAGCGGCGCGGTCGATGAATCGAGCGGCGAGGTCGAGGAAGGTGGAGGCGTCGTCGATGAATCCCTCGCTGTTTCACGTAACCTAGGCCGATCCGAGTTGGACCAAAGATAGTCGAAGGCCCCCTGGAAGTAGGCCCAGGGCTTTGTCTTGGACCCACCGGTTCCAAGTGACGCCAAGTCCGTTTGAACCGCGGACGGCGCGCTCGATCCCCCTGATTGCGGATCGCAGAACTCCGCTGATCCCTCGCCGGACTTGGACGTCGAATCCGCCACTGCGTCCATGAACTCCTCAGGGAAGAAGTCGCCGAGACACGGAGCCGGTGTGATCCTCGGACGTGGGATTGGCCCCCTCCATCCAACACGCACCACGGGCACCCGTAAACGGCACCCCACCGGACTCGACGACCTGCCTCCGGTAGAAGGAATCAGCGACGGGGACGGCAGGGGACTCGTTGAGGAAGAACCTGCCGAGTCTGCCTCCGACAACGCTCGCGAAGCACCATCCGCTCGGCCTTTCTCCCAGAACCGAGAGGCCTTCGTCGGAAAACCCGCACGGTTTCATAACTCTTCCGCCCGCGCGCCGTTGGACACCGCAGGCCGATCGACCTCGACGACCGTAACCTCCCAGACCTCACTTAGCACCTCCTCCGCCGCTGCAATGGAACCGCGACATCTTCGAGAACATCTTCGAGAACACCAAAACGCGACCCCCCGCCCGGACCCGTCGGAGTCTCGGATAAGAGAGGACCTCCCGGTGCCAGGGTGAACCGCCGGCCGCGAGGAGGCGCCACATCCGTAGGTGGATCGCCGGGGGGAGGTCCTATCGCCTCCAAGTCGCCCTCTTCCATTAGAGAGCGTGCGATTCCAGCTCTGGCTGCTGTACTGACGAGTCACATAGGTACAGTTAATTGAGTGAAAAGACAAATTGGAATTGGATTTGTATCTGGTATCTCTTATGTAAGATAACTACTATTAGTACTAGGTGTGCATCTTAGACGTTTGAAAAAATAATGCATAAGGCAAAAGGCATTACCTCAAAAGAGATTAGACGTAGTATAAATGTACTTACCGACTTCCATCATCATCCGAGATCCAGGTACGGGATCAACTGAGGAGAGCACGTGATGAGCGTCACGTCTAGCGACGCGCCAGGCGACCCGACGGCGTGCGACCGCCGACCACCGTCCCCACCGCCCCCACCCTCACCTCCGCTGGTGTGCCACCGTGGCCGTGCCATCCCGTCCGTGTCTCCCGCCTCGGGGATTCTAGGGTCGGGACCGGTTCAGGTGGGCGCTAGGGGTTCCGTGGTGGGCTGCGAGTCGGGCCCAAGTGCTACAGTCGCCATTGTTGCCCCACCGCTCGAGGTTGGGCCGGGCGTTGACGTAAGCGCAGGTATATCTCCTCCTCCCCCCTCGTCTGCTCCTCCAAATCTGGATCTCTAGTTGCTTCTCGGTCATTTCTAGAGAGCGGCTAGGGTTTCCTCACCTCCGTCCCAAATCCACGAGAGTTTCGGTTGGTGGAGAGGGAAGATCGCGGGGGATTCTCGGTCTTTTTCCCAAGTCGTTTCATCGCCGGGGCGGGCTGTTCCTTCGCCCGGGCCTCCTTGTCCATCGACGGAGATGGGGGATCGAGGCGGCGGACGTTTTCATCATGGACGGGGGCCATTCCGCGCGCAGGGGAAGGCGGATGCTGGTCGTGGCAACGTTTGGCAGCGGAACAGAGAGGAGTTTCCTCAAGGCTCGTCCAATACTGGTACAGGATCTGGTTCGGGCTCGGATCGATGGGAGATGGCGGCTAACGCAGGGAAGCAGGGCTTCCCGGATGTAGCCAAACCTCCTGCGGCTGCGGCAGGGAATCAGCAGATGCAGAAGAACCCTATTGCTACTGGTAATCAAACTCCTTGCTCTCACTGCAATATCTCTGGTCATTTTGCTGCTAAGTGCCCTACCATCAGATGTGAGAGGTGTAGGAAGTTAGGTCACATCGCTTCGATTTGCCAAGTTATTCTGCCTTGGGAGTGTGTCGCGCCGATGTGCGGTTTTCAGAGACCTGGGCAGGGATTTTTTTATCTTCCTGATGATAGCGCTGCTAAGCAAAATAAGGAGAGGGCTAGTAGTGTGGTTATCTCGGTGGTGGAAGGTGTTGTGACTGCCAGGGATCTAGAGATGGAATTCAATGCGTTTTTTGGTGATGGTTGGCGTTGTACTGCGAGGTCTGTTGGTCCAAATAAATTCACCATGAGGTTACCTAATGCTCGTGAGGTGGAACGTGCTGTGTACTATGGGGAGCGGATGAGACTCAAGTCCAAAAATGCTACTGTTAACCTCTCGGCTTGGATTGCCTCAATTGGTGCTAAAGCTCCTCTACAGAAAGCTTGGGTGAAGATTTCTAATATTCCACTAGACAAGAGGACTGAATGCAATGTTTTCTTTGTGGGTTCTCTGGTTGGTATTTCTTTGGAACTTGATGGGAGCACTTTGAACAAACTAGACTTTGTCAGGGTCCTTATTGGATGTAGAAACCTGGAAGATTTGGCAACATCTCCTGAGGGGTGCTTGGGTGATAACTTTTATGACTTCTTCTATGAGATTGACAAGATTGTGGTAGGTGCTCCTCCTAAACAGTCCAAAACTGTTGATGTTGATCACCCTAGTGATGCTCCTTCACCAAAAAGATCAAAAAACGATGCCTTATCTTTGATGGCTGAGGATAATTCTGATGAGCAAATGATGGGGAGTCAATCCGATTCTGTGAGAAATACCAAACAATGTGATGTGGTGGGCAACTCTGTGGTTGAGGAGGATTCTGAGGAGTATAGCATTGATGATCCAGAACTCTTTATTGACAAGTTGGCAAGGGAGAATGAGGCTGCTAAGGCTCAGGGTGCTCTGGCCGAAAAAGTTGTGGCCGAAAACAGGTGGAGTATTCCTTGTTCTCTGGGAAAAAATCATGCTGAGGAAGAGTCTCTTTGTGCAAATGGAAATCAGATGGTTGTATTTGGTAATTTCCTTCCTAGCTATCTCGATAATTCTTTATGGCCTCCGTTGATATCTGTTGTTGATGTTTCTGAGGAATGTGATTCTCCTTTGGTGGGTTCTCCTAATTATTTGGTTGACTCACCAGGGTCTGGCGAAGAGGAGGTTGTTCAGGTGTCTAGTGAGTCTCCTCCTGATCACTGTCGGGCTAGTACTCGTGTTGGTTACATGGCTAATGTTATTATCTTGGACAAGGCTGCTAATGCTTCTCGTAAATGTAACCTGGAAGGTAATTCTATTCCTGTAGCTAAATCTAATTCTTTTGCTGTGTTGTCTAATAATGAAATTATGGTGAGGGCTTCGAAAATGGGGGTAAATTTTCCTGATAATGATTTTACTGTGATTGATTTAGTTAGAGAAATGGATGTGGCCAGGGGAAACTTGAGTGAGAAACTTGAAAGAAGAGTAGAAGTGTCGGCCGCCTTATTCATTGAAAATAATGTTGGTGATAAAACCCCTTTGAATATGAATTGGTTGGATCCGGCTGATTCGGTAGAGGATTCTTTTATTTTAGTGGAGAATAAGAAGAAAAGAAAATATCTTAATAAGAAAACGGTGGTGGTTTTGAAGCCTATGACTAGAAGTCAGTGTAAATTTGTGGATGTGGCTGGCAGTTCTACTCTGCCTCCTAGTAGATCTGCCAGAAGCAGGAAGAAACCAGATAAATTCTCATGTTAGGTTGTTTTATGAATATAAGAGGGGTGGGTAAGAAAGGGGCTCCTTTGTATGTAGCTAATTTGTTGTCTGATTTGTCTCTGGATTTTATTGGTATTCAAGAAACCATCAAGAAGGAATATTCGTTGAGTTTCCTTAGAAGGTTGGATCCGGGTGATAACTATTTTTGGAAGTGGATCCCTTCTGTTGGTCGAGTGGGGGGTATTCTTTGTGGTGTTAAGAGCGAGACTTTGGATGTTAGTGCGTCTAAGACTGGGAAGTTTATGATTCTTTTTGTTCTTTGGGATAAGAAAAAGAAATGCAACTAGGGGCTTATTGTGGTGTATGGAGCTCCTCAAGATGATCTTAAATTTGATTTTTTGACTGAGCTCTCTGAATTTTGTCATGGGCTGCAAATTCCTTATGTTGTGGGGGGAGACTTTAATATTTTGAGACATGGGGGGGGAGAAAAATACTCTTTTCATTCCAAACCAATTCTCTGATCTTTTTAATTCTATTATCCATGTTTTTGGCTTGAGGGAAGTTTTTATGCATGGAGGTCTTTATACTTGGTCTAATAATCACTCTTGTCCAACTTTGGAGAAGTTGGATAGAGTTCTCATGTCTCCTGGGTGGGAAGATTTATTCCCTCTTGTTTCTGTGAAAAAAATGTCCAAAGAAATGTCGGACCATAACCCTTTGCTTCTTGACTCGGGGGAAAATAATCCTAATACAAAAGTGTCCAGAGAATTTCGGTTTGATTTTTCTTGGCTTAAGAATGAAAATTTCCTTCCATTGGTTAAAGATATTTGGGAGAAACCTGTGTTTAGTGTTGATCCAATTGATATTATTAATTTTAAGCTTAAGAGGTTTAAGAAATTTTTCAAAGGGTGGGGTGCTAACATCTTTGGCCATAATAGAAAAAAGAAGATTGAATTAAAAGAAGAGTTGTTGGTCTTAGAAGAGTTTGAGGAAGCGAATGTGTTGTCTCCTGATATGTTCATTAGAAAGAACGTAGTCTGTAAGGAATTGCATGCTTTATATGAAGAAGAGGAAAATTTTTGGTTACAAAGGTCTCATCAGAGATGGTTGTTAGAGGGGGATCGAAACACGGCCTATTTTCATAGGGTAGCTAATGGCAGGAAACGTAGGAATACTATGAATTCCTTGTCTCATGGTGATGTGGAGATTGAAGGTACTGATAATTTGATTGCTCATGCTACGGCTTTTTATAAGGATTTATTTGTCCCGGCTCCTGGTAATTTGATTACTATTGATATGAACATGTGGGAGGATCATGAAAAATTAAGTGATCATGACAATGCTAGCTTATGTAAACCTTTTGTGTGTGAAAGAAATTAAAGATGCCTTGTTTGCTATGGAAGTTAATAGAGCCCCTGGTCCTGATCAAATTCCAATAGAATTCTATCAGTTTTGCTAGAATTTTGTTGGTTCTGATATTGTTAATATGTTTGTTGCCTTTTATAGAGGGTCTCTTGATGTTCAAAGATTAAATTACGGCACCATCACTTTATTACATAAGGTGGCTTCTCCTGATAAAATAACGCAATATAGACCTATTTGTCTCCTTCGTTGTATCTACAAGTTGATTACTAAGGTGCTTACTGTTCGCCTGGAACCGTTTGTTGATAAGTTGTTTAATCCTTGTCAAAGTGCTTTTATTAAAAAGAGGAATATTACGGATGGTATCCTTTCCCTTCATGAGCTTATGCATTATTGTCATGTTAAAAAAACAAATTGGGGTTGTTTTGAAATTAGACTTTGAAAAAGCCTACGACAAAGTCAATTGGGACTTTCTCATGAGCTGTCATGTGGCTAAAGGGTTCTGTGATCAATGGTGCAAGTGGATTAGGAGTATTCTTCTTAATGGTACGGTGTCGGTTAAAATCAACAACAAGAATGGTCCTTATTTTAAGAGTTTTAAAGGGGTCAGGCAAGGGGACCCCTTGTCACGTACTCTGTTTAACATGGCTGCTGAGTGCTTGAGTAAGATGATTCATAATGCTCAGAAGAATGGTTTGGTGGTGGGCATGGCTCCTGATTTGATTGATAATGGGGTGGCAGTCTTACAGTATGCTGATGACACTGTTATTTGTTTGAATCATAGCACTGAGTGTGCCTTAAATTTGAAACTTCTGTTATATATGTTTGAGTTGATGTCTGGGCTTAAAATTAACTTTTCGAAGAGTGAGATTTTTCTCATTGGGGGGGATAATAATATTGCGGAGTTTTATGCTGAGAATTTTGGTTGTAAGATAGGGAGTCTTCCTATGCAATATCTTGGTATGCCTGTCAGTTTTAGAGCTTTAAAAAATTCTGATTGGGACTTTATTGACTCTCATTTTATTTGTAAGCTTGATGCTTGGCAAGGGAATTCTTCTTCCTCAGGGGGGAGATTAATTCTTGTGGACTCGAGGCTTACTGGTATTCCTTCGTATCATATGTCCATGGCTTTGTTGAGTAAATCCTTTATTGAGAAAATTGATAAGCATAGGAGGAGGTTTTTTTGGCATGGGAAGAAGGTGAAGAAGGGTTATTATATGGTTAAGTGGTGTCGCGTTTGTCGTTCTAAGAACAAGGGAGGTTTGGGAATTAAGAATTTGAGGAGACAAAACATTAGCCTACTCCGTAAGTGGTTTTGGAAACTTGAGACTAAAAAGGGTATTTGGCAATCTTTTGTTACTGCTCGGTATCTGAAGGGTAAGCCTCTTACGGATATTAATATTCGTTCTTCCGATTCCCCTTGTTGGAAATCTATTATGAGAGTTAGAGATTTTTATCTTATGGGTAGGAAAGTGAAGGTTAATAATGGAGATATCTGTAGGGCTTGGAAGGATATTTTTGGGGCCTGTACCTTGCCATTTTGTGAGAAGTTTCCTATGCTTTTTGATTTGTGTCAAGAACCTAATTGTACTGTTAAATGGTTAGTGGATCATAATTTTCTTTGCACTTTTCGGAGGAATTTACATGGGGAGCTTGTAAACCAGTGGGAAGAGGTTAAAAGATTCGGTGAGATTGTTGCCTTTGGTGAACACAGGGGATTGTATTTTTTGGTCTCTTAATAAGAATGGGGAGTTTTCTAACAAATCGGTTTACAAGATGTTGGAGAATAGTATTTCAGGTCCAAATTACTTTTCGATTTGGAAGGCTAAGATTCCTTTGAAAGTGAAAATCTTTATGTGGCAGCTTTATCAAAATGCAGTCTTAACGAGGGATAACATGAGAAAAAGAAAATGGTTGGGGTCCCCTCTTTGCTCTTTTTGTCCACAACTGGAAAATGCGAATCACTTGTTTTTTGATTGTTCTGTAGCTCGGATGGTTTGGGGTGCTTTGGGCAAGTCGGTGGGAATTTCTTGTTGTCCAAAAAATGTTTGGCAAGCTATGGTCTGGTTTCAATCTTTTTTTCCTGATAGTGAGTGTGTTCATATGGTTGGCACTGCAGCGATTTGTTGGGCGATTTGGAAGACCCGGAATAAGATTACTTTTGATGATCATAAGTTGAGGTCACCTTGTGAAATTATTTTTCTTGCCGCTGTGTTGGTTTCTTATTGGGCAGGTCTTCACAAGCCGGAGGACAAGGAGTTGTTGGTTGCGGGAGCTGATAAGATGATGGAGACGGCATCCCAGCTGCTGCGGACTCAAGATGCGAGGGGTGCTACGATCTGTGCGAGGCCAGGGATCGTGTCGACTGGCAACTTATGGTTCTGGGAATGTGCAAAGATGTTGCTGTTGGCTCCGTTTTGTTCATATCAAGTGGCGGTGGTTTGCTTCATGTTGGAGTTTGGGTGGTTGAAACTTGTCGTTTTCTTTGGTTTTTTGGTTGACAGTATGTAGCTTTTATCTAGAACTTTAACGTGGTATCAGGTTTTAGTCCCGTAGAAGGATTTTGATATCGAGATCCTTTCAGCGGGTTTCCTGATACTACGCCAGCTCGCTTCCCTGTTCCCTCTCCCCTTTCTTCTGTTTGTAAACTGAACCTGTTATTTCCGTGTTAATGGAAAAGGGTGGAAGCCTGGTTGGAAAAAAATAAATGTACTTACCTCGAGAACCAATGAGGCGTATGTTCTAGTGCTTATTTCTCTGGATGGATGGATCATATCACGGACCTAACGGCAAGCGTGCAACAAAGATCAGAGGCGGTTATCATGCCATCCTTGTGTGCGTATTTTAGAGGCAGTGGACGTACGACAAGAAGTAATGGCAATAGGCAAGCACCTTTCGGGGGGTTGATGATGCCTGACGTGGTGTTGCAGGATATGCCATGGCAGCGGCGATCAGGTAACTAGACTAGGGATTCCCAACGAGGTATCAACACATAGCAGTATATGTTTTCTTTAGGCAATAGTAGCAGCAAGCCCTGCAAACAGCGCTTCATCTTGGTGTAATGGCCGCAAATAACCACACTTAATTAGTAGCATAAATCCTATCGTATGGCCCCTCTCAAATGTCGATGGGGGTGGCCGATCGTTAGGGGGGCCTGGCCCCTATTCTCCCCCCCCCCCCGATCCGCCTCTGCGTGTATTATCACAACAATATGTTGTCAATTCGAGATGTTATAATGATTAATATGTTCAATCGTACGGCTTTAGATCCTCTAAAAATAGTTCGTTGATCAGTGCGATGAGCCACAATATCTTACTCCCCCCTTCCCAAATTATTTGTCTCAAAGTTGGGAAAAGGTAAATGTATCTAACACTAAAATATGTCCAATTTTCTCCAACTTTGAGACAATTAATTTGGGAGGGAGGGAGTATCATTTTGGATTAGATGATGTTGTGCAAATATTAAGAGACACTATCATTATAGGAAACTCCTTAATAAGGAATGGAAACCAGTTGAATATCGTTTTGAGAAGAAGTTAAGTTCTCGGGCAGGAAAGTTGCTTTCATATGGGGATCGTCTCATTCTGATAAACTATGTGCTCACTAGCTTACCGATGTTTCTTCTCTCTTTTTAAGAAATCCATGTGGGGGTGCGGAAGAGACTGAATTTTTTTCGCTCCAGGTTCTTTTGGCAGAGCGACGTTAAGAAGAAAAAAATATAGGCTATTCAAGTGGAATATTGTCTGTCCTAAACATCAAGGGGGTTTGGGAATTGAGGTGTTAGAGATTAAGAACATGTGTTTATTGAGTAAGTGGTTATACAAGCTGTTGCATGAAGAGGGAGTCTGGCATGAACTACTCACTAATAAGTACTTAGGGGATAAAATGTTATCCCAAGTACAATCTAAACCATATGATTCACCATTTGGAAAGGTATTATGAGAGTTAAGCAGGAATTTTTCTCAGGACGTGCTTTCCCTTTGGGAGATGGTCAGACTGTGAGGTTTTGGGAGGATATTTGGTTAGGTGATGAATCGTTTTCACAACAGTATCCTGCTCTTTATAATGTTTCTTCTCATAAAAATGTTACGGTAGCAAGCGTGTTATCTCATAACCCTCTCAATGTCACCTTTGGGAGACCAATTGTGGGACACCGGAGAGAGTTATGGCTGCATTTAGTTGAGAGGTTAATGAGATTTTTGCTGAGTAATAGGCCTGATGATTTTCGCTGGGGCCTAGCCACTGACGGCATGTGTACGGTTAGATCATTCTATGCAGATTTGCTTCATGGTTCCACTGTATTTTTACGTAAATACCTGGGGAAGTTAAATATACCACTAAAGATTAAAATCTTTATGTGGTTTTCTGAATAGAAAGGTTATTCTTACGAAGGACAATTTGATAAAACGAAAATGGATAGGATCTAAACAATGTGTTTTTTGCGATACAGATGAGTCTGTTGAACACTTGTTTATCTCTTGTCCTTTTTCTCGAGATATTTGGCGCCTTATTTATTTTACTTTTAGCATTTACCCCCCGCATAGCATTGTGACTGTGTTTGCTAGATGGCTGAACGGTATTGATGGGAAAACAAAGGCACAAATTCGAATTGGTGTCGCTGCTTTTCTCTGGAGTATCTGGAATTGTCGCAATGATGTTGTTTTTAACAAACAAAACAATGTTCACTTCTTACAGGTTGTAAACAAGGCGGTCTATTCTATTCAGATGTGGTCCTACCTCCTGCGTGCCAATCAGCGAGTACTTATGGATACAGGTTGTGCCCGACGGGCTATTTACAGCCAGGCTGGATGACTTCATTCTAGACGGCTCGATGCATAAGTTATTTATTTTTGGGTGGCTAATTTTTGTGGCTACCTTAAACTACTCTTGAGTTGTATCAGGTACTGAACTGCGATGTTTTATCTTTACTATTAAATGGGAGTTGGACGTACGTTGGTACGTCCAACCCCATCGTTCGCTTCGTCTGCTTTGGTCGCTCGATCGCTCGCACATCGTCTGGAAGGCAGATGGGCCAGCAATTTCGGCCCGCTTCAGCTCCCCCGACGAAATTCGCTTTGCCTGGCTCATCCCGGTATTCCTCTCTGATGTGGACAGAGCCCGAGCGCCTAGGGTTCCTCTGTGGCGGCCGCCTTCGCATCACCAGGTATCACCGACGCCGCCCTGCAGCGATTCTCAGGATTGTACCTGCACCGTGCGCCGGCCTTCCACGCCCAGGTCATCAAGGTCGACCCCATCATGCCCTCCATCTCATCACCGATACTCCGCAGCTTCCACGCTGATGCCTCCGCCGCTTCCTCGGCCGACCGTCCTTCACGTCACCGGCTCTGATTCAGCCATCCATCCCTATGTAGCCCCGCTCGCTGACGGCTGCCGGCCTCCATCTTCCTTGGGGCGACTGTGGTGGCGGCCATGTCGCCTTCCTCATCATCACCGGATCCGATGCCCCGCGTCGTCCTCTGTTTCATTTTCCAAGAGCGAGCTGGACCATGAACTCGACAAACCTGCCTCGAGTTGCTGTAGCGCGAGGGTTAGCAGGAGCACGACACACGAGGATTCAGGTACGCATGCTCGATCTCCTGCTTAATTGTGAGGCTCCCATTCAGGACGCGTGATGCTATGAGACGTGCTGCGACCACATAAAGCGAAAAAATGGTGCTGCTACTCGTACTTGATGTGTTCCGTGTTGCTTGTTTGTGGGCACATCCGCACATGAGAGAGAAGAATTGGAGAGAGAATGTTGTGGTGAGGGGATTAAAAGATCCCCATTGATTTGCTTTCGATTTAATTTTAGTCTTTCTGCTCGGGACATTAGGAAAATATGAAGGGAGGGGATGGGAGGCGTCGGGATAGATTTTTCTCTGTGCTGGTTCAGTAATTAGTACAGTATGTATGATCAACATACCATTGTCTACGATTGATAGGCATCCGAGTTTGTGTTCATGTCAATGATACTTGTTCCTAGAAGAGAGAAAAATGAAACTACATGTAACTGGGTTACACTCCATAATATTTTCAGATTTTCATGTAATTTAGCCTGGATCATGCTTTCTGCTACTACATTATGGCTACTTAGCTTCTATGTTTCTTATGTTAACTTTGTTGTGGACGGGTTGCCAAAATAGAGAAATTGGAGCGGATAAACACGGCTGATTAAAAAATGGTTCAACAGGTACGTCGGCCTAGCAAAGAATCGAGAGGGAAAGATGTTTGTTCCCACTATCCAACCTGGGTTGAAGGATACCATATCTATGTGGGGGTCTTCCTGTTCTCTCATTTCCTCATAGGATGGTAAAATTACCCGTTCTTATGAAGAATACTTTATTCCGCTGAAATTGAACTATTGTATGTCATATAGTTTTGTGAGTGGAAAACTAACTACTTTTTCTTTTCAATCTTTATCAGGGATTCATCCTTGAAGATGCAACTCGTGTCCATCAAGTGTATGTGACCTATCTTCCAAAGTCCCATCCCAATTTTTCTTGCCAAATGTCTGGAAATGTCCTATAATTCGAAGGTGCACCCTATGCCGGAGGAACCAATAACATTTTTTATTGGCATTCCCTCTTCCATAAACTATTTCCCAGAGTGGATGATTATAAGGAAAACCTGGGTGCATGCAATCCAATTGGTGAATGTGGTTGCTCGATTCTTTGTCGCACTGGTATGATAAGTTCTTTATGTTTTTAATACGACTGAGCCTCTTTTGGCAATGCATGATATGCTACATTTTGGTCTTTATATACACTTTACTGTAGTAGATTTGTTCAAATAATGTTGAAATAGCGGTAACATCACCATGGGACCTGTTTGCTTCAGTAGATCAATACAAAAAAGATAAATGCAACACTAAATAGGGCATCCTTATAGTCTGGAGACATTTTCATCCTGCCGTTCATTGACCGTGAGTTGGTCGTTCTTCACATATTAGTTAGCGCTTGGCAATGTTTCATTCTCATTTATATGATCAAAAGAAATGGGGTACTGATAATTTTTTACCTTTTATATATACACAAAATAAGAAAATTCTGGAGAAACACATTCCTGTGTCCATGATATGTACAATAGAAATTCAGAATATTGTTTGGTTATAGTTTGTTACAGAAAACTGCGGAGATGGATAGATTATACCAAGATGATGCATTATATTACTTAAAGACATGCTACCGCCAAGTAAATTCGTACACTTCGTAGATCGTTGTGCATAAAAAACAAGCTTTCAAGCAATGCTCGTCTAGCTTACTATTGTTACGTAATGTTCAACGTGGTCTATTGT
The DNA here is from genome assembly GCA_028641055.1 of Alopecurus myosuroides. Classification (NCBI taxonomy): domain Eukaryota; kingdom Viridiplantae; phylum Streptophyta; class Magnoliopsida; order Poales; family Poaceae; genus Alopecurus; species Alopecurus myosuroides. The sequence goes on from CM054061.1 coordinate 33,405,415, forward strand.
GCAATCCTAATTGCCTACAGAAGATGGCCTGATTATTTTACGTCGGCAACTCCATGGTCGACTGCCATATGCTTGGTTTCAACAAGTTAGCTCATATTTCTTATGATTTGTAAGTAAATATGAGAGGCACGATTCTAAATGACATTTTAATGACATAAATAGTAGTACGTCTCAAATATACGCATCTTCTAAATATATGCATCTCTGTATAGTGTCATAATGTCTATAGAAGACATGAATTTCTACTAGACTTGTGGTTATTTCTGTCATCTTCACACCAATATTGCCCTGCATAAATCCCTTGGTGAAACAACTTGCCTGATGTCTTAATAGCGAGTGCCCACTTAATTTCTGTAATAAAACATGTGTTGTGACATGGTGTTATGTAGTTAATAGATAATAATTTAGATCATGATTTGGAGACTGCACACATCTGTAGTGTCATTATGAAAATTTCTGATCATAAGGTGTACAGATTCCATGAATGTAACCTGTGCATGGGCAGGGCTTGAAGTCCGAGCATTGCTAGGAAGCTTGTTTTTTATGGCAATGTCGTGATGGCGACTTGTATTCTCAAGACAGTGAGGCTACCCGGACGAGGACGGAATAGACACCGGAGCTAGGGCATCTTGGCAAGATGGGCTGAGGTATTCTCGAGACGGCGTGGCCATCGGGGCGAGAATGACGTAGATAGGGGAGCTAGGGCAGCGCGGGACTGGTTTAAGAAAAGTATAGTCTGACTATTATTTTGAGTATTATAGGGCATGGTAACATACAAGAACTCTTTGAATGTCAAAAATAAATGTGGCCCAATTCATTGAGAAATGGTAAGATATTTGGCGCAAGAAGGGTTGCCGATATCATATTGATTTGGTTTTGCTTCCCCCCTTTTTGAAAGCCGAGTTGGGTTCTTCTACTTGGATAGAACATGTTGAAAAAGATATTCATGGAATCTTTCTCCATTTAGATACAAATTTAATATGCCATAGTTTGAATTAAACCGACAAAAAAAACTTAAAAGGGCATGAAAAAAACTTGTGGCCGTAGCAACGCACGGGCATTCAACTAGTTTTAATTAAAGACCGGCTGTGTCCATCGGAGGCCGGAGGCCGGGGCGCATGCTCCCGTTTCTAAAAAACAATATACAGAGACACTTGCCTATAAAGAAAGCAGCCTCCATGCCTTCGCAGTCCTGCAGTACTTCTCCTACCCAATGCACCTCCTTCTTCTCCACCACCGGCCGCAGCTGCTACCACCAGACATCGTTTTCTTGCACTAAGCAGCATCCAGCTCCATCCCCTGCCCTGCGGCGCCTGCTGCTCCCCTTCACCGTCGATTCAGCGACGAAGACGACGACGACGACTTCCTCCGAACGCCTGCAGCTGCTCTTCTCCAACTCAACTGCTTCCTCTCCTCCAGAAGAACAGAACGAGCTCTGAAACTCCCCTCCCTGAAGCCCTTGCTGCTCCTCTTCTTCACCAACCTGAAACTTCTCCTCGGTTGTCTCCGATCCATCCCTCTATCTCTTTCCTTATTTCTGAAGTTTTTACATCTGGTACTGTATTACGACTTGACCTGTTAGGTATATAGGTTTGTGCTTATTATTTTAATCTCTTAGAATTAGACTCCGGCCGGTAGCAATCTGTGTGTGCATGTGTATGTGCTTGTTAGATCTGACACTTCTGTGATGCACCTTAGTGCAGAAAACTGTTTACTTTCTTGTCCATTTGGTGTATGTACGCGTCAAATTCTATGTCCCTATCTCAAAATTGCTTCAGTCCATTTGGTAGTTTATTTTAGCACACAGGTTCATCTATTAGCTATTATGTACAGTGCCTTCATATTTCTTGCCATACTCTGCAATCTGACTCCCATATCTACCGGTCAAAAGGTGGACATCAAAATATGAAGAGGGGCTTGCAGGCTTGTGCGATCACTATATTGTTCGTCGGATGGCTCGCAGTGGTTGGACATTGTAAGTATTATCCTGTACTATTTTTCTTGCAGTTAAAAGTTGTTTTCCTCTTTGCGATTACTTAGATAGTTTTGTTGTCTTTCATAAACTCTTGCCGCTGGTTATATCCCTGTCTATTAGTTGCAAACTGACACACACATGTTTCATGTGATAGGTCGTCTGCAGACCACGACAAGCTACCAGGATGGGCGTCCGAACACAACTGGTGATGCTACCACCATGGACTCCACATCAGATGAGAGCAAGGTAGATCGTCTGCAGACCATGACAAGCTACCGAGATGGTCGTGCGAAGACAACTGGTAATGCTACTACCATGGACTCCTCATCAGATGAGAGCAAGGTTGCGTTTATATTTTGCGGTGCAAGAGATTGCAAGACCAAAGGTGAAGCCTGGAATGACAAGTGCATCTGTTGCCTCACGCTGCCGGGCATTCCTTGTTGGCATTCGGGTCAGGAGTGCCAGGCAAATTGCCCACCCTGCAAGCCCAAGTGCCCGTCTCTGTCGCCAAAGGAGCTGCAAGTTTAGCTATTGTCCGGTGAATTTAAGTACTATATAATAATATGTGTTGACATTGTAATAACGGTTTTGCCATTCATCAGGCGCCTAAGAATCTGATAAGTCTCAGTCGACGTGTGTGACCGTCAGATACACTTCTAGATTCGTGCAACGTGTGTAGTTTTACTTGCGGAAAGAAAATAATTCTAGGGGATTATGTGTCCGAAATCATGACTATTTATTGGACAGTGCTGGGCGTCTCCCGGGGGATCAAACTTTTCCATCACCCGTGTCCCAGGCTGACACGTGTCCTCTTTTTTGCCCCAAATCGCGCTTTTGCTTCGGTAGCAAAAAAAATGTCCACTTTTGCTCCAGGCGGTGGCTGATGCCTGACGTTGTGTTGCACGATATTGCCATCGCGGCGGCGATCAGGTAACTAGACAGGGTTTCCCAACGAGGTCTCAGCACATAGCAGTATAGCAGTATATTTGGACTTCAGAATCGTGCACTTAGCCATGTAGGCCATCTAATTTCTTGGCTTGGTGGGCCTAGGCCCTGCAGCAGCGCTTCTCCTTGGTGTAATGGCCGCAAATAACCACGCTTACTAGCCTAAATCCTATCGTATTTAGTACTGCCCATGTAAAATGTCGATTGGGGTGGCCGATCCTTAGGGGGGGCTGACCCCTGATCCCCCCCCCCCCCCCCCCCCCCCGCGATCCGCCTCTGCGTGTATTATCACAACAATATGTTGTCAATTCGAGTTGTTATAATGATTAATATGTTCAATCGTACGGTTTTACATCCTCTAAAAATAGTTTGTTGATGCGATGAGCCACAATCTCTTACACCCTCCGTCCCAAATTAATTGTTTCAAAATTGGACAAAAGTGAATGTATCTACACTTGTTCAACTTTGAGACAATTAATTTGGGGCGGAGGGAGTATCATTTTGGACTAGATGATGGTATGCCATATTCAGAGACACTTGCCTATAAAGAAAGCAGCCTCCGTGTCTTCTGAGTCCTGCACTTCTCCTACCCAATGCCCCTGCTTCTTCTCCACCACTGGCAGCAGCTACTACCACCAGACAGCGTTTTCTCGCACTAAGCAGCATCCAGCTCCATCCCCTGCCCTGCGGCGCCCACTGCTCCCCTTCGCCGGCGATTCAGCGACGAAGACGACGACTACTTCGGAACACCTGCTGCTGCTCTTCTCCAACTCAACTGCTTCCGCTCTTGCACAAAAACAGAAAGATCTGAAACTCCTCTCCTTGAATCCTTTGCTGCTCCTCTTCTTCAACAACCTGAATCTTCTCCTCGGTTGTCTCCGATCCATCCCTTTCTTTATTTCTGAAGTTCATGTCATCTGGTACTGTTATATGACTTGATCAGTTAGGTATATACAATTGTGTTTATTATTTTGATCTCTTAGAATGAGACTCCGGCCGGTAGCAATCTTTGTGTGCATGTGTATGTGCTTGTTAAATCTGACACTTGCGTGATGCAACTTAGTGCAGAAAAATGTTTAGTTTCTAGTCCATTTGGTGTATGTACGCGTCAAATTAAATGTCCCTCTCACAAAATTGCTTCAGTCCATTTCGTAATTGATTTTAGCACACAGGTTCATCTAGTAGCTATTATAATATTGTGCCTTCATATTTCTTGCCATACTCTGCAATCTGACTACCATATCGTCTTGTGTACAGTTCTGGTTCATCAGATCGATCGGTCAAAAGGTGGACATCAAAATACGAAGAGGGACTTGCAGGCTTGTGCGATCACTATCTTGTTCGTCGGAAGGCTCGCACTAGTTGGACTTTGTAAGTATTATCCTGTACTGTTCTTCTTGCAGTTAAATAGTTGTTTTCCTACTTAGGTAGTTTTGTTGTCTTTCATAAACTCTTGCCGCTGGTTATATCCCTGTCTATTAGTTGTAAATTGACACATGTAATGTTTCATGTGATAGGTCGTCTGCAGACCATGACAAGCTTCCTAGATGGTCGACCGAACACAACTGTTGATGCTACTACCATGGACTCGTCAGCAGATGAGAGCAAGGTTAAGCTGATATTTTGTACCATAAGAGACTGCAAACCCAAAGGTGAAGCCTGGACTGCAAAATGCATATGTTGCCTCACGCTCCCGGACGTTCCTTGTTGGCATACGGGTAAGGAGTGCATGGCTAATTGCCCACCCCTCTGCAACCCCCCGTGTCCGTCTCCGTCGGTGAAGGAACCGCAAGTTTAGCCATTGTCGAGTGCATTTAAGTATAATAACTAGCAAAAATGCCAGTGCGTTTACATGGTTGGAAAACTATCTGCCTCGTGGAGGCATACAAAGTGGTTTCTTGTTGCATAACGGTGCCTGGGGAATTATGTTAGATATGATGATTAAATGCAAATTCATCTTATATTAAGCTCATGTCTCATCTTTCTCATTAGAAGAGATAGTAGAATGCTCTGTGTTGACACGACCAAAAGGACAAAATGGTATGTGCATATTGAAAGTGATGCGTGGCTCGTGATCTGTTTATCCACGAATTAGGCGGTGTATGCATGTGAGGCGAATTTTTTTTTGACATGTGCATGTGCGGCTGACGGATGGATGTATCATCGCTTTTGCTCTCGGGCATTTTATTTTTTTTTGTTTGCGACTCATCGTTTGTGTTCGTTGAAAAGATAGGGAGACCCTATGTGACGCTCTTAGCGAGCTGGAAGCTCGGCTCGCCCAAATCGGGAAAGCGCACGGAATTGACCAATAGAGATGGGCCGGCCTATTACCTTCTGGGAAAGAGATCGATCTTGTTACGTACCTGCTTCTTAGAACTGTAGGTACGGAATTTTCGAAAAAAAAAATAGAACTGCACGTCCGTGTAGACATAGGCACCTCCTGACTCGTGTAAAAGGAATTTTATAAAAATCCAGCCTAATATAGTAATCACTATAGCAGTATATTCGAAAAATCTGAACATTTTCTGATTCTAACACATTTTTGAAAAATTTCAACATTTTTCTAAATATGAACAATTTTTAATTTTAAACCAGTTTTAAGTTTGAACGAATTTTAAAGTATAGACGATTTTAAATATGAACAAATGTTACATATCAACAATTCTCATATTTGAACAAATTTTTAATCTAAACATTTTTTTCATTTGAACCAATTTTAAATTTGAACATTTTTTATCCAAACAATTTTTTGAATTTCAAAAATTGGTAAATTTGAACATTTTAAAGTTTGAAACAAAAAATAATTCTGAACAAAAAAATTCGGTGAACAAAAAAAACAAAAAAGAAAAATGGCAAAATGAAAAAAAACAGAAAGAGAAAGCAATAAAAAGGTTAAACGAACAGATGTATATAAAAGCGACCATAGTCTAGTGACTGTGCGCTGCTAGCCCGATGCCATGGTCGCGGGTTCGAACCCTGACTTCCTCCTTATTTTCTCCCTTTTCTCTTTAAATGAAGTGTAAATGGACCGACCCGCTTAAATCTCGTTTGTGGACGAGTCGTACTATGACTCGCATTAAGCGATACATAGTGGTTGTACAGTAATATTTAGCCCATATTATCTGATCCATCGGGGGCTCACTTTCTGGACAATATGAACGATCTTATTGAGGGACCCGGACTACCTACAAAGGATGTGGACTCATATAGAACTATAGAGTGATTTTTCTCAAATAGCTGAGAGCTTTTAATATGTCATTGAAAGAATCATGAGTTGTTCTTGTCATATTGAAGCATAAATTGGTGGTGTTCTCCTTCGAATGTTTTATTTGGTTGACTTGGCACATGCTTACACCATGTTTCTGACTACAAACCAGTCACTTATAGCATCTATGATCATTTATTTTTTGAACTTGTAGTACCACTTATGATTTGATTAATGATGTTTTTGTCGCTATGCATGATTATGCTCTTTATGCTCTCTTGATTTGTCGCTCCCAGTCTTTTACAAGTCTCGACCTGTACTGAGTATGAGCTCTACTCATGCATCCAACTCCCAAAAAACAAAGTATGCCAAATGTATCCATCATACCTACCTACATGTGGTATTTAACCGCCACTCCAAAGTAAATTGCTCATGTGTTATCTTTAAAACATTCAAAATTACTCATGTTTTGTGTTCCTGTTTTAGCTCATGGGCACGCAAATAGAGAATCTTTATCTCACTTGTTGATTGGATTTCACACCATGGACTAGTGCTTCATCCGCTTATCCAATTTATAGAAGAGCTGGCAGCGGGTTGCCCAGCCCCAAATTAATACAAACAAATTATCTTCACTATGTTTTCCCCTGATTTATCGGTCAAAATATAATTATGTAAACAAAAGAGAAAGAATGATAACCTTCTACACCAGTTACATCCTTCAATGGGAGCCGCTCTTCTGAAGTCTAGTCGGCTTGTGACGTATTGTATTTTCGGTTTACCATTCATTTACATAAAAATACACCTCTTTAAGAAAACAGACACTCCTTCATGGTATGTGATTGCTGGCAGACACCCGTGGATTCGGTAACCCATGATTTGTGTAAGAAAGGTTGGGAGGACTGTCAAACAATTTCACTACCTCTGTTTAATAAAATAAAAATCTCTAGCACATGAGTGATCCATGTTTCTCTTTGCGAAAGGCCTTTTTTTTACTTTTATGTTTAGCCTCTATCTTCTAACTTTATGAAGAGTCGAGAGAGCATAGTTGCTATTCTGAGTTTAATGTGCATTTGTCCCAGAAATATTATTACTTTCTTCATGATGTGTTATTACTTGCTCTCAAATTATTTGTTCTAATCTTCCTATAAATATTTGAAGGTCTCCTGGCATTTTTGTTTAGCCCAATTCATAAGGACAAGCAAAATATTATTTTGCTATGTTTTCTCTATACTTGAAACAAACGTATAACTTTCAATTCTCATGATCTTTTATTTGTGTTACTTCTCATAATGCAAAGTGATTTCTATATTTTATTGCTAGAATGATATCAATCATGCTTGTGTTTAAAGTACTATGATCTCATCTTACATATGTTTTTACAATATGTATGATCAAGTTTAGCTTGGTAGCATGTCACCTCAGAAATTATGAGTTTTTATCGTTTGCCTACTCGAGGACGGGTAGGACTAAGCTTGGGGATATTGATACGTCATAAAATATCCTTAATTTCTGATGTTCTATGTTGTTTTCATGTTATTTTCTACATGTTTGCTATAGACTTTATGTCATTTTTATCGATTTCCGGTACTAACCTATTGACAAGATGCCACAGAGCCAGTTCTATGTTTTCTGTTGTTTTTAGTTTCAAAAAAATAGTTTTGAAAATATTCTCGGAATTGGAAAATTCGAAGCCTGGAAGTTTTAGAAACCCCAAAAGTTCCACAGATTTCCGAAGAGGCCCGGAGAGGGGTCCACATGGGGGCCACAAAATTTCTCCTATTTAATCACCCTCATACGTGAACCCTAAAAATAAACCACTTTTTCCCGAGAAACAGCTGAGGCCGCCATCATCGTCAATCCGAGATCGGGAGGGTTCTAGAGCTCTCCCCGACACCCCTGCCAGGAGGGAAATTAATCATCGTATGAGTATACACCACCATGCCCGCCTCCGGAGTGATGCATGAGTAGTTCATCCCTGGACAACGGGTCCATAATATTAGCTAGATGGTTGTCTTGTCCACTTTATGCCTCATGTTTAAATCTCGTGAGCTTCCCTACATGATCGAGATCATCTTTTTGTAATGCTACATGTTGTGTTTGCTGGGATCCGATGAATGTTGAATGATATGTATTCTGATTATCAATCTATCATGTTATCTTCATGCATATGTTATTTACAATCTTGCATGCTCTCCGTTGTTAGTAGATGCTCTGGCCAAGTAGATGCTAGTGATTCCAAGAGGGAGTATTTATGCTCGACAATGGGGCATGCCTCCTTTACATCTATGCTCGAGTGACAAGTACGTGGCAGATGGAGAATGTGTTGTTGCCATTAGGGAGAAAACAACGATGTTTACATTACACACTTTGCTTACTGCGATTATCTGTTGCTTGTAACTTAATACCCAACGTTTTTTTGGATGATATTAGGAGGGTGGATTATTAGTCATAGATTGTAACATCCAAGTATGAAAACCCTTAGTTGTTTTATTTATTTGTTTAATTTATGCAATGCATCATGGCATCATTCTCATTTTTATTTCTGTTTGCATTGTTTTCATAATGAATCAATCTTGTTTTCACACTTGTCTGTTACAATCTCTCAAATAAAGATTTGCAATTCCAAAAACATCAATTGCTTCCAATTATTTTTCATATTGGATCAACTCTTAAATTGTTGCTTAATTTAATCAAACCATTTCAATCATTATTTTCTAAGTCATTTCAAATTAAAACACCCCTTTTATTCCTTGTTTCCCACTTCTCAAATTGTTGCTTTAATCAAACCAATTATCAAATCAATTAAATCATTAACTCCTAAATCATTTTCCATTTCAAACCAAGTTTCAAATCAGCACTCTTTTGAAAACATAACAATTCACCACTAATTGAAATTCTTAAACCCCTTTAAAAACCCTAGGGGAAAACCCTATGGAAAATGTTTTGTTTTACCAATATTAATTAATATTGCATATTCCAATTAAATTGGTTAATCTTAAAACAAACAAACAAACAATAAAGTTATTGAAAAACAAAAATTGCCAAAAGGTTGCTTTCCACTAGGAAGTTCATCCTATTTTTTATTCCAAAACTCTCTTTTAACAAAGCCTTTTGCTTGTTTCCATTTTGCTTATTTACAAAAACAAAAACAGTACAATAAAAAAAAAAAAAGCAGTGTGAGGAGAAGAGAGCAGCAGCTAGGCCCAGCCCGTTTTCTTTTTTCCAGCCCAACAACCCCTCGCACGTCGTTGTCTTCTTTCTCTTTTTCTGACGTCAGGCGTACGAGCTCCTCCTCCGTCGTTGATCCTCCTCAGGAGCTCCCGATTTCGCGCCGTACTGAACCTGCCCACTCCATAAAAACACCGCAGCGCCCCCTCCGGCCACTCAACCCTAGCCCTAACCCCCCGGCGCCGCCACTTCTCTTCCTCTCCCCCCAATCTCTCTGCTTTCTTTTCTCTGAAACCCCCCCCGGCGATCTCTGAAACCAGTCCACCGAGCACCACTTCTTCCCCTCGTCGCCGGCCACACCTTCACCTCGAGGCGCCACCGCCACCGGGAATGGAACCGCCTACTTCCCCTCTTCCGGTTCGACATCGCGGTTGAGCCCGAGGAGGCTCCTAGCCTCGCCGCCGTCGACCTCTATCTGCCCGCCGGCTCTGCCTCGACGGCGTTCAGCGACAGCAGCAGCAGGTAGCCGCACTGCCCTCTCCCCCTCTCGCTTGTCCGCGCCTTAGGCCCACACCCCCAGCATCACCACGCACACCTACGCCACCCGCGAGCCGCCGGAGAACCGCCGTGGTGACCACCTACCGATCGCCGGCGACCACTGCCTGTATCTGTCAAAGTTGCAGGCTTGTTTTCGTCAGTTGCAAGTTCAGAAAACGAACCACACCTCAACCTCTCTGCGTGTTCTGTTCTGATAACAAACACGAGCAAGCCGTATTGGTACTGCACCGGGAGAGCGGATCCAGTGGTTGCGGGTTCGATTCCCCCGCAAGCACCCAATTTTTTTCGGGGATTTCTCCCGCACCCAGGCCCACGGGTCAGCCCCTGTTGGCCACGCGTGCGCGCCCCTGCCACGTTGGCATTGGGCCCTGCCCGTCAGCGTGTGCGTAGTGTACCTGCACGGTAACAAAAGTCTAAAAAACAAATCTGTTTTATTTTCTAATATCTTAAGTGGGCAGAATAAACACCTAAATTGAAAAGGCAATAACTTTTATTGTATGAATCCAATAATTACAAACTTTATATGTTTTCTGTTCAGAATTTAACAAACTTTCCAAATATCCAATTTGTATTCTGTTTTGGAAACTTCAAATGCATTTAAAATTCAAATCCAAATGTTTTAAATGCAATTTGTAATAATTCATAACTAATTATTCTTAAGTCCAAATAATTCAAATAAAATATGTTTTTCACACCATTTTTGAATGCTCTATTCAAATATAAATTTTGTTTTCTGGTTTGAATAATTTAAATTGCCTAAACTATTTAATTCTTGTTTAATTCAATTAAAAATTGTTTAATTTTGTTTAATTCATAAATAATTAATCCTAAGTCCAATTTCAAATTGTGAAACATGTAATCCAACTAAAATTTGATAAACTTTTCAAATATAAAATTTGTAATTTGTTTTGCACACTTTAAATTGATGATAACAACATTTACTTGTGTGCCATGTTTAAGTAGCAAAATTCCAAACTTAATAAATGCTTTTCTAAAATTGTTAACTATTATTCCAATTGCATTTAATTTTGTTATCTTATTGTTCCTCATCATGCATGCATCATACTAAGTCACTTACACATGATGCTTAGTGATAGAACAATTAATTCAACTCCCAGCATGGGCTTCCATATGCACCCTTTGCATATGGAATCCATTTAAACTTGTGTTTCATGTCAAGCAAGTTATTTTGTTGCATCTATTAAACATGACATGCATCATCCAATGTTTGTGCACTTATGCCATGTATTGATTGCCCGTCTTCCTTCGTTGTTGTTTTGCTTCTTCTCGATTAGACGACGACGTTGGTACCGACGAGCCTTACGACACCACTACTCAGGACCTAGCCCAGTACGAGGCTGAGCTGCCAGGCAAGTTATCACTCACATGAATCATCGAGTTCCTTTCCACACTTGTTGTCGATACTATCTTTTTGTCTACTATTGCTAGCCCTATGTATCGTTGCTTGTTCTCCGAACCCATCACATGATACCTTGAGCCATGATATTGCCACCACCTCCATACCTACAGCCATTGCTTGTGCCTGTTGTTATCTAGCATGCTTAGGGTTGCTTTTACTCGAGTCTGTTGTCGGTTACTACTGTTACTATCTTATTATCTTGTATCGGGGCTCGTTATTAATCAATCAATCCTGTTAATTGCTAATGGTAATAATAATTTGATGATAAGGCACCGGCAGGAGGCCCATGAGTGGTTTTGGAGCCTGCTAGTGTCGACCCTAATAGGAAAAGGGTCTTGTCTACCGATCCATGATGAGCGCACTACCCGCATTTGGGAAGCGAGTATGGGCGCCCCCCTCAACTTGACCTGATTCGCATCTCGTCCAAATCGCCTCATTTAGTTCGTGTTTTCCATTTGCCGCATGCATGTTTTTGCGAGCCCAGCGCAGGGTGGAACTTTCGTAGTCGGCATATAGGGGGACACGGTCTTAGAGTGCTATGATGGTCCATTTTCTTCTGGGCTTGATTAGCCGTGCGCCCAAGGTTCTTTGGGCTTGATGCGAAGAATGGTTGGTTGTGTTGAGTGCCCCGCTTGGTGGGAGGCATCCCATCTGGCGGGATATTCATGAGTGTACGGCCAAATTGGTGCAACCCTGCAGGGATAATCTTCTCGAGAAGCCGTGTTTTCCGCGGTTATGGATTACTTGGTGAAAGTACTGGCTAACAAGTACTCAGGACAACTTCAACATAACTTACAATCATGTTTCACCCAATGATTAATAACCTGACTAGTAATAGGTTATTCACACAAATAACTCGATTCACCTTATCACAACTGTGTGAGTTATCCTCGGATTGCTTCTTTGGATAAGGGGCGAGATCCAGGATGGGTTTGGTTGAAGTTATCTTTCAGTTGGTTACAATCCTCGATCTTATCTTTTCTGTTAGCCGGAAGTTGTAGTTATTTTCTGTAGTTGGTTAGAGCAGCCAGCAGCAACTTTTATATCACCCCCTTTCTTCCGTTGATCCCAAGCATCTATGCTTGTGTTGACGGGTAACTCCTTGATGAACTGTGAGTCTTGCTTGCCAGTACTTGGATGTACTGACCCCGTTGGGGCTGTGGTTTACGCAGAGTACTACTACGACTACGATGCTTCCCAGGATGGTTACTTTGTGGAGTTCGACGACGCTGCAGACGAGTAGTTAGCTGGACCAGGGCAGGATCCAGACCTACGTGGATGGGCTTCGCTTTTCTTTATGTTCTCAGGCTTCTTAAGCCATGGATTTGTCTGTACTCAGACCCCTTTGATTGCTTCCGCTGTTGTAATGGAGGATATGTTGGGACATGTGTCCTCTGGATGACTGTATTCGATATTTTCTGCCTTAGTGAAGGCCAGTTGCACTTATTTCATTCTTTTGTGTCTTAGAGACATTCTGTGTTATCATTCGTACCAAACTGTTGACGTACCGTGCGTGTTTGATTATGAAGTACGTCGACAGTAGTGCCTTTAGGTTCCTAGCGGATAGTTTACTTCGACGGTGGAAGCAGGGCTTGTGTTGTCGCGCATAAGCGCAGGCCTACCAGGAAGCTGGGACGTGGGAGCATGTATGCCCCATAATCCAAGCACCTGACTTCCAGTTCGTGCGGAGAGTATCCTCTAGAAGCCCAGGGTGCGACAAATGGTATCAGAGCCTGTCTGCCTGTAGGATCCCTTTTTACTGGTCGCAGTTGAGTCTAGAAACTATTTTGTAGCTATATAGGAAAAATGAAACGTGAGAGTAGGAATTCTGCCATTTTTCTTCTTTCCCCACCCACCCACCCTTTTCTGGTAAGGAAGTGAAACGTTGTTTTCTGTTCTCACCTAAACTTTCAAGTTAGGATTTCACGTGTTTTGGGTTCTCTGTAGCACCTCAGGATTTTTGGTCTCGTTTTCCCGATGTTGCTTCGATATCATGTTCTTTTCAACATCATTATCGTCCGTTGAACCTTGTTGTTGCTTTCCACATCCTTTTTCATCTACCGGAGTCTAATCAAAACCTTCCAAATAATCTGCAGATGGGTCTCAACTACTATCCGCAGGTGGTTCGCATGACTCGCTGTGAGAGCACCGCCGGTTTTCCGGAGTTGCTGAGAGACATGGTTACCTTTCTGGGGTTCCGTTGGGCACCAGAGTACCAGGTCTACGAGCACCAGCGAGAGTGTGACCAGACTTGCTACCGGGCTATCGTCTACATTCTGTCGGATGATGGCAGGAGCATTGCACACCAGTACGAGGCAGTAGGGTCCACAGTGGATATGGCAGTGCAGCAGGCAGCGTACGTGAGTATCACCGTTCTCCGTGCTGACTACTGGGGGTTTGATAAGTCCAGTTTTCGTCACATCCCCCGTGGTTACATCACGGCAGCGGGAGCTCACTTCACTATCCACCGCGACATGGATACCTACGAGACTGATAGCTCCAGGCTCCAGATCACTGCCCAGTTCGCTAGTCACAGTGATGCCGTTGCTTCCGCACTTTCTCAGGAGTTAGCCTCAGTCAGGGAGCAGCTCCGCCTTGCTCTCACTCGTCTGGCGACGTACACCACAGACTTTGTTGGAGACGAGCGCTTCGCACGTGTCGTTCAGCCAGCTGGTCTTCCGTTGCCAGATGCTGGAGGTTACGAGCCGATCAGAGGCCCACTTCTCGACCTCGGAGCTGGTTACACAGGGATTCCCCGCTATGGAGCACAGGGAGAGGACGCTTTCTGCTTCACCACACCGAGAGTTGCTCTCAGAGCAGTTCCTATCTACATGGATCGTCGTGATACCTACTTCCGTGGGATTCCTCCTCACCGTATCTCTCGTCGTACTACTCACCGCCGTCCTGCGTGATGAGCATGGGAGTACCGTTGTATCCATTACTAGCTGTGTCTAGTTTATCCTTTCGTTTTCGAACCATGTATTTGGTCTGTTGGATATTCTGATGTATTTGAACATGTGATGATGTACCTGTTGGATTATCTATTCATGCGTCGGAATAATCTATCTTTCGGTTACCAAGTCTATCCTTTTCTGTTGTTGTGCTAAAATGAATTTCTGTTCAGGATGCCTCCAACCAGGAACAACCCGCCTCCGCCACCACCAATGGGGGAGCTGTTGGCTCAGATGACCCAAGTGGTGACACAGATGGCCCAGATCGAGGCTAACCAGCAACACAACCAGAATGCTCCAAGGGTCACCATCAAGGACTTCCTCAGCTTGGGCCCAAAAGCTTTCGTGACAACACGTGAGCCCCTGGATGCTGATGACTGGATCCGTGACGTAGCAAGAGCTCTGGAGATAGCTCATGTTGCTGAAGAGGATAAGGTCAAGTACGCCACCTACCTACTGAAGGGTCAAGCAGCTACTTGGTGGGAGAACTACCAGGCCATGAGGGCTGGCTTTCCTATCAACTGGGGATGTTTCAGAGATGCCTTCCTGAAGCACCACATCCCGGATGGTCTCATGGAAAAGATGCGTGAGGAATTCTGCTCTCTCAGACAGGGCAAGCTGGACGTTCTCGGCTACCAGAACGAGTTCAATCGTCTCGCTCGGTACGCTGGTGACGAAGTGTCCACCGAAGCCAAGAAGATGGCAAGGTTCCGCCGAGGTTTTAACCCGGAACTGAAGTACGCTCTCACCAACATCAAGTGCAAGGACTTCGTGGAGCTTGTGAACACCGCGCTCAATGAGGAGAATGGGCGCAAGGCGTTCGAAGAATCGCGCAAGCACTCGCGTGAGGGTGGTTCCTCCTCCAACATGACCACCCCTCCGCAGAAGCGCCGCATCTGGGTGCCAAATGGTGCTGTCACTCGGGCTCCAAATGCCCAAGCTTCTCCAGGCTTTGGTCCCCGCCCACCCAACCCATCTCAGATGCAGGGTCAGAGGTTCCCGATGGGGCAGCCAAGGCCAGGTCCTTCTCGTATCGTCACTTGCTACAAGTGCAAGGATACTGGACATTATGCTGATAAGTGCACTCAGAAGCAGCTACCCCTACCTCCTCGCCCCAACACCAACCAGGCTATGGTTCGTGCTCCTCCGGCTAAAGCCTTCAACTCCAACAATAGGCCTGTCGGGAGGAACGCGACGGTGAACCATATCAAGGCCGACAAAGCCGAGGAAGCTGCTGACGTCGTTCTCGGTATATTACCCGTAAACTCTATTCCAGCTAAAGTGTTGTTTGATACTGGAGCATCGCATTCGTTTGTGTCAAAGATCTTTGCTACAACGTACAATTTAGCTCTGGTTCCGCTAAGCAATCAAATCTATGTGCACTCTCCGGGAAATAAAATGATTACTTCCAAGATAAGCATGGACAATGAGATCCTAATTGGAGGTCGTGTATTCCTTGCTTCACTCATGTTGCTGGGAAATTCTGACATTGATGTCATTCTGGGTATGGATTGGTTGAAGACCCACAAAGCAAAAATTGACTGTGCTCAAAAGTCAATAACTCTCTCCCACACTTCAGGCCAGATAGTCTATTCTCCGTATGGATCAACTTCTGTTCAGCTGTTCAGCCTTGATGCCAAACCCCTTCCGGCAATTGAAAATGTGCCGGTGGTTTGTGAATTCCCTGACGTCTTTCCAGAAGAGTTGCCAGGGATGCCTCCGGACAGAGCAGTTGAGTTCGTGATCGAGCTTGAGCCAGGTACTGCTCCAATCTCTAAGCATCCATATAAGATAGCTCCTCCTGAACTGAAATTGTTGAAGGAGCAAATCGATATGTATATGGACAAAGGTTTCATTCAGCCTAGTTCCTCCGCTTGGGGTTGCCCAACTCTGTTTGTTGCCAAGAAGGATCAAACTAAGAGACTCGTGGTTGACTATCGTCCTCTCAACGAGAAAACCATCAAGAACAAGTATCCACTTCCTCGTATCGATGATCTTTTTGATCAACTTGCTGGAGCCTCAATATTCTCAAAGTTGGACTTGAGGATGGGTTACCATCAGATAAAGATCAGAAAGGAAGATATTCCTAAGACAGCTTTCACCACTCGGTACGGTCTATATGAATACACCGTCATGTCCTTTGGTCTCACCAATGCTCCGGCAACGTTCTCAAGACTCATGAATTCTGTCTTCCATGAATACCTCGACAAGTTCGTTGTGGTATATCTTGATGACATTCTAGTCTACTCAAAATCCGAGGAAGAGCATGGAGAACACCTTCGTCTCACTCTCATGAAACTTCGCGAGCATCGTCTGTATGCCAAGTTTTCCAAATGTGAGTTCTGGATTCCAGAAGTTGCATATCTTGGTCATATCATCTCTGCCAAGGGCATTGCCATTGATCCTGAAAAGGTTAAGGAAATTGTTGACTGGAAACCCCCTAAGACGGTGAAACAAGTTAGAAGCTTTCTTGGCTTGGCTAGCTATTGCCGTCGTTTCGTCCAAAACTTTTCCAAGATTGCTAAACCTCTCACTGATCTCACAAAGAAGGACAAAAAGTTCGTTTGGACTCCACAATGTGATGAGAGTTTCAACCTCCTGAAGACTAAACTCACTTCCACACCTGTTCTAGTTGGCCCCGACACCACCAAACCTTTCCAGATATTCTGTGATGCATCTCTCCAAGGCCTAGGAGCAGTTCTTATGCAAGAACGTCAAGTTGTGGCCTATGCTTCACGTCAGTTGAACCCACATGAGCAAAACTATCCCACACATGATCTTGAACTTGCAGCAGTAGTGTTTGCCCTCAAGA
The DNA here is from genome assembly GCA_028641055.1 of Alopecurus myosuroides. Classification (NCBI taxonomy): domain Eukaryota; kingdom Viridiplantae; phylum Streptophyta; class Magnoliopsida; order Poales; family Poaceae; genus Alopecurus; species Alopecurus myosuroides. Next base: position 33,422,449 of record CM054061.1, read on the forward strand.
AATGGAGACAATACTTGTTGGGTAACAAAACTGAAATCTTTTCCGATCACAAGAGTCTGAAATACATCTTCACTCAGCCAGATCTGAACCTCAGGCAAAGGAGATGGATTGAGAAGATTAAAGACTTTGATCTCACCATTTCTTACACTCCAGGCAAGGCTAATGTTATGGCCGATGCTCTCAGTCGCAAATCCTATTGCAATAATCTCATGATCATGGAAAGCCAACCTCCACTTCATGAAGAATTCCAGAAGCTGAACCTTGGTCTTGTTCCTGAAGGATACCTTGCTAGCTTGACAGCCAGCCCAACTCTCGAGGACAAGATTCGTTCTGAACAACTTCGTGATAATGAAATCAAGAAGATTGTGGATCACATCAAGGAGGGCAATGATAAATTCAAGTCCTTCTCAATTGATGACAAGGGAACTGTGTTCTTCGAAGGACGCATTGCAGTCCCTCAGATTCAAAGTCTCAAGGATATCATTCTCAAGGAGGCTCATGAAACTCCTCTATCCATTCACCCTGGAAGTACAAAGATGTACCAGGATCTCAAGACTCTGTATTGGTGGCCTGGCATGAAACGTGAAATTGCTCAATACGTTTCTGAATGCGACGTTTGTCAACGTGTTAAGGCAGTCCATCAGAAGACAGCAGGTCTACTCCAACCTCTGAAAATTCCTGAGTGGAAGTGGGACATGATTGAAATGGACTTCGTTACTGGGTTTCCAAAGTCCAAAAAGGGCAACGATGCAATCTTCGTTGTTATTGATCGTCTCACTAAGGTTGCTCACTTCTATGCTGTAAAGGAAACTATCTCAGCTAGCCAGTTAGCAGAGCTCTACACAGCAAAGGTTGTTCCCCTTCATGGTGTTCCATTGGAAATAAGCTCAGACCGTGGAAGTATTTTCACTTCTCATTTCTGGAAGAGCTTTCAAGAAGCATTGGGCACCAAACTTCTGTTCAGCACAGCTTATCACCCTCAATCTCAGGGGCAAGTCGAAAGAGTCAATCAGATTCTCGAGGATATGCTCAGAGCATGTGGTCTCTCCTTTGGCATGAAATGGGAAGATTGCCTTCCATATGCTGAATTCTCCTACAACAACAGCTACCAGGCAAGCCTAGGCATGGCACCATTTGAGGCACTGTATGGTCGCAGATGCAGGAGTCCAATCAATTGGTCTGGAGCTGGTGAACGTTCACTTTTAGGCCCTGACATTGTTAAGGAAGCCGAGGAGAAAGTTCGTATCATTCGTGACAATCTCAGGATTGCTCAGTCTCGTCAGAAGAGCTATTATGATAGCAAGCACAGGGATATGGTCTATGCACCTGGTGATAAGGCATATCTCCGTGTAACTCCCCTCAGAGGCACTCATCGTTTTGGTGTGAAAGGAAAGCTTGCACCAAGATACATTGGCCCTTTCAACATCCTCTCAAGACGTGCAGAGAATGCTTATCGTCTTGAACTTCCAGAAAAACTTTCCAAAGTGCACGATGTGTTCCACGTGTCACAGCTCAAGAAGTGTTTCAAAGATCCAGATCGTGCAGTTGATCATGATTCCATTGAGCTGCAAGATGATCTATCTTATGAGGAGCACCCTATTCGTATTCTCGATGAGACCGAGCGTAAGACTCGCAACAAGAGCACCAAGTTCTTGAAAGTCCAATGGTCGCATCATTCTGATAAAGAGGCAACGTGGGAGACCGAAGAGGATCTTCGCAAGAAGTATCCGGACCTGTTCATTTCTCAGTAGGGAATCTCGGGGCGCGATTCCTTCAAGGGGGGGCGTTTTGTAACATCCAAGTATGAAAACCCTTAGTTGTTTTATTTATTTGTTTAATTTATGCAATGCATCATGGCATCATTCTCATTTTTATTTCTGTTTGCATTGTTTTCATAATGAATCAATCTTGTTTTCACACTTGTCTGTTACAATCTCTCAAATAAAGATTTGCAATTCCAAAAACATCAATTGCTTCCAATTATTTTTCATATTGGATCAACTCTTAAATTGTTGCTTAATTTAATCAAACCATTTCAATCATTATTTTCTAAGTCATTTCAAATTAAAACACCCCTTTTATTCCTTGTTTCCCACTTCTCAAATTGTTGCTTTAATCAAACCAATTATCAAATCAATTAAATCATTAACTCCTAAATCATTTTCCATTTCAAACCAAGTTTCAAATCAGCACTCTTTTGAAAACATAACAATTCACCACTAATTGAAATTCTTAAACCCCTTTAAAAACCCTAGGGGAAAACCCTATGGAAAATGTTTTGTTTTACCAATATTAATTAATATTGCATATTCCAATTAAATTGGTTAATCTTAAAACAAACAAACAAACAATAAAGTTATTGAAAAACAAAAATTGCCAAAAGGTTGCTTTCCACTAGGAAGTTCATCCTATTTTTTATTCCAAAACTCTCTTTTAACAAAGCCTTTTGCTTGTTTCCATTTTGCTTATTTACAAAAACAAAAACAGTACAATAAAAAAAAATAAAAGCAGTGTGAGGAGAAGAGAGCAGCAGCTAGGCCCAGCCCGTTTTCTTTTTTCCAGCCCAACAACCCCTCGCACGTCGTTGTCTTCTTTCTCTTTTTCTGACGTCAGGCGTACGAGCTCCTCCTCCGTCGTTGATCCTCCTCAGGAGCTCCCGATTTCGCGCCGTACTGAACCTGCCCACTCCATAAAAACACCGCAGCGCCCCCTCCGGCCACTCAACCCTAGCCCTAACCCCCCGGCGCCGCCACTTCTCTTCCTCTCCCCCCAATCTCTCTGCTTTCTTTTCTCTGAAACCCCCCCCGGCGATCTCTGAAACCAGTCCACCGAGCACCACTTCTTCCCCTCGTCGCCGGCCACACCTTCACCTCGAGGCGCCACCGCCACCGGGAATGGAACCGCCTACTTCCCCTCTTCCGGTTCGACATCGCGGTTGAGCCCGAGGAGGCTCCTAGCCTCGCCGCCGTCGACCTCTATCTGCCCGCCGGCTCTGCCTCGACGGCGTTCAGCGACAGCAGCAGCAGGTAGCCGCACTGCCCTCTCCCCCTCTCGCTTGTCCGCGCCTTAGGCCCACACCCCCAGCATCACCACGCACACCTACGCCACCCGCGAGCCGCCGGAGAACCGCCGTGGTGACCACCTACCGATCGCCGGCGACCACTGCCTGTATCTGTCAAAGTTGCAGGCTTGTTTTCGTCAGTTGCAAGTTCAGAAAACGAACCACACCTCAACCTCTCTGCGTGTTCTGTTCTGATAACAAACACGAGCAAGCCGTATTGGTACTGCACCGGGAGAGCGGATCCAGTGGTTGCGGGTTCGATTCCCCCCGCAAGCACCCAATTTTTTTTCGGGGATTTCTCCCGCACCCAGGCCCACGGGTCAGCCCCTGTTGGCCACGCGTGCGCGCCCCTGCCACGTTGGCATTGGGCCCTGCCCGTCAGCGTGTGTGTAGTGTACCTGCACGGTAACAAAAGTCTAAAAAACAAATCTGTTTTATTTTCTAATATCTTTAAGTGGGCAGAATAAACACCTAAATTGAAAAGGCAATAACTTTTATTGTATGAATCCAATAATTACAAACTTTATATGTTTTCTGTTCAGAATTTAACAAACTTTCCAAATATCCAATTTGTATTCTGTTTTGGAAACTTCAAATGCATTTAAAATTCAAATCCAAATGTTTCAAATGCAATTTGTAATAATTCATAACTAATTATTCTTAAGTCCAAATAATTCAAATAAAATATGTTTTACACACCATTTTGAATACTCTATTCAAATATAAATTTTGTTTTCTGGTTTGAATAATTTAAATTGCCTAAAATATTTAAATCTTGTTTAATTCAATTAAAACTTGTTTAATTTTGTTTAATTCATAATTAATTAATCCAAAGTCCAATTTCAAATTGTGAAACATGTAATCCAACTAAAATTTGATAAACTTTTCAGATATAAAATTTGTAATTTGTTTTGCACACTTTAAATTGATGATAACAACATTTACTTGTGTGCCATGTTTAAGTAGCAAAATTCCAAACTTAATAAATGCTTTTCTAAAATTGTTAACTATTATTCCAATTGCATTTAATTTGTTATCTTATTGTTCCTCATCATGCATGCATCATACTAAGTCACTTACACATGATGCTTAGTGATAGAACAATTAATTCAACTCCCAGCATGGGCTTCCATATGCACCCTTTGCATATGGAATCCATTTAAACTTGTGTTTCATGTCAAGCAAGTTATTTTGTTGCATCTATTAAACATGACATGCATCATCCAATGTTTGTGCACTTATGCCATGTATTGATTGCCCGTCTTCCTTCGTTGTTGTTTTGCTTCTTCTCGATTAGACGACGACGTTGGTACCGACGAGCCTTACGACACCACTACTCAGGACCTAGCCCAGTACGAGGCTGAGCTGCCAGGCAAGTTATCACTCACATGAATCATCGAGTTCCTTTCCACACTTGTTGTCGATACTATCTTTTTGTCTACTATTGCTAGCCCTATGTATCGTTGCTTGTTCTCCGAACCCATCACATGATACCTTGAGCCATGATATTGCCACCACCTCCATACCTACAGCCATTGCTTGTGCCTGTTGTTATCTAGCATGCTTAGGGTTGCTTTTACTCGAGTCTGTTGTCGGTTACTACTGTTACTATCTTATTATCTTGTATCGGGGCTCGTTATTAATCAATCAATCCTGTTAATTGCTAATGGTAATAATAATTTGATGATAAGGCACCGGCAGGAGGCCCATGAGTGGTTTTGGAGCCTGCTAGTGTCGACCCTAATAGGAAAAGGGTCTTGTCTACCGATCCATGATGAGCGCACTACCCGCATTTGGGAAGCGAGTATGGGCGCCCCCCTCAACTTGACCTGATTCGCATCTCGTCCAAATCGCCTCATTTAGTTCGTGTTTTCCATTTGCCGCATGCATGTTTTTGCGAGCCCAGCGCAGGGTGGAACTTTCGTAGTCGGCATATAGGGGGACACGGTCTTAGAGTGCTATGATGGTCCATTTTCTTCTGGGCTTGATTAGCCGTGCGCCCAAGGTTCTTTGGGCTTGATGCGAAGAATGGTTGGTTGTGTTGAGTGCCCCGCTTGGTGGGAGGCATCCCATCTGGCGGGATATTCATGAGTGTACGGCCAAATTGGTGCAACCCTGCAGGGATAATCTTCTCGAGAAGCCGTGTTTTCCGCGGTTATGGATTACTTGGTGAAAGTACTGGCTAACAAGTACTCAGGACAACTTCAACATAACTTACAATCATGTTTCACCCAATGATTAATAACCTGACTAGTAATAGGTTATTCACACAAATAACTCGATTCACCTTATCACAACTGTGTGAGTTATCCTCGGATTGCTTCTTTGGATAAGGGGCGAGATCCAGGATGGGTTTGGTTGAAGTTATCTTTCAGTTGGTTACAATCCTCGATCTTATCTTTTCTGTTAGCCGGAAGTTGTAGTTATTTTCTGTAGTTGGTTAGAGCAGCCAGCAGCAACTTTTATATCACCCCCTTTCTTCCGTTGATCCCAAGCATCTATGCTTGTGTTGACGGGTAACTCCTTGATGAACTGTGAGTCTTGCTTGCCAGTACTTGGATGTACTGACCCCGTTGGGGCTGTGGTTTACGCAGAGTACTACTACGACTACGATGCTTCCCAGGATGGTTACTTTGTGGAGTTCGACGACGCTGCAGACGAGTAGTTAGCTGGACCAGGGCAGGATCCAGACCTACGTGGATGGGCTTCGCTTTTCTTTATGTTCTCAGGCTTCTTAAGCCATGGATTTGTCTGTACTCAGACCCCTTTGATTGCTTCCGCTGTTGTAATGGAGGATATGTTGGGACATGTGTCCTCTGGATGACTGTATTCGATATTTTCTGCCTTAGTGAAGGCCAGTTGCACTTATTTCATTCTTTTGTGTCTTAGAGACATTCTGTGTTATCATTCGTACCAAACTGTTGACGTACCGTGCGTGTTTGATTATGAAGTACGTCGACAGTAGTGCCTTTAGGTTCCTAGCGGATAGTTTACTTCGACGGTGGAAGCAGGGCTTGTGTTGTCGCGCATAAGCGCAGGCCTACCAGGAAGCTGGGACGTGGGAGCATGTATGCCCCATAATCCAAGCACCTGACTTCCAGTTCGTGCGGAGAGTATCCTCTAGAAGCCCAGGGTGCGACATAGATCTAGTTGGATGACGGTCTATGTATTTTGTTGTAATGCCCGCATGAATCACATAGTAGTCTTTATGTCTTGCATATGCCCTACGGTGCAGCCTTCATTTCTATCAATTGCCCAGCTGTAATTCGTTCACCACACATGTTATTTATTTTCTATGGAGAGACACCACTAGTGACCTGTGGACCCCGGTTCATTTTCTCATACTGATAATACAACCACTGCAATTACTGCTTTCACACTGCTGCTACTGTTTTCTTAATGTTCTCATGCTTTTTCCACCCTATGCGTTTAACCTCTTTGTGTACATAAAAACCGTTGAGATTGACAACCTCACTGCCTCATTTGGGCAAAGTGATTTGATTGTGTTGTGTAGGTTCCACGTTGCTGCTGAACCGGTAGTGCGACCTACCATCTCAACTGCATCAACCTTTTGAGATTACTCCTTCCTCCTACTGGTCGATTCAAACTTGGTTTCTTTCTGAGGGAAAACTGTTATTGTGCTCATCATACCTTCCTCTTGGGGTCTCCCAACAAGTGCAAAATATGTACCTTCAAGGTTACATACTATTATCTAGTGGCTACCTTTATGTTTACGCAGTTTGCAGTGTGACTTTTGATAGTATCAAAGTAAAATCTCTAGAATATATTACTCCAATAATCTCATGTGTTCAAAGGATGCATTGTAATATAACAATGTTGTGATATGATTCTAAGAACAAGTTTGTCTTAGTGGAGTGTCTTAGCATATAAATTACTCGGGTATATCAAGCCATATTGTTTCCTTCCAACAAAATGATATTCATTGATGCAGACCTAAACAATGTTCATAGCCACAAAAACATAGTGAACAAGCATCCAATGAATTAGTCTTAAAAGGAAATACTATGTTTTATACTTTGTTCATGTTACTACACATGAGCGTGGGTTTTTCTCCATACCTCATATTTAGAAACCACGTCAGTTAATGGAACAGATGTATAAATATTATTGTCTTTTGTGCATGTATCCACCACCGATGGCTTCGGCGATGGTACCTATAGCTCGGAAAATATGATGGAGGTGATGTGGTACACTACAGGAGACTGGCGATACGCCGACGGTGAACAGCCGTCGGCGAAAGGCAGATGGCCGTCGGCGTATTGGAAGCCCGACGGGGACCGTCGGCGTTCTTCCTCGTCGGCGAAGCAATGACACCGTCGGCGTATTCACGGCCCGTCGGCGTATAGTGTTCAGGTGGGGCCCACACGTCAGAACGGAACGACCGAACGGAAACGGACGCGCGTAGACGCCGACGGCAATGCCGTCGGCCTATGGGCCACGTGCCCGCTGCTGGTTGCGCGCGCGAGAGAAGACGCCGACGGCAATGCCGTCGGCCTATGGGCCACGTGCCCGCTGCTGGTTGCGCGCGCGAGAGAAGACGCCGACGGCAATGCCGTCGGCCTATGGGCCACGTGCCCGCTGCTGGATGCGCGCGCGAGAGAAGACGCCGACGGCAATGCCGTCGGCCTATGGGCCGCCATAATGGCCAGCCTGCTGGGCCGCATTTTGGACGCCGACGGCAATGCCGTCGGCCTATTGGCTATTTTTTTTGCCAGTTTTGGCTGTTTTTTTTCAGTGCTGTTTTTTTCCAGTGCTGTTTCATACGATTTTAATTGCAGAAAATTTAAAAACATGATAAAAATGATACAAAGAAGATCCAAACATCATATCCATATCATCCAAACATCGTACAAGGTACAACATCATCCGAACATCATCGATAGTGCAATACAAACATCATCATCCTAGCTAGACCTCGCGGGAGCTCGAAGTGCCCATCTCGGACCGAGTGAAAATAGGCGACACTCCGCGGTGGATAGCCTCCGTCGAACCATGCCCCGAACTCGGCGAGGGAGTAGCACAGGCATCGGCTTCGCGCGACGGACTCGGCGAAGCACCGGGAGCGTGATGAAACGGTGTGATCGTGCGACTTGGCGAGTCAGCAGCACGGCCGAAGGGAGTAGCCCCGGAGTGTCCCGATCCCTACATACATTTTTTAGCAGAAGTTAGCAACTCTAACGTGGCGGGCACATGACAGCGGTAACGACTGGTTTGGCATCTAACTTACCGGTGTACTCACGTAGGCTCCGCGAGTGAAGTCCTCCTTCGTTGGAAACCGTGGCGGCAAATTAGGCATAGGTGGTCGCCTAACTTCTATTGTGGGCCGCACTCCAGTGGTATAAAACGTGTCGTCCGCCTAAAAGATATTTTTGATGTTAGACTTTGCATAAATAAAGGTTCAAAGTAGAGGGAAGTAAGACTTGTCATCATTTGCAGAAAGAAAATGGTGAAACTTACTTCATCGCGCGCTTGTTCCCAGACCTTATAGGCCCTTTGCATCTTCTCCCACTCGTCATACCTAAGATTGTACTCCGCCATAGCTGCATCGTAGGCATCGCCTATAGCACACTACAATTTCAAGAAAAATGAATCTCGATGAAAGTTGAATCTCGTCAAGTTAGCTACTAAGGAAGAAATGTCGAAAAGGGAATGAGATTGAGAAGAACTTACCTCGACGCGAGCTTTGGAAGTCCGTCGAGGAGGAGGGACAACGGGGCCGTCGGCGGTGAGGGTGGCCTTGACATACGTGAGGCTCAACTCAGGAGTACGCGGGATCACCTGGTTAAGGCAGCTAAGACGTCCATGCTGCCTGCCGCGCCCGCCCACGACCAAAGCCCTCACGTCGGTCTCCTCCTGAATAGGGTTTTCCACGTGAGGATGAAAACCCTGAAACGCCTTCGTGTAACCAGCTATGTCCTCCTCGGCGTTGCCGAAGTACTCTGGAAGCGAGGGCTGGGGCTTGGATGGATCGGCCTTCTTGATCCTCATCTTTGACCATGCTTCCATCTCCGTAATAGGGACATTCCCCGTGATGGACTCCTGCATCGCCAAAGAAATGTTATGCATACCAGATAGAAACATGACGGGAAAAAAATGCATGTTGTTCGATGTGTGCACATACAAAATGTTCCTTGAAGCTAGCATGGTTGCGGGCTCCCGCACAGTGTGTCCCCTCGTGGCCGCGGTTTGCCTTGTTCCGCTCGCTTAAGGCTTTGAACGCCTCTTCCTCCCCGAGCCACATCGATGCCACCATCGCCTTCCATGCGTCCTCTTTACCATCGGCCCACTGGGGCATAACCTGAAAAATTCAAGACTCATTTTGAAGAACAGATAATGCAAATTGCAGTTTAGCAGCAACATATGATACCATTGACAATTTTGACTTACCTCGACGTAATCTTCCATAGTCATCGCAGGCTTTGCACTCACAGTCTCATGCTTCGGCGTCGTCTTGCCGAACTTCTCGGAACTGAATTGACTCATGCATGTATTCCTTACATTGTAGAACTGCTGTCGTGTCAGCTTCTTACATGCCCCCAACAAAGTCTTGTTCGCCGAGGCCTGATGCTCCGGAAGAACCCTATAGAATCTCTGTAAACATGCATAAAAAGATTGTGAGAGTAAAGAGTTAGCATGGTGGGGGCATCAACTATGGACGTAATTGGAAAACCTCGCCTTACCCAGAACGTGCTGATCACAGCGTCAGCAGCTGTCTCGAAGCCCGGGCAATCGGCCTCCTCATAGTGTACCCAATGGCGAGCTAGCTTCTTCTCGCCGTTGGGGACCACAGTGTAAAAGCCCGGCCAGTACTTCCTAATCGCAGCTCCAAGCAAAGTGTTCGGAGGACGGGACCCCGCTGGCCTCTTCCAGTTCCTGCAGAATAATCAAACATTAGTACATGTCAAATTGTTTTGGTACAAATGAAATGGCGTGTTCAAAATTAGTATAGTAGCTTACTCAACGTCGTCAGGCACAATGAGGACTTTCTCCTCCTCGGTTTTAGGCATCTTGGACTCATCAGGGACAGTCGTTTCCCCACGAATACGTGGCTTCTTCACGGACCCCTCGCCGGCACGAGAGACCGTCCCCTCGCCGCCAGACACCGTCCCCTCGCCGCCAGACACCGTCCCCTGCGTCTCCTCGTCTCGAGACGCCAACTCACGGGAGTGTGAAGCCACGTCGCCAGAAGCGGAGGGTATGTCACCACCCTCTAGTAGTGCTCGTCCGCCACCTCGCCCTCGTCCTCCACCTCGCCCTCGTCCTCCCCTCGGAGGGAGTGGAGCAACAGCTGCCCCTCGTCCTCGACCTCTGGTCCCACCCTCATCAGTAGGGTATCTATGGTTCGGAATAGGCTCCCTTCCACTTTTGGTAGGCTTCCTCTGGCGCAGCGAGTTCAGCAAACTGCCCGATGATTGCTTGCCTTGGCTCATATTGGTGGATCACCTGCATTGAGAAAGGGTAAACAGTAAGCATATAGATGTAATGCAATTAAGAAGCATGTTAGAAAATAAATACCAAGAATAATAAAGACATAAATAAATACTAAGCATAAAGATAAATACTAAGCATAATAAAGACATAAAAAGACCCTCACCACGAATCATCACTCTCATAATTAGTTCTTAGGTTCTCATCGTCACTATCAACATCACTATCACGGTTGTAGTAAATTGGAGGCTCCTCGCACGGTGGAGGCTCATCATCGCTGTCATTTTCCTCCTGCAACTTGTTGAGCATGTCTATGTCCTTTATATTCACCACTACCTCACCCCCCATCGGTGCATCGTCTTCGAGATTTTCGAGACCTTGTATGTCAAAGTCTCCAAAGTTCTCTTGCTCTTGATAGAAAATTCCCTCGTATGTTTTGGGGTTAATGTTGTTATAATCATCGTCAGAGGGCATAGGTAGCTTCCCATGTGGCGACACCTGGAACACGACTTCCCAGCCCTTGAGTCCCTCTTTCTGACATGGGTAGGGCAAATAATAAACTTGCTTGGCTTGGTGGGCCACAATGAAGACATCGGATCCGCTGTAGGTGGTTGAAGGCTTCACTTCAACTAACCCAATGGAAGGGGTACTTTTCTGTCCATGCTTTGGGTCAAACCAGTGGCATTTGAACACAACGAGCTTGAGTTCTATGTTCGTATTATTGTACGTCAGCTCATATACGTTTTGTAACCTTCCGTAGTAGTCAAACTCACCGGCTCCGTTAGTGAAGACCCCGGTATTCACAGTTTTTGCATTAGGCCGACTGTTCTGGTGAAACTCCGTATGGAAGCGATACCCATTCACATCATACTTCTCATACGCCTCGACTCTACGGTTACATCCTTGGGAGACACATCTCAACTCATCGGACATCACAACGTTGGGATTAGCTCCCTACAAGTTCAGTGTATTAGTTATGTGTAATAGAAAACGAGAAGACACGGATTGCAAGGTAGGGGGGCAGGCTAGAAATTACCTTTTCCCTGAACCAAGCCGTGAATTTTTTCTTTCCGGGGGCACCCTCTTTCAGAAGAATTTCCAGCTCGGCTTCATCGAGATCCACCGTCCCCGGCCACATTTCATCCTTGAATTGGCTAAAATAAAATAAATATGTATTAGAGCGAAACCGAGTTACTAGTTGCAAAGTAATTCGGTTCACCATTTTACCTGAGGAAACTTCCTGCTTCCCCCTCGTCACGAACCACTTCATCCATGTTCAAGAGCACATATAGCATTACGCACTCCAGCTCTTCCTTGGTCAAAGTATACTTTTTTGCGCCACCAGCCTTGCCACCGGGACACTTGAAGAGGAGGAGCTTGGGGTCTTTCTTAGGCTCGTCGACATTGTATCGAGAGGCCTGGTTATGCATAGTGGGAACATCATCGGGAAAGTACGTTAGCCTAGTGTCTGCCATCTCCTGGAGGATAGTTGCCTCAGCTATGCATGCTTCAATCTGATTTTTGTTTCCACATTTGGTTCGAATATACTTAAACTCTCTCTCAATACAAAACTGCCACCGAAACTGCACCGGTCCACCCAAGAGAGCCTCGTTCGCGAGATGCACAACAAGATGTGCCATCGGAGTAAAGAAGCCTGGCGGAAATATCGTCTCTAACTTGCATAGCAACTCCGGCACTAGATCATGCAGCTTCTGAATAATCAGGGGACATATCTGCTTAGCGCAGAGCGTGCGGAAGAAATGGCTCAACTCCGCGAGCACTCGCCACACACGGTCGGGGAGATACCCTCGAACCATCACCGGCATCAGCCGCTCAATCCAAATATGATAGTCGTGACTCTTGAGCCCGTTGACTTTTCCCGTTGCAAGATTGACTCCCTTACTTATGTTCGAACAATAACCGTCAGGGAACATCACGACGTATTTGAGCCACATGAATGCCTCCTTCTTTTGAAGACTAGTAAGGCAAAAGTCGGCATGCGGCTTGAACCAATTTTTTCGACGGTTGTTAGGAGGCTGCATGTGTAATCTCTCCCTATCACAGAGCTTCTTAACATCGACTCTAGCTTTGACATTATCCTTTGACTTGTCAGGAATGTTCAGCACTGTGTGAAACAGAGACTCTCCGACATTCTTTTCGGTGTGCATCACATCGATATTATGGGGTAGTTCGAGATCCTTGTAATATTCGAGCTGCGTCAAGCCTGCCACGTGAGTCCAGTTGTGTGTTTCACTGTATCCCACATATCGTGGGACATTTCCCGGAGCAGGCACGAGAGCACGTAGCTCGGCATCAACAGCTGCACCATCGAAAGTTGGTATCTCTTTCTCTTCACGCTCAACTCTTCCTTTTTTGAAGTTCTTTTCGTCTTCTCTAAACCGATGCCTTCTTTTGAGAAACTTGCGATGCGTGTCGAAGGCAGAATACTTCTTACCTCCGTTTAGCCAAATGAACTGAAGTCGGTTCCTGCACACTGGGCATGCCCACTTACCAGCTGTACACCATCCACAGAATAGGGCGTACCCTGGCATGTCGTGCATGGAATAGTGGAACCAAACTTTCATCAAGAAGTTTCTCTTCGATGCACGGTCGTATGTCATAGTCCCGTGGTGCCAAGAGTGATACAGATCATCCACAAGCGGCTGCATATAGACACTCAAATTCTTTCCCGGATATTCAGGCCCTGGAATGACCAGCGACAGGAATATGGTCTTTCTTTGCATTAGGACTCCGGGAGGGAGATTGAGCGGAATAACAAACACGGGCCAGCAACTGTACGAGGCAGTCGACATACCATACGGATTGAATCCATCGGTTGCTATCGCAATTCTGACATTTCGAGCCTCTTCTGCCTCCTCGGGGTATTTTGCATCGAAATTCTTCCATGCCTGACCATCAGATGGATGTCCCATCTTTACCCGTCCGTGCTCGTCCTCGTATCTCTTCCCCATCTTGTGCCACGTCATCTGTGTGGCAGACTCCTTGTTCATGTAAAGCCGCTGGATTCTTTTTATGAATGGGAGATAACGAAGAATCTTCTTGGCGACTTTCGTCTGCTTTTTCTGACCATCTGCTCCCTTTACCTCATGATACCTAGAGGCTCCACACAGGGTACAGTACTTGTCATCCGCAAACTGTTGCCGAAACAAGATGCAACCTTTAGGACAACAATCTATCTTTTCATAATCCATGTTGAGCTCTCGCAAGATTTTCTTCGTCTCGTACATGCTTTTAGGCAAACAATGTCCTTCGGGCAACATGTTACCATATGTTTGCAGATGAGCTTCAAAGCATGAACGGGTGTTGCCATACTCGAGCTTTTTGGCTAGTACTTGCGAGATGGCATCGAGCTGAGAAATACTTGCGCCCTCGTACAGAGGTTTCTCAGCTGTTTCCATCATATGAAAGTAGGCTTTCGCGGTAGGCTCCGGTTCCTCGGGTTCACACGGTTCCTCCGGTTCCTCGTGTGAAGGTGGCGAATCTGGCATGTAGGAATCACGGAGATCATTCAGAAAGTTTCTAATCCCATCGTCCTCCTTGCCATTGATCCGTTGACGCATCACCCTGCCACTCTCACGTTCGTATTCAGCAAAGTCGACCATCGTGACGAAGCCCGGCATATACCCATAAGACCAAAGGTGTTTTATCATATCCTCTTTTCCCTTACGCTGACGCTTCCTGCAATGACTGCAAGGGCAAAGTGGACGAATGCCTGCCTTTGAACCACGCGCTAACTCCTTCACTAAGAAATCCGTCTTCCATACCCACTCATCAGACCTTTCAACCACACTAATTCGGCCACTGTACATCCACCCATTATCAGCCATCCTCTGTTTTATTTCGGAGCCAAACAACATACATAGCATGAAATTAATTGCATCATAGTAATTTTTTCTTCTACCGTGCAAAATGAAGCATCAACCTACATCTCTAATAGGTAAGGGTCGTAGCAGCCGCCGGATCCGTAGATTGAGTACGTTCTCCATGCTCTACCCCGATCCGAGACAGAATTTCGGCAGCACCTCCCCGCTGCTCTCCCGATACACGTCTCCGCAAAAAGCCGAGAGGATGTGCATAAGGAGAACAACGAGGAGGCGCTACCGAAATCCTGACCCAGGCCGGAGCAGAACATGGAAAACGTACCCAACTACGCATCCGCCGACTGTCCCGTAAATGCCGCAAGCGTTACGGTTCAAAATATGCCTACCTCTAATGCATATTTATCCGCGTAACGCTCGCGGACGGGAAATGACACCTAGGTGACGCGACATAAATTAATGTGAGGGAGGAGACAGAGTTGTAGCTCACCCTCGGCGGTAGAGGAAGTAGTCGAACAAGGCCTTAACGGCAGGGCCGGTGACGGGGTCAAGAATCGACGGCGTGGCGTGGCAGCTCCAGACAGCGGCGGCGAGGTCGTATATCGATGGCGTGTTGTGGCGGCTCCTGTCAGATATCCTGTAGCAGATAATAGGCACATTAAAAAAACATAAATTATCTAACACTATGAGCTGATTTCATTTTTTATGCGCTAGATGTTCCGTTGCTCAAGGTAAAAAATATCAGCACAACAATCTAAAATTATCTAACCTAAATTATCAAGTTTATATCTAGTCTAAATTATCAAGTTTATATCTAACCTATTTTCTAACTTTCTAAAATTATCAAGTTTATATCTAACCTATTTTCCAAAATTATCTAACCTAAAACCAGAAATCAACCTAATTTTCTAACTAAGACAACCTAATTTTCTAACCTAAATTAACTAAGACAAAAAAAAAAGCAACCGGCCACCCCGGCCGTGGAGGAGCGCGGGGCAGAGAGCGCCTGGAGGAGCTGCGGCCGACCTCGCCGGCAGCACGCCGTCCTCGGGAGGGAGCGCGGGGCAGAGGGCGGGCTGGGGGAGGGAGGCGCCGGTGAGCGCGTGGCCGCCCGTGAGGGTTCCTCCCCCCGCGTGGCCGCCGGTGCGGGTGACGCCGCGCCGACAGACGAGGCAGACGCGGCGGGGCGGGGGACGTCGGAGGCGGGGCAGACGCGGCGAGGCGGGCGCGCTGAGAGGGAGGAGATCGGGGCGGGGGACGGCGGAGGGAGGAGATGGACGCGGCGAGAGGGAGGAGTGGACGGGAGGGCGCACGGTGGACGCGGCGCCGTCCTCGGCGTCGGAGGGGAGCGGAGGGAGGAGCGGCGGCGGAGGGGGGCGGGGTCGGGGGCAGAGGAGGAGGGCGTGAGGTCGGGGGCGCAGTTAGGGATTGGGCGTGCGGGGTGGAGTTGGCGATTGGCTCCCAGGGGAGTTCGCGATTGGGGGCTCTCCGGTGCCTTTTTTTTTTTTAGAATTTTTTTTTAATAAAATCACTACTTAAGGCTTTTGGCTGTAGTACTAACCAAAACACAGTGATACCCCAATGGTTTCAGCCTCATGCTTCACAGAGTGATGGCGTGGGTTCGAATCCCCTGCGGAGCAAAAACCGCAAATTTTTTTTTTAACAGACTCGAATAATTAATTGTAAAATACATAACAATTGGAAAAATGCTCCAAATTTTGAAATTAAAATTTCTATGCACTAGTTGTCTTGCACGCGCAATGCGCATCTCGACTAATAACAATATAATTACAAAAACACATGCAAACAAATTAATATTACGGCTAGGCCAGTATTAATAAAAAAATGTAAGCATGCATATCTTTGTCCTCAGTGTCACTCCAAGTCATCCAAAATGACAACATACATGTTGGGCCGAACACATTTTATGGATACATAAAATTGTAATTTACAAATAGTTAAATGATAAGGTTTTTTTCCTATCCCATGATTCAAGTTTCTATAACATAATAGTATGCGTCTTAATACAAAAATTTCTCGGAGCTATCCAAAAGTACAAATGAGAAATGAGCTTAGTGTGTCAATCACCATCGAAAAGTACAAGTCAAAAGAGCAGGCACACACAAACAAGACAGCAGATAGGCAAATGCACTTGATTATACAATCAAATTTACAAGACATCAAAATGAGATTGGACGTCATGTCGACAATGTTTCTTAAGATTCCCGACGTTGATAGAACCCACCTCTTCGTAAGATTCCCGACGTTTCGTCCGATACGGGAGTTTCACCCTATAAGCGCATGTAAATTCACGAGGGAGAAACGGACGCCGGTGAAGCGGGTCACACCCCGGAGCGCAATATTTGCCATCCAAAGACCAAAACACACTTATACTAACATGGTATGTCACCCCCTAGCTTGTGTGGGGAGACGGACGCTCCGTAGCCCCCCTCCGGTGAAAACCTAGACCCGCAGGAGAAATACCGGACTTATACGGATACACGCGGTAACGGCGTCGAAAGGGGGTAGCATTGTGGAACCAGTTGCTTGGTTGTGTTAGGGTATCCCATAGTAACATAAAAAAAGTTGATAGAACCCACCTCTTCGTAAGATTCCCGACGTTTCGTCCGATACGGGAGTTTCACCCTATAAGCGCATGTAAACTCACGAGGGAGAAACGGACACCGGTGAAGCGGGTCACACCCCGGAGCGCAATCTTTGCCATCCAAAGACCAAAACACACCTATACTAACATGGTATGTCACCCCCTAGCTTGTGTGGGGACCCGGACGCTCCGTAGCCCCCCTCCGGTGAAAACCTAGACCCGCAGGAGAAATACCGGACTTATACGGATACACGCGGTAACGACGTCGAAAGGGGGTAGCATTGTGGAACCAGTTGCTTTGTTGTGTTAGGGTATCCCATAGGAACATAAAACAAGTTGATGGAACCCACCTCTTAGTAAGATTCCCGACGTTTCCTCCGATACGGGAGTTTCACCCTATAAGCGCATGTAAACTCACGAGGGAGAAACGGACGCCGGTGAAGCGGGTCACACCCCGGAGCGCAATCTTTGCCATCCAAAGACCAAAACACACCTATACTAACATGGTATGTCACCCCCTAGCTTGTGTGGGGAGACAGACGCTCCGTAGCCCCCCTCCGGTGAAAACCTAGACCCGTAGGAGAAATACCGGACTTATATGGATACACGCGGTAACGGCGTCGAAAGGGGGTAGCATTGTGGAACCAGTTGCTTGGTTGTGTTAGGATATCCCATAGGAACATAAAACAATTTGATAGAACCCACCTCTTCGTAAGATTCCCGACGTTTCGTCCGATACGGGAGTTTCACCCTATAAGCGCATGTAAACTCACGAGGGAGAAACGGACGCCGGTGAAACGGGTCACACCCCGGAGCGCAATCTTTGCCATCCAAAGACCAAAACACACCTATACTAACATGGTATGTCACCCCCTAGCTTGTGTGGGGAGACGGACGCTCCGTAGCCCCCCTCCGGTGAAAACCTAGACCCGCAGGAGAAATACCGGACTTATACGGATACACGCGGTAACGGCGTCGAAAGGGGGTAGCATTGTGGAACCAGTTGCTTGGTTGTGTTAGGGTATCCCATAGTAACATAAAAAAAGTTGATAGAACCCACCTCTTCGTAAGATTCCCGACGTTTCGTCCGATACGGGAGTTTCACCCTATAAGCGCATGTAAACTCACGAGGGAGAAACAGACGCCGGTGAAGCGGGTCATACCCCGGAGCGCAATCTTTGCCATCCAAAGACCACAACACACCTATACTAACATGTTATGTCACCCACTAGCTTGTGTGGGGACCCGGACGCTCCGTAGCCCCCCTCCGGTGAAAACCTAGACCCGCAGGAGAAATACCGGACTTATACGGATACACGCGGTAACGGCGTCGAAAGGGGGTAGCATTGTGGAACCAGTTGCTTGGTTGTGTTAGGGTATCCCATAGTAACATAAAACAAGTTGATGGAACCCACCTCTTCGGAAGATTCACGACGTTTCGTCCGATACGGGAGTTTCACCCTATAAGCGCATGTAAACTCACGAGGGAGAAACGGACGCCGGTGAAGCGGGTCACACCCCGGAGCGCAATCTTTGCCATCCAAAGACCAAAACACACCTATACTAACAATGTATGTCACCCACTAGCTTGTGTGGGGACCCGGACGCTCCGTAGCCCCCCTCCGGTGAAAACCTAGACCCGCAGGAGAAATACCGGACTTATACGGATACACGCGGTAACGGCGTCGAAAGGGGGTAGCATTGTGGAACCAGTTGCTTGGTTGTGTTAGGGTATCCCATAGTAACATAAAACAAGTTGATGGAACCCACCTCTTCGGAAGATTCACGACGTTTCGTCCGATACGGGAGTTTGACCCTATAAGCGCATGTAAACTCACGAGGGAGAAACGGACGCCGGTGAAACGGGTCACACCCCGGAGCGCAATATTTGCCATCCAAAGACCAAAACACACCTATACTAACATGGTATGTCACCCCCTAGCTTGTGTGGGTAGACGTACGCTCCGTAGCCCCCCTCCGGTGAAAACCTAGACCCGCAGGAGAAATACCGGACTTATACGGATACACGCGGTAACGGCGTCGAAAGGGGGTAGCATTGTGGAACCAGTTGCTTGGTTGTGTTAGGGTATCCCATAGTAACATAAAAAAAGTTGATAGAACCCACCTCTTCGTAAGATTCCCGACGTTTCGTCCGATACGGGAGTTTCACCCTATAAGCGCATGTAAACTCACGAGGGAGAAACAGACGCCGGTGAAGCGGGTCATACCCCGGAGCGCAATCTTTGCCATCCAAAGACCACAACACACCTATACTAACATGTTATGTCACCCACTAGCTTGTGTGGGGACCCGGACGCTCCGTAGCCCCCCTCCGGTGAAAACCTAGACCCGCAGGAGAAATACCGGACTTATACGGATACACGCGGTAACGGCGTCGAAAGGGGGTAGCATTGTGGAACCAGTTGCTTGGTTGTGTTAGGGTATCCCATAGTAACATAAAACAAGTTGATGGAACCCACCTCTTCGGAAGATTCACGACGTTTCGTCCGATACGGGAGTTTCACCCTATAAGCGCATGTAAACTCACGAGGGAGAAACGGACGCCGGTGAAGCGGGTCACACCCCGGAGCGCAATCTTTGCCATCCAAAGACCAAAACACACCTATACTAACAATGTATGTCACCCACTAGCTTGTGTGGGGACCCGGACGCTCCGTAGCCCCCCTCCGGTGAAAACCTAGACCCGCAGGAGAAATACCGGACTTATACGGATACACGCGGTAACGGCGTCGAAAGGGGGTAGCATTGTGGAACCAGTTGCTTGGTTGTGTTAGGGTATCCCATAGTAACATAAAACAAGTTGATGGAACCCACCTCTTCGGAAGATTCACGACGTTTCGTCCGATACGGGAGTTTGACCCTATAAGCGCATGTAAACTCACGAGGGAGAAACGGACGCCGGTGAAACGGGTCACACCCCGGAGCGCAATCTTTGCCATCCAAAGACCAAAACACACCTATACTAACATGGTATGTCACCCCCTAGCTTGTGTGGGTAGACGTACGCTCCGTAGCCCCCCTCCGGTGAAAACCTAGACCCGCAGGAGAAATACCGGACTTATACGGATACACGCGGTAGCGGCGTCGAAAGGGGGTAGCATTGTGGAACCAGTTGCTTGGTTGTGTTAGGGTATCCCATAGTAACATAAAAAAAGTTGATAGAACCCACCTCTTCGTAAGATTCCCGACGTTTCGTCCGATACGGGAGTTTCACCCTATAAGCGCATGTAAACTCACGAGGGAGAAACGGACGCCGGTGAAGCGGGTCACACCCCGGAGCGCAATCTTTGCCATCCAAAGACCACAACACACCTATACTAACATGTTATGCCACCCACTAGCTTGTGTGGGGACCCGGACGCTCCGTAGCCCCCCTCCGGTGAAAACCTAGACCCGCAGGAGAAATACCGGACTTATACGGATACACGCGGTAACGGCGTCGAAAGGGGGTAGCATTGTGGAACCAGTTGCTTGGTTGTGTTAGGGTATCCCATAGTAACATAAAAAAAGTTGATAGAATCCACCTCTTCGTAAGATTCCCGACGTTTCGTCCGATACGGGAGTTTCACCCTATAAGCGCATGTAAACTCACGAGGGAGAAACGGACGCCGGTGAAGCGGGTCACACCCCGGAGCGCAATCTTTGCCATCCAAAGACCACAACACACCTATACTAACATGTTATGCCACCCACTAGCTTGTGTGGGGACCCGGACGCTCCGTAGCTGTAACATCCCAATTTTTGCCTACCAAAGTGTTGTGGTGTTGAGTTCATATCATTCATGCATGAAACCAAAATTTTAAATCATGTTTCAACCAATTTAAATTTGGAATTTAAATGGTTTGAGAAAACTCCAGCAAAAAGTACTTAAAATAGTTTCCAAAATGTTGTTCTGAAAATTATTTCAATTTCACCAAAGCAATACATGGTGAGGTTGGAAATTTTATAAGCTTTCCAAATCCTATTTTTGCCAAATTTTCTGTTTTCAAAAAGGCCCTCAAAAGTTCTTTCCAGTTCTGTTTCTAAAAGAGAGAAGGACCTCTTTGTGGTTTCTGAAACTTTCCAGGGGGGTTTTCGAAAATTGATTTTCTTTTAGCTTTCTTCTTCCTTCAGCCAGAAGGCAAGCTCCTGCGTGGCCGATCCGCCGAGGCCGTGGATGCCACCTCCTGCTCCCTGTTGCGAGGGGATGAGGACCCCCGGAGACGTCTCGAACGAGCCGAGCTCGCAGAACACCCCCCCCAGGTCGCCCTCCTCTCCTTCTCTCTAACTTCCGGCCGAAACCCTAGTCACCGGCCGCCGCGCCACGTCGTTGATTCCGGCCGTTCGGGAGCAAACCGAGACTGCCACGAGATTCTCCAAGCTCTCCTCTACGTCCCTGTTGAGCCACGCGAGCCGGGAAGCTAAGGATCGCGCCAATCGGTTGTTCTTCCCGAGCTCCGGCCGCCGCGAATTCCATGGATTCCGGCCAACTGAGACGCCCGTTTACTCCCTCGACCTCACCTCCGAACTCCTGGTGAGCTAATGCACCCGTGGGTGCCTTTGTTTTGCCCCCTGCCCCTCTAGTTTGCCCGCGCACCGCCGGCCGCCATCCTCCGCCGCGGAGCTGCACGCCGGCGAGGATTCCGGCGGACATCCGGCAAGCCGCCGCCACCTAGTGGTCACCCACAAGCCACTCTACCTTGGCCCCAACTCAATTGCACGAATCATCCACCAAGGCATTCGAATTTGATAGGAACAGAGAAGTTCATCCCTGGGTGATGCAGGGATGATGTCATCCTGACATCATATCCCTTTTTTTTTATCTATTTGAGGAAAATTCCAGAAAATGGTTTATTTTGGTAAATTCAATAACTAATAAAATATTGCTCATAAAAATAAAATAAAAGTATAGAAATGATTAGAAAAATGAGCTCTACCCAAAAATGCCTTTTTCATATATGTTTGACCAAGTTGAAAAATGAACATTATTTAATGCTATTTAATCATTTTTTTAAAATAGAAAATTAAGTTTTTATTCACTAAAATTATAAAATTAAAAGCTATATACCAATTTGCTCAAAATGACAAACTAAACCTAGTTATGATGTTTTCAAACCCATTTGAGCAACTAAAATGGTACTCACTTCCATAATCGCCCGAAACCCCCTCCGGGGTCTATTTCGGGACTTTTTCAGTAAAATTTCATAACTGACATATGAACCCTAGCAACCCAACGATCATGCTTAGGGCTTTATTTCAGTGCATTAACCTGCTCATGCATACATATTGCGCATTGCATCGATGCCATGTGTTGATTGTTATTTCTCTTTCGGTGTTGTTTCCCCCTCGGTAGAACGTGAATCCGAAGAGAAGGCCAACAATCCAACGACGAATACTTGATCTTAACCGACAAGTCAAGCACTTATTCCTGAAGACTTTATCTGGTTTTCTTATAACCAAGGCAAGCATAACCTCTTATCTGCTCATATATGATTTCAAAGTGATTTGAATCTCGTACTTTGCATTCGGTTCCAAACTATTTGATGTCAGTAGATAGAATTCTCCTATATACTGCATAACCTAGATATCCTGATCCACTGCTCCTAGCCGCCATAGAATTGGATGTGCGCATCGCCAGAGCCTCATATCTGCTTTGCTTAGTCATACATGTTTGTTTACCTCTGCTCCATCCGGTTGATGAATCAGAGCTACGAGAACCTAGTATGATATGATGACGT
This sequence comes from Alopecurus myosuroides, assembly GCA_028641055.1. Lineage (NCBI taxonomy): Eukaryota > Viridiplantae > Streptophyta > Magnoliopsida > Poales > Poaceae > Alopecurus > Alopecurus myosuroides. Next base: position 33,445,141 of record CM054061.1, read on the forward strand.
GGTGAGATGAGCATTGTGTGGTTAACATGACTAAGGCTTGGACGGGAGGCCACTTGGGAAGTGGTTCTTTGTCCTGTACTTGCCAACCCTAGGAGTAAGGTCTCGCCGCGGAAACCAAGACTGAGCGTGCAACCACACGCGCGAGCCAATGAACCTCGCTCGACTAACTAACTTGTTTGGCCACATCCATGAGTCACGTAGTTTGCTATTTCCATTTGCGTGTGAGTCAGAAAACGATTTGGAGAAAAACTAGGGCGTGACCGGGACAAGTGATGGACGTACACGGATCTTGATCCCGACTCACAGAACAGGTGCCGTCAGGAGGTGGCCAACTCCCTGTTGACGGGGTGGCCCTGTTTGGGTTGACTCATGGATAGGGTCGAGCAAGGTAAAGGTCGGAGCCAGCCACCCTCTGCCGCGTTCCATGGAAGAGCGTACATGTGGCGCTAAGAGTCGGAGGGTACGTGTGGGTAAAGTGTACCACCCTGCAGGGATAAATCTTTCGGAAAGCCGTGTCCACGGTTATGGACGACTTGGTGAAAGTCACGAGGTCATAGATAACTTGAAAGTGGCGTAAAAGATGTTGGCAATGAATGAAGGGTGCCTCCCCGGAGATGCCGGGAGGGGTGATCCTTGTAGCATGTGAGTTTCTGGAAAATGTTGTTGGTGGAATCAAAAGATGATGATTACAGAAGCAAGTTTCTCATCTGTTTTGAAAACCTTCTATGAGACGTGCTATTCTTCCTCATTTTGGAAAACAAAGTTTGCTTTACGCAAATCAGCCTTCATGAAACCCTTTTCGAAATAGCAGATATATAATAGGTTAACTAAGTCTTGTTGAGTACCTCCCGTACTCAGGTTTGCTTAATTTTGGTTCAGGAGAAGAACTCCATCGGTGATGATTCAACGTGGACATCGACGAGTATTTTGGGGTTCCCAGGTAGCAGCCTGGAATCTATGGGCTGGGACGTCGCCTTATGTTGCGGCCTCTTAGGCCTTTTTGGTTCTTGTTGACTAGCAACATAATTCGCCATCCGTTGTCTGATGTAATGTTGGGTCATGTGACCTCTGTTTGTAAGCTATACTCTAGTATTACTTGCTTAATAAAGCTTCATGTTTAGAGTACTGCTTTGATCGGTTGTTGGTTTCGAGCTCATTGTTATACAGTTTTGGCTATGCCTGCATAGTTGTCGCAGTCGAGGGGTTGTGGAGCCGATGATCCATGTCCGAGCCCGCCTGTCGATGTGATCGGCCTGGGGCGAGGTAACCCCAGTAACCCTCGATTGTTGTTGCACTTTCTGGACACATAGCATCTCTGTATAGCTTTGGTCCCGTTCCTTCAGTTTCATCCGACTCGTGGACACTTGGGTATGCATATTTGGTTATGACTAGCATGGATACAAGGAGTAGTAGACCGGGGATCCGGACTACGTGCCGATGAATCCGGTCTGCCTGCCGTTGTTTGTTGCGGCCGGGGCTGGTAACCCTGAAGCCCTTGTGAGTCCATGGCTAGGAGCACATAACAGTATGTATATCTCTGGGTCCGGGGTCTGACAAGTCTTGGTATCAGAGCAGGACTGCCTGTAGGAAAACCTTACTGCTTGGTCGACGTTGAGTCTAGTGTTTGTGAAAACTACTTTGAAACTCCAAATGGATTATGAAAAACCTTCTTAGGATTCTTTTTACTCCTTATCTGGTATCGCTCTAAACTCTGGGTCATCTTACCTGTTTTGATTTGAAAAGGTTTTGCTATCTCTTCGAGTCATTCAAAACTTAGATGCCTTCTTTGGCAAGACGTTTCTTTCACCCAAGTTGACCTAGTGTTAAAGTTTCTAGAGTCGTGTGTGTTCCTTACTCCGTTGATTGTTGTTCAACTGGGAGATTTCCTTTCCATTCCAATCTCTCAGAGTTGTGGATTCCTTATTCTTACATGTTCCCAAAGTTTCAAAATCCTGAACCTCGAGATTTCCTTTTCATCTCGAATGTATCCGTTATCCTCTGCTCAAGTTCTTCCGGAGCTATCGTTGTTTTTGGAAAGATACTTCGTGATTGCTATTCGTAGTGTCCTTCAAAGCGCTAAGATAGTAGTTATTCCTTTCTCAATGTTTTTAACCTTGGACTTGAATCGAAGGTCCCGGAATGTGCTGAATTGCGGTGGGTTGAATCATGTGGTCATAACCATGTGATGCTCATGCTACCAGTACATGATGCTGACCTTTAACCCAAGTTCCGGTTCTTTGGATCCTGAGAAATCTGTTCTACCCCAGGATGGCTAGGAAATTCCAACTCTCGAAGTCGTAGGCTTTCCTTTGGAATCAAAAGGAATCATAACAAGAGTGTCTCTATGATTCCCATATCTTTGTTCTTGGTTCAGCTATACCAACCTTTTGGCATGGGTTCTACACATGAGTATTACCCCGTGCATCCAACGTGATCTCCGGATTTTCCATAGCACGTTCCTACTCTTTAGTTCCTTTCCGAATTTCGTCCGTTGTTTGAAAACCAAGTTACATATGGTGTTGGATTCTTCCAATGCATTTGCTCTTGTTTTCCGTCAAAACATTCCACCTTGGAATGTCAGGAGAAACAAACTCCAGAACCTCGTTCATCTTAAGAACCAGGTCAAAGTTTTGTAATTCACAGAATAAAGAAGTTTTATTAGCTTCTGTTCTGTTCTACCTTCGGGTATCACACTCCTTTATATCAAGAGGTCGTGTTAAGTTTCATGGCCTTGTTGATGAAGTGATGCTCTTACACACCTTTAACCACCTTCACCCCAAGCTGGAATGCTCAAGAATGTTGGGTGTGCATTGAGGTGTGCATCAGATGTTCCTAGCAATTTCCATTGCTTCGAAAGATCTAAGAAACATCTGTATCCTTATTAGCACTACTGGTCACCCAGCCTCTGTTTGAAGTTGACTGAGTCACCAAATCCGTTCATTCTGATGCACCTTCTCGATCAGAGAGTTAGGTTCATGCCGAAGCTCTAAAGATCATACCGGTTGCTTTGAAAAGCATGCCTCCTTTCGATTTCTAAGACATGCCGGTGGGTTGTGATATTCTGGTTGTCTTTCTAGAAGTATCACCAGGTTGTCATCTGACCGTGACGTCTAAACAAAGAGTAATTTGAACCGCTCCTTTCTCCAAGAAACTACGCTAGACACCTTGGACTAGTGGTTGAGCTTAAACAACAACTTGGAGAGTTGAAAGGCAAAAGCTCCGCCTAACTTGATCCGTTGTTAGGGGATGTCTAGTTTTCCTCATGTTGAAGCAGGATAGTATCCCCTTTGCGGAAATGCTATCACTCTACCTGTTGATTTGATTTGGGCTATCGTCAGATCAAGTTCAGATTCAAGGACTATCTTGATGGTGCCTCACTCATGGTGTTTTACCCGAGTACACCTTCATGTCCTCTGGTTTGACCAATGTATCGTCTTGTTCATATATCATATGAATCTCTCTTCTTGGAGTGTTTTGATCAGTGTGTTTTCGAGCCCATCGATGACATTCCTATTTTCCCAAGTCGCAAGAGGTTCATTTTGAACAATTGGCACTAATGTTGGAAACTTTCGAGAACCATCTTTGTGTCATTACGAAGTTTGTGTTCTAGATGTTCGAAGTGACTTACTCTGGTTCATGTACTTATGGTGAAAGTTGCCGCCATGGATCCGAGTAGAGTTTCCTTATTCCCTCGGGAATAATCCCAAGTCGGTCGTGCATGTGTGGACTATTTTGGAGATGGTAGGATGTTACCTCCACTCCTTGAAGAAGTTCGCATCCACACTAAACCACTGACTGATCGTTCGTGAAGGAGAAGAAGTTTAAGAACTTCGTTATCTTTGTATCGTTTTCCCAACAAGGACTCCGATGTGTTCTATTGCAAGTAAGTCCTGTAGGTGCAACCGTCTTTCGCAAGTTGCTACTACATGAGTTCTGTAATCTCACTCATCCTCTTGAGTGTGACATCGTAGTCCACACCTTGAGAATCTAGCAAAGGTATCCCGTTGATTACCGGTGCCATCTCTTTGATCATATATACCGAGTCTTGTTTTTTTTAATTCACTACCCAGAGCTGAATCTCAAGCAGCAACGATGGTTGGTGTTTTCCTCAAGAGTAATGAGCTAGGTCCTTTTGAAAATACGGCATGGTTGATGTTGTGGTTGACACAATTAGCCGTAAGACCTAATGTCATATCTCTTTGAATCCGTAAGAACAACCACCCTCCGTGAGAATTCTTGTCTGGCTTATCCTAACAAGTTTTCCTCCCCGTTCTTCCAAACCGGAGTTCTATTTTCATTTGATGACCTATGGAAGGCTTGTCGTGAGCCGGCTGTCGGTATCTAGAACATCCAGGAGAACTTGGAAGTTGATCTTTCCAACATCTCTCCGTTGAACCTTCAAACCTTTCTTTCTGTGGAAACAAGTCCATCATGGGAACATCTCGGGGTGTTTCGTAACCGCCATTCATCAGTTTCCTTCCTCAAGTTGTTTGTACTTGAAGTTCCGTTCATCTCACACATTGTGTGAATTTGTCAGTTACTTCAGCCATGGGATCTTAGCCATATGGTAACCGTATTGTTACGTCAAATCCACCATATGAAAGAGATACCCTATTCCTTCTGGTGTTTCAATCCCCGTTGGTTACCCATCCTTATGGTGTGATCAAGAATTCCTCCTTTGTTACGGTGTTTCCACATCTTTCGGTTACTCATCTTCTGTTGTGAAGTAACATTCCTATCTTTGACAAAGTTTTCGACAAAATTTGACGGAATGAAGTTCCGTTATCTTTCGTGTCCACTCCGAAGAGTGAACATGATCTTGTATCAAATTCTCTCCGATGCACGATTACAGTGTTATCTCGTGTTTTCCCTCGTTTACGAATCTTATGTCGTGGTATCCCAGACCATCCTTTTCATCTTGGTTATCTGTTTGAAGAAACCTCGATATCATAAGTTGTCCAGCCTTTCTTTTCCAAAAAGGATTTAAAGTCTTGTGCAAAGCTCATATTCTAAATCCTTTCAATACCAATCGTCCGCAAACTTGAAACCATCTTTTACTCCCTCTGTTACCTTGATGTGTTTCATGCTTGTAACTCAACAGTTCTTTATGAACATCCCTGTTATGAGTTACACATGAGATACTCGATCTTCGTGAAGATCAAACCCTAAGAGTTTTCCTCTTACCTAAGGTGTATCCGTTCAACACTCGATGCCACAGATCAACCTCTTCGAGGAAGAGAACCGTAAGGTTCGAGAAGATTGTTCAAAACCGGTGTTCCTTCTTTCTTCTCCTTCGGGAATCTCGGGACGAGATTCTTGTAAGGGGGGTAGATTTGTAACATCCCAATTTTTGCCTACCAAAGTGTTGTGGTGTTGAGTTCATATCATTCATGCATGAAACCAAAATTTTAAATCATGTTTCAACCAATTTAAATTTGGAATTTAAATGGTTTGAGAAAACTCCAGCAAAAAGTACTTAAAATAGTTTCCAAAATGTTGTTCTGAAAATTATTTCAATTTCACCAAAGCAATACATGGTGAGGTTGGAAATTTTATAAGCTTTCCAAATCCTATTTTTGCCAAATTTTCTGTTTTCAAAAAGGCCCTCAAAAGTTCTTTCCAGTTCTGTTTCTAAAAGAGAGAAGGACCTCTTTGTGGTTTCTGAAACTTTCCAGGGGGGTTTTCGAAAATTGATTTTCTTTTAGCTTTCTTCTTCCTTCAGCCAGAAGGCAAGCTCCTGCGTGGCCGATCCGCCGAGGCCGTGGATGCCACCTCCTGCTCCCTGTTGCGAGGGGATGAGGACCCCCGGAGACGTCTCGAACGAGCCGAGCTCGCAGAACACCCCCCCCCAGGTCGCCCTCCTCTCCTTCTCTGTAACTTCCGGCCGAAACCCTAGTCACCGGCCGCCGCGCCACGCCGTTGATTCCGGCCGTTCGGGAGCAAACCGAGACTGCCACGAGATTCTCCAAGCTCTCCTCTACGTCCCTGTTGAGCCACGCGAGCCGGGAAGCTAAGGATCGCGCCAATCGGTTGTTCTTCCCGAGCTCCGGCCGCCGCGAATTCCATGGATTCCGGCCAACTGAGACGCCCGTTTACTCCCTCGACCTCACCTCCGAACTCCTGGTGAGCTAATGCACCCGTGGGTGCCTTTGTTTTGCCCCCTGCCCCTCTAGTTTGCCCGCGCACCGCCGGCCGCCATCCTCCGCCGCGGAGCTGCACGCCGGCGAGGATTCCGGCGGACATCCGGCAAGCCGCCGCCACCTAGTGGTCACCCACAAGCCACTCTACCTTGGCCCCAACTCAATTGCACGAATCATCCACCAAGGCATTCGAATTTGATAGGAACAGAGAAGTTCATCCCTGGGTGATGCAGGGATGATGTCATCCTGACATCATATCCCTTTTTTTTATCTATTTGAGGAAAATTCCAGAAAATGGTTTATTTTGGTAAATTCAATAACTAATAAAATATTGCTCATAAAAATAAAATAAAAGTATAGAAATGATTAGAAAAATGAGCTCTACCCAAAAATGCCTTTTTCATATATGTTTGACCAAGTTGAAAAATGAACATTATTTAATGCTATTTAATCATTTTTTAAAATAGAAAATTAAGTTTTTATTCACTAAAATTATAAAATTAAAAGCTATATACCAATTTGCTCAAAATGACAAACTAAACCTAGTTATGATGTTTTCAAACCCATTTGAGCAACTAAAATGGTACTCACTTCCATAATCGCCCGAAACCCCCTCCGGGGTCTATTTCGGGACTTTTTCAGTAAAATTTCATAACTGACATATGAACCCTAGCAACCCAACGATCATGCTTAGGGCTTTATTTCAGTGCATTAACCTGCTCATGCATACATATTGCGCATTGCATCGATGCCATGTGTTGATTGTTATTTCTCTTTCGGTGTTGTTTCCCCCTCGGTAGAACGTGAATCCGAAGAGAAGGCCAACAATCCAACGACGAATACTTGATCTTAACCGACAAGTCAAGCACTTATTCCTGAAGACTTTATCTGGTTTTCTTATAACCAAGGCAAGCATAACCTCTTATCTGCTCATATATGATTTCAAAGTGATTTGAATCTCGTACTTTGCATTCGGTTCCAAA